>JAIUCV010000006.1:26912171-28310494 GCA_026724425.1 Erythrophleum ivorense | reverse complement strand
ATTTCATCCTTTGCCTCTAAAATTGGCCAAAAATCCCTATTTATAAGCGCTCAAAATCCTAGTGGAAAACTAAACATTTTATTGATTTTCACATAGGCACTGCAACCATCAATTAAGTCTAGTCATGGTGCCTTAACCTCAGCCAAACAATTCCAAATGTTCTTTTTGGGTGCCACAACTACCAATTAAGATTGGTCATGGCCCTAACTTCTTCCTTCCCAAAAATGTGCTATTTTAAGGGTTTTGACTTCGACCATTCATGCACTTGGTTTTAAGACCTCAAAACTTCATATATTTGGAATTATTAGCCTACAAATACCACCAAAAACTAATCAAACTTCTTTTTACAAATACCAACCCAAATTTACAAACATTAAAACACACTAAGAGCTATCAAATCACTACCAAAGACTACTTAAAAACTAAATTAACTAACTTGACAAAAATTGAACCAAATTTAGAGGTAGTTTGTTTAAGTTTTTTTTAAAGGAAAAATCACTTTTTTTCTTAAAAAGAATACTTTTATAAAATTTTAAGATGTTTGTTTAAGATTTTAAAAATAATCAAAATTAAAAAAAATTAAATTTTTGATTATTTAAAAAAGTTACTATAATTAGCTTCTTAAAGTTAAGTAACGCGGTAGATGAGAGAGAGTGTTTTATAAAAAACACTGAGAGAAATTCATGGGCAAAAATAACCTTTTTCATCGTATGATCTTTAGCCGTTATCTTCATCCTGTTATTATCAACATCTTCGTTATTCCTGTGTTCGTTCTCTAAAAAGTCCATCCAAGGCAGCTCTCGTCTTCTTCCATTCTCTAGAAAGCTAATTTTCCTTTTCTGGGTAAGTGCATCTCCATTTATTTTGTTATTTGTGTCTCCATCTTAGGTGTTTTCTCCATTGTTGAGTCCTTGCAAAGGTAGAATTAATAAAAGACAAGGAGAATAATACATAGAGTAGTATTAATGAAAGACAAGTCATCGACGTAGGCGTCGATGGTGGTGTAGTGACGAAAATCAAAGTAATCGAGATTGACGCTACCGGCACAGAAGAGGTCATAGAGAATGACGGTGCAATGGTGAGTGAAGTTAGGGAGAATTCGCTCCACCGATTCAACAAATAGTTGAAAATCTCTTGATCAGATAAGACATACAGATTGAATGGGTGGAAAGGGTTCATAAGAGGCCGGATTGATATGGGAGATAAATCCACACTCAATCCTCGAATGTGGAACCGCTTTGAAAACTCAGCTACACCACTCTCAAATTAGTAATCTTCTATACAGCTGTATACATTAATCTGATTACCTTTTTACTAATCTTCACCCCTAAGTTATGAAGAGCTTTCTCATACTCCTGAGCTACCGTCTGGTCCGCGATGACAACATCATCACTGAGCACTGCGTACCGATCAAAGTACCAGTCCGGATAAACCTGCTCCTCGCACCACCAAATCACTAAGTGATGAGTTAGTGCGAAGAGGGGTCAAGAAGAGTAGTATCCCAAGGTCGGCCAACAGGTATAACTTTTAGGTATTCATCTAAGTAGTAAAGGAGTGAAACCATTCTCAAAAGGCGCAGAATAACTTCCTCGAAAAGGCAGAGGTTCGTAGGATTGATCTTCTTCCACCAGCCCATAGGTTGCCTAATGGCAAGTGTAGCCTATGATAGCCTATGTTGCCCATGTGCTTCTAGGTACTTGGCTATCTATATTTATTACCACGACACCGGTGAGAAATTAAGGACAGGTGGCTGCTAGTGGTATTTGGGTTAGGTATTTAAGGGTAATGTGAAAGAGCTGTGCAGGTTTGGCTTTCAGATACCACTTCCTCAATCTTGCTTTTTTTTAATTAATTTTAAATACAAGTGCTACGCTGTTATTTATATTTGCCACCCACCAAGGCAGTGTGACACAGTTAAATATCATCAGATCAGAGTACGATCTGATTTTTTAAAGATTATTTAAAAAACAATAGTTATTTTTCTTTATGCATGATTGCTTTGTGTGAGGTTGCATGAAAAATAAAGTTAAAAGTTTTACTCCAGATCCTTGGTGTGTCAGCAAATAAAAGATGTGGGAGTCTTTTTTTTTTTTAAACATTTTAAAACTTTTATACAGCATAGCACAGTCAATGCACAGTATGGGATTCAAAGTGTAAAAGTTTAGTTTTACTACAAGTCTTAGCTTTTCTTTTTTTATCATTTTTTTTTGGGTTGGGGTCATATAATTTATATTTTTATTAGAAAATACTCCCGATCCATTGCTTTGAAAGATAATCACATTTTTGTTCTATTATAAAATATATATGAATCTTCTCCTGAAAAAATGGTGTTGCAATTGAACCATTTTTATCTTCATTACAAAGAGATAGAGAGAATGAGTAACTAAATACTCTTTAAAAATCCTTGATAAAAGGAGAACTAGAGAAGTCTTACACAGATGCAACCAAATACCAATAAAAATAAAGTTCCATTTAGATCTGATGGTGGATTTCAAACTCAAATATATATATATATATATATATAAAGGTGACTTGCAAGTTGCGAATGACTCGCAAGTTGCTTATAGTTATATCTTTAGACTAGCTACTTTGGAGACATCTCAGCAAATATTTTTTTATTTAATTTATTCTTTGGTTTTCTATTTCTTATTTGCCCTTTGCTTTTCTATTTTTGTTCTTAATATTTTCTTGTGATCTATAATTTAGAATGGCACCTAAAAAAGATGTGAGGGGTTTTGAGGGAGATGGAAGAGACAAGGCAAGATGGGATGATAAAAAAAATTGAAATATTTTTGAAAGTATGTGTTGAAGAGATACTTGCTAGAAATAAACCAAGTACGCATTTTAATAAAGAAGGGTGGAAGAATCTCCAAGAAAAATTTCATGAGCGAACAGGGTGTACCTATGATCGCACACAATTAAAAAATAGATGGGATGCCTTGAAAAGGAAGTTGACATCTTTTGCAAAAATGGTTGAAAAAGAGATTGGACTTGGGTGGGATCATGAAAAAAAAACCATACAAGCTCCTAAAGAATGGTGGGTTGATAAAAGTAAGGTATGTCTGTGTTTTGATTCAATACATAATTTTTTTTAGTTACATGATTTTATGATGATTTAGTTATTTATTTATTTATTCTATTAATTATAGAAGGATCCAAAGATTTTAAAATGGAAGAATGGGGGACCTAAATTTTTAGAGTTGCAAGAGAAATGTTTTAAGGGCACAGTAGCTACAGGATTTGTTGTTTTAATGCCATATCAAGATCCACTATTAGATGAAGGAGATAATATTCTTGGTGATGATATTGGATATCATGAACAAAATCCAGTTAGTGAAGATGAGGGGGAGAGTTGTGAGGTTGGTCATGAAGTTCAACCAAATGCAACTCCAAGTTGTTTAAACATAAATTTAAAGAAGAGGAAGAGAATGAGGAATGGAGACAAGAAAATTGGGATAGCTGAGAAACTTTAACATTCTCTTGATCGTATTATTGATGGGATGGATCAAGTATCAAATACTACTATTGCAGGTTCTAAACCAGATGACCCTTTCAGCTATGACAAGTGTTTGTCAATGTTAAATGAAGTTCCACACTTAGTGAAAAGAACGCATCAATATTTTTTGGCTGTGAGAATACTAGCCAACAAAGACAATAGGATAGCATTTTATCACTTCATGAACAATGAACGTGAGATGACCATCGATTGGCTTAACACTTTTATAGAGGAGGACATCCCTCATACTCGTTGAGCAGACTTATTTTAATTTTTAGCTTTTTTATGTGTTAAACTTATAATATTGAACATATTTCTTTTTATTCTTATTTGACTTATTTGATGGAGTGTTGGATATTTAGTATTTTATAATATTTATATGAAACGTTTAATATATTTGTTTGGTATTATTTATTGATTACTGTATTTGTTATACAGGATGACTAATAGTTTAGATGAAAGTGATGATGATTCTAAAATGGAAATTCAAGTGAGAAATAGCTATAGATATCGTCTTCATATTGCAAGGAATTTGGTTGCATTTTTAGTTATAAATCATGTGTTGAAATATGTTGTCAAAGAAAAAAAAACTACTTCAATTCTTTCAGGTCATAAGTGGCTAGTAGAGTTGATTGAAAGAAATGAAAACAAGTTTTTTGAGCAATTTCGAATGAGAAAACAAGTGTTTCAACAATTGGTATGGGATTTAAGTAATAACTATGGACTGACACCAACCAAACATATTGGAGTAGATGAAAGTGTTGCTCTATTTTTGTATATGATAGGTCATGGGGCCACTAATAGAAATGTTCAAGAACAATTTCAGCATTCTGGTGAGACCATTCACAACCATTTCCATAGAGTTTTAACAGCTGTATAGGAAATCGTATAATTAAGCCCCTTGATCCAATGCACATTGCTGCTTCCCAATATATTAAAGATGATGATCGGTATTGGCCTTACTTTAAAGATTGCATAGGGGCAATAGACGACACTCATATTGGTATACATGTTTTGGCAAGTAAGTAGGTACCTTTTTTTAATAGGAAAGGATATACAAGCACAAATGTGATGGCTGTATGTGATTTTAATATGTGCTTCACATTTGCATTATGTGGTTGGGAAGGATCTGTCCATGATGCAAGAATTTTTATGGACATTCTTCGTAAACCAAATCTATGATTTCCTTATCCTCCTGAAGGTTAGTATTATATAATTTGAATTTTTTTCATTTTATGTTATAAATTGGTTTATAATATTGTTTAATCTATTTTCTATTTCTACAAAGGTAAATATTACCTTATCGACTCAGGATATCCATCATTTAAAGGTTTCTTGGGACCATATAAGAATACGAGGTACCATCTTCCACATTTTAGATTGGCTCCAAGTTTCAGATCAAAAGATGAAATATTTAATTTTCATCATATTAGTTTGAGAAGTGTAATTGAAAGGACTTTTGGTGTTTGCAAAGCAAGATGGAGAATATTGCAAAACATGATCAATTTCAAACTCGAAACTCAAATTTCCATTATATGGGCATGTTTTGCTCTTCACAATTATATTAGAAGGATGAATTCAAGTGATTTGGATATTCTTTAAAATTTTGAGAATCTTAATGAGTTATAAGATAGAGAGCAAAATTTTAATGATGTAGATGATAATGATATACCTGGTAATGATGATTGGCAAGATCCAACACAAGCAGATGTCAGATATATAAAAGAAATAAGAAATATTATCAGAGATCAATTACCAAGACGTGTGTGTCGTTAGTTTTTTTTAAATGTGTATGAGTTTTTGCAAAAACTTTGACATTTATATTTGAGTTAATGTGGAGACAATATTATCATTTTTTTAATAGATTTTAGCATTTATTTTTTATTATGAATTGTTATTTGAGTTTTTATAAATATTGTTAATTTTGATCATTCATAAAACAAATAGAATTATAAAATTTTTTAATATGTACAAAAAGTGTTTTTTGTATCCAAACATGTTTATTAAGAAGTGCTTTTATATGTCCTTTCTTGTAATTTTCTAATATAAAAAGTGCTTTTATGTTGTTATATCCAAACAAGTTAAAAGTCGCTTTTTAAGTAACAAATGCTTTTTACGGTTATAACCAAAAATTAATAATCTCTATTTTTTTATAAAAATCTCTAAATGATAAATCACTTTTTTCTTAAACTTAAACAAACGGGCTCTTATTCACTTTTAAATACAAAAGCTACTTAAAATAACCTAAATTTCAATATGATAAGTTCTATAAAAAGATGTTAAAACGTATATAAAATAAGGACTTATCATGTGCAAGTCATTATTTTTCATCGATTATTATTATTATTATTAAAAATTTATTTTAGTCCCTAATTATATTTTAATGTTTCATATTAGTCCCTAAAGTATTTTTTCAAATAAATCCATAAATTTGAAAATATTCCAAATAAATCTTAGAGGTTAACTTTATTATCCTCCTACTCTTAAGTCTAATGCAGTAGATTCAGATCATTTATAGTCGTACATAAGACTGTATAAGGTTTAGCCAATGAGATCTAATGGTCCAATTGATTTGTCCATTCTCATGTTGACATGTAGCTTGTTTTTTTCTTTTCATATTAGAACATATCTCAAAACGTGTGTTTTGCTTCAATTTTTCATTACATCTATAACGAATCTAGGTTGTCCTCTTCTCCTCTGCCTCTACATGGTTGTTGCCAGAGCCTTCCAGGACCCTAACCTCGTCCTTCCACTCTACCACTGTCGTTGTACCATTCTGATAAGAATAAGAGCTCGAAAAGCTTAAATATTCTATCGATATTGTCACCTTTTCCAACCCCATCCCTACCCCCAAAATCCTTAAAACTCCCTTCTAAACTCATACTTTTAAAGAATTCTCACAAATTAGGTAGTAGTATTAGATTTCGTTCCCTATCTCTGAGAATATGTATGGATTGCTATGGCTCTTTCATTGCCAAAAGACTAATTTGGACTATGATTTGAAGCAGAGGATGGGTTGGGTTCAAGTGAAGGGAGAAAGGATGATGGATTAGTTCTTGGAGGATGAAGAAAAGAGAAGTAGTTGTAATCATGTGTTTTCATCTAATGGTGCTTATTAACTTTGTTATGCATTGTTTTTTATTAACACTAGGAAATTATGCTTACAAGTCTTTAGAATTATGTTATCTTGCATTTTGTGGCACAATAAATTACAAGATGGAGATTATGAATTGCTTCGAAGAAGAAGAAGGATAAAGATGACACTTAAATCCAATGGAAATGCAGTGAAAATTTAAAGCAAAATCACTTTCTAAGATATGTTCTTAAAAAAAAAAAGCAAGCCATGTGTCAACATAAGGAGTATCAGATTAATCAGATGACCAAATCTTGTTGACTGCACCTAATGTAGTCATCCATACAACTACAAATGATCTGAATCTTAATATGGCATGCTTATTGACATTTTTTAATCTTAGTTGGAAATTATTTATGCCCAATTATCATCCAACATAATCTTCTTCCTTTTCTCATTCTCTCTCGCTCCCTCTCTCTCTCTCTTAATTTTTACACATCAACCTATTTTCTTTTTTCTTCCTCCTCTTTCTATCTCTTCTTTTACACTCTCTTTCTTTCCCCATTCTCTCTCCCTATTATCAAGAAATTTTGTAGATATGATTTTTCATTGTAGCAAAGAACAAGAACAAACCAAACAAGAATGAATCAAACCCAAATAAAATTCAAAATGCAAGTTTCCAACTTTCCATGATCTAAGGTTTAAAGATAAGAATAACTCTTGGAATTGGTATAAAATAATCAAGTTTGGTTCATAATTGACTTTAAAAAAAACCTATATAAGCAAAATAGCGTATAATTGTTTTAAAAAAAAAACTAAACAACTTCAATTGAACCCAACAATGAAGCAAATTGACAAAGAAGGCACATTCTTTTTTTTTTCGAATCTTAGATTAAGTACCCGGAACAATTTACAAATAATGCAAATTTGCATATTGATAAAAGAATTTGCATGTCAACAACAAAGGGAACATTCTATTTTTGAACCTTAAATTAAGAATTAAGAAGAATTCGTATCTAATACAAATTTGCATATTGATAACAAAAAATGGAAACTGAAAAGAATGAAGCTTTCTTGAAATTGATTCACATTTTTAGAAGGATGGAAAGAGAGAGAACAGAAGGATGAAACATCTTATTTTGGTGCCAGGGTTCACCATGTAGATTTTGTCTTCTTTGCCATGGATTCCTTCTTCAAAATCAAATGGGTAAGGAGTGATAAAATAATGATCATATAATTCTCACATACTTCTCTCTAAAACAATAGAATAAAGAAGTAAAATATGAAGAAGACTTTCTATCAAATAGGTTGTGATTACTCATAGAATTTTTAACTGAAATAATCTATTTTATTAAGCACTACAACAGCTATTACATACAAATCACAAGATAACAAAATTCCTAAATTCTAGGCACAATAACAACAACTAAATAAATATCTTCTACAAACCAAAACTTGTGGTAACTAATTATTGACTAAGTAGAAATAAAAATAAAGTTAATAAACTTACTAATTTCTACATTACAGTTTAACCATCCATAATGTAAAACTTTACAACCTCTGACATATTTCTCAAGTACTCAAACTTTGCTAAAGGAAGTTCCTTTGTAAATAAATCTGCCAGCTATTTATTAGTATTGTAATAAGCTATTTTTATACTCCCTTCAGCTATTATCTCCTTGATAAAGTGATGTTAAGTTTCAATGTCTTAAATGGCTGTGGTACACTAAATTCCTTGTCAAAGCAATGGTTGATTGGTTGTTAGAGAACATAGTTGTTATGTTCTTTTGCTTTTGTTTCATATCAATAAGTATTCTCCAAAAGCAAACTGCTTAACAGGCTAGTAAAGTGACACCATGCATTCAATTTCTAATGAAGATAGGGCTATAGATGGTTACTTCTTTAAACTCCAACAAATAGCACTGAACCAAGATTAAAATCATAGTCTAATGTACTTTTTCAATCACCAAGAGAACCTACCCAATCACTATCAGAAAAACCACATAACTTAAAGTTGTTATTGTTAATGTACTAAATGCTACAATAGCTAATCCCCTTCAAATATCTAAGTATTCTTTTAGTAGCACCATAATGGGTTTTCCTTGAATTTTTCATTATTCATGACAACAAACACCAATTTGAATCACTTCTTCTAGCTTTAAAAAAATAGCTCATTAACCCTATATCAATCATCTCAAAGTCATTGATCATCAGCCTTTTAAAATCCTCCATCAAAGCAAGATTAAGAGAAGTATAAATATATTATCTACATATAAACATAAAATAAGTACCTTATCAACCCTCTGGTTGTGACATATGGATTTGGCTCACTTGAACTCTTTTGGAGTCCATGTTTGTTGAAATATCCATCAATCTTTAAGTATATGGCTTAAGGTGCTTACTTAAGGCCATATAAAGCTTTCCTAAGCTATTAGACCTTGTATTTTTTCCTTTTAATTTCATAACATGATAGGCTATTCAACAAATATTTCCTCATCTAAAACACCATTTAAAAATGCAGATTTGACATCAGATTAATAGATATGCCATTTATAATGTGCAAAAGTAGCCAAAATTGTTCTAATTATATCAAATTTAGCTACATGTGCAAAGGTTTCTTTGAAATCAATACCTTGTCACCGCATGTAGCATTGAGCAACCAACTATGCCTTATATTTCTATATTGAACCACCAAATCTAAACTTAAGCTTGTAAACCCACTTTAAACCAACTTTCTCTTTATCATTTAGCAAGTCAACAAGCTCCCAATTATCATGCTTCTCTAAGGCTTTGATTTCTTCATCCATGGTTGCACACCATTCCTTGATCTGGATAGCATCTTTAAAACAACTTGGCTTTTGAATTGCTGGAAATTAACACCTTTTTGGCCATTTATAAATATCCTTTAAGGAATGCTATTTTCTTAGTGGAGTTGATGAGGAGCTTAAAGCTTCCAACACATGTTAGAATTGTTAAAGGTAATGAACTAAGTGGAGTTGAAGGTGGTGAAGTATAACCATGATCACTACCATTAGCTTCCTTTACTAGAAATAAAGTAGTACATTCTTGGAGAATATCTAAATAGCCTTGCTCCTTAGTCCAATCTAATGCACTTTTCTCATCAAAGGATCTAATTGTAAGTTTATTAGTCAAAAGATCACAAAAGTGATGCCTTTTAGTTTTAGCATTACAACAAAAAATATACATTTTACACTATTACCATCAAGTTTGTTACTCTTTTGAGAAAGGATATGAATATAAGAAATGTAACCAAATACTTTGAAATGTAATACCTTTAGTTTCCACCCATGCTACACTTTAAATGGTGTTTAATGGTATAGTGCAATTATTAGGCTTTGATTAAGAATATAGATTGTTGTATGAACTACTTTTGTCCAAAAACATTTAAGTAAACCTTTTGCTTTAATTAAACTCTTGGCTAACTCTTGACCATCTTTACAAGGCTTTTATTCTTTCTTTCAACTATATTGTTTTGTTATGATGTGTAACTAGCTATCAGTTGCCTCATAATTCCAAATTTAGCATAAAAATTATCAAATTCATTGGAAATAAATTCAACATCATAGTCTATCCTTAGAACATTAAAAAATTGCCCATTATTCTTTTCAACACAACTCTTGAATTTCTTGAAAATAGGTAGGGCTTTTAATTTTTCTTTAGCAAAGTAAACTTATATGAACCTACTATAATTATCAACAAATGCAATAAAGCAAGTGTTATTATTGAGAGAAGGAATTCTCATGAGACCATAAAAATCAGCGTGCACAAGTCCAATAACTTTAGATGCCCTTCTGGCCTTTCCTTTAGGAAAAGCCTCATGATGTTGCTTCTTAAAAATGCAACTTTCACAAATTTCTCCATTGCCTTGAATTTGTAGCATTTCATCCACCAAATTGTGAAAAAGACAATTCAATTAAACTCCTAAATTTTACATGCCCAAACCTATAATGCCATAACAAATTCTTGTCTTCTAAAGATGCTTTGAAAGCATATTGCTCACCATTAACCTGAAGAGGAAAGATGTTATTTTTGGCCATTGTCACTTTGAACAATAAATTCTTTTTACTTGAATTGGAAAAAATAGCATAAGACAAGTCCTAAAAAACAAGTGAATAATCTTCTTGTACAAGTTGTCCCACACTCAATAGATTAGAGTCAAGACGTAGAACATAAAAGGACATCTAAAATGCAATTATTGTCACCTAAGAATAGTAGCACACTTCCTTTTCCATGTGCTTCACAAATACATCCATCTCCCATTTTAATAGTAGTTTAAATTGTCATATCCAAGCTGTTAAAGTGTCACGACCTAATTTCTGGGCCACGACCGGTGCATAGGCTAAACTAATTTAGATATTGAGTTAGCCTAGCAAGCCTTACAAAATCTAAAATAAACTATTCTATCATATATTTAAACTAACTCATATAACCCACAAGTTTCAAAAACTTAAATATTCAGTTCATTATATCATTAAAGGCTATCAAAAATTCGGCAACATCTCCCCTAAAAATTGGACATCCCATCCTGAAAAAAAAAAATAAACCAACACCAGCACCAGCAACAACAAGTTATATATAACCAAAATGCTTAGCTAGGAAAAAAAAATAATATTTATATATATAAGTTACCGTATAACATGGACAATTCTAAAATTCTTTCTCTACACCTACGTGCCACCACATCATGGAGTCTAACACAATTTCACAAAATTAAACACTTACTCTAAGGGTCTGGTAGCTCTCAAGCTCTCAAATCACTTCACTCCTTAACTTGCTAGTCTGAAAAATAAGAAAAGAAGAGGGATAAGCCTACCACTGACTTAGTGAGTGTATAAATAATAAAGTGCATAAAGGAAAAAATAAGTGCATATAGGAATTTTTTTAAAAAAAATTAATGATCATCGAATAATTTAGGCAATAAAATTTATAGATGAAATGAAAAATAATTATTTAAATAAAAAGAAACTTTTAGATAAAGTCTATATTTTCTAAATATAGGAAAAATATTATAGGAATGGGTATCATAGAGAGGAATCAAATCATCAAACCACATCATCATATATCATGGTATTTCTTTGGATTCATCCCATCTCATCACTTTTGCAATATATATCTAGTATCTCAGATCGCATACTAGATACATCACATCACAGTGCCATCACAATTTATAACTTATTCTAGGTGTACCTAGGCCGTTATCTCTACTAACGGCTATGGAATCCTAACTAGATTCCCATTCATTATATAAAATAAAAATAATTAAAATAAAATTCTTTCAAATGGAATTTAGCTATCAAAAATAAATAAGGAATCAAAGAAGTAAATAAATAATTAAATAAGACAAGTTAACCTTCAATATAATCTCTATAACATATGAAACCACAAGATAACATAAAATACTCTCCTCATAAATAAATATATACTCACCACCACTTTCTTTTCATCCAATTCATTCTTTTGCATTTCACAAGAATATATCATGCCACATTTCAACTATCAATTTGTTTTGATAAATTTATTAAATCATCATAAGAATGTATATATATATATATCCAGTTTGAGGTTTTGAAAACACCGATTTGTTTCCCCAAGGGATAGAGCACATAAATCACATAATTAAAAATTTTACCATAGAAAATATAAAATGGAATGAAATAGATATACCACTCCATTATTTACACACTCACCAGTTTAGACTAATAGTATAAGTCCCTATTTCCTATTGTTTAATGCTGAGTCTCAGTTGAATGAGTTTCTCTAGTATCACCTAAAATTATAACCAATATAATATAAATTAATTATATTAACCACTCCAATAATATCCATAATTATTTATATAACCTAATATACTCCCTAAAACATAAATCCCTAAATTCTTATATACATTTCTATCCTAAATACTAACCCTAAATTTGGGATTTTTCAATCTAAGCTTCCATAACTCAAATTAAGTTTAAAACTTACTTCTAGGAACTCCAAAGATAACTTTAGAAGGGTTAATTTAAATTTAAATATTAAAATTCAAGAAACCCAAATTGTGGAGATCACCCACGGCACTAGGAATGAAGAGAGCTACATGAAGGGAATTTTTGCTTCAATAAAGCATGTGAAAGGATCAATATTAATGGAAAAGAAAGATAAAGGAGGAAGAGAAAAAAAAACTACCTCCAAGTTCCAAAAATTATAGCTGGACGGCAAAGAAAAATAGGAAAAAGATGAGAATAATGGAGTTGTAATGATGGGAAGAAGCACCAGGATTGAAGCACGCCGGAATAGTGACTAACTGCGGTAGATGTGCGAACAGAGGCAACCAAAATAGAAGAGAAAATTTTTAGGAAATGGAGATGTATGATGGCAACGAAAAGAAGCAAAGTTTTTGGTGAATGAAATGAAGAAGAAAGAAAAAGGACGTTGTCTCTGATGAAAAAGTTGGAGAGAGAAGGTGTTTAGGAAATATTAAAGTATCTTTGGCCAATATTACACTTTTGCCCCCAACAAGTCTAATATGCTTTAATTGAGATTTAAAATGATTGAAAAATACCTTTAAAATTTTTATATACTCCAAAATAGATTCAAAAATTATTTAGTTTTTATTTTAATAACCTAATATATTATTTATTTATTTATTTTTATTATATATATATGTTTAGGTATTACATAAAGACTTCTAAATTTACTATTATATAATTGCTACATCCACTATCCACAAACCAAATATTTAGAGATGATATTATTGAAGAATGGCAAGCAAGAAGTAGACTCTCACTTTAATCATGTGCATTTTATTTACCAAATTTAGCATGGTTTCATGGTTGTCCTTTAGCCTACAATACTTTTCAATATGCCCAAATTTATTATAGTAGTAACACTAAAATTTGCAAGGTTCACTTGTTTTCTTTTCCTCTTTATGATTCTAATTTTGTCCACCAAAACATCCACCACTTCTTATACTTATTTTGCCATAATAAGAATGAACACCATAACCACTATAACAATGACCACCATGGTCATTTTTGCTGTTTGACTTACCATGATTGCTTATACTACATAACCAATGGCTATTATTGCCTTTAGTGGCTATACTTTTGTGTAAAAGGCATTTTCCACCATATGCAAATCATCATATCACTTCAACCTATGGGATTATAAAGATCTTAGTAGTTCCATGACAATCTACTTACTTGAATCATTTGCTTCTTCTGTGGTAGTCATTATATGCTCATACTGATGTGAGACCCTCTAGAAACTTGCTCTAAGAATCTTACACAATCTGAATCTTACCCTAAGATCGACTAGCAACAAACAAAAAATTGAAACACTAAAAGAAATAGAGATAGAAGATGTTGGTCAAAGGTGGAACCCTAAGAGAACTTGTCTCTTAGAACCCTATCCTCAAGACGCCACAAAGGAAGACCACTCCTTTAATAAGTCAAACATTCTCACAAGAACACAAGGATAACAGGATAAATTCCCACGCAATGTGAAAAAAAATGAAATTTTTATTCATCTTTTTCATTTTGAGTACATATGAGGCCTTTTCATAGGCAATTAGATTCTAAAAACTTTCTAAATTACTATCCTATTGATGACATCATCTTTAACAAGAAATTGGAAACAAAATGAGTTAAGAATGATGCCATTCAAACAACAATAAAATCTGATTAAAACTTCTTAAAAGATAATAACTTAATTTGTAAGTTGTAAACAACTAAATAAAAGGAAGGAAACTAACTTAATCTTCAAGCATAAGTTTTGACCATATGGTCTTATTGAAACAACTAAAATAGAAACTTTCTATATGGTCTAGAAATTAATGATCGCATGCTAGTCACATAAGGCTTTAAGTGAGCTCTTCCAATAAGATTTCTTTTGGGCCTTCAACTCTAGCCAAATCTTGGGCTACTTGGGAGCATATTAATATACTATTTAGAGCTTCTTGGGCAACCATCTGATTCTTATAAATGGGCTCTAAGTCTTGCAATTCATGGATCAAACAATTAAGAGCTTCTTTCATAGCTTTGGATCTTGCTCTTATCATTGGGCCTCCAATATCTTGTAATGGATCTTTAGACACATTGGGCTTGAAATTTTGGGCTTTAATAGATGAATTTTGTTTAGCTCTAATATCATGCTCCACATCACGTCCCACATGTTTAGCAACTTGTCCAAGCTTTCCTTCATAGTTAAGCCATGCATTATCTCCTTGATGGTGGTCATATGAGTTCCATGATACTCTATCATTCCCTCCCTCCTCAAAAGGATTTGTCATCGAATCTACAGCATCAAAAAGGACAAATCAGACACATTGAATGTAGCACTAACATTACCATAGGAAGAAGGCAAATCAATTTTATAAGCATTGTCATTAATCCTTTCTAAAGCTTGAAAGGGGTCATCTCCTCTTGGTTGTAATTTATATTTCTTTTGTTTTGGAAACCTCTCCTTTCTTAAGTGCACCCAAACCCAATCTCCAGGCTCGAATACAACATGCCTTCGGCTTTATTGGCTTGCTTGGCATATTGTTCATTCCTTCTTTCAATGTTGGCTCTTACTTTAGAATGTAACTCCTACAAAAATATAGCCTTTTTCTCACCATCAAAATTAGCAAACTCATTACAAGGCAATGGGAGAATATCTAAAGGTGTCAAAGGATTAAAGCCATAGACAATTTAAAATGAGAAAATTTGAGTAGTAGAATGAACAGTCCTGTTGTAAGCAAATTCAATATGAGGAAGACACTTTTCCCAATGCTTTAAATTTCTGTGAATGATTGCACATAACAAGGTAGTCAAAGTTCTATTTACCACTTCCGTTTGACCATCCATTTGAGGATGTGCAATAATAGAGAACAATAGTTTTGTGACAAGTTTATTCCATAAAGTCCTCCAAAAGTGACTAAGAAACTTTACATCCCTATCACTTACAATAGTTTGTGGCAATCCATGCAATCTTACAACTTCTTTAAAGAACAAATTAGCAATATGAATAGCATTGTTGGTTTTGGAACAAGCAATAAAGTGAGCCATTTTACTAAAACGATCAACCACAACAAAAATGCTATTCGTTCCCCTAGGTGATCTAGGCAATCCAAGTACAAAATCTATAGAAATATCAACCTAAGGATGAGAGGAGACAGGTAAAGGGGAATAAGCCATGTGATTAAACCTTAGACTTTGCATGCCTACAAGTGATGCATCTATCACAAATAGCAACAACATCATTTCTCATGTTAGGCCAATAATAATGTTCATGCAAAAGAGTTAAAGTTTTCGCAACACCAAAGTGACCCATCAAACCACCACCATGAGCCTCTTTAACAAACAATTCACGTATAGAATAAGATGGAATGAAAAGTTTATCTTTCTTGAAAAGAAATCCATTAGATCTATGGTAATCATCAATGCCATGTTTTTCAAAGGATTTCAAGATTTCAATAAAATCATAATCAGATTCATACATGCTTTTCAACATCTCAAAACCAAGTAATCTAGCATGCAAAGAAGTAAGAAGAGAATATCTCCTAGAAAGAGCATCAGCCACAATATTTTCTTTTCCTTGTTTATGTTTAATCACATAAGGAAAAGTTTCAATAAATTTTAACCACCCAGCATGTCTCTTGTTCAATTTACCTTGAGACTACAAAAACTTCAAACTTTTATAATTAGAATGAATAATAAATTCTTTTGACCATAAGTAATGTTGTTAAGTTTCTAAAGTCCTTTTCAAAGCATACAATTCCTTATTATAAGTGGAGTAATTTAAAGTAGCACCACTCAATTTTTTACTAAAATAAGCAATGAGTTTAGAATCTTGCATTAAAACAATACCAATGCTTATACCAAAAGCATCACACTCAATTTCAAATACTTTAAAAAAATCAGGAAGAATAAGAAGAAGAGCATTAGTCAATTTATTTTTCAAGGTATTAAAAGCAACCTCTTGTGGTTCACCCCATTTAAAAATTACATTCTTTTTTACCAACTCATTCAAGGGGGCAGCAATTGTAGAGAAATCCTTCCCAAATCTTCTATAAAAGTTTGCCAAGCCATGGAAACTTCTAACTTCATTTGCATTCTTGGGTGTTGGCCATTTTCTAATCGCCTTGACTTTCTCTTCATCAACTTGAATCTCTTTCACACCTATAACAAAACCAAGAAACACAACAGTATCCATGCAAAAAGTAAATTTCTCTAAATTTGCAAAAAGCCTATTTTCTCTCAAAACAACAAACACATTATGCAAGTGTTTCACATGGTCATTTAAATCCTTAAAATAAACAAGTATATCATCAAAGTAAACAACAACAAATTTTTCAATAAAGGGGCGAAACACATTATTCATCAAATTCATAAAAGTGCTAGGTGCATTAGTCAAGCCAAAAAGCATAACTAACCACTCATACAAACTAAACTTAGTTTTAAAAGCTGTTTTCCATTCATCCCATTCTTTCATTCGAATTTGATGGTACCCACTTCAAAGATCAATTTTTGAAAAGATACAAGAACCATGCAATTCATCTAGCATATCATCCAAACAAGGGATAGGGTAATGATATTTCACTGTGATTTTATTGATGACTCTACAATCTACGCATATTCTCCATTTTCTATCTTTCTTTGGAACAAGTATGACTGGCACAGCACATGGGCTCAAGCTCTTTCTCACAAAGCCCTTTTTCATTAGCTCTTCAACTTGTCTTTGGATCTCCTTTGTCTTTTCCAAATTGGCTCTATAAGCGGGCCTATTCGGAATGGAAGCTTTAGGAAGGAAGTCAATGTAGTGCTCAATGCCTCTTAAAGGTGACAAACCATTAGGGATCTCTTCCAGAAATAAATTACCAAAATCCTGCAATAAAGAAAAAATACTAGAGGGCAAAGATTGATCAAATTCATTATTAGTTAATAGGATATCTTTATACAAAGGCATATAAGACTCGTCATCATCTAAAGCTCTTTTGATCTCACTTTTTTCAACAAATAAAGTCACTCTTTTTTCTTTATTTTTCTCACTCATTTTCTTTTCACTTAATTCCTTTTCTCTTGCTCTCTATTTTTTCTCTTTTGCTCTTATTTTGCACTCTTGCTCAATCCTCACTTGATCCTCATAAGCTTGAAGGGGCTTAAGAGGCTTAAGTACAATATTTTTACCATTGAAAAGAAAAGAAAAATAATTTTTGTAACTATCATGAATAAACTTTTTTATCAAATTGCCATGGCCTACCAAGTAAGACATGTCCAGCACACATAGGTGCTACATCACACACAACTTCATCATGATATTTTCTAATAGAAAAGACAACCATAACTTGTTTGGTGACTTTAACCTCACTACAATCATTCAGCCATTGCAATTTATATGGTCTAAGATGTTTTAAAGTAGGCAAATTAAGTTTTTCAACAAGTCAAGTACTAGCCATATTGGTACAACTACTACTATCAATTATCATATTGCACACTTTCCCATTTATGAGACACCTTATATGAAATATGTGCTCACGTTGCTCTTCTTCAAGATCTTCTCTTGGTTGGATATTAAGAGCACGCATAGCCACTAGGGCTTCACCAATTTCAGCTTCACAATCTTCATTTGAGGCATTAGCCAAAGGGGGCATGTCATCATACTCCTCATTATCACTAGTTACATCACCATTCTCAAGAACAACCATAGTTCTTTTGTTAGGACATTGAGAAGTAATATGACCAAAACCTTGACATTTAAAGCATTTAACTTTAGAAGTAGTAGAAAAAGGTTTAGAGTTATTTTTACCCTTAGGAGGTGGAGTAGAAGTTTTTGGATTACCATCCTCCTTTGGCTTGCTGTCACTCATAGACTTGAAGGAATTTTTGGAATCCTTCAATCTTTGCTTCTATGAACTCGAACCAACCACCATCTTTTGCTTTTGTTGTCTGTCAACCTTGATAGCTTTATGCAACACCTCATTCATATCAAGGTAGTTTTGGAGGTCAACAGCTTCAGCAATCTTAAGGCGCAATTCGTCAATGAATCTCGCCATTGTAGCCTCTATATTTTCTTCAACGTTTGCTCGAATCATGAGGATCTCCATCTCTTGGTGGTACTCTTCAACACTCATAGATCATTGCCTCAGTCTTTGGAGTCGCTTAAACAAATCCCAGTAATAGTAGTTTGGGACAAAGCGCTTCCTCATAATGGCCTTCATCTCTTGCCATGTATGGATTGGTCTTTCACCATTCCTCCTTTTATCTATCTGTAATTGATCTCATCATATACTAGCATAATCAGAACATTCAACAGTAACAAGTTTTATCTTTTTTTTCCTCACTATATGTATGACACTTAAATACATGTTCCATTTTTCTCTCCCACTCGAAATACAAATAAGGATCATTTTTTCCTTGAAAAGAGGGAATCTTCAATTTAATGTTCCCAAGCTCATTACGGGAAGCAGCTTGCTTTCCTCTTTTAACAACGGACTCTTTAAAGTCAAATTCATCATCTTCACTCTCTCTTTCAGCGTCGCAAGCCTTGCTCTTACGTTGTTTAGAGCTTGATGGGGACTGGAGAGCATCAAGCTTGTCATTCAACAACTTCTCCATCTTGCTTTCTATGGCTTGCATAAAAGCCTTTAGGTTAAAGTGGGGCTCACTAGTTTGAGACATACCTCCAAAACAAGGTTAGTACAAATAAAGCAAATAGGACCTCACCACTCTTTCTCACGTGTTTACACTCAGAAGATGTCAATCACTCGTGTTTCACTTTTATATTGGCTTTTTCTTTGATATTAAATCACTCTTGCATTTTACCACTCAAACTTGCCTCCTATAGTGTTCTTATTCAAATCAAGACAACAATCACAAGGAGCAATCAATTGAAAGTGGCAATCACAGAACTAGAATCCCAAAATTCAAATTCCAAAGAGTAAAAAAGGACATAGGTGTGTGTATTAAAAAGTGAAAAATATAAAGAATAGGATGAGTAAGAAGGAAGCGAAAAAGGGATGAAAATTCTGGACAAGATAAGAAAACAAAAGCCTAGACTTGGGAGAAAAGGAGTTAGACGAGTTGAGATAAGAAAAAGGGAGGAGAAGGCTAAAGCAAATCTAGAAAATAATAAAAGAAAAGGTTAAAACAAAGAGAAGTTAGGAAAGACACAAAATAAGAAAGTGGAAACTTAGAAACTAAGTAGGTAGGGAAAAGGAAAGAATTTAAAGAAAGGAAAATGGTTACCTTGATGGAGAGAATAGGAAAATCACAAACTTAAAACTCAAAAAAGATGGATTAGGAAAGAATGAAATAGGAAAGTTTAAATCTTTCCACCCAAGTTTATAAATTAGGTAACCTCTTATGACTTGTAGTATAAGTTCTTCACTCTAGGAAACTTTCCAACACAATAATGGAAACTTGCAAAATAATCTGCAACTTTGAATGTTCAGCATTGAAATTTTTTTCTTTTTTTTTTTTTGAATTTGAAATTTTTTTTTGTTTCTCTTTCTCTTTTTTTTTTCACACCTTGAAGTCTAGCAAACCACAGCTCTAATACCAAATGATGTGAGACCCTCTAGAGACTTGCTCTAAGAACCTTACACAATCTGAATCTCACCCTGAGATCGGCTAGCAACAAATAAAAAATTGAAACATCAAAAGAAATAGGGATAGAAGATGTTGGTCAAAGGTGGAACTCTAAAAGAACCCGTTTCTTAGAACCCTAGCCTCAAGACGCCACAAAGGAAGACCACTCCTTTAATAAGTCAAACATTCTCACAAGAACACAAGGATAACAGGATAAATTCCCACGCAATGTGAAAAAAAATGAAATTTTTATTCATCTTTTTCATTTTGAGTACATATGAGGCCTTTTCATAGGCAATTAGATTCTAAAAACTTTCTAAATTACTATCCTATTGATGACATCATCTTTAACAAGAAATTGGAAACAAAATGAGTTAAGAATGATGCCATTCAAACAACAATAAAATCTGATTAAAACTTCTTAAAAGATAATAACTTAATTTGTAAGTTGTAAACAACTAAATAAAAGGAAGGAAACTAACTTAATCTTCAAGCATAAGTTTTGACCATATGGTCTTATTGAAACAACTAAAATAGAAACTTTCTATATGGTCTAGAAATTAATGATCGCATGCTAGTCACATAAGGCTTTAAGTGAGCTCTTCCAATAAGATTTCTTTTGGGCCTTCAACTCTAGCCAAATCTTGGGCTACTTGGGAGCATATTAATATACTATTTAGAGCTTCTTGGGCAACCATCTGATTCTTATAAATGGGCTCTAAGTCTTGCAATTCATGGATCAAACAATTAAGAGCTTCTTTCATAGCTTTGGATCTTGCTCTTATCATTGGGTCCCAATATCTTATAATGGATCTTTAGACACATTGGGCTTAAATTTTTGGGCTTTAATAGATGAATTTGTTTAGCTTTAATATCATCACGTCCCACATGTTCAGCAACTTGTCCAAACTTTCTTTCATAGTTAGGCCATGCATTGTCTCCTTGATGGTGGTCATATGAGCTCCATGGTACTCCCTCATATACTTCCTAAGCAAACTCTTCAATATTTTTTCAACCACCTTTTCCTTAGACACATCTTTACCATTCTTCCACATTTGATTCACAATTTTTGTTAGCTTTGTGAAATAAGCATCAAAGTAGTTGCCATCCCTCATGAAAGAGCTTTCAAATTTTCATTGAAGAGTTTGCAACTCAATAGTTTGTACTTTCACAATACCTTGATAACACCTTTAAAGTGAATGCCATGCTTTTTTCACTTGGTGGCTATTTCAACACAAGGAAAAATGACTTAATCAATAGCTTGTTTTATGAAGAAAAGAGCTTTAGCATTTTTCTTATGATAATCTATAAAAACCTAAGCCAAGATTCTTGTTACATTATAACATTTCTCTACCAATTCCCACAAATCTTAGAAGATTAAGAAAGTCTTCATTTTGGTGCTCCATGCATCATACCTGCGACCTTTGAAGATAGGGATAAAGGAATTTAAAGAAGTAATACCTATATTGCTGTCCATAGAAACTCTGTTAAGGCTCTCATACCAAATGATAAAATAATGGTTGTATAATTCTGACAAACTTCTCTCTTAGAAAAAAAAAAGGAAGGTAAAATATAAAAAGGACTTCTATCAAACAGGTTGTGAGCACACTTGAAATTTTTTTACTAAAAGATTTTATTTTATTAAATACTATAACAACTATTAAATACTTATCGCAAGATAATAGAATTCTTAAACTCTAGGCAGAATTACAACAACTCAACAAATATCTCTTACAAACTAGAACCTGTAATAATTAATCATTGTTTATGTAAAAATAAAAATAAAGTAAATAAATTGACTAATTTTTGCATTACAATTTAATAAGGAGGAAGATGAGAGAGAAAATGAGAAGAGGAAGAAAAGTGTTGACTAGGATGCCAATTTGGCAAAATAGATAGTTATCTAAGAGTAATCAGAATTGTTTACTGAATCCCAAAAAAAAAGTAATCAGAATTGTTTAATAAAATTAGGGTTTATGATTTATCTAAAATGTCTTGAAACTTATGGATTTATTTAAATATTAAGAATTGAAATAGGACTTTGACTTTTGACCTTATTATTATTATTGAACAAAATTTATTTCACACAAAGTATAAGATAAAAACATTATATATATATATATATATTGCATATTTATGACAATTTTTGCATTAAATTTGACAACTTTTTTGGTGATATATGGGTGATTTTCCACTCTTCTCACCATTAACATATTTATTGTGTTGGTCTTTAAAGTTTAACTAATTTTTTTTATTTTCTCCCTATAATTCTAAATATTTTTATTTTAAACATGTCATTAAAACTTTTAATAGTATATTGTTAAACTCTATTTATATGACTAATTATGTGCTATCTTAGCACTATGGCATTATATTATTCATACCAAACCATTCAAACTACTTAACCTAAGTGGTATTACATACCATGCATAAAGTGAATTTAATTTTATTATCTGATTTTACCTTTGTTTCTGGGATCAATTTTACCTTTTTTTTTTTTAAGGTTTCTGTGAGCATGTATATTCAAAATACCAAGAAGACGTTCATTGGTTTAGTTTGAATATTTTATCTAAACAAACCAATTAAGTCAATTAACTAAAAACTCTAATTGATTAATCCAATTAAAACATCCACAATCAAACCAATTCTGTCCAATCTTAATTAGTTTGGATTGGATCACATGGTTGATTTTATAAAAAAAAAAAACAGAAAGTAAATTCTTGTAATTCATTTTAAAATTTTGTAAATCTTTACATTTATTTAATTATAAAAATAAACATTTTAAAAGAAAGAGAAAGGATTGGAAATTATCTAATCAAATAAGAAATTAATAAAAAGTACTTATTATATAATATAAAATATTTAAAATATTAATTAAAAACAAGTTTTGTTTAGTTGAAATTGAATTTACAAAGTTGACATCCAATAAACAAATTCGTGAGATTTGTTTTGTAAAAATTCCATCAAACCAATTCGATCAAAATGTAAGTTTTGGTTGGCTTTGATTAGATTTGTTTGATTAAAATTGGGTGGAATCAGTTTTAAATTTATTTAATTAAAATAGGATATGATTGATCATGTGTAAGCAAAATTTTAGGACATAAAGACAAAAGTTTGATGATAAAAATTATTTAACTCCAAAATAATAATAAGGGCCTAATTAAAATATTTAAAAATATTAAAAATTATTTACAAACTTTTAAATTGTGAAAAATTAACTTTAAAATTATATAAAAATTTATTTACAAAGTAATTTATCCAAACTATTGTTTTAAATCAATAAATGACTAACTATTTGTCAAATGAAAATTATTTACAAAAATTTATGGCTTTGAACGTTACCCAATAATCAGTAACAGTTTATTCTTATTGTAGGATAGATAATAAATGCTGTATATTTGGATGTACGAATTCTCATGATTCAAATATAGACTACAATATAAGTGTTGTACGCTTTGCGTCAACGAGTGGCTGTAGTTTAGTGGTAAGAATTCCACGTTGTGGCCGTGGAGACCTGGGCTCGAATCCCAGCAGCCACATCGATGATCCTTTTTTAACCCCTTCCCTGAAATGTGTATAACTTGCAATTATTTTCAAATAATTTAAGAAAATTATTTGTTTTTTTTAATTTTTTTTTCTTTCTTTTTTGGAAACCCGGTCAACATCCATAAAACCCTAAGCTGCCCCCGGACGAGGACTTTATCACCGTTCCAGATCCAGAAGATCCGAGAGGAATTTTTCACGCCACAAGGTGACATCTTGAACAAGCTTCAAATTGTTTATCACTATCATATTTTTGATTCCCTTCTCTGGGCAGTCTGTTTCCATTCTCTATTTTTGGCATCGATTCCAAAGAAGATATTAGGGTTTTATGGATTTCTGTTCTGATTGCACATGGTTTCGTCTTCATTCATTTGAAAAATTTGTAATTTTCTTGTTTAGTTTCAACCCTATCTTAATGCTCTGTTTTTGGAATTAAGATCAATACTAGTGTAATACAACGTGTTCATACCGAAGACTATATTAAGTTGAATCCTTACAGCTATGTTTGATGCATGGGCAGCTCATTTACTGTCACTAGAGAGCGATTCATGTGTATTAAAGCTGTTCAGCTGAAGTATTGTAGATAACTTAAAGATAAGGATTCTTTATATGCATTTAGTGAAGGATTTAAGGGGTATATTTTTTGTTCTGAGGATTTTTATTTAGCAAGACTTGAGGTATTTATATTTGTTCAGGGAGCTTATTAAGATGATTGGTACCTTTTATTTATTTATTGTTTTGTCCTCTCCAGGAAATAAGAGATGATTGACGATCAAGCCTTGGGTTTTATTGCCAACTATCTTGGCATTTTCATTTTTGCTTTGGTTATAATATACCATTTGGTCACAGCCGACCCAAAATATGAAGGCAGCTAGGCACTTTCATTTTTGTGATGTATTGAAGACAGAAATTTGATTCAGTTTTGCTGACGGATCTGTTAGATCATTTTTTATAACCTAATCGTGATGGAATGATAGTTTGTGACTTATGCCGACTTATTTTTCAATGTTTGAAGGGATGTGTTGTTTTTAGCAGTTTTTTTTTTTTCACTCTATTATCAATTTTGAGCACTATTTATTCATCATTTTCTATCTTAGTTTAGTTATATTAGGTGACTGTTTGATCTATAAAGCAGGGACATTTTATAAAAGGAGCCATATCAGTGTTTGACATGAATTAGACACGAGATAGTACTATGCAACATCTTAAATTAAGTGTGGACACTTCAAATTTTGTTGTCTCGTCGTGTCTGTGGTAGTGTTGTGTCATATCTTGTGTCATATATTCATGCTTCCTAGGTTTAGATTATCTAGGGATGTGAAGTAATCATTGCCCTGCTTAATATGTTTTATATAAAGATTAACTAAGGATTGGAAGGATTAGATTGCCTTGCATAATATACTAGATACTATGGAGTTCTAATTGTTTATGTGTCCTTGTCCAAGCCTTATATGCTGCTTGCCAATGCTAGCCTGAGGTCAGCTCTTCAACCAGGCTTGACTTCAATAGGGCTTGTTCAATAAATGAGCTAACCTGACTATAAGCTATGAGCATAGCTTGTAGCAACTGGGAGTTGGGGATTACTGTTGAAAGATTGATATGATAGAGGACTGGAAGTGTGAATAAAACATCTAGTAGGGACTGGGGAGATAATAAACAATTCAGATTTATATAAAATAAGAGCAACTTGATAACTACCTATGGATGTACGAAAATCAGTTCCCTCAATTTTCTCATCATTGGTCTGAAACACCTTAGAAAGTCACCCTTCGTAGCATGTGTTACTCCACTCCATGCTACTAGATAATGTCTACCAATTTTTCCATTTATAAATTTGTCGGCAAACCCACTTTGGAATAGCACGCAAGCCAGGAAATAGGGGTAAAAGATTGTCCATAACCTGGCACTAAAGCTACCGAATCAAAGTAAAGGTCAAGGCAGCAGTAAATATGGTGAGAAGGATTATGCATGAACCTTTATTCTTCTACACATACTTGCAACCTTGGAGTGTACCATATAAGCCCACTGAGGAATAGAAAGGGACCAAATTATCCTCAAGGATTGGTAGTTATGGCACGTGGGGAGAAGAATGATGGAAGTGTGGGAATTTAGGGGATATCTGGAAGTGTGGGAATTGGTGCAGGCAACCTGTATTCTGGCCACTTGGACACTGGTGGGAAAGGAGGAAATTTTAGGGCAGGGAAGTTGCCCAAACCAGGCAATGATGGTGCCAAAAGTTTCCTAGTGGCTTGGACCTTGCCAATGCTAAAACTAAAACAACCAAATGGGTAGGTGCCATTTGAGTATGAAGTTGCGGACTTGCAGGTCACTCAATGAGAGAAATTAAGAGCAACCAAGGAGTTAAGCGAAAGGAAAAGTCAGAGGATTGGTGGTGGTGGTGAGACAAAGACCTTGGGTTTTTAATAGTGCAACATACGAGAGATTGACCATTTGGTTTGGAAAACAGTCAGGAATTTGCTGAAAGATTGAAGTTTCATTAATGGAGGTACGCCTCATCTATATTGGTTTTCAAATGGTGTCAAATGCTGGTTTGTTTTACTCCTTGAGGATGGTAGGTATGTTAGATACAGATGCAAAATTGACCCACTCTATGCCTTTTCACTTGATGTTCTATCTTTGCAGTTAGCGATCTTTTTTCTTGATGTTCAAGTTCATCTTTTAAAGATGATGATGATTTTTCAGCATATAAGTCCTCTGAGTTTGTTGATAATATAATTGGTATGAGAATAATTAGTATTTTCATTTGAAGTCTACTTATTTCTCAGTCAACAAGATGGTTCAATGCACTCCCTTGTAAACCTTTTATTGTTGCATCTGTAAGCAAATTGCAAGGTTCGGAATCATTTGGGTATACAAAGTGGAAAGAGGAATAAAAAGGGAAAAAAAGTGATTTTGTAGATGAAAAAAGATTTTTATATTTTTATTTTAATTTTATTTTGGAAAAAAAATAAATATTGTTAAGTAATAATGAATGATAATTACAAAAATATAATAAATACTGCACACAATGTAGAGAGAAACTCTCTACTTTGCACAGAACTTACCTTCAATTTGCAAGCAAGTTTTGGATTCTATTTTGCATATAAATTTATTGGGATATGAACTTGAATTCGTTGAATTTTGATAAAGTTAAGTCTGTGGCCATGGTCAATTTTACTTAATTGGGCATGGCTTAAATGGTAAGAGGGGAGTTCTTAGATCTTCTATAACTAACTTGTCTTACTTGAGAATTTGAGATGTGATGGAACAAGGGATTGCTTAGACAAAGCAAAGGAATGGTAATATGGTTAGAGATTGACATCTAAACTAATAACACTGGAAATTATCAGAATCAACTTGGAAATTATCCTTTTTTTTCTTTTTTTATCTTATTTTGGGTGGAAATGTTACCTATTAGTAAACTGAGAGTCACTTATATTTTATGACACTTCACAAGTATAGGGCCATTGCAAGGTGAAAATGCATCAAATTCTAATTGGCAATTAGGTGGAATGTCTCCCTCGTCTTTGACAGAGACGTAGTTGGACTGAGTATAATTCTATAGCGAGAAAAGTTTCCAAAATTTCTTGATTCTTCAATGTGAGTATTGGTGGTTGTTTTGCTAGACATTCTTTGGGCTTTTCAATTAAAAAAAAATGGAGTTTGAGGCTTAGAGTAGAGCTAAACCAAATAAATAGATAAATATTTGGTCCATAAAAAATTTTAATTTGATTCTCTAGTTTTAAATGAGGTAATGTTATCTGTCAAATTTTAAAATAATATAATTAAGTTCTTTTGTCTTAGTTCAACCTATGAAGTAACAAAAAAATAATGATGTTTTAGTTAACTCAGTTTTTGTTTGGGCCATCGAGGTTTGCTGGATGATAGGTAATTAAGAGATCATACCTTTGTCATATGATATCCCTTAATCATTTTTATGTCAAATTTGAGTTAAAATTAATGTGATTTCACTTGATTACGTATCATTTAATAAGTTCATGCACCTCAAATTACGTTCATGTAAGTTAATTGCAACCTCATCATTACTGTTATAGCATGAGCAAAATTAAATCAAAAAGGATTAATTGCATTATTTTTAAAGGTTGAAGAACAACATTGATTCAATTGAAACTAGAATAATGAAATTGAAAGTTTTATAATACTACAATGTATTTAAACCGCAAAAAAAAAAATTCAAACACCCAAAGGTGGAACTTGAGAGTTCGAATGAAACTGGAAATATTTTGAAAATAAAACAATTTTTTTAAAAAAAAAAGAGGAATTTGGATATAAACTATGTTAAAATTATGAGATGATAAATTGATATATTAAAACAAAGTAAATTCACATAATTACGAGTATAATACAAATAACTAGGATAACTTGGTGAAGAAGCCCATGCAGACTTGGCTGAACAACATGAGTTGGAATCCTACAACGTAATTCGTAAAATCCATCATGCTTATTACCAGCAAACAAGTTGAACGTAATTGCACAAAGTAAATGTTAGTACTTTACATTTCAAGGAGAAGAATCTCATAACTCATCTATGTCCAATATCAATAAGATCCTCTTGGTTAATTCAACAACCACGCAGAGAATTAAATGTAGATATACTAGCAGGTTCACGATGTTATTGGGAAAATCAAAATAATAATCATTTGTAAATACTTCTTAGTTTTGAAAATCTAAAAATATCTTTTTTAATGATTTATATCTTTTTGCCTATTTATATCTTGCTGCAATATAGGCCCTGTTCCCTCTTTCTTTATTGGGTTTCCAATCACCGAGCTTGCCATGGAGTCTCCAGCATGTCGCTCAAGTCTGACCAATGTGTCGACAATGGTCACATTAGAATCTCCCTTTCTTATTGTCATTGTGATGGATTATATTTTTGGACAGCAAGGCAGATATTTAAGGCATAGTCATGCCCATAGTGGTGGTAGCATCAACCAAGAGCTTCCTCCGACTTATTTCTTTACGAATCTCAAAGAAGACAACATTGATTGATGGTAGGGGCTTTAGACCAAGTACCCTTAGCATTCACTTCATCCAACACTTGCTTAGGCTGAGGAGGAATTTAACAATTCTCTCTGTCTCAACTACATCTTTGTATCTCTTGGCATCTCCAGGGCACTTCCAATTTGGGTTTTCAAACATATCCAATTGCTACCACAAATAGTTAGTGCATTGGAATATTGAGTTACAGAGAGATCACCTTGTTTGAGATCATCTATTTTTCCTTTAATCTCAAATATCTTAGAGATATTTTTTTATCAGAGTAAGTTTCCTTCACAACCTCCCAAACTTCATGAGCAATGTTACAAAACAAAAATGTTCAGCCTATGTTTCTATCCATGGTGTTGATCATCGAAGACTGAACCATGTTGTTTTTCGCTTGCCATGTCTAGTATTTGGGATCTGTCTTTCTAGGAAGAACAATAGCTCCAATCAAATAATTCTTTCCCCTTGCCCAAGATGAAAATCATCACTAACTTGGCTCATTGAAAGTAATTTTGGCCATTCAACTTGTGGCCTATGATGATTTGGAAAGTGCCTCCTATTGCAACCTAATTAGACATGTTTGACTCCAAGGATTTACTTGCGCCTTGGCTAACCTCTAAAGACATCTTGGTGGATAGAAAACAACGGGGAAAACAAGATGTAGAAGAAAGAGACGTGATGTCAGAGAAAAAAAAAAGGGAAAAAATATATAAATAAAAAGTTTTGCCCTAATATCATGAAGAAATGATGTAAAAAGTATTTCTTATTGATCTCTAAATCAAATAGAACAAATGGAAACACATATATATACAAGGGGCAGGAGTTAAAACTCCTTGATACTCGACAAACATAAAATAAAAAATTTGAAAAATAAATCAATCACAAATAAATGTGCACAAAAAAACCTAATTAACACTAATAAAGCTCTATAGTTGACTAGCCTAGACAAGGAAATAAAGGTGAGTAGATGTCCAAATAAAATTGAGATTTATTAGGAATTAATTTGAGATTCCACAAATTCTATAGTACATAACGTTTTTGTTTCAATACTTCAACCAAAAGGTAATTAAAGAGGAAAGAAGGGGGAGAAATAAGAAACAAAGTCTTGTAAATAAGTTCATGTAGGGTAGATTTCATCAAGTTGATTTAATATAAACAACAAAAATAAAGAGAATTACATCAATAGCTTAGATGCTCATTGCTTCATTCAATTTAAGTTGGGATGTGGATTAATTCTAATTTTCATTTTTTCCCCTATTGCTTCACTGTACTACTCTGATTATGCTGTACTTTAATGTAAATTTTTTTATAACCGGTTCCAAGCCCCAAAAAAAAAAGAATAGTTGTATTAGGCAGTCAACAACTAATGTAAAAATTTATCGAATCTTTATGACATAAATCAATGATATATTGAAGTTAATATTAGGTCATCGCCCTAAAGCAATGTGCTGTATAACTCGAATACAGCGTCAAATGAGCAAAACTAGCTACATCGATACCTGAGTGTAGTGAAAAATAAACGAAAATTCTCACATTTTCGTGAACAAATGTAGATAAAGAAGTTAATTTATGTGAATATGATTTGTTTTGGAACTTAGAATATAAGCACACCTATAAGTAAATCAATGGAATTAGTAAATACCATAATTAGAAAGATGATTAATTTTATATACTTACAAAAAACTAAATGGGTAGGAAAAAAATGTGAAAGAATTAGAGACTTCTAATTTTAAGCTTTAATACGCTAAGAAAACTAAATTTAAAAATGAGTTAAATATAATTATAGATAAGTATTAGAAAAATATTGTGATAGATGTAAAAATAATAAAAGGCAAAATTATAGCGTTAAAATTTGTAGTAGAAAAAAAAAATTAATGTTATTAATACTTATGCACCACAGGTAGAGTTAGAAGAATATTATAAGATAAAGTTTTGAGATGATTTAAAAGATCTAGTTCAAAGAATACCTTTAGGGGAAAAGATTCTCATAAAAGGGAATTTTAATAGTCATATGGGGAGTGCATCTAGAGGTTACGAGAATTCGCATGAAAGATATGATTTAGGAAAAGTAAATACAGAGCGTAAAATTTCTCTAGACTTTTCATTAGCGTTCACTTTTAATATAACTAACACTTGTTTTAAAAAGTAGGAAAAGCTCTTATCACATACAAAAGTGAAAGAACATGCTATTAAATTAATTTCTTTCTAACAAGAAAAGTGGACAGAAAGCTTTACATAGATTGTAAAGTTATACTTAGAGAGAGTTTAACTACAGTCTTAGTAATGAATGTTTGAATTAAGAGGAGAATAAAGAACAAAAGTCAAGAGGGGGTGTCAAGAATAAAGTTGTGGCAATTGAAAAGTGACAAAGAAAAGAGCTTGTAGAAAAAGGTTTTGGAGGAAGGATTATGGGAGACAAAAGTGCTAACGATATACGGGAAAAAATCGTTAAAGAGATTAGGAAAGTTGCAAAAGAAATACTTAAGAAATTAAAAGGTTTTAGATCTAGAGATAAAGAATCTTAGTAGTAGGATATAAACGTATAAAATAAGATTAAAAGGGAATGTTATAAAGTGTGGTGTTTGTATAAAAGTAAGAAAAATTGAAAAAAAAAATAGATAAAAAAGACACTTCTTGGCAGTGAGTGAAATAAGAGTTAGGGCATTTGATAGATTATATCAATTTTTAGGCATTAAAGTTGGGAAAAGAAGTATTTATAAATTTACTAAAAGTAGAGAAAGAAAGATAAGAGACATGGGTCAAGTGAGATGCATTAAAGATGAAGAAAGGGGAGTACTTGTCACAAAACAGGATATTAAAGAAAGGTGAAAATGCTGTTTTCATGGGCTATTTAATGAAGGACATAAAATCTCAAGGCACTTAGATAGGTTAGACACAATAGAGAAGGATCAAAATTATACTTTTTATAATATGATTCAATAGTCATAAGTAAAAGAAGTTTTAAAGAAGATGGAAAAGAGCATAACAGTAAGACTAGATAATATACCTATTGAGGTATAAAAGGGTTTAGGAGTGAGAAGTATAAACTAACTCACAAAGTTATTTAATAAGATTATGAAATCCAAGAGAATGCCAAACAAGTAAAAGAAAAATATTTTAATTCTTATTTATAAGAACAAAAGGGACATACAAAATTGTACAAATTATATAAGAATTAAACTTATGAGCCGCATTATGAAGTTATGGGAGAGAGTTATTGAGCGAAAATTAAGACAAAAAATTCAAATTATAGAGAATCAATTTGGTTTTATATCTAATAGGTTGACCATGGAAACGATATACTTGTTGCAAAGATTGATAGAGAAATATCGAAGGAATCGAAAAGACTTACATATGGCATTCATCAATTTAGAGAAAGTATATGATAGAATGTCAATAGATGTTTTGTAGAAGGCTTTAGAGGAAAAAGGAGTTCATATTATTTATATTCGAGCAATTCAAATATATAAGATAGGTTTACAACTAGTGTGAGAACACAAAGTGGGTCCAGCAAAAATTTTTTGATAACTATTGACCTATATCAGTGGTCAACTTTGAGTTCCTATCTTTTTATTTTAATTTTAAATGTGCTTATTAAACATATCCAAAAGCCGATGCCACAGTATATGCTCTTTACAGATGATATAATCTTACTTAGGGAGTTAACAAAGGCAATAAATCAAAAGTTAAAGATGTGGAGATTACTTTTGGAAGCACATGAATTTCATTTAAGTAAAAATAAAATAGAGTATATTGATTGTAAGTTTAGCAAAAGACACATTAATTATAACATAGAAGTGAAAATCGAAAAACACACCATATCATAAGTTACTCGGTTAAAGTATTTTGGGTCTATCATACAATAGGATAAAGAAATAGAGAAAGATGTAAACTATAGGTTTCAAGTACAATGGATGAAATGGAGGAGTGCTTCAAGTGTTATTACATATAGAAGAGTATCACTTAAATTTAAAGATAAATTTTACCGTATAACTATAAGACCGACAATATTGTATGGGATTAAGTGTTTGACAATAAAAAACTAACAGGATAATAAATTCAATGTTGCAGAGATGAAAATATGATGTTGGATGAGTAGACATACTAAACAAGATAAAATTAGAAATGAATATATTAGAAAGAAAGTTAGAGTCACACCTATTGTAAAAAAGATTGTAGAATCGTATCTTAGATGATTTGGATATATATGAAGAACACCTATAGAAACCCTAGTAAAAAGAGTAGATCAAATAGAGAGTAGTCAATAATTAGAGGTAGAAGGAAATTACAAAAAAATATAAGCAAAACTATTAAAAAAGATTTAAACTTAAATGATGTATTTAAAAACATAATTTATGATAGAACTTTATGATTTCTTTTGATCTATGTGACCGACCTCGCCTAATAGGAAAAAGCTTATTATCATTGTTGTTGTTGTTGTTGTTGTTACTTCACTGTACAATTTTGATCTAATCATAAGAAATGAAACGGGGTAGGTTTCTTTCAAACAACGCTTGCCCCAACTTTGCTATGCAAATCAACAAGTTAGACATATAAATAGTGTTCCCACATTTAAATACTACTAACACATTGCAAGTAAAACACAACATATCTGTGTGTAAGACTATGCTCATGTACGTATGTATGCAGTTAGTTACCAAGTTAATGAAGATACTAAAGAATCAATGGCTCGTAATTTGATAGAAATAGTCCTGCTCATTAAATTTAAACTTCAATCACTAAGATGGTACATCTCCTGATGATTCATTAAGTGTGAAAAACAAAACTGCCTTATTAGAATAATAGCAAATTTAAGAATGAGTAAATTAAGAGCCATAGACTAGAATGAGTTAACTTCCTCAAGTGAGAAACTTCAAGAACACTTTGATACTCAGCTTACCTTGTTATAATGACATTTAAAGTGTCAAAATCAAATTTTGCCATACTGTCAAATACTAGAATATATACCCAAAAAAGCAGGACATATGACAACAAATAGACAAATTTTTCAATTTAAAAAAGTGTTATGGGTGTCTCACAGGCTCAAAACGGCCTAGTCCACATTACAAAGATCCAAAAACCTACAATTATATGGCACCAAGCCTCATTAAGCCACATATTGGAACATCAAATTGCTCTAAATAGTACAGCTCCACCAATAAGAAGTTGCCCTAAGTAATGGAGCTCCACTAAAGAGAACACACCAACTTGATCGAAATCATGATTAGTTTACCTTTTTCAGAGATATAAATAAGGCCTTGGCATTGCAGAGAAGAACAACTTACATGACTTGACACTCACACTTTATATTCAGGAGCTCTAATTGTTGTAATACCTTCATCTTCAAGTAATACCATTCCCCGTCTCTCTAAGCCATCTTTCTTGCTGTTGCCATTCCTCATCCTCAACAAAATGTGCATTATACTAATTATTATGACTTACATGACTTAACACTCACACTTCTTGCAGAGCATGACCTTGACAGGTTTTTTACACGACATTGATAAATGAAAGCACTACGTTTATAGAGATTCATTAACACCAATTGAATTACAATATTTTAGAAATTGTACAGAAATACATTATTCAGCCTATTCTCTTTAAGCCCTACAAGGCTACAACAATAAATTTTTGAAGAGAAATACAACCAATTATATAGGAAACGAAAGCAAAAATTCAACACCAAAACATTTTGTCTTTGACAGCAAATCTGCCACTTCCCTCCATTTTGGTTTTCTTGTAATCCAATGTCCACTTCTCAAATGTACAGTCAGTAAAGTCGTAATAACCACCATGAATAAAGAGTTCTCCGCTTGCCACATTTTTTTCTATCCATGGGTAAGTAAGTAGGTTTGATAAGGAATGGTTAACAGATTCCTGTACAATCAATATTAGTTGGATTTTATCCAATAATGGGAAACAGAAAATTATCGTAATGGAGGCTATCAAATTGAAGCTCAATATGACATAAAATAAGCAGAGGCCCATTGTTTGTCAAGGAATGCAGAAAATATTTTTATGTGTGTGAAATGAATAGGCATTTGAACTCCTGACATAAACTCAGGCTCAGGACTATTGTAAAGCAATGTTGGGGAAGGATTTCAATAAAAGGAAATATGGCACCCATGGGTGCACTAATTATGCCCAAGCCTGATTTAATTTCATTAGAAGCTCTGAAACCCCTAATATGGGCTTCAATATGAGAGCCCCAAAATTCAAACTTCCCTAGCTAGAAGAACCTGAAATTGAAGACAAGGAATAACATGCAGAAGCAGGAAAACATGTTAGAGGTCACATATTCACCTAAATTACATTAGATAGGACTGCAAATAGGTTTCAAGATTATTTTTCTCTACACCAAGAGGGTCTCCCTCTCACCCTATAGGGCACCATAATGATTCATCTGGCATTCTAGCCCCAAATGGGGACAATTCATTGTACTATTGTAAAGCAAAGTTGGGGAAAGATTTGAAGAAAAGGAAATATGGCGCCCAAGGGTGCAGTAATTATGCCCAAGCCTAATTTAATTTGGAAGCTCTGAAATCCCTAATATGGGCTTCAATATCCCACGCCCCCCCCCCCCCCCCCAAAAAAAAAAATTCAAACTTCCCTAGCTAGAAGAACCTGAAACTGAAGACGAGGAACAACATGCAGAAGCAGGAAAACATATTAAAGGTCACATATTCACTTTAATCACATTAGACAGAACTGCAGATAGGCTTCAGGATTATTTTTCTTTACACCAAAAGGGTATCCCACTCACCCTATGGGGCACCATCATGATTCATCTAGCATTCTAGCTCCAGATGGGGACAATTCATTGTGTTATTCAACATTTTGAAATTTCAGCAAACAGGTGGGGTTACAAGTTAAATAATATTATTACCTTCTCACAGTGCCTGCACTGCAGGTCAAAGTTGAGAAAAGATGCAGCAGCCTCAGTTTTTATTCGTGCATTCTTCCCAACAACAACCCAACTTTTGATAAAGCTACTGAGAAATAAAAAATATAACAAGTAAGAAATGTATGACACAATATTACCAAAGAAAGGAAAATGACAGCCAACATCTGGAATTATGTAAGTCAACCTTGCATTTGCATCATCTTGCATACTCATAAGGGCACGAATTCCCCCACAGCAGCTGTGCCCAATGACTATGACGTTCTCAACCTGCGATGGCAGTAGTTTTTATCCTTCCTCAAATAGAAGTATAAAAAGGTATTGTGACCAGCCATATTTACAAAGCTAAAAGAATCTGATACACTGAAATATTCTCCAGATATTTCACACGACCCCAAGCTATAATAGCCTTATTTGTATAAAAAGTAATTATCTGTTGCCGGTAGATATCAAATATGTCCATGCCTAAATTTTCTCAGTTAAGCTGATAATGCTGCAGCTGTAAAATTATAATCTTCCTGATTCATTTCCCTTACTGAACTTTTAAATTCTTACCCATTCACTCCAAAGATGTTGTATTTATCATAAGATCAATATGCATTGCAACCCAAATCATTTTTAACTCTGATCCTAATTTGTCAACGGCTTAGGTCAGTGAATTGAAGACTAATAATTATTGTTTGACCTAAATTGTACTTCAAAGTTATAACTGAGTTCCACTAATAAAGGAAGCTAGGCTTCTTGTCAAAACAAACAAGCACATGAGTAAATAATTAACAGCCCAAAAGAGAATGTAAATTATTAAATAAGAGCATTAAGAAAACTCCCAAATCAAGATGATGAATCCTGTCTTGTACTTTGCAGGAAAGATTTGCTTACTTTAAGCGAATTCACAGCAAATTCTAATGCAGCATTTGTTTCTGAGGGTCCACTCTGTATCAGGGAAGAATGAGATTAGAAAGGCTAAGCAGAGTATCTCTCTCCACACTTTGGTGACCATACTAAATAGTTGAGGTAGACAGCCAAGATAAATCACTTTCAGTGAAAAATATACCTCAAATGGAGGTACCAAATTAGCAACATTGCGAATCATGAATGCTTCTCCTGGTTGAAATCCCAGAATATTAGAGGGGCAAACCCTAGAATCTGCACAAGCAATAACCATAAACTGTTCTAGAAATTGTTAGTCAAGACTCGAGAGTACTAGTTTTTGCAAATGATTTAGTAGACAAAATGAAAGAATAGACCCAAGAGGAACAAACAACAAACTACAAATTATTAAACAACTAAAACCTTAGCCAAAAGCAGGGGGGGGGGGGGGGCAAGAGAGAGAGAGAGATCAATCACCTTTGGCGCTTGACCCTTGGCAAGTTTTTGGAACTGTTCTATGTTTTTCCTGCCAGAAAACAAACCACATTAACAAAGTTTCTTTGTTTTTTGGGATCAAAAGGAAACAATTAAACCAGGGCTTTTCTGAAGCTTACATGTAGTTATTCTTTTTAAAACTTAAAAACCTGTCCTTGATATCATCAAATATATCACACCCGTTTTTAGCTTCAGTCACAGTCTCTAGCTCCTTGTTTTCAAGTCGTTGAGTAAATCCTGAAGGCCCCATAGAAGCCCTTAAGGATAAACCTTGACTGATCCTGCAAACGTCAGAACAAAATGTGCCGCTGAATTTCATTTCAACAAAAATAAATCAGTTGGTATTTAGTACTTACTTCTTACCTATAAGTTCTGAAAGTTAGTTATATTACTAAAACAAAACTGCAGTTGTAGTAACAAGAGAAACTTGCTTAAGTTAAGCATAACGAAACTTTCTCTTGCTCAAGTTAAGCATAGTGAAATCTGTATCAGTGATACCTCAAGACCAGAATTCTTCATTTCCTTTAAACTTTATATAAAAGAATTTTCGTGTAACAATTGGTATTTTAAGAGTTAGAATGAAACAAAGAATAAATGAGCCCTCCAATAGTTATTTTCCTCCCAAAGGATAATTGCTCAAAGCATTATCAATTTAATCAAAAAATGGCAGTTTCAAACAACTATTACACTCCTCTAGCATCAAAATTTACGTAAGACTTGCCATGTAAGCGACACTCACCTTAAATCCGACAGCAATCGCAGATGAGGTTTCTCCATTTTCCCAGTTTTCAGTTTCCTATCAAAGATCTACCACAGCAGTGTTAGTGTAATCAGCTCACATAAAAAAATCCAGAACAAAATGGTCATGTCGGGGATAAACCATAGAAAAGAATACCCTCGATGTATTCGATACAAGTCCATGAAGCTCGGTGTAGGAATTGGACGAAGAAGCAAGAGGCTTAGAAGCGAAGGTCTCTCGTGAAACCGAGATTGGTGCAGGAAATGCCATTAGAGAGCTCTAACTCAGATGGGTTATCCTGCAGTAATATCAATTGAGAATTGGATGAAGCGACCATGATGGGGAAGTATATAAAAAGGTTGGTAAAGTTAGTTGGTTCGGGAAAATATGGATCTGATGTCTCCAAGAAAGACGGAGAAACCAAAGCTCAAAAACGAACGCAATATATTATGCATCGTAATTGCCATCTCAGTCAATTCTCCAAATAGTTCTATGCTTTGACTTTTGAGAGTCGAGACGCCATGCTACTATCTTTTGCTCTCTTGCCGAGGGCAAACAAAATTATAAAATGGATATCTACTTTAAAAATTAGGCCCATTTTATCATGTATATTAATAATTTAAGAGCATCGCTTTAATTAATAATATTTTTAGAAAAAAATTATATATTTTTTTTTAATTTTATTAAATTATACAGATTTTTTATTTTTAAAATATATATTATTTTTATTTAAAATAAAAATTATACTATACTTTAATTCAATTGATTAAAATATTATGTTCTGAATTTGGTTTAAATTATAAGGTCCTCTTTTTATTTTTAAAATATATAATTCTTTCTTTTAAAATAAAAACTATATTACACTTTAATCTAATTAATTAAAATACACTCTACTAATAGAAATATACATATTTTTATTAAAATATCCTTCTTCAAGTCTTGTAATTCAAGAAAGTAGATCTGATATAAGCAAATGTACTACTCAAAGTCAAAATTAAACTTAAAACTAGTCTTAAGGAATTGATTTACTAATAAACTAAGTCTAAACAAATACATTAACAAAATTATATAGAGTTGGAAATCCTTATTCACAACAATTAATTAGGGGCTGGTTAATTTGCATTAAAGAAAAAACAGAAGAACTTTAAAACTATCATTTTTTTTCACATGGAATGCATGCATTGCATTGCTTTTGATTGATAAATGATAATCAATTTAAGGTTTTGCTAAATTTAATGAAAACAAAATATATTCTTTTTATATTTTTATTTTTATATATTTGAATATAATTCAACAAAGAACAAAGATGAAGGTAACGTTAACTAGGTTACCAAACAACATGCTTCAAATTCTTGCAAAACAAGATCACTTAATATGTATTTAGGTTAATGGAGGATAGTTTAATAAATAAGAAATTTAAAATTAGATTAAAGTTTAATGAAATTTTTAGTTTCAATGGAAGCTAAATATATATTCTGAAAATAAAAGAAATGATTATGTAATTTTAACAAACTCAATAAAGGATATTTTAGTATAATGTAACTTTTAGTTTTAAAGGAAAGAAGGTTATATTTAAAAAATAAAAAAGAGGTCTATATAATTTTAACAAAATTAAAGAAATTTATATAATTTATTCTATTTTTATCATGTTAATAATGGCTTTCACTTTTATCAATGATAATGTATATTTTATCAGCATAAAGAAAAAAAAGTTATTAACTGTACTAACATACTTAATTTATATAAGAAAATACACTTACAAATTAATTTCTATCATGTTAGTTTTAATATTTTAATGGTTAAATTACAAATAAAATATTTTAATATTTTAATGGATATTATTTGGTTTGCATAACTTTATTTAAAGTGTTAAATTGATATCTTATATTTAAAAGATACCAAAATGGTCCAAAATGGTCTCTTTTAGGCTCGTTTGATATAATATATAAGATAAGGTCTGATAGTATAAAATCTGATAGAATAAAATTTGATAAAATTTTAAAATTATACAATATTTGGTGTGACATTATATAAAATAATATATCGTATGAAATAATACTATTATTTATTTGGTAATGTACTATTTAACATTGAATAATATAAAAATTAATTTTTTACTTAAAAAATATATTATATTTTATTTAAATTTATTATGTTATATTAATTTTTAGAAAAAGAGAGTACGGGTGAGTAAGACTACACACAGTGCATAGCAATTTGGATAACTTGATCTCATCTGGTTACATTAGGTTAAGTAGCCAAAAAACAATTTGAGCAAATTAAGTTAAGTTGACTATGTTAGTTAGTTTTGGTTAACTTCGACCAATTTTATGGATTTTTTAAAGTATTTATTTTATAAAAATTTATATAAAAATTTTATTTTTTTAAAGAAAAATATAATTTTATAAGAACTTACATGAAATTTTTATTTTTAAAAAAATTAATTTATAATTTTCACAAAACATTAAAAAAAATGGTTGGGCTAGGTTGAAAAACCAATCTAGCCTATCTTGATACTAAATCCACTGGGTTGAGCCTGATATTAAATCAGTTTTGGCATAACACATTCCAATTCTATTAAATTTTTTTTAAAAAAATATTTTATGAGAACTTATATAAAAACTTTTTTAATGATAAAATAAAATTTTATAGGAACTTATATGCAATTTTTTTAAAATAATTTTATAATTTTTATCAAAAATTAAAAATGGCCTGCATGGCCCTATCCCAACCAGTACTGATTAAATCCTTGTGTGAAAGGTTATAGTGTTTAAATTATTTGATTTTATCTAAATTTTTGATACTCAAATAAAACTACAAATGTAACTTGTGTATTATAAAAATATTATAAATTTAGAGATAACTAATATAGAAATGAAAGTAAATTAGTATAAAAATAAGAGTCAATGTTATAAAAAATTTAAGGAAATTATACTAGCTAACTATTAAATATATGACATGTTTCTTTATTCAATAAATTTGATTATTCTTAAGTATACTCTAATCATAATGCAAAATTAGTTATTGAAGTGGAAATGAAAGAAGACAAAGAGTGGGCAAAACAAAAAATAAAAGAAGGAGATGAAGAGGAATGAGGGTTCGTTTGTTGAAAATTTTTGTTCATTTTGATTTTTTTCAAATAGAATTTTATAAAAAGTATCATAGAAGAAAGAAACATTTTGTATTTGACAACATTATTTAATAAGTTCTTTTATTAATACTATTATGTTTGGCAAATCTTCTTTAAAAAAAGTATTTTGATTGTTAATTATAAAAAGGGCATGTATAAGTTTGACTTTGCAATAAATATTATTTGAATGGATGAATAATTTTACATATTTATTATAGTTGAATTTATTTAAGATTCTATTTTTTATTTAGTGAGAGTCAATGAAAGAGGAGATGAAGCGATGAGAGATAAGGGATAAATTTGTTATTAGCAATTTTGATTATGAGTATTTTTGTTTTTTAAAAATTATTTTTTTATTTATATTTTAAAGGAGAAGTTTCAACTTTTTATTTCTTTTTCCCAACTACTACTACTACTTAAAAGTATATTTGGGAAGTTGCTAAACACTACAAATATTTGAAATAAGTATTTTGAAAAAATAAGCTTTTTATTTTTCTTAAAATAAAAAATTAATTCTTAGTTGTATGCGGGGCATAAATTCTGTCTTCTATGATTCTCACTAGGACTACCTTGTGCAAGGGACAAAGATTGAGGATTTTCTTTTCCTCATGAAAATGGGAATGGAGAGCAATTTTTACTTGTCAAAAATTTACCGACAAGAAATGAGACTTGTTGCTCACCCTTAAGGTCTGCATCCCTAATGATATTTCTTGGATATCCCTAATTGTTAAGGAAAACATTTTATATGTTATATTTTATGTTTTTATTGTCAAATTTTCTAATCAAAATATGATATAGGTATAATATTTTAATTAAAACATAATAAGTGTACAATTTTTACAAACATTTTCAATTAAATTATATACTTATTATATTTTGATTAAAAAATCTAATAATAAGGATATAAAAATTGCACTTATGTTTAGTTCAATAATTAATATACCAACAACATTTACTTCTTTATTTTTGGGTATTAAACTCAAATACATGAAAAAGATTATAGTTAAATAAAATGTAATGCATAAGGCAACATTTCATGATGAAGGAATTTCCTATTGACTGCCCATTATTGATTGAGGCATCTTGGCATAATTGAGTGAGTGAATGATTTGAAGGATGCCTGAATACTTTCAATGTCCTGCTAAATGGTTGTAATATTTAGTGATCTCATTGACTTTGGATTCACGAGGGATAGCCATTTTTTGTTGCTGAATGTGAAGTGCATATCTTGTTGCTTAGTCATCTTGCACCATTGAAGGTGACTAGTTAGAGTAAAGTCTTCATAATGCTTTTATAAAAGGTTAATCTATTGCCACTTCCAATTTTATATTTCCCTGTGATGATTCTAATCAAGAACCATTTAAGAAGATTGTAGAGGTGGAGTTGAAAACTAAGTTGTTTCCCTCCCTCTGCTTCATGAATTCTCATATGATGATCCATCCTTAATTATTAAGTTGAGTTGCGGTATTTTGCTCTTTAACATGCGATTTCCTAGTTGAAAAGGTTTTATTTTTGCTTTATGAAACATATGCCATGTCTACTCCTTTTAGGCTTGCAATATATACATTTGTCCTTTCCAATAATTTCAATCTTTTAAATTATTTTTTTAAAAGATATAAAAAATATTAAGATATCTGCTAAATATTCATCATTTCTCAATGTTGACTAACTTAAGACCATTGACCAAGCCTTTGGTGATTTCTATGATCCTCACCTTATATATTAGGTTTCTAGACCAAGTTTTCGATGATTGATTTTTATAGTTGCAATGTTTGGTGGTTTCATTGATTTATGCATTATATCAAGTAAATAATTACGCTTGAAAAGATACTCTAATATGAATTGGAAATCTAGATATGCAAAAATCAACTTTTGGATATATATTCTTGCTTAATATTAATATCATATTTTGAAAGTAAGAAGTAAACATGCATAATATTACTTACCACGAAAGCAAAGTTCATGACATTCTCTATAGCAATGTAAGAGGCTATATGGTTGAGAAGAATTATGAAACATTTAGGGATCATTTGTGGGGTATTGAGTTTAATATTGATCAACTATGATTGAAGAGAACCCATAGCCCACAATAAAGACTTTAAGTATTATAATTAAAGTAAATACATAAATATAAGAATAAGAGAGATCAATAACACAAAAGAATGTTACTCCGTAAGATGTCTATGCATAAAACATTAATTGATCTCCTATTAAAAATTATACCTAGAAATGTGCATGGGAAAGATATAAAGTTTCTTACTTTGTGTAGAATATAAAGTATTACATCCTATGTCCAGCTTAATTGTTAACTAAAAAAAATGTGTTATGACATAATTATAAAGAGCATATAATCAATAACAGTATGCTAGATAAGTTGATGAAGTTGGTTCTTTTACATGAGCAACTACCTTTGGCACTCGTAAGGAGTGAGAAAAAAATAAGCATTTATGTTCACCATGCGAGGCAATAGCAATGCCAATATGTCAAAAAGAAGAAACAAAAAATAGAAATACATTGCCTTGATAAAAGAAAAAGACAGTCAATATGAAATCTAAGCACCTAAATATATATGGATCAAATTATAGACTCCCATTATCTATAATACCTATAATCAAATGCAAATTCTTTTTTAGGTGCCATAAGAGGTGAACAAATTGGTAGTATTTAAGTTAGGCACTATGTGTGTTTAGACAAATATTTGTACAATATCGATAAACAAATCAAATTAACGTACACTTTTATAAAATAAAAGGAACACTGGAGCATGTAATTCATATTACATATATTTAATAACTATAATTGGGAAGTAATTAAATCAATTCCTACTTTTATTGTTGTATAAGTCCTAAAAAAAACATTTTTATTGATGCCCTTACGACTTTAACAATATCATAAAGAGATGAGTTAGTATCTATTACTTTAGCATACATCTTATGGTTATAATAATTTAACCTAAAGGAATTTTATTAAAAAAGCAACTTATTTTGATTTAAGTTGAATGTGGGCAAAAAGAAGATTACCTAAAATATATATAACCATATTAGTGTCTGAAGTATGTACTTATTATGAAATTATTATAATAACATTATAAGTATAGACACTATGCATATGAAGAGGCAATCTAAGTAAAAATCAAATGCAAGAGGGATTATATTTGCTGTAAGTATAGAGTATGTTATATATGAGTGAATCTAAGGCATATAATGAATCTGTAATGGATAACTAAGGGATGCATCTTTTATACTAGTTTTATAATGATATTTCTAGTGTAATAGTTTCCAAATATTGTATTCGAGCGATCACAACAGAGCACTTGACATAAAAGTCTAAAGGGAGTAAAAAGTTATATATTGTACATCCTATCATACTTGTACGAATGAAAGATGTTAGAATTTGGGCTGCTAATGATAGGTTGACCTATAACCTAATCCAATTATATTAATTAATTAATAATTAACTTAGTAAAGTAATATTTAAATTATTATTTATTTGAATTTGAAATTTAAAATTAAAGAATTAGTAAATTAATTAAGGGAGTCAATATTTTAAAATAATAAAAAAACTTATTGTAGAATTTAAATGAATAATAATTTTTCTCTCTTTTCTCCCTTGCTTTCAAGAGACATAAATAGAAAAGAAAGAGTACAAAACTTTGAGAAATCTCTCCTTTTTACCTATCTCCTTTGACTATGGTGCCTTCATTATGAATAGAGATCAAATCCACTCATAATTTCATCTCAAACTGCATGAGATAGTGAGTCAAGAAAACCCACTTTTGCACAAGTCATGAGTGAGGAATCTTACCATATTGGAAGATAGATGCCTCTTTGTATTAGTGGAAGGTCAAAAAACACATTCATATTAGGAAACTCTTATTGGATCTGACCATGAACTTGAAGGCTTTAATGATAACTTAGTATGGATGATAAGGGAGAATTTAATGATGATATTGAAAAGGAAGCCTAGAAGAGTATTCCAGATATAGATGCAGAGATCACTGTCAATGAACAAGGGCAACCAATGTTCTTTCTACCTAAATTTGAGAAAAAGTATATTATCATAGGAGTTCAAACTAACTTTAATTGTTAAACCTATTTATAAATCTCTTAGTTGCAACACCTTGAGAAAAAAAGATTAAACATATATGTGTGTGTGTGTGTGTGTGTGTGTGTATGAGAAAATTAATTTTAAACTAGTGGACTTGACACATAAAATTTTTATGGTCACTTTTTACTTTAAAGATGACTTTGATAATGTTTTGATTGAAGGTGCATGGATTATCTTTGATTATTGTTCAATTATTGGAAGATGGGTATGATAGTGTTATTGGGTGCACAAGGTGAGCCCTCTTATGCCTTTCATATGAAATTACCCTCCTTTGCCTCTAATTAACTCTAAAGTTAAAGATTACGTTGATGTTAATGGAGAACAGGACTTAAACATAATAAATACCTTGTTTAGTATCAATATAGCATATAGAATCTATGTAATGCTCCATTTGGTGAGTATTGATGGTGAAGATTTTGTTCAATGAGCTATTAATACTAAAGGTTATTTTTTAGTCAAATCTGCTTACAAATGTATAAAACCACTAATTATTTCTAATTTATAGTAGCATGTGGAAGTGGGGTGGTCTTTGAGGCTAAGGACCCATTTTTAGTTATGTTCTCACAATGGTTTCTTGACTAAGGTAAAAAGAAGCAAGTGGGTTGATGGAGATAGCACATGTACCTAATGGAATGAATTACCTAAGACCAATACATCTTCTTAAAGATTGTAACGAACTTGCCTTCATTTGGAAGTTTTTGCTAATACCTAACATAATTGATCAGTTCTTCTAGTTGGGTAATGATAAGTATTTTTTAGGAATATTAAGGAGAATTGGGATAACAATCATAATTTAAAATTGATGAATGATGTCTTGACAACTTATTTTTTGTTATTAAGTAGTCTTTATACCTTGGTTGATGCTAAGCGTTATTTAAGTGTTTAGTTGAATTTTTGGTACTTTAAGTAATGTCTATACATGGTCTTTTGTTTAGGACCATACTTTTGAAAAGTTGACATGATAAAGCTATTTTTCAATATTTTAGGGGAGTAATTAATAATTTAATGTTACTTGCTTAAGTTGTAATATATTGTGCTTATAAATATGAGAAGCAATAGAACTAAAAGTATTTTACTTTTTAAATTTATTTGCTTTCTTCTCTGTTACCTTTCTCATCTTTGTCACATTTTGTATCAGAGCATTCTATGGTCTTTTATGGGATTATGTGAGAGAAAACAAGTAAGAAAACCCACTTTCAGCCCTTGTTTTGTTATATTATAGCCTAAACTAGTGTAACTGTTGTTTTTCCATTAGTTTTCAATGGTCTAAACAACCAAATGTGGGTTATTTAAATGAAAATCTATTGATTCATTTAACCTTTGGAATTTTATTAAACCTAGAAAGGTCGTCACTCTTTTGTTAGACAATTCCACCTTTAGTCATATTAAGTTTCATTTAGAAGAAAAGACAAACAGTTTAAAGTGTTCTCTTACAATCACTCAACTATCAATGAAGTGATCTTCATAAGAATAAAGACTTCTGAGACTACAAAAGAAGCTTGGAATAAGTTGAAGTTAAAGTTTCAAGGTAGTGATAAAAACCTAGTAGATTCAAATATTTAACTTACAAAAGAAATTGAGCTGCTAATGATAAGGGAAACATAAAAAGTGAAGGAGTAGAATAATGGCCATTTTTAACCAGATAAGGTTGCTAAGGGAAGAGCTAGATGAAAAGATGATTGTAGAGAAGGGTATGGTGACACTTACTAGAAGATTTAAGGCCAAAATCTTTTCACTTGAAAATGCATGGGATATAATGACAAAATTGGCAAATGCATTGCAAGTTGTGGTATAAAGAGAAGCCTTTAAGGATAAGGAAATTTCTAAAGTGTCTTAATGGCTGCCCAAGAATAAAAAACTTAAGGAATTATGTCTAATTAGATTTGCTTGATTCTAATTTAGGAAGTTAGTATTTTGGTTTCAAACTTCATATTTGTAGCTACATATGTTGATCATTATGTATAGTGTAAATTGTGATTTTGATGCCTTAAGATGGCCATAATTCTTGTAAATGAAGTAATGAATTTGTATATACATATAAATTATATGAATTGTTGATGATTTATAAACTAATGGATATATGTAGTTTTAAGGAAAGACTACTGAATTTTAGGTAGCTAAAAAATGTGGAAAATGGCTACGAACAAGTCTATTATACTCAACAAACATAATTAACCAACAACAAAATTATTACTTGGATGGTTGCTAAGAACTGAAGAATGAACTGGTATCAAATTCCTTGCAAAGTAGTTTATGCCAACTTATTCCTCAGTAATGCGAGTCATAATCATGGTCATCCATTGATAAAATTTTCAACTAAATTATGTTTACAATTGATACAACAATATGCCACTAGTTGGACTATACCTTCAGAGACTTTGTGAAGAATTTATAAAAAATTTCATGGGCAAAGTTAACTAGTTGATATTATTACACTTATTCCATATCACATGAAGTAATATTTTTCTTCATTAACCCTTTCAAGTAACATTTTGACACATGGATTATAGATTTATGTCCTAATTGACAATACTAAAGAACATTGGGTTCTCTTAATCATTAATGTGAAGAAGGGTGAATATGTATACCTTAATTCAAAATTGTGGTGAAAATAATTAAGTAAACTGTAAGTTTTATGTTTTCTCTTAATTGGTTCTTTTATAAGAAAAATTCAAATTTTAATAGTTTTTATTTTTTCATTTATGTATTGAAGCATTTGTAATAACCTAAAAATTTAAAAGATAAAAAATAATGGGAAACTAAGTTATATATTTAAAAAAAGGGATAAGTCCAAAATTTAAAAAATTGCGATTGGAAAAATAAAGTACTTAATCTAAATTAAATTGATATGGGGATGGATTTAAATTAAAGAAACTTTAAATTAGAGTTAAGTAAAATTTTGGGTTTATCAATTTCTTAAGGAGCACTTAGTTCTCAAGTTTTAGTACAATCCAAATGTAAGATTTTTTTGAGTTACTTACAAAGTCCTTAACCTTTGTTATAGAATTTCTCACTAAAGTTTTTTAATTTAGATGGATTTTATGTCACATAAATACAATGTAGGAAAATTAAATATTGATAAGATAACAACTCAAGGAGCTAAGGAGTAATTTTAGAGATTAGGGATCTAAGGAATCAAAATTAAAGTGAGTTTGGAATAGTTTTACATATTAAGGATTTAAGGTTTCAAAATTAATAAATAAATAAGGGGTTATTCCAACAAAGCAAAAGAGAGGGAGAAAGAGAGCTCATAGAGGATAGCAACGATCATTCATGGAAGAGAGATTGTTCACAGAGACAAATTGAGGTCGATAAATTAATGGAAGCAAATTGAGGTTGAAGGATATAAATGGAGATGAAATTAAAGTGTGGGCTTGGGCTTTTGGAGAGGAATAGAAGAGAGCTGTTTAGGGGAAATAAGACATTTAGTTGGCTAGGCCTCTATAGAAATAAGGAAAAATTAGACCTCTTTAACCGAGATGCTACAAGGCAAAAAATTAATGGTTTAGATATTACAATGCAAAAAGTTATTTTTCAAGATGTTACATTTTCCTTAAACTTGGTGATTGTATTTTGCTATAAATTGGGTGACTTGCAATTATCAAACAAGAGGGGCATGCCCCTCAAATAAGGGGCTTGCCCCTTCTTTTTTTAAATGTTGTGGGGTTACAACAAATGTGCTCTTCAATAGGTAGATTAGTTAGTTCGTTAGTTAGTTTGTCTTGTTTTTTGGGTTGTGAGGACACAACTAATGTGCCACTCAAACAAGAGAGTCTACCCCCTTTTAATATTCAAAAATTATAAGTGCCATTAAGTTTTGTAATTTTTTAACACATGCATAGACCTTGATGTTAGTATCATTAAATTCAAATAGAATATGACGTATGGGGATAACTTTTTGTATTATAATATCTATCTTTTTTTCCTAGTATAGAATCCCACTTAATAGCAACTTGCTATGTAAGCTCCATATGTTATGTCCTTATAGTGTAATAGTGGAAATGCATTGATGCCCTTTGATTTATGATTGCACTGAAGAATTCACCATTCAAACAAAAACAGAAAGATGTAAAATTAGGAGATTGTGCTAGCATCTTTCTTCCAATAAGTAGACTAAGGCACGAAAGAGAAGGAAAGGAGATGAAAAAGATTGGAATGAAGATAATAAAAGTTAAACACCTTTCAAAAAGCAACCAAATTGTTGCCAAGGCCTAAAATTAAAAAGGATATAATTGTAATTTTATTATATTTTATTTAAAATGTTTCTTCTAGTCCATTTCATTTCCTTCCAAACCCTCCCAAAAATTTGAGTTTTGAGTAATAAGGAAGGTCTTGAATCCCTCATTTTTATTTCATTTCATTATATAAAAGTCTTTCAAACAAAAGTTTATCACACATGAGCTATTTCATTTTTTACTATTTTATCACTTACCACTCATCTAAATATATCTTAAATTATTTTGTTTTAAGCAATGCTATTAAGAACTTGAGTTGTCAAACTCTCCTACCAACAAATTTTCTTAAGATCTATGTAAAGTAATTTTTTATTGTCATATACATATGTGTCACTATGATCAAATGATAGAAAACTCAATCTTTTCAAATGTTAACCTCTTAGCAAATTATTCTTATTAAATAACTTATACCAATTTTGTTCATATTAATCTGTATGTTTATAAAATTTATAAAAAATTATTTATTGTTCAGCAACTTTGAAATAGTAATTGGTTTTTTTTCTTGGGTTGTGTGTATTTTTTTTTCTCTCTTTCTTTAATCTATTTTTAAAATATAAAAATTTTTTATATTGAAACCTATGCTGAGTCCTCCTAGATTAATAAATATTTTTATTTTAAAATTATTATTATATATATTTATATATATATTCCATCTTAAATATAAGACTTACTTGACAAGGAAAAGAAAGAGTGGGAGAGAAGGTACCTGACCGCTGTCCTTGGTTGCAGTGCAGATTTGACTGTAACGGACCCCTTGATATCCAGTTTCGTCGCCGAGTCTAGGGAATATTGTCGTTTTCCTTTGAAAATAAACAACGAGAACAAAGAAAATAGCCCGCAAAACCAAAGGCACGTCTTTTCTGTATATTCGAGCAACTCTCTCTCGCTCGGATTCGCTTCATGACTCCGCCCAGAAGATCCTCGTCTTCTTCTGCTGCTGCTGCAGCATCCTCCGCCAAGAAATTCCATGTGTTCGAATTCAACGAAGAGGATGCGCGTGTTGAGAAGGCGTCCGAGCGTATTTTGGGCAAGTTCGCGAACCCTAAGAAGAATCGCAGTTCCCCCCTTACCAAGTACAGGTTCCTTCAAGTTTGTAAGTCTCTTTTCTAATTTTTACTTTCTTCTTCTTCTTTTTAATGACTTCTTGCTCGAAAATGGTTATATCACTTGCCTGGTAGGTTTGTCTGAGTTATGCATGCTCTGATCATGTGGGAAGTGAGAAAATAAGGTGAGGAGGGAGGAGGATTTTAAAAACTGAAAGTCACATGAGCTAAGTATTACAATTTGGCTTTAAATTTATCTGAAATATTGGGGAAAATTTAGTTTGAAAATGTGTTTTTGTTAGGGAGGAAATGCAGAATTGGTGTGACGTTAGAAAAATGAATAAATACAATGTTGATTCTCGATCGGCTGATAATATAGTCAACTTTTGTTTGTGACAATGTGATTCTGCAATCAAAGGGAAATTATTCTTATAGTTGATGACATGATGTGAGAGAACTAAGGAAGCACAGTTTGAAATTTTAGTATCTAAAAATTGTGAGGGCTTGGAAAATTCAGAAAGTTCTCTTATCAAAAACTGTCTTTCTTGTATTCTTACCTCTGATGCCTTGTGTGCCATGGATTGAATTCTGATGCTGACACCTTCTGTAGAGGGGTCCACTCTTTCATCGGGCCTAGTAAATTGTAACATGTGGCAACTTTGCTTAATTCTGTCACTCTGCTTGTGTTGCAATTTTTAGGATGATTAAATTAATATTAATCACGTGATAAGATAAATGTTAGATGGAACAATCTGCTTGTAATCCTTTGAAATTGTCCTCCCCCAAACTATCCCATAAAATTTCTAGATATTATTATTTTATCGATTCAGCATGGTTTTTGGATATTGTGATTAATATTTTGCATGAAGTCAGCTTATTGTGTATTCTGATGATTGGATGTGTTACTTAGAGTCTTAATAGGAAGTTCTGAAATGGCTAATATATTTTTTGCTTTTATTTTAAATAGAAACTCAGGTTTGTAATTCAAATACTGAAGAAAATCTTGATAATTAATTGGTGAAAGGAACCATTGAAGTAAAAGAAGGAAAATGAGATGGAGATCCAGATTTAGGGGCCTTGTATACTACAGGTGTATACTCATTGCTTGAGGCACTGCACACTTTAGTCATCTGAGTCTGACTAATCTGCTTTCTTGAAAGTGCCCTAAGCCATAGGCTAGCACTTCATGCCAATATGCCATATGCCTCTTTGACACTTAAAACCTGGATAGAATATATTAACCACCAAAGAAATGTGACAATGGTTGAAAGAGCCGGAAATGGGATAAAAACAAATTTTAACAAGGCTAAAATAGAATTTAAACATTTTTTTTTGGTGCCCTTTGCTTGCTTATCATTGCAGTGTGTCTTACTTCTGCTTTTGGTTGCAATGTGTGTTGCTTCCCCTTGTTGTTGGTAACTTTTATACTTTAGTGAATTATTATCACAGTTTTACTATCCTTTGGCTTCTGATTGTTGGTCATATTCAGTTGCACAAGGCCCCAAAAGTGTGCACAAGGATATTAGCTGTGATCCAATTGACATTGATGCTGAAGGTACAAGTCATTCTTGCACAAAGTGTATCATTATTTCAAGTGCCTGATGATGGTTTCCCTTTTTTCCTGAAATAGCATGTGAAATTACCCAAGAATCGAATTCTTCTCTGGAGGACATTAGCAGCAAACCATCGGAGGTTGGCAATAGTAGTATAGATCATAAATGCACACATGCCAATTCATGCTTAATTGATGTTTCACTACAAGACAATGCTGCAAAAGAGGAGATATCTGGCTTTGATGGTTTTCTGGAAAGCAACTATGAATTTGAAGTAATTGCTCTTGCTCATCTTGATTATGTTGTGTCTTCTGCTCATCCTTGTTTGGTGGAAAATCATAGAGCTTTTGGTGACCATATTTAATTTTGTTCCAGAATGAGTCACATGATTTACTTTCCAATGATGACAACAGTAGTCAAATAAGTTCTTCGTCAACTTCAACTTCAACTTCAAGTTCAGCAGAAATTGAAGGTATTTTTATATGCTCTAAAGTTTGTCTAAGTGACATGTGAAGTATTATTATATTAATGATCAGTTAATAATCTCTCTTATTCTGTTCTTGTTTGCTGTTACCTGATCGTCAGCTCTAAATCTTGTGATTTCAGTTTCCTTAGAAGACAAGTTAATGGAGCATGGCTCTACAGCATTTGAAATTGTAAGAGTACTTGTCCTCCATCTGTGATTCGTCAAAATTTTGGGCTTATAATGGAATAAAAAATTTTCCCAAGATTCTATCACCTTTTCAAATGCACCTGTTATGTTTGTGCTTGAGGGGAAAGAGAATATGAAAAAACTGGGTCTGGTTAAGGGGTACTGTCCTGGATAACAACTGGGAGAGAGGAAGAATGAAGCCAGGTGGAGAAAGTATTGTAGTTGACATAGATAACTTTGCTGATGTTATGAGAAGCACAATCCAAACTTTACTTAATCATTATGTTACATAATATTATTTACTTGTTAACCTTAAGATAGTAAGATAGTTCTTCGTTATAAAAATTATTGATTGATACATTTGTAGAATTTGTGTGTCTGAATATCATTATAATAGTTCTTCTAATGTCTTGGGAGGTGCAAGTTATATATAATATAAAATAGTGTAGAGGCTGGTGTGATGTAAATATAACAGGATATTGTGTTACTTAACTATGTGGGTGATTTATTTGGCTTGGTTTTTTAAAATGTAATGAAGGTTTCCTAGTGGTAAGAGTCATATGGATAACCCAGAGTTCTTTGTTGGTTTTTGGACCTTTAGGTGGGCTATAGTTGGTATGGTTAGTGTTTACTTAATCTAACGTGCTTAACTCAATAATTATTGTACATATAGATATGTTTGGCATCGGATTTTGCATTTAATATCTGCTCTAAAGTGAAATATCATAATTTTTTCCTTAACAAAGTGGAATATTATATGGTTATCTCAATTTTTATTGTACGTATAATGCTTTGCATTGGATTTTGTATTTAATATATGCTATAATGTGAACTATTATAATTTTTTCCTAAACAAAGCAAAGTATTACATGCTTAATCTTATTCTCAGGAACATTGGAAAAATAGACCTTTGTCAAATTTTGTGTCAATGTTTTCGTTGTTTGTGTTGGTTGGATATTTCTTATAGACTGTTATAGTTTCTTTCATTTGCAGAATGGCATGAAAAAGGTGGTTAATGTCTTCCCCGATTTTATTCTGTATGGGGATATCTATTCCACCAATTCTCGGTTAACATTTTCTTGCAGCTCCGTGAAACTTGAAGGCTCAACTATCAATGGAAGTGGAGGGACTTTTAAATTTGAGTGGCCGATTGACAATGTTATAAAAATTGAGTCGTGTTGGTGTGGAAAGGTAAGTTACATCCCTTTTTCTTTTCTATTACCCATTGGAATGGAAGAAAATGGAGGGAATGTTTTCAGGAGGAGTGTAATTTAGGGTGACAATTATATTACCTTGTTTGCGAAACTAGGGAATTTTTTTTTTGGGGGGGAGGGGATTGAAAATTTGACAATATTTAACCTTAAATCTACCAATATCAATTTCTCCAAAATTAGAGAGAAAGTGAAGAGAAAATTTGAATATAAGCCTAATTTATTCCAATTTCACAATTATCTTTCTGTAAATATCATCCCAATAATAATCTTATGGGTGCCCTCAGACCTTGGAGCAAATTTCTCTTGATTGGGTTTGAAGAGTTCAGTAATAATATGAAGGTCAAAATTTCAGGGCAATGTGCAGTTTTTGCTGTTTTTTTGTTGCATTTGGTTTGGAGAGGAATGGCCTCATTTTTAAGGGAGTCTCCGTCTCTTCAATTGTTGTAGGACAGAGTAGCTTTTAAGGCATCCCATTGGTGTTTGACTTATGCCTTATCGCCTCTTCAAGTGGTTGTCTCTTTTTAGTTACAGAGAGAGATTGGGCTGCTTTGCTGCATATTTTATCTTTCTGATTTTCAGATTTGCTTTATTCTTTCCTCTTCTTACCATTAGGAAGACATCTTATCCTCCTCTCCAGTACTATTCCTTCTTCCTGATAAATTTTCTTTTCTTTGAAAAAAAGCTATAGGTGAATATTTAATTCTCAATGATTTCTTCATATTATTCCCCTTTTGTTAGGACATTCAAACAAAGTTAAAGATAATTACTCTCTGCTTCTTCAATTTTATACTTCCCATTTTCATTCCCCTCTATTTCTTTCCTGCCTCATTTTGCTTCCAAACCAAAGATTTTAAATCAATTTGAATATCTGCCTGCTGTAGGTTGAAACAGCCATGATCAACCTTTTCCTCAAATCAGAAGATTCTAGAGAAACTGGAAATACAAATCAGAATCAAGGTTCCACTACCTTTAAAATTAGTGTTATTTATCTTTCTTGTTTTTGCATCTACATCGATTTTGGTGTCTTTAATCTACTTGCTTGTAAGACTAGTGGTTATATGGTAATTGTTTGTTTGGCATTTATTGTTTGCTAAACTAATGTATGAGATTAAAGACATTTATTTTTTGCTAAACAAAAAGGGGAACATATCTTATGCTCTTAAGAAATTACATTATTTCTGTTCTCTAACGGATCTTCATTGCTGACATATAATAAGTTTTTACCTTCATGCAGCTATTAGCTGATAAGGTGTATGAGAAATCTTGTTATGGTTGCTGGGTTGGACTATTAGTGGATTTAGCCTCTCCCTCTTGTTCTAGACCATTTGAGACTCTAGTGGATAGCAAGATTTCCTCTATACTAGTCTTACTGAGCTCCAAGTTGATTTTAGTGAGTGGGAATGGTGTTGGTAACTTGGTGTCAAATTATTGTAGTATACCTAGTTGTTGTTCTTTGGGCACTGTTTATATATATATATTTTAATTTAATAGGCTGTTTTGAGCTAATGGTTTCATCTGATTTAGGAGAGAGTCATTTTTCTTTTGGTCTCTGGGGGTTTCAGCTAATGGTTTTTTAGGGGGGGTTTCCCTTGTGGATTTACAAAGGGATTGGAAAGCTCTTCTGAGCTAATGAGTCTAATCTTTTTCTTTGTTTGTGGAGGACTTCTCATTTTTGTATTGCTCTTCTCTTCTCCTCAATATGTTCTTCTTTCTATTTTTTTTAAAAAAATTCATTATGACTGTTAGCTGCTTCTGAACTTTCTACAAAATCCTGAACAGATAAGATGCTTCCTTTTAGCATCGCATTGATGCTATCCAGAAGGGAGGAAAACTTAGAGAGAGGAAAGAAGAAAAATATTGACAATTAGCAACTCATAATTTGGAAACTAACGTATAGTGCATTTATAGATCAAGAATACACTGTTACCTACTAAAACATGAAAGACCTTAGATTAGGAAATATTTTGCATGTCTTAACTGTGTAGTATTTTTTGTTTTAAGAGAATACGTAATTGAATAAGTTACTGCTTCAGCTATGTGCTTCTTGTATCATCTGAAGCTACACCTTTTCGAAATCTTATAATTGCATACATGGTGGTTTTAGATCCTATATTTCTCTCATTTTATTTTATTTTAATCAAAGATGAATTTTTTTCCCCATTATCTTCCATAATCAGGAAAAGTTTAGACAAATTGATTGCTGGTTGTAAATTGTTTTTATTTTGATCATCTTTTATTTGAGGGCGAAGGTATCACAGTTCTACAAGTGGCTGTACCTTATGCAAAAACTACCAGCCGTCAATATAACATCTGGTCCTTCCTTTCAAATTCATGCAGGATTTAAGGAGCTGAAATTTGCAGTTTATGATCCATGCTGGTCTGAGGCAGAAGAGGCAGTAAAATCATTGGATGTGAGATATACCAATATATGGAATGCTATTTTTGAGTAAGTATTTTATTGCTTAACTCAGTGGGGATGTAAAACTTATTAAGTCTAAGTGCAGTGATAATTGCTTCCATAGTCCACCTTTTACCTTTTTTTTTTTTTCTGGGTGGAAGAAAGTACAAAAGCCGTCTTATTATAACTGATCAAAAGAAAAAGAAGGGGGGGGGGGACAATTAATGCATCTAGCTATTTCGGTTTGTCTAAATTCATATGACCTAGCAGGATAGTAATTTGCTAGCTCTATGGTCTTCAGTTACACATGTATCAAGCAATAATCTTTCCTATATATCATATCATGAAATTTTTAATTTTTCTGTCGATGAGATGGGTTAGTTTCTTTAGTAGTTTTTCTTCTTGAATGTGTGAGGAATGTCTTGTCCTGATTTTGTCTTTATATAACAACCTTTCACTTAGTTGTATGAGAAGGAGGTTGCTCAATCTTGTCAGGCGTTGATTGGTATTTTGTTTATATGCATGCAGCTTTGATACAGATAACGAAAATTTTTCTGAATTTGGCCAGAAGAGCCATGTCTCTCAGATGCATTATTTTCCCATGTAAGTCAATTAAGCATTTATACTTGCATAATCAAGTTTCTGTTGAAATATGATATATGCTATTAATTGCATTGGTACTTACTGCATTTAAGATTTTTGATACTGTATTCTTATTATTTCATCAGTATAACCTTTGTGATTTGTCTCAGTGGATACATTCTTCTAGAACCCAAGTCTCTCAAACCATTCTGGCAATAAAAAAATGTTTGTTTTGTTTCTTTAGTATATTTTTGTAATTTCTAGATATATAAATAAAACCATTCATGAGCTTGCATGAAAGGCTTGAGCTTTTAGGGACAGTTGGTTCTTGACATGTCAAAGCCCCTTGACCAATTGGTCAAAAGTTCAATCCTTACCCCTCCCCCTCCCCCTCCCACAAAAAAAAAGCCGAATTAAATTTCAACACAAGGCAATGTGAGCTTGTGCTTTGTCCATCATTCAAGCCTATGGGGGTTTCAAATTAGTAGGCTTCATATATAATCAGAAATCATTCATGAGCCTGCACCTTATAGCTTAAGCTTTTAGGATGTTGGATCTTGACAGTAGTCAGAATCTAACCATTAAGATTTTAAGGTTGTCCTTTGTTTGAATTTATATGTTATCTCTATGAATTGGTTCTCTGACAGGTAAAGGCTTTTGACCGCTGTGCATGTTTTTAGTTTGCCTGTTTTTGGTAAGCTTTATTAGTGTGATATAGATTATTGCTTGAGAAATTGCTTATTGGTGTAATATCGTGCTTTGCAGTTTTGATGAGACTTTTGATGAGGTTATTTATCCTAAGGGGGATCCTGATGCTGTTTCTATCAGTAAGAGAGATGTTGAGCTTCTACAGCCAGAGACATTCATTAATGATACTATCATTGATTTTTATATCAAGTAAGCATGGCAGCAGAAATTATAATTTTTTTCTTGACTTCATTTATGGTGCTATAACTGACTTTTATTATGGAGTGAGTCCTGTTTATAATTTCTCTCTCTCACACACTGACATGTTTTAAGTTATTATAGGTTGTCTTACTGCCCATTGATTTTTTTTTTTGGTTTAAAAATAATAGAATAACTCCTTGGAGTTAGATATACTTTCTCATTTTATGCTGCATAATAAATAATTTTTGCTAAATCTGGCATATTTGTAGGTATTTGAAAAACAAAATCCCACCTGATGAGCAAAACAGGTTTCACTTTTTCAATTGCTTCTTCTTTCGGAAGCTTGTTGATTTAGACAAAGATCCATCAAGTGCTTGTGATGGTAAAGCAGCATTTCAACGTGTACGCAAATGGACAAGGAAAGTAAACCTTTTTGAAAAGGATTATATCTTCGTTCCTATAAACTATAGGTGGGAAAAGTAACTGAGCTTATCTTGCTTATTTGTTTGGATTATGCTGTATTCTGATAAAAATAATTTATGCGTCTTGCTGGCAGTCTTCACTGGAGTTTGATTGTCATTTGTCATCCTGATGAAGTGGCATGCTTCGAAGGCAAGATCCTTCTCCTTTGAGTTGTTGTTCTATGGTTTATTTGGACATTACCAAATTTGTTTGAATCTCTTGCAGATGAAAAAATTGAGGAATCTTCCAAGGTACCTTGCATCTTGCACATGGATTCCTTAAAAGGGAGTCACAAAGGTCTCAAGAATGTGTTCCAAAGGTATCTTTCTGTTAGCTCAGATTTATGAATATAGAGGTCTTGAGATCCAGATGTGTATAGGATAGGATGTGGAAAAGGAGTCTGATACTATAAATGTTGTAAGATGGATGCTGTTTTATGCTGTAAACAAAATACATAGAATAGCTATAGGATGCCTTGTGAATTCAATTGGTGACAGCCACTTTTCTTTTTCTTCCCTTTTTTTATTATGGGGGGGGGGGGGGTTGTGATGGTTGTAGAAACAAATGCATTAAAAGATGCCAAAAGGAAGCAAACCATCACACAGGATATGTAAACAAATTTATGTCCAATTATAATTAAAAGAAATTATTATGACTGATTATGAGTGCTTTCCTTTATATCTTATAACATGACAGTTACCTATGTGAAGAATGGAAAGAGAGGCACAGTGATATGGTGGATGATGTTTCTTCAAAATTTTTACATTTGCGATTTGTCTCACTAGAGGTACTTTCTCTTCCTCTCTCTCTTGTTCCCCATCTAAATATATGGAATATAAATGCAACTTTTAAATTTCTACTGTTCCCTCCACTTTGTATCAGCTGCCACAGCAGGAAAACTTATACGACTGTGGTCTCTTTCTGCTCCATTATGTGGAACGTTTCCTCGATGAAGCTCCCATCAACTTTAGCCCTTTTAAGATCACAAAGTTCTCTGACTTCGTGAGTGACTTCTCTTTGCATCAACACTTGTATCTCCTATACCTTTATAGTCTTGTTAGCAATTTTAACTATAGGATGCTGACTTTTGACATATCTATATATATATATATATTAATTTCAAATTTGAAATCATCTTGGATTCTTGATTCTGTAATCTGGGGACCAGATTCCATAGCGACAATATGCTTGCTGCTTTGGCCTATGGCGGCCTCTGCTTTTTCATGGAAATGGGAAGTGCACTGCAACTGATAGAAATTTATGAACATCAACCATGGAAGTCAATTCATTCCCTGCATTTTAATTCAGCATAATTAGTGGGCTTGTCTTGATGATTTGTGGACACAACTTTCTTGTACAATAATATTAGTAGAGGAAATTTTCTGATAGATGAATTACTTGTATAATAAACAACTATGATATATACAATAGTTTATCTTTATTCAGAAGTTAGTACATGAAATGCATGTGTTATAATGCTCGTATTTTCCATAACATTTTCCTAGAACTTCTCCCCCATTTTCCCAAGTTTCTAAGAGTAACCAGCTGTTTCAAGAAAGAGGGGTCTATGGATTTCTGGTTAAGTCACCTGTATGTTTTTCTGGCATATTTCTACAAGCTTGTCAATGTTAATAGGGATTGTATCTGACATGTGTCATGTTCTTGTGTTTTTACCTTAAATCTTTTATACTGCCATTATTGCTTAAAGAGAGTACAGTTTTGGTGATAAGATTTTAGACGTTTCAGTTGTCTTAGGCTGTATTGTGATGTTTTGACTTGTATATTGAGTTGAGTTACAGATAATTTTGTTTTTGTTTTGTTTTTGGTTTTCTCTGCTGAAGAGCAAGTGGTTCCCTCCGGTAGAGGCTTCTCTGAAACGAGGTCATATTCAGAAGTTAATTTATGATATCTTCCAAGATAATTTTCATAAAGTACTCCCAACTGATTGCATTGGCAAAAGTCCTCCGTCAGAGGACAAAATGGAAGCAGATACTTCAGGTGGGAGTTTCCATCCAACAATATGGGATGGAAATTCTTTCTGTTCTGCTAAACAGGATACAAGTATTCAGTTCCCTGCAGCTTCCCCTACAAGAGTCGCATCATGTTTCAGAGAGCCGGGATTATTTTTCAAGGACTTGCAAGGAACAGTTTTAGATGATACTTCTGCCAATTGTCAGCAGGTGGTAGCTTGTCATCAGAGGGGCTTCATGTCACCAATAGAGGTAAATAAATTTAAATTAATTAATTAATCCCTGCTATTATATCATAGTCATTTACAGGTTCAAGATATATTGGGCAGCTGTATAAATGGAAGATGTAGTATTTCACTGACTAAAAACAGAGTATACTGTCAAGTTCTGTGAACTTGGTGTTCCCTGTATTTTGTTTCATAAAGAAATAAAGACAAGAAAAGGGAGAAATATGCTGTACACAGCTATTGATCTCTGCTTAAAGCACTTAATTAAGGAGCGGATATTGCATAGCAACTTGAACTCATATGCCTTTTATGGAAAAATGTTGATGGATCAACTTCAGAATGTCATTTATTTTACTCGAATGCAGGAAATTGAAGAAGCTGATGAAGAAACTGCTGGATCATCGTTGTTGATGGAAGATTCTCAAGTTGCAGTGTTGGCATCTGACTTCCCTTCCACGTCATGTTTCAGCAAAGATTTCACAACATCAGAAGCATCGTTGCAGGGAGTCTCCATGAATTTCAAAAACGCTGTTGAGGGACATTCATATTTAGGAATATCTGCTGGTGCATCCTGGAATACATTGGAGACACAGGCTCAAGAAAACCGGCCTCAAGAGAAAATCGAGGGGTCTAACCTCTCAGACAAGACTGACAGGCTTGAGTATTGTTCTCCAACATCCAGTGAGGAACTTGCAGACTATGTTGTTGAGGATTCTCAAGAGGCAAATGACATACATGATGACGTCGTTGCAAGTGTTAAATCTCCTTCCTCCTTGCAGGAGAATGTTAATCCACTAACTCAAAATTTTGACTGGTCCCAGGCCATCAATCTTGAAGATGATGGTTCAGTTTGCAAGGAAGAGCCACCGGCATCTGAATCTGATGAACAAGATGCCAAAAGGAGAAGGCTTATGGAACCTGGGGGTGAAAGACGAATCACAAGAAGCCTGTTAAAAGAATCTTGCTTAATGTCCTTGTGAATAGTGTTAACAGCGGCGGCTTTTTTCTTTTTTGATGGTTTTTTTTTTTTGGGGTGGGTGTGGGGGGAATGGACCAAAATCCTCTTCCTATCTTCCTCTCCTAAATGCACTGTAAATTTAATGCAGAGGATTTTGGTCCGGTGAGAATTAAGTGTTCATATGTTAAAGTAGGAGGACAAAATTTATATGTAGTTTTTAATATTTTTGTTATCAGATTCTTTAATTAAAATATAACAAGTATGATTTTTAATAATAATATGATAAGTGTATAATTTTTGTATATAATAATTTTTTAATTAAATTATACATTTGTGATGTTATTATTGATGAATTATATATTTCTTATATTTTAATTAATAAATTTGTAATAAAGATATAAAGAATTCGTTCAAAGTTTAATCCAAAGTAAAATCCTTGATTGAATGGAAGAGATTAGAGCTTTTGCAATATCAACATGTGGAGCATGATTAATAGATATATGAATGGGCTTTTATATTCTAATGCAAACGGCAGTTAGTCATTATATTTCTTATTTTCTTAACTTATTTTTATTTATTTTATCTTTCTGAGGAGAAAGATTTAGCTATACTATTTTCGTTTTAGATATATCCTTGTGAATTAAAATAAAAAGAAAGTTGATAAAAAAATTAAAGTAAATAAGTAAATTAAGGGACAAAAATAATAGTTAAATTTTTTATTAAAAAAAAGTTATGTTAATTAATAGGATTACTTGTTTCTCCTTTGTTTTTTTTTTTTTTTTGTTAGTTGATTGGGTGATTGAAGAATGATGATCGTGGGATAACTAATCCTGGGTGGAAAACAGAGCGGATAGGACTACGGAGAGTAGCCTCTAGCTGACAGCCACACTCCTCACTCACAGATTTCCCTCTTGCCGGCGAATATCTGAGGTGGGTTTCCGGTCACATTTTCATCTTCATAATAGGAGTTGCACTGTTTGACGCTTTTTTGGGGCGATGTTGATTCCTTGACTTCCCCCTTTACCTTCTTTCTTTCTCGCTCTCGGGTTGTGTTTTTCTTCATTTGTCATATTGGTATTGTTCATCTCATTGTCGGACCCAAAAAGGACAATTGTTTGATTTCTGATTTTCAATTTTTTATGGATGTTATTACTTAGCAATTCACCATTCACTTGTTCCCAGTTTTGATCTTTCCTTTATTTTCTTTGTTGTTTGTTCTTGTGATACATAAGGGTACTTAAAAATGAGGAATGGGTTCGATTGGACTATAAGAATTCTTGTTGTTCTTTTCTTATTTTAAGCTGAGTATGACTAGGTGATTGACAAATGCAAATGCTATCGAGACTTCAGCGAATCTGTGGTACCTTATGGACTTCAGAGCCATTTTATTATTGTGTGGGCATGCATAGTGAGTTCTAGTCTCTGATAGGTTATGTCTTGAACTCTCAGCTATCTTCTTTTTCTTGTGACAGGCAGTGGTTGTTCACACTTCACACATATCAAATTTCAGACTCTATTGGCTTTGTGCTGACTCCAGTCACTTCTCAGGTTTGCTCTCGTTAGAATTTGGTGTGTAATTTGACCTCATAATTGGATTTGTTACAAAGCTGATCTTGATCACCGGCCGAGCTCTTCTCCTTTCACCTTACCTATTCCCATGCTCCACTTGCATGCTTTCATTTTCATGCTAGCCTCTCATTTCTAAGGGATTTGTGGAATATTTCTGGTGACTCTCTACATTTGAGTTTGAACTATTGAACATTTTGTGTGTATATAAATGCGTGTGCTTCTAGATTTTGAAGCAATCTGATTTCAAATATATTGCAATTACATTTTAGAATGTAAAAGGAAAATGAAGGTCCTGGAAACACATGAATTTAATCAATAATCATGGTCAGGAACCCTAATTGTAGTCTCAAGTTGGGTCAAGATCCTCTTATGTGAGGATATCACATGACACTCTCATTTTCGTTGCATTGCACACTTTGTTTATTAATTAACAGTAAATAAACGGTTTTATCTTAAAAAAAAAAGAGTAAATCAACAGTTAAAATGCTGCCACCTCATATGACATATAAAATCTCCAAAACTGAAAATTAACATTTACAGTCTGACTTACTAAAATGGTGAGTATTAGAGAGTTTAGTTGTCATTTAATGTGGTATCTTATCTATTGATTTACTTTTAATTGAAAATAAATGATGACATACAACTAAAATGACATTGTCATGTGATATCCTCACATGAGAGGATTTTGATCCTAAGTAATTCCTTATTATGATATAGTTGAGGCGGAAGTACTTTTTCTGTCCCAACAGTTTGGGGTCATTTTCAATTTTGTCCCAAATGTTTATTTTGTGTCAATTTCATCCTACATATTTGCTAAAATTCTTAGTGTCTTCCTAAATTCTAATGACATCCGATTGTTTAATGAAATTAGCTGACTACATGTGGCGAAACAGTCATTAGAGGATGCAACCGTAGATATTACACTATCATATGTTATCAGCCTCCCTCTTAAATGCTGTCATTTTAATTTTTCTATTCCTAACCTAATCTAATCAAGACTTTGTTCCTGGCGCAGTTGTCCTTTTCTTAGCATTCCCAACTAGATTAATTGGTGTGGCTGCATCTGTAGGGTCACGTGTACAATGGGTAAATTAATTCCATTATGCAATTGCATATTGTTAGCATTTAAGATGATATTGAGAATTTTGGCAAACATGTAGGAAGAAATTGACGTGAAATAAACATTTCAGATGAAGTTTAAAATGACTCTAAACTTTTGAGACAGAAAGGTACTTTTACCTGGAATTAACTTAGCAATATAAGAATAGTATTATAGTCTCTTGCGAACTTAGGTATTCAACCTTTTAAGTATAAAATACATGTAACCTCCTCCAACTATAAGTGATGTGCACTCTGCCCCCCTCCTTTTTCTAATATATTAGCTGAGCCATGGAGTTTTCCTTTACAATGGGTTATGTGTAGTTTAAATGGACTTTTGGTTTTTCTGTTATTATGATTAGGAGCATTGACTTTGCTGGGCATGGAAGGAGGATTTTATAATTTTTTGGATTAAATATGATAGTAGAGCATCAGCTCTTGAATTTCTATGAAGTTGAGCATTTATGTTTCTGGTAATGGGAAAATGATTTGGTTGGATTTGTTGGAAAGCAGTGCTTTGAAAGGCTTCACTGCCTAGGAAGCATCGATACACCAAAAAAGGAGATATACCCATATTGGATACGTATCTAATACGATATGCATATTGTACTCTAGCATTCATATTGCTGGCCTTTTTTTATTGTGTGATACATTTCGAAATGCACTGGTACGATTCAAAACACCCCGAATCGGCTCAAGACCTTATAGGAAATCTTAATGATGTGAATGGAGATGAAAATTGGCATTTAATTTGAATTGGAAACTGTAGTTTTAGCTTGTTGTATACCTTTATTGATAGGTCGTTGTGGACATCTTATTTTATAACATTTGAAATGCTTGTTTAAGACTCGATTTTCTTTTATATTGTTTATTTTTTCATGTTAATTTGTTGAATATACATATATAATTATATATATATATACACTTTCCGTATCCGTATTTTACAATTTTAAGAATTGTATTTCACGTATTATATCATGTCATACCCAATATGGGTACCCGAATCAGTGTTTCTCAGCTGCCAAGTACATCCTACTTATATTATGAGTGTTATTAGTCCAATATATTCTGGTTTGAAGTTTAACTCTTGCTAAATTGTGGTTTAATTAATGATGCATCATGTGAAGCTTAGTAAAACTTTGTGCAGATTACGACCCTGAGAACTGCTATCAACAAATCTGTCTCCATTTGCTACCAATCAGCAATTTCTGAATTTATATTACATGGCTTGTCAAATGAGATATATGATTCTGCAGCCAGGATTATCAATTACAGAGAATGAATGTCCTGAAAAATCCCGTATAACCCTTGCAACTTCTAGAATCCAAAGCTGGTGCAGCTTGCCAAGCTTTACCAGACCAGCTCTAAAAGTTGGCATGATGTCTGCGACATTTGTGCATGGCTGGTAAAACCTTGAAACTTATTTCAAATTATAAATTGTTCGAACTCTTGCATTTTCCAATTCGTTCAACATCGTGCTGATTTTTTGTTCTTTTACTAGTTTTCATGATATAATCCTTTGATAACGTTGTCTAGAAACTCTTGAATTCGACTAACTGGATATTATGCATCTATCCCATGACAGTATATACTATATTCTTTTTCTCTCATGCTAATGCACAGAGCTTTCACATTCCTTTCCTTCCCACATAATGTTTTTTTTTAATGTATTTTAGTGGTTGCCAGAATTAGAAACAGTCACCACTTCACAAGTCTAATTGGTGCCATGGTTTCTAATATGTGCTGAATTATTTCCGTGTTTCCTATCTTACAACAAGGGGAATAAACCAGTTGTTTTCATGTACTTGCAAAATCTACTGATTTTCAATACCTTGGTTCAGTTTCCTGGTTAGAAGGTCAGGATGGAAAATAGCCTTTACCTTGAACACAGGTGGAGTGTCAGGTAATGGCGAGCAACAAAGCCTCAATGATGCCAGTTCCAGTTTTGGCGGTACACGATTGGGTAGGATTCTGACAGCAGGTGGCAGACAACTACTAGAAAAACTGAACTCGGCCAGAAAGAACTTCCCTATGAAGATATTCCTTATACTTCTGGGTTTCTACACTGCAAATGCACTGGCTACAATCCTTGGGCAGACCGGTGATTGGGATGTTCTGGTTGCTGGTGTTGTGGTGGCTGCAATTGAGGGGATTGGTATGCTCATGTACAGAAAACCTTCTACTGTGAGGACTGGGAGGTTGCAGTCTTTTGTGATGATGATGAACTACTGGAAAGCTGGAATATGCTTGGGTCTCTTTGTGGATGCTTTTAAGTTAGGCAGCTAAAGATCCCCAAACTTTGTATCCCTCGTTCTCTTGCAATTTTCTAAAATGAATCACGCCTTCTAAAACGTAAGACTAAACAAATATAGTAATAAAATAAGAAAAAAGGATAAAAAATAGTACTTCTTAAGCACTTGAACCAGTTAAGCAGAGCTTGAGTTGCGACTCCATTATGACCTTGAACAATATGCATCTTTCTACTATGTTTAAGTGGATAGTTAAGAACGGAGCTCATCTTAATTTTTGGTTGGATATTTGGGCCTCTTACATAAGATGAAGAAGATGCATGAGATGTTTGGCAAGAGAACGAGTGGAATTTCGATCTCTTCTTCTCTCTCATGTGTAGGTTTGGAATATCGAAAATTTTTAAGTGTACGTAGATCCAACGACCAAGATTTGATCTGTACCTGTGAAATCTACTATATGGAACAAATCTTAACCATTTGGGTGTATATGTACTCAAAGCACTCAAGAATTTCTCTTGAAATACTTGTACATATGGAAATTTCAACGTTATGCGAAATTTCAAATCTTATCTTGACCCACTCGGTTATTTGGAAACTCAATCGTGCTCAAATGCTCTTCCTATTGCATGGCCTTAGTCGGTGGTTGCAAGTGAAAACACGTTCTATCTAATTAATTACTCCATTAGCTTTCTTGATATAAACTCATTGATGCCTGCAGGTCGTTGATGAGGTATTGGCATTTGAACTTTGAAGAGTAACTATATATATGTGTGTGTCAATTTGATCTTGTGTGGAAGAATGGGTATCATACAAGCCTAACATGTTTCATACTGGCATCCATAGTCTTAAAAATTGAAGTAAAAAGCTTTACATATCTTGGAAAAAATTAGCATGTATATAGTATTAATAGAAAATTCAAGACATCTTGGGAAGTGTTTATCAAATGGCATTTTGGATTTTTATATATCTTGAAAATACCAAGCATAAGATATCAAGATATAAAATGTATGTCCATTTAAGATTTACATGTTTGGTATAAAATTGAAAGATAATACACAATACAAGAGAATAACATTTAGATGTAAGTGTTCGTCTACAGAGAATTGGCTACAGTCAATTGCCCTACTTGTATCACGTGGTTCAATAGTTACAAAGGATAGAAAGAATGCTGATAAGAATGTATGAAACGACCCAACGTTGAATTGAAAATGAGGTTGTTGTTGCCTATTGGAGGTACCTTCACTACAGAATGAGAGAAAATTTCAGCATTTGTTGACTCAAAAGGTTTCATACCCTTTCCCCGAGAAGCAGGTGTTCACACTATAGAATGAGACAATTTCAGCATTCCTTGATTCAAAAGATTTCATAGCCTTTCTCTATGAAGCAGGTGTTCAAGTTCCTCTCTACGTCGTTCCAACTCCTGCCAAGAATCCATAATCAAGTAAATAACGCACAACTTCGGTCTACTATAGACAAACTGAGTTAACCATAAAGAGATACACAAACATGGTCAAAAGTGGATCTCATTGAAAAATGTGGTTGACATATCTATGCATTTCTTATTGATCGGTTTGATCATATTTATTTTTTCTAGACTAGGTCTATGTAAGAATCTCTCAAAACATTTCCCCCCCAAAAAAAAAAAAGTTTTTTCTTAAACAGAGGTAGAAGCTTTCAAGAAAGATAACAAAGTCCAAATCCTATCTCTTATTTAAAAGTGGAAACTCAGTCAATCCTATCAATCTTTGTGTCAAATCTCCACTACTAATGGTAGATTTCTAGGGGATGGCCAAAAAAGTAAATATGATAGACTTCTAGAGGACAATGATCCACAAACAAGGGCAGAAACTCTTGCAATCTTGCTATTAATCTAAGAGGAAAGCTGCAAGCCCTCAAAACTCAGTATGTATTATATCTAGTCGGTCCTATACACACAACATTTTTTCTTTTTGGGGTTAAGTGCAGCATAATCATATGGTCAACTGTTCACAGCATTCCAGTATTTAGAAAAATGTAAAGAGTTCATTCAACTTTCAATTGTGATAAAATGTATCCATCTTCCATTTCAAGGCTTGATATGCAGCAAAAGAAAATTTTAGAGCTCTCTAGCACATAAGGGTCACATGTTCCTCCTTGCGCAAGCAATATCTATCAAGACCAACCCTATCAAATAACCCTTGATTTCTTATCCTCCCCCCTCCCCCCTCCCCCCTCCTTTTTAGGCTAAGAAAAATAGACATAGCCATTGCTTCTGAAACCATACATTAATTCTATGTCATACTCGAAGTTGCAATTAGTGCTCGATTATGTCATTTAACTAGGAAATACAAAGAATTTCAGACATGTGAACAGAAGGCAATTTAAAAATTTTTTCACAACACCTTAACATAAAGGCTTACCTCCAGCTCCTTGGCTACTTGCTCTCTTGAGGTCTCCCTCTGCTCATGAGCACGTTTCAAAAAGCTAATACATAGGATTCCCTTGAATTTATATTATAAAGAAAGCATGTAAAGAATATCAGCTTTGTCTGTCATTCCAAGGTAGAGGAGAAAAAACTAACAGATTAATTGAGGAAGACCATAGAAAAAAGTAAAGAGGGCGAGTAATATAACAGTTAATAATTTGAAATCTGTCTAAAGGTGTATCAAATATGCGATCTGAAATAAATACCAAGCCGATGAGCAATAGAACATGGTATATAAGTTTAAATACTTTAGTATAAAAGGAATTTTAAGTACTGGAATGTCACAAATTTTGCCCTCAGTCTGATAAGAACACATTCATTACCCAACATTTGCTCAGTCAATTGAAGGAGTAAAATATGAATATGGCTCTGCATAAAAGATATAAACAAAACCTCCTTTCATAGGAACTTACAAACAAACAGTTTGGCATACATGTGGAAGCAAAGTCAAGCAGACACTCGTAGACAGCATAATTATTCTGTCCAATGATCTTACCAAAACAACATAAAGTACACCACAAGCAAGAAGTATATAGCATGCTATGTTCTGAAGAACAAATTGCCATCGCTCCCCACTATAATTGGGGAAGGCTCTTGTCATTACTGCAACGCTGTAGAAAGAAAATCACGCTTCAGAAACCAAACGAGAAGGTCTGTGTCATGATATACCTAAAAGTAGCTTCTAGTTCTATGGTAAGTTAGTTACTCTGACAACAGTTTCTGACATTCTATATGCTAACACCCAATTACGAATTTAATTTAGGTAATAAATACCAGCATTTCCTAGTGGCCACTGCTAACTAACCAACTCAACATGTATTAACACTTTAGAAGTTGATCACTCCAACATGATAGTTTAAGGTGACAAGAACAAAGGGAAAATTAAAATAAATTCAGGAAAAGATTAATGAACTAAAGATAAGCATCATAATTCTCAATAGAGTGAACACATACAAGATCTGCAGCATACCCCTGCAAGGCCAATACTCCAGAACCTGTAAAGGATTGAGTGAAAGATCTAATTAGATTGTGGGGAACACAAGATTAACATTAACCAAAGCAAAATGTAAATCAAAATCAGCCCACAGAATTCAATGATCATTAGAAATCAAGTGGCTCATCAAACTGAGAAAATTATAGCACTGAAATGAATATAAAATAAACCACAGTTGACGAAGAAAAAGAACCTTGAATGACTTCATGATGAAACCCCATTCTGTTTCAGCCAGAACTACAAAACACGCTATCAAAACCGCATAGCACCGAAATATGCCATCGAAAATCTATAATCCACTCTCACAAAAAAGAGCAAAAATTAGTACTGGAGATGAATTATAACCACTAAAAAGAAACTTTAGAGGAGATAGTGAAGCGAACATACATCAGATGTGTGTTTGAAGCTCCTTATAGCGGCGAGGACATTGACGACTATGCAAAGAATAGCAGCCAAACTGGTTAACAAGCTGAAGCACCTACATGCCACTAAGAATGGGTCCGGTCTCGCTCTAACTCCGGTAGTTGAAGAAAGTATAGGCATACTCTCCCCCTCTTCGTTTCTCGACATTTTCTCGACCTTTCTCACCCTCGAGAAAACGCTTCCCCCAAGCGGATGAAAATCTACAAAATCGAGAAGAACCCAGAATGCGAGACTCTCTCTCACATCTTCTTTCGCTCTCAAAAGCTTGAGTTCGTTTGAAAGTTCCGAGCTTTTTCGTTTTTTTTGATCCTTCGCACCACGTTTTCGGTATTCTGCTGCTTCTTTACTTGCCAAGGAATCAAAGGCACTTGGTATTGATTTCTGTCCGGTTCCGTTACAGTTGATGCATTGCCTCCTGGAAAATGCCATGGGACTATGCCTAGTTGTCAACCTTTTCCCACCAGTTAGACTTAGAAAACGACAACGAATTGAGAAATGTGTCGCGTTACATTTGCACACCCGATCCAATTCATTAGCAAGAAAGTATAGGATGCCGGCTGGCCGCTACATATTACTATGATATATTTATTTGAGAAAATTAACCGTTTTAGTCCTTATAATATATTTTAATTTTTAATTAATTATTATATTTTAAAATTAATCTCTATACCTTACAAATCTTAAAATAAGGTGTTATGTGATTTAACTGCGACAAAAATTGATTGATATGTCAGTTGAATTTTCCATGTCGCGGCCACATATTTAAAGGTATCTTACCATAGCAAGGGTGATCTTGGCAAATTATAGGCCGATTTAGTTTTGCGCAAAGTAAGTATATTTTTTAATATAATTATATATAATATTTATTAAGTTTTCATAATTATTATTTAATAATCTTTATTAATTTTTAAATTCAAATTAAAATAGAAGAATAAGCATTTTTTATTTATAAAATTATTTTTTTATATATTTTCTTCTTCATTCACAAAACCAGATGAACCGTACAAAACGCAGACACAACCCAGAGACCACAAAACGCACAGACCACACAGCGTAAAACGCACAGACCACGAAACGCAAAGGCAGAGCAACGCTTCTCTCAGGCTTCACGCAAGGCTCCCCGCTACGCAGAGGGCTTCATTCTTCTCCTCTTCAAATTCTTCTTCTCTTCTTCTTCTGATGATATCAGCAAAATCAAGCGTTGAAACAAACATTTCCTTTCTAAAAGATATCATGCTTACCGTCTTCTATTTTTCCCATCCACGGAATAGAAAACAAATCAATGGAATTTCAGAAGGGAAATGCGAAATGAATGCTTCATGACCAAAAAATAAAAAATAAAAAAAATTTAAGGAAGAACAAGGAACCATCAGGAACCAGAGTTTTATCCCCAAAAGCTACAAGAGCTGTACGGTCCACATCATGGTTGGGGTCACAGGAACCCCCATCACTTGGCTCCACTTCCCAATTGGGAATTCACTCAATCGCACTAGCAATCAAAACAATAACAATATTGAAAAAGAAAAAAAAAATACTTTCAGAGAACCAGAAAAAGATAATACAGAGATAAGAAGAAAAAGGGCTCAGATGGAATGGGTATGAGAAATTCATCAGCACGGATTGATAAAAAATCATCAGAGTGGTGCATGACTTTCTCTAATACTCATCACCGCCCACAACATTGAATATAAAGAAAGCAAAGTCATCATGGGCACCTTAGTAGAAAAAATTGTTTTCTTACATGAGATCAGAAGAAGAAGAAGAGAAGAAGAGATTGAAGAGGAGAAGAAGGAAGCCTTTACCTCTACGTAGCGGGGAGTCCTTGCGGGAAGCCTGAGAGAAGCGTTGCTCTGCCTTTGCGTTTTCTGTTAGGTGCGTTTTAGCTTGCTCGCCTGTGCGTTTTGTGCGTTTGCGTTTTGCAATATGCTGGATCACCGTAGCCGTGTAAGACGGTGTCAAATGTGTGGCAGCCACATAAGAATTTAACTGAAACGTCAGCCAATTTTTGATGGCGTTAAAGTACGTGGCACGTGTGGTTGGTATGATTTTGAGATTTTAAAATATAGGGATTAATTCTAAAATAGTTTAAAATTATAAATATTAATTTTAAAAAAATTAAATAAAAAATTAACGCAAACTTTAAAGATCAAATTATTAATTTTTTATTGCTTTTATGTGTAAATATAAAAAAATTACATTTTGTTAAAATTAAATTAATCTTTTTTATTATTTTGAAAGATACACATGTCTCGACGAAAATAAAATGTTATCATATATTTTAATTTTTTATTAAAATATTTTTAATGAAGCTAAATATATTTTTAAAATTAAATTAAAATGCATGGTAACCATTGTTTTAAGGGAAGTTTATGTGTACTTCAAAAATAACAAAAATTTATATAATTTCACCAAAATTCAAGGAAATTCGATATAATTTATTATAATTTTATAGCCATTTAAGATTATAAGGAAATTACATTTTGCTTCTTAAATAAAAGTATAATTATAAAATTAGGATGTGATTTTTTTTATCAGAAGGATGTGAATTTTAAAATATAAAAAACCCTTTTTTTTTTAAGTTCTGGTTAAAATTAATTGTAAGAGGCCATATGATTTTGATTATCATGGCAACACTTGGTTTAAGCGCAATAGACTTGTAATAAGTTCATTTCTGATTCCAAAATTCTTTTTTTTTTAGTTTAAAAAAATTTCTTTCCTGTTCTAAAAATTAATTGATATTTAATGGTTTGATTAAAGTCTAAAGTTAAAAAGTGTTATGTTACGTTTTAAAATTTAGATGTTAATTTTATAATTAAATCTTAATTTAAAGGGGTGAAATGCAATTTTTGTTAAGATTAGGAGTATCTTTGATGTTTAAATTAAAATACATATATCGAATTATATCTTAATCATAAAAAAATACTTATCAAGTATAGGATTTCATAAATTCCAGGTATCTCATATCATTTCACTAATTTCATATAGTTCATACCTTTATAGAAGACTAATAATATAACATATTTTTTTTCAGTGAACTAAATTTATAATTTGGCCCCTGAAAATTATCATTGACTAAACTTCATTACTTAAATGCTTATGAGGATATTTATTTAGTATTCCTATAATGCATAACGAGAATATGTTTAAAAAACACATCATTACTTAACAAGATTATAATAGTTCAATGAATAATTTAAGAAAAAAAATTTATTTGATTAAGCATAAAAATTTATGATCATTAATTTGCCAAAAAAAAATTTTGCTGAGTACAATAAATATCATTTTATCCAAGAACATTTCAGAAAGTTTTTTAATATTTTTAAATATAATTGTTCTAGGTCTGACTGGAAAAAAAACATATTAACATCTGGAGTGATGAAGACACAAGAAAAATAGAACAATTGGCCAAATGAAGAAAAAGGGATGCTTCAAACATGAAAATAGAGAAGAAGTTGATAAATAGAAGAAATATCGAGCAGGGGTTAGCTAGGGACAGAGAATAAGTAGTATGTAAAATTTGACTAAAGGTCAAAAACAATTTAGGAAAAAAAAAAAGAAAAAATGGGAAAAGAAGAAGAAGGATAGCATAAAAAGAGAAAAAATAGGAAGAGAATTAAAAAAAAAAAGAAAAGAAAAAAATACACATATAAATTCAAGCTAAAATGTGAAATAAAAAAAATATATGTGAATTCAACAAATTTAGTAAGTGTAGTACATTTAAAATTTCAAACAATATATAAGGCTATAATATTAAAATTCAACATTATATACAAATAAATTTTGAAAATTTTGAAAGGAACATGTACCTACTCTTGTATATATACCTAGCTCTGCCTATGTATAATTTAATCTTCAATTTTTTTTTTCTATATGGGTTGGATTTTGTCCTTTCAGTGGCTCAAAAAGGACTAATTTGACCCCAAATTACCACTCTGTTCTCACCCTAAATTACACTTCCCTGCAATTGAATAAACTAACAGAACAAGTTAATGTTCTAACAAAATATTAACTCTATCTATATATTTGATTGTTGTAAGCATGATGAATAAATAACCCTAGTGAGTCTTCAATTTACATTCCCACAATAATAGCTCTGAGATCATTATAATTATAGTTCAAAAATTCAGCTATGGTATTCCAGTTCATACTTCTATATATAAAAAATGATAATTTGAAATAGAGATTTACTTACTTAGAATGTGTTCAATGAGTTCAACGCAATCGAAAAGTTTTAGAACTAAACGAATCTTAAGGACCTCATAGAATGTCCATAGCTTGGAGTCAAGGATGTCTGTAATAAGAAGTGTAAATAAGGGATATAAAATTTAGTTATAACCAAATACTTTGCTAATTTTCATTTCTTTCCATTTTTACTCCTTCCAAGCACACCCTAGCTCTTCTCCAGTGTTGATAATACACTGGCAGTATGTTAAGATACATTACTTAGTATGGGACTTCAAATTCACATAGAAAGTATGAGAATTTGATGTGGGGTTTATATCTTATAGGGATTTTGGACTCTCTTATCTTATGAGTTAATTTTTGGAATATAACTGTTTTAAAAGTTTTTAGAGTAAATTATATAAACTTATCTTGAATTTTTTTAAAAAAATTATATATATTTCTTCTTTATTTTAAAAATATACATAAATCTATTTTAAAACAAAAAATTACTTTACACTTTAGTCCAATTTTAATTTTTTTGACCAAAACACCCTTCAATTAATTTTTTTAGTTTTAAAATAATATTGTATTCATATTAATGGAAGATATTTTAGTAAAAAAATTTAAATTAAATTAAAGTATATAGTAATTTTTATTTTAGAAAGAAATTTAAATGGAGGGTATTTTGGTTTAAAAATTTAAAATTAAACTAAATTATATAATAACTTCATATTTCAAGAGAAGTTTATATATCTTTTAAAAATAGAAGAAAAATCTATATAATTTTAACAAAATTTAGAGAATATTTATATAATTTATTCAAGTTTTTATCAATGGTATCAAACTAGATAGCCGAGTACTCTGGCCTCTCTAGTTTCATTAGTTTTTACTTTTCTACTGTCATGCTGAGAAAGAACTATTATTATTAAGAGATTGTGGTTCAGCACCCTATTTTTCTTCCAACAAATGCTCCCATGTAAAAGCAAAAGAGGGCTAAACTTAAGAAACTAAAACCAATTATGGATGTTGCAAGTGTTTAATGAGTCAACATACCAATTGACTTCTCATTGAGTAGTTTTATATGACTTTATTTCAGGAAGAATGGATTATGCCATTGGCCTTCTGAAAACGAGAGAAGAAGTGTGAATTTTCAGAACCTGTGGATGCACGTGGAATCAAACAAGTTCCTGTGTGGTCTTGCCCTGACATGTAACTTGCTCATTATGAGTCCAATTCTTGACAGAAATATCAGCCAATTAAGGAAAGCTTTTGTTGTTGCAAATCATGACAACATATGTAATGGGAAAGCACCAGAAGTTAATTGCATTTGCATAAGCTTTCTGCTTCCAAGTTTTGTTTTGAAAGCTTCTCTCAGTTATCTGATGAACACATAACATTTAGTAGGACAGTATACTAAAGAGTTTGGGATTCAATGAAGAGTACATGTGATTACCTAAGAAGCACCGTTACGGTATATGAAATATGATAATTTTTAAAATTTTAAAATATAGATATGTGGATATATATATATATTCAATAAATTAACACATGAAAAAGTAAAAATAAAACAGAAAATTGAATCTTATATAAATATTTCAAATATAAAATAAGATATCCACAAAAAACTATCAGTAAAAGTATAAAACAAATTAAAATTAAAGTTTTCAATTCAAATTAAATGTCAATCTTTATCTTTATACATATTGTTAAGATTCCTTATAAGCAGTTGAATTATTTGTAAGAATAAATTTGAAATAATTATATGAAATTAGAATACTAAATTGATTACCTGTAGAAGACATGGCGACAGATTTGGGATACCCTGTTGATTCTGAATGCTTGAAGGTTTGAAGAGACTAGGGCTTCCTCTATGATTCACACTCCATATCACAACTTATAATGGGGTAAGTTATGGAATTAGAATTCAACGTGAACACAGAAGAGACCTAGCCAAGTTTAAATAGAACTCTAGTACCCACCCATTATGGGCCTATGAGTTATGGGCCCGCACTTTCATTCATACTAATCAATTAGATATCCAGCCCAAAATAATAGGATCACTAATAATAAGTGGGTCCAAATGTGTCTTTCATGGATCATAGATTAGCCCGTTTTTATTCAAAACTAAAATAATTGATTGTAGCCCACTATAATTCCTACATTCTCCCACTTGGGCAAAATCAATTCTTCATTTTTAAAAACTTTCATTTTGAAAACGACTCTCGGGCTAATGACTAATTTTATAATTGTGGCCACATTTTTAAAAACAAATGATCCAAGATACGATATCTAATATGACTCCATCCAACTAAAGTCAAGTAACACTGAATTATGATAGTTATCATATCTATTACTGATATTAAACCTTTCATAGTTACAAGTGTCACTGACTCCGTCGACTAGTCATTAGTGTGGAGTGCAGCAAGAAGATAGTATATCAATGTGATCCAACGGCCTAACTACTATTTTCTTTATCAGTCCTCACAATTTCTCTCAAGTGCTTTAAAGCCAGAGAAACTGTATGGTTTGTCAAGAAACCATTATGCCTCAACTCCAATATGGCATCAACCACGGGCATAGTGGTCCTAATGATATCGAGTTCAAAATTTTGTAATTGATACATATATACAAAAATACAAAATACCAAAAATTTCATTGCATTATCAATTAGCCGAATACAAATCATAAAAAATGTCAAAGAATATCCAAAAGGGTATTCAACATAACAAGAAAATAATATAAAACTCAAACTCCCACTAACCAAACATATCAAATGAACTTACAATACCCATGTTCTCAACGTGTCTTTTAAACACTATGGGCCTAAGTCCTTTGGTCAAGGGATCAGCTAACATAGAATAAAAAATGCTGTCTTAACATCCATTTGATGCAACTCCAAATCAAAATGAGCTATAAGTGCCATAATAATTCTAAAAGAATCTTTAGTGGACACTGGTGAAAATGTTTCATTGAAATCAACGCCTTCTTTTTGAGTAAAGCCTTTGGCCACAAGTCTAGCCTTATATCTCTCAATCTTCCCTTGTGAATCTTTCTTTGTTTTAAACACCCATTTGCAACCAATTGCCCTACAATTATTAGGCAGTTCAATAAGCTCCCACACTTCATTGTTAGCCATAGATTTCATTTCCTCATCCATAGCATCTTTCCACATGTTAGATTGAGGGCAAGAAATAGCTTCTTTATAATTCTTAGGGTCAACAACATCCCCAACATCATAGACATCCTCACTAAGATAAACCATAAAATCATCAGTGATAGCAGGCCTTCTTTGTCTAACTGATCTCCTCACAGGCATTTATTCAACTGGTTCAATTGGTTGTGGGATTTCAATAGGGGAATTATCAAAATTCTCAATTGAAAGGTGATTTTCAATAGAGGTATTAGACGATATAATATTATCAAAAATGGGCAGAGGCAAAGAAATAGCTTCTTGGGTATCCATAGGAGTATCATGAGATGGAATAATGGTTTTAGCTACATCAAGCTCCAAGAATTTAGCATTCATAGATTCCACAATTTTGACACCTCTACCAGGACAAAAGAACCTATACCCTTTAGCGCGGTCTGGATATCCGATGAAAAAGCAACGACTAGTTTTTGGGTTTGTTTTCTTTTCTGAGGGATTATAAATTTTAACTTCTGCTGGACACCCCCATACACGAAAGTAATTCAAATTGGGTTTTCTTCCTGTCCAAAGTTCAAAAGGTGTTTTTAGTACGGATTTGCTTGGGACTCTGTTTAGTATATAAAGGGCTGTTTTCAAGGCTTCACCCCATAGGAATTTTGGCAATTTACATATACTCATCATACTCCTCATCATATCTTTGAGTGTGCGATTACGCCTTTCGGCTACACCATTTTATTCAAGGCTACCAGGCATGGTATATTGTGGAACAATTCCACAATCTTGTAAGTATTTTGCAAAAGGCCCTATATGCTGACCCGTGGTATCATGTCTACCATAATACTCTCCGCCACGGTCAGATCTCACTATCTTGATGACTTTTCCCAATTGCTTTTCTACCTCAGTTTTAAAAATCTTAAATTTTTCAAGAGCATCAGATTTTTCCTTAATCAAATAAAGATAGCCAAATTGAGAAAAGTCATCAATAAAAGTGATAAAGTACCTATTGCCACAAATTGTAGGAGAAAGGGGTCCACTGATATCTATATGAATAATTTCTAAGAGACTTGAACTTCTAGTTGCACTTTTCTTCTTACTCTTACTGAATTTTCCTCTAATACAATCCACACAAGTCCCTAAATTGTCAAACTCTAAGGAAGGTAAAATATTACTTTTAATTAATCTTTCAATTCTTTCCCTAGAAATATGACCTAAACGCTTATGCCACAATGAAAAGGATTTTTCTTTAATTTTAGATCTTTTGGCAACCACATTTTCAGTGTTTAAAGATGAAAAATTATTGTCAGAAACCAAAGATAGTTTATATAAACCATCCACTAGATGTCCATAACCAATAATTTGAGAATTTAAGATTAAATCTAATTTTCCATTGCCAAAAGTAAAATGAAAGCCAAATTTGTCTAAACAAGAAATGGAAATTAAATTTCTTCTAAAAGAAGGTACATAAAAAATATCTTTCAAAATCAATTCAAAACCGGTTGCCAAAATTAGACTGACGTCTCCCACTGACTCTACCATTACTTCAAGGTCATTTCCTCCCCTCAGCTTGCTTTCTCTCGGGTTTGGTTTCCTCAAGTTTTTGAACCCCTATAAAGACACAGCAATATGGGTTGTAGAACCACTATCAAGCCACCAAGAATCAATAGGGACATCAACTAAATTAGACTCATAACAAACAAAAACTAAGAGATTACCTCTAGATTTATGCTTATTCTCTAGCCAAGCCTTGAATTTTGTGCAATCATTCTTTTTATGCCCTTTTCCCTTACACCAGAAACACCATATGTTTTTCTTAATGAGAGTTGGTTTAGGACCTCTTACATCATGATGTTGACCATTGCCTGGTTTCCTCAAACTTTGATTCTTATAAGGAATATTGAATTGAGGTTTTTTATGTTTCCATTTACCCTTGCCAGAATGGGATTTACCGTGGGAAGTAAAAAGGGCTAGCTGACAGGATAGGTCACTCTTTTCCTTTTTCAATTTTTCTTCTTCAGCCACACACTTGGTGATGAGGTCATTAATAGTCCACTTCTCACCAAAAGTATTATAGGCAGTTTTGATTTGTGTAAATTCGGTAGGTAGGCAGTTCAAGGCATGTGAGACAATGAAATTCTCATTTAGGTCAATGTTATGGGCTTTCAGCTTGGTTTGGATGTGAACCATCTTCAAAATGAACTCTCTTACTCCCTCATTATTGTCATACCTCATATCAGTCAACTTTTTCATAAGATATCCAGACTCAGCGTTATTAGATACTTGGTATCTTTCTCTCAAAACGGTAAGAAATTCTTTAGCACTTGTGGTTTCTGGTAAGCCACTAAGTAGATGCTCGGAGATAGTTCTTTTAATGGAAATCAGACTGAGTCGTTGGACCTCTTCCATTTAGCTAAGAACTCTTTTTGTTCAGTTGTACTCTTCTCATTTACTTCAGGCTTACTCTCGCGTAGTGCCAGATCAAGGTCAGCAATTTCTAAGGAGAATTCTAGGTCTTGCTTCCACTTGTTATAATTTGATCAAGTTAAAATCTCAATTGAAGCAGAACAATTATTCATAGAAAAGGTAACTATAAAATTGAAAGGTATTAGGATAATTAATAAGGGCAATTTTTATTCATAGCTTTAATTAAAACAAGCTATCACAATAAGCCCAGCATAACAGTACATTCCCCTTTGGGTATAATGTACAAATTAAGGTCACGATCCAGATCAGAACCTCAGATGAGTTAATCAATGAGAATACATTAAGTTCAAATGTTTATCTCCTTTAGGCAGATAAATATATGAAACCAATATATTCCCTATTAACTTCATCCCAAATTAACTCCTAATTATAACATACAATAACCCCCTTTGGGTAGGCTAAAATATGAGATAATTAGAAGCCTTCCTCTAATTACAAAGGAGATTTTACGCATTAATATGAATAATTCCACTTTGGTGTTAATTATCCATAATAATTTATAAAACTCTTTGCATAAGAATTACTTGCCCAAAATTATGGTACAGTATTTAAGGAGGTGAAATACTATACTCTTATTGTCCATAAACAAATTCTTTAGCATTCCCAAAGAGGCTTGATGTAGATACAATTAAAACAAAATCATATATTTCTTAAAACAAACATATAGGTATATATATTAGGCTTGAGAGTAGACAAGTATATATTATAATTTGCAGAGAGTGAATATTATCATAAGATTCAGTATATAATGAATTAATTTTTCAATGCATCACGTTTCAGAAAATCATCCAAATAAATATTAAAAAATATTATATATATAAATATTTATATAAAAAATATTTATAGTGGTCAAAAAATTATAAAACATATTCCAAAAAATCACATTTAAAGTATAGATTGCAATGCAAAAAAACGGAACTGAAAAATTCCATCTGTACGTTGCACACTCTCCCTCACTCTCTTAGGACGCGAGTGGGCAAAGGCTTAGGATTCATCTTCTTCCTCAGGCGGGTCAGCCCAGAACCAGAAACGGGTCGCGCAGTACCCGCGGGTACAGATTCGGGTTTCTCATCTTTTAGCCATTTTTCTTGCAATTTTCTTGTGCCTTTTGTTCCTAATCCTATTCTAAATCTGTAGGAACTAAAATCCCCAATTATAATCATGGATTTAGGGGCTTTCTAACTCAAGAACTTCATCATAAAATCGACGGCACGGAGCTCGTGTTCAGGCGCTGTTTTGATGCAATGGTTTTATGTATCTTATTCACAATTTCATACGAAACATATCCATAGCTAAAGCCTCAATTATAATTGACAAATTTGGATGATTCAATGCATAATTTTCGGTTCAGGAAAGGTCTCCATGGCCGAAAAATTTCGAAGCAAATTGCACTTTAATCAACCAAGTTTTGGTGCAATTGATGTGTGGGTTTATATCATATTATCACAAGGAACTCTATATTCGAAAATTGTACAGTAATTTGAAGCAATTTGTTTCAATTGAAAATCAACTTTAAAAACCCTAATTTAGAATTTCAAATTCAAAATTCTTTATATATGGTTCACAATAATTTGAATTTCAGGCACCAATTGATTCAAAATTTCAAATTCTACAAAAGCCCTAAGATCTTTGGTTCTAAATTTTTAAAAATCATCCAATTAGAATTTTTAAAAACTTATATGAATGAAAATTGCAAAAGGATGAAATTATTAAACACATATTCAAGTTTTCAACCAATCAAATTCTAAATCATATAATTATGGCTCTGATACCAAATGTAAGAATAAATTCAAAATAATTATATGAAATTAGAATACTAAATTGATTACCTGTGGAAGACATGGCGACAGATTTGGGATACCCTGTTGATTCTGAATGCCTGAAGGTTTGAAGAGATTAGGACTTCCTCTGTGATTTACACTCCCTATCACAACTTATAATGGGGTAAGTTGTGGAGTTAGAATTCAATGTGAACACAGAAGGGACCTAGCCAAGTTTAAATAGAACTCTAGTACCCACCCATTATGGGCCTATAAGTTATGGACCCGCACTTTCATCCATACTAATCAATTAGATATCCAGCCCAAAATAATAGGATCACCAATAATAAGTGGGCCCAAATGTATCTTTTATGGATCATAGATTAGCCCATTTTTATTCAAAGCTAAAATAATTGATTGTAGCCCACTATAATTCCTACATTATTTTGATACATTTTGAAATATATCAAAAAAAAAATTGGATGACACAAATGCCAAAGTACAATATATGTATCGTGTTGAATACATATCCGATATGAGTATATCTCTTTTTTTTTCTTAGTGTATCGGTGCCTCTTCTATCACATGGACCGTGTATTTGAAATAGCAAATGAGAAGATTGTCATTATGTTATGGCAGGCATTATCCTTTAAATTTGTTCGATTTTGATTTGATTTTCCAAAGTGAAGCCTCCACAAACCAAATCTTAGCTTATCCTATATGGAGACTGTTCTTTAATGTAATCACTATTCCTTTAGCAGCTACACTGGTGGTATTTACCTACACTTGTCATGCTTTTTAATGTGTGATTGGAGGAACCAATCAACAGTACAAAGATATGCAACAATCAAAAGGTGATGACTCATTGTCATAGACAGAAAATGTCATAGTAAAAAAAAAAACTCTAATGAAATTGACAATAAAAATATAGAGTAGTAGTCTCCAAAAATCCTACTAGGCCTGAGTAACATACATTTTGGACATTAGAAGCTCCTTCTCATCAATCATCATGTATAGCTTCTTTCCAAAACATTGAATCAGGTGATGTTAAAACTTCTTGTAAAGATAAAGGATTATCTTCAACATTATAAATTAGGTTATAAATTTTAAAGGATTAAAAAGTCCCATAAATAAAATTTGGGTAAACCCTCCAATTTTTACAAGATAGAAAATTTAAATGTCATGAAGGCAAGGAGATGGAAAACGTTCCTCTCCTTCATTCCCTTCTTTTCTTTTTTTACATTTTTTTGTTCCAAAAAAAGTGCAGATGTAGAAGTGGAATCAATTGAAAAATTATTGCTTATATATGCATGCAATTATTTTTAAAAGGATAAAATATAACAAACTCACTGCAATAGCACTACTTTTTTTTTTAATTATTTGATTATGATCATTTTTGTGGTGTGGAACAGGCACTGCTTTGGATGGGCCATACTTGATTGGGAAAGAAATTTTTTGAAGTGGCTCGGATTACTTCATCTATAATGAATTTGTAAAATCTGTTTAGTTACTCGTGAAATAGGTATAATATATTTACATAATTTATGTAATATTTATTATATTATTTTAATAAATATTTTATCAATTAAATTATTATTTTAATTATTAAATCATTTTTTAAAAAATAAAAATATAAAAATAATTTTTTATTTTATTTATTTATATTTTATATTTCTTTTATATATATATATATTATCTAACTAAACAGACCCTTAATACTAAGTGGCTGTAGAAAAAATTATGACTTTTGAGTTGTTATTTGAAAATAAATAAGTCACGTGCCATTCATGTACTTGTTTCATTAAATCTTTGATGAAATTCAATCTTAAGATATTAAAGTGTTAAAGAAATGCACATTTTTTTAACCATAGGACAGTAGAATCATGAAACAAATCATACCAGATGATTGTAAAATGTATTTGACCATATTTTTAATACTTTGATATCTAAAATATGCATTTTTTGGTAGAGAAGTAATAAAAAAAATTGCACGAAAAGCAATAAGACATAAATTAATTGTCCCAAAGGTAATAAAAACATGAATTCGAACTCAAATCCAACGAATTTGCAAAGACATTTCGTTCAACGAGGCAACAGCACAGTCAACGAGACAATTAATTCCTTGTTGACTGCTGAATTCAAATGCATGGTATCTGAATTCAGCTTAGGTTGCAGGCCTAACTTGCAGCCTTTGGACGAAGGACGTGATCGGTCACGGATGTGGGTTTGAAGGAAGATAAAAATTACTATTTTTGGAGACATGTTGGGAGTTATGATTGGTTCTAATAGATTTTATTAAATTCTGATTGGTCAAAAAATAAAATAATAAATAATATTATAATAAAATTACGAAAATATCCTTTGTAATTTGGCTACAAATGGACATGAAACTTCTCAGTTGCTTTACTTCTTTTACCTCATTTTCCCTCCTCCTCTGTCCCTTCTTACAAATTCTTTGAGAGATATAAGTGAAAATTATTTTGTGTTACCCTTTTTAGTTTTAGTTTTGCTTCAGAGCAAAGAAAAAGGACTTTTAAAATTATCATCATTTCATAGCAAAAATCAAGGTATGTTAGAGTTAACAACTAAAATATATTTATAATTTATTTTTCATATAATATTTGTTTAGTAGCAAGAGAGAAATGTTATCTATTGATACATGTTTATTATGATAATAATATTTGTTGTATCATAAAATGTATAAATTTTTGTTAATTTTTTCTGTAATAATGTATAATTGTATATGAATGATTGTTTAGTTGTTTATTTGTTCTAATTTTTATAATTATTGTAGTGTTTTTTTTTGCATGATAATGGAAACTAGCCATAGAAAAAATAAAAATAGAAGAAGGAGGAGGAAATTGGTAAATAAGTAAAAATGAAAAGAAAAATATTATGAAATAAAGGTATTTATAACTATAAAGATATTAAAAAGTAGGGTTGGAGTAGAAAAACTAAAATAAAATGACTAAGAAAAATGGAAGTAATTATTACAATAAAAAAGTTTGTAGAGAAAGAAAATATGCAATAAATTAAATGATAAAGGAGAGAAAATTTTAGATGGTTAGAAGAAAAAATAGGAATATGTTATATCAGTAAAAAAATGAACTTATATAGATATAAAAAACAAATATATTTTATTTCAATGCGTAGGATACAAAGAAAGAAGAAAAAAAATTAAATATTTGATAAATAATTATGAAAAATTTTATGCTAAAATTTAAGAAATAAATTTATATAGTGGAAAAAAGTAAAAATATATGCTTCAATAATTATTTAAAATTGATTTTATCTTTGCTTTATATTAATATTAATAATAAAAAAATAATATTAGAGGAAAATAATTTAAATAGTTTAGAAAGAAGTGTAAAATTTTTAATTTTAATAGTGAAAAAATAAAAGATCTAAGAAAAATGGAAGCAATGATTAGAACAAGAAATTTTGTAGAGAAAGAAAATATGAAATGATAATTATTTGAAATAAATTAAATGAGAAAGGAGAGGAAATTTTAGATGGTTAGAAAAAAAATAGGAATATTTTATATTAGTAAGAAAATGGACTTATATAGATGTAAAAAAGAAATATATTTTATTTCAATGCGTAAGGTACAAAGAAGGAAGAAAAAAATTTTAATATTTGATGAATAATTGTGAAAAATTTTATGTTAAAATTTAAGAAATAAATTTATGTAGTAAAAAAAAATATATGCTTCAGTAATTATTTAAAAAATTGATATTATCTTTGCTTCATATTAATATTAATAATGAAAAAAATAATATTAGAGGATAATAATTTAAATAGTTTAGAAATAAGAGCAAAATTTTTAATTTTAATAAGTTTTATGTTTATTAAAATTTTATAAATATTCTATTAAATTTTATTGATATAACTAATTATATATTGTCTTCACATTTTAAATATGTATAATTTATAATAACAAAATATAGATAAAGAAATAAAATTAAGTGATATATAAAACAAAATATGGACAAAAATATAATAATATAGGCTAAATTTAAAATTATTTAAATTGTAAGAATCTAATTAAAGAGTAATTAAGTCCAAAAACAAATGCGACTACAATTTTATTTTTTGTTGGCAACTCATTACTGACTAATTTAAGTAGCAAGCTGGCCCCAAATAGCTTTAATTTTTAATCTTTGCCATATATATGACAGTGCACAAAGTGCGACATTTCAGTGTGCAATGTCAAAATATATAACAGTTAGCACTGATATCACATTGGAAGAGTTGAAAGAATCTGTTAGTTAAAAGCTACTCCTTCCTTCTAACCAAATTGTATCTAATTTGGTATATAGGCTCTCGACGACAAAAAATCCAATATGGTACCAAGCAATTATGCTAGAAGATGATGGTGATGTGCAGAGAATGTGGCAATCACACTCATGTTTCCCATCACAATTGAATTCAGTTGAGATATATGCGAACATTTCAAGTATTGACCTACACTTGAGCATTGAATTTCAGCCAAACCCAGTGAAGGAAGTGCTGCCTTCACCTGATCTATTCTATCGATCAACAACTTATCAAATGGTGCCAATAGCGGGAAGTTCGCAATCGAGTTCCTCTTATCCAGCAATTGGGTATGACGCACCTCTTTTTCCATCAAACTCAGAAAAAAATGTATTGGAAGATTTTGAAAATGGAGATGAATATGATACAAAACTTAACCCTGCTTACAATAATGACAATGAAGATGATAACAGTGAGACCGATGACGATGATGATGGGTATGACAATGAGGGTGATGATGAAAAAACCATTGATGTTGAACCAATATCTGAATATATTGACCATGCAGCTGTGTTCTTCCAGTAGGTTAATTTGGCCTTAACACAAGGGGATGAATTTGAAGAGGTAGGAAATGAAACACAATTGAACAATCAAGAGCTATCGGTTGGATTAAGATATTCAAATCAAAAAGCGCTACGACTTACTGTGAAACTTTATTCTATGAGGGTGCACCATAATTTTAAGAAATATTTAACTAGTAAAAAGTATGAAGAATATCGATACGTGAATTATGATAAGAACTGTAGATGGCGGGTCAGAGCATGTAAGAAAGGCAAAGGGAATGATTCATTCTGAAAGATTACGAGATATGGGGGTCCATAAACATGTTTGTCTTCAGTCCTATCACAAGATCATCTAAAATTAGATTATGATGTTATCTCATCGTATATTGGAGCAATGGTGATGAAGACCCTTGATGTTCCTATTAGCTAGATAATTGAGCGGATGAAGAGCATGTTTGATTACACTATCTCTTATAGAAAAGCATGAAGAGCAAAACATAAAGTTGCCGCTATTGTTTTTGGTAATTGGGAGAGTTCCTATGCTACATTACCTCGATGGATGGCTACAGTATAGCAGTCCATGCCCGGCTCGTATGTTAAATTTGTGATGAATCAAGTTTCAGAGAGTGCCTTTATTAGTGAGCCAGTTGCAGTATTTAAGAGGGTCTTTTGGGTATTCAAACCTTGTATAGATGCATTTGAGTACCTTAAATTAATGATTCAAGTTGATGGCACCTTCTTATATGGCAAATACAAGGGGACATTATTAATGGCAATGGTACAAGATGGTGACCGTCATATTATTCCCCTCGCCTTCGCGGTCATTGAAGGGGAGACGCAATCAGCATGGGCATAATTCTTGTATAACTTGCGCAGACGAGTTGTGCCTAGGCAGCGTGATATTTGTTTGATATCAAATAGACATCCATCGATTTTATTTGCCATCGGTAATCCACAGACGGGTTAGCAACCACCCTATGGGTATCATGTTTTTTGTCTTCGCCATATGGAAAACAACCTTCACACGTATTATAGGTCATCTGATTTAAAACAAAAGATAAAAAATATTGGTATATTTTTTTTCTCTATCTAGTTATATATGCCACAGATAATTAACAAATAATAATAGACATATTAACCATGTTACACAGGTTATGCATATGAATGTCGGTATGTTAATGAGAAGCTAGCTAAAATAGCGATCATACAAGAAAAAGCAACTAGATGGATTGCTGAAATACCCAAAGAACAGTGGATTGTGCGTATGACGTACATGATCAACGATATGGCCACATGCTAACAAACCTAGCAGAGTGCATGAATGGTGTCTTGAAAGGGGTCAAATCTTTTCCTATATCAGGCATATCAAAAGCAACATATTATCGGGTCAGTCAGCATTTCGTCCAACGCTCCCAATAGATCAATGCTCAACTGAATGCAGGTCAAGTTTACTCTTAAACTCTGATGAAGAGGATAGCTGTCAATGTGTAGTGCTCCCACTTGTGTGTTGTGCACATGTTCAATCAGGAAGCTTCATTGTTCAAGGTCGAGGAGCCATATGACCAAATGAATCGCCAATATAACCGTTGCTGTAGGGTTAATTTGATTGAGCGCATATGTGATTGCGGTGAATTTCAAGTGGAGAAATACTCGTGCCAACATGCTTTTGTGGCATGTGCTACTGCAGCTCTTGAGCCATTTCAGTATGTAGACCCTATATTTACACGAGAAACAATGCGTAATGCATATAGCAATATGTTCAAACCCATTGGAGGACAAGAGTATTGGCCTCAACCAAGTGGTCCAAAGTTAATTTCTGATCCATCAATGCTTCGAGAACGAGGTTAATCTCGTTTGACTCGTTATCGAAATGAAATGGATTTCAGAGCCTTGTCACAATTAAGTAGATGTAGTCTCTGCAGACAAACCAGTCATAATTGTTCCTCATGCCCGCATCGTAATGTTGCCCCAATAAAAGTTGTAATTGTTTATAAATATGAAAATGACTCATTCTCTATGTGTTCGTTAACTTGACCCTGATTGTATGTACATTTATGTTGGTAATATTTATACTAGTAACTTGAAATAGAATTGAGTATCTTTTCTATATTATAAGTTTTCTTTATTAATCATTTATGTTTTTTTAGATAAATATTGGGCCAATTGTGTTATTTTTTGCCAATAGCTACCATGGCTAGAGTTGGTCAACCCATTGATCCAGGTCCAGAGAATGCGTCACTTTTATACTTACAGGAGCGACATATATCACAGGCTATCTGGGATGGTGAGGTAAGATCAAAGTTTTATTATTAGTTCTTGTTTCATTTAATCATTTAATTATATAATTTATCTTTATTTGCAGGATGATTGGATACTTCGCCTTTGACGAGTTTTGCACGATGATTGCTTAGGTGATCCGCCCTTGTCCATTGTTGATTATTTGAGGCAATTTGATTTTTATGGTGTTATGCGAGTCGGATAGTTCAAGTACGATACATCGCTAGTGAGTGCACTAGTAGAGTGGTGGCATCTTGAGACGCATACATTTCATACTACTAGAAGAGAGTGCACGATCACTCTTAAGAATGTAGCAGTGCAGTTAGGGCTACCGATCGAGGGAGACCCCGTTGTGGGTGGGATAGGTTTCAATTTGCCAGAAGTGTGTCAATGGCTTTTAGAAATTACACCACCAGTTGATCAGATTGATGGACAGTGATTGTCTATTGCTTGGTTAGCACAAAACTTCGCACAGCTAGCAGATGATGCAGATGATGAGGTAGTGCATCAATTCACCCGTGCCTATATTCTTCGTATGATTGGAGGGTGGTTAATGTCAGATAGATCTAATTATCGAGTTTACCTAATGTATCTGCCCTTACTAGATGATTTTGAGCAGGCTGGTTGATGTAGTTGGGGATTAGCAGTATTGGCTTATTTTTATCGTGAGCTCTGTAATGCAACATATAAGAATAATTTTGGTATCGTTGGATGCTTGACGTTATTATATTTATAGGCATAGGATAGATTTCCTATGATTGCACTCGAGATACTACCTACTCTTGACCCTTGGATTGAGGAATATCCCATTCTTCCACCTCTTGATTTCAAGTATGAATTAAAATTCAAATTTTTACATGGTTAATTTAATTTAATTATATTGGCTTTATTTATCACATTTGACTTACATAATATGTTTATTCATTATAACAGATGGTGGAATGTTGGACGACCTCCACGCCCAAGTGTTAGAGCCCTCCGATTATATAGAGCTTTGCTGGATGCAATGAGAGATGATGAAGTGTGTGCCCAACTTTAACTCATAATATTCATCATTTCTTTATTATTGACGGTTTACTTATTATTCTTTCTAATGTCATTTTCAGATTCTATGACGCTCATACCAGTCACAAGCGATGCGAGAATTGATTCCAGGGTATTCTTTAACTTCCCCTGATATTTGGATTGCATTTGTGCCACTTATATGCTTCTAGATCATAGAGTGACATCATTCAGATCGCGTCCTACGACAATTTGGTTGTCATTAACCGATTCCTTAAGAACCCGTTAGATTGGACTCCCTCCATAATTTACAGCTTCGAGGAAGAACTCAGACCAACTGGATGTCTGAACATAACATTTTCATCTAACAAAGGTATGGATGGTAAGATACTATGTCCCAATCCCTTGTCACTAAAGAGCCTTTTGAGCGCACATCTGAATATATGTGGTGGTACTGGCAATGCACACGTCGATGGATTCAAAGGTCCAGTGTTGCTACTGGATATGCGATACTATTTTCTATAATTTATCAACTTTATCGTCATTGTCTTTAAAATTTATTGCATATTATTATTTAACTACTTATTTTTTGTTTTGTTAGGCTGACTTAGCTAAGGGGCTTTATAGGATGCACTTACAAGATCCTTTGCTTACGGATTTTCGTGATATCGTCGGCCGAGACTCTAGCAACATACTATGTGCTCTCGGTGAGTAGTGATTCTCACTATTTTCTTAACCCACTAACCAAGTACTAGATCTTCCTAGGCCTCAGATTTCGATAGGTTGACCAGGAAAGAGACGTCAGGGTTACCTGTCAACCCAACAGCTCACTATTAGAAGAAGTAACCAGTAACAGCAAGACCCATTACAACAAGACATTGGCCTCGATAATCCTGGTGTATCTCTGTATATTCCAACTCTAGTGCAACAAGATATAGGTATATCTAGTCCATCTTATCCTATACTACCAGGCCAGTTTGGCGACGTTAGTGGAGTAGGTCCCTCCTCTTACATGCAACCCTCGCCTTCTTCTGGCTCTTTTGGATCATTTACCGAGTTCTTGTTTGATATATCAGTGTTTAATGCGCCACATCCTAGTTGTTCCTTTGAGTTAGGAGGATTATTGCAATCAGGATTTATGACGTCGCATCAACTGATTCTTCCAGTTCATTCCCTATCCTTAGATTTAAATACAAATCCTACAATACAGGAGCAACAAGAACAAGAAGAATTAGAGCAACAATGACCACGCCATGAAAGGAAAAGACCTTATTGTGGTATAGGAAGTCATTTACTGTAGATATATTTATAATTTTTTGTAATTTTTGTACCAAATCTTACATCATTTGTTTGTTTAATGTTATCTTTCATTTACTTTTCTTTCCATCCCAAAATTATAAATCAAATTTTACAAAATATTAAATATATGTTAAGTTAATTTAATCAACCAAATATTAAGTTAATTTCATGAAACAAATATCTAATCAAATCAATATTTAACAAGTAATAAAATATTTATGACAAAAATTTCATTAAATATTTTAACTACCTATTGAAGTAAAATTATAAAATATAATATACTATAATTCAAAAAGGATCTGGCATAATTTTTTTTCTTATTTAAATAAAATAAATTTAAAAATATTTGATGAATAATTTTCTATTATTAAATTCACTTTAAATTAAAATATTATATTAAAATTAAATTAAAGCAAACCACTTTTTTTTTTAAAAAAAATTGCATCATTGCCCAATTTAATTTCAAATGTTTATTACTTTTAATTAATATTTTATTTTTCATACTTAAAGCTTCCGATATTATTTTTTAGATGTTAACTTAAATCAAACTAATTTATTCATACATACATCATTTTTTTATTTTATATAATTATTATATTTATTAATATTTTAATAAATAAAATTGTTTAAATAAATAAATATCTTTTTTAATTTATTTTTTTAATCAAATCTTTTTTCATTAATAAAATAAAAAAATTTACTGAAAATTTAGAGTATACCAATTTAATTTTTCATTGAATTTAAAAAAATTTACTTTCATAAAATTTGGATGCCACATTTTCAAATTCTATAAAATTTAAAAAAAAATCATTTTGAATTCGGATGCTATGCATCTGAATTCTAAATTAAATAAAGAAAAAATTAGTTTGAATTCGGATGCTATGCATCCGAATTCTATATAATTAAAAAAAATTTACTTTAAATTTGGATTCATAACATCCAAATTGTATGATTTTATTACTTTCTGATAATTAACTTTCTTCCTGTTACTTTTAAGTTATTTGCATAGCCCTTTATTGCTTTTCCGCATCTGAGCTCCTAAAATATGCTTAGTCAGATCACTAATTTGAAATGTAAGGCCGCCCTAATAATTAAATTAACATGACCAGTATTCAGTCCCTTTTTCAAGTGCAATTTATATATTTATTGGGAAACCCTACTTGATATCTATTGGCTTTTAGGTTAGAGTCCAATTTCAAAGTTTTACATATTTTATAGAAATTTATCTTATATATAATATGGCTTCAACATTTTTCTTTTTGGGATTTGTGACCATCTTGCTCTTGCACACATTTTACATAGTATGACGACAATCTATATCTACATATATATAAAAACTCATGGAGTTGCATTGTTCATAAATCGTTCATTGTGCAGTTCTTATGAAACTCCGTGCTGATGCACTGTTTGTTTATGTACGTACATATATTGTTTATACATTTTTTTTAATTTTTTTTTATGGGACTCATGGGATATTTTATGAATCCCTTGCATCTTCCAGGGGAAAGGCAACTAATATAATATAAACTCCCGAAGGGTCGCCTCCACATGACCATTTTTGGCTTATTAGAGCATCTGTTGGACTTTATATATATAAAGGGCAACACACATTATAAATGTTAACAAGAGACTTGTTCAATTGCCTCATGGCTTCGCTGCTCCAAACAACACTTGGTTGGCTATCTTGGCTCCCCTCTCTTTTGCCATATACAGTCCTACGTGATGCATAAACTCCTGCAAAAAGTACAGCATATATTCATTATTCATTTTTTTAAATAAAGAGTTAAAAATACAAATAAACACGAGTTTTGCTTGAAATTTTTGGTGGTTATTCCATCCAATTTTATAATTTTTGTTTCATTTCGCTTTTAGATTTTCTCGTTATTCACATCTCATCACTCTTTTGGTAGCTGCCGTATGAATTTTTTTGTATTTTGACATCTATGAAACAAAAATATTTTTTAAAAAAAGAAGTCGTATTTGTATCAAATACTATACAATATTTCAAATTATAGAGTAAATTATAGAGATATTTCTTAAATTTTGTAAAAATTACACAAATCTCTCTCTAATTTTAAAATATTCTTCTAAAACAAAAAAATTATATTATACTTTAATTTAATTTTTTATATTAACATATTTTTTATTAATCTAAATATATATTTTTTTAATAGCAAGTATTTTAGTTAAAAAAAACTTAAAATTAGAAGTGCATGTTTGAAAAATAGAAAAGAATTTTGTATAATTTTAACAAAATTCATAAAAAATTTTATGTAATTTACTCTAAATTATGTATAAACACTTTAAATTTTATCGTGCTGCAGTGTATATGTCAAATGTTGTCAATATCAATGTCTATGCTTTAGAGTTTGACGTTGTTTGTGTTTCTGATATTTACCTGAGGATGGGCTAAAGCTCCTTTAATGTTTCTGGCAACCTCAAGAGGGAAATCGAAGGTGGCACAGCCATTTGAATACACCACTACATTCTCCAGAGGCTTCAGAAAACCACGGTTTTTAGCTGACATTGTGGAGCAAACAAAGTCCAGAACACAGATATCTGTGCAGACTCCCACAACCAGCAACTTCACCACGACAAACCAAAACAAATTAGAGGTTTGGAATTGATATCACTTGAATGTAACTATAAATTTAGATTAATTGTTATCAGTTATTGCATATATGCATTGGCTATTAAAAATGAATCCTTCAAAAAGAGTCATGTCTGACATAGATATGAGTTATACACTCATATCAAACACCGTGTAACACTTCAAATTTTATGGTCTTGTGATTTCAGTGTCCTCGTTTGTTACTGCTTTGGGAAGAAGTTGCATATCCCAAATACTTACAGTTATGATCTTGTTCTTCCGCACCCAATCTACAAATACATTAGAGCCATCTTCTTCCATTGAGCCCAAATATCCATCAAAACAATCTTTACGCCTGATCGTTACATTTGGTTCACCCTCTAGCCATCGTAAAGCTGCAATTTGAATAACCAATCCTTGAAAATAGACACACGGGTGGAAGAGGAATAATGCATGTGAACTGAGTTGAACAAAATCAGGTCCACATCATTATAATATGGTTACATTTTCATTGCAACTAAATAAGAATACAGATTTTCAGGATTTTCTGAAGTGAGAATCCATAACAAGATTGTTTGAAGTATCTAATCTTTTATATTTTTCTTTTTAAATAAGAAAAACAATCTTCTATTTCGCTAGAAGTATACATTTCAAACACACTGTTGCAGTTCCTCAATTTAGAGAAGCCACACTCATCTAAGTAAACATATTAGACGAACTTTTCAGTAAAATCCACATCTAACAAATGTATATTTTTATTTATGGTTGACTTGAAATTTTATTTTTTCTAGACAAAGTTTATCTGATAATTTTTTGCAGTCAGTTAATTTGTTAAAATTTCAGTAGTTCATGTTTGGTTGTGTATCTAATATTATACTGTATGCAAATGTTGACCGAGAAAGAAAGAGAAAAAGAAGTCAACGATAACTACACCTGGAACCAGATTTGATTCATCGGACCCAATAATACAGTGAGGAGGGTAAGGATCTTCAGGCTTGTTTGGATGGTGAGAATCCAGGAATGCTATAATTGGCAGTTTCTTCTCACAGAACAACCTGGCTAGTCTTGCTGATTCATTGATCATCCCTGAAATCTGCGTATTGGGTTTCTGTTGGAGCCTACAAACGTGGTCCATGATCTCTTAAGGTTTGATCCAAGTTTTAAGAACAAAAAGGAAAATCTAATAGAATACAGGATTTCAAAGTAAAGAAAAGTACAAAATCCAATGGATGAGAAAGTGAATCTTTGAGATCATTCAAATAGAAGATTTATCAAGTATCGTAAGGAGGGTTTAAACTTAAGAAGCATGATAGACACACGATATTGCAAGCCCCATTTGTGAAGTATCGGTATTTCATAAGTTCAAACGGAAAAATTAGGAGATACCAGATTTCCAGCACCGACTGTGCAGAAGCCATTGATGATGTCCACAAGAACAAGGCCGCTCATAGAATCTTCAGGCAAAACCACAGGCTCCTGCTCCAGAGGGATCTCATTCTTCAAGAGTTCAACTATCTGTGACACCATCTTGCTTCTTTTCTTTCCCAACTTTGTGGTAGTGAAGGGATATGTAAGTAGTTTTATAATGTATCGGTGGCCTTTGGCCCTTCATATGCGTAGGTGACTATTTTTTTAGTAGAAAAGTAAAAAAATCTATTCGCATGATGGATAAGAACGCGCAGATACCTCCAAATATGTCACATTCACGGCCATAAAAATATAGCCTTTCCAACCACTCCAAGAAAAAAAGTCGTCTCTATTTGGTATAATTCATCTTTTAAGTGATTAGAGTTAGAATTAGAAACAGAATATTTTCTATCTATAAAGTGGCGTCTTTAAATTTTGAGATGGAAAAAAGAATCTGTCTATAAATTAAAGACCGGTTAGAAACCCAAAAAAGAAAAAAATTGCCTAAGACAAAAAATTCTATCTTAGATCCGAAATAAAAATTTTTGATTAGAGAAAAAAATTTCATCATTGATAAAAATATTTTTATCTCTAAATTAGAGACAAATTAAAGAAACAAAAAAAATTTCATCTCTAAATTAGTGACAAATTCCATCTTTTATCCTTCTCTAAATTTGTTTTTCAAATAAAAAAATATATGCAGCAACGGTTTTGATCACTGCTTTAAACAAAATATCCTCCATTTACAACTGAAAGGAAGATGGCTTTTAAGGCAAGAATGTTTAACTAACAAATCTCCAACAACAAAAAGATAATGCTTGTTTAAAAATGTAAAAAAGAAAATACATAATTGACTTTTTTTAACTTTAAGAATGTAAATAAATTTCTGAAGAATAAACTCACACTCTAAAGGCAACAATATTGTCTGCACGAAAATTGCAGACATAAATTGTCACTGCTAAAGTTATATGGTTAACGCTCAGTTGTTCACTCCCACTAATATTATTCTTTCTTCGCAATAATCAGCAAGATCAAAACAAAAAGGCCAAGTATTTTGATTAATCCAACAAAAGGGAGCCTCATTTGAAGAAGCAAACTGCAAGAACGAGCAACAATTACAACAATAACAATAAATGTAAGGTTTATAAATTTATAACTAAACAAATACTAAAACACCTTTAACAGTAGAACGAAATAATCTATATTCTTTTGTTTTAAATTTTAGAATAAATTATATAAACATCCTTTGAATTTTGATCAAATTATATTGACCCTTTTCTTATTTTTAATATATATATATATATATCTATATCTCTTGAGTTTTCTTAAAATTACACAGATTTTTTTTATTTTCAAAATATATACAATTTTTTTTAAAATAAAGAGTAAATTGTACAAATCTTCCCCCAAATTGTGCTAAAATTATACAAATCTATCTTATATTTTTAGAATATACATAAATCTCTTTTAAAAATAAAATAAAAATCTATGTAATTTAAAAAAAAAACTCAAAGGAGATTTATGTAATTTACTCTTTGTTTTAAGAGAGATATGTGTATATTTTAAAAATATAAAAGAAATTTATATAATTTCAAGAAAAAATTTAGAAGAGGTATGTGTAAGCTACTTTTTAGTTTAAAGAATGATTGTATGTATTTTGAAAATAAAGAGATATTTGTGTAATTTTAACAAAATTTAAGAAAGGTTTCCATAATTTACTCTAAATTATATAATTAGTCACAATAGTCTCTAGGGCCAAACAGATAGCAAACAAGTTCTTTGGTGTCATTTGTGCTTGTGTAAACAAGAGCAAGAAATATAAGATTGATAGACAACTAACATCCATTAGACAAATCACAGACATCCAATGAATTGTTACTAGGAACACATTGAGTTAATTTATGGCAATTTTTTCCCTCCATGTGGGTTAAGATAAGTTTAACTTTTCTTTTCTATAACCTTATTTGTCAGTGATTGCAAGCATCGACTAAAATCATGATTTTATTTTTCTTCTTGAGAGGAGAAGAAAGTAACAGGTAATTAATTAATTAATGGTGATTGTCATGTTATCTAATCGTGATTAAAATAGAAAATAAAACTAATCTTTTATCTCTTTATGATCTTTGAGCACCACTTTTTCTTTAATATAATTAAGCAAATGATTTGATCTCCTCATCATCTACTGTAGTGTTTTGAGGAATTGAATCAAAGCACAAAAGGCAAAAATGAAATTGAGAGCTTTGAGAAGGAACCCAAGTTGTCCTTTATGGAGGAACTGCATCCTTCTATTAGTGGCTAGGGTCTTCACTAACACTCTTTGTGACCAGAACAGGGGAAGAGAAAAGAAAGAATGTATTCACTTGTATTCCATGAGAATGGACGTACATATATATAGAGTTCTAGTCTAACTATTTTCTATTGTACAAGAGATAGATAAAACTAATTTTTAAACTAACTTAACAACTTGATTAAAGAAAAACTTTATCCATTTTCTTTAACTACACTTGTCACCCTCCGCAAGCTAGAGCGTGAATATCAGTTATGCCCAGCTTGGAAATGATTTTGTTGAAGGAGGCAAGAGCTAAAGGTTTGGTGTAAATATTAGAAGCTGATCAAATGAGCGATGAGGCATGAGGTGAATGGTTCCTAATTGGACTTTCTCATGAATTAGATGGTAGTCAATTTCAATATGCTTGGTTCTTTCATGAAAAGTGGGGTTGGTAGCGATTTGAAGAGCTGACTGATTATCACAGTAGATTAGTGTTGGTCGAGAATGAGGGATATGGAGTTCATGGAATAAGTAAAGGAGCTACTGTAGTTCACATGTAATAGATGCCAAAGCTTGATATTTTTCTTCTGATGAGGAATGGGAGATAGTGGTTTGTTTCTTTGATTTTCAAGAAATAAGAGCATGGTCAAGGAACACACAAAAACCAATAACAGATTTCCTAGAATCGATGCAACCTGCCCAGTTAGAGTCATTGTAGGCTTTAATTTGCAAATATGAAGTGGATGGAAGGAAGAGCCCTTTTGTAAGTGTAGCTTTGATAAATCTAAGAACTCTATAAGTAGCTTGCATGTTAACATCAGTGGGAGAATCCATGTACTGACTAAGTTGTCGTACAACAAATGAAAGATCAAGTCTAGTGGTAGTTAAGAAAAGTAAATGATCAATAAGGCGCTTGTAAGAGGAAGAGTCAGATAATGGGGTACCAACGTTCTTGGAAAGTTTGAGATTTTTTTTTCATTGGAGTTGTAACAGGCTTGGAACCTGTAAAACCATAGTTATTAAGCAATTCAAGAGCAAACTTTCTCTGGCAAATAAAGATTCCTTGACTAAAGCGAGCAACTTCAAGGCAAAGAAAATACTTAAGATGGCTAACATCTTTGATTTTGAAGGAGCAGTCAAGTTTGTCTTTCATAGACTGAATTTCTTCAATGTCATTGCTAGCAAGAATGACATCATCAACATAGACCAATAGAGCAGTGAAAGAAGAACCATTTTTCTTGACAAAAAGTGAATAGTCAGCTTTGGATTGTTGATAACCAAAAGAAAGAAGGGCAAAAGAGAGCTTGCGAAACCACTGTCTTCTTGCTTGCTTTAAATTGTAAAGGGATTTTTTGCAATTTACAAACTAGATTAGGATAAGAGGAAGAGAAACCTTAAGGTAAAACCATGTATACCTCTTCAGTGAAATCTCTATGAAGAAAAGCATTATTAACATCAAGTTGGTAAAGATGCCATTGATGAGCTGCTACTAGTGCAAGGAGGAGTCTGACTGTGGTCATCTTAGCAATAGGAGAAAAGGTATCAAAGAAGTCAATGCCCTCTGTTTGTGTATAACCTTTGACTACAAGGCATGCTTTGTAGAGCTCTATGGTCCCATCAGATCTGTACTCAACTTTATAAACTTATTTACAACCAATGGGATGTTTTTCGGCTGGTAAATGAGTGAGTGTCCAAGTTTGGTTCTGTTCCAAGGCCTTAATCAAAGCATTCATGGCATCCCTCCGTTTTTGATATTTAATAGCTTGGGCATATGTAGTGGGTTCAGGGATAGATGAAATAAGAGAGACTAAATTTTCTGTGATTAGGAGATAAATGAGCATAGGAAAAAACATGAGAAAGAAAATGAGGATTACCTTTGGGGACTGAGATTAGTGAGACTGAGGCATTGGATTTGCATTGATAATCCTTCAAGTAGGAAGGTGGATGATGGGGTTTGGTTGATCTTCTGAGTGTGTGTGAGGAATTTGAGATATAAGGAGAAGGAATCATATTCGTTGAAGAAAAATGATGGATAGATAATGATGGTGAATGAAGTGTCATATCAAATTAGGAACTATCAGTTTGAGAAAAATAAATTGAAGGAGATGGCTGTGAATCAATGAAAGAATTGTTAACAGGTGAAGGGGTTTGAGGGAAACAAATTGTAAAGGAAGATATTGATTTTGTTTTAAGTGCAAAAGGGAAAATGTGTTTATAAAAGAGTACATTTCTAGAGACAAAAAGTTGATTATTGTGTAAATCAAGTAATGTGTAACCCTTTGTTGTTTGGGGAAAACTGAGAAAAACACATTTTCTTGCCTTGTGATCGAACTTGGTTCTGCCATTAGAAAGGGTTGAAGCAAAACACAGTGAACCAAAAACTTTAAGGTCAGCAAATAAAAGGTCAGATCCATATAGTAAAGAATAAAGGCTTTTGTTCTACAAAATAGGTGTTGGTAATTTGTTAATAAAGAATGTAGCATGGGAAACAACATATGACTAGTAAGATTTAGGTAAATGAGATTAAAAAAGTAAAGCTCTTGTTACATTTAACAAATGTTGGTGTTCCTTTCTATAACACCATTTTGTTGGGGGGCTTTAACATAAGAGGTTTGATGTTCAATTCCTTTGCTTTTATAAAATTCATCCATACAAAATTCAAGTCCATTATCTGATCTGATGGTTTTAATAGTGGCTGAAAATTGTGTCTCAATGTAGGTAATAAAGGTTTGGATGTGATTTCTAGTTTTAGATTTGCATCTCATCAATTTAATCCATGTAAAGTGTGTGAAGTCATCAATTATGGTAAGAAAATACTGATGACCATGGATGGATGGTAAAGCATATGGTCCCTATATATCAAAGTGCAATAAGGAAAAAGGTTTATCACTTTTATTAGTACTGATAGGAAAAGACAACCTTTTCTATTTTGCATAATGGCAGATATCACAAGGTGAATTGTGAGTTTTACAAGGGATAAAAGGAAATTGTGTATGAAGAGTGTGAAGTGTGCTTTGAGATAATGTCCTAGTTTGTAGTGCCATATGTAACACCATAATTTCTAGCTCACATCCATCATCATTTACATGCTCATGTGATATATAGTAAGAAGGAAGCTCATCTCCCATTCAATCATACATAATATATGTAAAGCAAGCCTTAAAAATGCATGCATGGACATAATACAAATCATAAGCATTCAAGAACTAAGCTTAGCATGTGAACAAGCTATACAAATCATTTAAGAGCTCACCAAGTGTTTGGATTGGCCTCACACTTCTCCTCATGGATTTTGGACTTGCCTCACCCATTCTTTAAGCACTTTGGACTCAACCATACTCTTGGGAGCCCAGTTTGCTTTTGGGAGACTTTTTACTTTGTCTCAACCAAGTTCAAGGGTTCTTAGCTCATCCTCACTATAGTAAAGAGTTCTTGGCCTCTCCACACTTAAGCAAACTCAAGAAATATCATACATTTACTTGAAAACATAACATGACATCATGAAATCATGGCAAACAAGATCATGCTAGCATACTTTTCATGACTTGAAAATACACATACACACATTTTAAAATAAGTTAAACACACATCCATGCATGAAAGAAGGTGGAGAGAGCTACCTTGTGTAAATTCACATACTTTTCCTTTTGAATTTAAGCTCCTCTTTTTCCTCTTGGCCTAGACATGATTTATGGAAGCCAATTAAGTTCATGGAACAATTTCTAAAGTCACACCACTTGCTTAGACACTAGGTTATCCTATAAACCTCATTATGGTCCATAAAGGCACCTAATGAAGCAACACCATTCAATTAAATTTTAGGCTCCATTCTTTCTTTTCAAATATGATTCTTGACTCCTTTTAAGCCTCTTGAAGTCATCACATCATTAAAACAAAAGGCCTAGCACCATGTTATTTCTTTAGGTCATAATATGGAACCTAAGACACCAAATCACTTTCCATGAGTTCTAAATTTTTTTCAAGACCTCCCTTCATTTTCATTCCTCAAATATGGCTCAAGAATGGTCTTAGAAAAATTTAAAACTCCCCCACCTACACAAACAAGCTTAGGCCGAGACTATGACATCAATTGGGCTTTTTGGAGTTCTCTTGATTTTCTTGAAAGAAGAAGCTTGTGGGGAGCATCTTAGGTGCCTCAAGAACTCATTTATACTCTAAATTAAACCTAGGAAGTATCACATAAATTCAGAATTTGAAAGGTGCACTAGAAACCCTAGGTTTTGCATCTTGAATCCTAATGCCTATTTCATGGTTTTCTTTACATATTCTTATTCCTCTCCATCAAATACCTAATCACCCTTGGTTTGGCTAAAAATTTAACTCCCTAGGGCAGAACATATGTAGGTCGAAATGGAGAAGAAAGGGGGTTCCATATAGCTACCATAGAATGCATTTTTACCTTGTTTCTTTGATTAGTTTGGCTTGAATCTTGCTTTCTCCAAGCTCTCCTCTTTAAATCCAAAAATCCCCCTCTGTTCTCCCTTCAAGATAGTCCTCAAAACTTCAAAAAAATCATGGAGAAGAAGAAGGAAAAAGGGAAGAAGAGGTTAGCCAAGGTGAAGCATGAAAAACCAAGAAATTTCCTTACCTTTGGCTTGAATTTTCTCTCCCTTTTCTTCTTCTCTTGGGGTGCCAAGAAGAGTTGGCTTCCTCCTCTGTTTTTGGGGCAGAAACAGATCACTGAATGAGGAGCTGCTGGAACGTGGATAAGAAGAAGAAGATAAAAGTCACTTTATGCAACTTTTTACTTTTTGCATTTTAGTCCCTTTTCTTGGCTTTCTCATTTTATGCTCATATCAACTCCTTTTTGAAATTAGTCTTTTCCTTCATATTCCTTAGGCTCTTAATCATAAGAATTGCCTTTGGAATCACTCAAAAAGGATATAAAACCATTACAAACTATTCGGTCAAAGTTTCGGTCAATCGATAGCTGAAATCGCTCATTGGAGGGGTTTCAATTGTTCTAAGGGTTCCCATGATATTTAGGGCCTTTGAGAACTCCTAAAAGCTCAAACTTTTTATTTAAAAAGCCCTCTTGCAAGTTTTCAAAATTTTTCAAAAATTACAAAAATGCCCTTACTTCTTTCGGCAAATTTTCTGATCTCTTCTGACTTAGATTTTTGGGCATCTTAAATCTCAAATCGTGATTTTTTAATATTTAAAATTTTATCCTAATTTTAGTTGGCCCTAATTCCTTCTATTTCGAGGACTTCCTTTTATATTTGGCCCATTTCTGACGTTTACGGAGAAATTGAACATTGCGTTTCTCACGTTTACGGAAGGACCAGATGTTACGCCATACATCAAATTCTTGGGTATATGAACTGTTTAAAGGAATATTAGGCTATTTCATGGATTGCTGCTATGTGGAAATTGAGGTTTTAGTATTGATGGAGTGCTTCTCGTGCTTGGAGACATAAAGTCCCTCTGATGCCTCAACTAAACCAATCATCCTCCAAGGTTCCAAATCCTGAATAATGCGGTGGGTTTTACAAAGAATCACAATGCAGTTAGTTGTGGAAGTAAGCTTTGTAGTGGAAATAAGGTTTAAAGTGAAATCTGGTATATAAAAGGACATTAAAAAGAGTAAAAGAGTTTGAGAATTTAACAATACCACAATAGGTAGCAAAAACTTTAGATTCGTTGGATAAAGAAATAGGGAGAGGGGTGATAGAGACATATGAAGTGAAAAAGGATAAAGAAGAGCATATATAATCAGTGGCACCACTATCCATAATCCAAGTTTGATACAAAGATACAGAAGCAACAAGATTCATACCTGACTCTTTTGAAACTTGAGTTGACACATGGTTTAAGGAAGGGTAAGAGGAGACATTAGTTTGTACAAGAGATAAAGAAGCATGATTTGATTGAGATGAAACAATTTAAACAAGAGATAATATTTTCTCATATTGTTCTTGTGTAAATTGGGGTGTAGGCAATATGCCTGAGCCATTATTTGAATTATTGGATGGAACAGATGCCATGTTAACTGATGAGCCTTGGTTTTTGAACTTAAACCCAGGTGGGAACCTATGCTTTCTGTAGCATGTTTCTGTAGTGTGTCTTGGCTTTCCACAAAAAGTGCACACCTTATTGTTGCCACCATTATTACCTTGCGTTCTACTAGAAAAACTAGTTAGGGAATTCTTGAAAAGTGCTTTGGTAAGAAATACCTTCGAATCACTATTCATTTTACCATCTAGAATCCCATGAATTTCATGTTCTTGCTGTGTTATCATGGAGAAGACTTTCTTTATTAGTGGTAATTGATCCATTAGCATGATTTGTGACTTAGCCATTGCAAATCTATCATTTAGACCCTTTAAAAATCTAATGACATAATCTTCTCGATATATCTTGGTAACTCTACTGGCTTCACAGCTACAGTCACAAGATTTCATAGGCCTCAAGGTAGAATACTCATCCCACAAGATATTGAATCTTGTAAAGTATTCATTGACACTTTCATCACCTTGTTTTAGTCCATATAGCTCATCCTAAATTTCAGCAATTTTGAAAGTGTCCCCTTGCGCGAATCTATCCTTGAGATCCTCCCATATCTCATAGGACTTATCAATCCAGAGAATGCTATGAGCTATTGTGGGGGATAGCAACTTGGTGATCTAGGCTTAGAATATAGTATTGCAGCGTTCCCATGCTGCGTACAGTAGATCAGATGGTGGTGGTGCAACAATGGATCTATATACAAACTTTAGTTTATTTTTGGATAATAAAGACATTCTCATGGCGCAAGCCCATGAGTAATAATTGGGATTGGTGAGAGTGGAGAAACGAGAACTAGACATGGGTTCTCATTGGGATGGAGGTAATAGGGGCTGGATGGGTTTTGGGAAGGATCAGAGTACCGAACGAAAGTATTATGCATTGTGTGGCCACTGTCTTCATTGGACGAACTGGCCATGGATGATCGGAGACAACACTATCGCTCTGATACCATGTGACCGGAATAGGGGAAGAGAGAAGAGAGAAGAGGAAGGAAAGTTTTACAGAGATGAAAGAATGTATTCACTTGTATTGTATGAGAATGGATGTACATATATATATAGTTCTAGTTTGACTGTTTTCTGTTGTACAAGAGATGGATAAAATTGATTTAAGTTAAACTAACTTAACAACTTGATTAAAGAAAAACTTTATCCGTTTTCTTTAACTACACTTGTCACTCTTGGTCATTTGCACTCTTATGGCTAGTTTCTCTTGGGTTTTTCAACTAGCTTAGTATCTAACCATTACTAATAGCTTCTGAATTTGTGTGCTCATACCCATAAATCAAGGAATCTGATTCTCACAATAAACAACAATGGTGATTTACATATACCATTTAAAGTTGTAAAAGACCATTTAAAGAGAAATTAATTATGAAATTAAATAATTCTAACAATATTATAGAATTCAAAATATCATGAAATGTAGAATAATAATATACCAAAGAATAAAAATTATAACAATATTGTAGAGTTTTGATCATTAAAAAAATTCTTTGTACCTATTATAGAATCCAAAATATCATAGGTACAAAGAATTTTTTAACGACCAAAACTCTAAAAAATTAAGATAAAATTTGATATCGAATGAATACCATAAGTTATAAAATTGGGTTAGATTAGGATAAATCAAGTCATTTGACTTTTAAAATTGACTTTAAAAAATAGATAATAACTGATTCACCTAGTCAAACATTGATGGAATTTGACATTAAATCGGATAAAAATTAGTTACTATTATTATTATTATTATGAATTGTTTTATCTAAATTATAATTTTGGTATTCTGCAATTTAGGTATAATATGTTTAATGAATTTTATCTAATTTATTTTACATAAATTTGTTATTATATGTATTTCAAATTTTTTTATTATTTATATCTATTTCAAATATTATTTTTAAATACATTTAAAAAATAATTCAACCTCAATTTAATTACAATCAAACTAGCTCAATTATAATCTGATTTTAAGAACATTAATAAACACATTAGCACTAAATAACGTGAGATGTGAGCTCTAATGTTGTCCATTCTATTTAAACCTGAGACTTAGATAAACTGTGCACGTTTATCCTACAAAGTCAATCTCTTCACAATCTAGTTTATTGGATTGGAGTAACCAAACTGGCAATATTACTATATGGTGCCAAATTTTCGAAGCAATGACCAATTCCTGAAAAGCGAATAGCTTAATCAATAATATCATTCCAAACAATGATCTCCCAGTAGTTTGGAACTGGCATATTCTATAGAAATTTTCTTGATGATTTTTAAGATGTATATAATTCCAATCAATATTTCAAATTATGATCTCCTAGCAGTTTGAAACTAGCATATTCTATAGAAATTTTCTCAATGAATTTTAAGATGTATCATGTTAAAGAATATCCTGTGAGAAGCTTAATAGAGAAGTTAAAGGATGAGGGCAAATATTCACTTTTTCTCCTAACTTTGTTTTAGGTTTTGTTTTTAGTCTTTTAATTTAATTTTTTTAACTATTTTTTTTCATTCTTTAATTTTATCTTGATTCAATTTCATTTTTAATTTTACCTTAAGTTTTATTTTTATCCCTTAATTTTATTTTTCTAATTTACAAAACACACTCAAAATGTTTCTTTCCCTATTACTACAAAAATGTTTTAACAGAAAACTTTTATATGGCTTCTCAGTAACTCTGATAATTTTTTGCCAACTTAAATCTTACTTGACATAATATTCATTCCTATCACCACTTAAAGATTGTTTATTCTTTATGGCTTTCTTACTTAAAGAGTATCATTAATCTCTAGCCTTAATGTCTTGACTGAAAACTAAATTCACCAAAGGCCTCTTGCGGATTTGGTAGAAGCTATCGAGATTCTATTGGAACAAAAATTAATAGTCTAGATGCTACAATGCAAAAAATTATCCTTCTAAATGCTATACTTTTCCCACAACCACAGAGTTTGATTGAAGTATTTTACTTGCAATCCCTTGTTTTTTTTTTGGCACAGTAAATGTGCCTCCGAACAAGAGTGTGCCACCCAAGTAAGCAGCCCGCCTCCATGTTTTTTATTTTTTTTAATTGTGTCCCAAACAGGGGGTTCATCCCTCCCTTATTTTTTTTAAAAAAAAACTTTAGGGGCACAATTTCAATGGCCAAAAGCCATTTTTTGCTGAACTATCACTAAGTTCAACAAAAGCATAGCATATGAAGACAATTCTTTTAACACGGTAGCATCTGACAAAGTTTTTTTATAGCAAATGAAAAAAAAAATTCTCTAACTAATGCTCCCATTTGGTATTTTCTGTTTTTAATTTTTATGGGTTTGGAGAATTAAAATAGGGATTTACTCTAATGTCTATCTTAAAAATTTCAAGATCACCTTTAACTCCATATATTATTTCACTTTTAGTTGCCCATATAAAAACTTTGTGCCTAGAGATATTAAATTACTACAAAAGTTAAGAAATGTTGCTATTTCTTTTGGATCTGTTATGTAGAAGCATCACGTTCCAGTTTTATGCCCCCGCCAGCTTTATAATGTTGCCGATGGATGAGACGGATCATTTGTGTTTGTTTTGAATTTTGCTATTCACATTCAACCCGCTGAGTTGTTTAATTTATTGGTTTGACAAGTGGTTCCTTCATAAGGGTCGATGGTGCCAAAGAAGAATATATTATCGTTCAATCCTCTCCGTCAAAAGCTTTTAAATTTGACTTTGGATCATCCGTATGGGCTCAAGATCCTGGAACTTATCTACATGGTAGGTTATAGGGGCATTGTTCCCTCCCAAAAAAGAATTCATAGGTCCAACTTAATTAGCACTAACAAAAAGGAAAAAGTGACATTGTGTAAATAATGTAGGACGTTTGGCTAAGATGTGCAGCACATTTCGCCCTCCATATTATTCTTTTTGGTTCTCTCCTTGTCTACATTTGTCAGCTAATATCAAGAGTCTTTTAAGATGCAAAATCTTCTGTGATTCAAATTGTCTATCATCCTTCAACATGTACGTATGTTTTCTAAATGAAGATAGAACTAGGTTTTTATTTACATTTCTTTGATTTCGGGGTACATTTTCCTAAGATCTGGTAGACAAATTCCCTCTGTAAATCCGTTATTATCAATAAAAAGAAGGAAAAGAACATCCAAAAAGATAATCACATATTTTGTAATGGAAAATACTTAAGATGGGAAACTAAGAACACAATGGTTGAGTCAAGGCCAATGCTAATTTCTAAACGTAATTTACAATTTGTTTAGTTATACATTAAAAAAATCTTTTAAGTCAACTAGTAAATCAACGAAATTAAGTTTTTTTTTTTAAAATCTTAAGTCAGCTTGTACATCAATAGAAATTAGGTTCCTCATCGATAATTTTAATGACACATTGGCCACCTTTTATATTAGTATGATACATTTAAGAGAATAAATTATTAATTTCAAATTTTAAAATTTAATAATACATAGTAAAATTAAACACATTTATATAATTTTTTATCAAAAAATATATGAGACTTTGATTTAAATTCTCTAATTTTTTTGTTTGGCCAAAATAATGTAAAGGTAATTAAAAAATATATAATTAAAAAAATATAGATCATTGATGTATTAGAGATAATGTTAGGTTGTTGTTCAGAAGAAACATATTGTATAGTTTGAATGTAGTGTCAAATTAGCAAGAGTCGCTGCATTGACACCTAAGTGTAGTGAAAAATAAATAATGATTCTCATATTTTCGTAAATGAATGTGGGTAAAAAAGTTAGTTCATGAGTGTAGGATTCGTTTTGGAACTTGGAATATTTGTACACTTACGAGTAAATTAATAGAAATAGTAAATATTATAATTAAGAGAAGAATTAATTTTATGTGTCTACAAAAAATCAAATAGGTAGGAGAAAAAGTAAAAGAATTATATACCTCAAGTTTTAAACTTCGGTATATTGGCAAGGCTAAATCTAGAAATGGGATAAGTATAATTATGAATAAGTTTTGAAAAAATATTGTAGTAGATGTAAAAAGATTAGGAGATAGAATTATTGTATTAAAGTTTATAATGAAAAAGGAAACATTTAATGTTATTAGTGTTTATGTACTACAAATAGGGTTAGAAAAACATCACAAGGTAAAATTTTGGAAAGACTTAGAATATTTGGTTTAAGAAACACCATTAGGAAAAAAGATTCTTTTAGTAGAGGATCTTAATAGTCATGTACGAGTGCATCTAGAGGTTACAATGGTGCGCATAAGGCACATGACTTATGGGAAGCAAATACAGAAGGTAAAACTATTTTATACCTTTCATTAGCATTTAATCTTATATTAGCTAACATTTATTTTACGAAGCGTGAGGAGCATTTTATCACATACGAAAGTAGAGGGGCATGCTCTCAAATTATTTTCTTTCTTATAAGGAAATCGGATAGAAAACTTTACATGGATTGCAAAGTTATACTTGGAGAGAGCTTGACTACTTAACATAGAATCTTGGTTATGGATGTTCGAGTTAAGAGAAAAGTAAAAAGCAAAGGACAGGAAAGGGTGTCAAGGATCAAGCGGTGGCAATTAAAAGAGGATAAAAAAAGAGCTTACAGGAAAGGGTTTTGGAGGAAGGATCTTGAGAAGCACAAAAAAGTGCTAACAATATGTGGGACAAGATGGTTAAAGAAATTAGGAAGATAGTAAAAGAGATACTTTGTAAATCAAGACACTTTGGATCTAGGAATAAAGAATTTTGATAGTGGGATGCAAATGTGCAAGATAAGGTTAAGGTTAAAGAGAGTGTTATAAAGCGTGGTCTTTATATAAAAGTGAAGAAAATTGAGAAAAGTAGAAGGTTACTAAGAAAGACACTAAGAAAGTTGTAAGAGAAGCGAGAGTTAGGTCATTTGATGGGTTATACCAACCTTAGGTAGCTGGAGAAAAAAGTATTTATAAGTTAGCTAAAAGTAGGGAAAGAAAAATAAGAGATAAAGACCAAGTGAAATGCATTAAAGATGAAGAAAAGAAAGTCTTGGTTACAGAATAAGATATCAGGGAACGGTAGAAAAGTTATTTTCATAAACTATTTAATAAAGGACATAGGATTTTATTGCACTTGGATAGACTATCTAATGAATAAGAAGACTAAAATTATATTTTTTATCATAGGATTCGAGAGTTAGAAGTAAAAAAAGCATTAAAGCGAATAGAGAATGACAAAACAGTTGGATTGGATAATATACCCATTGAGGTATGGAACGGTTTAGGAGTGAAAAACATAAGTTAGTTTATAAAGTTATTTAACAAAATTATGAGATCTAAGAGAATACCAGAGGAATGGAGAAGAAATATTTTAATTCCTATTTATAAGAACAAGGAGGACATATAAAATTGTGCAAATTATAGGGGAATTAAACTCATGAGCCACACTATAAAGTTATATGAGGGATAATTGAATGAAGATAAATGTAAGAGACTCAAGTTATAGAGAATCAATTTAGTTTTATGCTAGAAAGGTCAACTATAGAAGCGATATACTTGTTGCAAAAATTGATAAAGAGATATTGAAAGAATTAATGAGATTTACACAAAGTATTCATCAATTTGGAGAAGACTATGATAGGATGCCAAGAAAAGTTTTATGGAAGGCTCTGGAAAAAAAATGAGTTCATATAATTTATATTCGAGCAATCCAGGATATGTATGATGGAGTTACAACTAGTGTTATGACAAAATGTGGACTTACAGAAAATTTTTCAATAACTATTAATCTGTATCTGGGTTCAACTTTGAGTTCTTATCTTTTTACTTTAGTTTTGGAAGTGCTCACTGAATATATCTAAAATTCGATGCCACAATACATACTTTTTACAGATGACATAGTCTTAATTGAAAAATTTAGGGAAGAAATAAATGAGAAGTTAGAGATGTAGAAACTAGTTTTAGAAATACATAGATTTCGTTTAAGTAAAATAGAGTATATAGAATATAAGTTATTAAGAAACGTACTAGTTTTAATGCAGAAATAAAAATTGGAGAATATACTATATTACAAGTCACACGATTTAAGTATCTTGAGTTTATCATACAATATGATGAGAAAATAGAGAAAGATGTAAAACATAGGATTCAACCGAGATGGATGAAAGTGAGGAGTGCTTCAGGCTTTATTTATGATAGAAGAGTACTAATCAAACTTAAGGGTAAATTCTATTGTACAACTATAAGAACTGCAATGTTGTATATAATTGAGTGTTGGGTAATAAAAAGTCAACAAGAGAATAAGCTTAATGTTGTAGAGATTAGAATATTGTGTTAGATGAGTGAACACACCATATAAGATAAAATAAAAAATAAATGCATTAGAGAGAAAGTGGAGATCGCATCTATTTTTGAAAAGATTGTAGAATCGCAGTTTAGATAGTTTGGGCATGTGTGGAGGAGACTTATAGAATCCTTACTTAGGAGAGTAGATCAGATGGAGAGTAGTCTAATAATTAGAGGTAAAGGGAGACTAAGAAAAACTATAGAAAAAATCATTAAGAAAGATTTAGAGTTAAATAATTTGTTTAAAAATATAATTTATGACAAGACTTTATGGCATCGATTGATTTATATAGCTAACCTCACTTAATGAAAAAAAGTTTTTGTTGTAATTGTATAATTTTAACTATATTTGGAGATCATTTTAGCCTTCTACTTGTCTTGTTTCATGAAGTTCTCATGATCTAGAGACTAACAGTGCATTTGGATGGGGAGAAAAATAGGGAGAAGGGAGAGGGGGAAGAGAAAAAAAGATTTTTCCCCCGCTTGGCTGAAAAAGAAAACAGAGGAGAAGAGAAAAATTAGAAAGAAAAGTACAATGGGTTTCATCCAAAATTTTTCTTCCCGAATGTAGAGAGATTGCGAGGAGAAAATGGCCGACTACTATAATTTGTCTTTTATTTTCCCATATTACCCCTTTACAGAATTCTTCGTTTTGGCTCGTAAAAACACTTAATAAATTATATATTTATAAAATTAAAAAAAACTCATCGATTGCAATGCAGTCGGTGGGTTACAACCAAATGGTAGTCAGTAGAATGCTTCTGACTGCATTTTAGTCGTAAAAAAAAAATAATTTAAGTTTTAACTAAATAATTAATTATTTAAAATTTTATCATAAAATAAATTAATAATAAATATATTTTACCAAATAAAAATATACTTTTTAATATTAAAATTAATAAAAAAGAATTACGGTTGGTTACGACGTTCAATTGCCATTTGGTCGGATAAAATCTCAATTAATATATATGCATTGCCACGCTAGTGACAATGTATATATATATATGTATTATATATTTTAGTTTATAATATATACATAATTATAATATATAATAATATATTATATATATAATATAAATATAATTAAAAAATATTTATTATATTTATATATATTATATTTAAATTAATTAATACATGTTAAAATAATATTTACAAAATTTTAAATTAAATAATTACATTTTATTATATTAAAATAAAATAATTTATAAATAATTTTTTTAAAAAATAAAATTTAATTAATTTAAAGAATATATTTTTTAAAAATATTTTTTAATTTTAAAAATAATAAATTAAATATTTAAAAAGGGCAACAACTGCAAATTAAATATAAATAATTTTTTTAAATAATAAAATTTAATTAATTAAAAAAATACTTTTTTTAAAAAAGGGTATAGACTGTGCCCTCTCATCAAATTTTGGTCAATTGTATTGTACGACTAAAATTTGGTCAGTCAATGCATATATGTGTATATATATGTTATATTTAATAATATTTATATATTAATATATATAAATAAGTATAATATATAATATATAAATATAATTAAAAAATATTTGTTATATATATTATATTTAAATTAAATTAATATATGTTAAAAATAATATTTATAAAATTTTAAAATAAATAATTATATATATTGTATTAAAATAAAATAATTTATAAATAATTTTTTTAAAATAAAATTTAATTAATTTTAAAAATATTTTTTAAATTTTGAGTGTGTTTTCATTTAATAAAAAATTTTCAAAATTTATTCAAAAATGAGTTTTTCTTATTATTTGAATATATTTTTAAAATTAGTTTGATAAATTTTTTTAAAAATAATTAAAATGTAGTTTTTATAAATTTATTTTTTTTAAAAATTATTATTCTTATTTTTTAAAAATATATATATGTAGAAATTTGAAATAATTAATTTATATTTAAAACATAATTTTTTAAAATATAAAAGTTATTAATATTATATAGTAAGGGTATTATTGTTATTTTAAATTAACAAGTTTTCTTTTCTCTATATTTTCTCTCCATCCATCCAAACATATGGAAAGAAAATATCTTCTCTTTACTTTTCTCTTCTCTCTCTTTTCTCTTGACTTTTTTCTCCCTTCACTTTTCCCTTCCTCTATCCAAACACAGCATAAAAGACAAATGCAATGAGAAGATATCCAAAGTGGCCTAACAGATGATGAACATTACTTTTCAGAATTTGTAGACCTTGATCTATCTTATAGTGGTCTATCAATATCCTATAATGAGCATAAGACAATACCATGAAACTAAGCAAAGGGCTAGAAGGATTGCTTACCAAGTTATGATACAAAATAAACCTTCACATCCCCACTTATGTATTAGGTTTTGCATAAACTAAATATAAATACTAATCTTCCTTTAGTAAGTGCAACTTTTCCCTTGATACATCCATATAAGAAATGACTAACTCGTAGTTAGAAAAGAACTAGTATAAATTGATTTACCAAGACTTTGACTCCTATTCTAAAACTTTTCATACCCTCCACCATTTTCCATACCAACTAATTTTGTAAATACATTCTTTTGAGTAAATGAATCACTTCCATGGGGGTTACTCTACAATTGTCAAAAAACTTCCTATTATGATAATACTATAAAGTCAACATCAACCAATTGGGATAGAAGTTGAAACTTTGAAAAGCCTTCAAAAGATGAGAAAGCCACATTTGTAACCACATCTATATATCTTGAGGTTGAAAGTACTCTACTCTTATGGATAAAGGGAAGCTATACCATATTGCTTATGCAAAAGGACACTGTATAAAAAGATGATTCAATGATTCTGCACTAGCTTGGCAAAAAGGATACAAATTGTCAATATTCAAGTTGTGCTAGATCAGATTGTCTATTACTAGTAAGGCATTTGCCAGCCTAACATTTTGAAAATTGGGTTCCACCTAATTCCTAACTTGCCTAACATAATATCCTATATCCTGCTGTAAGAAAATATTTACTTAAAAGATAACTTGTCCAACATAATCTATCTTGTTGCCCTGTAATAGAGAAAACTTATCCTTTAATTTGATGAACCATAGTTGGATGATATATTGTGAAGATCTTAGTGATATCCTAATGGCCTACATCATGTAAGATAAGATCTTTCACAAAACCATTCAGATCTGAATGACCTAATTGTTTCTTCCACCATAGGTGGTGATTTAAAGGAATGGTTTGACCATCTCTCGTTTGCCACTATAATCTAGAATAGATTAAAGGATTATCTTTCTATATACACCGCCATATCTATGATGTGTTATAATGAACATTGGTTGCATGATCTCATGGTAGAGAAAAAAGATGATCCAAATTGATTAGCCACCTAGTGAATTTAGCCAATAATTCCATATTCACATCACAAATTTTCCTAAACCCTAATCACTTGTATCATAATGAGAGCATTGTTTGTCCCATCTTAGTAGATGAATTTTAGGCTTATTTTGGCAATAACCTCAGAAAAAATTTGCTATACTTGATTCAATCTAAGCATAGTATTTCTATGGCAACTTAAAGCAGGAGAGTGGATAAATAATGGTGGGAGACAAATTTGAGTAATAAGAATATATCGTGTAGCTTGCGATAATAACATAGCTTTTCAAGATTGAAGCTTATGTTCAATTTTCACAACCACCTCATTATAAATTTAAGATTGGTTTTAGGCACCATCCCTATGTACTTAAATATTTGCCTAGCCAAGATGTATAACGAACCCCAATAATACCAGCCATCTTCTGCTTTGAAGAATGTCTAACATTAAGGCTAAAGATAATTTCACATTTAGAAGAATTAGTTACTTGGCTTGATAGTTTGTTGAACTTCTCTAGTATCTTTTGAACTACAACACATGCTTGCTCCTTGGCTTCAAAGATCAACAATATATGATTTGAATATATAAATGTGTAAGCAGCCCTAACTTCCTACAAATTCTTATGCCTTCCATTTTCAACCCCTTTTTGCCTTTGTAATCATATTGGATGGAATATTAGAACATAAAATAAATAGATATGGAGATAATGGGTTAGACAAAACTTATATACTATAGCTTATATCTTTGTATACTATTCTTTAATTAACACATGACATATGTATTTTTTTAAACCTTATCATTTAGAAGCGAATCATCTGAAGTAGAATTATGTGAAGTGTTTCTAAAGTAGTTAAACCATGGCCATTGGATGATTGGATGTTGTGCACTGAATTTAGATGATCCAAACTCTACATCTAACTCTTTTCTCCCTCTCTTCATTACTCTGAGTTTGAAATGAAATTTCAATCGCACTCAAGTGTTTCTTTCTTTAATGGCGATGCCTTGAACAACTAGTCTTAGTCTTACATTTTACTAGTACTCATAATCTACTTCTCCTTAGTTGTTGTTCGTGTCTCCACGTGCTCTGCCTCTAAGCTCTACAATAGGAGCCAAAACGACAATGGTTGACACCTTTTTGGCCTTTTCTCTTTTTTGCTCTGAGTTTATGTTAATGGCTTTGATCTTTACCTTGCTCCCTCCTGCTTTTGCCAACATTGACCTTTTTGATGGTATTTATTTCCTTTTCCTATGTTTTTTTAATAAAAAACTAGTTTTGACCATTGTTAATTTAATAATGTTATGGGGAATTTTTTATTTTCAGAAAGTTTAATTTTTTTTATTATGGTAGAGCTAGGTTGAACTAAGGTCAAATCCTTGACTTATATGACTTTAATTTTGTTGCCTCTGTGTAAACTCTATTTAGTTTTAGAGAAAATGCAATATAGCAGTGGCTCATGCATTTCCACACCTAAAAGCACAGGTTTCAGTTTCATGTTGAGCTAAAGTTAAGGCATTAACTTTTGGGGCTTTAAATTTGTTTGTGAACTCTGGTTTTGGAGGCAATTTAATAAATGAAGTTATGCCTTTATCCTTTTTTCAAGCCACAACAAGTCTGTCTTTTTGTTTTTCTTTCTTCTATTGTTTTGAAGCAAAGTTTAACTTGAAATGCTTTTATAGTATGTCAATTGCGTATATTTCTTTCTAAATTCAATATAATCTACAAATGTTATTTTTAACAAGTGATACATGTTGAACTAAACACTTACATTTACACATTGTATTATGAAAATCATATATTAATAAATTTTGATCTCTGTGAAATACAGCTTTTGGCTTTATAGTGGATGTTTCGTATTGCATAGCCTTAGTTTCATAAGTTTATGTTAACTGGGTGTAATGTTTATGACAGTAGATGCAAGGCGGATGGCAATGAAGTTGCTATAATTATACGTCCTTTAAATATTATAGTTTTCACTCTATATTTGTAAAGATTTGCATTCTTTAGAGGGGAGCATGTCACAAAAGCACCAAATGAAGATATTAAAAGAAGAATCATATGTTGTGCTATACTTGTACACAACATGCTAATTTAAGCCATTACAAGCAAGATGAAGCCAATCCCTTAAACATAAAGTATAAAGTCATTATAGATAAGCACAAAGCAACAAATGAAAATGAAATGCCATGAAGTCTTTTGTAATATAAAGTGAAATGGAATGTTGAAGTAGCAAATGCAATTGGGTTTTGTAACTAAGTTTAAAGTAGCAAATTGGAGAGGAAAGCTGTGAATGTATTCATTGTATTCCATATACTTAAACATTCTATGTGTTTTACCAAGCTTTATTATAGTTTGATGATGGTAACATACAACTTGATTCTTATTCTAAATTTTAATGTACAACTTTTATACTATTAAATAGTACAACTTGGTTCCTATTCTAAACTCTATTACAGTTTGATGTGTCCACTTCATTCTAAAGTGTTGTACAAGTTATACCTTTCATCACCACTTTGTGGAAAATTGTTAGGGGAAAATTGTTAGGTATGAATATGTTAGATACCTTTGAATTGATTAGTGAAATAGCATCTCTCTCCAAAAAAGCATGTCATTTGAAAAAATGGAAACCCTTAAGTAGCAAATGCAATTGGGTTTTGTAACTAAGTTTAAAGTAGAAAATTGCAGAGGAAAGCTGTGAATATATTCATTGTATTCCATATACTTGAACATTTTATGTGTTTTGCCAAGCTTTACTACAGTTTGATGATGGTAACATACAAATTTATTCTTATTCTAAATTTTAATGTACAACTTTTATACCATTAAATAGTACAACTCAGTTCCTATTCTAAACTCTATTACAATTTGATGTGTCCACTTCATTCTAAAGTGTTGTATATTTCAAAACATGTTACTCAAACTCTTCTCTTGATATGGTTGTGGTTGTACTTAAGGCTTTAGTTTCATATCCAAGTCAAGGTCGACCTGCAACATGAAAAAGCACACTTGAAAAAAACAGACATTCATTTTAAACAGAGTTACCACAATGTTGCAGAAATTTTAGCAGTAGAAAAAAATTTAGATATTTCCTTAAAATTTAAACTGGCTATTGGCAATTTTATTATCCCTATAAAGCTAGAATTGTCTTCATTTAGCTTAGAACTTGGTTTCAAATGGCCTATCTTAATAAGTAGCTAATAAAATAGTTCAATCCACATATACTAAAACTCTTAGCAAAATAGGCAAAAGTAGCCATGCATGAAGCACCAATATTAAAAATTAAAATAGTATGGCTTTAACCAAGTGAACAATTTATTGGCTTTGCTTGGTAGTATTTTCTTTGCTCCCACCCTTCATTGGTTTCTTATGAACCAATCCATTAGATTCAGAAATAAAAATTTGGATTTCTTATGAACTAACACATATGAACTCTAATGATTAGCAAGATGTTTTGATAAAAAGTATTGATATTGATTGTAGTAGATAAAGTTATTTCTATTTTTATTACAATGGAGTCAAGGACGAGAGAATGTTATTCATATTTTTATTAACAATAAAGCATCAATTGTCTTATTTTGAAATGGCAATCCAAAATGTGGACTATGTATAAAACCACATACTTGAAAATACACTTGCCTATGAAGGGTACATGCATGTAGAACATATATGAATGGAAAGAAGGTTAGAAATTCTTAAACATCAATGTTGCAAATGATTCCATAAGTATATGGGTTGCATAAGTAATAACCTAATAAGTATAGTATCATTTTGATAAGGATGCAAATCAACTATCAATTATCAGAATTTATCTTATTATCTAAACTATCCAATTAAAATGAAATTGATAAATATAAATTTAAAAACAATAGAATGCTCTAAACAAGTATTGACTATGTATGAAAAATACTTTGAAATTTAGAATCCTTTATTTACATCTTAAGTATCACTTGGAATGGACACTTGTAGCTAAATTTAATTCAATTAATGACAATTCCACTAATATAATGAAATCTTCTCTTGAGATAAATCATCAAGATCATATTAAGCCTATATCTACTTTTGTGATCATGCACCTAATACAAACCCATTACATATCAATCAATGTTACATGATACTCATAGAACACTCAAATGTAACTAATATCATAGACTACTCAAATGTAACTAATATCTCTATAAAATTGTCATCTAAGTTTATTGCTCTAATGAAAATGATTGTCATCTCTATATTGTGATTAACGCCTTGATCTTCTCACAATACATTAGATAAATGGTGGCTACTATTCATGAACAAGAAAAAAATAGCAATAGATTAATCCAATTAAAATCATCATAAGAGAATTCCAAATTCAACCCAATTGGTAAACATATTCACTAAATTCCAAATGTACAATCTAGTTACACATAATCTCAATTGGCAATGAAACAATAATAAAACTAAACAAATCCGTCATTTAAATACAAAAGAGAAAGGTAAGAGTTAATAGCGGATTTAAGTGATTCTTTAGTGCCTATGTTCACTTATAGTGGTCATTTTGATTCAAGGCCTTCACACATGACTGTGTAAATTTACACGTCCATTTTATGTAGGTCTCAAGTCTACTTAAAACCTCCCTCTTTCACATCCCATACTAACCAATATAGTTAGCCCATGTTACTTATTGAAAATGATTAATTGCTTGTTGAATCTCTCATGCTTTTCCACTTTCCTTTGTACCTAACTAAATCAAATTAAAAACACATAAAAAACACATAATTTGGATTTAATTACTTAATTTTATCTCAAGAAAAGCATGTATATATGCCAATCATTAAATTCCCCCAAACTTGATTCTTTGCTTGTCCTCAGGCAAATTATACAATCTGTTAACTAAGCTCATATTTTGCTTATGATACATGAATAAATGCTAAGTTATCAAATGCAAATCTTAATCAATCACACTCATTAGATTCAAAAACAAGTATGGCATCCAATAAACATAAAATGAAACACACTCCTTTCCTTTCATTTCTCCCTATAGATATTTATGCACTATCACCTAAATTTAGCTACTGATATAACAAAATAGTGTGCAAATAAACAAATCCTCTCTTTTTAGGTTTGATAAAAAAACACAAGAATTTTATAAAAATATCAATGCCATTTTTTTTCAATAAGTGCATTTTATGCTTCATTTGATTTCATTTTCATTTTTTTTCTCATTGTGAATGAGTATGTATTACACTTCATCTCAACTCACCATAAGTTCTTGCAAATGAGTATATTTTATACTCCTTTTCATTTGTCACAAGCAATTAGACATAAGTTTTAAAAAAAATTACATGAATTAAATCTAATAAAAAATTTGAAAACTTATCACACATTTAGTTATACTTTTGCTACTAAATTCCTATGTAAAAAGTACTATTTTAATATACTATTCAAAAAGAAAAATACTCAACTTTATTTTACAACATATTACACCTCTTTAATGCTAGTAGTGTGAATAATAACAAATCACTTTTTACAACCTAGACATTTATCAATCATTTGCAGAAAATTTAGAATAATCAATCTCAATATGAAAATAATAGTTTACTCAATTTAGAGATAATAAAATCCATTCAAATCAATCCTTTCCCAAACTCAAACTTTGCATTGTTTTTAATATAAACAAGTAATACAATTAATGATCAAGGGGTTAAAATACTCCTATAGTGTCACTATAATTCTATCAGGACCTAGAGGATAGGGAGACTAATTGATTGGCTAAAGATTCAAAATGGATCAATAAAATAAAGAGATTAATGAGATAATTAATAGTATATTACAAAAGAATATTAGATAATCTTAAAAAGCAATACAACATCACAAAATATAGTTAGAAATACATACTAAACTATATGGGACATAAAATTAAAGAAAAGGAATATTTGCCCTCATGTGGTGGTGGTGAGGGGTGGGTATGGACTTAAAAGTGTTTATGGATTTGATGAAATGGGGTTAATATGAACGGGTTGCTGAAGTGGGTGGTTGGTTCGATTTGTGTTATTGGGTGGTTGAAATACCATTTTTTTATTAGGTAGCAGATATGGTTGTGTCCATTGACATGGCCAACTTATGTCCACCATGGGTAAACTGTGAAAATTGAAAGATGACAACATATAGTTGTGTTAATGGACACAACCATCCTATATACGTCTTAGGTTTTAAGGGTTACAACACCTTATAGCTTAGCTTAGGTAAAATTTTGACATATACGCTACCCATGTCTGACACTATTTTTTAACAAGAATTAAGGAAATGTGATATATGACTGTATGGAACTACATGAGATACCTATGCCTATCTCTATGAAGATGAAATTTGCTAAATATGGGCTCTTATATAGCTCAACATGCTTGTGTAATTTAACATGCCCAACTCGTGTTAGGCTCAGCCATCACCAAACTCAACCCAAAAAAATTCAAAATACTCCTCATAGGTTAGATACCTAATGTAAGATACCAAAAATCGTAGACACTCTATAAAAGTTAACCTAACAAAGTCAGAGCCCTAAAAACACCCAAGTAAGCCATCAAACTTCAAATTTATGTACTCAACAACTAACACATTGAACCATTAACAAACTCAAGTCTATGCACAACTTCTCTATCAAATTTTCTATTCAAATTATCATGGTTTTCCCTCAAAACTTAGCATATAACTTGTTCTCAAGAAACCTATAGATATGTAGCAAAAAACAAAAGACAAAAGGATAGAAAACTCCCTGAAATGATAAGGCCACTTGGACTATTGAAACTTCAATTAGTAGTCACCCAAATAAACATGGTGCATAATAAAATAACAGGCAAAAATCAAGAATAAAATAATACACAAACTAAAGCACACAAAATAAACTAAACTAAAGGATAAGGGAAGGGAAGTAGTTCTAATTTAAAATTTTTAGCTTAACTTTTAGAGGTTTGCAAGGTTAGGGGATATCCAAATTATAGGCAACCACTTTCTCCACTACCTTCCAAAACAAGTAAGGCTTTAATTTCTACTCAATATCCTTAAATACACTTGGAGGTTTATTCTACTTTATATTGGCACCATGAAAAGCTATTTTCTTAATTATGTAACCTTGCAATGAAGGACTAAGGATTGTCACTTTAACTAAAGAGGTTGAGACTATTATTACTTTATTTTTGTCTTTGAAGGTTGCAATGCATTTTGGACACAATTTAGGGAATTCCTTTATTGACTCTTTGTTATATGTCTACTCTAGTAATTTATTACCAATATCCGGTCTATGACATTCTCCATTAAAATATGGGGTCTTCATGTCTTTGAATACCTTAAATTCAACTACTTCCTTCTAGATCTTTAAGGTTAATGTTCCATTCCTCACATTAATATTAACACTAGTTGTCACTAAAAATGGCCAACCTAAAATAAATGGCATTGCTATGTCTTCCTTCATATGTAGAACTATAATAATCCACTGAGAGATAAAATTTATTAACCTTCACCAAGGCATTTTCTAACACTTCCATTAGTTGCTTAATTGATTTGTCTACTAGTTATAATATCATATTTGTATACTTTAATTCACCTAAACCAAGCCTCTTACAAATAGACAAGGTCATCAAACTCATGCTAACTTCTGAATCACATAATGCATAATTAAAGAAAACATCATCAATGACACAAGGAATAGAAAAAACTCCCTAGATCACTTAATTTTTGTGGCAACTTTTTCTAGATGATAGCACTGTACTCTTTAGTGAGTGCAATAGTAGTATTCTCCTCTTACATGAGAAGATCTCCTTGAGAAACTTCATATACGTCTGCAAATGGAATATTGATGTGAAATTGCTTATAGAAATATTTAAAAACTTGCCAAATTGTTTATTTAATTTTTGGTACTTTAGCCATTGAGGAAATGGGAGCCTTGACTGGTACTAGTGTTGGTTAGTTAGTAGTCTCCTCTTCATCTCCAATCTGAATAAGATTGCTATTTGATGTCTCCATAACCATATCATTATACTCTATGGGAGGCTTAGCTTGACAAGTCTCTCACTTCTCAATGTTGCCTTGCATTACTCTTTAAGATTAATTTAGTTTTGCTAGGTAGGTGCCCTTGAGCTCCAGTATCAGAAGAATTAGCCATCTGACTCAACTACATTTTCAAATTTTTATTATGACTAGTCAACTAATCCAATATAGATTCCAACCTTTTGAATCCGTTAGAGGACATATTGTAAAATTTTTTAAATGTAGTTTCCTAACTTTGCTTGCTTTCATTTTAAGATTGAATCTCTTTATTCTTAAGCTAGAAAATTGGTCTAAATGGTTTACCATGACTTTCAAAATTCCCTAAATAATTCTGGTTTTGATTTCCCTAAGACAAGTTGGGATGATTGCATCATCTAAGATTGTAAGTAGTTGAATAAGGATTGTTTAGTGGTCTAGGATTATTAGAGACATATTACACTTATTCAAACACACAAGATCTTAAAGTGTTATGTTGGCACTCACTATATGGATGGTCACCATCACAAGGTTTATAACTGGAGCAGGATGGAGAGTTTAAAACTGCATTGACACTTATCTAATCAAACCTCTTAATAAACATATAAAGCTTAGAATCAATTTTGTTGTTCAACGTATGAATGGTCTCCATTTCTATCACTGGCTACTATTATGTGCTTCTCACTTGGCTAGTTATAGTTGTTTGCAACCATTTATTCAATTATATCAACTACCTCATCAACATCTAAGGCTAGTAATGATCTACTAGCTATAGCATCCAAGTTAACTTTGAAGAAGTATTTTAAACTAGTATATAAAATCTGCAAAACATCCAATCTTAAATACCATGATGCAGGCAATGTATTTGCAAATCCTTAATTCTCTCATAAGTCATCATATAGAGATTCCTTATCACGCCGAAAGAAGCTTTGAATGTCACTCTCCAATCTTGTTGTTTTGCCTAGTGGGAAATATTTTGTTAAAAGTGCTTATGAACATTCATCCCATATTGAGAAAGATTGAGTAGGCATGGAATCTAACCATCAAGCAACTTTATCTCTAAGTGAAAATGGGAACAATCTGAACCTGATTGTATCTATAAAAACTCCATTCATCTTAATAGTATTATAAATCTTTAAGAAGCAAGTCAAGTGAGCATTAGGATCTTTAAAAACTCTGCCTCTAAACTTATTTTGTTGAATCATCTAAATCATCCCTGACTTAATCTCAAAGTTATTAGTTGTAATTGTTAGGCTAACTATGCTATTATTCAATCCCTATATGTCTGGCATAGCAAAGTCACACAATAGTCAACAAGGATAGTTAGGAGCAACTCTAATTGGTTAAGGTACATTTTCTATTAGATCCTTTTGTTAACTTACTAGTTAGAGTTCTAGTGGCACCTTTGCTTGCCTGCATTTAGCTTGAAGGATATGTTCAAGTTCAAGCTCAAGAAGAGCAACATTAGATGAGTGACTCATGATGCTAGTATACCTAAAAAAAGAAACTATAGATTAACCAAATGTAAACATTAAGACAACAAAAGAAACTAAGGAAAAATAAATATTTAGATTAATAGGAAAAACCTTTTAATTGATATTGAAATTCCTTTCCTGGTAGCATCACCAAAAACTTGTTATAAATGATTCTGTAAGTGTACATGTCACATAAGTAATAAATATATAAGTACAGTATTGTTTCCTTAAATAAGGAAATAAACTACTAATTATCAGAATTCATCCTATTATTTATATTATTCAATTGAAATGAAGTTAATAAATATAAATTTGAAAGCAATAGAATGCTCTAAACAAGTACTAACTACGTATGAAAAAGGGTATGGAGTATAAAGTCCTCTATTTATGTCTTAAGTATCATTCAAAATGGACTTTTGCAATAAATGTAATTAGATTAATAGTAATTCCACTAGTATAAATGAAATTCTCTCTCGAGATAGATTACCATGCTCATATTTAACCTATGTCTACTTCCATAATTATACACTTAATACAAACCCATTATATAAAAGGAATTAATGCAAGATAATACTCGCAAATTGCTCACATGCAATGCAACTCATATATATATATATAATTATCATCTAAGTTAACTATTCTAATGATTTATACTACAATTAACTTCTTGATCCTCTCATAATATAGCAAACAAATAGGGGATAACTATTCACAAACAAGAAAAAAAAAGTAATAGATTAATTAGATTAAAATCATCACAACATAATTCCCAAGTTTAACTTAATGAGTAAACGGATTCACTAAATTCTAGATCTACAACATAGTGACACATAATCTTAATTAGCAATGAAATAATAATAAAACTAAACAAATCCATCATCTAAATGCAAAAGAGAAAGATAAGAGTGAAAATAATAGTGGATTTGAGTGGTTTTTTAGTGTAAACTTTAGATCTTCAGTAGATCCCTAGAGTGCTCATTTGAATCTCCTCTCTTCCTCTATATCTTTGCATTTCTAGGCCTCTTCTAAGCCTCATTAGAAATTTGAAGCTACATTACAAAAAGTCCTAATTTGACTTGAACATGGATACCTTATGTTAAAATTACCCATTTACACGGCTTGTCCATGTTCACTTATAGTGGTCTTTTTGAATCAAAACCTTTGCACATGATGGTGCAAATTTCCACAACTAGCTTGTGTAGTCTTTGGTATGCTCAGACCTTCCTCTTTTACATATTGGAGCTCTCTAACATGGTTAGTCCATGTTCCTTGTTAAAAATGCTTGATTTCTAATTGAATCTCTTACGCTTTTCCACTTTCTCTTATACCTAATTAAATTGCATTAAAAAATACATAAAAATTATATAATTTAGATTTAATTACTCAATTTTATTTTAAGAAAAGCTTTTATATATGACACTGATCAATCAATCAAGTCACCTAGAAAAGTCTTAAATTATGGATTCTGTTATATAATTGCTTGTTTATATTGAAAAATACATATAAGGTTAAATATAAATAATCAAATATTAGTGAAGTGAAAGCTTAATCCATGGAAGTCAAAGCCTATGTGTAATCTATACTTGAAGATGAAGAATTTTAGGAGTTTTAGTATTGTAGAAGTCTAAGGTTTCTATTTTTGGCATTTATAAAATTTCTAGAGAAATGTGGATTCTCATTTCTACTTAACACCATTGCTGTTTCAACCAATTCTAAAATTAATGACTAAACCATAGCATTGCTCAACTAACACAATTTTTACTTTCACTTTCATAACTGTTATTAACATAGTTACCACTAATAAATGTTATACTTGGCTTTTCCCCCCATTGTATAAAAGATTGTACTAAATCAATAATTCCAAATAAATAAAAATGTTGAAGTGTGATGTTAAACATGATAAAGTAAAATATTGCAACATTAAAGGATATTAAATAAAACAAAGGCTTTTCAGGATGATTTATGACTTACCATGCATTGGGTACAAAGAATACAATGTTGCAACCTTTAATTCTTGAAACCTTCAATCAAGTTTTACAAAATGATCATATCATTCAAAAATTAGACAAACAATGAAAACTACTTAAAGACACATTCTTATGAAGGGAGAGTGAGAGATCTATCTAGGTGAGATTTTTGAAAATTGCTGACTCAGGTGAGGTCAGTCCTTTTAAGGGACCATGAAAGATCAAAGGAGATGAGATGCAATCAACGGAAAGAACTGCTAGGGTATTTGAACCAAAATGCATAAGCTTATCCACTTCCTTCAAACTATTGGAATGCCCAGTCAAAATGCACCATTTGGATTATTAAAATGATGCATTTTAATGTCTTAACATAACATGTCTCCTTGTCCTGTGTCCAATTAATCCAATAACCATAATTCACTTAATTTAGACACACTTTAGAGGTATCTTACTTTAAGGGATCTAATTTCACTCTTCTTTTTTTTTTTGAGAAAAAAATTTCAACACTATTTGGAAATGTCTAAAACCCAACAAACAAAGGACTCCAACAATTATGAATAAGAGGAAGACACCTTATTGTGGAAGGAGGTCATTTCTACATAAATCTCCTTATAGTGGAAGTTGCAATGATAGTTACAAGCAGTGCATTTAAGAACGTCAAGAGTGCCTTCCTCATCCACTGGTAGATGTCACACCATACTTTATTAGACTCCATATTCTTAGATTCAAGGTAACTTTCATTTGCAAGCAAAGAAAAACTAAGAAAAGGGAATAGATAATGCCATTGCCTTGCGTTACATCAGGGTTAAAAGTTTAAATTTTAATCTGTGGACACTGAAAACTTACTAGCAATATTTTATAATTATTTTCCATCTATACAATTCATAAACATCATAAACTTTGCACAAACCACGGACCAATAGCTAAAAACTAGAAATATTCATATTTTGCCTTGGGTCAGAAATTCAGTTTTCTGCTAGCAACTTTGAAAAATTATAACTAAATTTAGAAAAATCAAAATCAAGTAACTCATAGCTTTCTAGAAAGATCTAGATGTTAAATGTATACTAAAAATAATTTCAAGCTATGAAAACCTAATCTGGACTATGTTTGATAACAAAAAATGCACAAAGGTCGGACTAGCCAGTAGTACTAATACAACTTACTGATATGAACTTTGAAAATACACAATTAATTCCACCAAAATCTAATTTATGCAAAATATACCAATTTGGAAAGCTAAAAAGGTTAACTAGAGAGGAAAAATAGTTTCAGATCAATCCAAGAGCATTCTGACCCAAAAAATTGATGGAACAGTGGTGGAGGTCTAACTATTCGCTTGGAATATAATAGAAATTTCAGAAATTCATATCTCTATCTCTAGACATCCAAATGAGGTGCTTCTAGTTGGCATAGGTCTGGGAAGGTATAATTTCTATCTCTAAAATTTTACAACAATTGGACATCATTTTCCTTATGAATAATAAAGATATATTTTTGGACCATATGAACAGTACCAATGCCAAAATAAAAAATATTTTCCAACTTCAATAATTCATCAAAAATTTTGTAAACCTCCAAATATTACTCACTTTAGCTTCCCAAAAAGCTCTTAACAAGATCTAGATACATGCCAAATTTCAAGTCAAGAAGATCTCATTTGGATAAAATTTGCCATAATTTATCATTATAGTCAATTTTGCCTCTTATAAGGCACCAATTTGGTCCGAATGGCCTTCTTTGGGTTTTGACACCTCTTGGGCAAATTTAAAAGCATAATTACAACATATATGAACTGCCCAAGTGGTCCAAAACACCATGTATCTCATTTTGGCTATCCCACATGTAACACCATAATTTCTTAGCTTGTCTTATGCTATTCTCATGTCCATTGCCATGCATTTCATAAAAGAGGCAAGAAAATGACATTAAAAAGTGAATAAATTTGTGTTGCGCTATACATAAATTTTTTTTAGAGTTCCGTGGGCCATGTGGACTCAGGTATCACATTCTCATATTTAATTACATAGATACAACTCAAATCCATCACTAAAAGTGACCTAGAACTTGTGTAAGCACAAGAACACATAAAATCCATAGTTGCAATTTCGGCCAGAATTTTTTCACTTCTATCACAAAATTTGAAAAATCATAACTAATTCTAAAAAAATCAAAATTATGCATTCTTTGCCATTTTGGAAAGCTACATATGTCTACTTTATGATAAAAATATGTCTAATTCATGAAACATCACATAGAAGACATTTGACATTCGAAAAGATGTAGAGGTTTGATGGTCACTGGTCACTGGTACTGATGCATTCTTTGCCATTCTGGAAAGCTACATATGTTTATTTTATGATAAAAATATGTCCAATTCATGAAACATCACACAGAAGACATTTGACATTCGAAAAGATGTAGAGGTTTGATGGTCATTGGTACTAATACAGGTTTTTACTATGAACTTCAAAAATGTCTAATTAATTTCACAAAAATTCAATCCATGCAAATGATACCAATCTGGAAAGCTATGGATATTAGATAGAGGAAAAATTAACTTCAGACTAGTCTAGGCACATCCAGATCTCGAAAACTAATCAAACAGTACCTGAGGTCTGTTTAAATGCCTGATACTGGGCAGAAACTTTAAAAATTCATATATCTCTCTCTAGACATCCAAATGGGGTGCTTCTAGTTGAAACAAGTCACTGGAAATGTCTAATTTCTCTTTGTAAAATTTTATGGCAATTGGACATCATTTGCTCCCTGAGTGATAGAATTCATGTTCAGATCACTATGAACAGTACCTTTGGCCAAAATTAGAAAATTTTTTAACTTTGAAAATTCATCATATATTCTATAGACCTCTGAAAATTCTATACTTTAACTTTCTAAAAAGCTCTAATTACATGTAAAATCTCAGACCAAGAAGAACTCATTCGGACAAAAAGTGGTATAGGTTTTCAATATGGTCAATTTTGCTCCATATAAGATGCTAAATATGTCCAAATGGCTTCCCTTAATGTTTGGCACCTCTTGGGTAAGTTTAAAAGCATGAATATGATTTGTATAAACTGCCCAAGTAGTTTCAAACCTCATGCATCTCAATTTGGCCTCTCCACTTCCATTATTACATACATTTCTATAAAGCTAGTCTAGCCATTCCATACTCAAATTGCACTATATCATTCATACAACATTCAATCTCATTTGTACATGATACATTAGCATAATTATACATGTTCATAATTTCATATGACATATACAATAATAATTTACAACACTTGCTACTCATATGGCCTTAAAGAAGCAAGATTCATGCACTTTGTTGTCACTCTCTTATCTTCCAAGGTGTTGGCTCCCATTACCTTGTTTTCTTGATTCACCTAATATATTAGAACATTGAAGAGGAGGGAATGAGATTCAAAGAATCCCAATAGCTCATCTCCCTTTCAATCACACATAAAGTATGCAATATAAGTCTTTAAAATGCATGCATGGACATATTAACATAAGTGAGCATTCAAGAAATATTCTTGACATTTGAACAAGTCATACATAACATGCATAGGTTTGCCAAGTGAATGGATTGGCCTCACCCATTCACTTGTGGATTTTGAACTTGCCTTATCCATTTTCTTTAAGAGATTTTTAATTCAACCTTACTCTTGGGAGTCAACCTCCTTTTTGGGAGACTTTTTACTTTGTCTTAACTAACTTTAAGGGTTCTTGGCTCATCCTCACCATGGTTAGAGGGTTCTTGGTTTCTCCACACTCAGGCAAACCAAGATAAGCACATAAAACATCATTTGAATGCATAAAATATCATCATGGTACCATGGAGTAAAAACTCATGCTAAATTACTTTTCATAGCTCAAAACATGTATACACACATTCAAAGACAATGTAAGCATACATTCATGCATGAGAGAAGGTGGAGAGAGCTACCTTGCTTGCATTTGCGCACTTTTTCCTTAAACCTTGAGTCCTCTCCCTTGAACTCACACACCCAAAAAGGTAGATATCATTTCTCTTGCCCTAGACACATTATATGAAGGCTAATTATACTCTTGAATTACATTCTAAGGCCACTCATTCACTAGAAAAGTTAGGTGACTCATAAGGGTCTTTTATGGTTCTATAATACACTTAATGAAGCAACCTTAGAAAAAAATCATATTAGCTCCATTCTCTTTATCTATTCATGATTCTTGACTCCATTTAAGCCTCTTGGAGTCATCACCCAATCAATTCAAGGAGCTTAGCTAGATATTTTTTCTTTAAGCCATATTATGAAACATATAAGGTCGTCTCACTTTCTATGGCTTCTAAACATATGAAACATATATGCTTCGTCTTAGAGTAAAAATGGCACATGGCTTCCAAAATTTGTTCTAAAATTTGTATCCGGTGAATTGCATTCGTTTACGGAAAAATTGTACATTATGTTTCTCGTATTTTTTCTCATTTTCAGAGAACCAAATATTACACCACATCCATGAATACACTAGCAAATGCAAGCTATCAAGTAACCAAATCTCACATTTCCATTGATTTTGCACCAAAAGTGGTTCATACATCATTCATACGTGCTATTACATTTGCTCATTGGTCTACAACTCAAAAATAATATGTACATGAGTATTTTGACATTCCTACACACTTTAAGATTACATAAGCTACATTATTGTCAAAACAATGCTATTCATGCTTCATTGCCTTCATTCCTTAGCTCTTGAGTTCTACCTAAGCCATATGAGATAGGAGAATAAAAGGGGTGAGATTCATGGAATCTCAATAGCTCTTCTTCATTTTAATTACACATAAAGAATGCAAATCCAAGTTTAAAAATGTATACATAGACATCATGACTTTCATAATCATTCATAGAACATTTTTAGCATCCAAGAAGTCATATAAAACATACATAGGCTTGCCAAGTAAGCGGTTTAGCCTCACCCATTCTTTTTAAAGATTTTGGACCTGCCTTACTCACTTTCTTAAAGGCTCTTAACTAAGCCTTACTCTTAGGAGACTTTTGGTTTTGTTTCAATCATTCTTGAGGGTTTTTGGCTCATCCTCATCATGGTTAGGGGGTTCTTGGCTTCACCACACTCAAGTAAACCAAAGAAAATACACAAGGCACCATTTAAATGCATAACATAACATTATGGTACCATGGCATTTAAACACTTGCTAAAATATGTTTCATGGCTTAAAACATACATACACATATTCAAAGACAAGGTAAACATCCACTCATGCATGAGAGAAAGAAGAGAGAGCTACCTTGCATATAAGAGCACACTTTAACCTTTCAAAGTCCTTCTCCTCCTTCGGCCAAACATTGATGAAGAGGTGGAGCTTTATTCCTTTGGCCTAAGCTCATGAAATAAGACCCAATTATACTCTTGGAACATTTACCAAACCCCTCGTACACTAGAACAACTTGGTTGCTTAAATGGTCTAATTATGGTTCCATAAAGCACCTAAGGAAACAACCTTAGGAATTTATGATCTTGGCTCCATTCTCCCACTTAATCTATGACTCTTGACTCTATTTAGACTCCTTGGAGTCATCACACATTTATTTTAAAAAACTTAGCTAGGTCTTGCTTCATTATGATACAATATGGAACCTATAGCTCCATCTCATTATCCATGACTTCTAAAATTTTTTTAAGACTTCCTCTCAAACTCTCCCATCATATATGATACAAAAATAAGTTTGGAAGAAATTAAAATACTCCCTTGGTGCTTCATCTCCCCTTGGTTGAACCTATGCTCACCTTAGTACCAATGGAGGTTGTCTTGCTTTCCTTGATGGGAGATGCATGTGGGAAGCACTTTAGGGATTTTAGGAGCTCATACAAACACTTACTTTGGCCTAGGGACTCTTGTATCAAAACATAATTTTAGTTATGTTCTTGAATCCCTAGCCTTTTTACCTTGCATTTTCATAGTTCTTTATTTGTTTCCTTTGTACATTCTTACTTTCCACACCTTAATTCACATGATTCATCTTTGGTTCTGCCCAAAATCACTCTCCCCTTGGCTATCCACATGGAGGACGAAAAGCACATAAGAAGAACAAGAAAAGGGAAGGATGGAAACTAAGAATTTTACCTTGAATTCAAGCCTTTCTTGAATGCTTTTCCCTTTGCTTGGACTCTCTTCTCCAAACTCAAAAATTCCTCCTCTTTTCAGTTGGTCTTCCTTTTGTTATTAGGTAGAAACAAGGTTGGTCATATGAGGGAGAGAAGAGGGGCATGTATTTAAAGGTGTTTCTTGAACCTTCATTTTGAAAAATTCCAATTTTGTCATTCGTTCTTGGAATTTTTGTTTCTAATTCATTTTAGCTCCTTTTTTAGAACTGTCTTTTCTATCATAAAATTTAGGTTCTCAATATTATAAAATTTCTTTGGAATCACTCAATTTGGAGTTAAAACTTTCCTAAACAAATCGGTCAAAATTTAGGCTCACCACTGTTAGAAAATATATACCGGATGGGCTTTAACTGTCTTAGGGCTTTCCATGATTTGTAAGGCCTTTGGGAATCTCAGAGAACTTAATTTTTTTATTTAAAAAGCCCTCCTATGAGTATTCTAAAAATTGCTAAAAATTATGAAAATGTCATTATGTTTCGTTGTATTTTCGTTAAAATTTATTTGGCTATTCTGTCTCCAATTTCAAGGTACCTTTGGCCTTGAATCACCATTATTTGAGGTCTAGAATATTATTCTAATTTTATTAAATCTAATCACTCTATTTAGGAGACTTTCTTTTGTATCCAGTAAATTTCATACATTTACAGAGAAACTATATGTTACGTTTCTCACATTTTCTCATATTTTTGAGGAGCCGGATATTACACTAGAAACTCACCACAAAAATCAATGGTGTGGCCCTTAAAGTTGATGATATGATTCTTTTGACGCCGTCGAGCTATCAGGGTAAATGCACTTCCCTCAGTTCTAATGGCACACCCATTCTGGACTAACCTAAGTCATAAGTAGGTGACAACACCAGAATCCCTATTTCTTTTTCTGCCTCTTTGTGCTCCTGATCTTGCTCCTCAAATTCCATATTGCTCTCCACATTTTAATTTCTTACAATTTGCAATTACTTAAATTATGTAATTGGAAATTGCTCATGCTTGAGATTAAGAAGATTATCTACTTCTGTTGTCTCTTGCTTCTTTTGAAATAAGACATGGTAATTTTTTTTGCCATTCCCCTCATTGGCTGTGTGATAGAAAAAGACAGAGACAACTATTTCTTCTATTGGTTGCTAAATTTCAGAGAGATAGGAAACAAATCTAATTCTTATTGTAAATGTTGTTTCTAAAAGACCCAAAAAATAAATAAAAAATAAAAAAGAGAAAGAAAGAAAGAAAGAAAAGAATGTTGTTTCTATGTATAGACTTGAGAAATCATCCACTAGATTAATATCTTTCTTCCTATTTTTTTCCCTTAATCTAGACTCTATTTTACAGCCACTTATATCTACGTTTATGGTATATATGTTGGCTAACTTTGATTGTGACATTACTTGCAAGGGAAAATTACATCTAAGGCCTTAAACTTTTTGAAATTTATAATAAAAAACTTTTAAAATTCAAATTATTTAGAAAGATCAAAGGATCACTAAAAAGACAAAAATTCCCTTAAGAGCAAAAAAGCAAAAAAGAGAAAGCGTGTGATGGCTCTATTCCACGAAGATAAAACAAAGTGCACTAAAGCCTGGTATGGATATGGAAGATGAAGATGACAAAATTTTACTATTTCATTTAGCAATCTAGTAATTGAAGCCTTAGATTTAGTATCGTGATCATTGGTTTCTTTGTCTCATCCTAAAATCGCATCCAATAACTGAGGCTTGGAAATCACCATTATTAATCAAAAAAGGATTAGATGCAAAGTTGCCACTTTAATATTGTTCTAGTTCTTTCATATGAAAGCTTAATAAAACTTAAACAAATGAAAGCTCATTTGCCAAATTTCTTGTACTTGTCTAAGTGAACTAGTAATGAACTGAGTTACAAAAAATGTTTTAAGTGACTTTTAACAATATTACTTTTAGGTTCTAGGGCTGTTATTAGCTAGTTTATGAAAGTTACAATTAAGTTTTAAGACAATTACTATTAGATTTTAGTAAAATTACTATTATATTTTAGGAAAGTTACTATGAGGTTACTATGTTAGGACCATTATTGGTAATGTTTAAGACTGTTACTGGTTATGACCTTCACTAGAAAGGTTACTAGTAAGGTTTAAGAATATTATTGTTAGATTTAAGGAAGTTACTAGTAAGGTTTAGGATCTTTACTACTTGATTTAAGGAGAGTTACTATGAAGTTATTTTGTAGGTTTTGGGAAAATTATTAATAAGGCTTAAGACTATTATTACTAAACTTAAGAAAGTTACTAGTAAGGTTTAGTATCGTTACTACTAGATATAAGAAAGTTTTATAGCCTTTGTTAAAGTTTAGGATTGTTACTACTAGATTCAAGGAAATTATTAATAAGGTTGAGGATCATAACCACAAGCTTTAAAGAAGTTATTAGTAAAGTTTAGCTTGATATAAGAAAGTTTTATAGCCTTTGTTAAAGTTTAGGATTGTTACTACTAGATTCAAGGAAATTATTAATAAGGTTGAGGATCATAACCACAAGCTTTAAAGAAGTTATTAGTAAAGTTTAGCAGTATTATTATTAGATTTAAGGATGTTACAAGTAAGCTTTATGACTATCACTATTAGATTTAATAGTTACTAGTAAGGTTTCAAACCGTTATTAAGGGAATTATTAGTAAGGTTTAGGACTGTTACCATTAGATTTAAAGAAGTTACTAGTAAAGTTTAGAATCATTACCATTAGATTTAAGAAACTTACTAAAAGGTTTAATATCATTATTAAGGAAGTTGCTAGTAAGGTTTAGGATCATTACCATTAAATTTAAGGAAATTACTAGTAAGATTTAAGACTATCACCACTAGATTTAAAGAAGTTACTAGTAAGGTTTAAAACCTTTATCGCTAGATTTAAGGAAGTTACTAGTATAGTTTAAGCTTATTACTACTAGATTTAAGGAAATTACTAATCACGTTTAAGATCGCTACCATTAGATTTAAGAAAGTTACTAGTAAGGTTTAAGATTGTTAAAAAATTTTAGGAACTTACAACAATAGTAGCTCGAAATTTACTATTATGTTTTAGGTACTAATAGGTTTTAAGAAAATTGATAACATGTTTTAGGAAACTTACTATTAGTAAGTAGATTTAAGGAAAGTTACTATGAAATTACCATTAATGGTAAGCTTTTGTAAGGTTTGAGGCTGTTACTGACAATTTCTATGAATGTTCATATTAATAGGTTTTGCGAAGTAATACCTAAATTTGTTAACATAAAGAAAGAAAGATATGTTTGGACCAAACATCAAGGAATGTACATAAACATAAGGAAGAAAGCATAATATTATAACCATAATCATGCAATGTCAAGTATGTTAAACTACTATAACATTAGGATCAAGATGTTCAATAAGATCATCTAATAATCATACAATCTTCACTTCTCACATCTTGTATCTAGATGTAACTTATAACCATAGTCATACATAATCAACTAGGTATTCCTTGCTAGTATTATCTATTTGAGTTCCTTCCTTTGCTTTCCTTTGAACTTTCCTTTAATCGTAGCTATGTCTTCTCCTTTTGAACTATTCAAGTATGGATTGGCCACTAAATAGAATGCCCATTATGACATGGATATCCTTGGCCTCTATTGTTACTCATTTACCTCTAATTGATAGAGACTTAGTATGAACATCAAAGGCTTTAACTAGCTCTATGCATAGCTCCCTTAATAAGGTGTGGCACCCCAAATCCATCAAATTTCCAAGTCCCATTTTCTCTACCATCTTATTCACCAGGTCCTTATTTTTAATGAATTCCATGGCTTCCTTGAACTAAGAAAGAGAGCACCTTGTAACAAATGGTACCTATAGAATAGAAATAAATTATTTTCACTAAAGAAACTCATCGAAATAGGGTATAAAAGGATGCAAAAGTGTGAATATCATTTCCTTACACTTGAATTTGTTAGAATATGCTCCCTTTTGTAACCCTTTCACTCTTTGTTAGCTTCATCATTAAATGTCTTCTTCTTACTAGGTTCGAGTTTCTACACTCTTTTAATAGTGCAACATTTCCCTTTAAAAGATATGACAAACAAGATTTCATATCCCTGCATGGTATTTTAAACCTCATTTGATTTACAACAATTATGTTTGTTAACATTTTAACATCATGAAATTGTTATTTATTTATTTTGTAAAATTATTCTCTATAAAGGAAAACATATGCATGATTAACTCCTAATTGGATTATCATACATCACAACTACATTAGTGAACAAATAAAAATCATTACTTGAATTTTTGCAGTCTTGATATGTATCTATGTGAGACTTTGGCCCTATTAGATTTTAAGAACATTACTACTTTGGCCTTATATCAATATTTACAAGAGATTTTAGGAAAGTTACTTCTATATTTTAGAGAATTACAAGACATTTTTAGCAAAATTATCTAAGTTTAAGAGATAAAGCAACCTAACGATGACTATTAATTACCACAAATCAAGCCCAAATGAAAATAAAAATCAAAACCACATAGTAGTATAATCACAACCATAGAAACTAACTAAAAGACCAATCTTTCATGAACAACAAGTTAAATCAGGGTCAAACTCAAAGTGCTTAATGCAAAAAATGTAGTATTAACTGACTAATTTCCTATCAGCAAACTACAACTCTTAATTTGTCTTCCATTTATTTTTATTTCTTTTATAAAATAATAATAAAATAATTGTTAACACCTTTTGATCTCGTTATTTTCTTTCTTTCTTTTTTATTACAAACAATAATAGTTTGAGAAAATAAGACAAACTAGTAATAAGATCCCAGACAAAAATACTTCAAAGCTACTAAATGATTAATTCAATTGATTGCTGGGTTCAATTCTTCTTTTCCATAACCATACTACTGGAACCCCATACATACAAAACTACAATGACAATGCATCCATATTGACTCAAGTTGATTATTCAATAAACCCAAGATTGGTATAAATGAAAAATGAAAAATGCTAGAAATTCATTTTCCTCATTCCTCAATCAAAATTATGACCACCAAAACATGTCTCAGATAAGACCTAAAGCACTAGATCCTATATTTGAAGATGGGTTGAAAATAACGCATAACTCAAAGACTACAATTTCAAAGAAGAAACAGTAAGTGAAGCATAAATCAATAGGTGGAAGAAGTGAGAAAGAGAGGAGGAATAGGATTAGAGCATACAATTTGGAAATTGTGAGGAGTGACATCATGAGGGTAAAAGGAGTGGGCAGAGGAGATGAGAAGGAGAGCCATGAAGATGGTGGTGTTTGTATGGATGGAGATCGTACCCATGATGAAGAATGCAAATCACAACATATCAAAAACCCAAAACTCAATCACAAAGAATTGGACAAAGTAACCAAAAAAAAAAAAAAATCAAACGTTGCAGTGACATATTTTACGTTTGGGTGGAGATTGTTAGCAAGGAGAGACCATTGATGGGAGAGAAGTTGAGAAGAAGGTAGGGCATTTGCATTTTGATTCACTAATAGATGAAGGGCATTTTTGTCTCTTTGGCACAAGAATTAGGTCCTTAAACCTTTGAAAATAATTTAGATTTTTAAGGTTTTTTAATTATACTTTTTAAAAAGTTTGGGTCCTTATTTATAATTTTCCCTACTTGTAGTAATGTCTTTGAAGACCTTGCTAATTTGTTGTTAAAAAGTGCATTTCTTGTAAACTGTCCTTTGTCTTCTATGCATATTCTTGCTTTGGATGATTTTATTGCCATTATACAGGGAATGGCTGAAAGGATTAGCAACGGATCTATTATTTCAGAACATGTGGCTCTGAATCTTGAAGAGTATACCCTGTTCTGCATGGTTAAAGTGTGAGAATTACAGTGATCCAAATCAACGGGTCCCTTTTAACTGCCGAAGAAAGTACATGATGAAAAGATTGATGATTGGAGCTGATCACTTTAATCATGATCCTTAGAAAGGTCTGCCGTTTCTGCAAGGAACACATCTTTTGCCCAACCATTGCCATATAACAGGTCTGCTACCGGATGCTGGAATTTGTGCCTAAACTGTATTGGAGTGCTTTCTTTTCTTATGACAAACATATATGCGTGAAGTATGGCATTTTTGTTAAACGCTGTTGAAGTTATTGCTTTTAGCTCACATAAGAGTTTTAACTGATGTGTTGTTTGCTTGTTCCTTTATAGGTAGACTATTGAAGGGAAACAATACCTGCATGCCACTTGATTCACATCTTTCTTTGTTAACATTGATTTAGTATGCACGAAAAATTGATCTTCAATTGGACCTTTAAGTATAATTATTTTTCCTATGAAGATTCCTTTTAGAACTGGATGCACTTCATTATGTTTTACAAATCTAAAAGCTTCAAGGCTTACGAGGAGAGAAGTTTAAAAAATTGACTCCATTGAACCGAAACTAAAACTACAAAGATTCTTTTTTCCTTCAGATGGCAAGATCCCAAATTAAAAGTCGACAATATATTGAAACTAACGACTCAAAGAATCCACATATTTCTGTCTCCACTACCTGGGAATGTCATAGCTGAATGTAGCAAATGAGAGCAAACATTAAATTGGAGGACGAAATTTGAACTACGTTACAAAAAAATTTCATACATCAAACAAACAGGAAGCTGTTAAGTAGGAGCACAACGATAGAAACATTAAACTTCAAAAAAAAAAAAAATTATGTGTAGAACAGAATGGTTTCTCCATCCTTTCTCACTAGCTCTATCACGGAGATGACTTAGCCTATCTCTGTTTCTAGCCACTGCAATAAAACAAGAAACATGTGCATCAGATAACAAGGACCATAAATTATATTTCAACAACCCACAAATGAAAAGTAATCTGAATAAAAATAAGAAGAGCGAGAAAACGATTGTTTATTAGTGCTTAACCTGTGGAATAAAAAATGCTAAAAGCAAAATGAGTATTTCGTAGAAATAAATTCAAAATTCAAGACAAATCCTTTTCCTCCTACTTTTATTTTCCTCATTCCTTGTCTATAATACTCTTATATTTCATATTTTCTACCTGCATACATATGCCACTTCCTATTCTTTCTCTACTTTACTCACAGACCAAACGCAATAAAATGTTGACTGAATCTTATTTCAGTTTCTTGTAATTACCCACTGAACAAGCCAAGAAGAAGCTGTGAACGCAATTCCACTACCAATTCAAGGAGTTAATGAATAGCTCTTTGGCTTGCTTAGGTCCAGAAAGATAAGGTTTCAAACTTTCACCTGTTGGCGACGGGATATTCGACTGTTCCGATAACTTCTTCCGGCAACTTCGACGGTTCTGACGAGACAGGGGCTTGCTGGAATCAGGATCGTCGACGGTTCCGACGAGACTAGGGCTTGCTGAATCAATTTCGAGTCTTGGGATGGAGAAGGAGATGGAGTGGGCGTCGTCCTCTGATTCACGATTGCTGGAGTCCTTGTTTCTTTTTTTCTTTTTTGATTTTAGACGTTTATGTTAAATAAAAAAAGTGAAATAAATGATGAAGAGTTTATATATATATATACACACACACATGTATCATGTATTAATTAAAGAATAATGGAGCAAAGATTAAAATAATAGTACGTAAGTTCTGTTTAGGTACCTGTTTTGGTTCAATCAGACGAGAAGGATGACCGATCAGTAAGACTCACTGTAGTCACATTGCAAGACCATGGAGATGGTAAAATAATTTGATAAATTTATTTTATTGCAGTGTGATGATAAGTTATTATATTGGTGTAATTATTTTTATTTATTATTATATGTTATGTTATTTATTTTAATTAATATTAAATTTTAATTTTAACAAGATAATCTTATAAATAAATAATAATAATCACAAAAATTGTCACCAAAATATTGTTTCAATAAGAAAATTTGATCAAATTTTTTGACATATTTAAATCTAAGAAAATATAGCATATAAATGTAATCCTCTTAATATGATAGTATTTGAATTATTAATTTTTTTACTGTAGTATCTACAAACTGTTATTTCTTTTCTGTCTTTAAAATTGAAAAATACATGTTTATCCATAATCTTAAAGTTTCTTTTCGCCATCCTTTTTCCCTTGTCCGAAGGTGAGAGCCAAGGCAAGAAGGAGAAGGCGCTTCGAGCCTGTGCGGGTGTTCTAAGACATCAACCATTCAAATTCTCCGATGATAACAACATTCCAGTCAACCCCAAAAAGCTTTTCCTAATATGCAGTTAGCTTCGACATCACCCTTATATCGAGTCCCAACTTTCCGGCCAAAATTTCAAACTCTCCTGTCAAAAACTCGAGTTCTTTCAGGGACCCAATTCTACAAGCCAAGAATGGAGTCGCTTTCCGGGTTTCAAGTCGGGTCACAGATAGGATTGGGTGGTTCTTCATCTCCAGGTGATAATGGGTTTTGTTCATTGATGGAGTATGTGGGTAAGAGAGGAATAAATGTGGAAGATGATTTGGTGGTGTTGCTCCATCACGTACAGTACGCTTGCAAGAAAATCGCTGCTCTTGTGGCTTCTCCTTTCAATTACTCCCTTGGGAAACAGTCAGATCGCAGTTCGGCAGCCGGTGGTGGGTCGGACAGGGATGCTCCGAAGCCGCTTGATATTGTCTCGGTATATAATGTTTGATGTTGCTTACCATTTCATGCCTAGGATGTCCTTAGTAGGATTGGAATATAAGGATTAAAAGTGATAAGAGAATTGACACGGATACTTTAAAAATAGAACACGATATGTGTGTCAAGCACAATGCAACAATTCAAATTTCATCTTGACACTACATATTTTGTAATGACGCAGGATCCGCATTATGTCGTGTACCGTATCCTAATTCATGCTTCTTAGTTGGCAAGAGTAAAAAATAGCAAGGATGAAATGAAAACTAGGTGGCGTCCATTTGTTTTTATGAATTACAAATTTCTTTTTCTTTGATTCTAAATTGAAATGAAAATGAGATGCAAGTACAATTTTAAGTGTTCAACAAAAAAAAAAAAAAGGTCCAGTTCTTTTTATAACTCTTAACAAGGGCGCCAACTTATTCTTGAAGTTTTCTAATTTGTGGTTTCATGCTATGAGCATTAATTGAATCACTCTCAAGGCAAGTTTATATAGTTTGGCTCCTTATATCAAAGTACATTGTTGAGCAACATTTTTAAGAATGGCTCCCATTATAAGAAGTAGGTCTATGGGATAATCTGCTTTTGATTGCTAATGTCTACTTAGCAAGTACTGAGGCTTATTATGCTAATTTAAGCTGATGTACATACACCTTTATTCTGAGTCTTTAACCTTTCTGACCCCCCCCCCTTTTTTTTTGAAGTTCTTTTCTGCCATTCTGCCTTACCAATTTAAGAGCTATGTAATATTTCAATTATCTGGATGTTATTGAAACTCAAGATAGAGAAAGCAATTGATTGATCAGTACTCCCACCGTGAACTATTGCAGAATGAAATTATCTTGTCATCACTCCAAAATTCTGGAAAAGTTGCTGTCATGGCTTCTGAAGAAAATGACAATCCGATCTGGATAAGTGATGATGGTCCATATGTGGTGGTAACAGATCCCCTGGATGGTTCTCGAAATATTGATGCATCCATTCCAACAGGTACAATTTTTGGCATCTTTAAGCGCCTTGCAGAACTAGATAACCTACCCATCGAGGAGAAGGCTATGCTCAATTCACTTCAGAGTGGAAGAAGGTTGGTTGCTGCCGGCTATGTTCTCTATTCATCTGCCACTGTACTCTGCACCACCTTTGGTTCTGGGACACAGGCATTTACTCTTGATCATTCAACAGGAGACTTCATTCTCACAAATCCAAGCATTAAAATTCCTCCTCGTGGTAATACTCATAGCCTACGTACCCCATATATAATGTGAATGTATGCAATTCTAATATTGACCCTACTTATTTGGTAGATACTTATAACTAGTTATATATCTGTTTAATTGCAATTTTCACTTTTGGTTGGAGAGAAATTCTTGGGTAGACCAAACTACCTAGGAATAGGTAAACATGTAAGTATTGCAGACATACTTTCCAATAAGAATTACCTCTAACATGCTTTCATGTCAAACACACTCCTCCTTGAAGCGTCTTGCATTGGGATAATTTTCTTTGGTTGACTATTGTCATCTGTATCTTTCTCATATACAAGTTGTGAAAGCTAATGTACATAGTTTTAGTTTCTGTTGATGAAAGCTCTCTAATTTGTCAGGACAAATTTATTCTGTGAACGATGCACGATACTTTGACTGGCCTGAAGGTTTAAGGCGATATATAGACACTGTTAGACAAGGAAAAGGTAAATATCCCAAGAAGTACTCAGCCCGTTATATATGTTCTCTGGTGGCTGATCTCCATCGAACTTTGATGTACGGGGGTGTGGCAATGAATCCAAGGGATCATCTTCGCCTTGTTTATGAAGCAAACCCTCTTAGTTTCATTGTGGAGCAGGCTGGAGGAAGAGGGTCCGATGGAAAAAGTAGTATTCTTTCACTTCAACCGGTTAAACTGCATCAAAGACTTCCTCTGTTTCTGGGGAGTTTGGAAGATATGGAAGAGTTGGAGAGTTATGGAGATGTTCAACAAAAGGTCAATCCTGGTTATGAGGTTTGATGATCGTGTAGAAACTTTGAATCTTCGACAATAATGCCGCCAACTAATTCTCTGTTTTGTTTCATGTTTGTATTGCAATGATCTTCACTTGTGTTAATAATCCTTTCTTCTTTATTAATTCTTTCTCCTATCTCTCTGTCCATCCTGGGAACTGACAGTTGTACAGATTTTAGAATGCTAAAACTCCTATGATTTATCCTGGAAAAAACTTAAGGTGTAGATTTTAGGTATTTGTTGTCAAGTAGTTCAATAGAATTCATGGTACTGAGTTGTTAAAAATGTTTGTGTGATATTTTTATCGAAAAACCTAATAACAAACACTTAAAAGACTTCATGTTATCTATTTATTTCCTCTACTGTATATATCCTGTTAGAAGAAGTAGAAAAAGCTCAGGCATAAAGAAAATATGGTAATTATATAGCAAGTATTATGTGTGTGTGTGTGTGTGTCTCTCTCTCTATATATATAATTTTTAGTTTCCCATAGACTTTGATTATCATTAGAGTTTCCATATCTCAAAGTGCAACTAGTACGTTTGGGGGACTGTGTCTTCTTCATACCTAGCAAGATGACGGATCTTTCACAGCTTCCAATTTTTTGGATCAAAGGAACAACAGTTGTTTGGACATAGATGTCGAGCGTATTTTAAATGGAGTTTACTTAAGAATTTCTGTGAATCAATCTCTTACAAAATGAAGATGAGCTCAATTGTCTTTCATGCAAGCACAATTCAAAGTAGAGTGATTGTGAATGGATTGTTGGTGAGCATGATGACTCCAAGCTCACAAAGAAGTGGACATTCATGGGAGATCTGCTCTAGAGTTAGCAGCAGCACAATTTTTGCCTCAGCCACTACCAAGCAGCAGATTTGTTTTTTCAGGATCACTATAGAACTGCATTTTCATAATTGTATCCGGTAAGGTCACCCATTATTCATTCTCAACTGCCCTTCCTCTTCTTCCATATTCTTCAACTTTTTTGTTTTTTGTTTTTTTTTTCTTTTGGTATATGGCATAATAGAAATTTGAATAGAGATTTGAATTAACTAGCCACATTTTTCATTGTTTTAAATCACACCGTCTTCACCTTTTTACTTTTATTTTTTCAGAGGTCAAGATATTCTATACTCTGAACACTTCTGAAACCCCAAGGATGCCCATCCTCATCCCTTTTGGTCATTAAGGGTCCATCCAACTCAATGGCCCGGCTTCGTCCATTGATATTTCATTAACCAGGAAATAGGTAATTGGAACGAAGCAAAAATCATATGTTTTTTTCCATCTAGACTTAGCAAGCAAAACAAAATCATGCAAGAGAATATTACAGGAAAGGGAGATAAAATTGTGTAATCTCTTCACAGCAGTGGAAATTGCAACACTAGATTTAAGAGTTTAAATTCTCGTAGAGTTTCTCACATGAGAGAAAGAGAGTAACATAGTGAGTGTGGCGCCTACATAAATAAGTTCTATTGGGTTTCATTCATTGTCTTACTTTCTTTTTCACACGAGTCTTTTAAACGTGAGAGAATCTCAATTTCTAGATGCAATTATATAGTTGCCCTCCGTCTTTCCTCTTCAGTGCATGCTTCTTCCTTCTTTCTTTTGCCCATCTTATTAAGTTGGACTGGGGTATTTCCTTCTTCTTTATCGTTTTAACGTAAGCTCCTTCCTTTGGCCAAAAAACTATATGCAAAATTTCACTGAAGCAATTTGTGGAACCACATCACCAGCGATATGAACGGAAATACCTGTTGAGGATTACTCGAGAAGATATCCGTACTATTTGTCAAGATTATGACAGCTCACTAGTTGGAAACAAAACGAACTCATTTCCTTTCTTTGGTTTCATTAACAACTTAAATATGTAACTTTGGGGTGGTATGATCTTTTGTTTTAAGCAGTTTTTTTTTAATAATTAGTATTTTTGTCCCCTAACTTTTTCTATTTATTCTAATTTGATCTCTTTAACTCTTTTTTTTTTTTACAAATTTAGTCTCTTAACTTTTAATTTGTACTACATTTATATTTTTTCATTATATCCATCAAGATACTTAATGTTGATATAAAAGCAAATGTTCTTGTTAGGGTATCCCTCCGAAAGAAAATCCTCTCAATTTTATCCAGAACTATTATTGTCAATTTCAAAAAAAAAAAGATATAGAATATATGGGGCTCATTCCTCAAGGGTTTCTACATATTTGAGTGGAGCTCACTACTTAAGTAGATCTTATACATTATTTGTTTATCTCTCTTTGAAATTATCAATTTAAGAGGAAAATTAAAAGAATCAAATCGAATGTCGATCTACTATAAAATGGTTCAATAACTTTTTTTAGTGTCTAAAAAGTTGCCGCTTAAATGCATATGAAACTCTTATGCTTTGGTATGAAGGATTAATAAGGAAAGGAGAGGAAATGGTAAGAAGGAAAGAAAAGGAAAGGGCAAAAAAAAAAAGTGGATGAGCTGTCTCTTACTTTGCTTGATATAATAGGAGGATAAAGAATAGGCATTTCTTTTCTCTTATTTGGTTTTATGAAGGAAAAGGAAAAAAGTACACATAAATAAGATATTAAATTACTTTATTATTTTTCATTTGACTAAATATATAAACCTTAATTTTATTTATCTTTATTTTTTCTATCTTAATATTCTCTCTCATCTTCCTTTTCCATCCTCCAAGAGGTGAAAAGCCAACAATGCAAACATCACGTGGGTCCCACATGTTTTTTTGAGTAAAATATATGGACTTCTTTTGAATTTTGTTGAAACTATATAAACCCCCGATTTATTTTTGAAACTTACACAAACCCTCCTTGAGTTTTGTTGAAATCACACGAACCTCTTATCTATTTTCAAAACCAATACAAATATCTTATAAGTTTTACTAAAATTATATAAGCCTCCCTTTAGTTTTTTTGAAATTATATAAACCTTCATTTTATTTTCAAAAATATACACAAACCTCCCCTAAAAATAAAATGAAGGTCTACATAGTTTCATCAAAACTCAGAGAAAGTATGTGTTATTTACTTTTTTGTTTTAAGGAAAATTTTGAAAAAGAAGGAAGATCTGTATAATTAAAAAAAAAACTTAGGAATGTTTATGTAATTTTAGCAAAATTCAGAGTAGATTTGTATAGGTTTTGAAAATAGATGTTAATCCATGTAGTTTTAGTAAAACTTAAGGGAGATCCATGTATTGTACTCCCTATTTCTTCCTAAGAACACAAACCAAATAGAGAAAAAGTACAATCCCTCCTTCATTTCCTTTCATTTCCTTTTCTTTCCTTCTTATTTCCTCCAACGAAACAAAGCATTAGTATTATTTTAATGAAAGTAAACTGGATCCAATGAAAATAAACCATAACTTATGAAAATAAACTAGAACTAATGAAAATAAACTAATAAAACAATACTTTATCATATTTAAATGTATTATTATAATGACATTGTGAAAGAAGATTAATCTTAACCTTTTACACCCATGAAAGATTGGAAAAAGAGTGTAGCCAAAATCATATATTTTAAAACAAAGAATAATTTTGGTATCATTAAATTACTTTTTATTTAATAATAAGTGGGTCTCACCAATAATAAATTAAAAAATGTAAGATTTATATTGCCATGAATCAGTTCTCTCATTAACTTCTTTCTCCATGCAATAACTCATGAAAATAAACTGGAACTAATGAAAATAAACTAATAAAGCAATACTTCATTATAGTTAAATATATTATTATAATAACATTCTGAAAGAAGATTAATCTTTAACTTTTTACATCCAAGAAAGATTAGAAAAGACTGAAACCTTTATCATATGCTCCAAACCAAAAAATCATTTTGTTATCATTAAATTATTTTTCATTTAATAATATAGGTGGGCCCCACCAATAATAAATTAAAAGAAATGTAAGACTCACATATTTATATTATCATGGATTGATTTTCTCATTAGCTTCTCTCTTCATGAATCAAAATTCTCTCTTTTATTTGTTTTTCATTCTCCAAGGAGTGGAAGGTAAATAATGCAAAAATCATATGGGTTTCACAAGTTTTGTTCCCATCACATTCCTTTCCTTTCCTTCTTAAAAACACAAACCAAACAAAGGATAGGTAAAATCTCATTTCCTTTCCTTATTATTGCCTCTAACCAAACAAAGTATCAGTATTGTTCCAATGAAAGCAAACTAGATCCAATGAAAATAAACCATCACTCATGAAAAGAAACTAGAACTAATGGAAATAACCCAATAAAACATAATGTATCATATCTAAATGTATTATTACAATGACATTCTAAAAGAAGATTAATCTAAACATTTTACATCCAAGAAAGATTGGAAAAGATTGTAACTAATATCATATACTTCAAAATAAAGAGTAAGTTTGTTATCATTTTTTGATGTCTTCTTGATATAATTTTTTTGTTGCTATATTCTAGTATGTTGTTTTTTTGTTATTCTTTCTTTTTATTGGTTCTAGTTTACTTTCATTACAATAGTAAGAATTTTATACACATTTAAAGTACAATGTTTGGTTTTATGAAAAACGATGAAAATGAGTTAGCTTTCAAAGGAAGTCTCATAGATAGAGAGGTTTGATTTCAACTAAAATTAGGATAAAATTTTAAATAATAAAAAATGAGGATTTGAAAGTTAAGAATCTAAAAAACCAGAGCTAGATGAGTTCAAAAAATTTGTTGAATAAAGTAGGGGCATTTTACAATTTTTAAAAAAAATTGAAAACTTACAGGAGGACTTTTTAAATGATAAATTTGAGCTTTCCAAGGTTTTCAAAAGCTTTGAAAATCATGGGAACCCCCAGAGCAATTGAAACCTTTCTAGTGAGCGAGTTCGACAAAAGGTTAACTAAAACTTTGACCAAATAGTTCAGAATAATTTTAAAATCTTTTTGAGTGATTCCAAAAGCAATTCTTATGATTAAGAGTCTAAAGAATATGATGGAGAAGACAAATTTCAAAAAGGAGGTGCTTTGAGAGAAAATGATAAGAGTGAAGAAAAGGGACTAAAATGCAAAGTTGAAAGGTTTGTTAAAGTTGCTTTTTGGGCCATAAAAGGGCATTCCAGCTTCTCCCTTTTCTTGACCAGATTGACTTCATTTCTAAATTAGAGGAGAGACCAGCTTGAAGGGTGTCCAAGAGGAAGAGGAAGGGAAGGGAGAAAATTCAAGAAAAAGGTAAGAAAACTTTAAAATTTCCTACACCTTCCTTTCTTAAAGTTGTTCCTCTCTTTCTCCTCCATCTTTCTATGGTTTTAATGCTTGGTTTGGTGCTGATTTGTGTCTGGTCTAGCATGGAGAAATTTGAGATTGAGGGAGAAGGAGTTAGCTTATGAAAGAGTCTTGAAGAAAGCTTGAAAAATCAAGGTAAATGTCCCTTGTTGTTGTTTCTTCTTGCTTGGCTCTTTCTTGAACATTTCATCCAGCTCATGACCCATTCTCTAGGAGAGTGATTCTGGTCATCTTGAGGAAGAATTAAAGGCTCTAGGATGTGAGAATAAGGAAGAGATAAGTTAGAAACAATGAAACGCCTTAAAGAACAAAGTAGCATGTCCTGAGGGTTTGTGAAGAGGCAAGAAGTCTAAACCTTTCTAAGGTATTTTAAGAGTGTTTAAGAGTTGCTATGAGGTCTTGAGATGTCAAAGGAGTCTTACAAGTGCCACCTCCTTAGAGAAAAGAAACAAAACTTCCATGGGTGTTTTGTATGGTTATGTCTTGGCTTAGAGCATAAGAAGCACCTAGGAAGAGTTTAAATTTTTCTAAGGCTAGAAATGGACTAATTATGATTAAGAAACATTAAAGGAAGCATTGGAATAAATTTAGGGGGCTTGTAGGAGAAGATGGACTTATAGGTTCCATATTAGAGCACGAAGAAGCAACGGGAGTTTAGAACCCTTAGATTTGAGTTATGATGGCTCCAAAGAGTTTAATTTATGTCAAGAGATCTAGAATGATCAAGAAGTGGGAGCCAAGAGCAAGAAATCTATGTGTTGCTTCATTGTGTGCATTATGGAACCATAATGAGGTCTTTGAGTCAAGTAGCTTAGTCTTGAGTTATAAAGAGCTAAGTTTATTTCAATAACTTAGTCATGCTCCATTTGTGTTTATAGGTCAAGAGAAACAAGTCCCACCTCCTTACAAGTGTATGGCTAAGAAAGCGAAGGGAATTCTAAGAGAAAAGTGTTGTGATTCACTACAAGGTAGCCCTCTAACTTTTCTTTCATGTATGTGTGTGGATGCTTTTTTGCTTTGGATGCTTGTGTGTGTGTTTAAACTATGAAAAGTATGCTTAGTTAATAGGGACATGTGTGGTACCACTTATGTATCTTAAATTGCTTTTATGTGTGCATAAGACTTGAATAGACTTGGTGATGCCAAAAGCCCATTGATAAGGGTTAGGATGAGCCAAAAGTTCTTTAACATGGGTGAGATAAGCCAAAAGTCTGAAGAGGAATGAGGCTTAATCAAAAGTCCTAAAGTAAAATGGGCGAGGCAAGTCCAAAAGTCCCAAGAGAGGTGAGTGAGGCAAACTGAGGTCTTGAAAGTCTACTTTGATGTGTTTGAGACTTTATGAAATGGAAATTATGTTTTTGATATGCATATGTAGTTCATAGACCATACATGGCATCCATTTGCATGAAAATGCATCCATCATATATAATTGAAAGTGTAAATAGCTATTGAGATTCTTTGAATTTCATTCCCCCTTCTTTTCATCTTCTTATGCCTATAAGAGACTCAGGGAAGCAAGGAGGCTAATTAGGGGGCACTTGAAGATTTAGTTTTGGTTTTGAGGCCTAACTTTTATATATAAATGTCACTCTTGTATATTAAAACTTGTATGAGATATTTATGAGATGTGAACTTATGAACAAATGTAAATGGTTGTATTTGATATGTATGTATGAGATTTGAGACCATTTGTGGTTTATGGTGCAAAATTGCCTTTGTGATGCATGTATGAGATTGTGCATGAATGTGACCTAGGAAGTGACTTTGAGTTGTATGAGTTTCTAGCCCATTTTAAAATTTTTTTTATGCCTCATTTAAGCTTTGGGATGTTCCCAAGTCAGCCTAGGAAGTGTTGAGGTGAATTGGTACCATGTTGACTCATTTAGAGATAAAAAAGTGCCACTTTTGTGAGCTGAACCCCAACCTGACCAAATGAGCAATTTTGAGGCTGAGATTTTGCACACATATAGATCTCATACAAAGATTTATTTTGGTTTAGGAACCGTATTATTTGGATGTCTATAGAATTTATTATGATTTTTTAAAGTTCATATCAGAAGTTGGTTTCAGTCTTGGCACTGTTCACTTTAGCAAATTACATCTTTGTGTCATACAAGGGCTAAACGAGGTCCAATAGTTTTGAAATTTTACATGGAGAAACTAGATATTTACAATGATTTGTAGCAATTTGAAGCACCTCATTTGGAGGTATGTAGAGAGATAAATGAATTTTTGAAGTTTTGCACCAGAAACAGTAATGCCAGCTGACCTTGTCTATTGTTTCATTATAATTCAGTTCCTAAATGAGCTTAAAATGGTCCAAAATTATTTTCCCATAGATTTAACATCCATATCTTTCCAAAATGTATGATTTTTTGGGTTTTGATTTTTCTAGAATTAGTTATGAAGTTTTGAAATTCATATAAGTAACCTATGACAACAAACCTGAGCAGTTGGACCTTTGGTACTTTTCCATTGTCAATCGTGGTCTAGTTGATATTTTCATGGCTTGAAATAATTTTTAACTGTAGGGACACTCAGAACTTTCCAGAAAGCTATCATTTACTTGATTTTGATTTTTTTAGATTTCATTATGAATTTTCAAAGTTGATGACAGAAAACTAAAAACCAGAACCTGAGATTGAACTTGTGATTTTGTGTGTGGATGTCTTAAGCTCAGGAAAAATGGAACATTTTGGGATGGTTTTGATTTGTATGTATGTATTTGGAGTAGAGCATACTATTGGTGAATTCATATGGCCCACGAGATGCAAAACACAAATTTCGAAGCCTATGTAATGCAAAATAATGCATTATTTTTTTTGATTTTTTTAAGGAAGTTTGTAAAATTAAGGAAATGTAGATAAGTAAGGATAAAGGAAAGGCTAGAATATTATGTTGTTACATAAAGGACCTTTTCTTTTTAGACACAATAAATATAATTAAAAAAGCATTTTGAAATAGTAAATGAAGTTAAACAATTATTTTCAAATTAAATAACTACTTGAATAACAATGTTTTACACCTCAGATATCGTGTAAACACCATAAAAAATGTTAGCTATTTTGATAAATGTGATGGAAAAATATGAACATCACACAAATTAGTAGTTAAGAGATTAAATTGAAATAAAAAAAATAAGATATCAAATTGAAACAAATAAATAAGTTTTAAAATATTAAATAAGCATTTTTTTAAAAATAGAATTCTTTCAAACAATTTTTTCCAACTTTAAACAAAATTTCTTAGTAAAATACTATTTCATAAATCTTACAAAAATCTCCACTATATTTCTAAAATTCACACAAATCTCTATTGTATTTTAAGAATAAACCGCATGACTTTAACTTAAAGGAAATTAAGATAATTCTCAAAAATCAAGGGTCAACTATCTGGCTTGTATTTAAAAATTTTAAAATACCCCTGAATAAGTTCTATTTTTAAAACTTACAATAACGTCTATTTTTTTTAAAATATACATATGTCTCTATTTAAAATAAAATAAAATTCATTCTATTAATATGCTTAATATAAGGCTTAACTATCATTTGGGTCCCTTAATTCATATTTTTGTTTCAATTTAGTCTTTTTTTTGTTTTAATTAGGTTCTTTATATTTTGAACACTAAATAAAGTTTAATGAATCATTTTAGAATATTAAAAAAATTTAAAGGATGAATCACTAACTAAAGTTAAGGAATGAATATAGTGAGACGTTGAAAGGGTAGGAGTCAGAAAACAACATGAGCACAGAGGAGGAGGATATGTGTGAGGGTAGATGAAAAGGAATGGAGAGCAATTATGTTGATGTTAGAAAATTTTATATTTAGATCATTAGTTGTAACTACAATTACAAATGTATTATAATGTTTAAACAAGATACTTAAGTAATATATATATGTGCAAAAATAAGAAACAAATAGATGATATACATTACACCATAACAGATTATGATTATAACAAATATAATCAAAGTATTTAAAATTAAATAGAACTTTAACCTTTTCTCTTCTTATTCAAATAAGACTATGATATTTGTGAGATGATGAGAGTTGTAACACCATATCTATATAGCATTTAACTTGTAGCACAAATAGCCTAGAATGTCTATTTTCATCAAGTTAGCACCTTTAGCAGTGGAACGTGCCGTTATTAAAAGCCAAAATAATTCATCTTCGATTAAATGGACCATTTGGGTTTGCCAAAGTCATCTTTCATCCATAATACACTTATTCAACTAGAAACCTCACAATTTGAGACATGAATTTTGGGTTTGAGGCATACATCACAAATTCAACATCATACTTGTATATTCTTTAAGTTCTATAATTTGACTCAAAGTTTGAAAATTCTTAACTAATTTTAGAAAATTTCAAATCATTCAAATTGGACTTTTTGGAAGGTTCAGGATGTCATTTAGTTACTATAAAAATTTCAAATGAAAAAAATATCATTTGACCTATAAAAACTAGTAGAACAGTAATTGGATCGAAATTTTAGACAAGAGCAGACTTTGAACTTTAAAAATTTATATCTCTCTTTACACAAATCCAAATTGAGTGCTCTTAATGGCTATGGAAAGCTTATAATACTAAATATATGTTTATAAAATTTTATGAGCATTGGACTTCATTAGCACCTCAAAAACGCAGAAAACCAAACTGACCAAATGAACAATGCACAGACATTTTTTTGCTAAAAGCAACCAACTTTAAAAAATTATAATAAATTCTCTAGAACTCCAAAAATTCTATTATTTTCTCTATAAAAATCTCTAGATGATATTTACATGCCTGCCAAATTTCATGCCAAAATTCGTCCATTTGGTCTAGTTTTTTATTTAGGGCAAGATTATGATCTAAAAAGAGGCACAATTGGTTCCAAATGAGCCAAAATGGTTTCTTACATGTAATGAGACCAATTGAGCACGTCCAAAAACTCACATATAGCATATAGAAGCATTATAACAGGCTCATATCATCATGAGACTCAATTTCACCATTCCACTTGTTCATAAACACATGGACATCATCTCTCAAGAATGTCAAAATCCCACATTCTCATATATTTGGCTCTAACTTTCGTTCATACATCACATTTATATACTTTTACACATGAGTAGTAGTTTATATCTCATAAAAATCTCATATATATATATATATATACTTTGACATCAAATTATATAAAAAATTATCCTATTGTCAAAATATCATCATTCATGCTCCTTGGCTTCCATTCTTGTCTCTATGAGGCTCACCTAGACTTAGTTAGACATAAAGTAGGGAAGAATGAGATTCAAAGAATTCCAGTAGGGAAGAGTGAGATTCAAAGAATTCCAGTAGCTCGCTCACCTTTTTAAGCATACATATATGGCACATTTTCATGTCAAAGAATGCAAACATGCTACAGATGCTTCTAGCAGACATATATAGTCATATTTTCAAGTCACATGAACTCATTCAAATCAAACATAAGTTTTAGGGATTTTTGATCTAGTATCACCCAATTTTTTAGAACTTTTGGATTAGCTTCACATATTTTTAGGGACTTTTGACTTAGCCTCACTCACTCTTGAGACTTTTAGCTTTGTTTCACCTATTTTTAGGGACTTTTGACTTTTTCTCACTCACTCTAAGGAACTTTTGGCACATCCTCACCCTCTAAGAGCGATACACATTTAAATTGTCATTTAAGAAATATAATGGTACCAAAGCATTAAACCAATAGTTATAAACATATTTTATGATTTAAACATACATACAAGTATCCAATAACAATCAAATAACCAAGTGATCCATACAAAAAAGGATAGAGAGCTACCATGAGTTAAGAAGCATAAACTTTTTCCTTGAACTTTACTTCCCCTTCTCGGCCTCACACACACACACCTAGGAAAAGCTTGATTTACTTGGCCTAAATATATTAAATAAGACACAAACACATTATTAGAACTAATTCTATCCTCACATAAAATCTACACAAGCCTCCTATAGCTTATGGCATGCTTATGGTTCCATACAAGGCTATAATGAAGCAACTCATATAATTCATAATCTTAGCTCTAATTTCTCACTCAATCTAAGTCATATGACTCCATTTAAACTCATTAGAGTAATCTCCAACTCAATTCCAAGAGCCAAACACCAAGTTGCTTCTTTATGTCTAAAGGAACCTTAAACTTCTAACTTTCAAAATATGGTTTCTAAATTTAAACCAATGGTTCATTTGGTATTTATTATTCATTTCTAAACCACTTCTACCATTGGAATTAAGAAAAACTCTCCCTAGATACTTGTTCCCTCCCTTTGCCGAGACATAGGATAAGGTAAGAGCCCATGGAGTTTTATTGAATTTCCTAGGGAATTTGCCATCCAAGAAACTTCTTAGATCTCTTATGAACTCATACATACCCTTATATAAGCTATATTACTATTAGAAAGCTTCAAAAATTTCTAGGTGCTATTAAAACCCTGAGTAACATAACTTAAATTCTAAAGTTTTTCTTTTAGTTCCAATTACATATTCTTATTCCTCATGCTCTAAAACCCTTATTTCTACCTTATTATGACTTGAATTCATCCTCTCCTAGATGAGCCTAGGTTTGGTCAAAACTCACAAGGAAGGAGTGTCATACATCTAACACCATAATGACTTAACTCCAACCCATCTCCCTCTAGGCTTGATTCCATATGATTTCCAAAGAAAATGACTAAAACTGTGGTATTGTACTACTTTAAGTCAAGGTTCAACCAGTCATATTTTGCCCTGTGGGTCCTATGAACCTATCATTCACATTCTCTACTCAAATACCATTTATAAAACTTGTACATAGCCTCAAACAACTCATAAACCACGGATATGAAGCCAAAAACCAAGAAAATGCAATTTCTCAAATGAGCCAAAAAGTCAGATTTTTGGCTCTAATCTTGAAAAATCATAACTAATTCTAGAAAAATGGGAATTAAGAAAATCATAGCTCTCTAGAAAGCTTTGGATGTTAAATTCACACTAAAAATAACTCCTAACCACAATCTCAGCGTTTGGACCATCTTTGACGTAAAAAAAAAAAAAGACAGAGGTCCGGTTGTCCCTGGTACTAGTGCAGCTTACTGTCATGAACTTCGAAAATTCGTAATTAATTCCAAAAAAATCCAATCTGGGAAAACTATACCAATTTGAAAAGTTACAGATGTTAACTAGAGAAAAAAAATAAGTCCAAGGCAGTTCAGGAGCTCTTGGACCTCAAAATCTGATGGAACAGTAACAAAGGTCGGATAGCTTCCCTGATGCTGATACAGAACTTCAGAAAGTTGTTTCTCCCTCTACAGACCTCCGGTTGAGGTGCTTCTAGTTGGTATAGGTCACTGTGGATCTTTAGTTTATGCTCATAAAATTTCATGACAATTGGACACCATTTGGTCCATGAATGACATGGATTCATTTTCGGACTTGTTGCACCATACCATGACCAAAACCATCAAAATTTTCAAATTTCAACAATTCGGCAAATATTTCCTAGACCTCCAAATATTACCCACTTTAGCTCTTCAAGAAGCTCTCAATAAACTCTAAGGCATGCCAAATTCCATATCAAGAAGAGCTCATTTGGTCATACTTTGACAGAGCTCACAAATATGGCGGTTTTGGCACCCAACATAGTTCAAAGTGGGTCCAATTAGCCTCCCACATGTTCAAGCATCTCTTGGGCAAGTTTGAAAGTATAAACATAGCATATATGAATTGCCCAAGTGATCCAAGTCATCATACATTTCAAATTCACTATGCTACGGAACAAAATGCACTATTACATGTAAGCCACAAAAGGGCCAAATTCTACATTTTCATTGCTTTAGCTTGCTCCACAGTTCATACATCACTTATACATATGTTTACACGTGCTCACATATTTACAACACAAAAATAATAGGTGCATATTCATTTTGGCACCTCTTTACATCAAAGAGCTAAAATAACTACACCACTTCCTAAGCATGCTCAACTAGGCTCATTAGTGTGCACTGGGTTCTCCTTGAGCTCCACTTAACATGTTAAGATGGGAGAGGGAAGGGGGTGAGATTCAGAGAATCTCAATATCTCATACTCATTCAAGAAGCAATTAAGGTATATGAATAAGTCAAAGCACACAAACCATTCACAATTACACAACATATGCTTTCCATGCCATGAATATCATATCATTGCCAAGAATAGGCTCTAGGGACTTTCGGTCTAGCCTCACCCAAGTTTTGGGACTTTTGGATTGGCCTCACCCTTGGTTTAGGGACTTTTGGCTTCACTTCACCCATCTCAAGGGACTTTCGGCACCACCTCACCCAAGCAATTTTCACAATTCATATCATAAGCATATTGATACTAATGCATCAAGGCAACATCAAATGGCATGTCTCATCATACAAGCACATACACAAGCATACCATGACTATTACACATCCAAGAATGCAACAAGAAAGAGTGGAGAGCTACCTCATAAGCCAATACAAGCCTTCCCTTTCAATTTCTCTTCTTCCTTCTTGATTTCACACTCACAACCAGATAGAGTTGTTCCCTTTGAGCCTAGGCACAACAAAGAGCATGAAATTATTCTCTCATAATTTAAATAAACACTCACAAAGCTAAAGGGCTCTTCATCGAAGCAAACCCCCACTACACATGTAAGAAACTAGGGATTCTCTCTCTAGAATTCCACTCATTCTCCTTCTTCTCTCAAGCTCTCAAAAAGGAGAGCAAAGAAGAAGAAGCGAAGATACATGAGTTCTACCCTTCTTCAAGAGTGGTTTTCCATTTTTCCTCTTCTGAACCAAGCCCAACTCTACTACCAAAACCATAGAAAGAGAGGGCAAAGAGAGAAGAACAACATACTAAGAAGAAAAGCTATGGAAATCTCAAGCTTGCTTACGTTTTTGCTTGTTCTCCTTCCTTCTCTAGATCTCTCTCTCTTTCCACAGCCCTTTTCTCTCTCTTGGTCAAAGCTTAGGTCGGTTTACAAAGAAATAATGAATCTAAACTCTTTAAGAAGTCAAATTCTCTTTTTTCACGTTTTTTCGGACTTACCATCGCTATAGCGAAGAATAACCCTCGCTACGGCGAGCTCGTATCAGTTCTAGACTCCTGCTTTCGCTATGGCGCGCTACGGCGAGAAACGCCTTAGTTTTTGTATGGGATGCCTGCACTCGCTATAGCTAGAAGCATTTTCGCTATAGCAAAAAGACACTCTCGCTATAGCTAGACTATTTCTCATTATAGCGAACAAGTACATTTGCTATAGCTAGGTTATAGCTAGCAGACTTAGAAAATTTTCAGCCTTCCGAAAATTTTCAGCTTTTCTTTTCTTTTCTCTTTTTTTTTTCTTTTTCCCCGGTTGTTACAATACCTCACTCTCTGGTCATCTTACTTCAATATCAAGACTTAGTTTCATACACTTTTCCTTGAAAATAATACATTTAATGGGATAAAATTGCGTTATGTAAGGCCAAAAAATTCCATTTCATGGTTTATGGACCATATGAACTCATCCATATCAATTTCCCATCATAACATATCCATACAACTCACAAATGACATAAAACAACTTAAAAGTCTAAGGTTTTGGATCATACAACACAAAATCAATAGTGCTCTCAGGTTGCAATCATGGATTTATTGATATGAACTTTGAAAAATCATAACTAATTCTTAAAAAAATTGAAATCAAGCAAATGATAACTTTTTGGAAAGCCCTGAATGTCAAATATAGGCTAAAAATCATTCCAAACCATGGAAACATCAATTGGACCATGATTGATAATAGAATAGCACCAAAAGTTTAGCTACCCAAGTTTGTTATCATAGGTTTCTGATATAAACTTCAAAAATTGATAACTAATTCTAAGAAAATCAAAACCCATCAAACCATACTATTTTAGAAAGCTATAGATGTATGCTTTTGATACAAATAGTTTTAGAACAAGGAAATGGCATTTAACCTATAAAAATTGATGGAACAATACCAGAGGTCTTGTTGTACTACTGGTAGTGACCACCAACTTTAAAAATTCATATTTCCCTCAATATAAATCCAAATAAGGTGCTCTCAAGTGACACAGAAAGCTTATCATGCCTAGTTTATGTCCGTAAAATTTCATGAGCATTGAATATCATTTGTCCCTTGAATGACATAAGAGGAGAAACTGACTATATGAACAATACACATACCAAATCTAAATTTTTTTTCAATCTTGAAAATTCATAATTTATTCTCTAGAGCTCCAAATAATTTATTTTTTAGCTTTACAAAAAAATCTAAATAAGGCCTATATTTAAGCCAATTTTCATGAAAAAATTTATTCATTTGGTTAGTTTGTGATATAGGGTGCCAAAATAGGCTTTTTAAGCACCATATAGGGTCAAAGTTACATCAAATGCTCTTCTACCTTGGCTATGACCTCTTGGGCATGTGAGAATGGTAAAAAACAACAGGTAAGACTTGTCCAAGAGGTCTAAGTACCCATACATCACAAAATCACTTCCTTACTTGTTCATATATACAAGATTCCATAACTTATATTAGGCATAAGGATGTCAAGAACATGCATACTTGTTCCTATGGCACCAAAACCAATACACACATGTTACATTCATGCATTTATATGTGTTCAAGTTATAACGAACGTAATTTCTGTAAAATAACGAAATGAGCCATATAAATGTAAGTCCTTCAAAATGACCTAGATAATGTCCTAAAAAATTTAGGTAGAGTTCTAGACTCTTAAAAATCATAATTCTAGGCTCTGATGGAAAGAAAATCAGAGTTAGGACGAAGAAAAAATTTGTGATGAAAACTGACGAAACATAATGACATTTTCATAAATAAATGTAACTTTTGGAAAACCACATAAGAGGGCTTTTTAAATGAAATTTTTTAGTTGCCCAAGGTCCTCAGAGGCCCCAAAAACTATAGGAAGTCCCGGGACTAGTAAAGCTCCTTCGGTGTATATTTTTCAATGTCGATTGACCCAAACTTTGACTAGTTCATTTGGTAAGGTTTTAGTTCCAAATTGAATGATTCCAAAGACATTTTATTAAATTGGGAACCTAAATTTTATAATAAAAAAATAGTTTTAAAAAAGGAGCTAAAACGAAGCAAAAACAAAATTACCATTATGGAAGGACAAAATGAAAATTTTTGAAATTGTATATTTCTAGAAACTCCTACACACTTCTCATTTCTTCCTCCATCTTCTTAAGCACGAAATTTTCTTCCCAAATTTCAGAAATGAAGGCTCTCTTCTAGGCTCAAAAGAAGGGGAAGAAAAGGAGAAGAAAAATAAAGGAAAAGGTAGGTAAATTCATAGAATTTCATACTCTTTCTTCCTCCAACCTTATTCCCCTCCTTCTTTGCTTTCTTTCTATGGTGTTCTTGAGATGTTGGGTTCTATTTTGGGTCCAGAACTTGGAGGGGTAGTTCAAAATTTTCAAGGAGAAGAGAACTAAGGAAGAAAGGCTTTGGAAGCAAACTTGAAACCAAGGTAACTAGTTGTTGTTGGTGCTTCTTTCTTAGGAGATTTTTGGTCTAGATCAAAACCAAAGGAGGGAAGGATGTTCTATCCAAATACAAGGAAAGAACAAGGGTTTTAGGCCATGGGAGATGGAATATGGCAAGAAATTCCAAGAAAAAGCAATAGAAAACAAGTTAGAAAAGTGTAGTATTTTTTAGGGTTTTGCAAAACTAATTTTGTGTGAATGTTTCCTTGAGCTCCTAAGACCTCTAGAAAGCCTCCCAAGTAACTTTCCCAGAAAAAAAAAATCACAAAGTCCATGAACCTCTATTATGGTGCATATTTCAGCCAAGGTAGATTCATTAGGCTAGGGGTGTTTTAATTTGTTCTAACCTTGGTTTGGGACTTTATATGATGTTAGAAGATGAGAGAAACCATTGGAAAAAATTTAGGAGCCATAGATTGAGAGATGAGATAATGGTGTCCATAATGGTGCTTTGTGAAGCAACTTAGTTTTTCCATTGTGCAATTGAATGTGTGATGGCTCCAACGACTTTAAATGAGTATAAGAAGTCTAGAAATAACAAGAGAATGGAGCCTAAAACTTAAAATGCAAAAGTTGCTTCATTAGGCCAATTATGGAACTATAATGCCAAGTATGAAACTAAGTGTGTGTTTAAAGCTTTAGTTAATGTCTTGGCTTGCTTCAATTATGTGATTGTGTACTCCTTGTGATGTCTAGGCCAAGAGAACAATCAACCACCTAAGTGCTCTTGTGAAATCAAGGAGGGGAAGGAATTAGCAAAGTAAAGCTTGTATTAATTGAAAGGTAGTTCTCCACCTTATTCTCTTGCATTCTTGTATGCATATGTATATTTTTGTGTTCTTGTGTATGCTCTTATGATTGAGAACATGCCACTTAATGTCTTAGGGTTGCATTGGTACTAATGTATTGTCTTGAATGCCATTGATTGTGAGAATAGCTCTCAAGGGTGAGGTGATGCCAAAAACCCCTTAAAGTGGGTGAGGATGTGCCAAAAGTCTCAAGGTATGAGTGAGGTTAGACTAAAAGTCCCTTGGATGGGTAAGGTTAGGTCAAAAGTCCCAAGGCCAAGAGTGAGGCAAATCCAACCTAGAAAATGGGGTGAGGCAAAACCAAAAGTCTTTAGAGCATGAAAATGGCTTGATGTGGAAATGTGGCATGGAAATGTGGTATTATACACTTTATGTTTGCACACTTGAGATTTTGATGTATGTATGTTTTGAATGTATGTGTGAATGGATGTGTGAGCTATTGAGATTCTAGGAAAGTCACTCCCCTTCCATCCATTATCTTGAAATGCCTAGGTGATGTTCAAGAAACAAGGAGTGGAAGCCAAAGACCTTGAGAGATTGCATTTTGTATATTATGTAACTTTATTTGTATTTGAATGTCAAAATGAGCTTGTACATATTATTTTTATGATGTAATACCATGAACAAATGTAAAATGATGTATGAATATGATGTAGATCTTATGTGACACTAAATACATAGAATTATGTAAATTGGCTCTTTGATGACTTGATGCAACTATGCATTCTTGGATGTGGAATCACTAAATTTAGATGCATGGGATTTAGGACCCTTTGGACAGCTCCCACAAGTCATAATTATGCTTTTAAACTTGCCCAAGAGGTGCCAAACTCAAGAGGAGGCCATTTGGACTAAAGTGACTCTTGGTAGGGAGCAGAAATGATCATTTCATGAGGCTACATCACATTTTATCCAAATGAGATTTTCTTCATCTGAAATTTGGTATGCATCTATATCCTATTGAGAGCTTTTTGGGAAGCTAAATTTGGTAATTTTTGGAGGTCTGTGGAATATTTGGCGAATTGTTGAAGTTAAAAATTTTTTTAGTTTTGGTCATTGGTACTGTAGCACTAGTTTGAAATTAAATTCTATCATTCATGGGGCAAATGATGTCCAATTGCCATGAAATTTTATATAGAGAAACTAAACTTTCCCAATGACTTTTACCAACTAGAAGCACCTCATTTGGAGGTTTAGAGAGGGGGATATGAATTTTTAAAGATTCTGTCCAATATCAGGAACTTCACTCGACCTTAGTTAATGTTTGATTGGATTTCAAGGTCTAAGCGTGCCTGAGCTGGTTTGGAGTTATTTTTCCCTCTAGATAACATCCAAAAATTTCTATATTGGTATCATCTGTATAGATTGGACTTTTATGAAATTAATTGAACATTTTCAAAGTTTGCTGCAGAAATCTGTGACAGCACTAGTGGACAACTTGACCTATGGACATTTTCAGATGTCAAAATCCTATGTGATGGATATTATGATCTAGACATATTTTCAGTATGAAGTATACATCTTTAGTTTTCTATAATGACCAAGAATGCATGATTTCAATTTTTCTACAATTAGTTATGATTTTCTAAAGTTTGTGACAAAAATGAGCCAAAGCTGGCCAAAAATGAATGTCCATATTTTATGCTTCATTTCGAGTTTCTTAAGATGTAAGCCACTTTTGATGATCCAAATGAGTCGTATCCATGTAATTTTAATATAAGAATGTGTTGTATGAACTCACACAGCTCACGTGACACTGAAAGAAATTTTTATACGCGATGCAATACAAAAATAATCAATATTTTAATGTCATTTTCTTGCCCCTCATATGAATTGATTGATATGAGGTATAAAGATAGAAAATTATAGTATTACAAAAGTGTCTACATATTATATAAAACATATGGTTACATCATTTGATACTAATATGTCAACAAAATGACTATATAATAAATTTCTTGTTAAAGTCTTTGTCTTCATAAGTGGTGGCTTCCATTCCTAGGCTTACTTGGCCCACCTAGATATAGTTAGACATTGGAGGGGGAAGAGTGAGATTCAAAGAATCTTAATAGCTCTTTACCCTTTCAAATATACATAATAGATGCCATATAATGTCAAAGAATGCATGCACGCTTTTAAGACTATTAGTGAACATATATATGACATTTTTCATGTTCAAGAAACTTCAACATAACATACATAGGCTCTCTAAGGTATTGGTTTAGGCTCACCCACTTTCTTTGGGACTTTTAGATTTGTCTCACCCATTTTCAAGGGACTTTTGACTAAGTCTCATTCTTCTTGAGACTTTTAGCTGTCTCACCCAATCCTAGGAACTTTTGGCTTATCCTCACCCTTATTAATAGACTTTTGGCTTTACCAAACCCATTCAAGCCATAAAGCATTCATAAAACACATTTTAAGAATATCATGGTACCATGGCATATAGGTGTTAACTAGAAATATTTCTCGTGGCATAAACCATACATACAAACACTTAAAGATAAGAAAATATCTAAGAATGCATGAGAGAAAGGTTAGAAAGCTACCTTGGAGCCAACACCACACACTTTTCCATTGAAATCTTCCTCCTCCTTCTTGGCCAATACTTACTATTGGGTGACCCTTGGTTTCCTTAGCCTTGACACACCAAAGGAGGCATAAATTACTCTTAGGAACAAGCTTAAGCTTATCACAAACTCTATGGAGGCTTGCTTGGTTCTAAGACACACTTATGGTTCCATAAGAGACCTAATGAAGCAACTATGGGAATCCATAATCTTGGCTCCATTTTCTTTTTCAATCTAAGACTCTTGACTCCATTTGGATTCCTTGGAGCCATCACACATTTATTTTAAAGAGTCTAGGTATATGTTGCTTCTTTATATCATATTATGGAACCTATACCTCTATCTCACATTCCATGGCTTTTAAATTTTTTCTAAGGCTTCCTTTGATGTTCCCCCATCATATCTAATCCCATTCTAGGTTTAGAACAAATTAAAATTTTTCCTAGGTGTCCAGACCTACTTAGGTCGAGACATGCTCCTTGATTGTGCACCAAAGGATTTTGCTTGCTTTTTTTAAGGAGTTGGCTACTTGGGAGACTTCTTAGGTGTCTTAGGAACTCACATATATTCTTAAACATCTTGAATTATTATTAGGAAGTTTCATCTTGGCCTAGGTGCAAATGAATCTTTAATATTTGAGACTTTATTTTTAATGCATCTTAATTGGATTTCTTTGCATATACTTGTTCCTCAAACTCCAAAACCTATGATTCTCTCTTGTTAGGACCAGAATTCATACTCTCTTGGATGGGCTCTAGGTGGGACAAAATACACAAGGAGATAGAGCAAGAAAAGAAGCATGAAAAGCCAAAAAATTTACCTTATTTCAAGACCTTTTCAAGAGCTCCTTCCATTGCTTCAAGCTTCTCCTTAAAATTCTAAGCTCTCTCTTCTGGACCAGCCACAAATTAGTCTCATATGAGCCATTAAAACCATAAGAATGAAGAGGAGAATGAGGAGAATAAGTTTACTAAAGGAAGGAGCATGAATTTCTACACTTTTCTTACCTTTTTCTTGGATTTTTCCTCCTCTTCTTCCTCCCTCTTAGTGCATCCTTCCCTGTTGGTCCTCTCTCTATTTTGGCCAGAAAATAAGTTAGTCTAAGTGAGGGAGGAGAAGGAGCATGACATATATCATATGCTTTCTTAAATTTGTTGCTTAAAAATTTTATTTACATCCCACTTTCTTGGATTTTTCATTTTAGGCTCATTTGAACTCCTTTTCAAGAACCATTTTTTCCATCATAAAATTTAGGTCTTTAACTTATAAAATGCCTTTGGAATTACTCAATTTGGATCTAAAACGTTCTTATATGAACCGGTCAAAGTTTGGGTTAACCGACATTATAAAACATCAACTAGAGGGGTTTTAATTATTTTGGGAGTTTCTATAGTTTTTAGGGTCTTCGAGAACCCTAGAAAACTTATTTTTTCCATTTAAAAATCTCTCTTTTATGTTTTCTAAAAAGTTTCTGAAATTACAAAAATATCATTACACTTTTATTAATTTTTGTCTGGTTATTTTGGTTTCATTTTCAAGGCACGTTTGGCCTTAGACCCTTATTATTTGAGCTCTAGATGATTACTCTAATTTTATTGGACCTCAAATCATTCTATTTGGGGGACTTCTTATATTCGGTGCGTTTCGTATGGTTTCAGAGAAATTGGACATTATGTTTCTCATGTTTAAGAAGGAACCGAGTGTTACATTTCATTCCCCCTTAAATAAATTTCGTCCCTAAAATTTAGAGGTATAACCTTATCTTATCTTTTCATATTCTCACTAATTGGCCTTTTCTTTCCTTTCTTCCTAGCTCTATTTACTTTCTTTAAAGACTAAACTCTTCTGCTAGAGAATTTACGTCACTATTTTACTGTTTCTGATTTTCTTTTTCTGTGCTATTGCTATAGAGCATTTGACTTGCTCTTATCATAAGGGAAAATAATTTTTGACACTACATATGCTCTTATGACTCTGGTTTATCTCCTAAGGGAGCTTACTGTTTCATAGCTGATTAGCCTTAACCTGTTCATAAGGGTTGACTTTCCTACTTAGTGGACTCACTTGTATATGCCTAGGGAGATAACTTATTTAATATTAAATCTCCTAATGGCTTTTTATAAAGTCTCATTACCTTTCTTTATTCATTAGTAGCCATTATAGACCTTTATTTGCTTACTTAACTTAGATAATCAGTCCACCATTTAATCTTATTTGTTTTCTCACTAACTCATCCCATGGTTATGTTTATATTTTTTTCTATCATATGCCTCATATTTTTATCACTTATTAGGATCATAACTTTTGTAAAAAGGACTGTTTATTTTTAATTGTCTCAGTCTTATTGCTTATTCTGACCCTTGCCTTTTTAGGCCTAAACTGTGCTTTACTCTCTTTATTCATTTGAGAGTGGGTCTTATTTAACTTTTCAGTTTACTAATTGATCATTATAACTCTTACTCTTTCTTGTACTAACATTGAAGAGCAACTATTGCTGACTATTACTGAATTCTTGTGGGATGCTAATTTTTCATAATCTTAGTTGCTAGAGACATTGTCTACCACTCACCCCATCAAGAAAGACTATACTTGACCCTTTTATGAATGTATAACTCAGGTATATAGGGATCTCTTTATCCTTTGGTTAGGCCCCAATGTTTGCTCGGTAGTGGTTCATCTAGCTATAATACTGAAAAACTACTTTCTTATTTTCCTCATCTCACACGCTATGCTCATCTCTCAAAGAGGTTTAATCAGTGGTCTTGCGATCTGAATATAGCCTTTATATCCCTGTGGCAATAGTTTACCAGACTTAAGAAATCTCTAGTCTCTGAGACGAAAACTATTTGATACTTTACGAGTCTCTGTGACTAACTAATCTATGAAAACTATCTCAGGCCATCATCTTTCCAGAGAATTGCTGTGTTGTAACTATGGACTCTCTATATCTCTGTGGGATCTACTGCTATCCCTAAGTCTACTGCGACCTCTCAAAGCCCTGCTAAGGTCTATTGCAACCTGTTATACTGTGTTAGGATCTATTGCGATCCATCTCTAGGGGATGTTAAAGCCCAAGATCACTGTATCTAATAGTAAAATACATGCTCACTAAATTTGGTAACTATTGCTCATAATTGCTAAGGTTGAACTCAGAGGTCTACTATGTTCTTCATGTGAAGTGGGTTTTGTGTCACTTATTTCTTTATTGATCCCATTGGCACAATACTTAAGAGTATTCTGATTTTCACTTACTACTCCCTATAGGATCCTCAGGTTCCCACTTCAAGCCTTTTCACTTAAGCTTTCTTTCTTTACTCTTACTGGTTTACTACACTTTACTCATACTCTTTTTGTCTTTCTTCTCATATCTTACAATTTCTAGCTGTGCCTCTGTTCTATTTTCAAGTGCCTTCTATATCAGGGCAACACACACATCGAGTGTGTTTAATATCTCTCGTAGGATAGAGATCATAGGTTGGTCCCCTTTCACTTTATTTAGTTATATAATGATGGACTCATCCTATGCATACAGAACTCATGCTATCTGACTTTTAACATTCTAATACTATTAGCAAGTTCCCTTTTTCATCATTGTTCTTTACTAGGGTTCCTTTCTGCATACTTTTCTTATAATTCTAATATTACTTGAATCCCTTAACTTCTTTTTCTTTAACTATCTCTTATTTTAACTAACTAAGATACTCTTCGATTATTGGGACACTCTTATGGTTGATGTTATTATTTGCTATGCATTCAAGTTACATTACTACTAAGTTGGCCAGAATCAATATCATGTAACCATCATTGCAAGCAAACTAAAGCATCAATCACTAATACACAGGCGCATCATGACCAGGTTCAAGCCACTATCACTAGTATATTACAAGTTTTCCAATAATCTAAAGTAATCTTCTATTATCATACTCTATCTCTCTTTATTTTAAATGACACTCGGGGAAGGGAACTCATTATCTAATTCTCATGTTATTCATTATACTACCCCTGAGGTCATTCACATTGCCTAGTTATCTCTATTTAGGGCATTACATTATGCTTTATTGACATCTATACCAAGGATAGCGGTGCTTACTAGTGCACTCCTTCATGTTATCTATTTATCTATTTTTAATTCATTATGTCCTCGGTTCTGACATCGTCACATACTTTCTCTATGCTCAAAAGCATATTTATTCCTCCTGGGTTCAATTTTACTTACTCACTTTCTATAAAATGGGGAGAAAGGTCTAATTCTTCATATTCTTTTGCTTTATTCTTATCTAAATCGTTCCTCTATAAAGAATTGTTTCCTTTGAACCCTAGAGTTTGCTCTCTTTAAAGTTTGTGGCTTACATTGCTGCTTCACATAATCTTAGAGCTCACCTTCTTAGGTGGCTTTTAATTTCCTTTAGCTTCCCTAAAGGCACTGAGGTATTAACTGCTTATCTCAGCTTCTCTATCTTTTTACTTAGACTTTCTACTTTCATCTTTAGGAGCATAATTCATTAATTCAAGGGTTATACTAACCCGATTCAAGTCACACATTCTTGATATCCTGAATCTAATTTACTGACATTTTATGCTCCACTTAATACTTTTACTACTTGTGAGCTTTTACATTACACGAGTCTCATACTAGGGAAGTTTATTTGACTATTTTTACTATGTTTACTCTATTAACTCTCATATAGTCACTACTAAAGTGAGGGTATCTTTCGTTAAGTACTAATTTCTCAACTCTTCCTCACCATTCCCTTATCACTATAATTACTAAATTGGGGTTTTACCTCTTGGAGAGTTATTGACCAGTAACTGGGTGATCCTTTGTCTCATTACATCTCATTTCTTCTTATCAAGCTCAGGAGGATTCTCATATGGCTATCTTTCTAAACTATTTTCTCTTTTTTGATCTTCTAACATTAAGTTAGTCATTTCATTTTAGGGTATCATCCCTAAGTTATACCTTCCTTGTATGCTCATTATATTTTTGAACATTATTAGCATTAAATCATGTCAATTTAAAGGTTATGAAAACATCTTGTCACCAAGATCCAGGATCTTGTAAACAAGGCCTTATATTTTGCAATGTAAATTTCGAGACCTTGTCAACAAGGTTTTCCTAATAATGACTACAAGGTCTCCTAACAGTGAGTTATAACATACAATAGGTATGGATATGACATTTATTCTTTTATATAGTTTTGTCCTTCCTTTACTCATATACTTACAACATGATTTGCATATCTGGAGCTCACGATGAAAGCCCGTCATTCGCTAGCATATAGAATAGCATTCTAGGTTGGAGTCAATGTTTTGTAGGCGGGTCTCAACAACCTTACTACTCCTATGTCTAATAGGTAGCTCTAGGTGTTACTCAATCTTAAACATCATCGGGCTTATTCATAATCTAGGCTAGTCTCTTTCTTAGACTCATGCATTAAGCCCGCTGCTCATCTATTGCTTAATTATTCTTGGTATCTATGGATCATTTATCTCTTTTTTATCTTGCTCATGCTAGGGGTCTTACTCTCTGTACTATGATTAACCCCATAATAGTTCATTTCTTATATTAATGTGAATATGACCAGCAAGGCCTTCCATATGGCAATACACTCCATCATTACTAGCACTTTCTTTCTAACTATACGATTCAAGCCTGAACTGCCTCAATATTCAGCCCACCATCAAGGCTAAAGTAGTTGAAAGGAAAAATTGCACTATTCAAGATATGGCTAGAACCATGCTCATCAAAATTTATCTTCCCAAATATTTTTAAGCTGAAGCCATAAATACTACTAGTTATATCTTGAATCATTGTCTTATAAAACTAAATTTTAAAAAAACTTCGTATGAATTATAGAGAGACAGAAAACCCAATGTTAATTATTTTCATGCATTTGGATGTAAATATTTTATTCATAATAATGAAAAAGATAACTTAGGAAACTTTGATGCCAGGAGTGAAGAAGGAATTTTCTTAGGCTACTCAACATCTAATAAAGCATATAAGGTGAACAATAAAAAAACCATGGTAGTTGAAAAATCTATGCATGTTGTCTTCGACGATATTAATCCTTCTATAAAAAGAATAATGTATACAGATAAAGATGAGAATATTGTAGGAAGAAATCAGTCATTCCAACAACCAAAATCTGGCTCGACATGTAATATTTGATCTCCCTAAAACTATACTAAAATTGATGAGATTACAAAAGAGGACCTCATAATGAAATGATTAGAGGCTAAACAAGATTAGAATAATAATCTAGACATTTAGAAATAAGAATACAAAGCTAATGATAGCCCAAAATCGGAGTGAAAGTAGCTAAACGAAGAAGCTGAAAACGTAGTAGCATTTTTGTAATTTTAGGTAACTTTTGAAAAACTTAAAGAAGGAAGCTTTAAATGATAAAATTGAGTTTTTCAAGGTTCTCAGAGTTCCAAAAACTATAGGAACTCTTAGAATGGTTAAAACCTCTCCACTGTATGATTTTGGCTATCGGTTGATCAAAACTTTGACTGGATAGTTCAATAATATTTTAAATCTAATTTGGATGAAACCAAAGACATTTTATGAATTAGAGAACCTAAATTTTCATATGAAAAAGGTGGTTCTCAAAAAAGATTTAAAACAAGCTCAACCGGCATAGTCAAAGTGTAATGGCAAATTGATAATTATGGAAAGAAGTTAAAATATCTTTTTCTATTTAATTATGATGCACCAGCCATTTCTTCTTTATCTCCATTGACCTAAACCAGTACTAAATGAAATTGAAATGGTGTGAAGAATGGAAGAAGAGAGAGAAGAAAAAGAAAGCTAAATAGATAAACATACATGCAAAATCTTATGTTATGGTAGTTAGTGACCTTGCTCTACTCTTTATGCTCTTTCTAATGGTGGTTTGAACTTCATGAAATAACGATTTTGGTGGCTAACCTGATGAGAAAAAGTGGAGGTTTGGAGTAACCAAATAGAACAAGAGAATCACCATTTAGTAAGCTTTGAAATCAGGTATGTCATACAATAAAAGACTTATTTTTCCTTTGAATTCCAATGGCTTCCATATTAGGTCTAGAGAAAGAAACTAGAGAGGGGAAGTGAATTTGGCTAAAACTTAATGGAATTAAAGGTTTTGAGGCATGAGGAATTAGATTATACAATTATAATCAATTAAAAAGCTTTAGAATTCAAGATAAGGAAGTTAGGGTTTCCATTGCACTTAAGGAGTTTTAGAACTATTATGAGGCATTTTACGCCATATGAAACTATGATTAGATAGAAGAAAAGTCAAAGAACTGGTCATGCATCAAAACACAAGAAAGAACCAATAAAACTCCATATGGCTCTTTTTATAGTTTATGGTTTGTCCAAGTGAGAGAAAAGGTACCTAGGGAGTGTTTCTTTAAGTTCTAATGAATTTAAGGATTTAGATATGATGAATAAATAATTATGGAAGTATTGGTTTGAATTTAGAAGCCTTAGAATGAAAGTTAAAATTTTAAGGGCTTAAATAAGATTAATGAAGCAAGATGGTTGTAAAGCCTTCTAACCAAGTATGTAATGATTCAAATGAGTCTCTTAAGAGTCATAAAGACTTATAGAAAGCAAGAGTTTGGGTTTAGAAAAACAAGAACCAAAGGTTGCTTCTTAATGGACCTAAACTAGACATAATTGATACCTTGAGCCTTAATGAGATTAAGTAAGAGTTATGAAGCCTAAAATGAGTTCTATAGGAATAATTTGCCTTGTAATTGTTCCATGTAGGTCAAGCTAACCCAAACTCACTTATTTGTGGGTGCCAAACTAAAGAAAGTAAAGAAAAAGGAAGCTTATAAGTGGGATGGTGGTATCTCCAAGTTCTTAGAGTCACAAAATAACTTTATCTCCCTCTCTTGCATATATTTGAATGTTTAAATGAGTTGTAATGCTTATATGTATTGTTACTTGATGCATTCTGTGACACCTTAACCTCTAGCTCATACCCAGCGTGACCTCTTACTCTTATACATATGCGGAACTCACAAGGGAGATAAACTCTCTACCTTATGCTTGCTTTTTCTATGGCACTATGTGTGGGTAGAGATCCACTTAGAAGTAACATGGACCGGTTGAGCTCTCTCTATGGTTCCTCATGCTCAAGTACTCTATTGAGACTTATTTCAATCCCTACTATATGCTTAGAACTCATGGAAAGCAAAAAGGGATTGGAGACATGCATTTTCGCTAGTGGCAGATTTTGCCTCTTTTCTGGGCTAACTTTGGAAATTCATAACTAAATGCAGAAAAATATTATCTACATGATCTGGGTCATTATAGAAAGTTTGGGACGTCTACTTCATGCTAAAAATACTTAGAAGTCTCAATCTCTCACTCATTCTGCGTTTGACATCGAAATAGTTCACTGGTCAGAGGGGGCTTCTTTGCTGTCACAGTTTACTGATATGGACTTTGAAAATGTCTAACTAATTCCACAAAAATCCAATGCTTATAAACTCTATCTCTATGGAAATATGTGGATGTTAGCTAGAGGAGAAAAATATCTGCAGATCAGTCCACCAAGCCAATTCCCCAGAAACCGATGAAACAGTACCTCGGGTCTGGTTGGGGGTCTGATTCTGGGCAGGAACTTCGAAATTGCATAACTTCCTCTCTGGACCTCTAAATGAGGTGCTTCCAGTTCCTACAAGTCACGGTGACCATCTAGTTTCTGTGTATAAAATTTCGTAGCTATTGGACTACGTTTGCCCCTCGGATGACATGATTTCTAAACTGACCAAATGAACAGTGATTTTCTGAAATCCGAATTTCTGATGTCAACTTTGGATGCTCATAGAAAATGCTATAGACCTCTAAATGACATGAACTCTAGCTTCCCAAAAAGCTCTAAACATAATCTAGCTACATGTCAAATCTCATAGCAAGAAGAGGTCATATGGCTATTCTATGACATCATGTGCAAAATGGCCCTTTCTTGGCCAAAAGTGTGGCTAATGGGGTCCAATCTTAAGTTTTCTACTTCTATGACTCTTTGAGCATATGAGAAAGCATCTTTAGGAGCTATCAATCATGCCTCAAGTGTCTCATAACTTAGATTGGGGAAACTCACTACCCCATGCCCACTTATGCACCCATATATACTAGGCTATCATGAGCATTTCATATCAAAATCTACTTTCTCATTCATCATAACCCTCATTCTCATACCTACATCGTTCATACATGGTCTTACAACATTTATAAATGTTACATCATATACAACATTTACATCTCATAGCTCATGTACAATGTATTACAAAACTTTACATGCTTCTTCATCTTTATCCCTAGCCTCATGCTTGTTGGTGGTTGCTCCCATCCCTAATCTCACTCGGGCCACCTGGCATGGTTGGATGGTGGAGAGGGAGGGTGAGATTCATGGAATCTCAGTAGTTCAACTCTCATTCAAACATACATATATTGCATGCAACAAGTCTCATTATGTATGTATGGCATGTTAGCAGATAAAACATGATGAAAAACATTTGAAACATGTAAAATGGCCATGGATAACATTCATGAGTTCGCTGGGTACTTGGATCGGCCTCACCCCTTCCCTTATGGCTTTTGGATTTGCCTTCCCATACTTTAGAGGTACTTAGACTCACCCTTACTCTTTGGGAGTCAACCTCACTTTTGGGAGACATGGCTCAACCAACTTAGGGCTTCGGCTCATCCTCACCTTGGTTATAGGGTTATTGGCTTTTCCATTCCCTCAAGCAAACCAAACAATCATATAAATCATCATTTCAATTCATAACATATCATCATGCTAACACACTTCTCATAGCTCATATCATTCATACTCACAAGCAAGACAATGTAAACACACAATTATGCATGAGAGAAAGTGGAGAGAACTACTTTTGCTGGCTATTTACTACTTGCTCTGTCAATGGTCTCCTCCCTTGTTGGTTTCACAACAACTTCTAGATGGGAGAGTTTCTCTTGAGCCTAACCACACAAAAGCATGGAATCAATACTTCAATACTCAATTCTTAAGCTAGGGATCACTTCTAATCAGCTCTACTGAGCTTCTCACTCTAGGTCTTTTCCTCTCACTAGGGTCCATGAGCTATCCCTCTCTTTTCTCAACTCTTAAGAAGAGAAAGCAAGGAAGAAAAGGCTACATGACTTCTAACCTCCCTTAAGAGTGGTTTTCCACTCTCCCTCCTCTGAACCAAGCTCAAAACATAGCTACTTTAACTATTAAAACCGTGGAAAGAGAGGGGAAGGGGAGAAGAGTAACATGCTAAGAGAAAAGCCATGAAATTCCTTACCTTTCTTGTTCTTCCTTCCTCTCCTAAGCTTCTCTCTTCTCCTCCGCCCGTTTCTCTCTCTTAAAGTGAGCTTAAGTCGGTTACAGAGTAAAAGGATGAGTTGAGATGGTTTAAAAAGTCAAATTCTCTATTTTCACGCTTTTCTGGACTAACCCTCGCTATAGCGAGCCATAACCCTCGCTACGGCGAGCTCGAATCAGTCCCAGAACTCTGCCTTCGCTATGGCGTTCGCTACGGCGAGCAACTCCCTGGATTTTGTATGGGGGTGCCCGAACTCGCTATAGCTAGAAGCTTTCTCGCTATAGCTAGAAGGCAGTCTCGTTATAGCTAGACCATTTCTCGCTATAGCGAGCAGGTACATTCGCTATAGCTAGGCTGTAGCTAGCAGACTTAGAAAAATTTCAGCTTCCAAAAATTTTCAGCTTTTCTTTTCCTTCCTTTTTCTTTTCTCATTTCTTTTCTATTTTCTTTTTCTTTTCTTTTTCTTGGCTGTTACACATTCATAATGTATGTTTTAGCATAGTTTCCATATTGAGCTATATGAATGAGAATGATATATGTTTCAACTCTTAACTCTCCTAAGGCTTGGAATTGAGCATAGTAGCTCTTCCTTGGCCCCCATGTTAAGAAAAGTTGAGTTTAGCAAGTTTATGATGAAGCCATGGCTATGAAAGGGATGAGTTTTTATGTTTTATGATGCATTTGATTCATATGAAGCATAAGCATTGCATTCTTGCACCACATGCATAGCATACATCCATGACATTCTTGCACCATGCTCCCATTTACCATTTCAGGTTCTTTAAACTAAGGTCAAGACCAAGAGAGATCATAGATAGTAGGAGATTATGTATTAGCATCCTATCTTGTACGAAAATTTATGTTTATGTATGCACATGATGTTTTACATGTACCGTGACACACTTATGATATATATGATAATGCTACTTCGTGTTTAATGATGGAACCATGTGTAAAAGTATAAGAATACCAATATATGATTATTTGTGGCAATGTATATGTATTATGGTAGAGTTTTAGTTATGGGAAGACATGATGTATGTATGTATTCTTAGATGTTCAATGGTCAAATTTTGATCCATTTATTTTAGAATGATATGGAATGGTTAGAGAGGCCACTTAGGATAAAAGAAATGTGCTCAAAGTGGAAAAAACCTAATTGGACACCAAATGGTCCAAATTGGTACCTAAAATTGTTTCAAATTTGCCATAAACAACTCCTATATCAAAAGTGGCCTAGATGAACTAGTTTGAGTCTAAGATTTAGTATGCATTTAGATCCCTCTTAGATATTTTTGTCAAGCTAAGAACTATAATTTTTGGAGTTGTACAGAATAATTTATAAATTTTCAAAGTTGGACAGAAATTTCATTTAAGCCCTAGTACTATTCACACAAAACAAGTTTAGTGTTTTGGCTTTTTTAGGGGCCAAATGAAGTCCAATGCTTATAAAATTTTATAGGCATATATCTAACATTATGAGCTTTCTAGGGCCATTGAGTTTACATAAAAAAGAGTTTTATAAAGGGAGTTATGAATTTTTGAAGTTGAGGGTTTGACTATGCCCAAATACTATAGTAGTTTCTGATATGCCATGTACTTCATAAGTCAAATGAACTCAGATGATCCTAAAAATCTTACAATAGTTAGGCATAATCTTGAGCTTTCTATGGACACTGAGACCACCTAATTTGAAGTTGTGTAGCTCAAGATACGCAATTTTAAAATTTAGGTTTGCTACTTGCCTCCATTTCTAACCTATGTTACTATTCCATTGCATTTGGCTAGGAAAATGAATTCAATTTTGCTTGAAAGTTTCCTAAAATGTATTTCACATCCTAATACTTCCATAAACACCTAATTTGCATAATTTGGAGTTTTATAGGCCAAGTTATGAATTTCCAAAGTTAGGGCAGATTTTGGCACCTATGCTATCATTTTGGGTTTTTGGGGATTTAAAGAGTTTCATGAGTTATGCACCATAATTTGAGTATGAATAAACTCATTTATGATAAAAATGAGTTAAAGAAAGGAAAAAATCAAGTTTGAACCCTTATAGTTCAAAATGACCTGTAAATGACCCAATTTTGTTATTAAAAAGCTTATGGATGAATGTGGCACTTGCTTGTAACTTTGTGTTTGCTATGAATGAGATAGTAAAAGCTAGGTATGGTACAACAAATATAGCAAATGAAGGATGCAAAGAAAACTACATAAATCCTCTCAAAATCCCTAACAAAAGTTAGAGAGAGCTTTATCCTCCAAACAACCAAGAGATTGAAAAATGGAATGAAAAGCCAAATTCAGAAAATGTGTCTCATCAACCAATTAAAGAAAGCAATAGAAGTAATAAGGATTATCAAAATAGAGATGCTGGTGCAACAGTAAATGAACAAAGAACAAATCTACCAGAATCTGCATCGAGGGAAATTAAGTTTCCAAGAAAGTGGAGACACTTATTCACTTATCCATCCCAATTTATTATTGGAGATCTAAATGAAGGGATGCACACCAGATCATCTTTTAGAACCAATAGGGATAATCTTGCATTGTTCTCTCGAATAGCCTAAAACTATAAACAAAGCATTAGGGATGAAAATTGGATAACCACCATGGAAAAAGAATGGTATCAATTTCAGAGAAATAAAGTATAAAGTTTGGTAGAACAACTAGAAGGAGCATCTATTATTGGAACAAAGTGGGTATTTCATAACAAACTCAATGAACAAGGTAACATAGTTAGAAACAAGGCCAAATTAGTAGCCCAACATTTCATTCAATAAAAAGGTATAGATTTTGATGAAACCTATGCCTTTGTTGCTAGATTAAAATCTATTAGAATGTTGCTTGCATATGCTTCCTATATGAAATTTATGTGATATCAAATGAATGTTAAAAGAGCATTTCTGAATAGGTATATAAATATAGAGGTGTATGTTAAGCAACCTCTTAGATTTGAAGATAAAACATTGCTTAACTATGTGTTCAAGTTGTCAAAAGCTCTTTACGGTTTAAAACAAGCTCTCAAAGTTTGGTACAAATGGTTAAGCACTTTTCTTTTAGAAAATGGCTTTTTAGGAAGGAAACTTGACATTACATTTTTTATTAAGAAAAGTGATAATGAATCCTTGCTTGTACAAATTTATATAGATGATATAATTTTTTGTAGTACTAATGACTCTTTGTGCAAAGAGTTTATTGAATTAATAAAAGGAGAATTTAAATGAGTATGATAGGGGAGATGAACTTCTTTCTCAGATTGCAAGTAAAACAAACAAATGAGGGAAACTACATTAGTCAGCAAAGTACACAAATGAATTGATTAGCAAGTATGGATTCTAGAATTCTAAACTTATGAGAACTCTAATGTGTCCCTCATTTACTTTGGACAAAGATGAGAATGGTAAGGATTTTGATCAAAAGAAATACTGAGGAATGATTAACCTATTATTATATTTAAGGACTAATAGACCTGACATTATATTTAGTGCTACAAGTGTGCAAAATTTTAAGCTAATCCTAAAGAGTCACACTTTGCCGTTGTTAAAGGAATATTTAGATAACTAGTTGACGCCACACGAAGAAAACTATCCCACCCATGATCTAAAGTTAGTAGCAGTGGTCTTTGCTTTTAAGATCTGGAGGCACCACTTATATGGTGCTAATGTAGAAATATATACGAACCACAAAAGCTTAAAGTACTTGTTTGACTAGAAAGAGTTGAACATAAGGCAGGGAATGTGGATGGAATTCTTAAAAGATTATGAGCCTACAGTGAGATACCACTCAAGTAAAGCTAATGTAGTGGCTAATGCCTTAAGTGAGAAATCCACCCACATAGCTATGTTAATGTTAAAAGAGTAAGAGTTAATAGAAAGCTTTAGAGATGTGAGTCTTACATGCCAAGTGCAACCAGGTAGTTTGTCTATGAGTGAGACCAAAATAGAAAATGAATTTAGGAATCAAGTAAAGGAGGCTCAGGAAAGAGATGTTTGTATAAATAAAATTATGAGTCAACTTTCCCAGGGTAAGAACCTAGAGTTTAATATTTCAAAGGATGGTATTTTGAGATATTGTGATAGATTATATATTCCCTTTGAGTTAGAATTGAGAGAAAAGATCCTAGAAGAAGCACATAAGAGTAAATATACTCTTCATCCAGGTAGTACAAAGATGTATCAAGATTTAAAAGAAATATTTTGGTGGCCTAGGATGAAGAAAGACATAATTAAATATGTGTCCAGATGTCTAGTTTGTTAAAGAGTTAAGATTGAATATCAAAAACCAATAGGGCTACTTAAACCCTTAGATATTCCTAAATGGAAATGGGATAGTATTTCCATGGACTTCATTATGGGTTTACCAAGGACATCTTCGGGGAATGATGCTATTTTGGTGATAGTGGATAGACTAACCAAGTCAGCACATTTCCTGCCTATTAAATCCACATACACTATAGACAGATCAATGTAACACCATAATTTTTTAACTTATCTCATGCTTCACATCATGCATCTCATGAAGGAACAAGAAAAAAGGATATAAAATAATGAATTTCTTAGCGTTGCGCTATGAATAAATTTCTTAGTGTTGCGCTATGAATAAATTTTTCATTTGGAGTCCCATGGGCCATATGGACTCATGTATCACATTCTCATAAATGTAACACTATATATTTCTAGCTCATTTCATGCCGTTGAATAACTCATTTCCAAGAATCATGTAAATTCTCAAAGAAAAAGGCATTAAAATAATGACTTTTCTTGTATTGCATCCCATATAAAAATTTTATTTGGTGTCACGTGGACCATGTAAACTCATACATCTCATTCTCATATTTAGTTACATGAATAAAACTCATTTTTATCATTAAAAGTGGCCTACATCTCATGAAATTCAAAGGGAAGCATAAAATGCATATATATATATATATATTTTGGCCAAATTTTTTTCTTTTCTGTCACAAACTTTGGAAAATCATAACTAATTTTAGAAAAATTAAAACATGGGATGGAAAGCTACACATGTCTACTTCATGCTAAAAATAAGTCCAAACCATGAAATATAACACAGAAGACATTTGACTTCCGAAAAGGTCCAGAGGTCTGGTTGTCCACTGGTGTTATCATAGGTTTCTGCATCAAACTTTAAAAATATCCAATTAATTTCAAAAAAATCCAATCTATGCAAATGATACCAATCTAGAAAGATGTGGATTTTAGCTAGAGGGAAAAAATAACTCTAGACCAGCTCAGGCACACCCAAACCTCAAAAACTAATCAAAAAATACCTAAGGTCAATCGGGGCTCTTGATACTAGATAAAATATTTAAAAATTCATATCTCCCTCTATAGACATCCAAATGAGGTGATTCTAATTGGCATAAGTCACTGTGAATGTCTAATTTATTTGTATAAAATGTTGTGGTAATTGGATATCATTCGAGCCCTGTGTGATAGATTTCATTTTCAGACCAGTATGAACAGTGACATGACCAAAACTAGAAAATTTTTCAACTTTAAAAATTCATCAAATATTCTCTAGACCTCTGAAAATTCTGTTCTTTAGCTTCTCAAAAAGCTCTCAACAAGCTCTAATTGCATGCCAAATATCAGATCAAGAAGAGCTCATTTGGACAAAAAGTGATATAGGGTTTTATTATGGTCAATTTTGACTCCATATGGGATACCAAAATGTCCAAATGACTTTCCTTGGGGTTTGACACCTCTTGGGCAAGTCTAAAAACATAAATAGGACACTTATGAGCTACCCAAATGGTTCCAAACCTCATGCATCTCAATTTGGTCATTCCACTTCCATTCATATATGAATTTCCATAATGTAAAATTGTCATTACATGACCAAAATGAGTATTTCCATACATATAACCCTAAATCTCATTTATACACTATACATTAACATAATTATATATGCTCATAACATCATAGGTCATATACAACTAAAGATTTCATCAATTGTTATCTATAAGGCCTTAAAGTAGCAATTTCAAGACACTTTAATGTCATGCTCTCATCTTCAAGGTAGTTGGCTTCCATTACCTTACTCTCTTAGTCCACCTAGCATGTTAGAACATTGGAGAGGAGGGGATGAGATTCAAAGAATCCCAATAGCTCATCTCCCATTCAATCATACATAAAGCATGCAAAATAAGTCTCATAAATGCATGTATGGCATATGGACATGTAGAATCATTCAAGAAGCATTCTTAGTATTTGAAAAAGTCATACATAGTATACATAGGCTTGCCAAGCAAGTGGATTGACCTCACCCATTTACTTGTGGATTTTAGACTTGCCTCACCCATTCTTTAAAAGGTTCTTGGACTCAACCATACTCTTGGGAGTCAACCTCACTTTTGCGAGACTTTTTACTTTGTATCAATCAATCTTAAGGGTTCTTGGCTCATCCTCACCATGGCTAGGAATTTTGGCCTCACCACACTCAAGCAAACCAAAGCAAACATCATGAACATTATTTAAAAAACATAATGCATCATCATGATATCATGGAGTAAGAGCTCATGCTAGAATATTTCCCATGGCTTGAAATACAATACACACATTCAAAGACAAGTAAAGCAAGCAATCATGCATGCATGAGAGAAGGTGGAGAGAGCTACTTTGGAATTAAACACATACTTTTTCTCTTGAATTTTCCCTCCTTACTTCGGCCTCACACACTCAAACATGTGGGAATGATTTCTCTTGGTTGAAACATAATTTATGAAAGTTAATTAGCTTCATGAAGTTAATTCTAAGGTCACACAACTCGCTTAAACTCTAGCTTGACTCATTGACCTCTTTATATTTTCAAGAAAGCACCTAATAAAGCAACACTCATCAAATAAATTTTAGGCTCCATTCTTTTCTTTCAAATATAATTCTTGACTATTTTTAAGCCTCTTGGAGTCATCACACAATTAAAATAAAGAGCCTAACTACATGTTACTTCTTTGGGTCATATTATGGAACATATAAGGTCATCTCACTATCTATGGTTTCTAAAATTTTTCCAAGGCTTCCTCTCATATTCTCCCATTATACATGATGCAAAACTAAGTTTGAAAGAAATTAAAACACTCCCTAGGTGCATAAACTCTCCTTGGTCGAAATTATGTTTCCATAAGGCACTAATGGAGTTTCCTTGCTTCCTTTGATGGGAGAATCATGTAGGAAGCTCTCTTGGTGTCTTAGAAACTCATATAAATATTTAAACATCATAAAATATGGCTAGGGTTCATGATAGAGTTTAAGGTGTAATCAAAACCCTAACTTTCATAACTTGCATTCTAAAGCTCCCTTTTCAATTCCAGTTGTATATTTTTAATCTTCACACTCCATAACCTTCGGTTCCATGAGGAACATATAAAGGAAAACTCTTCTCCTCACTTTCTCTCTTTGGACCTAAGCTTGAATGGCTTGGAAATACAAGATTTTGTAAGTGTTTCAGGTGAAGTCTTACTTTAAAACGGAGCTCTGTTCGCGTAGATTATTTTCCATCGATTGGTTTCTTGAAAAGAGTTCCTTTTTAGCTTGGATCAGATCTGAATCTTCAAGTTTTCAAGAAAAGAAAACCACCATTAGAGAGTTCTTAGAGAGGAACAACTTTTCCAACTGGCGCGGGATGAAACGGGGCTGTTTACTTACCTAAACGGGAGCTTAAACTTCTTCTCTCTCTCCCCTCTTAATGTCACGCCATAACTACTGAATTTTCTGCAAATGGAAGCTTGAAGAAGGTGATGAGGTGTAATCTTACTTAAGAAGCCTCTTACAATTTTTTAAAATGACCATTTTGCCCTATGTGCCTGTTTGCTTTGTTTAGGCTCATTTTAACTCCTTTTTGAGAACCGACTTTTCTATCATAAAATTTAGGTTTTCTAATTCATAAAATGCCTTTGGAATCACTCAAATCAGAGCTAAAACCTTTCCAAATAAATTCATCAAAGTTTAGGTACATTGACGTTGAAAAACATCTACCGAAGGGGATTTAACTGTCCCAGGGCTTCCTATGGTTTTCAGGGCCTCTGAGAACCTCGGAGAACTTAAAACTTTCATTTAAAAAGCCCTCTTATGTGAATTCCAAAATTTACTCAAAATAACAAAAATGCCCTTATGTTTCATCAACCTTTCGTCACAATTCGTTTCTTCATTCTAGTTCTATTTTTCTTTCTGTCTAAGCCTGTGATTCTCATTTAGGAGTCTAGAATGCTTCCCAAGTTTTTTTGGGACCTTAACTACATTGTTTCGGGGGACTTTCTTTTATATCCAGTGAGTTTCATTCGTTGCGAAGAAATCGTACATTATGTTTCTCACGTCTTCTCTTGTTTTCAGAGAACCAGATGTTACAGACTAACACAATTGTATATAAAAGAAATAGTAAGATTACATGGAATGCTTAAAAGTATAGTGTCAGATCAAGACCCTAAGTTTACTTCTAATTTTTGAAGTCATTGTAGGAAGTTTTAGGGACAAAGTTAAGATTCAGCATATCATACCACCTCTAAACGGATGGTTAGATTGAGAGGACTATTCAAACTTTAGAAGATATGTTAAGAGCTTGTGTGTTAGAAATGAAAGGAAACTGGGATGCATATTTACCATTGGTAGAGTTTACTTATAATAATAATTATCATTCTAGTATAAAAACGATCTCGTATGAGGCACTTTATGAGAGGAAGTGTAAGTCCCTTTTATGTTAGGTTAAGTTAGGAGAAAGGAACCTTATCGGCCTTGATATAGTGGACCACACCACAAAACAAATAGAGTTGATTAGGCAAAAACTTTTAGCATCTCAAAGTAGACAGAAAAAGTTATACAGATACCAGAAGAAAGCTGGTATAATATGAGGTTAGAGATTACATTTTCATCAAAGTATCTCTTGTAACTAGTGTGGGTAGGTCCATAAAGGCAAAGAAGCTTAGCCTAAAGTATTTAGGTCTATTTCAAATTCTTTCAAGAGTCAAACTAGTAGTTTACAGAGTAGCCTTACCTCCTAACCTAGCCCAACTTTATGACATCTTCCATGAATCCCAATTGAAAAAGTACTAGCTAGACCCTTCACATATCATAAAATATGAAAATGTAGCATTACAGGACAATCTTTCATTTGTCATGACACTAGAAAGAATTATAGATACTATGGTCAAGTAGCTGAGGAACAAAGTCTGGAAATGGCTAACTCTAAAAGAACCTACTTAGGAGATGGAAGCAGACATGAAGGAGAAATATTCAAAGCCTTTTTAGTAAGGGACATTTTAAATTTCAAGGACAAAATTTTTATTTATGAGGGTGAAATATAACAACTAGGTTTTTAACTGAATTGGAATTGGTATGTTGATAAAAGAGGACCCTAAAGTAAATTGAATTAAGGCTAAATAGAGGTAAAATATAAATTAGCATGCTGAGAAATGGGGATAAGAAATCATACATGAAAAGAAAATGAAGCTAAAATAGCAAAGAGAAAAAAAGGGCTTATCAATGGCAAAATAGTAATTTTGAGAAAATAAAGCCCAAAATTAAGCTCGCCAAGGTTTTCAAAAATCCTAAAAACTATAAGAATAGTCAGAATCAGTTAAGGCCTTTTGAGATTCTAAAAGTGTCAGATAGTGCAGAAACTTTAGGTAGAGCTATTTTTCACCATTTTAAGTTATTCAAACCCCAAAATTAACATTTTTATGTTAAAAAGCCCCTAAAAATTTGTAGGGAGTAGTCAGATTCTAAAAAGCCTTAAAAACAAGTCCAAACAAAGCGTATATGAGAATAGGGGCAAAATAGTCATTTAGAAAAATTATAAAATAAGGCTTCTTAAGTAAGATACACCTCATCATCTTCTCTAAGATTCCATTTTCAGAAAAAGCTTAGCCATGACATCACATTAAGGGAAGAGAGAGAGAGAAAAAGTTTAAACTCCAATTTAAGTAAGTAAACGGTCATGTTTCATCTTGTATTAGTTAGGAAAGTTATTTTTCTTTCTAAAAGCTCTCTAATGGTGGTTTTATTTTTTTAAAAACTTGAAGATTCAGGTCTGACTCAAGCTAAAAAGGAACTCTTTTCAAGAAACCAATAAGTAGAAATTAATCTATGAAGGGAGAGCTTTATTTTAAGGTAATATTTTACTTGAAACACTTACAAAATCTTGTGTTTCTAGGCCATGTATAGTTTAACCAAGATAGAGAAAGTGAAGAGGAGAGTTTTTCTTCATGAGTTCTTGATGAAACCAAGGATTCTAGCATGTAAGGATTTCATATCTAAATTTGTTTTTCTTGAATCATGAAAAGATGCAATTTAGACCATGATTGTGTAATGGTTCGGCCTAGGCTTCTTTAATGGCTAACCATGTTATGTTCCATTTCTAATGAGTATATTTAGATGTTATTTGATGTGTGAAACAAGAATCTAAGGTTATAATTTGTTAAAACTTTGAAATGTACAAGATAGGGTTTTATGGTTCCATTTTTTGCCAAGGATGATTTCAAGGGATTATGAAGCTATTCAATGGATTCTTGAGTTATGGATAGACTTAAAATGATAAAAGAACAATAATGGAAGCATTAGATTGAATTTAGAAGCTAGAATTTGAAAGTTAAATATTTAAAAGTCAAGAAAGAGCATTAGGAAAACAATTGACAATAGGCTTGTATGACCAAGCTTATAATGCTCCTAATCAATCATAACGTGGCTATATAGTTCACATATGGAAAGATTTTAAATCCTAGAAATTTAATTTTTGAAGTCTTTGAGGTTTAAGGTTCCATAATGAATTCTATTATGTAGAAAAGTGAATTTACCAAATGAATAGTGCCAATGACTAAATGAATAATAAATATGGAATTTATGGCTTAAATTTTGAATTCTATAAGTATAAGTCGGCATAGGATTTAAGCTTAGTGAAATCTTTAACCTAAAGTTTAAGTTTTGAACCAATTATAGGGAGCTAGAATCCAAAAAGAATTTCACAAATTTAGGCCTTTGAATATGGTCAAATTGGAGCATTTTAGATGGCATATTTACCACCTAATAAGCAAATGTCTTGGAAGTATGCAAAATGGGGGTTTTAAGTGCATTTAAGTAGCCTAAAGTATAGATAGAAGTTATAAAGACTCAAGAGAAATAGTTGTGAGCATGAGATGTTGATGATATGTTTATGTGTTATTTTTAGGATAAACTAGTGAGGCTCCACCCCATTGTAAGTGTATAATTGAGAAAGAAAAAAAGATGGAGCCAGAAACAAAATGGAGAAATTAAAGATTTTTATTAGCTTTTGTCACCTATCCAAGGTAGCTTATTCTTCCCTATTTAATTGCATGCAAACTTGTTTGAGCTTAATATGTATTGTATTGGTTGTTCATGACAGTATATGCCATATTGCATTACATCAATTATATTTCATGTTTTGCATGTTATGTTTGATAAGCTGAGGCTAAAAGATAAAGAGGGGTCATGGAAATGGACGAAGTAGTTCTCCCAAGCCCAAGAGAAAAGCTTAAGCTGAGCTAAGTTTCATGGCCATGATTGAATATATTGCAAACATGTAAGCATTTATGTTAGTTTCATATGACCATGCATACTTGCATTATACTTACTTAACTGTCTCATGCTATTTTGGGTGATTTGAGTATAGTTACTAAGATTCTCCTAAATCTCACCCTAATCTCCACTTTCCCACTAACCAATGCTAAGTGGAAGTACCAGTGCCAGTAAAGGAAGAAAGAAAGAATGATGTTTGAATTTGCATAACTATATGTATATTTTGTATCTAATTTTATTATAATGTATAATGATTGTATATGGATTATGTTTAACCCCATCATAATGTATTATGTATATTAGTGTGCCATAAACAGTGATGTATAACTCCAGCTTGAGTTATTTAGTTGTAGTTGATGTTTATGCCTAGGTTACTGTATATGACACCATTATTATTTGTAGTTTTCTATGTCTATAAGTTTGGGCTGTTATGTGATCATTTGATTGGTTTGAATGGTCAATTTTATAAGGGGAAACTCTGCCAGATTTTCATTAGAATATTATGTATATTTTACTTGGAATGGTTAAATTTATCTAGATATGCAAATTATGGAAAAGGCAAGTACATGAATTTCAAAATTTTTTGGATTTAGCATTTTCTTTCATCAGTAAATGGACTTATTATTGAACCATAGAAATTAAATAAGAGCTAGATAGTTAAGGCGTTATAAGATACAATGTGTCTTTTTGTAACCTTTCTCTCTCTCTCTCACACACACACAAACCTATTTTTGCCCTAACCCTAATATGGCAGATGGAGCAACACTTCAACTGCTTTACATTTCATCTTCAAATATCTCAGCAGCTAAAAAAGCTCATCCCTATTGAAAGAGGTATAGACGTAAAGGAAGAGGATGTAAACAGAGAACTTGCATTACAAAAATCTAGGAAAAAAATAGAATAAGAAAGAAAGAAAGAAATGAAGAAGACAACAGCCCAGAGTAAATAGTCAAAAAGAAAGAGGGTCTCTGATAAAGACCTAAAGTGGGAAGAATCTAAAATGATCAAGAATTTTTTGAAGAAATCAAAGGGGATATCCATCTAGGGAACCCCAACCAAGAAGATTACTAGAATAGAAGGGAAAGGAAAGAAGAAGATGGGTGAGGCAGAAGAAAGCTCTAAAAATTACTCTCATCTTCTGCCTATGTTCCATACTAAAGAACATTTAGACCGGTAACTTGCTGACTTTTAACACCAACCCATCACTACTAGAAAGTGCATTAATTTCACCAAGTTAACTTAGTTAAATTGTTTCTTGGAACTAGACTTATAAGTCTATGGGCTAGATCCCTCTAGTAACTGTAGACAAACCAATTTATAAAGATTTACTTCGAGAGTTTTATTGTAATATAAGCTTTAAGTTCTCTAGTGAACGAAAAGTTGATTATAGTAGGAATCAACACGTTGGAGAAGATTTTTAGGATATCCTTCAGTAACGAGCCCCGATATTATTTTGCTGGTTACTCCTGGCCTGTTAAGATGAAGTCATCATATACTAAAACTTATGATGTTGTTGTTAAGAGAAAAAATTTAGTGTTTGGAAGAAAAACAAATGCTTAGGCCCTTGCATTCTGGTATCAGGTCACCACACATGTTATTAGATCCATAATGTTTCCCTAGATCTAGTTATTAGATGTAGTATTATGGGGAGACATTTACTGGATATATAATCTAATGGCACAGTAAGGTATTGATGTTCATTATTAGATGCTTAAGTACATAGAGAAAGTTGCATGGAGTTTCATTAAAGTATCAAGTTTTCCTTATAAAATGTTCCTTACATGGATCTTCAAGTAGTAGTGAGTAAATTTTCAAGGATATCAGTCTTGAGTGATTTTCAGAACATACGATGATATGATGTTGTGCTCTATGAAGTATACACCTGTGGGCATTGAATGGATAAGGAATTGTGATATTAAGGAGTTCTAAGCTGACCCTAAATCCTTTTAGCTTAAGTATAATCAAACCCTCAACATTCAACAAGTTCCTCCTCCTGTGACTGAACAAACTGCGAAGAAGACCATCGAGCCTTCCTCCTCTAGAAGCAAAAAGAAACCCATGCCATCCAAAGCAAGGATGTCCTCCACCTCTGGCAATGTTACAGAATCTTTGCTTGAAGATGAACCTGATACTGCAGTACGCAAACCATTTCCTATGCATCCTCCCTCTCCTACACCCAGTGTGTAACAACCTTAACTTCTAATCATGGTAATTAAGCTTAAACATGTAGTTGACAGTTATACATCAAGGTCTAGCACTATTTAAGTTAATCAATTTAGGAAAAGTAAGAAAATTTGAACCTTAATGTTATTAGAATCATTAACCAAACATTTACAAGCATTCATGTTCATAAGTAAAACAAACTCCAATTAAAAGCTTTTAAATCTATTACCCATTCATTTTCGACTCTCAAGAGCCTCCTACCAATGTTTCCAAGTCATCCATTGATGTTGCTATAGGAAAAACCAAGGTTTCTAGGTTAGTATAAGAGTTTGAGAACATTCGTCACAGCCAATTGCTCTCGGGTTCACTTCTTACAGCTTCACAGATTTTGTCATGGCAAGTTGGAGTTTCACCATGACGAGCCTATATGACACTGCAGCGAAAGAACCTCCTGGAGCCTACCTCACTCGCCTCTCACTATTGGCCGCAGCCAATTCCCATTTCTGCCATGGCAAATTCCTCTCTGGAACACCTGACATATTTTCACAAAGTTTGCCACAGCCAATTTCCCATTTCGCCACAGCAAATTACTCTTTAGACGACTTCCAGTTTGGCCTCTCACATTTCACAGTAGCCAATTCCACTTCTTGCCACGATGAATTGCTCTCTGTTACTCTCCCTGGGCAACTTTGGCTCTATTAGCTGTGGCTAAAACTATTTTGGCTATGGTGAAACGCCTTCTGATCCTACAACTTCTAAAATCTTATCTCATACACTCTAACTCTCCCTCTAATGACACCTTAAGGCCACTTTACCTTAATTTGTGGGGCTCTAATAGCTTTCATTTGCCTAATTTACCTAACTTATCTATCATTACTAGTTCAAGACTCAAGTGTTAATTTTCACTCATCCAATTATCATATATTAGCAAGTTCATAGATTGATAACAGTAAGAATTCATGAACTATCAACAATTATCATTCAAATATATATTCCATTAAAAGTTCCATGTATCACTAGCTTAAGTCAACATCCAGTATATCATGTGATTACATTTCCAAAAAGTAAACCATATCATAAGATCCACAAAATTTCTACATTAGGTGTTACAACTCATACATCAAATATCCATTTAATATGAGGCCTAACTCCTCAATAGATACATTCTATGTTGTCAAAATACAAACTCTACACTTAGCAACATGATTACATGATAATGCTATATAAAAAAATAAAAAAATTGTATCTACTCTACTCAGATTGACCCAAGTGTAGCCTCCTTCACACATGGCTGAAGCTCATGGATTTTCATCCACTTACTTTCCCTTATCCTTACCCGAAGGGTCTTCACCTGAAAGTATGATCCCATGAAATGGGGTAAGATACAAATCTCAGTAACTAAGGAAATTTTCATTCATATAATCTAATTTAATTAACATATATGCATGAATTAAAATAAGGATCAGAATCATATCAGTCATATCAACAAATGAAATGATTAGGCTACTATGATTACCATCCCATACTAGCAATCACATTTCTACATATTAAAGGCTAATAACAGCAGGAGAGGCCCATCCATGGCATCCACTCCCCAATGAGCACAACTAGGGCTCAGTGCATCTAGGGTCTGATTATAACCCGGTACTCGATCGAAACACATGCGAGGATGGCAGCTGTACCACAACTCTATCATGTACTCACAAGGTCTACACATAATACAATAGATAACTAACCAATTCATTTAGCATTTTAAATCATTCATGTGTAGTAAATATAAAATTAAAGCAGATATATACATGAAATTAATATAATTCCTGGTTACCTTACTTGCGGATAATTTTTTGGAAAACCAACAACAATGCTATCTTAGCCCAGCCACTATAAGAGTAAAATTTAGATTGAATGTTTCTTCTACCAAAAACTTCAATGTATCACCCTAAATCCTAAGTAAATTCATATAAAATCAATATCTATACTACAAATCAACCATAAGGGTCTTAAACTAGTAAAAAATACATTAAAATAAAGAGTTTATACTTATCCAATATCCCTCCTAGCCTTAACCTCCGAAAATCCTTCATGAGAGCACCAACAATAAAAATCTTAGACTTGGGAAGAAGATGAAAATCCACTAAACCAGAAGCTAGTCGGATCAAATTATAGAGGAGAATGAGAGGGTTAAGTTCTATGAAGGTTATCGTGGCTGAATCCCCTTCTAAAAGTGCAGAATAAAGCCAAAAGGTTGGTGAGAACCCTAGCCTCCCCTCAAGGTGCAAAAATGCTTCTTGTGTTTGTGTTTCAACAGAATATAGGAAGGCCTATATGTTTTTAGGGTTTAGTTAGGTTTAGGTTGGATCCTAAATGGGTTATAGGTTGACCCAAAGGCCTAAATCCATATGGGTTCAAATTTTGAGTTGGATTAGGCTGAGTTTTATAAGTTGGGCTGCAAAATTTTGATTGGATTAGGCCAAGTTCTAAGAGTCCATTTGGTTTGGGTCTGCAAAAGGGATGTTGGGCCAATTATAAGAGCTCATATAAGTTGAGTCTTGGACCTCTATCTCACTAAATTAGATTAGGCCATCATTAGGTGCTCTCTCTTAGGCCAAGTCTCATAATAAAAGGTTATATCTGCACCTAAAATCATTGGGCCTCTATTAGTCTAACCATGGCCTACTTAATTTAATTCGGGCCTAAATGAGGTTTCTAACCCAATTAAATCTCAAACCCATATTAATAATTTATCTCTCTATAATTTTCATTCACATAACTTGTCTAATTATTTTATATTAATTATTCTTAATTAACATAAATCCATGATTAATACCTTAATAAATTTTAAAGTGTTACACAATGAACCTCATCCTCCACCTAATCATGTACATCATCCACTTAGCTCTCCTAGTCAAACAAATCTTCCCCTTTCACCTAGCCAAGCTCTTCCTCTATCTACCTCATTAAGTTAATTCCTTTACTAACTTCAACCGAACCTACTTATATTCCAACGCCCTCACCTTGCCAAACTTATCCTCTATCTTATTCACCCTCAGACACACGTCCTTTACCTCCACTCCATTTTATAAGAAGAGAAAAACTATTGAATCCACTCCTTCCTCTACTTCTAATGAAGACCTCTTTCCTCTACCATCCTTAATCCCTTTATCACTAAAGAAAGAAATTCCTGAGTTTGTTCCTCTATCTCTTTCACCTTTTACAGCTCCTTTATCTCCTCAATTCCCTTCTCCAACTTCTCCAGTTACACCACCTTGTGCTTTTCCTCTTCTAACTTCTCCTCCTCCACCAACAGACACTCTTCCTCTCACATCACGTTCACCACTAGACTCTCTTCCACCTCCCTTTTTTAATTCTTCCCTGGTTCACCACTTCGACTATCCCTTCTTCCACCTCTCGTCTTCTTTCTTCAATGCCTCCACCAATCTCTCATCCTCAACCTCCTACTGGTGACCATAGGTCTCCATCTTATTCTTCTTTACCTCTTTCACATTTTCCACTTCTTCCAACCATTACCAAACTATCTGATAAAGAAGTCTTTTAGTTTTTTCATGCTTTGAATACCAATGTCCAATTACTTTATGATGATTTTGACTTCTAGTGACCTATGTTGGCTCTATTTGTCACATGATTAGTAGTCAAGAGTAATTCAACAACAATTAGATTTTGTAACAGTCAAGCTACATGATGCGAAACAAGCTTTTCAAACTAACTGTAATGAGTTCTTGTAGCACCTCTAGAACATTAACCCTGCGCTTATAAGGCTTATTGATTGAATGTCTCAAACCCTTCACCATCTTAGTCAGTAGCTTGAGGATGCCCTTTAACTTTGAGAATGCTTATATCAATTTGTGATAGTTGCTAATGATGGCCTTAATTTTGACATCATTTTGCATTGCTACATATTACTTTATGAATTTGTTATTTAATTATGTCAATGTCTTGACTAATTTGCTATTTATGTCTTTTACCCCTTTTGCTGTTGATAAAAAAAGGGAGATCAATATGTAAAATGATTTATTTCAGATTTTGTTCTTAATTATCATTTATGTGTTACTGCTCTGTGACTCCACTAAATCTTGTTTATTTGTTTGATCTCATGCAGAAATTCAGGGGGAGTATAAAATAAACTTTTACATAAATCTTTAAATCTTTTGCATAGTAGTTTTGTCATCATCAAAAGGAGGAGAGATTGTTGGCCTAAGGTTGTAGGCCCAAGAGTTTGAAGATAACAAAATATAATCAATATTTATGTAAAAGACCATTTAAATTATCTGGCTCATTGTGTGAATTTATATGACTTGACTTTTCAACCCATAATATATGAGCTTTCAATCACTAAGTCCAAATGAGCAAATGAACTAAATGACAAACTAATTAATGTATAAATGACAAATAAGTTATGGCCTTTATGTAAACAAAGAATAAAATGAAAATGCTTTTCGCTGCGACTATCTCTGATCATTACATAAAAATGAATTATTTCTCTAACCCATATTTTGAGCTTCATAATAACATTTATGATGAGTTGACCATATAAGCTGCATGGGAAGAGTATCATTGGTGATAGTAGCTGCAATGCTGAAAGTTTTTAATGTTAGAAACAAAATGAGATTGCTCTAGCTAAAAAGAACATTAAGTTTCAAAACTATCTTTAACAGATAGGAGATGCAGAATGCCTATAATATGAAGAAAATTTAAGTGCAAAAGTATAAAACAATTTGTAGAAAAAAAACAAAACAAAGCTTGTTCAAAATTCTTATAAAAAATACTCACTTAGTACCTAGTTTATTTGCTTACTAGAAGCAAAAGTTTCTTAAGCTTGAAAGTATCTCAAAAGAGATAACACTGTTTTAACAAATTTGAGAAAAAATATTGAATGATAAAGTTAAAGGTTAGCTATATAAAACCTTGTTAAAACTTTTTAGTGAAACAAAAAAGCTAGTATTAGTGGTAAGCACGAAGTAAAAACTATCATCTCTATAAGTTTCTAGTTTTTTAGTAAAGAAAATCCCTCAGAAGTCCCTCAAAAGTTTTAAGGGGACTGAGCATAGGCCAAAGGGTTAAATTAAGATAAATTTTTGTGTTTCTTCTCTCTTTCTGTTACATCTTTTAGTTTGTTGAGCTTGCCTCCTCCACTTTTAGAAGACCATGATTTTAGTTGCTGAGTTGGATAAGTGTTAATTTTGTTTACTCAACTTTCATATTTCAAGCTATTACTCCATTTTTATTACTAACATCATTTAATTTTGGTAAAAATCATTGACTTACATATTTATCTGTTATATTTTATTGAACTCACTAGTCTTATGTTAAGCACTGTTTATATCATCCACCTTCTAAACAATTATTTTTAGAAGACAGTTAGTCCTACCTTTATGAAAGCAAAAATCTTTTTTTTTTCTTGCACAACACACCTATTCACCCTCCTATAAGTGTGTTTATCAATAACTAGAGATAGAGCCAATAGTGGAGCTCCCTTTTGGAAGCTAGTATGAAAATGACCTAGCCAAGAAAGAATTAGAGTTTTCTTATGGTAAGTAGCATACAATAGGCTCCATACAAAAGAGTTATGAAGAAGATGGGGTATGGGTGCAATGACTTGCCATGCGTGCAGAGGCTTTAAAACCATACTCCATGTTTTAAGAGATTGCCATGTTGCCTTATCAATGTGGAATATGCTATTGACTGTATGACATAAGAGAAGCGGCCTAGTGTCCTTAAAGAATCATTTTTTTATGTAGGATGTTAGTTGCTTTAGAAATAAAGAAATGAGGCTATTTTCAATAACATGGATATATTGCAACAAGTCCTCATTAAGAAGATATTGAACTTTGCTAAATAGATTTATAATGCAAGAACTAATGTAGGAATGGCATTCGTAGAAGACACTACTTTTATGGCCATTAGATGGTGGCCTTCTAGTAATGGTCAAATGAAGGTTAACTGTGATGATTCAAGCAAAGGAAACCTAAGCTTAGCAGATTATGGTAGTTTTATTAGAAACTCATATGGTAGTTGAGTAAGGAGCTTTTCTAGAAATGTGGGTAGGCATTTATCCATGAGTGCAAAAGCTTGAGGCACCCTCATAGGACTAGCTTGTGTGAGTTAATAATAACCTTCATGTAAGATTGGCACTTGCAATGAAGTTATAAAGCTAATTAAAATTACCCAGACAATGAACTAAGAGGTCAGGATATCGCATGTCTTGCACAAGGCAAATAGGTGTGTAGATATCTTTACCGACTACAATCTATATGATAGAACATATCTTATGGGACCTTTCTACCCCATGGTTTTTGTTAGTTTGTCTTTTTCCTTTAAGTTATGAGCCTCGTTAATTTATCAACCAAAAAAAAGTTAAAAAATGAATATGATACAAATTTATAAAGGACCTAATTAAAACTCAAAATAAAAAATTAAAAAACTGCATTGAAACTAACAAATAAGTTAAAAGATTTAAGTATTATATTATAGAATATTAATGTAATGAATTTTATTTTATTTTTTAATTGGTATATGTGTGTGTGTGTGTGTGTTTTTTTTTCTTTATATTTTAAAAAAAGAGAATTTATCGTTAGTTTTAAAATAAAAGAGAAATCCTTTGGGGGCATCTTTGGATTTTTAAATACATAATAGAGTATTCTTTATAAAAAAAACTTATATATGATTACTTATATTTTTGCTATTAGGTTCTCTAATCAAAACATGGTAAGTATATAATTTTTAAATAATAATATGACATGTGTATCATTTTTGTTTACAAGTGTATGGTTCCTTAATTAAAATAAACACTTATTATATTTTTATTAAAAAATGATACACTTGTTATATTTTAACTGGAGAACTAGATAACAAAGATATAAAGAACTGTATTTAAGTCTAATATATATTTTTTTAGAAAAAAACTTATATGCAGTTATTTATACCTTTATTATTAAGTTCCCTAATCAACTATAACAAGTGTATGATTTTTATAAACAACTGTATGATTTTCCAATTAAACTATATACTTGTCATATTTTTATTTGAGAACTATGCACTTGTGTTATCTATGAAATTGGACATTACTAGCCAAATAGCTCAACTAACTCAGACTTTTGATTCCCACGTTCGAGTAATGTGCTAAAAAAAAAAGACTTTTTTCCTTAGCTTTAGGTTTCTAAACTACTAAAGGAAGTGCTTGGTTTGAAGAATGACTAAGAGTACCTAACATCTATAGTTGGAAATTGTGATAAAGACAAGTAAAGGCATGAAATATGGTAATACCTAATCTTTCTAAAATTGAACTGAAACCGATGAGATATAAAAAAAAGACCCTAGAATCAAATGAATTGAGATTAATCAAGGTTAGAATGATAATCCAGCTATCTAGAAAAATGAGGATGTAAGATTAAAGATGGGTCGAAACTAGAGCCAGAATGTAACAACCCTAATTTCCTAATTACAGTGATTAGACTTAATTGAGTGGTTAATGATCATAAATCAAGATCTAAGGTTATTACAATTAATTAAAATAGAAAAAAGGTGATAAAATTTGAACCTTAATATTATTAAGGTTATTAACCAAACCATTACAACTATTTGAGTCCACAAAGTGATCCTAATTATCAAATAAGACCTTTGTTTCATCTTACTATTGATTTCAACTCATAAAAACCCTTATAAATGTTCCCAAATCATTACATAACATTATTATAGTAAATCTCAAGGTTTGTCACAAATAGGAGTTTGGGAACTTTCGCGCGACTTGGACCTTCCTCGCCACAGCTAAGTTAGTTACTAGAACCTAAAAACCAAGTTTGGAGACTCCCACCACGACTTGGTACACCAGTGTTGTGGCTTAAGTGGCTACTGAAACTCAAAACTTAAATTTCGTACTTTACGTCTATAATGAATAAAATTTTTGTAAAATGACAAAATGAATCATATAAAAGCAAGTCCTTTGAAATGAGCTAGATGATGTCCCAAAAAAGTTGGGTAGAGTCCTAGGCTTCTAAAAATGATAATTCTAGGCTCAGACGAAAAGAAAAATGGAGCTAAGACAAAGAAACAATTTGTAATGAAAATTGACGAAACATAATGGCATTTTCATAAATAAGTGCAACTTCTGGAAAAACACATAGGAGGCCTTTTTAAATGAAAGTTTTGAGTTGCTCAGGGTTCTCAGAGGCCGCAAAAATCATGGGAAGCCTCGGGACTGGTAAAACCCCTCTGGTGTATATTTTTCAACTTTAGTTGACCCGAACTTTAACTAGTTTACTCGATAAGGTTTTAGCTCCAAATTGAGTAATTCCAAAGACATTTTATTAAATTGGAAACCTAAATTTTATAATGAAAAAGATGGTTCTCAAAAAGGAGCTAAAATGAAGCTAAAACAAAATTGCCATTACGGAAGGACAAAATTAGAATTTTTGAAAAAGTGTGTTTCTAGAAGCTCCCACACACTTCTCCTTTCTTCTCCCATCTTCTTAAGCATGAAATTTTCTGCCCAAAATACAAAATATGATATGCTCTCTTAGGCTCACAAGAACGGGAAGAAAAGGAGGAGAAAAACTAAGGAAAAGGTAGGTAAATCCATGGAATTTTATGCTCTTTCTTCCTTAAACCTTGCTCCCCCTCCTTCTTTGCTTTCTTTCTATGGTTTTCTTGAGATGTTTGGTTCTGTTTTTGGTCCAGAAATTAGAGGGATAGTTCAAAAATTTTGAGGAGAGACAAACCAAGAAGAAGAAGGCTTGAAAGCACACTTGAATCTAAGGTAATTACTTATTGTAGTTGCTTCTTCTCCTTGCTCCATGGATGTGTATGATTTCGGCCAAGAGCAGAACCATATAGGGGGAGGTTTTTCTGCCCAAAAGCAAGAGAGAAACAAGGGTTTTAGGCTATGGAGAGATGGAATATGGCAAGAAATTCCAAGGAAAATAAATAAAAAATAAGATAGAAAAGTATAGGCTTCTTTAGGGTTTTATGAAATCTAATTTTGTGTAAGTAATTCCTTGGCTATTTGAATATTTCCTTGAGCTCCTAATACCTCTAGAAACCCTCCCAAGTGGCTCTCCCATCAAGAAAAAATCAAGAAGCTTATGAACTCCTTCCTTGGTGCATATCTCAGCTTAGGCTAGTTCATAGAGTTAGGGAGTGTTTTAATTTGTTCTAACCTTGGTTTGGGACTTTATATGATGTTGGAAGATAGGAGAAACTATTGGAAAAATTTAGGAGCCATAGATTGGAAGATGAAGCAATGGTGTCCATAATGGTCTCTTAAGAAGTAACTTAATTTTCTAATTGTGCAAGTGAATGTGTGAGGGCTCTAAGAACCTTAAATGAGTCAAAGAAGTCTAGAAATAACAAGAGAATGGAACCTAGAAATTGAATTCCAAGAGTTGCTTCATTGGGCTAATTATGGAACCATAATGCCAGTGTGGAAACCAAGTGTGTGTTGAAGCTTTAGTTTGGTGTCTTGGCTTACTTCAAGTATGTGATTGTGTGTTCCTTGTGATGCCTAGGCCAAGAGAACAACTAACCACCTAAGTACTCTTGTGAAATCAAGGAGGGAAAGGAATTAGCAAAGTAAGCTTGCATAAATTGAAAGGTAGCTCTCCACCTTATTCTTCATACTTTCTTGTGTGCATATGTACGTCATGGTATGCTTGTATGTGTTTTTATGATTTAGTAATATGCCACATGATCTCTTGAAATTGCATTGGTACCAATGTGTGCTCTTGAATGCCTTTGAATGTGAGATTGGCTCTTAAGGGTGAGGTAATGCCAAAAGTCCTTAAAAATGAGTGAGGATGTGCCAAAAGTCTCAAGGCATGGGTGAGACTAGGCCAAAAGTCTATTGGATGGGTGAGGTTAAGTCAAAAGTCCCTAAGCTAAGGGTGAGGCACTTCTAAAAGTCTTAGAAATGGGGTGAGGCAAAACCAAAAGTCCCTAAGGCATGGAAATGGTTTGATGTATTAATGTGATATGGAAATGTGGCTTTACACACTTTATGCTTGCATATTTGTATTCTTGATATATGTATGCCTTGAATATGTGGGTGAATGGGTGTGTGAGCCATTGAGATTCTTGGAATCTCACTTCTCTTTCCCTCTCACTCTTAAAATGTCTAGGTAGTGCTCAAAACTAAGGAAATGCAAGCCAAGAACATTGGCTGGCTATACCTTATTTATTTTATAGTCTAACTTATAATGGATGTTAAAGAAGCTTTGTATATTTTATCTTTAGTAGTATAAGACCTTGAGTACTTGTAACACGATGTATGGATTCCATGTAAACCTAATGTAATATTAAATCAATGAGATTATGGATTTGGACCCTTGAATGGCATGTATGTTTATTGTATTAATGGATGTTAAATAGCCAAAATGAGATGTATAGGGTTTAGGACCACTTGGGTAGCTTACCTAAGTCATAATCATGCTTTTAAACTTTTCCAAGAGGTGCCAACCTCAAGAGGAGGCCATTTGAACCAAAGTGACTCTTGATAGGGAACAAAAATGACCATTTTATAAGGCTATATCACTTTTTGTCCAAATGAGATTTTCTTGATCCAAAATTTTATCATGCATCTAAAACTTATTGAGAGATTTTTGGAAAGTCAAAGTAGGTAATTTTTGGAGGTCTGTGGAATATTTGGTGAATTGTTGAAGTTGAAAAATTTTCTGGTTTTTGTCATTGGTAATGTAGCACTGGTCTGAAAATGAATTCTATCACTCAGGGGCCAAATAATGTCTGATTGCCATGAAATTTTATAGAGAGAAACTAGACATTTCTAATGACTTGTGCCAACTAGAAGCACTCCATTTGAACATCTAGAGAGGGAGATATGAATTTTTAAAATTTTTGCCCAGTATCAAGTGTCTAAACTGACCTCAGGTACTATTTGATTAGTTTTTTATGCGTGGACGTACCTGAACTGGTCTAAAGTTATTTTTCCCATATAGATAACACCTTTATATTTCTATATTGGTATTATTTGCATGGATTAAACTTTTTTGGAATTAATTGGATATTTTTTAAATTTATGGCAGTAAGCTATATCAGTACCAGGGATAGCTAGACCTTTGCACCTTTTCGAATGTCAAACATCCTCTGTATTATGTTTTATGGCTAAGAAGTATTTTTAGCATAAATTATACATATGTAGCTTTCCATAATGGTAAAATATATATAATTTTGATTTTTTTAGAATTAGTTATGAATTTTTGAAGTTTATAACAGAAATAGCAAAATTATGGCTGAAATTGCATTCATGAATATTATGTGTTCCCTTACTTTCCATGAGTTGTAGGCCACTTTTAGTGATGGAAATAAGTTGCATTCATGCAATTAAATATGAAAATATGATACATGAGCTCATATGGTTCATGAGACATTGAATGAAAATTTTATACACGACACAACGCTAAAAAATTGCATTATTTAATACTATTTTTCTTACCTCTTTTGTGAGTTACTTGATATGAGGTATAGAGATAGTATGAAATGAGCTAAGAAATTATGGTGTTACTACAACATCTAGTCCCTCCGTAAAAGTGAGAAACGCAATGTTTAATTTCTTCGTAAACGTCAGAAATGGGCCAAATATAAAAGGAAGTCCTCGAAATAGAAGGAATTGGGGCCAAACAAAATTATGATAAAATTTTAAATATTAGAAAATGAGAATTTGAGGTTTGAGATACCCAAAAACCAGAGCTAAAAAAGCTCAGAAAATTTGCCGAAGAAAATAGGGGCATTTTTGTAATTTCTAAAAAATTTTGAAAACTCATGGGAGGGCTTTTAAATGGAAAATTTGAGCTTTCTGGGCTTCTCAAAGGCCCTGAATACCATGGGAACCCCTAGAATAGTTGAAACCCTTCCGGTGAGCGATTTCGGCTGTCGGTTAACTAAAACTTTAACCTAATGGTTCGGAATGATTTTAGATCCTTTTTGAGTGATTCCAAAGGTAATTATTATGATTAAGAGCCTAAGGAATATTATGGAAAAGATGAATTTCAAAAAGGAGTTGATTTGGGCCAAAATGATAAGAACAAAGAATAGGGACTAAAATGCAAAATGAAAAAGTGCATAAAGTGGACTCTTTACTTTCTTAAAGCACGTTTTCCTTTGGCCATTGATTAACCGACCTTCTTTCTGCCCAAAACAGAGCATGAGACCAAGGGAGAGAGATGCACTAAGAGAACTCAAGAGGAGGAAGAAAAGGCTAACAAAAGGTAAAGATTTCTATAGTCTTTCTTCTTGAAACCTTCCTCTCCTCTCTTTGCTTCATCTTTCCATGTTTTTTGTGAATGAAATGGTTCTGTTTTGGCCTTGAACCAGAGGGGAAAAGTTAGAAATCCAAAGAGGAAGCTAAGGCAAGAAGAAACACTCCTGAAAGAAGGTTGAACCCAAGGTAATTTCTTACTTTTTGTTGTTTCTTCCTTCTTGCTCTTCCTTGTGTGTATAATGCCTAAAACAGAGCCATCTAGGGGAGGAAAGTTCTAACCTAGAACTAATAAGAAACCATGAAATTGGAGTGTGGGAACTTGGAATATGCTAAGAAATTGCAAGCAAAACTAAGGAATTCCAAGTTAGAAAAGTGTAAAGCTCTTGAACACCTTGCAAAAACTGATTTGATATATGAGTTTCCTTGCATGTGTGAGTATTTGATTGAGCTCCTAAGACCTCTAGGAAGCCTCCCAAGTGTGTCTCCCATCAAGGAAAAATCAAGAAGGTCATGAACTCTTCTTTCCCCCATAGTCTCAGCTTAGGCAAGTTCCTATAACTAGGGAGAGTTTTAAATTTTTCTAAGATCATTCTTGAGTCATATGTGATGAGTGAAGATGAGTAGAGGCCTTGAAAAAAATTTAGAACTCAAAGAAAGTGAATTGGTGCCATAGCCCCATTATGTGACCTAAAGAAGCAATATATGTTTAGGCTCTTCATTTTAATTGTGTGATGACTCCAAGAGGCTTAACAGGAGTCAAGAATCATATTTGAAAAGAAAGAATGGAGCCTAGAATTTAATTGAGGGGTGTTGCTTCATTAGGTGCCTTTATGGACCATAATGAGGTCTATAGGATAACCTAGTGTCTAAGCAAGTGGTATGACTTTAGAAATTATTCCATGAACCTAATTGGCTTCCATAAATCATGTCTAGGCCAAGAGGAACCTTCCCTACACTTTTGTAGGTGTGTAGCCGAAAAGAGGAGCTTAAATTCAAAAGGAAAAGTGTGTGAATTTACACAAAGTAGCTCTCTCCACCTTTTCTCATGCATGGATGTATATTTAGCTTGTCTTAAAATGTGTGTATGTGTATTTTCAAGCCATGAAAAGTATGCTAGCATGATCTTGTTTGCCATGATTTCATGATGTCATGTTATGTTTTCAAGTGAATGTATGATGTTTATTAAGTTTTCTTGAGTGTGGAGAGGCCAAGAACTCTTCACTATAGTGAGGATAAGCCAAGAATCCTTAAACTTGGTTGAGACAAAGTAAAGAGTCTCCTAAAAGCAAAGTGGGCTCCTAAGAGTATGGTTGAGTCTAAAGTGCTCAAAGAATGGGTTAAACAAGTCCAAAATCCATGAGGAGAAGTGTGAGGCCAATCCAAACACTTGGTGAGCTCTTGAATGTCTTGTATGACTTGTTCACATGCTAAGCTTGCTTTTTGAATGCTCATGAATTGTATTATGTCTATACATGTATTTTTAAGGCTTGCTTTACATATATTATGTATGATTGAATGGAAGATGAGCTATTGGAATACTTTGAATCTCATCCACTTTTCTCCAATGATCTAAGATGCTAGGTGGACTAAGTAGCTATAGCAATGGGAGCCAACAACAATGAAGAAGGGAGATTGACAAGTTTATGCCTTGTTTTATCCATTTTGGAACCATAATGATAGTTTATGATGTATATAATATTGTAAATGTGTTATGAACTTTGAGACATATGTAAATATACTATAATGTGATGTTTAGATGTATGAAAATGATATGTGACCTCTAGCATTTATTTTGAGTATGAAATGTCAAAGTGTGCAATATGGAAGTATGGTGTAAATATGCATAAATATAGGTTGAATAGCCAAAATGAGATGCATGAGATTTAGGACTATTTGGACAGCTCAAACAAGTCTCAAATGTACTTTTAGACTTGCCCAAAAGGTGCCAAGACCAAGAGAACTCCATTTGGCAACTTTGGTACCCTATATGGAGCTAAAATTGACCATTATGGAACCTTAAGTCACTTTTTGGCCAAATGAATTAGTCTTGATCTGAGATTTGGCATGAAATTAGGTCTCATTGAGAAATTTTTGGGGAGCTAAAGAACATAATTTTCAGAGGTCTAAAGAATATTTGATAAATTTTCAAAGTTGGGATTTTCTATTGATTCTAGTATGTGCACTGTTCACACTGGTAAATTTGTATTCTGTGTCATCCAATGGGAAAATGGTGTCCAATGCTTGTGAAATTTTACAGGCTTAAACTAGAGGTCATAATATTTTTGTGGCAACTGAGATCACCTCATTTGGAGGTCTGATCAAAGAGTTATGCATTTTTGAAATTGGTTGTCAGTAGCAGTGGCGCCCTAGGAGTCCAGTCACTATTCCATAAATGTCTAATGGCTAAACGTATTGGTTTCATTCTGGAATTATTTTTACATAAATTTAACATTTTTATCTTTCTATAATGACTGAATGTGTGTGATTTCTATTTTTATAGAATTAGTTACGAATTTTAGAAGTTTGTATCAGTAATCTGAAATAGCAGCACAGGTGGCAGCGACCTCTGGAGCTTTTTGAATGTCAAAAGTCCTTTGTGATAGATTTTATGGTCTGGATGTATTTTTAGTGTGAATTAGACATCCATAGCTTCCCAGAATGACCAAGATTGCATGATTTCAATTTTTTTAGATTTAGTTATGATTTTCCAAAGTTTGGTCAGAAAGTGGAGCAATTCTGGCCGAGAATGAAACTCTTTATTCCACACTCCAATTCGGTTTCCATGAGTTGTAGGCATGTTTTTGTGATGCAAATGAGTTGTAATGATGTAATTAAATATGAGGATACATAGCATGAACTCACACGGTCCACGTGACACCAATTGCAAAATTTTTGAAGTATGACGTAATGCAAATAAGCCCATTATTTTTACTCCCTCTTTCATATACTCTCATAGGAATGATGATGTAAAGCCTATGAATGACATAAAATGAGCTAGAATTTATGGTGTTACAGTTACAATGTTGCTACTCAAGTTCTCTGTGCCATAGCAAAAGTGCTATCAGGAACCCATTATTCACACTTTTGCCCTAGCAAGTTGGAGCCTCACTACGACCACCCTATGTGGCACAGTGGTGAGAGAGTCTCTTGGAGCTCTCTAAGCTTGCTGTAGTGAGGTTGCTCTCTATTACTCTCCCTGGGCAAATTTTTTGCCTTGCGCCACAACAAGGCATCCCACATCACAGTGCTCCTCACTTCTGACTATCTCCTGGCTGCAACTCAGCTATTCTAGGCCACTACGTAACCTTCTTTTGCACCTATATCTTACAAATTTCATCCCATACACTCTAGCCCTTCCCCTAGTAACACTCTAAGGTCACTCTACCTTAATTTGTGAGACTCTAATGGCATTAATCTACCTGATTTACCCAATATACCTATCATTATTAATTCAAGACTTAGGTATTGATTCCTACTCATCAAACTATCCCGCGTTAGCAATTTAAATATCAATGATAGCAAGAAGGATTCATAACTACTAACATTATCATTTATGATAATACCATAACATACTTCCAAAAAACAAGTTATATATATATATATCCATCTAACAAGGTTCTATATTAGATATAAACAAATGTATACATTAAACACAAATTGTAAAGAGCCTAACTCCTTATTAGTTACATTATTGTTTTCCAATACACCAAAATACCTACACTTGGTAACATGATTACATGATGATGTTATACAAAAGGAAATGCAAAATTTAGCATCTACTCTAAATTAACTCAACCCAAGTGTAGCTTCCCACAAAGGCCTCTGATTATGGATGTGTATCCACTTGCTTTCCCTTATTCTTATCCAAAGAGCCTCCACCTAAAAGTATTATTCCATGAAATAGGGTGAGATGCAAATCTCAATAACTAAAAACAAATTTCATTCATATATTCCAATTTAATTAACATATGTGCATGAAATCAAATAAGTATCAGAAGATATACCAGTCATATCAGCAAATAAAACAATTATGTTATTAGTAACTACTATCACATATTAACAATCACATTTCCATATGTTAAAAGCCATTAACACCGGGAGAGGTTCTTCTATAGCACTTACTCCCCATTGAGCAAACCAGGGCTCAATACATTTAGGGGTCTAATCATAACCCAGCACCCAATTGAAGCATGATGCACAGGTAGCAGTCACACCGTAACTCCTCCATGGACTCACAAGGTCTAACCACAATATATCAGATAGCTAACCATTCATTATGCATTCAAAATTATAATTGTGCAGTGGATATAAAATTAAAGTAGATATATGCAGGGAATTTAACATTAACCCCAATTACCTCACTTGTAGATAATTCTTTGAGAGCCAACAACAATGCTACTTTAGCCTATGGACACAAAACTAGATTGTTACTATTCCTAATCATCATTTGTAGTAGCAAAACTATTACTCAAAGAATTAAACCACCAAGAACCATTTAGAGAATATTTACCTAGCCACTACAAAAATAAAATTTTGGTTGTGCTTACACCATATTAATTCCTTATTAATCATAATTATCCTTAATAAATTTTGGCATGTTACACAGAATGGCTAAACAAATTTAATCGAAAAGGTAATGGCAAAATTATAATTTCAGGTAACTTTTTATAAACTCAAAGGAGAAAGTTTTAAATGATAAAATTGAGTTTCTCAAGGTTTTCAGAGATTTAAAAATCATAGGAACCCTTAAAATGGCTAATACTTTTCCGGTGTACATTTTAGGTTGTTAGTTGACCCAAATTTTAAACAAATGATTTAGGATGATTTCAAACTCCAAAAATTGAAAGTAAATATTTTTAATAACCTAGAGGATTTAAATTTTCATATAAAAAAGACAGTTCTTAAAAAAGAGCTAAAATGAGCATAAACCAAGAAATTGAAGTAGAATGACATAATGGAAATTTTTGAAAAGTTTATAACTCACCTTCTTTCCTTCTTTTTTAGGCCATGCCACCTCCTCCCATTTAGAATAGATCTAGCATGCTCTAAACTCTACCCTCCAAGTCACACAAGAGAGAAGAAGAAGAAGAAGAAGAAGAAGAAAAACAAGCCAAGAAAATGTAAGATTTTGCCCTCTTTTTATGCTACTTACTTTGTCAAGTTGTTTCTCCTCTTTAAGCTCTCTTTCCTAGTGGTTTTATTTTTCTAAAAGGAGGGTTTTCACTATTGAACTTTTGGAAGAAGGAGAAGATTTGAGGAAAACAAGCTTTGCACCAATTTCTCCTTATGATAAGCTTTAAAATGGTGTATGATTCATGGTGAGAAATTGGCTTCCCTTTGGCTCCTCCTCTCTTCTCTTGTTTGGCCAACTTGAGTCCCATGTTAAAGGATGTGTTTTGAATGAAAGTAAGGTAGAACCAAGGGTTTTGAGGCATGAGGAAATAGATTATGAAATTAGAATGACATGAAAAGCTATATAGAGCAAGATAGTGAAGCTAGGGTTTCCATTGCACCTAAGAAGTTTTAGAACTATTTTAAGGCATTTTGAGCTATATGATACTATGATTAGATAAAAAGAAAAGCCAAGAAATTTTGCAATACATCCAAATCCAAGAAAGAATCAACAAAACTCCATATGGCTTCTCCATAGGTGGTGTCTTAACCTAGACATGAATGGAGTACCGAGGGAGTGAGTTTTTTAGTTTTAATGAATTTAGAAAGTTAGATATGATGAATAAATAATTATGAAACCATTAGATTGAATTTAGGAACTCTATATGGAAAGTTAAAATTTTAAGGCTTAAATGGGGTTAATGAAGCAAGTTGATTTTAAACCCCTCTAATCAAGTATATAATGATCCAAATGAGTTTCTTTGGAGTTATAAGACTTGTAGGGGTTTGGAAAGTAAAAACCAAGGGTAGGTTCATAATAGGCCTAAACTAGCTTTATGTGTCACCTTAGGCTTTAATGGAATTAAGTAGAGATATAAGGCATAGAATGAGTTCAATTGGGTTAATTTACCTTGTAATTGCTATGTATAGGTCCATCTAGCTCAAACACACTTAAGTGTGGGTGCCAAGTGAAAGAAAGCCAAGAGAAAAGGCAAGACCAAGTGGGTTAATGGCATTTTGAGTTTCCATAAGTTCTAAGGTAGCTTCATCTCCCTTTCTTGCATGCATTTGAATGCTTGATTGAGTTTAAATGCTTGCACTCGTTGTTTCTTGATGCTTTTATGAATTATGTTTCATTATATTTTTCCAAATGAGCTATATGTGTATAAAAAAGGTAATGAGATGGCTCTTAGCTCCCAATGGCATGGAATTGAGCCCAATAGCTCTTTTTTAGCCCTAGCTTGAGATTAGTTGAGCCTAACAAGTTTATGATGATGTCATAGCTTGAGAATGAATGATTTTTTATACTATATGATGCATTTGACTTACATGATGCATAGATATAGCATTCTTGCACCACATGCATTACATTTACTCATGGTGTTCATATATGCATTGAATTGGTTGAGATTGGCTACTAAGATTCTCCCATAATCTCACCCTCATGATCCCACTAACCATTTTCAAGGTCATCAAGTCAAAGCAAGGATATGGAGAAGACTTAAATGTTAGAAAAGTTGTATTAGAAGCGTTACATGTAGTAAATTTTGATGTATAAAGTATTATGGCATTCTTCTATATCCTTAGTGGTGTATAATGTCAAATAATGTACATCTTCCATGTATGATGATGAAACTATATGTATACGTTGATGTGCTGTAATATATATCTTATTGTGGATAGATATAAGATCATATATGACAAATGGCATAGGTAGTGCCAGTATGTATGTATACATACTTGGATGTCAAGGAGTTAAGTTTTGATCCAAGCCTCTTGACATGCAATGGAATAGTTAGAAGTGCCATATAGAATGAATGAAGTGTGCTCAAAATGGAAGAAACCCAATTAGATACCAAATGGTCCATTTTGATCCTAAACTTTGTTATGAAAGAGACCTAAAAAACTCTAATGTCAAAAGTGGTCTAAATGATCTAGTTTGACTCTAAGATTTGCCATGCAATTACACCTTTAGTAGAGATTTCTAACAAGTAAAGAATCAAAATTTTTAGAGTTGTACAAAATATTTCATGAATTTCTGAAATTCTACACAACTTTCATTTTGACCCTGGTACTGTTCATACGGTTAGTTCTAATATTTTGCGTATTTGACGAGTCAAATGAACAAGCTTGTAATAGGCATTATAAGCTTTTTGTAGCACACGTTTGCATAAATTAGAGTTGTGTAGCCAAAGATATGCATCTTTAAAATTGAAGTCTGCTATATGAGTTTATTACTACAACAATTATTGTTCTATTAAATTTTTATGGGCCAAATGAACTTAGTTTTATTTGAAATTTTTAGAGCATGTAGTTCATATCCTAAGCTTTCTATAGACACCTAATTTATGTGAATCGGAGTCTTGTAGTTCGAGTTATGAATTTTCAAAGTTAGTGCAGAATTATGATGTCTCTATGATTACGGGGTTTATGACACTCCTAGGGTATCCCACATGCTAACCTTGATAAAATGGACCTAAACAAGTGTGTTTATGATGAATATAAATAAATGAAAAGAAAGAAATGGAATCAGATGCCTACCGCTCATTTTCATATGTAAACAGACTAATTTTACTATCGAAAGCATAGTAAATATTATACATTATATGGAAAATGCCCATGACTGATATGTGCATGACTAAGCATGACAAATATGATAAAGAAAATTATAAATAAAGCCGTGAATTCTAAAATTTAAAGGCAAGAATGTAAAGGAAAAAATAAAAAAGCTTGTATTTCATTGATTAAATATGTATCTTAAATGAATATATAATGAGTATTTATAAGTTTAAAACTAGCCATTAATCTCATTAAGCTTGTCTATCACTTTTTCCTAAATTTTCAGCCCATGTTGACAGTAATGTAAGATCATAGCTAACAGTTTAAGTGTCAGTTTATGCCACGTCAACTTTTCTATAATTTCATAATAATAATTAATCTACTAACTAGCTATCACATCACTTGACCATAACAATCATATCCTTAAAACTTAGAGGAGTAGGTTTTCAGGCATATTCTGCACTTTCCTTAACTTAGTCAATTCATGCATATCCCTTTATCTTCAACTGAGCATAATTCACTATCTTCAACATATTTTATAAGCATTATCCATAAATTGTAGGCTAGGATATAAGAAAGTGTGTATGTGATAGAAAATCATTTAAATTCAATGAATAGTCACTCTTCCTAGCTGCACCCACAAAAATACTCAAAAAATCCTAACAAAATTCATGCCCTTCAATCATTATGGCCTAATTTAGCCCAAAAAACCTCATTTGGCTCTTTTGTTCAATAAATCTCCTCTAATAGATTGGTTTACAGCATAAGCCCAAAAGGTAGGTTCAGCCTAATTATTTTTTGGTGTTAACACTTTACTTCCTATATCTTTTCAGCTAATGATAATAAAGATGAGAAGAAGTTGAAATGATGTGTACTTTACTCTTTTTTACTACATTATTTAACCAAGAAAAAGTTAGGAAAAATGCTAGAATAAGCCTTATCCTTAAAGTTAGGCTACCACTTTTGAAATGTGTAACACCATATTTACTAAACTCATCTTACCTCATTTTTAAGTTCCCTTCCTTGTATCATACAAGTTTGCCAAGGAAAATCATTAAAAATATTCATTAAATTGCGTTACGTCATAGATAAAATTTTTATTCAGTGCTCCATGAGCCATATGGACTCATCCATTTTATTCTCATATTCAAATACACAAATACAACTCATAACAAACTCAAGAAGTGGCCTAGAACTCGTGCAAATAGAAGGTACACATGAAAATATAGTGTGCAGCCTCGGGTCAAAATTTTAGAATTTTGACATAATTTTGAAAAATCATAACTAATTTTAGAAAAATTGAAATCATGCACACTATACCATTATGGAAAGTTACAAATGTTTGATTTATGACAAAAATAAATCCAGACCACAATAGAGGCTGATAGTCATCAGAAATTTATGGAACAGTACTAGAGGTCGATTATCATTACTAGTACTATCCTCCAATTTCAAAAATTTATATCTCCCTACTCAGAGATCCAATTGGGGTAATCTCGGTAGCCATGGAAAGCTATCATGTCTAGTTTATGTCTATAAAATTTCATGAGTATTGGACACCATTTGGCCTTTAAATAACATATCCCAAGTTTCTAACCATATGAACAGTGTCTGATCAGTTCAGTAGGAAAATGCCAATTTTAAAAAATCATAATTAATTCAATAGAGCTCTAAATAATCTATTATTTAGCTTCTCAAAAAGCTATGGATAAGATCTATATGCATGCCAAATTTCATAGGCAAATTCATTCATTTGGTTAGATTTTGATGTTAGGTTGCATAATGATCATTTTTGTGTCTTATAAGGGGTCCAAATGGTTCAATTTGGATTCTAAGGTAGCCATGGCCACTTTAGGACGTGGAAAAGCATCAAAATGGTCTTCTAAACTTGTCTTAAAGGTGCACAAACCTGTATTTCTCAAGCTCACTCATTCACCCCAAGTTATACATAAGAGCATACATGTCAAAGCTTGCCATCCAATGCCTAAAATGCACTATATCATACATATGGCATTAAATCTCATACATACATGATACATTTATATATTTACATGTGTTCATAAGGTCATACAACACATATGATAAGAGATTACATCATGTACTACTCATATGGCTACAAATTTGCATTTTGACATACTTGATTGTGACACTTTCTCTTTTTAGCTTGGTGGCTCTCACTCTTTGGCTCCCTTGGTTCACCTAGACATGTTAAACATGTGGGGAGGAAAGAATGAGATTTAAGAATTCCAATAGCTCTTCTCCTTTTCAATTACACATAAGGAATGCAAAACCAAGTCTAGAAATACATGCATGACTATCATAAGGTATGTGATTATTTAAAAAGCATTCTTAGCATTCAAAGAATCACATTAAACTTACATAGGCTTGCCAAGCAAGTGGTTTGCCCTCACCCATTCTCTTCAAGGATCTTGGACTTGCCTTATCCTTTTTTTTTAAGGCTTTGAACTACCTTGCTCTTAGGAGACTTTTAACTTTATCTTAATTATTCTTAAGGGTTCTTGGCTCATCCTCACCATAGCTAGAGGATTCTTGGTTTCACCACACTCAAGTAAACCAAAGCAAAGTAACAAAACATCATTTGAAGGCATAAAATAACATCATGGTACCATGGCATATAAAATCATGCTAGAACACATTTTCATGACTTAACACATACATACATACATTCAAAGACAAGATAACATTCATTCATGTATGAAAAAAAGGAAAGAGCTACCTTTACCACACAAGCACATTTTTCTCTTTAGGATTTGATTGCTCTTCCTTGGCCACACACACAAAAGAAGGTGGGACTTATTTCTCTTGGCCTAGACACATTATACGAAAGCCAATTACACTCTTGAACCAAATTCTAAAGTCATTCATTCATTAGAAAAGTTAGGTAGTTCATATGACTTCTTTGTGGTTCCATAATACACTTAATGAAGCAACCCTATGGAAACATGATCTTTGCTCCATTCTCTTCACTCATTTATGATTATTGACTCCTTTTAGGCCTCTTTAAGTCATCACATAATCAAATTAAGGAACCTAGATAGGTGTTACTTCTTTAAGCCATAATATGAAACCTATGATACCATTTCACTATCTATGGCTTCTAAAATTTTTTCAAGACTTTCTCTCATCCTCTTCCATCATATATGATTCAAAAATAAGCTTGGAACAAATTAAAACTTCCCCTTGGTACTCTTTCTAGCATAGGCCAAAACCATGCTCCATGTGAGTACCAGGTGGGTTTGCTTCATTTTCTTAATAGAAGATGCATATGAGGAGCCTACTAGGGATTTTAAGAGCTTATCTAAACACTCATTTAAGTATAGGAATTATTGTATCAAATCAAATTTTTAGTGGAACACTTGAAACTTTAACTTTGCTATCTTGATTTTTCATGGTTGTTTGTTAATTCTCTTTGCATATTCTCATTCTCCACACTTAATTTTCTAGGATTCACCCTTGGTTTTGCCCAAAATCCAAGTTCTCTTGGACTTCCCTAAGGTGTTCGAACCTACAAGAGAGAGGGGGAGGAAGAAGCTACCATAAAAGTGAGATTTTACCTTGTTTCCTTAGCTTTTTTTGCTTGTTTCTCACTTTGCTTGATCTCTCCTTAAACACAAAATTTTCCTCTATGTTCTACCCCTAAAATAGCACCAAAAACTTCAAGAAAACCATAGGAAGAAAGGGGAGAAGGAGGAGAAACATTTTGCTAAAGAAAGAGCTTGAAATTTCATAAAGTTTCATACCTTTTCCTTGCCTTTTTTTCCCTTCAAAACCTCTTCCCTTGGTGTACCTAAGAGCTAGCTTTCTTCTTTGGTCTTGGGGCAGAATTGGTCAATCTAAAAGGCATTCCACAAAAACTGATGGAATAGTAACATTGGTCTGAGGGCATCCTACAACTAACATTACACTTCAAAAATTCATATCTCCCTCAATACATATCCAAATGAGGTGCTCTTAGTGGTTATGGAAAGCTTGAGATGCTAAACTAATTATTATAAAATTTTCAAGGGCGTATGAGTTCATTTGGCTTATGAAATCTATTGCATATCAGAGGCTGCTATAGTATCAGGCACCACTAAACTTCTAACTTAAAAAATTCATAACTCTCTCTATACAACTCCTTTTCATGTAAACTTAGTGGCCCTAGAAAGCATATCATGTCAGCTATATTCCTATAAAATTTCATAAGTATTGGAGTTCATTGGCCCTTAAATGATATAGAGAATAAAACTGACCATATGAATAGTAATATAGACATTTTTGCAAAATTTGGCCAATTTTGAAAATTCATAATAAATTCTTTAGAGTTCTAAATTTAGTGCTCTTTAGATTTATAAAAAGATCTAGATGAGACCTATATGCTTGCTAAATTTCATGTAAAAATTCGTCTATTTGGTTAGGTAAGAATATGGTCATTTTAGAGGTCAAAGTGGTTCATAAAAGTGACAAATGACCTTCCCATCAATCTGTAGCCAATTGAGCACATCCAAAAGCATAAATACATCATTGGGGAGTATCTCAAATGATCTAAATCATCATACAGCTCAAAAGCACTATCCTAATTATTATCATACACTTTTACTTAAAGGTACTAGGATGTCAATCTCTCATATAAGTATTCATTTAGCTTCAAAATTGGTACATACATCATAGTTATATACATGTAAACATGTTCAAAGGTCTAAATTACATATGCATCATGTGGTTACAAAATTTGACATCAAAATACCTAATCTCCTATTCTATTGTTAGAGTCTTACTTTTCAAGGTGTTTAGCCTCCATTTCTTGTTTCTTGAATTTCACCTAGACATGGTTAGACATAATATAGGGAAGAGTAAGATTCAGAGAATCCCAATAGCTCTTTACCCTTTCAAATATACATATGTGATGCATTTACATGTCAAAGAATACATGCATGCCATAAAAGCTTCTCATGAATATACATAGATTAATTTCCTTATTATATGAACTCATACATATCAAACATAGGCTCTAAAGAATATTGATTTAGCATTACTCAATTTTTTTGGTACTTTTGGATTTGTCTCACCTACTTTTAAAGGACTTTCAACTTAGCCTCACTCTTCTTGAGACTTTTGGTTTTGTCTCACCCATTTTTAGGGACTTTTTGCAACATCTAGTTCTCTAAAAATGAGAGAAAACGTAAGAAACATAACGTACGGTTTCTCCATTAACGAACAAAATTTACCAAATATAAAAGGAAGTCCCCCGAAATGACTTAGTTAAAGTCTCAAAAAATTTAAGAAGTATTCTAGACTCCTAAAAATGAGAATCCTAGGCTCAGATAGAAAGAAAAATGGAGCTAAAAGAAAGAAATAATTTCTTAAGAAAAACTTACGAAACATAATGGCATTTTCTTAATTTTGAGTAATTTTTGGAATTCACACAGGATGGCTTTTTAAATGAAAGTTATGAGTTCTCCGGGGTGCTCAAAGGCCCTAAAAACCATAGGAAGCCCTGGGACAGTTAAAACTCCTTTGGTGGACATTTTTCAATATCGGTGTACCTGAATTTTGACGGATTTATTCGGAAAGGTTTTAGCTTCAATTTGAGTGATTTCAAAGGCATTTTACTAAATTGGGAACCTAAATTTTATAATAGAAAAGATGATTCTAAAAAAGGAGTTAAAACGAATTAGAAATGAAAATGCCAAGAACTAAAGGCAAAATAGCAATTTTTTAAAAGTCTTCCTTCCTCCACCTATATATATGAGGCGCCCCACTCTCCCCTTCATTTAGCCCCATATGTTTTTGCCCTAAACCTAAGAAAGAAGCCCTAGGATGCGGTGCACCAAGAGGAGGATGAACAAAGGAAGAAAACAAGGTAGAAAGGTGTGGATTTTCATTCTTTTTCATGCTTCCTCCTTTCCAAACCTCTCCTTCTCTATTCCTCTTTCTTTCTTATGATTATAATAAATTTTATAAATCTATTTTAAGGGAGAAATTAAGAAAAAAATTCATATTTGAAGAGAGGAGTTCAAAGAAGACAATATTCAAGTGAGAAAAGCCATGAAAATAAGATAATTTCTTCTTCTATGGTTGCTACCCCTTGCTCCTCTTCTCCACCCATTTTGCCCCACTCAAGAAGTCCTAAGAGGGCTTGGTCTTTAGACAAAATCAAAGGTGATTCTTAGAAAAAAGGGTGTGAAGATTAAGAATATGCAAAGAGAATTAACAAATAACCATGAAAATTCAAGATGCAAAGTCTAGGATTTTATATGTTCTTTGCAAAATCTGATTTGATACCTTGATTCCTATGTCTAAATAAGAGTTTAAATGAGCTCCTAAGATCCCTAGAAGTCTCCCCATGTGTTTCCTCCATCAAGAAAATAAAGCAAAATCCATGAAGGCCAAATTTCTCCATAGGTTTGGCCAAGAGAGGTTTATATACCTAGTGAGAGTTTTAAATTTTTCTAAACCCATTTTTGAGTTATATATGATGAATGAATATGAGGGGAAGCCTTGGAAAAAATTTAGAAAGCTTAGAGAATGAGTTGGTGCTTTATGTTCTATAATATGTCCTAAAGAAGCAACATGTAATTAGGCTCTTTATTTTAATTGTGTGATGATTCCAACAGGCTTAAAAGGAGTCAAGAATCATATTTAAAAGGAAAAAATGGAGCCTAAAATTTATTTGATGGGTGTTGCTTCATTAGGTGCATTTTTGGAACCATAAAGGGATTTATAGGTTAAGGTAGAGTCTAACCAAGTTGTGTGGCCTTAAAATTAATTCTACAAACCTAATTGGCTTCCATAAAATGCGTTTAGACTAAGAGAAATCATTCCCACACCTTTGTGTGTGTGAAGCTGAAAAAAAGAGAGAAAATTCAAGAGAAAAAGTGTGTGCTTGCTTTTAAGGTAGCTTTCTCTACCTTCTCTCATGCATAATCGTTTGCTTTACTTGTCTTTGGATGTGTCTATGTGTATTTCAAACCATGAAAAATGTTCTAACATGAGCCCTTACTCTATGGTACCATGATGATGCATTATGTTTCTAAATAATGTTTATGATATTTGTTTTGGTTTGCTTGAGCATGGTGAGGCCAAAAACCCTTAGCCATGGTGAGGATGAGCCAAGAACCCTTAAAATTAGTTGAGACAAAGTAAAGAGTCTCCCAAAACTGAGGTTGACTCCCAAAAGCAAGGTTGAGTCTAAGAACTTCTTACAAATGGGTGAGACAAGTCTAAAATCCACACATAAATGGGTGAGGCCAACCACTTGCTTGGCAAGCCTATGTATGCTATGTATGACTTTTTCAAATGCTAAGAATACTGCTTGAATGAATGCACATGTCCATATGCCCATGCATACATTTGTGAGACTTGTTTTACATCTTTTATATATGATTGAATGGGAGATGAGCTATTGGGATTCTCTGAATCTCATCCCCTCCTCTCTAATGATCTACTATGCTAGGTGGACTAAGAGACCAAGGGAATGGAAGCCAACTACATGAGAGATGAAAGCTTGGCATCAAAATGGATAGATTTTGTTACTTTAAGGCCTTATGGATGGCAATTGATGTAATCCATAGTTGTATATGCCCTAGGATGATATGAACATGTGTAATTATGATAATATGTCATGCATAAATGAGAGATTATGTTATGTGACCATTAGAATGTAAAATGAGTATGTTATATCAAACTAGTTTCTTGAATGGCATTATGTAATTGTGTACAAATGGAAGTAGAATGGTCAAATTGAGATGCATGAGGTTTGGGACCATTTGGTCAGTTCATACAAGTCCTATTTATGCTTTTAGACTTTCCCAAGAGGTGTTAAACCCCAAGGAAAATCATTTGGACATTTTGGTATCTTGTATGGATCAAGAATTGACTATATTGGAATCTTATGTCACTTTTTTATCCAAATAAACTCTTCTTGATCTAATATTTGGCATGCAATTAGAACTTGTTGAGAGCTTTTTGGAAAGCTAAAGAATATAATTTTTGGAGGTATAGAGAATATTTGAAAATTTTTCAAAATTGGCAAAAATTCTAATTTTGGTCTGATGCACTGTTCACTTGGTCCAAAAATGATTTCTATCACATAGGGCCCAAATGATGTCCAATTGTCACAAAATTTTATATAAAGAAACTAGATATTCCAGTGACTTGTGTCAACTAGAAGCACCTCATTTGGATGTCTAGAGAGTGAGATATGAATTTTTGAAGTTCCTACCTAATATCAGGCTCCCCAACTGACCTCAAGTACTATTTGATTAGGTTTCGAGGTCTAGGTGTGTCTGAACTGGTCTAGAGCTATTTTTTTCCTCTAGATAACATCTATAGCTTTTTATATTAGTATAATTTACATAGGTTATATTTTTATGAAATTAATTAAATATTTTTGAAATTTGCTGCAGAAATCTATGATAGTACCAGTGGATAGCCCGACCTCTGGACATTTTCAAATTTCAAACGCTTTCTGTGTTGTGTTTCATGGTCTGAACATATTTTTAGTATAAAGTAGACATGTGTAGATTTTTAGAATAGCTAAGAATGCATAATTTCAATATTTCTAGAATTAGTTATGGTTTTTCAAAATTTGTGACAGAAATGGCAAAATTCTGGCAAAAAATATAAGTATGAGTTTTATGCTTCTCTTTGGTTTCCACGAGTTGTAGGCCACTTTTAGTGATGAAAATGAGTTGTATCCATGTAATTAAATATGAAAATATTATACATGAGTCCATATGGCTCACAAGACTCTAAAGGAAAATTTTATATGCAATGTAATGCTAAATAATGCCTTATTTTAATGCCATATTTGTTACTCTCTTATGAATTTCATGATATGAGACATGGAAGTAGTATGAAATAAGTTAGAAATATATGGTATTACACTTTTTTTCATCCTCACCCATTCTGAGAAACTTTTGGCATAATCATATCCATTCAGGCTACTTTGCATTAAAAATTGCATTTCAAAAAGCATAATAGTACCATTCATGTAATCAATAGCTATAAACATATCTCTTAGTTCAAACATATACACTAGCATCCAATGACAAGCAAACACCTAAGGAATGCATGTAAGAAAGGTTAGAGCACTACCTTGTGTAATACCTTAGTTCCCTACCCTTCAAATCATATCACATAGGCTTATCTTAACACATACTTGGCATATAACACACGTTTGCATGAAAATGGTACTTTTATCATTAGTTAATTGCGAAATGGGAAAGCCATATACATCACTCTTGGCTTTAGGAACCATGTGGACTTACAAATTTCATTTTCTATCCATAACATATCTATTCATATCATAAACATCCCAATTCATCTCAAGAATCTTGGATTTGGAACCATGTTTCAAGAAAACTAGAATTTGCTCTTGTGTTGGTGTTCCAAATTTCTGACATGAATTTTGGAAATTTATAACTAATTTTAAAAAAATCAAACTCATACATATTATACCTTTCTATAAAGATCTAGATGTTAACTAATGATAAAAATAATTTCAGACTAAGACAATAGCTTTTAATTTATGAAAAATAATAGAATAGTATATTAGGTTTGTTCTCATATAGCTATAGGACCTGGAACTTCAAAAATTTATTTCTCTCTCTATAGATTTTCAAATGAGGTGATCTTAATGACTATGGAAAGCTTATGATGTCTAATTTATGCCTGTAAAATTTCATAAGCATTGAACATTATTTGTCCCACAACTAACATAGAGAAGTAAACTGACCATATAAACAGTACCCTTAACAATTCTGCATAATTTGGTCAACTTTAAAAAATTATAATAAATTCTTTAGAGCTTCAAATTGAGTGCCCTTTAGCTATATGAAAAGATCTAGATGAGACCTATTTGTTGGCCAAATTTTATGAAAAAACTCATCTATTTGGTTAGACTTTGGTTCAGCTCAAGAAATAGTCAAAATTGAAGTTAATAATGGATTCAACATGCACTAAATGCCTTTCTCATCTTTCCACAACCACTTGAGCAAGTTTAAAAGCATAACTATAGCCTATAGAAGCATGCCAAATGATTCACATAATCATGGAGCTCATTCTCACCTTGCTACTTGCATTTATACACATCAATATAATAGCATATAAGTGGCAAGAACTCACATATTCATTCATATGGTTCCAAAATGGATACATACATCATATTTACATAGATTTGAATATGCTCGAAGCTTTACATCATATATATATTATGTGGTTACAAATCTTGATGTTGAAATGCCATCAAAATGCCTAATAGTCTATTTCATTGTCAAAGTCTTGCTCTCCAAGATATTTGGCCTCCATTTCTTAGTCCACTTGGCTCACCTATACATGGTTAGACATATGTGGGGGAAGAGTGAGATTCCAAGAATCCCAATAGCTCTTTACCCTTTCAAACATACATAATAGATGCATTTATATGTCAAAGAATGCATATATGCCATATAAGCTACTAATGAAAATACATAAATCATTTTCCTTATCATATGAACTCATACATATCAAACATAGGTTCTAAAGGGCATTGGTCTAGCCTCACCTAATTTTTTTGAGACTTTTGGATTTGTCTCACCCACTTTCAAGGGGCTTTTGACTTAGCCTCACTCTGCTTGAAACTTTTAGCTTTATCTCACCTATTCCTAAGGACTTTTGGCTCATCCTCACCCATGCTAAGAGACTTTTGGCATAACCATATCTATTCAAGCCACTTTGTATTTATAAACATCTTTCAAGAAGCATAATGGTACCATCACATATAACTAATGGCTAGAAACATATCTCATAGTTCAAACCTATACACAAACACTCAATGACAAGTAAACATTTAAACAATATATGTGAGAAAAGTTATAGAGCTACTTTAAAGCAAGATTGCAAACTTTTCTCTTTGCTTATTCCTTTCCTCTCTTGGCCAAACACTTACAACTAGGTGGGGTTTGCTTTTCTTGACTTAGACACATTAAATAGGACATATTTCAATTATTGGAACAAGCTTTAGCTTCTCACAACCTCTATGCAAGGCTACTTTGTTCTAAGATACCATTATGGTTCCATACAAGATCTGATGAAGCAACTCTTGAAATTCATGATCTTGGCTCCTATTTCTCATTCAATCTAAGTCTCTTGACTCCATTTAAACTCCTTGGAGTCATCACAGTTTTAATTCAAAGAGTCTAGATATAAGTTGCTTCTTTAAGTCTTAAAATGGAGCCTACACCTTCATCTCATCAACCATGATTCTTAAATTCATTTTAATGCTTTCCTTGATGTTTACTAATCATATCTAGTTCATTTTTAGCCTTAGAAGTAATTAAAACTCTCCCCAGGTACTTGGAGAGGTCTTAGTCGAGACATGCACATGGTTATGGTCCCATGGAGTTTTGCAAATTTTCTTTAGGGAATTGGCACATGTGAGACTTACTATATGTCTTAGGAACTCATACACATTTTTAGACAACTTAAATTACCACTAAAAAGTCTCATATTTGCTAAGGTGCAACTAAATCCTTAGGTTTGGTAACTTGATTTCTAATGCTTCTTATTTAATTCTAATTGCATATTTTTAATTCCCACACTTTAAAATCCTTGTTCCTTACTTGGTTTTAGTCACAACTCATTCCCTTCTAGGTGTTCTATAGTTGGCCAATCCTATCCCCCATGGAGAGCAACCAAGAGATGCAACAAGAAGTCATGATTCTTACCTTGTTTTGATGTTTTTCCAATGTGCTTTCCTATGCTTCAAAGAGCTCTTGCAAACTCTCCTTTCTTCTTGTTGAACCAACCACAAAATAATCCCAATCCAATCACCAAAACCATAGAGGAAGAGAGGAGAAGGAGTAGAATAAGTTTGCTAAAGGAAGGAGCATGAAAAATCATAGTTTTCTTACCTTTTACCAAGCTTTTCTTCCTCTTCTTCCCTTTCTCTTGTGCACCTTACATAGTTGGTCTCTCCTCTGGTTTGGGACAGAAATAAGGCCAGTTAAAATAAGGGAGAGATGGGGCGTGACATATAAGAAGGGAGGCTTCTCAAAACACTTTTCAAAAATTACCACTTTATCCCCTTTTCTTGGTCATTTCTTTTTAGGCTCATTTCAACTCCTTTTTTAGAATCATATTTTTTATTATAAAATTTAGGTCCTCTAATTTATAAAATGCTTTTGGTTTCACCTAAATTGGATTAAAAACCTTCCTAAACTAATCGGTCAAAGTTCGGGTCAACTAACACTCTAAAATGTAAACTATAAGAGTTTGAACCATTCTAAGGGTTCCTATGATTTTTAGGACCTCTGAGAACCCCGAAAAGCTTAAATTTTTTATTTAAAGATCCTTTTTTTAAGTTTTCTAAAAAGTGCCCAAAATTACGAAATTACCACTAGTTTTCGTCTAATTTTATTTAGCTACTCTGACTCCAGTTTTTAGGCATCTTAAGCCTTGTATTCTCATTTTTAATTATTTAAAAAAAATTTCTAATTTTATTTGACTTCAAATCTTTCTATTTAGGAGACTTTCTTTTATAACTAGTCAGTTTTTAATTTTTTTAGGAAAATTAGACATTACACCTTATATAAAAAATCACACACTTTTTCCTTTATTCTTTCCTTCCCTTTTTCGGCTACACACTTGCACTTAGGAGAATCTTAATTTTCTTAGCCCAGACACATCAAATAAGACACAATTCAATCATTGGGATCAATTTTAACCTTACACAAACTCTATGCAAGCTCACTTTCCCATATGACATCAATATGGTTCCATAAAAGGGTATAATGAAGCAACCCTTAGAATTCATGATCTTGGCTCCAATTTTTCATTCAATCTAAGTTTTTTGACTACATTTAAACTCTTTTGGAATCATTACAATTTCAATTCAAGGAGTCTAAATTCAAGTTGCTTCTTTATGTCTTAAAAAGGAATCTAAACATCCATCTCATAAACCATGATTTCTAAATTCAAACCAATGCTTCCCTTGATGTTTACTAATCATATCTAGGCCATTTCCATCCTTAGAATTAATTAAAACTCTCCCTAGATGCCTAAACCTTGCCTTGGCTGAGACATGCTACATGGTGAGCATTCATGGAGTTTATTTTATTTTTCTTAGGGAATTAGTACTTGTGAAGCTTTTTAGATGTCTTATAATCCTTTACAGACTCTTACATAGGTTAGGTTATTCTTAGAAAGCTTAAAAAATGGCTAGGTGCATTAAGAACCCTAAGTCACATAACTTAATTTCTAAAAATTTTCTTTTAAATCTAATTGTATATTCTTATTCCTCATACTTGATAACCCTTGTCACTACCTTGTTTTAGCTTGAATTCATTCCTTAGTGAGTGGACCTTGTGCTGGACGAAACTAACATGAGAAGAGCATGCAAGAGGAAGCAACAAAAGGCCATGATTCTTACCTTATTTCCAAGCTTTTTCAAGGAGCTTTCACTTAGTTCTAGCTTCTCCTTCCAATTCTAACTTCCTCCTACTGAACCAACCCCAAACCAGTCCTAAATTAGTCATGAAAATCATGGGAGAAAAGAGGAGGAAGAGGAGAAGATTAGTGAAGGAGAAAGCATAAAAAACTATGGATTTTTTTACCTTTTTGCTTGGTTTCTCCTTCCTTTCTTCCTCCCTTCTTATGGCCTCTCCCCATTGCCCTTGGTTCTATTTTGGAGTGGAAGTAAGTCAATTAGGAGGAGAGGACAAAAGTGGGGCGTGTTTTAAGGGGGCTAAGGCTCATTTAGATAACTTTTTAAAATTACAATTTAGTCTCTCATTTTGGTTTTGTCCAATTAGGCTTATTTCAATTCCTTTTTGAGAACCATCTTTTTTATCATGAAATTTAGGTTCTTTAATTCATAAAATCCTTTTGGTTTCATCCAAATTAGATTTAAAACTTTCCCAAACAAATTGGTCAAAATTTTAGTCAATTAATATTCTAAAATGTAAACTGGAGAGGTTTTGGCTATTATAGAAGTTCCTATAGCTTTTAGGGCCTCTAAAAACCCTGGGATACTCATTTTTCCCATTTAAAGGTCCTTCCTTGGAGTTTTCTAAAAGTTAGCCAAAATTACAAAAATGCCACTAGATTTCGTCTGATTTTATTTAGCTATTCTTACTCCAATTTTTGGGCTTTTTTTATCTTGTATCCTCATTTTCAATTATTTAGAATTTTGTCCTAATTTTATTTAACCTCAAATCATTCGATTTAAGGGACCTCCTTTTATATTTTTCTCGGTTTAAGACTTTTAAAACATGCCACATATTACATCCATTGCATTATTCTTCCTCCTCCTTTAACTCCATTTAGGCCAAGAGTAAGATTGAGAAGGAGAGAAAGAATGCTTCATGTTAGCCATGGAAATTGAGAACAAGGAAAAGCTATGAATGAAAAGAGAAGGTCTCAAGACATATCAATAGAGGTATGTGTGGAAAAGTTGCTTAACTCTTTGATTGCTTCCATTCCAACCAAGTGGAATATTGAATCTATGGAATTTTATTAATTGGACTGTGATGAATGCTATTTTATATATATTAATCCTCCTAATTTAGGCACTTTGATGATTGAATATGACTTATTACATTTTATTAGATGATAATTGATTTTATTGGCCATTTTTTGCACTTTAGGAATTAAATTACAAAATTATTGGTTTTAATACATAAATTTGTTTAAATAATTTTGTAAAATTGTTCCTACTTAATTGTCTCCATTCTTTTTGTGCAGATTTTGGGCAAATTAAACTTTAATGTTAGAGGAAATTTTGGAAGATGATGGACCCACTAATTCACATAAATAAAACCATGTTGCCTTCCACTCCATGCATACACACCCACTCCACGATCATTCACTCATGGCACTTTGCTCACAAGTATGAGGGAATAATGTACTAGCTCATTCCATTCAAGTTACACCATCCATTCACACTCTACTTCACATATGTAAGCACGACTGATGTGGGAGAGAGTAGTCAAAACACTAACATGTAGCAGACTCACGTTTCATACTCACATGTATGGGTGTACTCATCCATTCAAGTAAGCACACACATGAAGGCACTCTATCACACATGCCAGTTCACTCACACAGGCTGCCACGTACATGTCTCTCATCCACGCACTCCACATGATTAAAAGAAGCATATGGAAGCAAGGAAGGAAGGAGAGCTAATAAAGGAAGAAGCTTGTGAAAAGTCTAGGTTGGAGGGTACAAGACACAAGAAGACGAGCTCCAACCACTACACAAACACACACCAGGGAGTTAAGAACACACAAGAAACATATAGGTGTAGCTTCCCTTCATCCACACGTATCATTCTAACATTCATACATCCAAGTCAACTTACACTAGTTCGTCCAGTATATTCACATACAATGCATCAGCTCACAAAATCCCTTCACACTCAAGGTCACGGCTTTACTCATAAATCACTCGAGAACACCATCATGCACAGGCATTCAACAATCCATGTCACAAGGAGACACTCTCAAGTATTGGGAGCAAAGCACGTTGCCACATGTTCAGCTCTCTTGTTCACACAAGAAAGCTACACGAGTGAGGATTCACATTCAAGAGGGGTAGCACGGGTTGACACTTAGCTACACACCTACATGAAGGCTGCATGTTACACGTAAATAGCTAGCTGAAGGTCATATAAAGGAAGGTACAACAGCAGCTCATGAAACAGAAGCTTAAGCACGGGTTAAAGCAAGCCATGAGTCCAAAATAATACAGCAACTCTTAACTTCATACACACACAGTAGCTAACATGGGAAAATAGAGCAAGAAAATAAGGTTTCACGTGGCAAAGGAGAAGGTTTCATGTGAAGGAAGATGTGATAAAAGAGGCATGGGCAGCATGAATAAAAAATGGGAAGAAGCTCACGTGGAAAGGAATTAATGAAGCACGGCAGAGCACATGAAAGGAGAATTGATAAAGGAAGATTGGGCAGAACCAAAAAGGCACGTGAAAGAAAAAAATGGGTTGAGCACGTGATTATTAAAAAGAAAATAAAGAAGCATGTGAGGAAGGGAATTAGGAGACTCAAGTATCCAATCATCAAAGGGAGGCGTAACACAATTCATTCATCCATCTTATTCCATTCACTCACTCCATTACCATAGCCATCATCCACCCATTCTTCCCCCATCGTTCCCTTACAATGAAGCATTAATTTTACTCTTGTGGCTAGCTAGGAGGAGGACCTTGGATTGAAGCTTGAATCTAAGGAGATTGTCAAGAGGTTTTAGGCTAAGATTTCTATTTTATTTTCTCTCTTTCCCCATCAATTTTTGTTCTTATACTTACTTGGTTGAGCTTGTAATTGACTAAAGTTGGTGTGGTTTATAATTAGTGGCTGATTAGATATTAATTAGGAGAGTATTTGAATGATTAATGGATTGAATTAAATGCTGGATTTTCATTTTCCTACAATTATCTATGTATCAATCAAGGTGTTTGATGAAATGCATGTGAGAGATTAAGTACTTGAATGTCTAATTTGAGGTTTCCTTGGAGTTTGATTGGTTAATTAAACATCTTAGGGTGAAAATTCAAAGACTAATTGATTGATTAATCACCCATTTAAGTATTCAAATATCTTAATCACAAGAAGTAGTAATTTAATGGGAGTTAAGGTCTTAATTAAAATTAAATTGCTAATCTCTTGAATCTTGAGTAGTAACTCAATATCACTTGCCATGAATACAAATAGGGACTCTTAGACTAAAACCAATGATAATTGAATTATGATAAGGATAGTAGATACCAAGGGATGAATCCAAAGCTAGTTTACAAGTCTATTAGTTACTTCTTCATTGATGTAATTTAGTTAGTAATTAGAATTTTAATTCACTTTAAATTTGAGCTAGTTAGTTTAAATCAAACCCCTATTTAGTTAGGTAGTTTTTAGAGTTTTTTTACACTTAGAAAACTTAATTGAATATTGAAATCTATTTCCAAGGGAGATGATTTAGGTTGCACCCTATATTGCAAAAACTTTTTAACCTAGTTTATTTTGAGGTTGCACGACACAACCATTCGAATAGTTAAAAAGATTGAAGAAAGGACACTAAGGGGAAGCTGGGAGGAAGCTATAGATAATTAAAGGTAAGTAATTAAGTTTGCTCCCTTAAACCAATTAGGCCAAGAGTGGTGGAGTGAAAAGAATATGGCCACAAGGACTTTGCCATATGAATAACTTTAATTAAATTAGAAGAATACCACAACAAAGGCAGAATGTAAAAGGGGTGTTGACACTAAATGGAACTACACAATGAGACAATATGGAAAGTGTATGCATATAATTGCCATAATTGGAAATGAATGTATCGAGACTAGGAAAGCTAGTAGCTAATGAACTAAATTGTCATTCCAATAAGAATTAGAGGCTGAACTTTAAGGTTTTGAACTCAACACAATTAATTTAAATGGTACTAAATTAATAAGGAGCAAAGGAAACAAAAATGTGATAAAATTCAAATTAGGAATTCAAATTTCCAACTAACGAAAGAGAATAAGATCTACCGTATGAGAAATTAGTAGCCAAATTTTATTTTCAATCTTTCTCATCACTTGTTCTTGGTTAAGGTATTATGTGATTGAAATTATAGGGAAAGAATTGTGACAACAAGGGCTAAGGACTAAATTAACAAAATTGCAGTAACGAAACAAGTAGTTACCACTGTATTCTTTCTATTTATGTACATAATTGCACTGAATAATTCTTGAATTTCCTATGCTATGTATGGTTGCATGTATGTCTACTAAAGTGGCTCTTATGAGTAATAAATCATTATTATTGGCCAATGACTGAAGCATATTAGTTTAACGAATGAATGTATGCTGCTTTCTGGTAATTGCATGCTCCTACACTGAATTGTGCATCGAATGTACCCTGGATGATATTCAGTGCTGTTTATATGCATATTCTTTGAATACACTATTATCTACTAGGATTTTATCTCATTACAAAGGTAACTATTTTTCTAGGTATTAGTTATACCACAGATGGAGTCAAACAAGCAGAAAATAAACAAGCAAACTATTAGACTACATGTTGTTCTTATAGCTAGTTGTGTAAATCCTTTGAATAGTGTAAAATATTAAAGCATGACTTTAGTTTTAAGAGTGTAAAGTTACTTTGTAATCCTCTATGTTGTATCTATATGATAATGCCACATGAGTAACTTTTTGTGCAATTTGACGACAATATCTAACAAAAGTGTTAATTTGCATGTGAAAGTAACTTTAATTACTATTTTTGCATGAAACTTATTATCATAACCTTAGAAATAATTTTGGAACAATGGTCTATGCTTGGTTGATGTTAGGGAGACCATTTTAAAATTTATGCATGAATTCCCTGAGTTTAGTTGAAAAGCAACAGAGTATATTTAGCTAGAACGTCATATTTGTGTGCACTATAGGTACTTGATGTCTACCTCTTGTAGAAATAGTTGGAGGGAGATTTCTGAGCCTAAATTTTTATAATAAGTTCTCCATCCTTTGAACTTAAGATCTAAAAAGTTGTAAAATTTTTAGAACAAGTCAGATCATGGAAACAATATACTAATTCAACTTAACTTTTGTACGAGACAACTCTGAGCAGGATTTATAATAAATCTGCTTAAATAGGTGAATGAATTAATTAATTCACAAAATTTTATTAGCATGTAGCTAAGACATATAAACTCAGATCTAGAAAGTTTTAAAATTTTTTGAGTTTGTTTACTAGGCCAACTAAGTTAGAAATAGTGAACATAAAGTATAGCAAGTTCAAACCAAGTAGTGATCTAAATGGCACTAGTTAAGGGGCCATCCCTAGGAATTTTCAAAAACTATTTTAGTGGCTTTTGAATTACATTATAAGAACTCATCCTACTAATTTTTATGATTTTTAGATGACATTTGATGTGGTAAATAAATTTCACAAAAATAGGTCCAAAAATTTAGATTAGCTATAACTTTGTTAGCTGTTGTTTCTCTACAATGGAATGAGAATTTTATGGTAAGAAGAATTACAAAGTTATGAACCTGTATTTCTTGTAAATATGATAGAAACCCTCTAGGTATGACACCTAGGCTTTGCAACGATCTGTTGATTAGGATTTAGTAATTGAATTGGAACTAGGTCAATCTGCCTTTGTGGTATGAAAGGAGCTTGAATTGGCTGATGCCTAGTCAGCTGGTTTAGAGTTGTTGGATAACTAAGCTAGTTAACTATAAGAAGTAGAGGCAAAGTCAATGGCTACTCCCTAGTCATATCAATTTCTACCTTAGGAATGGTCTTTCATGGAGGAAGAACTAAGCTCACTTAATGATAAATGAGTTATTCTAGGGTTAGTATGTGGACTAGTAGATTATCTTCTAAGGTGAAGCGCGTTCCATTGCTGTATGCTAACTAAATCTCCTAGGCCCCTTAGTTGAACTACCCTATAGCTAATGGTAAGATATGATATAACACCCTATAGGCTCACTTATGGAATAGGACTAGGAGACAAAGGATTAGGCAAAATATACAATAAGCCAAGGTTACCTGACGCATTTAGTGGCCATCTAGCCATATGCACTTGTTTATATTTTAATATTAGGTATAGTGCTAATTCATTCCATGCCTACCCCCTAGGCTAGCTAGATTGGTGATCCTAGAAATGTTCACAACTAGATTTAAATAAGGAATAGATTGACTAGCATTCAATGATGACACAAACTATTCTCTTATTTGCATTTGTCCTTGTTCCTGTCCTTTAACATTTTGTACCTTATTATGTATTATTAGCTTGACAATCTTAGTTAACTATCTTGACATTTGGTATATAAGATCATTCAATCCTATGTTTATTTGTTATCAAATGAATGATGTTGTCATAACCATAGGCTAACTCAGTTCAACTATTTTGTCCATATTTAGATTTGCTTGTCCCACAACTAATGTCAAGGTTATGGCCACAAATTATCCCCCAACTGCTGGTGTTGTAATATCTGGTTCACTGAAAACGAGAGAAAATGCGAGAAACGTAATATATGGTTTCTCCGTTAACGTACGAAATTCAACGGATACAAAAGCAAGTCCTCTGAAATGACTTAGTTGAGGTCCTGAAAAATTTGGAAAGCATTCTAGACTCCGAAAAATAAGAATCCCAGGCTCAGACAGAAAGAAAAAAGGAGCTAGAATGAAGAAATGAATTTGAACGAAAGGTTGACGGAATGTAAGGGCATTTTTATCATTTTAAACAAATTTTGGAATTTCACATAGGAAGGCTTTCTAAATGAAAGTTTTAAGTTCTCCAGAGTTCTCAGAGGCCCTAAAACCCATAGGAAGTCTCAGGACAACTAAAGCCCCTCTAGTGGACATTTTCCAACGTCGATTCACCTAAGTTTTGACTAGTTTGTTTGGGAAGGTTTTAAATCCAATTTGGATGAAACCAAAGGCATTTTATGAATTAGATTACCTAAATTTTATGATGGAAAAGATAGTTCTCAAAAAGGAGTTAAAATAAGCCTAAACAGATCAAACAGGCGCGTAAGGGCAAAATGGTCATTTTAAAAAATTATAGAAGAGACTTCTTAAGTAAGATTACACCTCATCACCTTCTCCAAGCTTCCATTTGTAGAAAAATGGGCAGCCATGGTGTGACATTAAAAAGGGAGAGAGAGAAGAAGTTTGAGCTTTTGTTTAGGTAAGTAAACGATCCCGTTTCATCTCGCGCCAGTTAAGAAAGTTATTCCTCTTTCTAAGATCTCTCTAATAGTGGTTTTATTTTCTAAAAAATTTAAAAATTCAGGTCTAACCTAAGCTAAAAAGGAACTCTTTTCAAGAAATCAATCAGTGAAAAATAATCTATGCAAAGAGAGCTTCATTTTAAAGTAAGACTTCACCTGAAACACTTGTAAAATTTTATGTTTCCAAGTCATTTAAGCTTTAGTCTAGAGAGAGAAAGTGAGGAGAATATTTTTCTTTATGTGTTCTTGATGGAACCAAAGGTTATGGAGTGTGAGGATTAAGAATATACAACTATAATTGAAAAGGAAGCTTTAGAACGCAAGTTATGGAATTTAGGGTTTTGATTGCACCTTGAACTCTACCATGAACCCTAGCCATATTTTATGATGTTTAAGTGTTCATATAAGTTCCTAAGACACCAAGAGAGCTTCCTACATAATTCTTCCATCAAAGGAAGTAAAGAAACTCCAAGGATGCTAAGAAGAGTATATGCTTCGGCCTAGAGTGGAAATGGCACCTAGGGGTAGTTTTAATTTGTTCTAAGCTTATTTTTGAGTCATGTATGATGGGAGAGTATGAAAGGAAGCCTTAAAAAAATTTTGAAAACTATAAAAAGTGAGATGGCGTTATATGTTCCATATTATGGCTTAAAGAAGCAACACCTAGTTAGACTACTTGAATTGATTGTATGATGACTCCAAGAGGTTTAAATGGAGTCAAGAATCATAACTAAATGAAGAGAATGGAGCCAAGATGATGTTTTCTTAAGGTTGCTTCATTAAGTGCATTATAAAACCATAAAAGAGTATTGTGAGTCACCTAGCATTTCTAGTGAATGTATGGCCTTAGAATTTGATTCAAGAGTATAATTAGCTTCCATATAATGTGTCTAGGCCAAGAGAAATGATTTTCACCTCCTTGGGTGTGTGAGGTCAAGGGAGAGGACTCAAGGTTTAAGGAAAAAGTGTGTAAATACAAGCAAGGTAACTCTCTTCACCTTTTCTCATGCATGAATGTGTGCTTATATTGTCTTTGAATGTGTGTATATATGTTTTGAGCTATGAAAAGTATTTTAGTATGAACTCTTATTCCATGGTACCATGATGATGTTTTATGCATGCAAATGATGCTTTATGTGCTTACCTTGATTTGCTTGAATGTGGAGAAGTCAATAACCCTCTAGTCATGGTGAGGATGAGACAAGAACCCTTGAAATTGGTTGAGACAAAGTAAAGAGTCTCCCAAGAGTGAAGTTGACTCCTAAGAGCAAGGTTGAGTCATAAACCTCTTAAAGAAAATGGGTGAGGTAAGTCCAAAATCCACAAGTGAATAGGTAAAGTTAATCCACTTACTTGATAAGCCTATGCATGCTATGTATGATTTGTTCATATGCCAAGGATGTTTCTTGAATGCTCACATATGTCAATATGCCCATGCATATATTTTCAAGGCTTGTATTGCATACTTTATGTGTGATTAAATGGGTGATGAGTGTAACAACCAGGAAAAAGAAAGAAGAAGAAAAGAAAAGAAAAAAAAAAGAGAAAAAGAGAAAAGCTAAAAATTTTTGAAGGGCTGAAAATTTTCTAAATCTACTAGCTACAGCCCGGCTATAGTGAATGTACCTGTTTGCTATAGCGAGAAATGGTCTAGCTATAACGAGAGTGCCTTCTCGCTATAGCGAAAATGCTTCTAGCTATAGCGAGTGTGGGCATCCCATACAAAAACCAAGGCGTAGCTCGCTGTAACGCCCGTCATAGCGAAAACAAGGGTCTGGATTGACACAAGCTCGCCGTAGCGAGGGTTATGGCTCGCTATAGCGAGGGTTAGTCCGGAAAAGCGTAAAAAAAGAGAATTTGATGTTTTAAAGAGCTCCAACTCATCCTTTCTCTCTAAACCGCCTTAAGCTTCGTCCAAGCACAGAAAAGAGAGCTTGAGAGAGAGAGAAACAAGGAGGAACCAAGAGAGAAGGAAGGGAAGCTAAGGAAGAAAGGTAAGAGCCTTCAAAACTCTTCATGCTCCTTCTTCTTGATTTATTCCTCTCCTTCTAAGCTCCTTTTTCATGGGTTGAGGAATGAGAAGGTTTTGGTTCTGACCTAGAGGGAGCAAGAAACCTTTACAAGAGAGTGTGATAAGTTGAGAAAGGTAAGAAAAGAGATGAATAGTGGGGGAAAATCTAGTGAGAGAAAGAAACCCTTAGCTTTATATGCTTAGTAGGGTTGTTAGAAAGAAATCCCTAGCTTATGAAAGTGTTAAGAGAATAATTCCATGCTTCTTGTGTGGTTAGGCTCAAGAGAAGCACTGCCATCTAGAGTTGATTGTGAAACCCACAAGGGAGGAGATAAATTAAAAGGAAAGCTTGTGATTAGCTAATAAGGTAGCTCTCCCCACCTTCTTTCATGCATAAGATGTGTGCTTACGTTGCCTTGCTTGTGTGTATGTATGTTTGGAACCATGAAAAGTATGCTAGCATGATGATGCCTCATGTATTTCAATGATGTTTTATGTGGTTTCTTGAGTTTTCTTGAGTATGGAAAAGCCAATAACCCTTTAGCCATGGTGAGGATAAGCCAAAAACCCTCAAGTTGGTTGAGACAAAGTAAAGAGTCTCCCAAAAGTGAGGTTGACTCCCAAAGAGTAAGGGTTGAATCTAAGAACCTCTTAGAGAATGGGTGAGGCAAGTCCAAAATCCACAAGTGAGTGGGTGAGGCTAATCCATTTACTTGGCAAGCTTTTATATGTTATGTATGGCCTATTCACATGTTGAAAATGCTTTTATATGTATGGCCAACTCAAATGTTGCAAATGCTTTTCTTATGATTTCACATGCTAATATGCCCATGCATACATTGTAAGACTTGTTTGCATGCTTTATGTATGTTTGAATGAGAGATGAGCTATTGAGATTCTTTGAATCTCACTCCCCCTCTCCACCACCCAACCATGCTAGGTGGACCAAGTGAGGCAAAAGATGGGAGCCACCAAGCTTGAAGCTAGGAGATTTCGGTGAAGAAAGTGTAAAGAGTCAGGTTGTCACCATTTTGTAGCTATGTTAAGGGATGTAATCTAATGATGTACATGATGTAGCAAATATGAATACTTGTAAATGAATGTATGTATCATATGTGTATGAGAATGAGACTATTTCTGTATAAATAGTAAAGATCTTTGCATATGTACATGGTGTATGTGATGGTTTGGGAGAGTGAGTTTTGCAAATCTGGATTGTTAAACACTTGAGCTATGTTTAATGGCCTAGGTTGATGCTTTCCCACATGCTCCTAGAGCCTTAGAGGTAGAAGAGGCAAATTTGAACCCTTGAAGCCTCATTTAACACATGAAAATGGTCTTTTTGCACATGATGCCCAAACTTGACCAAATGACCACTTCTTGCCTTGAAATTTGGCATGTGACTAGGTCTTGTCTAGAGCTTTCTGGAAAGCTAAAGATCAAGTCATTTAGAGGCCTGTATAATTTTCTATGATTTTTCAAAGTTAGTATCAGAAATTCGGATTTTAAGAAACACTGTTCATTTGGTCAGTTGGAGAATTGTGTCATCCAAGGGGCAAACGTAGTCCAATGGCTACAAAATTTTATAAGAAAAAACTAGATAGTCACAGTGACTTATAGGAACTAGAATCACCTCATTTGGAGGTCTAGAGAAGAAGATATGCAATTTTGAAGTTCTAGCCCAGAATCAGTCATCTTACCAGACCTGAGGTATTGTTCCATCAGTTTCCGGAGTTTGGCTCGATAAACTAATCTGGAGATATTTTTTCTCTCTAGTTAACATCCACATATTTCCATAGTGATATTGTTTGCAAGCATTGGATTTTTGTGGAATTAGTTAGATATTTTTGAAGTTCATATCACTAAACTATGACAGTAACAGAACCCCTCTTACTAGTAGATGATTTCGCGTGCCAAACGCATGATATGTGAGATTCTAAGGCTTCTACATATTTTTAGTATGAAGTAGACATCCTAAGATTTCCAGAATGACTAAGATCACATGTTTTCAATTTTTCTGTATTTAGTTGTGAATTTCCAAACCTTGCCCAAAAATGAGGCCAAATCTGCCGAAAACGAATTTGCATGTCTCACATCCCTTTTTGCTTTCCATGAGTTCCAAGCATATTTTGGGATTGAAATGAGTCTTAATAGTGAAATTAAGCATGAGAATGTATAGAAAGAGCTCATCTGGTCCATGTGACACTAAAGTGAATGTCTACCCATGCATGATGCCATGTGAGAAAGAATATGAACCCCAAGAAAATGATCTCCTTTTGTGCTTCCCATATCTATGAGCATGTAAGGCATGATGGATATGAGCTAGAAATGAAGGTGTTACAATGAACTATTATGATTCTTTGAATCTCATGCCCTTCCCTCCCCTCCCCTCTAATATCTTAATATGTTAGGTGGACCAAAAGAACAAGGTAATGAGAGCCAACAACTTAGAAGATGAAAGTATGACATCAAAGTGCATGGATTTTAGTTCTCTATGGCTATATAAGTGGCAAATATTATATTCTATTATTTTATATGACCTATGACCCCATGAACACATGTAATTATGCTAATGTATCATGCACAAATGAGAATTTATGTTATGTGAATGTTATAATGCAAATTGGACATAGAATGGTAAGACTAGCATTATGGAAATTGATGTATGGCATGGGGTGAGAGTGTGAGTTTCCAAATTATGGGTTTGTACACCTTTGAGACAAGTTTAAAATGTCATTTTGGTGCAATCTCATGTGCTCAAGTGGCCACACAAGCTTAGGAAACAAAATTGGACACTTTGAGGCTAGTTGAGACCATGAAAATGACCAAACTGGAACCATGTGGCACAAACTAACCAAATGAATGAATCTTCTCGTGGAATTTGGCAGACTTGTAGAGCTCATTGAGACCTTTTTAGGAATCTAAAGTGCAAAAAATTGGAGCTTTAAAAAATTAATTATGAATTTTTAAAGTTGATATTTTTTGTTGTTCTGGTGTATATACTGTTCATATGGTCGATTTTGTGTTCTGTGTCATCCGATAGTCAAATGGTATCCAATGCTTATAAAATTTTACATGCATAAACTAGAGATTATCTTTTTCTGTGGCCACCAAGATCACCTCATTTGGAGGTTTGAGCAGAAAGTTATGAATTTTTGAAGTTTACTATAAGTATTAGTAGTGCCACTAGACCTCCAGTATTGTTCTATCATAATTCAGTTCCTAGATGGTCTTGGCGTGGTCTAGAGATATTTTTCCCTTAAAGTTAACATCTATCGATTCTCATATTGATCAAATTTGTATGATTTGGATTTTTGTAGAATTAGTTATAAATTTCTAAAGTTTATAACAGTAACCTGTGACATTAGCCCAGACAGCTAAGACCTTGGGTACTTTTTGAATGTCAAACATCTTTTGTTTGATGTTCCATGACATGGAATTATTTTTACCATAAAGTAGATATCTATAGCTTTCCAGAATAGTAAAGAATTCATGATTTTGATTTTTTTAAAATTAGTTATGATTTTTCAAAATTTGTGACAGAAAATATACAATTCTAGCCGAGGCTACACTATGGGATTTTATGTGTTTCTTGCACTTGCACGAGTTCTAGGCCACTTTTGGTGATAGAATTGAGTTGTATCTATGTAATTAAATATAAGAATGTGATACATAAGCTCATATAGTCCACAAGACATCAAATGGAATTTTTATTCCCTACGCAACGTAAAAATATTCACTTTTTATATGTCATTTCCTTGTGTTCTTGAGTAATGCATGGCATAAGACTTAAAATAGCATGAGGCAAAGCTAGAAATCTATGGTATTACAGGTGTCACATTTGGTAAACAGGGCATGTTTGAACTTGACACCAAAGTAAGTTAAAAAACCTAAAGGTTGAAAGTTTTATGACTGTCCTTTGTATCCATATCACTTTAGCTTTTCCTATATTGCAAGTGCATATGCTACCTATAGTCATGACCAAGTTATGCAAATTGGATTGGAATTTTGATATGGTCCCATTAAGCATGCCAAAATTTGTTATTTACAAAATTGGGATTGACTAACTGAATGGCTCAACTAGCTCGTACTTTTGATTACATGTTAATGAAGGGAATCTATTCCTCAGCTTTAAGTTCCTAGGCTACTAAAGGAAGCATCTAATTTAAAGAATAACTAAAAGTGTCTAACACCATTAGAAATTGTGATAAGACAAAGTAAATGCATAAAATGTGATAAAGAAAATTGTAAATGAAGTAATAAATTTTGAAATTTAAAGACAAGAATATAAAGGATAGAATTGAAAGATTTGTATTTAATTGATTAGATGTGTGCCTTATGTGCCCAAAACTAATCATTAAACTCATTAAACTTGTTTACCACTCTTTCTTAAATTTTCAACCTATGTTTACAATAATGTAAGATCATAACTAATAATTTAAGTATTAGTTTATGCCATATTAGCTTTTTTGTAATTTAAAATTAATAATTTATCTACTGACTAACTACTACATTAGTTGATCATAACACTTATATCCATAAAATTTGAGAAAGTGGATCTTTAAGCATGCTTTGCACTTTTCTTGACTTTGTCAACAGACACATATTTCCTTATCTTTAGTTGATCAGACTTAATTACCTTTAACAAATTTTATGGGCATTATTTATAAACTGTAGGTTAAAATATAAGAAGGTGGATATGTGATAAAAAAATAGTCCATATTTAATGAATACTCACTCTCTTCAACTACACATCACAAAGCCACAAAAATAGTCAAAAAATCCTAACAAAATTCTTAGCCACCAATCGTTATGTGTAATAACCAGTATTTCAAAAATTAAACTAAAACTGATAAATTGATATGGGAGAACCTTAAAGTAAAGCAAACTGAGGCTAAATAAGAATATAGTGCTAATTAAAATATTTAAAAATGTGGTTAAGAGTTTAAAGATAACCTTAAATTAGAGTCAAAATTGCTAAACGGAATGCATCGGGGACCAATGGCAAAATCATATTTTTGGACAACTTTTTGAAAACTCAAATGAAGGAGCTTTAAATGATAAAATTGAAATCACTAGAGTTTTTAGGAGTCTAGAAAATCATAAAAATCATCAGAATGATTAAAACCCTTCCAGTGTACGATTAAGGTTATTAGTTGACTGAAATTTTGACCAGATAGTGCAATAAAATTTTAAATCTAATTAATTTGAAACCAAAGACTTTTAATAAATTAGAGAACCTAAATTTTATGATGGAAAGACGATTCTTAAAAAGGAGTTAAAACGAGTTCAAACAAAGAAAATGAAATTGTGGGATATAAATGGTATTTTAGAAAATGTTTTATAATTATTCTTTCTTCCTTTTATAGTCACCCACACCACAAAACGAGATCAAACAGAGGAAATGAAGTTGTGATTAATCATCAAGGATGAGTTGAGTCATTAAACTCTCTAGATACCCCTAAGTGGAAAAAGAGATGATATAGATATGGATTCTATCATAGGGTTACTTAGGAAATTGTTTAGACCTGGGATATATATGTGGGTAATTAAAAGTGTGTCAATGGGACTATGCATTGATATTGATTGTAACACCATATTTTTATAGCTCATCATCAACCATTTAAAGGATTATTTCCATGAAGCACATGACATTTTCAAAGAAAAGCCATTAAAAAAATGCAATTAAATTGTGGTAGACTCTCTCGTCAATAGAAGAAGACGCAAACCCAGGCTACAATCAAGGAAAAGAGATCTATGTATCTAATATCTAAAGGAACACAGAGAACCTGAAGAGTGCCACATTGAAGAATTTCGGAGGCAAAAGAGATTATCAATTTCCTCACGTCATGCATAAATTTTTCATTTGGTGTTCTGTGGGCCATATGGACTTATTCATTTTATTCTCATATTTAAATACACAAGTACAACTCATAACAAGCTCAATAAGTGGCCTAGAAATTGTACAAATGGATGGAGTACTCAAAAACATAGTGTGCAGCCTCGGGTAGGATTTCTAGATTTTGTGCCTGAACTTTGAAAAATGATAACTAATTCTAGAAAAATCAAAATTAGGGACATTATGCCATTTTGGAAAGCTACAGATATCTACTTTACGGTAAAAATAATTCCATGTCATGAAACATCAAGTAGAAGATGTTTGACGTTCTAAAAGAACCCAAAGTCTTAGCTGTCTGGGCTACTATTACAGGTTACTATCATAAACTTTAGAAATTCATAACCAATTATAGAAAAATCCAAATTATAAAAATTTAGTCATTATAAGAATCTACAGATGTTAAATCTAAGGAAAAAATATCTTTAAACCACACCAAGTTCATTTAAGAATTGAATTATGATAGAACAATACAAGAGGTCAAGTGGCGCTACTAATACTGACATTAAACTTCAAATTTTCATAACTCAGATGTTGAAATGAGGTGATCTAGGTGGCCACAGAAAGCTTATGACCTCTAGTTTATGCTTGTAAAATTTTATAGGAATTGGATACCATTTGTCCTTTATATGACACAAAATACAAAACTAACCATATGAACAGTACATGCACCAGAACAGCAAAAAAATCCCAACTTTAAAAATTTATAATTAATTCTATAAAGCTCCGATTTTTTTGCACTTTAGCTTCCCAAAAATTTCTCAATGAGTTCTACATGTTTGCTAAATTTCATGTGAAGATTTATCCATTTGGTTAGTTTATACTATAGAGTTCCGTTTTGGTCATTTTTATGGTTTCTACTAGCATCAAAGTGTCCAATTTTGCTTCCAAAGCTTGTGTGGCCACTTGAGCATGTGGGAATACATCAAAATGACATTCTAAACTTGCCTCAAAGGTACACAAAACCAATATTTCTCAAACTCACTCTCTCACCCCATGCCATACACAAGGTTTCACATGCTTAAACTTGCCATTCACTATCCAAAATACACATTACCACTCATTTGGCACTAAAATTCATACATACACCAAACATTTGGATAATTACATATGTTCATATGATTACATAATAATTTCATCAAGGGATTATATCATATGCCATATGTATGACTACAAAAGAAATAAAACTAGACATTTTCATATACTTTATGTTAATCTCCTTCTTTTAGACTTAATAGCTTCCATTACCTTGTTCAATTGCTCCACCTAGCATGTTAAGACATTAAAGAGGAGGGGATGAGATTTAAAGAATTATAATAGCTCATCTCCCTTTCAATCACATATAAAGTATGCAATACAAGCTTTGAAAATGCATGCATAGACATATTGAAATATATGAGCATTCAAGAAACATCCTTGGCATTTGAACAAGTCATACATAGTATACATAGGCTTGCCAAGTGAGTAGATTAGTCTCATTCATTCACTTGTGAATTTTGGACTTACCTCATCCATTTTCTTTAGAAGGTTTTTGATTCAATCTTATTCTTGGGAGTCAACCTTACTCTTGCGAGACTCTTTACTTTGTCTTAACTAACTTTAAGGGTTCTTGGCTCATCTTCACCATAGCTAAAGGTTCTTGACTTCCTATACTCAAGCAAACTAAGGCAAGCATATAAAACATCATTTGAATACATAAAACATTATCATGGTACCATGGCATATGAAATCATGCTAGAATACTTTTCATGGCTTAAAACATGCATACACATATTCAAAGACAAGGCAAGCACATATTCATGCATGAGAGAAAAGTGGATAGAACTACCTTTGCCACACAAGCACACTTTTTCCTTGAGCCTTGAGTCCTCTCCCTCAACCTCAAGGAGGTGAAGATCATTTCTCTTAGTCTAGACACATCATATAGAAGCCAATTATACTCTTAGATCAAATTCTAAGGCTATACATTCACTAGAAAAGCTAGGTGATTCATATGGCTCTTTTATGGTCCATAATGCACTTAATAAAGAAACCTTAAGAAAACATCATCTTGACTCCATTCTCCCCATTCATTTATGATTCTTGACTCCATTTAGACCTCTTGGAGTCATCACATAATTACGTCTAGAAGCCTAGATAAATGTTGCTTCTTTAAGCTATAATATGGAACCTATGATACCATCTCACTATCCATGGCTTCTAAAATTTTTTCAAGGCTTCCTCTCATCCTCTTCCATCATATATGACTCAAAAATAAGTTTGAAACAAATTAAAACTACCCATTGGTACTTCATCTAACCTAGGCTAAAACTATGCACTATATGAACACCAATTGAGTTTACTTCATTTTCTTGATGGAAGATGCATATGAGGAGCCTTCTAGGGATTTCAAGAGCTCATCCAAACACTCATTTAGGCCTAGGAACAATTACATCAAATCAAATTTTCAAAGGAGCCCATGAAACCCTAGGTTTGCTATCTTGAAAATCAATAGCTTTTACTTGAATTTCTTTGCATAATCTTATTCTCCGTCCTTAAATTCTTAGGATTCACCCTTGGTTCTGGTCAAAATCCAAGCCTTCTTGTGGCTACATACATGGGGCGAACCAAAGAGAAGAAGGGAGAAGGAGTAGCTATCATGGGATGAAGATTTTACCTTGTTTCCTTTGCTTTTCTTGCTTGTTTTTCACTTTCCTTAGCCACTTCTCTTTAAATCCAAATTTTTCCCTTTGTTTTGCCCTCAAAATAGAACCAAAAACTTTGAGAAAATCATAGGGAGAAAGGAGAGGAGGAGGAGAAACATGTTGCTAAAGAAAGAGCTTAAAATTCCATGAAATTTCCTACCTTTTCCTTATCTTTTCTCCCTCCAAAACCTTCTCCTTTGGTGCGCCTAAGAGCTGGCTTTCTCCTCTGATTTTGGGTCAGAATTAGGTCGATCTAAAAGAGGGGAGAAGAAGGGTGAAATATAAGGAGGGTTCAAGAAGCTTCCATTTTTCAAAAATTTTAATTTTTTCCTTCGTTCTTGGCATTTTCATTTCTAATTTGTTTTAACTCCTTTTTTAGAATCATTTTTTCCATTATGAAATTTAGGTTCCTAATTTAGTAAAATGCCTTTGGAATTACTCAAATCGAAGGTAAAACCTTTCCGAATGAATCAATCAAAGTTCGAGTCAACCAATGTTAGAAAACGTCCACCGGAGAAGTTTTAACTATTCTAGAGCTTCCCATGGTTTTCAAGACCTCTAAGAACCCTAAAAAACTCAACATTTTTATTTAAAAATCACTACTATGAGAATTCCAAAATTTGCTCAAAATTACAAAAATGTCATTACGTTTCGTCAACCTTTCATTCAATTTCATTTTTCATTCTAGCTCCATTTTTCTTTTCGTTTGAGCCTGGGATTCTCATTTTTAAGAGTCTAGAATGATACTTAAATTTTTTGGGACCTTAACTATTTCATTTCAAGGGACTTGCTTTTATATCCAATGGATTTCATGCGTTTACAAAAAAATCATATGTTATGTTTCTCATGTTTTCTCTCATTTTCAAAGAACCGAATATTACATTGATTAAAGCTATCTGTGTGCTAAATAAATTATCCTGTTACATATGAAAGAATTAATATGATCTCATAGGGTACTTAATAATGATGTATCTAATATAAACCTCAAGTAGAGATTAGATTGAACCTCAGTACTACCATTGGTCTTCACCCCCAGATAAATGGTCTAATAGAAAGGACCATCCAAACTTTAAGTGATATGTTAAAGGGATATGTATTGGGAAATGGAAAGAAATTGGAATGTATGATTACCTGTATTTGTGTTTACGTAAATAATGATTATTATTTCAGTATTTGAATGATTCTAAATAGAGTCTTACATGGGAGAAAATGTGGATCACCTTGTGTTAGGTTGAGCTAGGTGAAAAGGATTGGTAGGCTTTGAGATGGATAAACTAAACCATTAGATAGACAAAAGTCAATTTGAAAAAAAAATTTTTACGGCCTTGAATGGACAAAAAGTTATGCAAATGAAAGTATAAGGCTGTTAGAATATGATCTATGATTGGAAATTATGTGTATTCAATTATTCAAGTGGATTGGTCTACCAAAATAAGAAAAGGCTTAGTCTTAGTTATAAGGTCCATTTGAAATGCTCAAGAGATTTGGACCAGTTGGTTATTATATTGCCTTGTCTTCTCTTTTAACCTAGCTAGAATGATGTTGTTCTTTAAGTCTCCCATGCTTAACTGCCAATTCTCTCATTTGTCATAAAGTATGAGAATTTTAGTGGTAGGATAATCTTTCTATGGTAGCAATACCAGGAATTGATTGATACCATACCTAAATAGTTAAGAAAATAAGAATGTTTCTCTTGTAAAAAGTGACCTAAAAAGGTCATAACGATTTAATTAATGTATGTCCTAAATTTTGAGGACAAAATTTATTTTTAAGGGGGTGAAATGTAATAACCAATTTTTTAGAAACTGAACTAAAATTAATAAATTGATATGGAAACACCCTAAAGTAAAGCAAATTGAGGCTAAAATGAAAATAGGGTCATAATTAGAACATCTAAAAATATAGTTAAGAATTTAAAGATAGCCCAAAATCAGAGCCAAAATAACTAAACGAAGTGCATTAGGGCCTAGTGGCAAAATTATAATTTTGAACAACCTTTTGAAAACTCAAAAGAAGGAGCTTTAAATGATAATATTGAACTCACTAGGATTTTCAAAGGCCTAAAAAATCATAGGAACCATCAGAATGATTAAAACCCTTTCAATGTACAATTTAGGTTATCAATTGATCAAAACTTTAACCAGATAATTCGGTAAGATTTTAAATTCAATTAATTTGAAACCAAAAGCTTTTAATGAATTAGAGGACCTAAATTTTATGATGGAAAGATGGTTCTTAAAAAGGAGTTAAAACAAGTTCAAACAGAGAAAATGAAGTTGCGGGATATAAATGATATTTTAGAAAATGTTTTATAATTATTCTTTCTTTCTTTTATAGTCACCCACACCACTTGTTCTGCCCATAACCGACCTAGTACTCTCAAAACGGACAAAAAATAGAACCAAAGGCCTAGAGGAAGAAAGGAAGAAAAAGGGAGAAGATAAGGCTACCAAAGGTAAGTAAACATGAAGAATTTGCCTTCGTTGCCTTTATAAGAGTTCTTCTCCTCTTTCTCCTCTTTCTTTCTATAGTTTTAGAATTTTAAATGGTGGAATTTTGTAACTAGTTTAGTAGAAGAAAAGGGGAATTTAAAAGAAACTTTGGGAGCATAAGAAGTACCATTTAGCAAGGAATTGATTCATGTATGATTTCCTATGTAAAACTTGTCTTCCTTGGTTTTCTCTTGCTCTTCTCATTTTTTCTAGACCTAAAGCAATTTAGAGAGATTTTTTTTTTTGATGAAATCATGATGGAAACAAGGGTTTTGAAATGTAGAGATTAATATGAAACCAATAGAAACCATAAAAGGGCTATAGGTTGCAAGATCCCATACATAGGGTTTTAATGCACCTTAGAAAATATGACTTTAAAATGATATTTTAGATTATGTAAGAGTATGATTGAGCTAAGAAGATACTAAGAAACTCATATAGGTGCTAAATTTCCTAGAAGAGTGAATAAAACTCCATGGGTACCCTTTCTTGTGCATGTCTCAGCCTAAGAGGGTTTGAGGTACCTAAGAAGAGTTTTCCTTAGTTTTAAGGATAGAAATGGTCTAGACATAAATTATAAATACCAAAAAAATCATTGGTATGAATTTAGAAACCTTATTTTGAAAGGTGAAAGTTTAGGGTTTTATTATGCATAAAGAAGTAATTTAATGTTAAGCTCCTTAAATTGAGTTTGTGATGACTCTAATAAGTTTAAATAATGTCATATGACTTGTCTTAGGCGAGAAATTAGAGGCCAAGATAATGAAATATATGAGTTACTTCATTATACCATTAAAAGGAGCCATATGCAAGCTTAATGCTAGAATTAACTTATATAAGGCCTATGTGAGGCTAGAAATGGTTCCATTGATGCATTTGTATCTTGTTTGATGTGTCTAGGCCAAGAAAATCAAGTCTCTCCCAAGTGTGTTTGTGAGGCTGAGAAAGGGAAGTAAGACACCAAGGAGGGAAATTGTGCTTAATGAATAAGGTAGCTCTTCATTCATTCTTGTATGCTTATATTGATTGTTTAATTGTTATTGATTGCTTATATGTGTGTATGGATTATTAATGATGCCTATTGCAATTGGTTTGATTATTTGATGCAATTATGTTACATATAATGTATTTAAAATGTGAAATGGCTCTTGATAGGTGAGGTTGTGCCAAAAGTCCTTTGAATTGGATGAGATGAAGCTAAAAGTCTCTAAGTATGGGTAAAATAAGGCCAAAAGTCTTAAGAAATAAATGAGGCTAAGTCGAAAGCCCCTAAAAGTAGGTGAAGCTACTTCAAAAGTCTCAAATAATTAGGTGAGGCTAGACCAAAAGCCTTAAGAACTTATTTTCACTTTGATGGATCCATATAACTTCAAATACTTGATTATGCTTGATATTTGAATGCCTATCATGCATGTTTGCTTTCTTTAACATGATAACATGTCTTATAAGTGTGTTTGAAAGGTGAATGAGCTATTGGAATTCATAGAATCTCACTCTTCTCTATGTTATATCTAACTATGTTTAGGAAACTATCAAGAGGCCAAGAATGGAGACCAACAAGCATGAATCACCTTACTTGGACAATAGTTTTAGTTTTTATGCAACATGTTGCTCATGAGAGATTGAATATATTATTTTTGTGATATAAACATTCTCACATATGTAAAAGCATGAGATTATGATATAAACATCATTTTTGAATGTAAATGTGCAAGAATGTGCAATTTGGATATGTGTGGGACATGGAAAGTGTGACGACCCTAACTTCTAATCATTTTAATTAAGGTTAAACACGTGATTAATAACCATAAAGTAAGGTTATGTGACATTAAGACTAATTACATTATGGAAATATGAAAAAATTTGAACCTTAATATTATTAGAGTCATCAACCACATAATTACATACACTTATGTACCTCAGGGGGAAACAAACATTCATTTATGAGCCTTAATTCTATTACCTATCATTTCCAATTCACATTTATCTTTTATTAATGTTTCTAAATCATCCCTTAAGATTACCATATGAAAAACCAAGATTTCCTAGTTAATATAAGGGTTTTAGGACATTCGCTGCGGCCAATTTTCCCTTAGCCGCGGCCAATTCCCCTCGGCTTCACCCCTCGCATCATTACTAATTTTGCCGCGACGAGTTGGACCTTCGCCGCAGCCAACCTACATGGCGCCGCGGCGAGAAAGCCTTCTGGAACTTACCTCGCTCGCCTATCAATATTGGCCGCAGCCAATACCTCCTTTCGCTGGGCTAATTCCTTTCTAAAATGCCTGGCTCATTTTCACAAAAGTTTGCCACGGCCAATTCCCCACTTCATCGCGACGAATTTCCCTCTGGACGACTCCCAGTTTAGTCTTTTATATTTCGCTACAGCCAATTCTACATTCGCCGCAGCGAATTGCTCTCTGGTGCTCTCCCTGGGCAACTTTGCACACTATTGGTTGCGGCTAACAATATTTTGGCCGCGGCCAAACGCCTCTGATCCTACTACTCTTAAGACCTTGCCTCATACTTTCCACTCTCTATGACCACCCTCCCACTTGTTATGAAGTTCTAATAGGATTTATCTATTGAATTCCCTAGCCATTAGATCATTACCTATCCCACAATTAAATATGGATTCTCCTACTCATCCATTGGTCTTATATCAACAGATTTACAAATTTCTCACAATGGTCATTTAATCATACTTTCATTGGGTATTTCATGCATCAATAGTTCAAGTCTACAATCAATATATCATAGGATTACATTACTCAAATAGTCAGTTATATCATAAATTCACTAGCCAAGATAAGTGTCAAAGTTCATACATCCATCAACAGCTAATATGAAGCCTATTTCTCAATGGTTACATTATATGTTAACAAAATACAACTCCTACACTTGGCAATACAGATACATAATGATGCTATACAAGATTAACAAAATTAGCATCTAATCTATTCTACTCAAACCGAGTGTAGCTCCCTACACCAGGCCTCAGCTCATGGATATTTATCCACTTGCTTACCCTTATCCTTACTCGAAGGACCTTCACCTGAAATGTTTAATCCCATAAAACGGGGTGAGATACGAATCTCAGTAATCAAGGCAATTCTATCATATATTCTAGTTTAATTAGTATACATGCATAATTTCATATAAGCATCAGAAAATTACCAATCATATCCGGAAATAAAACAATTAAACTATCATGATTACTATCCCATACTAGCAATTATATTTTCATATGTTAAAGGTCATTAACACCGGGAGAGGCCCGTCTACGGCACCTACTCCCCATTAAGCACAATCAGGGCTCAATGCATCTGGGGTTTGATCACAACCCGGTGCCTGATCGAAGCACATGCATAGGTGACAACCGCACCACAACTCCACCATGGACTTATAAGGTCCAATCACAATATAATGATAGCCAACCAATTCATTCAACATTTCAAATCATTCATGTACAGCAAAATATGAAATTAAAACAGATATATATATATGGAATTAATATAAACTCGGTTACCTCACTTGTAGATAATTGCAACAGCCACAAATGGTACAAAATCTCCCTATAATCATGGCATCATAGAATTACTACTCTAATTCATTATTAACAATTGCAATAAGTACCCAAAGAATTTAAAATGCTAATGACTATCTAGGAATCACTTACCCAACCACTACAATTCCCAAATTTGGATTGATGTGTCCTCTACCAAAAACCTCAATGTTTCACCCAAAATCCTAAGCAAATTCATACAAAATTAATACTTATATTATAAATCAGCTATAGGGGTCTCAAACTAGTAAAAAAAGCATCAAAATAAAAGGTTTATACTTACCTAATGTCAGCCCTAGCCTCAACCTACGAATTTTACCAAAAAACCCTCAAACAACCACATTTCAGATTTTTGGGTATGGTGAAAATACTCCAAATGAAAAAATAATCATATTAAATTAAAGAGGAAGAGAAAAGAATTAAGATATATAACAAGTACCTTGGCTAATTTTGAGCTTAGAGGTAAAAAATGGTAAATTTATGCCAAGAACCCTAGAGCCTCCTTTGGACCTCCGAATTTTGAGATGTGTTTTTGTGTTTTAGCAAATGGGGAAGAGATTGAGTATTTAGGGTTTTAGTTGGGTTTAAGATGGGTTATGGGCTGCTCCAAGGTCCAACTCCATTTGGGCTTCAGATTTTAGTTTTGTTGGGCCAACTCTTATGCATTGGGTTGCTGAAATTCCATTAGGCCAGAACAAGTTTTAAGAGCTCAAAGGTTTTGGGTCTGCACAAGGGTTATTGAGCCAATTATAAGAGCCTATACAAGGTGGATCTTGGGCCTCTATCACATTGAATTATATTGGATCTGCATCTAGCTTATTTGGCCCCCATTAACCTCTTATCATGATCTCCTACATTAACTTAGGTTTAAATGAAATTTCTCTCCTAATTAAATCTCAAACCCATATTAATAATTTATCTTTCCAAAATTTTCATTTACTTAACTTATCCAATTATTCCATATTAATTATTCTTAATTAACCTAATCCATAATTAACACCTTAATTTTTGGGGTGTTATAGAAAGTATGTGTATAATGCCAAGTGAATGAGTTATTTTGAGTTGCATGTTATTTGAGACCTAATGAAATGGTCATATATGTTGCATTTCATGTTTAGACCGTGCTCAAATGGTCACATGCAATGAAAAAATCCATTTTGAATCAACGGTGCACCATTTTGAGCCACTTTCTACCTCTGAACCAAAATCTGACCAAATGAATGAATTTTGGTAAGTATTTGGATCCCATTTAAAGTTATCTATAAAGTAAAAAAATATAATTTTTAGAGCTCTGTAGAATTTATTATGATTTTTCAAAGTTAGTTGAAATTTGTAGAATTTCTTGGATACTATTCATATAGTCAGATCTAGTTTTTCATGTATTTAAGTGGCCAAATGAACTCCAATACTCATGAAATTTTATAGGTATATATCTGGCATTATAAGCTTTTTATAGCCACTGAATTTGTACAAAACAAAGTTGTGTAGCTAGCAATATGTATGTTCAAAGTTTAAGTATTGTCACAGATCTAAAAACTGATATGTTTATTGTTTCATTAGTTTTTCATGGCAAAAATGAAATCGTTTTGATTTGAAATTTTTATTGCATATAGTTCATGTCCTGAGTTTTCCATAGAGTCCCAATTTGCACGAATCAAAGTTTTTTTGTCTTAAGCTACAAATTTTTGAAGTTAATGTCTAATATGAGAATCTAGATGAAATTGTGCAATTGTAAAAGTTTAATCTGCATAGCTCAAGATCCAAATTTCATGCTTCTTTTTATAATGCTGCATATTGAATAAATCTATTTATGATGAATTTTGAGTTCTATATGCTAAAGTTATGCATTTATGCTTAAATGGAGAATTTGGGCATTTAATGTCAATTTATTCCATTGCTAAAAGTGCTAAGAATAAAGAAATTGATGTTGTAAATATGATACAATGTAGAATATGCGCTATTTCATTATGGTATGACACTATAACTTAATTTAGTCTAGAAAACCTCAGTTGGCACTTTTATGATAAATTTCCTCTAATCGTTTAGTCCAAAGCACAACCTTAAAAAGATAAGTCTAGTCCAATTATTTTTTAGTACTAATAATTTGACATGTTTTGATAAAGAAATTTAATAGTAAGTATATAAAAAACAACACTTAAATTTAATACATTCTATATATATGTATATAATAAAGAGTTAATTATTAATTTTTAACAATTATAGTAGACTTTTTAAATTTAGAATTATATATAGCCTTTTTTTTAAAAAAAAAAGAAAGAAAGGTCCACATAAACCACAAAAAATATAAGAAGGGTCTATGTAAGGTAAAAAGAAAAGAATAAATTGATGTATTTTGTTTTATTTTGTCAAAACTTTGTTTTTTGGGCCCTCTATTTTGTTTTTTGATTGCATTAAATAATTAGTCGATAAAAGACGAGGCCCTAATCCGGGTGCACACTCCTTTTAACGACGTCGTATCATACGAGACATCTCAGGCCAGAAAATAAAAATTCAAGCAACCGCAGCCTTTGCAAACCCTAGGCGCACTGCGCATCACACACGTCTCCCTCCGCGCATTTTAGCAAACGAAAGTAACCCTTTCTTTCACTCTAATCTCTTGCCACTCTGCAACTCTTCTCGTTGAGCCCGAGAAAAATGATAAACGAAGGAAGAAGAAAACAGGAAATAATCTAGAGAGAGAGAGGGAGAGAAATTATATACATTTAATTTATAGATATTTATAGAGTGTGTGTGTGTAACAGCGAGATTAAGAGGAAGGAGGATTATGGGAAGCAGCTTTCTCTCTCCCCCAGTGAAGAAGCGTTCGTACACTGAAACTGGGATGGCCGACCCGAACCCGTATCCAGCAAACGGATCATCCAAGCGCTCCAAGTCCAAGCATCCACCTCCACCCCTCAGTATTCCACCGGGTCATGTCGCCTTCCGCTTGCTCTGCCACGCTTCCCGAATCGGCGGCGTAATCGGCAAGTCCGGCACCGTGATAAAGAACCTTCAGCAAGTTACGGGGGCCAAGATCCGCGTCGAAGATGCCCCATCCGAATCCCCGGACAGGGTCGTTGTTGTGATTGCGCCGAGTGCTCTCAGCGGCAAGGTTTTTCTGAGATACCAGAAGCAGAATTCGGATACGAAGCCGGCTGAGCAGAATGACGACAATGGAGATGGAGGCGGCGGCGGCAGCAGCGAAGAAGGTGTTGAGGTTTCGAAAGCTCAGGAAGCGCTGTTGAAGGTGTTCGAGAGGATTCTGGATGTTGCGGCGGAGACTGACGGCATTGAAGTTGGGGATGGGGTAGTGTCCTGTAGGCTACTGGCAGATACGGCACAGGTTGGGTCGGTTATTGGGAAGGGAGGGAAGGTGGTGGAGAAGATTAGGAAGGACACTGGATGTAAAATTAGAGTTTTGTCAGACAAGTTGCCAATTTGCACTGCCTCGTCCGACGAAATGATTGAGGTAAGATAGTTACGATCAGTTCTTAATATTGGAAATTACTGTAGTGTAGTGCTTCTGTAGCGACAAGTTTAGAGTTAAGCGGACTGCAGACATGAGAGGACAGCTTAATACTGTGAAGGAGTTTGAATTCTTTATGGGTTTGGACTTAATTAAACAGCAGATAGGATTTGTTTGTATACAATTTTGCTTTAAGAATTGGAATATTTAAAATTTCGTGATGTGAAGAAACAAGTGAACTATTGAAGGTAAAAAGGACATGGCCTCTAGTCGAGAGGTAGAGGGTGACAGATCACCTTCAGGTTTCATGATTTTGTGGTTGATTGGAGGTGTAGGAGGAACTAGGAATTTCCGATTACTATGTTCAACTGCTAATGTTCCATAAAGTATTGCTGACGCCTGACATTAGATAATTTTTATTTTACTCAAAAGTTGATGAGGGTTAGGAAGGAGTTTCGGTCTTTCATCTTCGTCTAGGGACTAGGATAGATTGTGTTTGGCAAACTAATATCATCAACCATTAGTTGCTTTTGAGGCCTCATATACACAAAGGAAAATGTATGGTCAATATGATTGTGGTTTACTGTTAAGAGCTGTGGTTATACACAAAATGATTTGTAATTTAGCAAATCATTTATCGTGGTGAAAACTATGCAACCGAATTTGAGATAATATGCTTATTTTACCCCTGCGTAGGGTGAGATTTGTACATTTTTTCGACTTCTTCTGCACACAAATAATCTCTAATTACGTAGCGTATTTGTATAATGTGGCTATGCCGGGCAGTTTCCCTTTTTTTTATTTTTTTAATAAGTTGACCCTCAGGATGGTGTTATAAATAGTCATCTCATTTCAAAAGTTGTCTATATTCTTTGTTTGGCAGTGAGATAGTTCTTCCTTCTGCATATAAATTCTCTAAGATATGAATGTTTTGCTTCTTGGATTGGTTGGTTTATTTTGATAGTGAAGCATTCATTTGACTTTTTCTTTAAAATATTTGAATCCTGCTTCTCTATTTATTTGATAAGAACTTGAAGGTGGGAGCTTGTACCAACGTTGGGAGTTAAAATTAAATTAACCTCTGTTGATTAAGGACAACTTTTTGAAATGTAGCTTCTGGCACGGAACGTGTATACCTAGTTCCTTATTGGTATAATTTGTGTGATGACTCAGGTTTGAAGCATCACAGCTATTTTTGGCACTATGCTGCATAGGAAGTGAGAAGTTATGAACTTATTGAGTAATAGCCATACCTTAAAGTTAGGTTAGGTTAATCTCTCCAGGTACTGACTGCACCATAGAATAGGCAGTATGCTATATGTGCTCGGTGAAGTGTGAAATTGAACTTTAATCTCATGGCTTAGAATTGTAACATTTCCTGACTTGACTGATAAAAGAACATGTGATAATGGTTACTGAGCTTCATTTTATATATATAGTCGGTAATTTCTCTTTTTATATTAAGGAAAGGTTTTCTTGTGCTGTGGCAGATAGAAGGCAATGTGCAGTCCGTAAAGAAGGCACTTCTTGCTGTCTCTCGCTGTCTTCAAGATTTTCCTCCGCCCAGTAGAACAAAGATGATGGGAAGCAAACCTTATGAAGTGGTTCAGCATGAAAGCTTAGTTGCAGTTCCACATGAGACTTTATCTGATCTGCATGTAGATCATCTTCTGCAGAGAAGCTCTGCACTATCTACCATACCCAGCAGCTATGCTTCAGGAGTTCATTCAGTGTCAGCCGAGGTAAACAGAGTTTCAACCCTGGATCCAGCAACACTTCAGCAGGAAGTTTCCTTTAGAATTCTTTGCTCCAATGATAGGGTTGGTGGTGTAATTGGTAAGGGTGGCAGTATTGTCAGAGCCCTTCAGAATGAGACTGGGGCTACTATAAGTGTTGGTCCTTCAGTACCTGAATGTGAGGACCGATTGATTACTGTTACTGCTTCTGAGGTTTGTTAAATATCATCTTTTTTACTTTTACTTCTGCTTCTTGTAGTTATATATGTCATGTTTTGTACTATTCTTATAATCTTCTTAAAATTTTCTGTTGGCGGTGTCTTCATTTTTGTGCAGAATCTTGAATCAAGATATTCCCCGGCACAGAAGGCTGTTGTCCTTGTTTTCTCCAGGTCCGTAGAAGCAGGCATTGAGAAGGGGCTAGATTCAGGATCAAATAATGGGTCATCTGTTACTGCAAGACTTGTGGTCCCATCAAACCAAGTTGGTTGTTTATTGGGAAAAGGAGGATCAATAGTCTCAGAAATGCGGAAGGCAACAGGTGCTAGTATAAAAATAATTGGGACTGACCAGGTTCCAAAATGTGCATCACATAACGATCAATTAGTACAGGTGTGCATGTGGGTTTTTATTTGTTCTGTACAATCAATAGATGTTGAAGAATGCCCTTTTTATTTTAACTCGTTATTTTGTGTATCTTGACTCTTGCAACTAGAAAATATATGTATATGTATATATTTTTCTTTAAATAAATTCTCTGTAAAAAACAGCCTTGGCGCAACGGTAAGGTTGCCGCTGAGTGACCTGGAGGTTACGAGTTCGAACTGAAAACAGCCTCTCTGTAAAAAATAGGGGTAAGCTACCCTCCCCAAATCTCACTTAGTGGGAGCCTCGTGCACTGGGCCGCCCTTTAAATTCTCTCACCTAAAGTATATGGAATGTAAGTTTAGTAAGAGACACATTAGTTTTAGTGCAGAAGTGAAAATTGGAGAACATATCATACCACAAGTTACACAGTTTAAATATCTTGGGTTTATTATACAATATGATGGGGAAATAGAGAAAGATGTTATAAGATTCAAGTTGGGTGGATGAAATGAAGGAGTGCTTCAGGCATTATTTGTAATAGAAGAATACCACTCAAATTTAAGGGTAAATTCTATCACACAGTTATTAGGCTTGCAATATTGTATGGAATTGAGTGTTGGGTTATAAAAAGTCAACAAAAGAATAAGCTCAATGTTATAGAGATAAGAATGTTACGTTGAATGAGTGGACACACCAAATATGATAAAATTAAAAATGAATGCATTAGAAAGAAAATGGAGGTTGTACCTATTATGGAAAAGATCGTAAAATCACAATTTAGATGATTTGGACATGTGTGGAGAAGATCTATAAAAGTCCTAATTAGGAGAGTAGATCAAATGGAGAGTAATCCAATAGTCAGAGGTAGAAGGAGACCAAGAAAAACTGTAGAAGAAACTATTAAAAAAGATTTAGAGTTAAATGGTTTGTCTAAAAATATGATTTATGATAAGATTTTATTGCGTCGATTGATCTGTGTAACTGATCCCACTTAGTGAGAAAAGGCTTTGTTGTTGTTGTTGTAATAAATTCTCTTACCTAAACTTATGGCACCAATTGCCAACTAATTTTTCTCCTGAAAAATCGTGAACCTTTATGTGGTATTTGATGTCATTTTGAGATTCATGCCTCCACTTATGCCACTTATGTACTAGAAAATGCAAATTATTAGTACCCATCTGCTTATACTTTGCAGTGCCATTGTTCTTCCTTCTCTAGGTGTCATTCTTAAATTATGAAATGAAGGTCAGTTAAAAATGTTTGTGTTGGTGTTTGATTTCTTGGCTAGTAGTCCTTTTGATGGACACCCACCATACGCTACAAGCATGAAGACCTCTATGACTTAGATAAATACCAGCAATTTTGCCTATCACAGTAGATGTAGTTGCTGTAGCAAGTTTAATTTGATTTATTTCAAGTAGTAAATATTGATTGTTTTTGGGGCATTTTATAATACTTATGTTCCAGATTCCTTAGTTTAGAGGAGAAAGTATCTTTGATTAATATCCATTTTAAGCAAGTCCAGTATAAGTTCTCCAATGTGGATACAGATTACTACCTGTTCAATATAAAAAGTGAGGTTTTTGGCTGGGCAAATAGGTCTGTTGGTAGTTTATTGATCAACCTGCTGAGAAACATTAGTCTTAGTAACTTCCAGTGACGTTCTAGTTTTTCAAAGCCTTCCATTGAGGAGTTTTGGTATTTCCTTTGTTCCTATTCAGTTATAAACTGCTCTCTCTCTCTCAAAATGCTTGGTTTGACTTAAAGTAATGAACGGTTAGGGTGCCCTTATAGTGTATGTTTCAAGGTTTACTGTTCTATAAATCCAGGCAACATCATAGTGTTAGAATTTTCATCTACTTTCATCAAATTCTTGTTCTTAGATGTCCAAACATGCAATCTTCATTAGCCTCAAATTGATACATTTTTCCCTTGAAAGAAATATGTGCATTGGAAGTCATATTTTCACTCTTTTGTGGAGAGTAGGAGTCTGATACTGAAGTAGTAGCTGTTTCTTCCTCTTCCTTTATGGGTTTGTAGTATAGTTATCATCTTCAGACTAGCTAAACTCGCTGGTGCCTGTATTAGTTATATGGGAACTGCTACATAAGGGCTTGAAATTGAAGTAGGAGCTATTTCTTGTTCTTCCTTCACGGACTTGTAAAATCTTAATAGGAAATCTATTATTTTCAGACTAGCCAAAAGATGGTTTGCATGATATCCTTAATGATGCGTATATTAACTATGTGAACTGTTATTTCTATAAAATAAATAAATAAAAATTATAGGAACTGCTATGACATTGAGCTGCAGTTTCCTGGTAGTAATGAATATGGAATTCCAGAACCAGTGCTTTTCAAGATCCTGCTAGTAGAGCTTTAAAAATACGGTCGATGTATTTATGGATTCTTATTGTATACAAACATTTATTCTCTTCCCCACCATCTTATTTTTCAGAGTATGATTTTTATTAGCCCCCCCTTTTTTCTTTTTCTCAAAATACACACACACACACAGGCTGCAAACTCCCAATACATACAGTTTACTATATCCTTTTTTGTCCCCTCAGATATCAGGAGAGTTTTCAAATGTTCAAGATGCATTGTATAATGCAACTGGCAGACTGCGAGATAATCTTTTTGCCAGCACACAGAACAGTGCAGGAACAAAGACCATTACCTCTGTATTACCTGATACCAGCCCTCATGGGAGATTGAGGGATCCTGTTCCTCTTGGAGCCCACCCATCCATTGGTGCTACTCATAGTCTAAGTAGACATACTATGTCTCAAAACATAGATCAAGTAGTTTCTCGATATTTAGATCATCCCTCTTCACCAGGGTCATGGACACCACGGGTATTCCTTTCTCTCTGCTGGCTGTTTTCCCCTTCAAAGTTGTTCTCTATTTATAATAATAAATTTGATTGCAGACGATTTCTGGGATAAATTCGAGAGGCATTAATGATATTGGCAGGGGATTAACTTCTCTGAAAGGTGGCTTAGAACTTGGCAGGTTGGTGATACGCAAACAAGTGTATTAAACCTGTGTAAATGCAAAGCTATAATTTGAAATGAAATGAACTATAGGCTTCCTTAGATTCTTCTAAGTTTTCTGTAATTTATGTTTTATTATATACAATCATATCATTTAAATTTATCTTAATGTATGATATAATTTTGACACATTAATGAGACATGAAAGCATAACATAGTATATTATATTTTCATATTCATTTTCTACATTTGATAAAGTATGTTACAGTGCATTAGATATTATATTAAATAGAATGTTTTCACAAAGAAATCCCAGCAGAGGCATTGGTCTCTTGGGTGGGTGGTTCACCAAGCAACCTGGGAAACCAGATATTGTCCTTGCATGTAACCCTTCCAACTTTCTTTAAAGACTTATGATGTGGCAGCCAAGGTCGTCACATCATCACAAAGTGAGCCTCCAACAGTTTTTAAGTTCTCCAAAACTAGCTGATTCAGTGTTATTCTATCTGGTTGGCAAATGGTTTTTCAGAGGCAGGTTGACTGGCAGGTTGACTGGACCGGACACATGCCTGGCTGGTTCACTGTTAGACCAATTGAACTAGCCAGTCCAATCTGGTTTAACATTTGCCTTTGAGTTCAGCAGTACTCTTTGCACATTGTTTGTACCTGTGCTGTAATGTTAATTGGACCCTTTTGTTTTGGCACATTCAAATTAGTGATGCTTACCAGGCACTATGCTCAAAATTATTATACTTAACTATCATCTACTATTTCATTTCACATAAATTATTCTGGGATCATGCTCGTTTGCCCTTTTTTATTTTCATTTTTATTTTTTTTTTTAAAAACCCTTGTCTTGGGGTAAAGTTGTAGCCTATTAGAGTCTATAGCAGAGTTTCTAATAAGTGTTAATATTATTTTTTCCCCCCTACAGTGGAAGCAAAACTGCCATGGTGACTAATACAACTGTGGAAATTGTTGTTCCTGATGATGTTATTGGCTTAGTATATGGGGAAAATGGTAGCAATTTGACTCGTTTGAGAAAGGTATAAGCTCAAAAGCATATGCACATTTATAATGTTCTTGTTTAGTAGCTTATCATTAGCTTCTCATGTTGATCCTTGTGAACTTGCATTTGTGATCACTAAAGTGAGTTCATGATTGGTTTATTTGTTTCGAAGTCTATTACAAGGAAGAATTAAAATACTAAATGATGCTGAACTATAAGTCAGGTGCTTCCTTCTGGCAACTGACCCGCTTGCTTCTCTAACAACTTGCCCAACTGAAGAAAATAATTATCAAGTAAAATCTTGTCCGAGAACACCATATTTAGATTGGATGAGACATCTGCATAGCCTGCTAGTTTATCTTGGCATTTTTAGAGTGCCCGGCATAATCACAATCTGCCAAGATAGTGTGGATGCTTCTTATTTTTCTCGTCTTTATAACTTTAACGTTATTCTCTTCATCAGATTTCTGGTGCCAAGGTTATTTTCCATGAACCTCGTCCTGGAACAAGAGAGAGGACCATTGTCATATCCGGTACACCTGACGAAACCCAAGCAGCGCAGAGCCTTCTTCAAGCATTTATTCTCACTGGATCATCATGACAGACACCCAAGGGATTGCCTTTCTGCTTGTCTTTTTACTCCTTTTTTGACCCCTTTTTCAAACCGTGTACATTAAAATGGAAATATTCAGGTCTTGTATTATGCCCCACCAGGCATTTTCGCTTAATCAATTCAGCTGAAGCTGTTCGCTCAACATTTGTGTACTGATTCAACGCCAATCACTTACTTGATTCTGAAGGAGTTACTTCAGTAGCCTTTCGTCAGGCACTTGGTATTTTTCTCTTCCTGGTTAAGAAGAATGCCTGAAGTTAAGAACTCTTTGAATAAACTCGTGCAGTTGTCCATGACATATTTGATTGAACTCCATCTAAATCTCTTACTCTTGTCCGGATGAGATTGTGAACTATAGAGGAATATAATAAGTAATTTGAATACAGTAATCAGATTCCTTCTCCCGCAGCAGAAGCATATTAGATCGAAAGGTGAGGCCCAGTTTCTACAGGTCTTGGAATCAGATCGTGACATTGAAGATAAGATTGGAAAGTCGATCTCTGAAATACATTTACCTCCTGTGAGGTTTCTGGAAATTACATTACCCCTTTTCAATTTAAATTTATAGAAAAATTCTATTGTTTTATTTTTTAACACGAAAAGAGGATTAAACCTAACCGCTTTTATCTAAAATTTACTCTTCAACTTAGCTAGTATTGGTAGTGCTAATATCCCTCTTAAAGTTTATAAATTGTACATTCACGCCTCTAATTCTGAAAGTATCATATTAATCTCTTATTTTAATTATTTATAAGCATTAATTAACCTTTTAATGATTTGTAATGAATGAATAACACTATTGAGTCTCTTAGTAGAGATGTGCATATGATGAAGCTTTGTTAACAATAATGTTAATAAAGAGAAAATTCCGTATAAAGTGAAACGAGAGTAGGTTTCGAAAACCTTGAGCCGGATTAATGTAATTTACTCAAAAAAGAATGACAAGAATGTTGAATAGAAGCACATGGAGTAACACATCACAACAGCTACTAAATCTGCCATGTTCATCTTTTTCACACTCATATTTAGCTCAAACTTACGGTGGCTTGAGTAAATATACTTTCTGAAAGTTGCTTGCCATACAAGCACTGAACGCACCCCTGTAAAATCGCATCACACAATCGATAAGAAAACAAGTTGGAGACTCAAGCAACAAAGGAGAAATTCCAAGGTACAACGTACATGCAATGGTCAAGGATTTATTTTCAACACTATGGGCCCTTATGCAGACTGAATCCCAGCCATTAAATGTACTGCATTATATTATACCTAAGAATTTTTCACAGCAAAGAGTATTCTCTAACCCTTCACAGCTGCATCACTTGGTTTAAGCGTGATTTCCACATTATCATGGACTCCTTGCAGCAGAAGCTCACCATCATATGTCACTATTTTTCTCTTCTTCGCTGCTCTTAGTGTCCCCACAAGTGCCTCAAATATGTTTGCACATTGATCATCATTAAACAGTGTGCCAAATGTGACCTTCAGAATACAAGCCATATCTTTTACATCACAAGAGAATGGTGACATATGCCAAAAGTATATTAGCTTATCATTGTACTAATCGAGAAATTCTTTCAAAGATCCAATTTAGGAAAAAATCGGTAGACCAAACCTATCATAGATAAGTCACATATACATATGCTTAACAATTTATAGTAAAATCCACATTTGACATAGTAATATATCCATCCATGATCGGTTTAGTCTAAGAATTTTAGTATTTATCAGCAAAATAAGTCCAAATCAAGATTAAAGTTGAACAATGTACTATTATAATTTGCATGTAGAGGATTTCAACAAGCACATAAATTCATATTACTATATGTCCAACTCAAGAACACAGTCCCATACTTGATACATTATTCTACTATGTAAGCAAATGTATAAATGTATATAAAGAGAGCAAACTATCTCAAGCCTACCAACACATTTGATTATGATCATGCAGAAGTGTGTTTACCTTGCTGGCTCAATGAGTCATATCAACACCATAACCAATTCTTACGATTTGTTCGTATGAAGAAGCTCAGTAAAACAGGATTTAAAATCACGGATTCTTGAAAGGCTATTTCAATGCTTCAAATAAGTCATCACATGAAAAAAGACCAATAATTTCTCGTTTTGCTCACTTAATTAAGCATTTATTGACTGGTGCCCACGTGCCATCTATGATTGAAGTAATATTTCAATCGTTTAAGAGTTAGTGAAAAAGTTTTTACGATGTTTTAACTAAGCATTCAGTAATCCGAGCTCCATCAAGGAGTAAAGAAATCAAGCATATATCTTCTCTTCATGTGGTATTCTTTTATCTGTTTGTTTAGATAGATTGGATGGGTCAGAAATGGAAGGGAATACAAGACATTAGAGGATGGAATGGAATGGAAAAGAAAATGGTTCTTACTGATCTCTATCCATCTAAAGGAAGCAAATCAGAAGTTACTTTGCTCGTGAATACAAAGGAAAGGCAAATGCTTCTTGTAGTAGTATATCACCATTATGACAAAGACTGTTACTTCGTTTCTTCTTCTTGTTATAGGTTCCAAAACTTTCCATTCCACCTGCTTTTTACTCAATTTCAGAGAGTAAGAAAACGAAAGAAAACTGGGTTTCCAAGTAACTTCCAATATCTTTTTCCTTTCTATTCTTTTTGTCCTTCATTATAACGCATCTGAAACAAGAGATTGGATGAATTCTTCCTTTATTTCCATTCTAGTCATCCAAAACAACAGTAAGTGTCTATCTCATACCAATGCGTAACAGTAAGGCATGTAAAATCACAGCACCCTGTTAGAAGGGAAATAATCTTTCTTCTAGGTATCATAGAGACATGCAATTGGCATAATTAAAACTCAATTTCTTACTTTCCACCATCTTCTGCAAAGGGTGCACATAGATCCATAGTTGGATACGAATAAGATAGAATAAACTATAAAAGAGCAATGAACAAACATTAAGATCCTTATCAACAACTCAATATATTAACTTATGGTCTAGATCCCAAAATAAAATGTCAGATTCGTATTAGCAAAAACGATGGCTTCAACTTAATTTTTTCCAATTTCAAAATCTGCATCGAACGCTGAAAGATCCAGTATCAAGATTTAATAGGAAAGGGAACCCTTTTGTATACCTTGTAAGAACCATCTGTTTGGACTCGGCCAAGCCTCTTGATTTCTTGTCTGAGTCGCTCAATCTCCTCTTCTACGTTCATGGTTTCAATGTCTTCTCAGAGCACCAAAAAGAAAAGATTCTTTCTTTTTTTTTTCCCCTCTCACGGGATGAAGCTTCTATTCAACCTACAGCAATTTATAATTCTCGTCAGTGTAAGTTTTCCGGGAAAAAGGGGACCATGAAAATACAGAGAGAACCAATAAAGTGATGCCAACGATGCTGATAAGAAACCTTATGCAAAGAATGATGATATTGCCATAACATGCCTTAAAAATCTCTTCTTTTTATTAAAAAGCACTTTTTTTATGCCTGAAATTTAATGTCAAAAAAATTAATAAATCAAATAAGAATGTATTAATAGTCAGTTACAATGAATTAAAAAAATTCAGAAGATAATGCTGCAAGATATAGCAAGTTGTGTGATTTAAAATAAAAAAAAAATTCATATGCACTATTGTCATAAAATTATCAAGATCACAATAAATAAATTTGTTAAATGTTTGATGAATAATGTTGTTGTTTTAATTACTAAAAGTATATCATGGAAAGAGTTTTGAATTCAAAATATTTTCCAAATCACAAGTCACTAAGTTTGCAAATATTTTAAAACTTGGTGTATAGCTTTGTGTTTTTGTCTTTATTTTAACCTACTTAGGATTGTGAACGTCATTTAATCATGATACAAGACTTGGTGTCTATATTAATTAATGTCTTAAATATTTTAATTGTCGTGACGCGCCCAAAATGTTTTTATTTATTTATTTATTGTTTTTGTGGTGTTTTTTATATATTAAAATGTCTTGAAATTCTTTTAACATCATTTCCCATAAATCTTGTAAGATGAATAATGTTTTCATTTTTATACTCTAAAAATCATAAGCTTCACCCTCAAATATGGGAATTGAAACTTGAATATAATTAAATGTGGTTAGATTTAAGGTAGATGTGGAGGTTATATGAACTAATAGAATAGGTGTAAAAATATAATGTCAAAATAGCTGAACATGGATAGGTGTTTTAAAACCAAGACTTTGATACCACTAATAATATTTGAATATCTAAAAAGTGGGTAATGACTTTTTTGTAAATAAAAGATAATATGATAAAAGTACTAAAGGGAAAGAGAAGACAATGTAAAGTGAGAATGGATACTACACTTTATTGCATAACTTGATTGCTTGTTATGTATTACAAGGCACCACCCATTTTCTATTTATAAGAGAATGAAGTCGATAGGTGTTTCTTTAGAAATAATGCATCTAAAATATAATATTACATCTAATGTCTATAGCTAGCTGCCCACCTCCAATAGCATAATTATTTTAGTCTGTATTTGAGAAAATTTTGCCTAAATTTAATGCATCCACTGCATCTCAAAACTTCTCTTTCACTTACCTCCTTGTGATGCTACTTCATTATGAAGCTAACTTTTCTATATTAATATATTTTAATAATTTAAACCTCCATGCTCAATTTTACAAACCCTCTTCCTCACATTTAGTTTGGAAATTAAGGTCTTCTTCAAGTCCACCTTGATGCAAATTATGGCATGTTAGCCTCTCTCCATGACACCCATTTCTACCCTATTATTAGCATCTTCGTTAATGGTATGAATGTCCATTTTGAGGGTTTTTCCAATGGCATCTCCTAGTCAGTATAAAAGTTGTTTGTCATAGTATTCTATTGGTAACTCAAGAGCTCTAATCCACCTTGCTTCTTTTTTGAAGAGATCTTGTAAAGGGTGGAATTCAAGTTTCCAATGTTACATGAGCAAGTAGTGTCTTGTGATGATCTATAAACCTTGATAGAAGGCATAAAAATAGTCGTAAGTAACAGAAAAACAAACCAAAAAGTAGTCACTTTGAAGATCTATTAACTTGAAAACCCCAGAAGCTTCCACAAATTTTGTAGCCTATTTAGTAAGAATCAATACCCCACCTTTCTACCAAAAACTTTAACTAGAAAGGCTTTTTTCCATGGTTTGCACAAGTTGATCCTCTTCTCCTTCGATATTGGAACACAAAGGCAATAAAGATCTTGCTCGACATCCATAACTAGGCCTTTATCATTTGAAAAGTCATCCTTATCTAATTTGAATTTCTCTTCACTTTCATTAGCATTTTCGATTCCATTTATGCCCATTAAAAAGTCTTTATATGAAGTTGGAGCAATTCTTCCTAATACTTGATTAGTGTTAACTCTAAAAGACTCCTCGGTAGAAGAGAAGAAAAGGATTATAGTTTTTCGATCTCCCCTAAGATATCCACATCTATAAAGGAACTAGGGGAGCTAGCAGCCTTGGTCTTTTTCATGCTATAGTGGAATTGGTCTTAATCATCCATATGCATCCCAACCTCATCACTCATTTCTCTAAGGGAGCTGTTCATTGTGTCTAGAGCATTGTCATATTTTATTATTAAAAGAGCAAAAGCTTTATACGATGCCTAGAAATGAATTCTAATAATATAAATTAACTAATATTTAAAAAAATTATCTTATATTTATAATTATAATAAATAAAATATTTACACTATCATAAATTATTAAGAGCTTTCACAATGCTCATGAGTAATGATCTTCATGCAACAAAGTACATGTTAATCAAGTTTCCATAAACATAAAGTTTTCAAGGCCCTATGCAGTACTTAATATGCAAAAGCTATATAGTTTGAAAATTCTAAGTCCTATTAAACAACCTATGTTGTTAAAGTTTATGAGGCTAAGTAAACGAAAAATAAAATGGTCTAGTTATGGTTAATATATAGATCTTAAACTACATTCACTAGAAATAGTAATGACTTCACTCGGACTTTTCCTTTTTGATTGTTTTTGTTGGTTTTGTGGTAGAAAATTATGGAGTGGTCATCTCAATTAATACCACAACTCATGTTTCATCAAGTATCCTCTTAGAATGAATGAATGAACTTGATGAGTAAAGATTATCTCACTATCTCCTATGATGGAAGATGTTTCTTATAAAAACAATGAATGAATTATTCAGGGCAAAAGGTTGTAACACATGAAATCAGTATAAATTGGCTAGTTGTATAGTATTTTAGAACAAAACATATATTATAAAGGCTTGTGCTTGAGTCTACTAGAAAGCTAATGGACATACTTGTTATGCCATGTTTTCCAATAGCCTAAAAATGATAAAGATGAAGTATTTGTTTCATTTAAAGTGAAATATAGAAAGGATATTATATTTGTCATGACCCAATTTCTGAGTCATGACTGACACATAAACTAAACCAATTTAATTATTAGCTTATCCTAGCAAGCCTTAATGATTCAAACTCAAGTATAATACCATATTTTCAATCTAGCCCATATAACCCACATGTTTTTAAAATATGCATTTATTCAAATAGTTCACTTGGGGTTGTCGGAGATTCGATAGCACCTCCCCTAAAAGTTAACACATCCCAACCTATGCAACAATACAATCTAGCACTAACACCAATAATAACAAGTTGCATTCAACAAAGTATTTCACTAGGAAACTATAAACAATATACGCACATGTTCAAAGTAGCCATAACGAGCCCTAAAAAAGACACAGCATATATCATTCCCAAAATACCCCCACCCCTATATGCCATCACGTCATGGAGTCTGACACTATTGCATAAAGCTGAGCACATACTTTATATGTCTAGTAACACATGAGCTCCTAGATCACTTCACTCTCTTTCCTGCTAGTCTATAAAATAATAAAAGAAAATTAACCTACCACTAGCTTAGAAAGCGCATAAATAACAAATTGTACAGAAAGAAAACAATCACACGTTTGAGATTTTAGAAATTGAGTAATTAATAATTAATTTAAGTAATATTATAATTTACCACTAAAATGAAATGTAATTATTTAATAAATATAAAAATTCTCAATTAGAAACAAAATTTTTTAAATAATAAGAAATTATTGTGGAAAGAAGCATCATAGAAATGAACCAAATCATCAAGTGCTTTTGCATTATCAATCCACAACATTATACCTCTTAACATTGCATGAGATACATCACATCTCCATGCTTTCACATACACATCAAGTATCTCAAGTCACTACACTAGATAATCACATTGCAGTGTTATCCCAAAATCATAACTCATTTTAAGTACATATAAGTCATTGCCTTCCCTAATAACTATGGGATTCTAACTAAATTTTCATCAATTATTTAAAAAAATAGAAATAGAAATAAAATCAGCTAAAATGGCATTTGGATAACTAAAAAAATAATAATGAATCAAAAGAAGAAAAAAATGAATTACCCATTAATAAAGTCACCATAAAATATGGAATATCAAAATAACACAAACACTTATTTCACAAATATATATATATATATATAAAACATATTACTAGTCTCACATCCCCAATTTCTTCCTTTAGATTTCATAAGTACATAACTTTGTCACATTTCAATTATCTATTTGCTTATTAATTAATTTATTATTTCATCATATGAATATATATACACACACCTATACTTTTATCATAACACCTAATTTGTAGTTTTGAAAACATTGATTTTGTTTCCTCAAGTATGCAAAGCTTATAAATCATAAAACAAAATTTGGGCTATAAAAACATAACATGAAGTAAAATAAAGGTGTCACTTTGCTATTTATACACTTATTAATCGAGACCAAAAATAAAGGTCCCTATTTCCTATTGCTCAGAGTTGAACTCCAATTGAAAGAGCCTCTCTAGTATTATCTAAAATTATAACCAATATAAATTAAATATTTTGACTGCTTAACTAATATCTACAATTATTTATATAGCCTAATATACTCCCTGAAACATGAACCCTTAAATTTTTGCATACTTTACCATCTCAAATATAACCCTTAAATTTAGGTTTTTCAATCTAAGCTTTTATAATTCATATTAAACTTAAAACTTACTTTGCAATGGTTGATAATTGAATATAGGATTATTAATTTGCTAATTTAAAGGTTTAACAAGGAAACCTGTTTAGAAGGTCCAACTACGGCAAACACAATATGGAAGGGAAAAATTGAAAATTTTAGAAAGGAAATTGAAATGAAAATGGAGAAACAACAAAGGAAGGAAACCATTAGCACAAGAGAAAAGAGAAGAAAGTATAACAAGAGAGAAAGAAAATTGAACCAAATGCTTTCTTTTTTTTTTTTCCAACCACCCATGGTGGTTCATAGTCAGCCACAACAATAGAAACTCACTGGTGACTACAGGCTATTCAAAGTTTAACGGAGGTGGCTACATGAAGGATGAAGCTCCACAGTTGCAACGTTAGAGAGATGAGAAAAACTGCAAAACAAAATTGAAGGAAAAAGGCTCATGAAAAGGCGCTGGGAAGTGGTATATTTCGGGGAGAAAGAGAATGAATGAAAAGGTGAATAAATAATATTTTAATGTTCTTTGGCTATAATTGAATTTTTGCCCTAATAAGGTTGAAAGTGCTTTAGTTAAGTATCTAAGTTACTTAGAAAAGTCCGAAGAAAATTTTAAATTTTTATAATTAAATCCAAAAATTATTTAATATTTATTTAATAACCTAACTAATTTATTTTATATTAATAATATTATTCTTATTTTTATGCTTCATTTTTTAGCTAATAAGGGCCTAATTAAAATTAAACTTTTTTAATCAAGGTATTACAATATTCACAATAAGAAGTAATGGTTTATATACTAAATTATAATTAATGATTAAATAAAAATAAACAAACAAATCCATGCATTGCATAAGTTACTAATGAGAAGCATACTTGAATGAATCTTAAGGACAAAGTGAATTGATTGATAAGATCTTGTTACTCACTTAATTTTAAGATTGTGATATTAGAAGAAGTTCATTCAATATCAACTAGACTTACTTCAAGCTTGAAGAGAAGTTTTTTATCAACTAACAATTATAATTCATTTGAAAAAAAATTATTTTCCTTCCTATTATTATAAAGAAATATGTTTAAATAATAGAATATTTTTTACAAGTGTGCATTATAATACCTTATATTTATATTATCATACTCTTCTATTCCGGGCAATTGGTGCATATTCACAAGACAAAAGTAAAGAAAAGTATGAAAATAATACACTTTTATTGCGTTGCGTAAGGGGAAAATCCTTCAATTCGCGTTATGTGAGCATCGTGGATTATCCAACAACATTCTATAGCCATTTATCATTGGAACAAATCACAAACAACTCAAATCATCAAGCAATCCATGGATTTCAAGCTCAAAACTCCGAAATTCCATTATTTCTTCTCGAACAGCATGTGGCAGATTTTAAGGGTAATTTTGAAAAATCATAACTAAATGTAGAAAAATTGAAATCACACAAATAATAGCTTTCTAGAAAGCTTTGGATGTCACCTTTACACTAAAAATAAATTCCTGGCCATGAAAATTCCATCTAGACCACATTTGATAATGAAATGGCCATAAAGGTCTGACTGCCACCTGATACTAATACAATTTACTGTCATAAATTTTTAAAAAATATTCAATTAATTCCACAAAAATCAAATCCATGAAAATGATACTAATTTAGAAAGTTACGGATGTTAAATAGAGAAAAAAAATAACTTTAAAACAATATAAGAACGTTCAGACTTCAAAAATTAATCAAACAGTAATCATAAGTCTGACTGGTCGCCTGGGTACTAGATAATAACTTCAAAAATTAATATCTCCCTCTCTAAATATCCAAATGAGGTGCTTCTAATTGGAACAAGTCACTGGGAAGGTCTATTTTTTTATTGTAAAATTTTGTGGTAGTTGAATATCATTTGCCCCCCTGAATGATAGAGAAAAAATTTTGGACTATATAAACAGTATCAGTGGCCAAAACTAGAATTTTTGCCAACTTCAAAAATTCACCAAATATTTTATAGACCTCTAAATAACATCCACTTTATCTTTCTAAAAAACTCTCAACAAGCTCTAGATGCATGCCAAATTTTAGAACAAGAAAAGCTCATTTGGACAAAAAGTGACGTAACTCACAAAATTAGTCACTTTTGCTCCATATGAGGTACCAACTTAGTTCAATTGGCCTCCTTTAATGTTTGGCACCCCTTGGGTAAGTTTAAAAGCAAGAATATGACTTGTATAAATTGCCTAAATGGTCCCAAATATTATGCATCTCAATTTGGCTATTCCACATCCAAAAATACATGCATTCAAATGTGCATTCAAGTGTTTAAATTCCATATCTCCATTGTCTTGGCACCATATAAAGTTCATACATCATTCATACATAATATTATATTTGTTCATAAGTTTATATCTTAAAAATAATATGTCCAAAGTAACTTGGGTATTCAAATACATAACAAGCTACATAATGGACAAGTATGACTTTTCAATGCTCTTGGCTTGCCTTCCTTACTTCTTGGACATCACCTAAGCATTTCAAGATAATGGAGGGAAAGGGAGTGAGATTCCTAAAATCTCAATAGCTCACATACCTATTCACACACACATTTAAGGCATATACACATCAAAGCATATGTATGGAAAGTTTGGCAACCATAAAGTATGCAAAGTCACAATTTTCATGCCACTTAGTCACATTCAAGCCAAGACTATGTTCTAGAGACTTTTAGTTTTACCTTACCCCATTTCTAAGACTTTTGGATTTGCCTCATTTTTGGCCTAGGGACTTTTGACTTGGCCTCACCCTTCCAAGTGAATTTTGGCCTTGTTTCACCCATGTCATGAGACTTTTGGCATCTCCTCACTTTCATTAAAAGACTTTTGGCATCACCTCACCCTTATGAGCTATTTCCACAACCAAAACCATTTTAAGGAAATACATTGGTACCAATATAATGTCAAGGCATCAAGTGGCATATTCTCAAGTCACAAGAGCATACACAAGCACACAATTACATACATATGCACACAAGAATGCAAGGAGAATGAGGTGGAGAGCTACCTTAGATTTGTGCAAGCTTTTCTTAATCATTTTCCTTCCCTTTTTCTATCCCACAAGCACACCTAAGTGGGTGTATGTTCTATTGGCCTAAACATCATAAACAACACACAGTTACACACTTGAAACAAGCCAAGACACTAAACTCACTCTTGAACATTACCTTAATTCCATAAGTGGCATAATGGTTCCATAAATGACCTATTGAAGCAACTCTCACATTTCAAGTTCTAGGCTCCATTTTCTTATTATTTTTAGATTTCTCGGACTTATTTAAGGTCCTTGAAGCTCTTACACATTCACTTGCATAATTGAAAAACCAAGTTGCTTCATAAGGCACCATTATAGACACTATTGTTCCGTCTTCTAATCTATGGCTCCTAATTTTTTTTCAATGGTTTTCCCATCTTCTAACATCATATGAAGTCCCAAACCAAGGTTAGAACAAATTAAAACCTAGTATTCTTGGCTTGGCTAAAATTAACACCATAATGGAGGTTCATAAGCTTCTTGATTTTTCCTTGATGGGAGAGACACTTGGGGGGCTTCTAGAGATCTTAGGAGTTCAAGGAAACATTCAAATAGCCAAAAAATTACTCACAAAATCAGATTTTACAAAACCTAAAGAAGCCCACACTTTGCTATCTTGTTTTCCATAGGTTTTTTCTCGCAATTTCTTGCCATATTCCTCTTTCTCATAGTCTAAAACCTTAGTTTCTCTCTTGTTTTTGGAAAGAAAATCCTCCCCCTATATGGTTCTATTCTTGACCGAATTACACACATCCATGGAGCAAGGAGAAGAAACAATCACAACAAGCTTTTACCTTAGTTTCAAGTGTGCTTTCAAGGCTTCTTCTTCTTGGTTTGTCTTTCCTCCAAATTTTTGAACTACACCTCTAAGTTCTGGACTGAAAATAGAACCAATCATCTCAAGAAAACCATAGAAAGAAAGCAAAGAAGGAGGGAAGCAAGATTGGAAGAGAAAGAAACATAAAATTCTATAAATTTACCTATCTTTCTTGCCTTTTTCTTCTCCTTTTTCTTCCTCTTCTTGTGCTCCTAAGAGAGTAGTTCATTTTCTGTATTTTGGGCAGAGGAAGTTGTGCTTAAGAAGGTGGGAGAAAAAGGGAGAAGTGTGTGAAACCTTCAAGAAACATACTTTTCAAAAATTCCAATTTCATCCTTCCATAATGGCAATTTTGTTTCAACTTTGTTTTAGCTCCTTTTTTAGGACCTTCTTTCCTATTATAAAATTTAGATTTCCAATTTAATAAAATGCCTTTGGAATCACTCAAATTAGAGCTAAAATCTTCTCGAACGAATCCGTTAAAGTTCAGACTCACCAACATTGAAAAACATACACCGGAGGGACTCTACCAATCTCGGAGCTTTCAATGGTTTTTGGGGCCTCTGAGAATCTTGGGCAACTCAAATTTCCTATCTAGAAAGCCCTCCTATGTGTTTTTTTTTCAAAAGTTACACTTATTTAAGAAAATGCTATTACGTTTCGTCAGTTTTCGCCATAAATTGTTTCTCTATCCCAGCTTCATTTTTCTTTCCATGAGAGCTTAGAATTATCATTTTTAGGAGTCCAAGACTATACCTAAATTTTTTGGAATATTATCTAACTCATTCAGAGGACTTGCTTTTATACGACTCATTTCATCATTTTACAAAATTTACATTCGTTACATGCATTGTCATATTTTGTTAATAATTAAATCATTTAAATGAAATGATCATCAACTAACAAAGCTTTCAATACTTGTATGTTAGTTTTATTTTTATTCCAAATTTTAAACTAAAAGGCATTTCTTGAAAGAAAATTTTAAAATAATTTGAAGTTATTTATCAAAGTTGGGAAAAATTGAATTGAACTGGCTATTCCAACAAGAAATCAATAAACTGGTCATTGAACCAATTCGATTGACTCATAAAACTAGCTTGCCCAAAAATTAGTGAAAAATTAGCCAAACCAATCAAAACCAAACCAGTTTAAGGGTAAATTAGTCTTAATATTTTTTTTAAGACTCTTTCTTATAAAATAGCACGATTCATCTTGGACAAAAATGAAAAACTAAAAATCAAAAGCAATAAGAGAAAGAAGGGGTCAAAATATAAAGAAATTAAAAAAAAAAGATATAAGAGAAACAAAAGACATATATTTGGCTATTTTCGATACTTACTCTCCTTCATATTATATATCCTAATAACATCTCTCTCAAGTATTAAGGTGTTTGATCAAAATTACTCCCTCTTCTACCATTTGGTTTTTAATATAATTTAAGAACTCCAAAAGTTCAATATTAAATATTCTTAAATTTAATCATAGGTAGTTTTTATTTTTTTAATTCAAAAAAAATTTTTCAAACATCTTAAGAAGTATGAATTAGTAATTAAATATTTAAAATTTATTAGTATTTATAGAATTTTAATATATATAATTATCACTTATTTAACTACAATTCAATTATGGTATAACCAATGAATCATAAATTATATTTTCACGAGTTCAATACAATAACTATTCTAATTTTAAAAATATTATTATTTATAGTCCTTTTTCTAATAACAAATTTTAAAATAATTATATTTAAAATGTACTCTTAACTAAAGCTAATGATAATTAATTTCAAAGTTCATGCACAGTTTTTAAATCGTAAAGATGGAAGAGAGAAATTATATATATATATATATATAATGTCACTCTAATATATAACGTAATATTACTTGTAAGGTTGAAACTAAATGTACAAGCTGCAAACAAATATTGCAAATAAAATTCCTGACTCTATTGCATTATTAAATCTCAAAATTGGTTGTTCTCTGCACCTATTAGTTTGTCCCAATCTTTCCACACTAAACATATTAGTATTTTGATAGAATTTTAAAATATTTTTAAAAAATGAAAAGTTCACCTTCCAAAAGGAAAAACAAGCATTATCATGAAGTAGGCCCTAATATATGGCAAAGGACCTTTGTATTGTATCAAGATTACTCTGACAGTTTCAAGGGAGAAATGAAAAATATCTAAATTTATGAAATCAAGCTCATATGCAATGTGATGATATTGACACAAACTGAATCTTTCAAATGCTCTAAGTTGGAAGAAACGTATTACTTTTCTCCATTTAACGATAACTACATTCTATCATTTTGAGCATTCAAACAATTGTTCCTTCACTTAAGTATTCATTGTTTTAAAAAACTCATTAACATCAGTTAACATACAAGGTTGATTTTTCAATATGTAATTTAATTGATTGCATGATCTAAGATTAATAAATTATTAATAGAAGGTTTTCAAATTAAAAATATATTCTACAGCTTTATATGACATAGCTAATATTATTGGTTTATCTAATCTATAATTTATATTCAATACAACTCATTATTCTAAGTGTCAGATTGATTCACGTCCAAATGTTGTATTGGATATATATATATATATATATATAATTAATAGGATGTACATTTACCTGAATTAGTTGTTGTCTTAATTCCCTAACTGTCTTCTTGAACACTAGAAACGCTAGTGCATTGAAGAGTACCACCACTGTTGCTCTGCCAGTGCCTTCTGTTACAAGAAAATCGATTTTGTATTTATGGTTATACAAAAATGCAAGATATCAAGTTTTGGAGAGCAATCGTAAATAAAAACGGATAATTAATAATAACAATAATAATAATAAAGAAGAGATTTCCTAGGTATTTAGGAAGGAGAGGCAATTAAACTTTTCCTTGTGAGCAACAATATGAACTTTAGTGTAAATAGGTTTTCGGTCTTCATAATCCACTCATTATACCACATCTTTGCTCCACATTGATCACAAACATAACTACCATCTCCCTCTTTCAAGTATTCTAAAAATGAGTGCAATATGGTAACATGGTAAAGTTATCTGAACGAGATCAACGAAATAATAAATAATGTCAAGCAAATAGGGTATCAAAAAAATTTTGTATAAAAACTCTATAAAATTTCTAGTTGGTCATAAAACAATTACATAAAAACGGAAAATAAAAAGTTCATATTCATAAGAGCAAATATTAGAATTGGTAGCAAGTGGGTATATTATAGAGTTTTTATACAAAATTTCTAGTTGGTCATATTCATAAGAAAATCCCAATTTATTTAACTTTAATTTGTTAAATTTGGTGTGAGTTTTATTAGAAAACGCCAAGAGGAATAAAAGCAAAAGTGGGAAATATTGTAGATAATGGAAAATGTCCAATGAAGTATTATTTGGATTTTCTTGCAAAGGATGAAAGTCATAGCAAGAGACGTTAGTTCCCTATTTGTAATTTTTAATTATTGTACTAATAAGATATCCTTAAATTTGTAAGATTACAATAACATATATATTTTTTATGTAATTGTTTTATTTTTATGATGTAGTTTATTCATATATGATAAATTAAGTTACTTTTTAAATTATCATTAATATATTTGATCATTTTTATGAGTTGTGAGACTAAAATGAAAGAAATATCAATTTATTATTCTTAAAGTTTTATTATCTACTTTAAGACTTAAAATAATAAATTTGATTTATTTTATTTTTTTAAAAAATACTAAAACGACGAATGCATAGTAAAAAAAGAAGCAAGATAGCCTAAATAGTCTACAATTAAAATGAAACAAACTTCTTCCTATTCATAATGAAAAAAAAAATTTGAGTCTACTAAAATCACCACGTAAGAGACCATTTAAACCCATATCTAATGTATATGTATATGGTGGTGGTTGATGATACAAACATTTGATGAACAAATTAACAAAAATAAGAAGTTAGACTATGCCATTATAAGATAAAAAATTATAAATGTTAGTGTGTCAATTTAATTAGAACTAATAAAGAAAGAAGTGAATGTGAATTAAAAAATGGTTGGCAAAAGACAAAGGTATGGAGTATGAAAAGGAAAATCCTTTTTTGAAGTGACCCATTCATGCCCAAAAGTATATGCTTAATAAAGTTGTTTTGAATCCCCAAATTCTAGCCAATAGATTTCTCAATCATGGAATGAGAAACTATTCGATGCAATTTCAAGTATTACATTTTTCATGAGTCTCCAATACCATTATTCTAATTTTTGAAGTTATTTGTTATTTTGTTTCATTTTTTTGTGTGGCCAAAGCTAGAGTCGAAGTGGTGCCCTTTATGAGAAGGAAAATTCTTAAAAGGCATTTAATTGGGGCATTTGTTACAAATTCTTAAGAGGATTAAGTCTGATAGATCTTCTTAAACATCGACGTGGGACGTATAATAGAATAAAAGGTAATCGTCAAAGAATTACACAATAGTTCTTTGCAGATGTAGAAGAGTTTGTTCAATTTGCAAGTCATTTAGATATATTTATACCGTGAGATTCTCACAAATTTATGTCGTGAGAAAACATTCTCTCAAAATTTTTCACTAGAAAGTTAGAGAGAAAGCCATGAAAGTTTACAAATTTCAAACTACCTTTTCTCACTAATTTTTCTCATGGTAAAAAAATATGTGAGAAGGTTTTCTCATGAAAATTTTCTGTGAGAATTTGTGATTCCTACAATCATTTTTTTTTCACATTTCAAAGTACATGAGAATTTCCATGAAAATGCCCTTTCTCACATAATTTTTTTGTTTTTTTCTGATGGAAAATACTACAAGAAAATCCTTATTTTCTTGCAGTGTACTTGAGTTCAAGAAGAATTTCATTTCAAACTTATCTTTGCCATGTTTTGTAATGAGCTCAAAAGTTAAGGATTTTGTTGTTGTAGGAAAATTGATGAATTTGGTCACTTAGGTGTGATACCCACTTGCTACCAATTCTAATATTTGCTCTTAAAGTGCATTCTAAACCCACTTGTAGTATTGTGAGTTCACTTGAATAATAACCCAAGTTAGGGCTACTGTTAAGAGTAGGAATAATTAGATGGGAGAATGAATTAGTAAAATAGAGTAATTAAGAAATCTAAATGTATTTTCAAGGCTTAAATGGATATTCCCTTTTGTTATGCTCAATTATTTTGGTTATTTCACTAAGTAAAATAATGTATGAATTGTTGTGATTATATTTTAGGAATTTTTTAGGATATCCCTCGTTAGAGAGGTTTGATGGTAGTTCTGTGTTGGAAGAACTACTATCATTTGACACTCATAATAAGTAGATGATAAATTATTATATGTTTTTTGTTACTCTTCTAGTTTCATTTGAAAACTCTCTTTTAAATAAATTTTTAACTTTTATTTTTACTTTTACTCGTGCGTGCTCCACAAGACAGGCTCCAATTAGGTAATGTTCTTTAATATGAATTAGTATCATAGGTCACTTATCTCTTTGATATAAAAAATGTCAGATGATTTGTCTATATATGATTATGTTGTTAAACTTGCTAATATGAAATGTTATGTGATGGAATCCAATGAACTAGATATTGTCTATGGAAAGGGCTTATGCAAAACACTGGTTGTTAATAGTAGTTTTGTTAACCCTCAGTGTACCTAAACCTAACTGAGAAGCTCGTAGTGCAACCCTTTAAATAAAACTAGGTTAAATAAAATTTATAGTTAGTAGCACAACTTAAGTTATCTCCCTTGAAAATGGAATTCAATGTTTAATTGGGCTTCTAAGTGTTAAAAGACTTTAAAATTTTCTAAACTAATGGGGGTTTGGTTGACTTAAACTAATTAGAATTAAATTGAAATAAAATTCCTAAACTCTGCCTAACTAGATGAATTAATGGTTGAATGATGGACTTGTGACTAGTTTTGGATTTATCCCTTGATATCTTAATCCAATTGTGATTAATTCTGCCCTAAGAGTCCTTAATTGTGTTCATTGGTAAGGGATCTTGAATTACCACTCAAGATTCAAGAAAATAGCAATTTGATGTTAATTGAGACCTCAACTCCCATTAAATTACTAATTTTTGTGATTAAGATCTTTGAACACTTAAATGAGTGATTAATTGATCAATTAACCTCTGAATTAATACCCTAAGATGTTTAATTAACCAATTAAACTCCAAAAAATTCTCAAATCAAACGATTAAGTACACTAATTCTCACACGTATTTTATTAAACACCTTGATTGCACACTTGAAAAATGGTAGAAAAATAAAAATTCAACACTTAATTCATGCAATTAATCATTCAAAATTTTCTTAATCAATGTCTAACCAGCTATCAATCATAAACTACATCAACCTCAACCATTTATGAACTTGATCAAGCAAATAAAATAATTAAAATTGATATAGAGAGAGAAGAAAATAAAATGAAATCTTAGCCCAAAATTTTGATTCTAATCCTTGGATTCAAGCTTCAACTTAAGAGCCTTCCTCCTAACTAATCACAAGGTGGATTAGAGCTTCATTTAAATGGAGATGGAATAAGAATGGGAATGGGGGATGAGAGGCTGCTGGACGAAGGATGAGACGATGTGGCGTGAATGAATGCGTATGGAATGTATCGAATCCCCCCGGATGCTCTCTGCCCCCAATGTATTTTAATGATTCACGTGCTTCCCTTGTGCCTTGCTCTCACGTGCTCAGCTTCTTATTCCTTTGTTAATTCCCTGTAGCAATCCACGTTGCTTCTTCTTTTGTTTATATGAGTGTGGGCCCCAACGCGTGGAATGATCTCTGCCTCCCAGCTTTAGCCCTCCTAATCACGTTCTTTTCAAGTGCTCAGCCCTTTGTTTCTGCTGCTAAACCGTGGCTGCTGCACGAGTAAATGATTCTGCATCAGCTCCCAGCCCATTCAACCCGTAAAACCTTCCTCTCTTCTCACGCTTTAAACCCGTTGCTTTTCACATTTTTCACGCTTTTTAATTCTGCATGTAATTTCTCACGTAAACTTCTGCATGGTTTGGTGTTCTTCATTTTTACTCCAGCTCGTACTTCCTCTCCACGTGAATCTCTATTCTGCTCGTGTGTTTGCTCTGCTCAAAAGCTTCTTCTCTATTTCAGCAGCATTTTTTCGTTTCAGCTCCACGTGAGTTGCTTCAGTCCCTGTTTCTGCATGCATGTGTAGCTTCCCTCATTTACTTTCACGTCAAGCCCATTCTTCAGCCCAAGCTAAATGTACTCGTTCTGCCCATGCTAATCAACGTGCTCAGCTAGTTCTTCACATGTGCTTTTTCCATCGTGCAGCTCATGCTTCTTCTCATAGGTTCTTTCATTCATATACCCACACCAGCTATTCTGTTTCTGCTACGTGTATGTGTTTCGTGTAGTGTGTGCATGTGGTTAACGTGGCTGGACCATGGCAACATGCATGTGCATGAACTAGACCCGTGGAAGCTACATGAGGAAGAGTCTTATGGTACCCAGCCTGTGAGTGTTTGTCAAGTAAGGGATTGAGCTGTAATTGTGTGAACTCAGCCATGCATTAAGTGAACTGGAAAATGGAGTGAGCTGATCCTACATGTGTGAGCATGGAAGCTTGTGTGAGCTTATGTGTGTGTCTTCCACGAGAGAAACAAGGGAGTTGGAGCTTGCTTCTTCTCAAAACCCATTGCTCCTATTCAAATGCTATTTTATTCTTCCATTCCAATTCCATGGCCCATCAAAAATCTACAGAAATAATAGGAAGAATATTCACAAAATTATTTAAGATAAAATTGAGCATTAAAAACTAATAATTTGTAAATTAATTCTTAAAATGTAAAAAATGACCTATTAAAATCAAATTCCATTCAATTACATCCATTAAGCCATATCTAATTATTAAAATGTCAAAATTAGGAGAATTTATGAATATAAAACTAGCATTCATCACTAACCTAGCTAGTAAAGGCATAGCTAACCCTATATGAAGGCCAACACACATGGTAAGTGATAGAATATCAAGATGGTACTAAGTTGAATACTCTTTGAAAGTTATTCACTTCATAAATTGTATGCCTACATTTCAATATGGTTTATTTACCCTCGTGCATTTTGTGTCCATGTTTAATTAGTATGGTTAGTTACCCTCATAGGTTGTGTACCCATATTTAAATTCAAGTTTTGTATAAGTCTTCCATTTGAATACATATGTTTTTACATTCTTGTGTAAGTATTTTCTCTCTTGAACCTTTTGATCAATTAGTTAATGCTTGCCTTTTCATGTAACATAACAAGGCTCATTTGTGAACATCTCTCTTATACTTTAATTTACTTCTTGTAATGAAATAAAAACTTACAAGTGCTTGCCTTCTTAATAAACTTGTTTTGATTTCTTGTTATTGTAATAAGTGGTTTTATTCCTTGATAATCTTCTTATCAAGTTCATTTCTTGTGATGCATTTAAACTTTTACAACTCATTCTTCCCTTTTTAGTCATCAAAGTTCTCATTAACATAATAAGCATAATATTCCAATTACATTTATTTTCATAGAAAAACTTTGCACTGGCTTATCTCATATTTAGTTATTATGATTTATTATTTATTCATTAAGTTTTGTGATTAACCCTCTCTTCTTACCTTTTCAAATAGTAGGATTGGATTTAATTTGTCTCCTTTAACTTAGTTTAGAAGGAGTTGAAAGAGGTGAGTGTGACATCTCTAATTTCAATTTTTTTATTCTTTTTAATTAGTTATTTAGCTATTCAATTCTTTATTTTTTATAATGGATGGGTAATGTGAATAATATGAGGTCTATTTGAAGGTTAAACACCAACCAAAGATAGTCACTTAAATTTTTAACTTTTTTGGAGTATGACAAACTAATGGTTAAATTTATATATCACCCACATGACATACAAATCATTTTTTGTATACAAAAGTTATCGATTGACTTACTTTTAATAGGTATACATGTACTCACAAACACCTTTATAACTAGATACATATGATATCTAGTCTAGGAGTTCTCTCTAGCCTTTGTCCCAAGTAATAATCCTAATGTCTGGAAGCACTTGCATGTATTCTAATCCTGGGACATCCACCCAGACTAGTCTGACTTTAATCATAATTCATACCAAAAGGCAACTTGCTAATTAGTGTCTAGACACATTATAAGAAAATAATGAGACTTTGAAATTCCCATCAAATAGTAACAACAATAAAAATACCATATGATGCTTCTCATTGTATGAAGCTATCGACTTTACATGTTCGTGGTTATACTGAATAATAATAGAAAAGTAAAACATATAAATTTTATGAATATTGCTTATGTTTATTGTATTTTTAACCTGTTTAAAGTTTAATCATATGTAAAATAGGATTGTTCATGGTGAGCAGTCTCTTTAATTAAGAGGTCCCCTAAAATAAATCAATGATTGGATAACCATGCAATCAGAAGTCACTTGCCTTATTGAGAAGCATATCCCATTTTACTAAGATAATCTCCTTTACCAAAGATTATTTCTTCCAAAATCACCTCCCTTACCAAAAGTCATTTTTCTCAAGATCATCTCCCTCATCAAGGATCATTTCTCTAAATCTTAATGACAATTATTTATAAAAATTTGAAAACAATCCAACTATCAATTGAAATACAAGGCATTGTATAACAAAGGAATCATAATTAATTTAGTATATTACTTAGATAATGCAAAATCCTATAATAATACTAAATCTTAGAAGGATACCTTCTTATAGAACCAAACATAATATGTTATATTTAAAATTATTTAAAGATCATTTTAAATATTTTAGTCCAAAGTCCAAGGTTCATAGTCAACATTTCGCACCCATTGTCCATATATATGTAACATTTTTTAATCAAAGTATATCAAAAATCCTTTTCCAAGTATAAGGAATTTCCAAGCACAAAGTAATTATGAATCATTTTTTCCTAATATAAGTGCATGTGAAATTTGTAGTTTATGCTTCAATTTTTGAAAGTTATTAGATAAAATAGGTTTATTTCAAAGTCTTAATATCATGCTTACATGAAAAATTACCAAATAGGATAAAAAAATTTTAATATTATATTAGGCAATATGAATGATATGAAAAAGACAATATTTTGTGATAAGCATATAAATGATAATATTAATCTTAATATTATATCGAGGATCATTTCTATAAATCTTAGTGACAATTATTTTATAAAAATTTGAAAACAATCCAACTATTAATTAAAATACAAGGTATTGCATAACAAATGAATTATGATAAACTTAGCATATTGCTTGGATAATACAAAATCTTAGAATAATATTATATCCTAGAAGTATACCTTCTTATGAAACTAAATATAATATGTTATATTTAAAATTATTTAAAGATTATTTTAAATATTTTAGTCCAAAGTCCAAGGTTCATAGTTGACATTTCGCATCCATTGTCCATATATATGTAACATTTTTTTATCAAAGTATATCAAAATTCCTTTTCCAAGCATAGAGTAATTATGAACAATTTTTTTCCTAATATAAGTGCATGTGAAATTTGTATTTTATGCTTCAATTTCTGAAAGTTATTAGATAAAATAAGTTTCTTTCAAAGTCTTAATATCATGGTTACATGACAAATTTTCATATAAGATAAAAAAAAATTTAGTATTATATTAGGCAATATGAATGATATGAAAAAGATAATATTTTGAGATAAGCATATAATTAAACTATTTGGATACAAGTATAATTATTTTAACTAGTTTTTATTTTAAATTACTTTATTTGAATATTCACTATAAATTAATAAGAAAAATATTAAAAGAATTTGCTAATAATAAAATTTAAAAAAATTTATTACTTTTATCTCAATTTAAATTTTTTTTAGAGAATTAAAGTTAAAGACCCAAAATTAAAAATATTTACTCTAAAAAATTTATTACTACTAAATTTAGGGGTTAAAGTCAGTAATAATTTATTTTAAAATAATAATAAAATTTTTAAAATAAATATTTTTATTTTTTATTTTTTAACTTTAATTCTCTTTTTTTTTTTACTTTTTTTGACTCTTTTTCCTTTCTGACACACTTCTCCCTCTCTTTAAGGCCTAGGAAGAAGATTTGCTACAGGTGTGAAGGGGCAAAAGTTCGGGCACTATAGCCCAAGAGAAGAATAGCTTCCTGCTTAAGTTATTGAGTCATGATGCTTTGCCTTAATTAATGGTGTGCGTGAGATGTAAGGTGTTCATGCATTTTTTGAATGAGAAGAAATTAAAAAAAAAAATTGCGCAAAGGATAACAGGGGATAAAAATTTTACGAAAAGGTAATAAATCAGCTGAATTCAAAACCATAGGATGCAAATTCAAGTTGAATTTGGAACCATTGGATTCGAAATCAAGTAAATTCGGAACCAACGGTTCCAAATTCAATGAGCTAGTCTGGCTAGCCTGCCAGGCTAGCAGGTGCATGCTGAATTCAGAGCCTTTGGCTCTGAATTCAATGTCAGCTAACCTGCTGGCTAGCCAGGCTAGCTAGGCGCATGCTGATTGGTGCCATTTTGACCAGTCAGCCAGAAGAAATGCGAAGAAGACTAACAACGTGGCATGTGATAAGAGGGCAATTAAGATTGCAGAAGAATCTGATTGGCAGCAAAAAGTTACTGATAAAATACAAATAAAAAAATTTTACTCTTCTTATATATACACCATTCCATGGACGCAGCTCACATTTTCTCCCTCTGAAACTCAACTCATTCAGCTCCTCTCATTCTTCTCTCAGTAAAATTTCTCTATCTATCCCCTTTTATTTGTTGCTAGTGAAATTTCAAGATCAAAGGAGCAAATATTAAGCTACATTTGTTACATTTGATATTAGGTATGTAAAATATTTTATTACGTCTGATATTTTAATATTTATTGTAATTAAAATATATATAGTTTGAAATATTTAGACAAAAATAATGCTAGTAGAATTATTTGATATAATATATATATTTTTTATATTTGTCGTATGGTTGATATAGAATTTAGTTTATATTTGAAAAATACATTTGAGAAGAAAAAGAAGGAAATGTCTTGTTATTAATGGAATGGTGTAGGTAATATTGAGTTTGTTATATTAGTTTAGATATATTACGAGGCAAAAACAAATGAAGGAAGAACAAAAGAAATGGAATCAAAATTTGTAGTTGAAATAAAATAAAGGAAAATTTTAATATTTGAATAGTATAATAAAAAAAGAGGTAAATATAATTTTTTGTTAAATTGGGTAAATAATTTGGAACGGAAAAATAATTAATGAAGGTAAATATGATTAAAGTAAAAGAAAAGAAAAGGTTGATTGAAAAAAAAAATGTATAATATGCAAAAAAAATTAATAAAAATAAGAAAAATAAATTACACAGGGCATAAAGGAAAAGCAAATAATTGATAGTTATAAAAATAAAGAAAAAATATGTATATATATATATATATTTACAATATATGTATGTTTGTAATGAAGAAAAAAATTAATTAAAATATCCTTCAGAAATATGTTAGAAAAAATTTAAAAAAAATGTTGCAAATATTATTTAAAATAAGGGCAATGAAAGAAAAAGCTTAAGAGATGAACGCAATAAGAAATAGAATTTATGAATTTGGGGAAAAAATAAAAGAATGTTTGAGAAATATTAGAGATAACAAAAGGTCATTAGTTTAAAGTCATTGAAATAAAAAAAATGTGGAATAATGAAGAAAAGGGAATGGCTAAAATAATAGAAGAATAAAAGAAATATAATTATTAAAATAATTAAAGTAATAAGTAAGGAGGAAAAAACAAGTAAGAGGAATGTACTAGAAATTGCTAAAATAAGGAAATAATGGAAAAATTGAGAAAAAAGAAAGGAGGGAAAAAGTGTAAAAAATAGTTAAAACAAGAAAAATGAGAAAAAATGCTTAAAAAAGTTAAAATAAAGGAATACTTTTGGAATTTGAAAAATGAGGAAAAATATAAAATAATAAAATGATGAAGTTAATTTAATTGTTCGTAATTGTAAAGAATAGAGAAAACTTTGGTCTTCTTTATTTGCAATGGAAAAAGCAAATTTATAATGAAAAAAGTAAATAGAAATGTAGGAAAAAAGGATGAAGTATGTAATAATTAAAATATCCTTCAGAAATATGTTGGGAAAAAGTTAAAAAAAATGTTATAGATATTATTTAAAATAAACCCAATGAGAGAAATTTTGTTATTTGAGAAATATTGGAGATAACAAAATAGTTGGATACTGGAAAAATAAGTTTAAAATTTTTTGTATTTATAATAAATAAGGTCAAAATGATATAGTTAATGAAGAAATATAGTTAAGGGTGGGTGGAAGAAACGAAAAAAAAAATTAGATAATTGAAAAACAATTGAAGTGAATTTTATTCACTTAAAGTAAGAAGGTAATTATTACAAATGTAAGAAATGATTAAAGTAATTATCTAGAACATGTCTGTGATTAGGATATTTAGAGGGAAAAAATGGCCAGGAGGACTGAAATTGTTTATATTTATGCAAATAGCAGAATTTATGAAAGTGCTCAGGGTGCGACATTTCAATGTGCAATGTCAAGATACATAACAGTGAGCACTGACATTACTTTGGAAGAATTTAAACAAGCAATTGGTTAGAAGTTGCAATTTCCCCCATACCCATGTTATTTCTGATTTGATATATAGACTTTCAACAACAATAAATCTAACATGGTACCAAGTAATTATACTTGAAGATGACCATGATGTGCAGAGGATGTGGCAATCACACTCACGCTTCCCATCACAATTGAATGCGGTTGAGGTGTATGTGAATGTCTCAGATACTAACCAACAATTGAGTATTGAATATCAGGCAAATCCACCAAATGATGTGTTGCCTTCATATGGTCCATTGTATCAACTACCTAGATTTACTCAACAATATGAAATGGCGTCAATAGAGGGCAGTTCACAGCCAAGTTCCTTTCATCAAATGATTGGCTATAATAAACCTCCTTCTCCCCCTGGATCAGAAGAAAATGTATTAGAAGACTTTGAAAATGAAGATGAGTATGACGCAGAACTTGATCCTGATTATGACAATGATAAAGAGGATGATGACAATGAAACTAGTGATGATGATGATGATGATGATGCATATGATAGTGAGCATGAGGGTGATGATGATGATGCCTTTGATGTTGAACCAGTGTCCCAGTTTGTTGACCCTATTGCTGTATTCTTTCAACAAGTTAATTTGGCTTTAGCATAGGGTGATCAGTTCGAGGAAGGGGGAAATGAGGTACAAATGAACAATCAGGAGTTATATGTAGGAGCATAGTATCCAAATCAGAAGGCATTGCGTCTTGCAGTGAAATTGTATTCTGTGAGGGCACACCACACTTTTAAGAAGTATTTGACGAGCAAAAGGTATAAAGAATGTCGATGTGTGCATTATGGCAAAAGTTATAGATGAAGGGTACGAGCATGTAAAAAAGGTAGTGGAAGGGGATCATTTTGGCAGATAACAAGATATGGGGATCCACATACATGTTTGTCTGCCACAATATTGCAGGATCATCCGAAATTGGACTCTGATGTTATCTCATCATGCATCGTTGCAATGGTGACAGCAACACCTAATGTTCTAATAAACCAAATCATTGAGCGAATGAGAAGTTTGTTTGGATACACTATATCTTATAGAAAGGCAAGGAGAGAAAGCATAAAGCTGCAGTTGTTGCTTTTAGTAACTGGGAGAGCTCGTATGCGACATTGCTTTTAGTAGTGAGCCAGTTTCTGTGTTTAAATGCGTATTTTGGGCATTCAAGCCTTGTATACAAGCATTTGAGTATCTGAAGCCGATGATTCAAGTCGATGAAATATTTCTATATGGCAAATATAAGGGGACACTGTTGATGGCAATGTCACAAGATGGCAACCGACATATTGTTTCCCTCACCTTTGCTATTGTGGAAGAAGAGACACAATCAGTGTTGATATAGTTCCTAAGTAATCTACGCAGGCAAGTGGTACCTAGATGACAAGGTATTTGTTTAATATCATATAGACATCCGTCCATTCTATCAGTTGTTGTTACTCCACAAGTTGGTTGGCAGCCACCGTATGATTATCATGTTTTTTGTCTTCGTCACGTGGTAAGCAACTTCCATACTCATTATAAGTCATCAGATTTAAAGCATGTAGTAACATGTTTCACCCTATTGGAAGATAGGAAAATTGGCCACAACTAGATTGTTCAAAGTTAATCCCTGATCAATCAATGCTTCATGAGCGAGGTCGACCTTGTTCAACTCGTTATAAAAATGAAATGGATTTTAGGACCTCAACACAACCAAATAGGTGCAGCTTGTGCAAACAAACTGATCATAATCGTTCCTCCTACTCACATCGCCATTCTGCCCCTCATTAGTGCATAAAAATATTGTAATTGTTTACAAATATGTTATACTACTCATTTTCTATATGTATGAGTTAAAAAGAATATTGTATGACATATTAGTACGCATTGCCTTTTATGTGATATGTTATTCTGCTTTAATTATTTACGTCTATGTTGGATGTATATTAGTTTATTATGTTCTTTTGTCCTATAGTTACCATGGCTGGATATGGCCAGCCTATTCATCCAGGCCCAGAAGATGCTTCACTTCTATACCTACAAGAGCGACACATATCGCAAGCTATTTGAGATGGCGAGGTAGAATAAAATATTAATTGTTATATTCTATTCCATTTTATTATTCTGGTATATAATTTATTCCTATTTGTGAGATGATCGAATACTTCGCCCTCGCCGAGTTCTACATGACGATCGTTTAGGTGATCTGCCCTTAGCAATTGTTGAGTATTTGAGGCAGTCTAGTTTTTATGGTGTTGCACGAATTGGGCAATTTGAGTATGATACCTCACTTGTGAATGTATTAGTAGAAAGGTGGCATCCTGAGACGCATACATTTCATATCACTCGAGGAGAGTGTACAATTACCCTCTAGGACGTAGCAGTGCAGTTAGGCCTGCCGGTTAAGGGGGACCTTATCGTAGGTGGGACAAGTTTGAATTGGTCAGAGGTGTGCCCGTGACTTTTAGGAATCACACCACCAGCTGATCAGATCGATGGACAACGGCTTTCTATCGCTTGGTTAGCACAAAACTTTGCACATCTACCAAATGATGAGATGGTCAGCCAGTTCACTCGTACTTACATTCTTCGTATGATTGGGGGGTGGTTAATGCCAGATAGATCTAGCTATAGAGTTTACTTGATGTATCTACCCTTATTGGATGACTTTGAGCAGACTGGCAGTTGCAGTTGGGGCTCTGCAGTGTTAGCTTATCTCTATTGGGAGCTGTGTAATGCAACCTATAAAGGTGATTGTGGCATGGCTGGATGCTTAACGTTACTACATTTGTGGGCATGGGATCGATTTCCTATGCTTGCACCTGAGATATCACTTTTCCCTGACTTTCGCATTGAGGAATACCCTGTACTCCCACCTATTGGTTTCAGGTTAGAACTACCCTATTTGTTCATTGAGGAATACTATAATAATTACCTATTATTTGACTAAAATATTTATTCATTGTAACAGATGAAAAAATGTTAGACGCCCTCCGCGTCTGAGTGTCTGAGCTCTTCGATTATATAGAGCTTTACTAGATGCTATGAGAGATGATGAGGTGTGTGCTGGATTTTAGGTCTTCGATGTGCATAAATTTTTTTTCTGTTACCTATTTGTTATTTACTCACTACTTTATCTAATATTTTTCTCAGATTATATGGCGTCCATACCAGCCACAGGTAGTGCAAGAATTGATTCCAGAGTACTGTTTAGCTTCTCCAGACATTTGGATCGCATCTATGCCACTCATATGCTTCTAGATCATAGAGTGGCACCATCCAGATTGCGTCCTACGACAATTTGGTCATCATTAGCCAATTCCTCAAGAGCCAGTCAAGTTAGACTCCCTTCATAATTTACAACTTCGGGGCAAAACTTAGACCAACTGGGTGTCTGAGCATAGCATTTTCATCCAGTGATGGTATGGATGGCGAGATACTATAACTCAGTCTCCTGTAACTGAAGAGTCGTTTGATTGGACATCTGAGTACATGCGATGGTATTGTCAACGCATGCGTTGATAGATCCAGAGGTCGAGTGCTGCTACTAGATATGCGGTACAATGTTTTTTTATTCATTAACTTTATCATTATTGTTTTCTAATCTTTTTACATGTCAATATTTAACTTATCATTTTTGTTTCGTTAGGCTGATTTAGTAGAGGGACTTTATAGGTTGTACTTATAGGATCCTTTGCCTGCCAATTTTCGTGATATTGTCGATTAAGACTTTAGCAATATACTACGTACTCTTGGCGAGCAGCAATTGTCACTATTTTCTTAGTCAGCTAACTAGGCGCCGAATCTTCCTAGGCCTCGTATTCCTACTGGTCATCTGGGAAAAAGATGTCAAGGTTACCTATCGACCCAACAGCCCACTACTGGAGAAAATAGTCAGCAACAACAGGGTCCAGTTTAGCAAGATATTCCCAGTATATCTTCATACATTCCAACCCCAATTCAACAACATATTAGCATACCTGGTCCTTCTTATTCAGTGCCACCTAACCAGTTTGATAATGTTGGTGGAATAGGGCCCTCTTCATGCATGCAGGCATCACCTTCGCCTTCCTTTGATACCCCTCAACAGCTATCTCTCTCTTTTGGATCATTCGGGCAGATTCTTTTTGATACATCTGCGTTTAATGCTATGTATACTGGTTACTCCTTTGAGCTAGGAGGATTGTCGCAATTAAGATTTATGACACCGCATGAACTGATTCCTCCACCTCAGTCTCCATCTATAGATTTAACCATGAATCTCACAGTACAGGAGCACCAAGAACTAGAACAATCAGGGTAACAACGACCACGACGTAAAAGAAGAAGACCTCGTTGTGGTACCGGAAACCATTTACTATAAATATATTTACAATATTTACAGTAACATAATTTAATCCCAATGTACTATTAATTTTCTTTAAAGTTATTGGTATTTTTTTAAAAAATTCCCTATGTCAACAATTATTAAATAATTTTAAAAGTTAAAGAGGAAATTGATAAAATTTTATGTAAATTTTATTAAAAATTTATTGTTATTTTGATCAAACCATTTTTAAAAAAATATTCAATATAAAAGAAAATTATTAGACAAATATTTCCTAACAAATAATACATATATATTATGCTATTCTATTACCTTCAAATAAATTAGAGTAAAATTATTAATTATATTAACAAATAATATTTCATCTTATTCAAATAAAATAAACTTAAATATATTTGGCTTAATTTTTTTCAAATTATATTAATAAACAATTTGGCTTAATTTTCTATCTTATTCAAATAAAATGGATTTAACAAAATATATCAATATTCTTCATAACCACATTCACTTTAATTTAAAATATTACATTAAATTTGAATGGAAGCAAAGCAAATTTCTTTTTAACTTAAACAAATTGTACCATAACCCAATTTAACTTTAAATATTTTTTACTCTTTAATTATTTTTTTTCTTATTTTTGTTTATTTAAAGCTTGATATTACTTTTTCGATTTTCACTTACATTGAAATAATTTATTTTTACATACATCACACCCTTCATTTTATATAATGATTGTTATATTTATTAATATTTTAATAGCTTAAATTATTTAAATAAATAAGTATCTTTTTAATTTATTTATTTTTAACTAACTTTCTTTTATCATCAAAATAAAAGAAATTAATTTAAGAGCAATTAAGTTTGTTTCCCTTCAATTTTAAAAACAAAAAAAATTATGAAATTTGAAAACATTATTCCGAATTCTATCAAATTTTGTAAAAAAAAATTAATTTAAAAATCAAATTTCAATTGATCTATTTCAAATTCAGATGCTATGCTACTGAATTTTCCCATTTTATTACTTCTCGATATTTGCTTTTTGTCCTGCTGCTTTTATGCAATTCTCATGTTTATTTATTGCCTTTCTGTCAATGCATCTAAATTTTTTATCTTATTCAAATAAAATAAATTTAAAAATATAGATAAATATTCTTAATTACTAATTTTAATTTTGTTAAAAACATTACATTAAATTTGAATTGAAGCAAACCAAATTTACTTTTGACTTCAAAATATTGTATAATTGCCTAATATAACTTTAAATGTTCATTACTATTTAATTAATATTTTTCATATTTCTTTCATATTTAAGGTTTTTGATATTACTTTTTATTTTTTTCTTAAATTAAAAAAATTTATTTACACAAACATCACTCCTTTAATTTTACATAATTATTGTTATATTTATTAATATTTTAATAGTTCAATTTATTTAAATAAACAAGTAGCTTTTTAATTTATTTATTTTAATTAAATTTTTTTATTAACCAAATAACATAAACTAATTTGACAAAATTTTAACTTATTCTCATTTGATTTAAAAATAAAAATAATTTCATCAAATTCGAATAACATAATTCCAAATTTTGTAAAATTCTTTAAAAAAAATTAATCCTAATGAAATTCGGAAATCATGCATCCGAATTTGAGTTCATCCATTGCCAAATTCGGATACACAGTATCCGAATTCCAATATTTGTTACTTCCTAGTATTTAATCCTTCTCTTATTATTTTTCTGACATTCCCACATTAAAATATTACTTTTCGGTCAATGGAGCCGTGTTCATGTGATGTTATACTCCTTGCCTCGCGCATTGCCTCAGTTAAGTGGGAGGAAGTTGATATCATATCTTAATCCATGAATCAAATCATGTACGGATGATGCTATAGTTATAATAAAGTGTTGTACTAATTTGTTTGGAATGAGGAAGCTGATCTAATTCCATAATTCATGAATCAAATCATGTCCTAATATTTTAGTTACAATAAAGTGTTGTTATAAAAAATTTTATTTTATTTTTTAAAACTAGTAGTATCCTTGCAAATATAGGTGTTTAAAAAAAATGTGAATCTCATGTCAAAATTTAAAAAAATACAAAAAAATAAAAAATAAAGAAAAAATACCAATAAACAATGATAAAACAATGCAGAAATTATATATAAATCGTACAAAACATTATATAAACAGTGCATTGGATTATAAGGAATGCAATGAAAAGTACAAATAAATAGTGAAATTTATGGCTTTTATATATAAATGATTTTTATTATTAAATTCTTTAATTAAAATATGATAATTATATAATTTTTTAATTAAAACATAATAAATATATAATTTTTATAAATAATTATCTAATTAAACTATATATTTGTTATATATTTATTAAAAAATTATACATTTATTATATTTTGATTGAAAATTTTGATAATAAAAATATAAATGATTATATTCAAATTTAGTCTTATTAAAATATAAATTATTTTTATTTTATCCTTTAATTAGATTCCAATTGTTTTAATTACTTTAGTTAAATTCTAGTTATTAAGTTATGACTAAATTTTTTATTGAATTGTTAATTCTATTTTTATTAAATAATTAGACTAAACAAATTTTTATAAATAATTACTTGTAGTAAGAATAGGATTTCTTAATATATTTCTAAAATTTCCAAGTGAAATATTTCACTCAAACTTATTATTGCCAAAAAAACTATTGAATGAATTCTAATTTTACTAACATAATAAATATATCTACTTAAATTGAAACTAAACATATTATACATTATGTACTATAAAATAATAATTATATAAAGCACATAATGTCTTTGAAATTAAATAAATATATTTATTTTCAAAATTCACATATTTAAATTAATAAAAATTATACAGGGCACATAATTACAAAATTAAATAGGTATATCTAAGCTACACAATCATATTATTTATTTTAATTAATTATGTAAAGCACAAAAATGTCACAAAATCAAATAAATATATTTACATAATTAATTTTAAATAATGATAATTAATTTTATGAAATACATAATTTAGCATGTATCAAAATTAAATTTGAACATACATGTCACATAAATCATAATTTATAATATGTCCTAAGAACAAGATGTCACAGTGAGTCTTGCATTTGATTTGGGTAGGCACTTAATATTTTGATGTTTGTGGGAATGACTATGTTGTGTATATTGTATTTTAGATGTAGTTTCATTAATCTACCCTTAGAATTCCATCTTTTTTAATGTAGCTTAGCTGATTAAAAAAAGATTAATAGTAAATCTCTCTTTGATGTATACACCAAACGTGATTGTTTGTAGAAATTTTAAGATGTTCAATTTTCAAAAGACACTTAGCCAAAATTTTTATAAAAAAGTTAAGAGTGATTTTGGCTATAAAATATAAAGGATTTAAAAATTGGTAATAAATTTATAAATGAAAAATATTATTCTTTGGAAGGTCTTTTATTAAACTTAGGTTATGTGGTGTGAAAGTTTGAATTCTATTTGTTTTGTTAGACTAACAGGTGCAAACTTTATCTCATACTCCATGCTACAAAGATAATCTTTGAATCTATAGTAGAGTAATAGAATTGAAAATATTTATTTGCATAACCACAATAAGATAAAAGAAGAAAAGGGAAAATGTCATATCATACAAGAATACACATATATCTTAAGCCATATTCCTTTTAAAACAATACTTATATTAATGCTTTTGGCAACGAAAATTTGTTATTAAAACACAAAAATTTCTATTTGTACCCAAATAATTATTCTCATCAAAGAGTTTCCCAAATTCATGCCAAACAAGTTTGATAGGGTTAGAATATCCCATAAAGAAGCATAAATTTCAGATTCCATTGCATATATCTTAAATCACCACTTTTGCACTATTGCACATATTGTAAGTCAATTTTAAAAATTCATATCTTGGGTTAGGAAATTCCAATTCAAGCAAATTAGGTGTCTATGGAAAGTTTAGAATATGAAATATATGTAGAAAAATTTTCAAGTGGAATTGAGCTCATTTGGTCCACTATATTAAATGGAACAGAATCTATTGCAGAGATGGAATTCATATAACAAAACTTAAACTTCAAAAATGCATATCTTGAGCTACACAACCCCAATTTATGCAAACTTAATGGCTATGGAAAGATTATATTGACAACTATATGCCTATAAAATTTCATAAGTATCAGAGTCCATTGGCCCTTAAAGCCATGAAAAACCATATATGAACCAAACGAACAGTGCATAGGATTTTTTGCATCTTTTAGCCAATTTTAAAAATTCATAATAAATTCTACAAAGCTCCAAAAATTATGTTATTTAACTTTGTAAAAAGCTCTAAATGCCTACCAAATCTCATTCAAAAATTTGTCTATTTACTTAGTTTTTGGTTCAAATACAAAATATGGCTCAATAGGATGCAATTTTGGGTCCAAATGGTTCAAAATGGACCATTTTAGTTCATGTGGCCACTTAGGCACATCTAAAATGAAAAATACAGCATATATGACTAATTTATCATATCCCAAATATCATGCAATCTAATTTTACTCTCTCACTTGCCATTATATACATGTAATACATGGTACATATATGGTCAATTTGCATAATCTTCCACATTTGCATTCAAAAATGATACATACATCATAGTTCCATATTTTCAAATATGTGGGAAGAGTTACATCTCAAATTAATCATTTACATCCCTTTGTATGCAACAAATTACACACAAACTTACACTATTGTCAAAGTAAAGCATTTCATGCTATTTGATCTCCATCCTTGCTTTCTTGATGATTCCTTAGACATGGTTAGGAATAATATAGAGAAGAATGAAATTTAAGGAATCCTAATAGCTCATTCATCATTTAAGCACATATATATGGCATGTTCAAGGTTAAGAAGAGCAAGTATGCATGTTATACCATCCAAAATCAATCATATTCATGCATAAGGGAATATATGGCTCTATTAAGAGTAAAATAAACTCTAGAGATTTTTGGTCTAGTCTCACCTTATAATTTAAGACTTTTGGTTTAGCCTCACCTTCCATTAGGGACTTTTGACTCAGCCTCACTCATATTTGAGACTTTAAGCTTGTCTCACCCACATTTTAAAACTTTTAGCATCACCTTACCCAATTCAAGAGACTTTTAGTATAATTTCACCCATTCAAGAGCTAAATTCATTCCAAATGCAATAATTGTCAAGCAAATGCATATCATCATCAATCAAACAATAACATACACAAATAGCAATGAAGACATACAAGCAACTCAAAACCAACCAAACAATCAACATATATGTGCAAGAATGGATGAAGAGCTATCTTATACAAAATCAAATTTAATTCCTCCTTTACTCTTAATTGGTCTTCTAGACCTCACACAAGTACTTGAGGGGAGTTTTACTTGTTTGGCTTAGACACATCAAACAAGGCACAATTATATCGATGGAACTATATTTGGACTTAAGTAAGCCTTACATAAGCTAGCTTTAACTTTAGGTTTCCATATGGCTCCATTGAGTGGCATAATGAAGCAACCTTTACAAATCAATGTTTTGGCTCTAAAATCTCATCCAATATAAATCATATGACTTTATTTAAACTCATTAGAGCTATCATAATTTAATTTAAGAAGCCTAACATTAAGTTGTTTCTTTATGCATAATAGAGCCTTAAATTTTCTCCTTTTATATTAAGATTTCTGAATTCAAATCAATAATTCTTTTGGTATTTTTAATTCATATCAAGACCATTTCTACACTTAAAATCAAAGAAAACTCTCCCTAGGTACTCCAACTTAGTCTTAGTCCAAACTATGCTCAAGGATAGGTTCCATGGATATTTTGTGTTGTTCTTAGGAAATTTTGCACCTATGGAGCTTCACTAACCTCTTCTTAGCTTAATCATACTCTTACATAGATTGAAATATCAATTTAAGGCTTCGTACACCCTAAGGTGCAATCTGTAACACCATACATTTTTAGCCTTGTCTCATGTCACCTCTAAGTCTCATACCATGAATTACACTAGAAAGTGGGAAAATAACATTAAAATATTACATTTTTTTACGTTGCGCTATACAAAAATTTTACTCTCGGAGTCCCATGGGCCATATGGACTCATACATTACATTCATATATTTAATCACATGAATACAACTCATTTACACCATCAAAAGTAGCCTACATCTCAAGAAACTTGAAGGGAAGCTCAAAATATACATACATATTTTCAGCCATATTTTTCTACTTTTCTATCACAACTTTGAAAAATTATAACTAATTCTAGAAAAATCGAAATCATACATTCTTGGCCATTCTGGAAAGCTACAGATGTCTACTTCATATTAAAAATATTTCTAGACCATAACATCCAATACAAAGAACGTTCGACATTCGAAATTATCCAGAGATCAGGCGGTCCACTGGTGTTGTCACAAAATTCTATAGCAAACTTCAAAAATGTCTAATTAATTCCACAAAAATCTAATCCATGCAAATGATACCAATCTGAAAAGCTGTGGATGTTAGCTAGAGAAAAAAAATAACTCCAGACCATTTCAGGCACACCTAGACTTTGAAATCTAATCAAATAGTAACTGATATTGGACAGATTCTTTGAAAATTCATATCTCCCTTTCTAGAACTCCAAATGATGTGCTTCTAATTGGCACAAGTCACTATGAATGTCTAGATTCTTTGTATAAAATTTTGTGGTAATTGGACATCATTTGAGCCTTGTGTGACAGATTTCATTTTCAAACTAGTATGAACAGTGACATGACCAAAATCAGAAAATTTACCAACTTTGAAAATTCATCAAATATTCTATAAACCTCTGAAAATTCTGTTCTTTAGCTTTTCAAAAATCTCTCAATAAACTCTAATTTCATGCCAAATCTCAGATCAAGAAGAACTCATTTAAATAAAAAGTGACATAGGGTTCCATTATGGTCAAATTTGGCTCCATATAGGATACCAAAATGTCTAAATGGCTTTCCTTAGGATTTGGCATCTCTCGGGCAAGTCTAGAAGCATAATTAAGACTTATGTAAGCTGCCCATATGGCCCCAAACTCCATGCCTCCCATTTTGGCTATGCCACATGCAATTATACATACTTACATCAAACTTCCAAAAAGCATAACTTAGCATTACATACTCAAATTGCATTCTAGTGATCACATAATACATTATCCCATTTAAACATAACATATTATCATAATTACATATGTTCAAGAGGTCATAGATCATATACAACTATAGATGATAACATTTGCCACCTTGATGGCCTTAATGAAGCAAATTTCATACATTTCAATGCCATACTCTTATCTCTCAAGTGGTTGGCTTCCATCTCCTTGCTCTCTTGGTCCATCTAGCATGGTAGAACATTTAAGAGGAAGGGATGAGATTCAAAGAATCCTAATAGCTGATCCCCCATTCAATCATACATAATGGATGCAAACAAGTTTCATAAATGCATGTATGGTCATGTTGATATGTGCAAACATTCAAGAAGTATTTTCATCATTTGAGAATGTTATATATAGCATACAAAGGCTTTCCAAGCAAGTGGATTAGCCTCATCCAATTTTTTGTGGATATTAGACTTGCCTTACCCATTCTTTAAGAGACCCTTGGACTCAACTATACTCTTGGGAGTCCATCTTACTTTTAGGAGACTCTTTACTGTGTCTCAACCAATCTCAAGGGTTCTTGGATTATCCTCACCATGGCTAAGGGTTCTTGGCCTCACCACACTCAAGTAAACCCAAACACATCAAAAATATCATATAAGAGCATATTGTAACATCATGGAACCATAAAATTAAAGTCATACTAGAACACTTTTTATGGCTTAAAAATACACATATATACATTCAATACAAGCTAAGTACATATCCATGCATGAGAGAAGGTGGAGAGAGCTACCTCGTACATAATCACACACTTTTCTTCTTGAATCAAGGCTCCCTCTTTCGGCGCCACACACACAAAAGTGTGGGGATGGTTTCTCTTGACCTAAACACAATTTATGGAAGCCAATTAGGTTCATGGAATTAATTTTAAGGCCACATAACTTGCTTAGACACTAGGTTAGCTTATAACCTTATTATGGTTCCATAATTGCACCTAATGAAGCAACACCCCTCAAATAAATTCTAAGCTCCATTCTTTTCATTCAAATATAATTCTTGACTCCTTTTAAGCCTTTTGGAGTCATCACACAATTAAAACCAAGAGTCTAACTATATGTTACTTTTTTAGGTCATAATATGGAACATAAAGCACCAACTCACTTTCTATAGGTTCTAAATTTTTTCTAAGGCCTCCCCTCATTTTCATTCATCATATATGACTCAAAAATAGGCTTGAAAAAATTTAAAACTCTCCTTAGGTGTAGGTGTCTCATCCCCTTTAGGCTGAGCCTATGTCTCCTTTTAGCCTCAATAGAGTTTGCTTTGTTTTCTACATGGAAGATGCATATGGGGAGACTTCTAAGGATCTTAGAAACTTATTTAAACATTCATTTAGGTTTAGGAATAATTATATCAAATCAGATTTTCAAGGGAACCCATGAAACCCTAGGTTTGCTACCTTGAAAATCCATGGTCTTTTCTTGAATTTCTTTGCATATTCTAACTTTCCTTCCTTAAATTCATAGAATTCACCCTTGGTTGTCCTTAAAACTCCAGCCCTTTAACATCTACATACATGGGGCGAAATATGAAGAAGAAGGGGGGAGGAGTAGTTACCATAGGATGCAAGATTTACCTTATTTTCTTGCTTTTTCTCACTTGAATTTGTGTTCTTTGAGCTCCTCTCTTCAAATCCAAAATTTTTCCTCAATTTCTCCTTTAAAACAGATCCATATACTTCATTATAATCATAAAAAATAAAGGAGAATGAAGGAGAAGAGGTTTGGAAGAGAAAGAGCATGAAAAACTACTAAATTTTCATATCTTAAGCCTTTGATTTCTCCTCCTCTTTGCCTTCCTCTTGTGTGCCACTCTCCCTAGGGTTTTCTTCTGGTTTTGGGCAGAACTTGGTCATGCAACATGAAGGGAAAAGGAGGGCACATCATATATATAGGTAGAAAGAAGTTACACTTTTCAAAAATTTCTATTTTGTCTTTCGTTCTTGGCATTTTTGTTTCTCTTTCATTTTAGCTCCTTTTTTAGAACTATCTTTTCCATTATAAAATTTAGGTTCTCAATTTAGTAAAATGCCTTTGGAATCACTAAAATTAGAGCTAAAACCTTTCTGAACAAATCTATCAAAGTTTGAGCACACAGACATTGAAAAATGTCCACCAGAGGGGCTTTAGCTATCCCGGGCTTTCTCATAATTTTCAGGGCCTCTGAGAACCTTAGGGAACTCAAAATTTTCATTTAAAAATCCCTCTTATGTGAATTCCAAAAATTAGTCAAAATTACAAAAATATCATTACGTTTTGTAAGTTTTTTGTCAAATTTGTTTCTTCATTTTAGTTCCGTTTTTCCTTCCGTCTGAGCTTGAGATTCTCATTTTTAGGAGTCTAGAATGCTTCCCAAATTTTTTAGGACCTTAACTACATCATCTCGAGGGACTTCCTTTTGTATCCGATGAATTTCATTCATTGACGAAGAAACCGTACATTACATTTTTCACGTTTTTTTTCATTTTCGGAGAACTGGATGTTATACAATCAAAACCCTAGGTATGGAATCTTGTAACCTATAGCCTTTTAATGGTTTCTATTGGTTCCATATTAATCTCTACACTCCAAAATCCTTATTCCCATCATGGTTCCATCAAAATGCAACTCCCTCCACCTCCCTCTTATGTTAGTCGAACCCATGGAGTTGTGGAGAAACAAGGAAGAGCAATTTTCACATACCAAAGTATATACCAATCATAAAGGCTTTAATTGAAGATCAATATGGCATATTTGGTTTCCTTGGAAAAGCTTTTTCCTTCAAGTTTCTAGCCACAAACCTCCATCTTTTAAGAAGCCAAAACCATGGGAAGAAAGAAGAGAAAGAATAAAAACTAGTTTATATAAACATCATAAACAAATTCCTGATAATTTCTTACCCTTGGTAGCCTATTTTTCCTTTGTTTCTTCGCGCTTCTTATGATGCCTCTTGGTTTGGTTTGGAGCTAAAAATTTTTGGTGTAATACTTGTTTATTCTAAAAAGTTTTAATTACTAAAGAAAGTCTCCTAAATAGAAGGATTAGAGGCCAAATAAAATTAGAACAATAATTTAAAAAATTGAAAATAAGGATACAAAGCTAAAGATATCCAAAAACTAAAGCCCAAATAATTAAATAAAATCAGACAAAAACCAATGACATTTTTATAATTTTAGGTACTTTTTAGAAAGATCAAAAGAGAGATTTTTAAATAAAAAAATTAAGTATCACAGGGTTCTCAAAGGCCCCAAAAAACCATAAGAATCCTTGAAATGGTCAAAACCCTTTCAATTTGAATTTTAAAGCATCATTAACTAAAACTTTAATCGAATCATTCGGTAAGATTTTAAATCTAATTTAGGTGAAACTAAAGCTATTTTATGAATTAGAGGACCTAAATTTCATGATGGAAAAGACAGTTCTAAAAAAAATTAAATTAGCCTAATTGGACAAAACCAAGAAGAAGGACTAAATTGTAAATTTAAAAAGTTATAAAAAATGAATTTGTGGCCTCTTAAAAATGTCCCACATCTGTTCTCTCTCTTGACTGACTTATCTTCACTCCAAAATAGATCCAAGATCTACTCTTTAAGGCACACAAGAGGGGAGGCCAAGGAAAGAAGAAGCTTTGAAAAGTGTAAGAATCCTTTAGTTTTTCATGTCTTCTCTTTCATTTCTACTCCTTCTCCTCTTTTCTCTCATGGTTTTAATGGTTTGTTTGGCCATGTGGAGTGGCTAGTCCAGTAGAGAGAAGAGAGAAATTAGAAGAGCTCTTGGAAGTATACCAAAGAACCTTTAAAAAGCTTCCAAATAAGGTAACTTCTCATGGTCCTTATTGTTCCATCTTGCTCCTTCTTCTCTCATGTAATTTAGCTAGAATTGAGACCATATATTAAGGGTCTTATTTTGATTGGTACTTGGTAGGAATTAAGGCTTTGATGCATAGAAAACCAAATGGAACAATTAAAATTCAAAAAGAACCATTAGATAGCAACTTATGACTCTTAGGGTTTTAGATGCACCTCGGCAAATATAAGGCTTTTTAATAGTAATTTAGGATGTCTAAGACTATATATGAGTTCATAAGACATGGATGGCAAATTCTCTAGGAAAACCAAGAAAATCCCATAAGCTCCAGGTATGGTGTGCATTTCAGCCTTAAGGGGGAAAAGACACCTAGGGAGGTTTTTCTTTGATTCTAATGTTAGAAATGATCTAGATATAAATTATAGACACTAAAGGAACCATTGGTTTTAATTTATAAATTATATTTTGAAAATTGGAAGTTAGGTTCCCTTTTTAAGACATAAAGAAGTAACTTGAGTTTGGCTCCTTAGAGTGAGTTTGTGATAACTCTTGTAAGTTTGAATGGAGTCATATAACTTAGATTGAGTAAGAAATTGGAGCCAAGATCTTGAATTGTAGGAGTTACTTCATTATGCCTTGTATGAAATCATAATGGTGACATAAACTAGAGATAGTTTGTGTAATGTTTATGTGAGGTTAGAGTTGGTTCCAATAATTATATTGTGTCTTGTTTGATATGTCTAGGCCAAGGAAACCAAGTTTTTCCTAGGTGTGGGTGTAAAGCCAAGCCAAGAAGATAAGTAAAGAAAACTTGGTGGTTCTTAAACTAAAGTAACTCTCTATCCTTTCTTATATGTATTTCTTGATTGTATGATTGTCATTGAATGCTTATATGTATGTTTGAATCATGAGACATGCTATTTGTTATTGGTTTATTGCTATGGTACCATTATACTTCTTGAATTGCTTTTGAATTATGCAATTGCTCTTATGGGTAAGGTTGTGCCAAAAGTTTCTCGAATTAGGTAAGGTGAAACCAAAAGTCCCTAAATATGGGTGAAACAAGGTCAAAAGTCTCAAAAATGAGTGAAACTAAGTCAAAAGTCCCTAGAAAATGGATGAGGCTAATCCAAAAGTCCCAAATAATAGGATGAGACTAGATCAAAAGTCTCTAGAACTTGTTTTTGGCTTTGACATATTTATGTGATATGGAAATTATAATTTGAATGACTCTTGGAAGTGTTTAGTGCATACTTGTATTCTTTGACATGAATATATGATTTGTTTGCTTACTTGAAAAGGTGAAAGAATTATTGAGATTCTTTGAATCTCACTTTCCCCTATTTTCTATCTAACCATATCTAGATGAAGTTCAAGAAAGCAAAAATGAGAGCCAAGAAGCATAAATTGCAATACTTTGACAATAAATTAGTTTTTGATGTAATTAAATGTCAAAATTTGTATGTATGAGTTATTTTTGAGATGTAAACCCTTGAGCAATTTTAAAAGTATGTAAATGTAATATATGAATCAAATTTGGAGCCATATGTAAGAAATTATATTATTTTGGCATGTGGGAGCCTTGAATTGAATATGTATTTATGCATGTGGGATGGTGATTTTGAGTTTTATGATGATTTGGACAATTTGAAATGCTTATATATGCTGTGTTTATACTATGGCACTTGCTCAAATGGTCATGGATGTTATGGAAGACCATTTGGTGCATTTTGACCCCTTTATAGTACCAAAAAGTGCCAAATTCTTGAGCTAAACCACACACAGACCAAATGGACGAATCTGTGAATGAAATTTGGCATGTATATAGGTCTTATTTAGAGCTTTTCACAAAGCTAAAAAGCACTCAATTTGGAGCTCTAAAAAATTTATTATAAATTTTTAAAATTGGCCAAATTATGCAGATCTGTCAAGGTTATTATTCATATAATCAGTTTGTTTTTCTATATCATTTGTGAACCACATGACATCTAGTGCTCATAAAATTTTACGGGCATAAACTCTACATAATAAGATTTCTATATCCACCAAGAGCACCCCATTTGGATTTGTATTGAGGGAGATATAAATTTTTAAAATTTGATATCAGTTGCAAGATGACACCTAGATCAGTGTTACTATTCCATCAATTTTTATGGGGCAAACCTAGTTGTTTTAATCTAGAATTATTTTTAATTATTAGTTAACATCTAGAGTTTTCCATAATGGTATAACTTGCAAGATTTGAATTTTTCTAGAATTAGTTATAAATTTTTGAATTACATATCAGAATATGGAACTAGAAAAAAAATCTACCCTTAAACTTGAATTTGTGTTGCTCACTCCAAACCCAAAATGGTAGCTATGAATTATGGTATTTTTGGTCCATTAAATATATTATGGATGGGAGAAAATGTTGGTAAGGCCAAATGGTTAGCATGATTAAAATTGAATTATTTTAGCTTACGATAACAGTTAATTCCGCTGCTAAAAGTGATAATTTGATAAAAAAAGGAACATTTATGCCACTTGTGATATAGTTTTAATGATATCTTGATATGATGTAACATTTGGCCAGAAGTGAGGGACAAGGAGTGGGGCATGATTTATATAGTGGTAAGCTAGAGTTTATAATTTTTTCATATTTCCATTTTGCCCTTGAACTTCCTTTTCTTTATTTGAGTTTATTTCAACTCCTTTTTTAAAATCATCTTTTCCATCATGAAATTTGGATCTTTAATTTATTAAAAATATTTTGTTTCAATTTTATGGCATTTAGAATAACTCCAAATGATCTGGTCAAATTTTAGATCAACTAACGACCTAATTTGTACATCGAAACGTTTTTACCATTCTAACGATTCCTATAGTTTTTTGGGCCTTTAAAAAATCTAGTGAGCTCAATTTTATCCTTTAAAACTTTCTCCTTTAAGTTTCTCAAAAGTTTCCCGAAATTACGATTTTAACACTATGTTTATCCTTTAATTCATTCAGTCGTTTTGGTTTTGATTCCAGGCCATCTAAAGTTTCTAGTTCCCAATTTCCGAGGCTCTAATTAATATTCTATTATTTAAGGACTTTAATTTGCTTTGCTTTAAGGTCCTCTTATATCATCATATTGATTTTAGTTTAGCTTTTAGAAAATTGGTTATTACAGAAAAAGAGAAAGGAAGAAGTAAGATGGAGAGGGGATAAGTAGCTCCTAAAACTTAATTACTTTCTGGGGCAAACTAAGGACAAGAAAGGCTGATACTAAAAACTATCTTAAGAGCCTATCAAGATAAAAGCAAATAACTAAGATGACAAAAATATCTTGAGGGGAAAAAAAGAAAGGGAAAAAATTAGAAGGCTCAAAACCTAAGAAAAAAGGTTTGGACCATAAAAATTGATCAGCAAAAACTCAATCAGTGGTTAGAAGTGACATCCTCCTCTAAATTAAGATTTTATTAATAATATTTAAATAATTTAAAGTAAAACAACTAATATCTATAAATAAATAAATAAATAGGGGCTCAATTATGATCCAATAATGAAGGTTTAATGAATTTTATATTTATAAGACTTAAAAAAATTTTAAGGAGTTTTCTAGGATTTATCTATAATTTTTAGGAATTATGAAGAATTGTTTGACATTAATGATAATTAGGAAAATTAATAAAATTATGAAATAAATATTTAAAGAGTTAATTTTTAGAAAATATCAATGTCAAAAATACTCTAAAAATATTTAAAAAATAATTGAGAAATTAAAATTTTTTAAGCAAATTTATAGAGTCAAAATATAAATACTAAAGTTAAGGCCAAAACTCATAATTTTTACCAAGCCAAAGTGCAATTTTAGCTTGGGTTAAAAAAAATGACACAGGAATTATGAGTACGACAAGTTAAAAATTTTGATATGCACCTTCTCATGAATAGAAATTAATTTTATACTTATTAATCAAATAAAGAGAAAATTTTTATCTACAATTATACCTACTTATTGAATTTCTCCCGAAATCAATAAGAAAATCATGCTCAAAAGAGGAAATGCAAGTATCGTAAGGAGTAGGATAACCACTCTGCAGCTATCTAAAGACCTCACCCATTCTTTGATGCATCAAAAACCAAGGGAGAGAGAGAGAGAGAGAGAGAAAGGAAACACAGAGAATACAAAGAAAGTAAGGGTGGACTACATAGAAGTAGAGAAAAATTTTAAGAGGAGGTCAAGCATTTTCAGGTCCAGAAATCAAGTAAAACAACTCTTGTCTTACTAAGCTTCACATTCCTTGATAGGATTGAGATTGACTCATTTGAATATTATTATTTCTCTCTCTCTCTAAGACCCATAATGGAGCTTTAATGGTTAGTATCCAAACTTAAGGTTTTAATGCATTATGAAGCCATAGATGGTGATTTTATCATGTTTAGATGCTTCCTAAACATTTCATTGAAGATAAGACTCCATATATGTTAATATTCATGACTTTATCTCTCTAGGTGTAAATTTGGGTCTCTGGTTCTCTCACTCTAAATTCTATTTTTTAGCTTGAAAAATGTCTACATGATGAACAGATGGTTCTATTTATTAGAATGAATTGGAAGTTCCTCATTTGCATAAACTATTATTTTTTCTTTCTATAACTCAACCATGGCAAATCTCAATTTAAACCTTTAAAATTTGGTTTAATGGTTGCTTTGCTATAGTAGATACCTATAATATGTTTGAAATGTTAGATTAAGGTTGTAGAGGTCAAATATGAAAAAACCATGTATGAGTATTAATTTTGTAGAAGAACATATGAAGAAGAAACTCAACGAGTTGACCAGTCATAAAGAAGTAGTTGACTATTAGGTCTCTCGTAGGAGCAACAACACCATGAGTGACCAATTGACTGCCCATCTATCACTAGGGCTGTACATGGGCAAGGCCGGGCCGGACATCTAGTAGGCCCGATGTCCTACCCGATTAAGACATCGAGCTTGTTTTTATACCCATAGTCCGACCTGGCTCGAACAAGGCCGATTTTAGGGCGGGTTAGGGCGAGTTAGGGCTGCTCGAACTTTTTTTTTTAATAAATTAATACTTGTAATATAAAAATATTTTTTACAAACTCATAGGTATATACTTCAAAATAATATATCTTTAAAACTCTTATATTTTTATTAGTAATAAAAAAATAGTCTAGTATTATCAAACAAAATATAAGCTATACTAGTATAATTAATCTTAAGTAAATGTCTATTTCCGTTATTTAACAAAAAAATATCAAGAAACATACACATCAATGATGAAAAGAATTAAGAAGTAGAGAAGGTTTATGTAGGTAATAAAAACTACAATATGTAGAGAGAATTAGATGAAATAAGAATTATATATATATATATATAAGATAGTAAGATGTTAATAATTAAAAAAAAACTATTAGGGTAGGTTGGGTAAAACATGCCTTCGCCCGTGGCCCTGCCCGACTTGATATAATTTTGTTTAAAGTTCTGCCCACTTATATTTTTGGTCCAGCTTAGCCCGGCTCGATCAGACCGGGCTAGGCGGGCCCCTAAGGCGTATCGGGCTAATGAACACCCCTATCCATGACTAGTAAAACCTTAGATAATATCATCTATTCTATATAAAGCCAGTCAATTATCCCTTAGTCACTAGTTGACTAATGGTTTGAGTAACACTCGACCATTATCTTTGAGGCAGTTAACCAGGGGTTATTTAGAAAATCAAACTTTCTTCAACATGGATAGTCGATCATTTCCCAAGTAACGCTTAATTGTTGTCTATAGACCAATCAACTATTTCCTAGACCAATTAACTGTTACCAAGGAAATAGTTGGTTCTCCTAAAATCATGGAAATTAGGGCATTTTTCTTAATTCTTTTTGGATTGTTGGGTTATGGATTATGTTTCCTATACACGGAAGATTAAGCCCTAAATGAATGATGATTTGAATAAATCCATGCCTAAAATTATCAGTTATGGATTGTGAGTTCATAAAACCATGATTTATTATTCATATTGATAATTATATCTGTTCTACTATATGAATGCATATCTTGATAAATTTAGTTGTTTAGTTGAGACATTTTTTTAAAAATGGAATTATGCATGTATAGCATTATGATTATATTATTGAGCACATTTATAATATATTACAGATACCATTAGTTTCTATAAGAAACAATTCTCTATATTAGCCTCCTTTAAGAGATGGAGCTTCTCTTTGGAGATATGCTAGAAACTTCATTTTTATACATATGATGTGGATCCACTCTAAGGGACATCCTAGATAACATGCTTTATTATTATGTATAGATACTTTAATGAATTACTTTATGTGTAGATTAAGGAACCAAGGGAGTATGCCCATCCATTTTTAATTAGATGATCTTTATAAAACCTACGCCTATGCTTGGTGGTATGGGATGCTGAGTATAGAGTCTATAGCATTTTTTATGAACTAAATAGTATGATTGAGAAAGATGGAATTATGTTTCCACCAGATAAATGATTGACGATTGGCCTACCTAATTACATGATGCAATATGGTTCCTAAGTATGAGATACATGTCATTGAAAGATTATATTGCCATGTATGACTATTCTTATTTTTATGTGATGTGATATGAGTCAAATAGACAAGAGTAAGAAAGTAAATGTTTTCTATACATATGGTAGTTGAAACATTAATTGTCTAACTCTTATCGAGAATTATTGTTATTCTCACTGTGTCTCATAATGTGTTTAGATTAACAAGATGTTGATGACTTAATATATCATAGAAGTTAAGTGGCTTATGTTTACATAAAGGGGATCAAGTAGGTCCAAGTGATTATAAGGGTCAAGACTTGGATAGTTACTAAGAACTTGCAACAAGTCTTACCTCTCGCAATAGAAGCCTGAGATAGCTAGTGCGAAAAATCTAGTAAATGGAGCCTTTTATTGTATGATAGCTTTGTGATTATTTAGGGATTCCTTATTATGTATATATTTGCCTTGAATCTTAGCTAAATTAACTATGATATTTTGGTATGTATGACTAGTGATATTCTCTAGACAAGAATATTGACCTATTAATGGGAATCAAGCTAGCAAGTTAGATCCTTTACATATACCTGAAGGACCAATCACTCAAGCTAGAGCCAAGAGAATGTGAGAAGCACTTGAAGGCTTTATTCAAGAGGTTAAGGTCGAATTAAAAAGAAGGCCTAAATCTTGGAACATGTGAAGAGTTAATACATCTTATTATATGCATTTAAAGTCAATGACATTTGCACACATGGAGTGAAGTTAAATTAGCTATTGGTCAAAATTTGTTTATTTAACACCACATTATTTGGTCTTTTAGGATTAATTGTATTTTTGCACCTTTTTAATATTAGTCTTTTAGTTTTTAAAGTTTCTTTTATTTTGAAAGATTTTGTAAAACAGATTGTGAATATTATTTTATGAATTTGTGAGTTTTTTTTCAAATAGATTCTATCAAAAAATTAACTTTCTCTTAAAAAATATTATTGTTGTAGAATCCCCTTGTCATGTCATATCAACTTAATCCTCTGTGTGCGGCCAACCCTCTCCCTTCTTCTTATAACCTTTGGTTTATGTTTTTATAATGTTAGGGTCATAGGAATTAGAAGAAAACCCCTATTCTTAATTGAAAACAATCTTTGATAATCAAATTTGGTTAAGATCTTGGGTTTAGCACACCCTATGTTCACATCATGTATCGCTATGATGGCATATATGCACAATATTTTGTGATATAAAAAATATCAACTTTCATGATTTTATGTTAGTATAATTCTCTTATTGTTTACAATTAATCAGCTTTTGCTATAACTAATCTAGAAGTAAGATAACAAAAATACACTTATACAAGGGTTACATGATTAACATTAGCAATGGCACATGAAAGACAGGGTTAGACACATACCGAAGCTTCATCAGCATATGGTGGCATGTACGTCTTTCACTAATGGAAAAAGTTGTCAGTTTACCACATTTGCAACCTTTGGCTTAGAAGATTTTGGTAGCGATTTGAAAGGATGTTGGGATGTTGGCATTTTTAAGTTGGGCCACATGAGCCTATTGTCCTTATTACAACAGCATGTGGGTGCACATCTTGCATTCTTTGGTGTTAAAACTTCTTAGCTTGATAGATTAATGACCTCTGACTCTTAATAAGGTCTCTTTGGATGGATAAGGATGCAAATCCCCTAAATTTTACTGCCTCTGAAGTTCCTGAAGTTAGCCAAATCCTGATCATTCGTCACGTTGAAGGCAGAGATGATGCCATGTCACCCTAAAGCTTTAAAACATACACAAGTTGGCATTTTATTCTCCACAAAAAGTGGTGTTAGGTGTGTTTAGAGAGACTGTAACAACCAGAAAAGAGGAAAGAGAAGAAATGAGAGAATAAAAGAGAAAAGAGGAAGCTGGGAAATTTTCGAAGGCTGAAAATTTTCTAAGTCTTCTCGCCATAGCGAGAAATAGAGTCGCCATAGCGAGAATGCCTCCTCGCAATAGCTAAGATGTTCCTAGCTGTAGCGAGTGCGACATTCCATACGGAAACCAGGGAGTTGCTCGCCATAGCGGCGCTATAGCGAAGGCAGAGGTCTGGAACAGGCCGAGCTCGCCGTAGCGACGCCATAGCGAAGGCAAAAGTCTGGAACTTGCACGAGCTCGCCGTAGCGAGGATGATGACTCGCTATAGCGAGAGCGGTCCAGAAAAAGCGTAAAAAGAGAGATTTGACTTTTAAAAGAGTCTAAACTTTTCCTTTCTCTTAGAACCGACCTGAGCTTCGACCAAAGAGAGAGAAGATAGCGGTGGAGAGAGAGAGAGAGGCCAAGAAGCAAGGAGATCAAGCAAAGAGGTGAGTAATTTGTAGATTTCCCTAGCTTTTCTCCTTAGCATGTTGTCTCCTCCTTTTGCTTTCTCTTTCTACGGTTTTAGAAGCTGAGTTAGGTTAGGTTCAGAAGAGGGAAGTAGGAAAACTACTCTAGAAGGAGGGTAGAACTCATTTATCCTCAATTCTTCTTCCTTGCTTTCTTCTTGGAGAGCTTGAGAGGGGAAGGAAAGTGAGTAGGGTTCTAGAGAGAGAATCCCTAGATCTGTGAGGGTAATGAGGGTTTAATTTGATGAAGAGTCTCTTTTAGTTTTGGGAGAGTCATTGAAGCTATGAGAGAATGACTTGATGCTCTTGTTATGCCTAGGCTCAAAGGAAGAAACTCCACCTTGTTGTGAGTGTGAAATCAAGGAGGGAGAGGAGAAATTGAAAGGGAAGGCCGTGTAATCTGAGAAGGTAGCTCTCTACTCTGTTCTTGTTGCATTCTTGGTTGTGTGATAGTCATTGTATGTTGTGTATGTGCTTGTATGATGAGATATGCTATTGATTTTGCCTTGATGCATCGGTACCAATATGCTTAGAATGTGATTTGTGGAAATTGCTCGGGTGAGGTGGTGCCGAGAGTCCCTTGAGATGGGTGAGGAGGAGCCAAAAGTCCCTAAACCAAGGGTGAGGCCGATCCAAAAGTCCTAAAGCTCGGGTGAGGCTAGACCAAAAGTCCCTAGAGCCTATTCTTGGCATTTGTTTGATATCTCATGGCATGTGTGGTGTTGTTGTGACTTATATGCATGCTTGACTAGTATATGCCTTGATTGCATCATGAATGAGTATGAGCTATTGAGATTCTCCCGAATCTCACCCCCTTCCCCTCCCATCCTATTATCCAGGTGGTGTTCAAGGAGAGTCGAGCACACCTCATGGAGCCTAGAAGAGCATAGTTAGAAGAATGTGTAGTTTCTTTTGGTCATTTTGATGTATAAGGTGCCAAAATGAAGATGCACCTCTTATTTTTGAGTTGTAACTATATGATCATATGTAAATGTATGTACCAAGGATGTATGGATAGTGTAAAGGGCTAAAGTAGTGAGAATGTATAAAGTTGGCCATTTGAGGCTCACATGAATTGGTGCATTTGATTCCATAGCATAGTGAATTTGGAATGTATGATGATTTGGATTACTTAGATAATTCATATATGCTATGTTGGTACTTTAAAATCTGCCCAATAGGGGTTAGAGCATGTGGGAGGTCATTTAGACCCGTTTTGAACCCCATGTGGTGCTAAAATTGCCATTTGGGTGAGCTCCGTCAAAGTATGACCGGATGAGCTCTTCGTGGTATGAAATTTGGCATGCCTCTAGAGTCTATTAAGAGCTTCTTGCGAAGCTAGAGTGGGTAATATTCGGAGGTCTAGAGAATATTCGGTGAATTGTTGAAATTGGGAATTTGCAATGTTTTGGTCATGGTACTGTTCATTGAGTCCGAAAATGAAACCATGCCGCTCATAGACCAAACGATGTCCAAATGTCATGAAACTTTAGGAGAATAAACTAGATATCCACAGTGACCTGTACCAACTGGAAGAACCTTAATTGGAGGTCTGTAGAGAGAGAAACGATTTACTGAAGTTCTGTATCAGCATCAGGGAAGTTTCTGACCTTTGTTACTGTTTTATCGGGTTTCGAGGTCTTAGAACCCCTGAACTGATCTGGACTTATTTTTCTCCTCTAGTTAACATCAGTAGCTTTCCAAATTGGTATAGTTTGCCCTGATTGGATTTTTGTGGATTTAATTACGAATTTCCGAAGTTCATGACAGTAAACTGCGTCAGTAACAGGGGCAGCCGGATGTCTGTTCCCATTTCGATGTCATTGAGGGTCTAAACATGGATATTGAAGTTGGGAGTTATTTTTAGGGTGAAGTTAACATCCCAAGCTTTCCAGAGAACTATGATTTGATTGATTCCCATTTTACTGGAATTTATTGTGATTTTCCAAAGTTGGAGCCAGAAATATGATTTATGGGCCCGATTGAGAAATTGTATTTTTGAGTTTTTGGCTTCTTACCCGTGGTTTGTGAGTTGTTAGAGACTATTTACAAGTTGTATAAATGGTGTTTGAGTAGAGAATGTGATTGATGGGTTCACAGGACCCACGGGGCAAAATATGACCGGTTAAACCCCGACTTTAAGTAGTGAAATACCACGGTTTCGGTCATTTTCCGGGGAAATCACATGGAATCAAGTTTAGAGGAGGTTAATTGGAATGAAGTCAGTAAGGTGTTACAGAGACCCCTTCTTTGCCATCGACAAAGCTCCCTGTTATCCATGTTGTTCGAGCTCTCCTCCTTCACGTATGAGATGTGCGTTCTATCTTTGTTAGCTATGATTATCCATGGCATGCGAGTAGCTTCACCTTCCTTCAAGTGAACTAGAAATCTAGTGAGGGAACCCATCAACTCCCATCCTTGTTATTCACAGTGTCCAACTTCTCTAACTTGACATCTAAGCTTCTCCTATGTTTAGGTGAGATCCTTCTTCTCATTATATAATTTTGGATTCTGAATTGGCTGAAAACTGGTCAAATTATGAATTTGGTTTTATGCATTATGATCTCTTAGTATACCCACGATTGTTTTAAAGCAAGAGGCTTCCAATGAAGATGGTCAGTGATCACACATTGTAGAAGATGAATTTGATTGATTTGTTGGTCTGTACATTATATTTGAAGTTTTTGCTTGTTTAATTTTTGCACTTTATGCTAGTGAAATTAAGAAATTTGGGTTCTACATTGGCTTCATGGGGAACTGATATGAATGCACTTCCTGGACTTAATTGGTTCTAAAATGTATATAAGATAGAATTGGTTTTGTAATAGCATTGAATTTGACATGAATGCTATTCTTGTTAAATTTGACATGAATGTATATAATATAGTATTAATAGTTTTAATTACATTATGTTAGGGAACAACTACATTATATTATCATTTATTTTTTGGGTTAAAAGAAGTAAATTTCATTAGAATAAAGGATAGTAAATACAACTAGGTGGAGGATAAGGTATTCTCTAAATTCCTTTTGGTGTTTAAGTTGGTTTTAATTTGTTTTACAATCCTATAGAGTATATATTGACTATGGAAGCATTGTGTGCATGAAAAGATTTTTGGCTTATTTAAAATTACTGTAGGGTTACATTCTTATAGTCATATTATTTTATTTTTTAATACTTATACAAGTTAAATATATGCCTCTAAGGTGAACTTTTTTATCTATATCCTTTTTCATTGTTTGTATAATTATGGGACCTAGATGTCTACTATTTTTTATTTCTTTGGAACATATTATGTGTCTTGTAACTTAGGACATTTAAAATTGCCTTAATTCTGGAATATGTCCTAGCCTTAAATAAGGTATATGTCCTCACCTTAATTCTAGAAGATTATGATGCCTATGATGAGTTATGAAACTTCCTTGAACCAAATTAAATAGGATTGCTAATTAATGAGGTATGAAACTTGGATTTCTGATACTGTAACTACTTGCTTATTGATGATTTATGAAACTTGCATTTCTGAAATAGGACATTTAAAGCCAAAATAATTGAAGAGTGAAATATTTGGAGCCAACAATTCTTTGAATATTGATGACTCCCCATATTTTGCAATATTTGATCTACTTTTAAGATTAATTTAGGGAGTCATCATTTCATTTTACATGAAAATTAATAAAATATTAAAGATTATTTGGGCTTGGCATACTTTAAAGATTTATTGAGAAAAGGTCGAGAAAATCAAGTGAATTTTGATTCATGTTTGACATCTAAATTCCTTATTAATGTGGGTGTTGTTTATAGGATCAATGGAGCTAAGGAAGTAAGATAAAAGCTTATTTAGAACGATGAAAATTAAAGAGGAGATCAAGTGCCATTGTCTGAAGAAAAGAAAAAAAAATGCATGTTCTCTAGTGAAATTTCCCCACCTAGTGGTGAAATTTCACCAATCAATGACCAAAACGCATAGCATCACTAAAGCTTTAGATAAAAAGTAGGGAAAATGAGGGTTTGAGGAAGGAGGCAGCAGCAAATGCAGGAACTGATTTTGGGAGCTAAAAAATGTAAGAAACTTCAACTTAGAACTAGGGGAACAGATCAGATTCATGAGATCAAGGATTTGAATAGGAAATCACACTGATTAATCTGTTCTTCTCCTCTTGTTCTTTAGTTTGATGCATTTTTCTATATACTTTGCTTTGTATAAAGCCATGTGTGGATAAATCTTTCTAACCTAGAGTACTATGAACTTATTAGTGGATTAGAGTTTGTTTTCACCATTTAATTGTACTTAATGTTAATTTTGGTTATTCAATCTTACTTCATTTTGTCTATTTAGTGATTGGCCACCATTAAATATGAATTTGGAGATTAAGGTTTCTCTTGACAAAGGGGATCTTAATTAAACCATAAGATTGAGTAATATGAGATTAGATTATAATCTAATTTGCAATTAGGATAGACATATACCTCAAGGCCCCATATAATTGTTGAGGAGTGAGCTCAGATTAATTAGCCTTTTGAGTAATTGTGCTAAACATAACATTATTAACTTGAGAGAGAGTTATAAGTGGATCAAAAGACCCTTGTAACTAATAGTACTCTAGATTAACAAAATTAATATTGAAAGCAATTAATTCGGTGAAAGAAATATCTAAAAAGCTAATAAGGGATTAGTCACTCTAGGTTGTCTTCAACTTCTGTGGTTGTTAGAATTTAAAATCTTATTACAATTTTTTAAATTTAATTTGGTTCCATTCACTCAATTACTTTTGACTCACTTAACTAAAATGAATTTGGAAAATCTAATGCCTAATCAGCAATTTACTTGATTCTCTGTGGGAACGATTTTGATGCATCGTTATATTCTGTTTTTGACCTATACACTTGCGGTGTTACATTTTGTGAGCATCAAATATATTTCTTGCATTTTTGAAGCAAAACATTCAAAGTCTTGGATTGGGAAGAATAAAACATTTGAAGTTATGGATTTTGAAGAGTAAAACACTTGAAGTAAAACATTTGAAGTCATGGATTTTGAAGAGCAAGACATTTGAAGCCAAGATTGTAATGAATTTAGCTTTCTTATGATGTAATGTTTTAAATAACAAAAGTTAGTATTCTTATGATGTAATCATGTTGTATAATGTAAATTAGAGTAGGAATGAAGCTATATAGTTAGGAAATTGTAATGAAACTATTTCTTGTAATAAAATGGTGTATTTCACATTCAAGCACATTATATTTTTGTTTTAGCTTTTGGAGCTATATACATGGATAAGTTATGAACATAGCAAAACACATATCAAGAACAAGTGTAACATAAGCAACACATATTGGTACGACCTTCTTCATTGCTAACAAAACATTTATTTACTATTGGTGACTTTCATGATTTACTAAGATCTGTAACATCATCATAGAGGCATGGGACTTGAAGTGATTTGTACAGGATGATAAATCAAGGCCTATATTAAAGAAGGAAAAAAATCAAAACATCCACATTAAATATTAAGAAAAAATGTAGTAAATATTAAAACTTACCAACAAAAAACTAGTAAAATGACTGCCTGATGTTTAAAGGAAAGTACTAACAATCGGAGTTATTGAGTGAGACAGTTCAGATTGTACTTTACTTGGAGTAACTTCGTTATCCTACAAAGTGAACTAAAAACATTTAGTTATTCAATTTATATACCAAGAAAAATGTTTAGTAAATACTACCACTTACCATTAAAAAACTACTCAAACTAGTAAAATGATTACTTGATGTTTCAGGGTAGACATTAACTATCAAAGCAATTGAGTAAGATGATTCAGACTGTACTTGGTTTAAAATAGCATTGTCATCCTACAAAGTGAACAAATTTTTTTTAATTATTCAAATTAAATATCAAGAAAAAATTTAGTTAATACTAAAATTTTTAATTAGTCAAATTAAATACCAAAATTTTTGGTTGCCTTTGGTGCACTTTATCACTTGGAGCTTTCTTTCTTCTCTTTGGTAGCATCTCAACCTAACTTTTTGAATGTTTCCAACCCTTTTTACCCTCTTTCCTCTTAAATCCCTTCACTTGTACCACCCTTTCATTGACACTTGCATTCACCAAGACATCCTCTATGACATTGTCCATGCTTCTTTGCCCATTACAAATCTCTGTTACTTTCTTACTTAACTCACTAATGGATTTACTTAAAAACAAGAATGCTTTTTGGTTATTGGAAGCTTTAGTTGCTAGCCTTATAAATTAGGGACAAATTTTCCTATAATGTTGTGTAATAGCTAACTTAGCATCTCCTTCAATCTCAATTCCTTTAACATCATGTGTAACACCGCTTCTTACTTGTTTTGTCCACCTTTGTAAAATATATTGATCAGGCATTAATTTAACATTCATGACATCAAATACCTTCAAAGCGTAATAACACAGTATACCAAATGTCTCAAACTTTCTACAGCTACAATGAATGGACTTGTCACTCAGGTCAAGTGAAACTCTCTACTCTCTATCTTGACCAACCATAGTAATGATGAACTCAAACAATTGAGGAGTTTCATTTATATGCTTCACATATGCAGCTAAATATAGGTCCCATTCTTCTTGGAACAAGTCAAAAATTGTGAAAGTGTAAGTCTGTGCAAGCTGGTGCAACATAGGTGAATATTGACTTTTTAACCTCGATAATTTATGTCACAAATCAAATTCACACTTCAATTCATTATATCTTTTATCTTCAACCACCCTCTCTCAAAGTGCTTAAAAAATTGAATAATATTTAAATTCAGTCATACCATTTTTCATGTCCACATTTAAGCTTTAACTAATTTGTGTGCTTCATATACCAAGTGTGAATGTCCTCTTCATGTGACAAGCGGCCTATTTTTCCTTGATGCGATAGATTGAATTTAACCATGTGTTATCATGCACCTTATATGTAAAAAGCATGCTACTCCAAGTCACCTTAAACTATGTTTCGTTATCATATTCAAACATGCAAGCCTTGAAATCGCTTAAGAAGTGGGAGCCTTCTTTCATCAAGTTACCTAGGTGTTTGACACCATTTTGCATCAAATGTCATATACATAGTTCGTGGCCAATATCAGGCATCACCTCACGTATTGCCTTGGCCATTGTTGCATCTTAATCATTAAAAATTGTTAGTGACTTTTTTTTGCTAATGGGCTTCTAAAAAAGTTGCAAGCAACCACTTAAATGATTCAACTGTTTCGTCATATAACAATGTTGCCCCAAAGATCATTACTCTTCTATAGTGATTAAGTCCAGTGAACAAAGCAAATAGTTTGTGTTGACAGTTAGTATAATATATTGTGTCAAGGCAAATGGCATCACTAAAATAGGCATAATCAATTAGCATCCTTGTATCAGCCTAAAAAATATTATTTATCTATTCATCCATATCCATTTGATATGTGCAAAAACATAATGGATTTTCTAACAGTTGATGTTGGAAGTATTATAATAAACAACATACTTCCCCATATATCAAGCTCCTTTACCTTTTAGTTCAAAGATAATTCTTATGATCCAAGTGGGTATTGTAACACCAAGATTCTATGACCCATCTCATGCCAATTGTAGGTTCATTTCCATGAAGCACATGAATTCTCAAGAAAGAGGCATTAAAAATAATGAATAAATTTGCATTACATAGTGGATAAATTTTTCATTCGGTATCCCGTAAACCATATGGACTCATCCATCTCATCCTCATATTTAATTACACAAATACAACTCTTAACCATCCAAGGAAGTGGCCTAAAACTCATGCAAGTGGATGGAGTACATGAAATTCAAAAGTGCAGCCTTGGCTAAAATTTTCTGATTACTGTTATAAACTTTAAAAAATCATAACTAATTCTAAAAAAATCAAAATCATATATTCTTTACCATTCTAGAAAGGTACAAATGTATACTTTATGCTAAAAATATATCCAAACCTCAATAGGGCTGCTAGCCACTAAAAATTAATGGAACAGTACTAGATGTCAAAAATTCATATCTCCCTGCTCAGAGGTCCAATTGGGGTGATCTCAGTGGCCACAGAAAGCTTATCATGTCTAGTTTATTTTTGTGAAATTTTATGAGCATTGGATATCATTCGATTTATGAATGACATAGCCCAAATTTCTAACCATATAAATAATGTCTGCATCAGTTCAGCAGAAAAATACCGACTTTAGAAATTCATAATTAATTCTACAGAGCTCCAAATAATCTAGTCTTTATATTCATAAAATGCTCTAGATAAGATCTATATGTATGCCAAATTTCATGGGCAAATTCATTCATTTGGTCAGATCTTGATATTGGGTTACAAAATGGCTCATTTTGTGTCACCAAAGGGGTCCAAATAGTCCATTTTGAGTTCTAAAGCAACCATAACCACTTGAGCATGTGGGAATGCACCAAAATGACCTTTTAAACTTGTCTCAAATGTGCATAAACTCAGGATTTGAAAACTTACTCTCTCACCCCATGCCATACACAAAATCACATATGCCTTACATTGCCATCCACTATCCAAAATGCACATTACCATTCATTTGGCACTAAAACTCATACATACATTAAACATTTGGGTAATTATATATGTTCAAATGATTACATAATAATTCCATCATATTCCATGTGTATGGCTATAAATTATGGCTATAAAAGAAATGAAACTAGGCATTTTGATGTCAAACTCTCATCTTCCAACTTGATAGCTTCTATTACCTTGCTCACTTGATCCACCTAACATGTTAGGACATTAGAGAGGAGGGGATGAGATTCAAAGAATCCCAATAATTCATCTCCCTTTCAATCACATATAAAAAATGTAAAATAAGTCTTGAAAATGTATGCATGATCATAATGACATGTGTAATCACTCAAGAAGCATTCTTAGCATTTGAACAAGTCACACAAAGCATACATAGGCTTGTCAAGCAAGTAAATTAGCCTCACCCATTCTTTTGTGGATTTTGGACTTACCTCACCCACTTTCTCTAAGAGGTTTTAACTCAACCTTACTATTGAGAGACTCCTTACTTTGTCTCAACCAATTTTAAGAGTTCTTGACTCATCCTCACCATAGCTAAGGGTTTTTGGCTTCACCACACTTAAGCAAACCTAAGCACACATATTAAGCATAATTGGAAACATATTATAACTTTTCATGGCTAGAATACTTTTCATGGCTTAAAATACACATACATACATTCAAAAACAAGTTAAACACACATTCATGCATGAGAAAAGGAGGAGTGAGCTACCTTTATTGCAATCACACACTTTCTCTCTTGGAAATGCTCTCCCTTCCTCGGCCTCACACACACACAAAGGTGTAGGATTTGTTTCTCTTGGCCTAAACACAATATATGGAAACTAATTAAATTCATGGAATCATTTCTAAAGTCATACATCTTCCTAAAACACTAGCTTAGTCTAATAGCCCTTTTATAGTTCCAAAATGCACCTAATAAAATAAAATCCATTAATTGAGTTCTAGACTCTATTCTTTCCTTTCATTTATGATTTTTGACTCATTTTAAGCCTCTTGGAGTCATCACACAATTAAAACAAAGAGTCAAACTAGGTGTTGCTTCTTTAGATCATATTATGGAACATATAAGGTCATCTCACTTTCTATGATTTCTAAAAAAATTTTAGGGCTTCCCTTCATCTTCACTCATCATATATGACTCAAAAATAGGCTTGAAATAAATTAAAACTATCCCTAGGTACCATAACCCTTCTAGGCTGAAACTATACTTGTTCTTGTCACTCATAGGCTTTGCTTTATTTTCTTGATGGAACATGCATATGGGGGACTTTCTAGGGATCTTTGGAGCTCATTTAAACATTCATTTAGGCCTAGAAATCATTGTATCAAATCAGATTTTGCAAGAGATACTAGAAACTCTAGGCTTGCTATCTTGATTTTCTATGGTTGTTTGTTAATTCTCTTTGCATATTCTTATTCTCCTTCATTAAATTCTTAAGATTTGCCCTTGGTTTTGTCCAAAATCCAAGCCTTCTTGAAGCTCCATGTGTGGGATGAACCAAGGAGAAGAAGGGAGCAAGAGATAGCTACCATGGAAGGAAGATTTACCTTATTTTTTCTTATTTTCTTACTTGATTCTTCCTTTCCTTGGCCTCCTCTCTTCAAATTCAAAATTTTCCCTTTGTTCTTCCCTTAAAACAAATCCTAGAATTTCAACAAAACCATAAGAAAGAAGGAGAAATGGAGAAGAAGAGGTTTATTAAAGAAAGAAACATGAAAAAACTAAGAAATTTCATACATTTTACCTTGTTGTTCTCCTTCTCTTCTTCTTCTTCTTCTTCTTGTGCGCCTCACTCTTAGGGTTCTTCCTCTGATTTAGGGTAGAAACTAAATGAGCTAAATGAGTGAGGAGGTGGGGCGCCTTATATATATAGGTGTGTTTAATAAACAATTTTCAAAAATTTCAATTTTGCCCTTTCGTTTTGGCATTTTTGTTTTCGATTCATTTTAACTCCTTTTTGAGAATCATCTTTTTCCATTATGAAATTTAAATTCCCAATTTAGTAAAATGCATTTGGAATCACTCAAATCAAAGCTAAAATTTTTCCAAATGAATTCATTAAAGTTTGGGTCAATCGATATTGGAAAACGTCCACTGGAAGGGTTTTAACTGTCCCAAGGCTTCCCATGATTTTTAGGGCCTCTGAAAACTTTGGAGAGCTCAAAACTTTCATTTAAAAAGCTTTCGTATTAGAATTCTAAAATTTGCTCAAAATTACGAAAATATCATTACGTTTCGTTAATCTTTAGTTCAAATTTTGTTTCTTCATTTTAGCTCTATTTTTCTTTCCGTCTGAGCTTGGGATTCTCATTTTTAGGAGTCTAGAATACTACTTAAAATTTTCAGGACCTTAACTAATTCATTTTGGAGGACTTGCTTTGAAAACACACCTGTTTTCGTCATTTAACGAAAACAGGACATTATAGGTATAGCCTAGATTACTTTTTCCTCCTGCATGCCTACTCATTAACTTAAATGAAGATCTTTGTTGAAGCCCAGAATTATCTGCTAACTCAATCTCATATCCTTGAACCTTAGATACCTTAAGTTGTGATGCCAACATGTAGGTGGTTTCTAAGAGATAAAGTTCATAATTATATTCTTCCACAAAGTCATTAACTTTATATTTCCATCGATGTACATGATTCCCATCTTTGCTAAGCAATTAGTTCTAGCTTCTGATCGAGGTTTGATAGTAAGATGATCTCTTTTGTCTTTACATCAAACACCTTGTTTGCAGCAAATAAATCTGCAAGTAGTTACGGAACCATCTTTTTTGCTCTTGTTAGTATATAACTTCCTAACTCCAAATCCAACTCTTTCACCATAATCAACCTAGAACTTCCACACTGACTTTACAGTATCAAATATCATACCCACTTTAAGCTTCAAATCAACCTTATAATGAGCATTTTGAACAAACAAACAGCTAGATGCACCTACTTCCCTAAAAATTAGATTCCAATCTTATTTTTAGACACTGTAATCAATTTTGAAGCATGCTTATAGAAAAAATGCCTAACACTTACGTAATGAAATAAGCCTTGTAATCAAGGTCCTTACGTAAGCCTTTCAAGTAGCCTTGGAGAATAAATCTAGGTTAAAAGAAAATAATTAAGTTAGTCTTATTTTATGCTATAATTAAGATTGAACAATAAACAAAAGTAAGAATATAGTTTCTATCATTTTTACAAACCAAACTATGAAGTTAGTGGCACCTACTTCCTAACAATTAGATTCCAAAGTTATTTTAGGACGGCATAATCAATTTTGAAACATATTTATATAAAAAATACATAATACTTACAAGGTAAAATAAACTTTGTAATCAAGGTCCTTATACAAGTTTCTCAAGTAGCCTTGGAGAATATATCTAATCCAAATGAAATACTTAATTTAGTCTTCTTTTATGATATAATTAAGATTGAATAATAAACAAAATTAATAATATAATTTCTATCACTTTTACAAACTAAACTTTGAAGCCAATGGCTTTTTATCATACAACCAAAGACTTTTCTCCATAAAAGTTATATTGCAAGGTTTTTTTTAATCATATTAGCCATTTAATATCAAATGCAAATGAAAATCAACTTTCTTTTTCACTTTAAATTGATTTTTTTAAAAATAAAAAAGAAAGATTCATAATATATATATATATATATATATATAACTTTCACATTGTAAATATTTCTTACCATGTACAAAGAAAGAAATACTTCTCCATCATAAAATAACCATTCAACTTGAAGGAAAATCTCTAAAAGAATAACAATCTTCTTCCACCTAATAAACTCTCATGGCTACTGGTAGAGAAAATGGCACTAGATGATAGAAGGCAAATTGGAAGGGAAAAAATGCAATAATAAAACTGGCACTATATGATCAAGAAAAGTTGCATTTTTCCCTCCAAAACTTATCATTTCAGCCATTCCCTTCTAGCATCCACGACTCTAATTTCATCTTTTGGCCCTCCATAATAAACCGTTTCAATTGAAACAATATGTTTCAATGCTTCAATGTGACGTGATATCATCTCTACTTTCAACGCGATGGATGATCAGGATTCGACCAACTTCAAGAATTTCAGAGGCAACGAACTTAAGGGGATCTGCATTTGAATAGATGATCAGCAACCTTCTAGACTAGGGAAGGCAACAATAGTAATGATTTCGAGAAAAAAGTTTATTCTTGATAACATGTGCTTACACATTATCTCCTTCAAAAAGTCTCTTTAAATTAAATTTAACATAAAATAAAATTAAAGAATAAAATGTTATATTTATAGAACAATTATACAAAATCATAAGTGCATAATTATTAATAATATTTTTATACAATTTATTAATTATTATGTCATTATTAATGATAATAATTTATTTTTTATATTTTAAAAGCACAATACATATACAACTTTTTAATCCAAAATTAGCCATTCGAATAATTTATAAAAAGAGATTTATGTCAACTAATGATAGAGAATTTACCAATTAATAAATCCTTAATTTTTTTGGCCACGATCCTTAATTTCAAACATTTGTGATCGTGTTTGTTGAATTTGTGTTTAATAAAATATAGGATTTCAAATTTTTTTACCCGCTTAAATTTCTCAGTTTCTTTCTGCAGCTGGAAGCCTGGATAAAGACTCTCCTAGGACCCAAAAACTTCAAGCATTCAACGTTTTCCATTTCTGGCGTCGTAATTTGTACTAAGCCCTACATACAATATAAATACGTACTCGGACTGATACACCCTCAAGGGTTAGCAAGTTATAAATAAACAAGCTTCAAATTTTCACTTAAAATTGAGTGATTCTGCTCTTCGGTTTCGGAATTCCTGTTTGGAGAGAGGGAAAATTCGAAACACAAATTCTCGAGAAAAGTTTGTACAGCGAGTGTTGACTGACCGATTACTCTTGGCCGTAATAAGTGAAAGAGAGTACATGTGAGTGATACTTGTGAAATGGATACGGCGAATCCACAGCCACTGCAAGAACGGCCAAACGAAGAAGGAGAAGACCAACTGGTGCGGGGTCCCACGCAGTTGGATGGGGTCGAAGGTGGATTTAACGCGCAGTATGCTAATGGGGGTTGTGACGAGGTCAATGGTGGGGTGGAAGAAGCTCGAGCGAGTTCTGCGTTATCTGGGGCTAACGGTTTTGCTATGCAGTCTCGAACCAGTGAGCTCACCATTGCGTTTGAAGGCGAGGTCTATGTTTTCCCGGCGGTTACCCCTGAGAAGGTTTGATTTCTTTTGCATCCTCCTCTATGATTCCCTTTAGGCTTTCGTCAAAGCTGGGAAAACTCTTGAAAAAAGAAAACCACCTTATGCCACTTGCGTAGACAATACAAGGAGCCGATTTGTTTTCTCCATATCGATCATTTGCCAGTTAGCTTCTTGAAACTGTCATATTTGACTTTAATTTTCTTTTGGCAAAAGAATACGTGTTAGATATAGCTTTCTAAGTTCCTGATATGTGACCAATTAAAGTATTTGCGGACTGCTTGCATAAGCGACAGCAACCCTTTTCACTGGTACCTGATCTGGAAGTAAAGACGTCTGCATGGTTATTTGGTAAAAAGAGGAATTGGCCAGGGCTTAACCCTCCTAGATTATTTCCTGTTTTTGATATCAAAAGAAAAATAATTTGAGGCCATTGGAGGAGCTAGATTACCAAAGCGGAAGCTCTTTCCTGATCCTGACTATAACTTATTTTATAGAAGTAACTTTGCATGTTGGATAAAGTGAAATAATTCATTAATTTGGTTCAGGCTCGGTAAGATTCTTACTGCCCTAAGTTAAAAAAGCCTGGCTCCTCTAGACAGGTAGTAATTCCTTGATCTTTTGTGAATGATCATTTGATTGATGGTCCTCTAGATTCTAAATCGTAGCTGAGCTTCAACTCTTTGATATTGCTATACATAGACCTTGTTGGAGATTATAAGTATAACAAAACTGTTCATAGGCATTTGCTCATGGCCCGTTTGGTTTTGTGAATGAAAAAGGAATGTAAAAGAAAAAAGTGATTTTGTAAATGGGAAAAGATTTGTTTGCCTCTTTTAATTTGAATTTGAAAAGGGATAGATATTGTAGAGTAATAATGAATAATGATTATAAGAGTATAATAAACATTGCATATAACTATGTAAAGGGAATATGTCTATGTTGCACGAAACTAAACAGGCCCTTAATAGATGACCTTTGGAGTTAAAATGATTCTAGACATGGTATTAGAGCTTATATGATCAAGTGGTTAAGAGTTTGATCCTTTGCCACTTCCCATTTTCTTAATTAAAACTAAATTTCTGCACAAGTAATGGTGGGTCTGTGCTACATTTGGAGCCCAATGGGCAAGTGTGAGGGTGTATTAGAGAGTATGACAAAACTCTGTGCGGGCTTTGACTTAATAACTTTAGCCTTTGAGTTGAAATGGTCCTTGACAAACACAGACCTTAATGCCACTTTTCAAATCACGTCATGATGACAAAATCTTTAAGACATCAAATGTAAAGCTAGATAGGACCAACAAACCAAAAGCTCATTTCCTAATTGATTATCAAAAGCTGTATTAATATAAGTCCTGGCCTTAAACTTTGGCTTTACTGGGGCGTAGTCGCCTAGTCTGTGCAACTTACTCCAAATTTGGTTCACTAATTGCAATGAGCTAAACATGTCATTTCAATTCTATCCGATGGCTTCTAACATGTATTTTTTAAAAAAGAAGAGAGAGAGAGAAGGCCACTGGAACTGTTCTCTCTCTCTCTCTCTCACTTATTCCTTATTTTGTTTATATTTATGGTTTAAGTCTTTCTACAAATTTTGAAGAATCAAATTGATGAATACTTGTTAAATATCACCCTTTTTTCTGCTGTGAAAATAGTTTTAGTTTTAAAAAATAGCCTCCGATCACTTAAAGCTCAACTTCTAATTTCTGTGTTTTTATGTTGTTTTTGGTGGTGGTTGCACAGGATAGGGCATTATTTGTATTTTGTCTACTTTGTTCTATTGGATGTGGCCCATTTTGGTTTATAATTTGTTTTAAATTTCCCTACGGTAAACTGCATTACTCATGAATGATTGGATATCTTTGGGCTTGGTGACCCCTGGTTTATAAAATTTAGGTTCAGGCTGTACTATTACTCTTGGAAGGGTGTGAGATGCCCAATAATGCACCCAGCTCTGATTTTTTGCTGCAACAGAACAGGCAGAAGATCATGGTATTTCTGTGAAAATCACTTTTTTTTTTCTTTTTTGGGAGAAATTTCATCACTGATTTTTCTTAACATATTATTAGGTGTTTTTATAATTGTGTGCCAGGGAATAAACGATGCTTCCCTAGGTTCAAAGCTTTCATGGAGAACTGCATCTCTTGTTAGGTTCCATGAAAAGCGGAAAGAGAGATGCTTTGACAAGAAAATTCGTTACAACTGTCGTAAAGAGGTTGCTCAGAGGTAGGGTGTGGGTAGTTGATAACCTTGAGGTGACTTGATACTTAGATATGAGTCATCTTTTATTACTGTTGATTGCTGAATGTATTTATGGTTATTCTCCTTAAGTTGTAAGTGTAACAAACATTTCAGAATTTGTTGGATTGAGGCACAGAAGGTTGTGTCTTTGCATTAACCAATTTTTTTAGTTATATGTAACTAGTGAGTTGGCTTGAAAAAGTATATTTCTCTATTATTTGACAGAAATTTATACATTCTTTTATGTAATATAAACATGTACAAACTATATATACAATTTCTTACATTAATTTAACAAATGCCTTGGTATCTTTTATATGCAAATAATAAACAGATATGTTGTCCATATAAATTTGTATGAAATATATAATTACTTGTATTCATGAGCTGACAAGTTGAGTTCATCAAGACTCAGGCTTGGCTTGATTAGATACCATTTGAGATTGAGTGAGCCATAGCAGTCCAGTACCATGAACGAGTAGCCCATAAGCAGCTTGGCTTATTTCTATTGTTCATGATTGAGCTTGCCCCTGTCTCTGTCTCTGTCTCTCTCTCTCGCATGTGGAAAAGCAAAAACTTATGCTGTTTAAAGTTGATATGTTACATTAGTTATTAGTATTGTGTCTCTGTGGATGTTGGCATACATGTCTAGCTTAGTATTTGGATGTCTTGGCAATCAGAATGGGAATATGGGTTATATAAGTATTTGCTATTCACACAAACATATTCTACTTGTCCTCTGGTCACACAGCTGGTGCTCTAGAAATTAATAATATCTTGATTATCAAATAGGATGCATCGTAAGAATGGACAGTTTGCATCATTGAAAGAATGCTACAAATCTTCTGCTGAAAACTGGGAATCAAACAATACAGCTCCTTGTCCGGAACCTATGTGAGTTTCAAGCCACTCTTCACTAGCTTAAAGCTTAAGGATGCAATAACTCTTATTCTTAAACGGTTACAAGTCTGAGTTAACAAGGCTTTATTGTGTTGGACCTCTGCCAATTTTAAGTGAACGGAGATGCCAGCATTGTGGAATCAGTGAGAAGTCTACTCCAGCTATGCGTCGAGGACCAGCTGGTCCAAGATCTCTGTGTAATGCCTGTGGGCTTATGTGGGCTAATAAGGTAGTTAATATTGTTAGCTTTATATGGCGTTATGCTCTTGTTATTGTCTGTAGCAAGTACTGCCCTGCAGAATTGAATGTGGTATAATTATATTTCAAATTCTGATAATTTCTGGAATATTAATGTAGCTTTTTAGCATGAAGACCAGGACTTGTTTCTTCAGAAATATCATCAAATTAAAAAAAAAATCACTTTAAAGGCTTTTTGCCTTTTTGGCATTGCATGTCTATTGTCATATTGCCAAGACATTCTCTTTGCGAGTTTGTTATTCCTTACTTTCTTAATCAATTGCTTGACAATAATTGATGGGTCTTTAAGCCATGATGTATACCATAGTAGTATATTGCAATAGTTGAAAAGTGCAGTGACGGGAGAGGGTAATGGTTGTGTGATTGATTTTCCACAGTGCGATTGAATACCATGGTAAATGGTAAGTCATGTTAAGCGGAGGTTTTTCAGGTCTAGTTTATGAATTTTCTTTATGATACCAACTGTGTTTTCCTTCTGGGTCAACCAGAAGGTTAACAGTGTTTCTTCTAGGGTCATCATATTTATAGTATGCAATTACTTATCATGTAAATCTTGCAAAATAACTGTCATCCTTCCAGGTCATCTTATTTATAGTATGCAATTACTTACCATGATTTACATACTTCATTAATTTAAGGGAACCCTAAGAGATCTCAGCAAAGCAGGAAAAATCACTTCTCTTGAACAAAATGAACTGGTATGTCTTCTTACCATTTATTTTCATTTTTCATTGTGCTGTCAGAAGATTTCTTTTCTTCTAATGGTTCTCCAATAAGAAACTACTTTTCCTGCTTGTTACTTAGAGAATTTACTAAAGAATGCTTCTTCTGATGCAAGTCTGCCACATATCATATTGAATTTTTTCTTAATCTTTTTAGTATGTTTCTTAAAAAATAATGCTTAATATTTTATTTCACTTGTTGTAGAAATGGGTGATTGCATAATATGTAAGAGTTAAGAGAGAAACCAAATTATTCACTTGTTGCTACTATTCTGAGAAATCATTGCAGATGAAATATATTCAGACCTGTTCAGAGATGACATCACAAAAAATTTTTGGCATGACATGTTAGAAATGATTCAGCAATAAATCACACCTGCACACAATTTGCATTATCGAATCACCCTGCCCGCTGCCCTTTTAGTAGTCAATTGTTGATTTAGTACTATTTGCCCGCAGAATTAGAATAGGATAACAGATAAATCTGTAAATTTGCTCCTAGCGGCCACCAAACTGAGTTTTCTTTGATACAATCTGTTCTTTGCATAAAATATTTTAACTTTAAAAAATCCATCTGCTCCAAATTTCTGTACCTTTTTGGTGGAGAGTTTTTGTCTCTGGGATTTCAAGTTTAATAATATTCTCTTTATCCTTAGGATTCTTCAGCTGATATAAAGCCTTCAACGACAGATCCAGAAAATTCTTGTCCTGACCAGGGTGAAGCGGTATGTTTTCGTGAGTCTATCCTTTAACAAAGCAAAACATTGTGAACAAGAAAATTATTTGAAAATTACTCGATTCTGATGCTTGTGATTTTTATTTTCTATGGTCATTGATAGTCTCCTTTAAATTTTTGTGAACATTTATTGTCGGCTTTGGCAGGTGGAATTTATCTTTTGCTGGGTGTGGGTCTGTAAAAAATTCATTTGGTTATCTTCTTTAAAGTAGTAATGGATAGAATAACCCCATCAAGTAGCAGCTAAACTCTTCTGATTTATCTTCCATATTGGTATATCTTTTCTTTGAGACCCCACATGGGGCAAATGCCTGGGGGTTTTTAGATTCGTGCTTGTTATTTTTTTCTCTCTCTAGTTCAGATGGTCTCAAGTCCTTCATTTTGCAAGACTGACCTCTGATCCTGACCTGAATACTGTTTTATTAATTATTAGGCCATATTTTCTAAACTCTTCTGATTTGACAGGGAAGCCCAGAGGAGTCTAAACCTGTACCATTAGATTCTAGTCAATCACCTAGTAGGACAAATGAGCAGGTTTATTTTGATTTCTGTGGACTTTCTTTCCATATTTCTTTTATCTCTTTCAAATTGGGGTGAACTTTTACTTTTATTGGATTCTATATTATAATTCAGGCTAAATTCTGTCTCTTATCTGGTCATGTGGGATTGTGACAATATAAATTGCTTGATTAAATAAGTTAAGGATGTGAAAGCAAACAACAAAAAACAAACCATGATTTCTAAGAGCAATCAACTTAGCTCCTACAGAACTCAAACTTGACATGATGTATCTTGCAATGATGTGTAGGAATTTGTTACCCAACTATTAGATTTTAAAGTTGCAATGACGTTTTGATGAGTTTATTTGAGTTTCCTATTATTATATGAAGTGCAAAACAGTATTTATTTACATTGAATTTCGACCTCCGTCAATCAATTTAAAGAATTAGTTTATAGACAACCTAAAGATCAGAATTACAAAATTACTGCCCCATTGGTGGAAGTGAGCAAGTCACTCGAGCAAGTGCATATTTGGGGAACGTAATATTTATGAGATAGACTTATATAATTCCAATATGCAAATAGAGAGAGTGAGACATGTGATTGAGAATACAGTGTTTCAAAACTATTTTCTTTCATCTTTGTGATTGCTATCTTCTTTAGCAAATCTGGATAATCATTTTGTAGTTCTTCTATTTTTCGATTACTTGGGTTGGGGTAGTAAATTATTTCATAATATACCTGGAAAATTTGTCTAATTTTGACTATTACTGCATTGTCATAACCTGATCTACAGTATATGCTTGAAACTGGTGAAGCAGTTACTGACGACTTGTTGATCCAAGTGGAAAATCCTGCCGTTGATCTGCATGAGCAGGTATAATTCTTCTCTCCCCTTTTTTGAAGCAATAAGGAGGTATCTAGCGCAGGAAGATTACTAAGAAATGAGAGACAGAAGATACAAAAACGGGTGAGGCCATACTAGGCTTATAGAACATGTTTGACAATTGGTAGGATTGCAGGATACACTTGAGGATATTGCCGATGCATCTGGTACAGAATTTGAGATTCCTGCAGGTTTTGATGAGCAGGTACCTGTTTTTATCTAAACCATATGATCCAGCTGGGCGTAAAAGCTTTAGTTACTTGTTCAAGTTCATGAGTACCGACTTACAGGTTGACATTGATGAGTCAAACATGAGGACTTACTGGTTTTGATCTGGAGATGTTGCCATGCGCCCCCAACTATCGATCTCACGTTAACGCAGATGGTTTGTTCCTGATGAAGACACACAAGGAGGTGCTGGCTCAACTAACATTGGACTTCCAGAGATGGTTTATGTTTTATAGGCAACTTATTTCTGGAATCAGCTTGCATTATGATTGTACAGAGTTTTCTTATTTACGAGAGCTTCTGTACATCCCACTGGCCCTGGATGTGATTCATATAATGTGAATAGTTCAATTGTTTTTCTTAACAGTTCTTGCCTTCATTTCACTCGGATTTTGTTTTCCTTATGAAAAATCTCTTAAAACGCATTAAAGGGGAGAAAAGACAAATTGTTAACAGTTCATGGGATCAACAACCAAAACTAGCCTGCTGATTTGATGCTTTGATAGTCAGAAATGATAAAACATCTAAGAATTTGTCCATTCGTGGATCCGGCACCACAATTAAAGGCAGAAAAGACATAGTAGATATGATTTTATAAAGTTTCTCCATAGATACAATGGTCCCAGTCACACGATAGTCTATGCTGTTTGTTTTGGACGTCAAGTGAGAGCCAGTTCATCTTAATAGTGTTTTGTACAGAGAAGATATCTAATACTCATTGATAACAAGGTAAAAAAACTAGTCCAAGGACGTCTAAGATAGACAAAATTGTATGTGGATCTACCTGTTCTTTATGTTAGTTCCCCCTGCAGGATGGGAAAATGGCATCTGAACGTGTGGATTGTAAGATCCTTGTGTAAGATATATTCTGTGTCATAATTATATGAGCAAACCAATCGAATCGAATTCTCTACCAGATATGGAACTCCTAAAGTAGCCTCAACGCCAATATCATGGCAAGTCCCCCAAAAAAAAAAATGATCAGCACCGAAGGTTCTCTCCAATAACGGTGCTTGAAAATTAGGCGCTGCCCGTATCTCTCGCCCACATCAATCATAGCCTCATAGAGCACTCCCTGCATAATTCATAGGTGCATTGGACTCACATGAGAAGTGTTGAACTAAATTTGGTTTTGAACTGAACATCTCCCGATGCTTCAATTGTTTAAATATTGTCCCATATTGGTTTTGATTATGCCAACTATTACTTGTTTAATTCCATCTTTCAAAGGCCTTATTTGTTTATTCTTATTTTTTGAATTGTATTATTCAAGACTTATCTCATCTGTTCATTGAAGCCAACTATAAAACTTTCATACAAGACGATCACCTTTACGGTAAAAGCTTTTTCTGACTATAAGAAAGTACCTACACCTCTGAGTCTAACAAGTTACATTCGTGCAAAATGAGATTTTACCCATAAGAAACAAAAAAGCAAGTCAAATTGTTGAATTCCAACTAAAAATTAATTGGTATTAAATGAAATTGCCTAACAAATAATAAACCATATTTAAGAGATAGAGGCAGATGATGTGGGAATTTTAACACCTCTCCTCCATAGATACTTGTTGGAGTAGGCGACGTGTGACAGAGATGCTTGGCTAGAGTAGGTGATGTGTGATGGAAGTGGACTCTAATATTATGTTAACTTTAGAGAGAAAGACAAAAAGAGAGAAATTTTTTTATGGATTGATGTGTCTTTTATTGAGTTTATACATGTTTATATACATAAAAGATTGAGTATAAAAAAATTAATTAATTAATTTTATAAATCTGGAATCAAGAGATTAAACTAGAATTAAGTGTTAACCTAAACCAAATAGCAAAGAATGTAAATTAGAGATATTTATAATTTAATTATAATAAATACATTAACTCAAATATTCAACCATTTCTTTTTTTCCTCTCTGTCACTGTAACACACTCTCTAAAAAGCACTTTATGTCTTACCCTATATTAGCCCTTTAATTATGCAAGGAATCTTATACTATGAACTATGATTGAAAAGGTATTAGTTTAAGATACTAGTGGGCCGACCACATATTACAAGCATGATGAAGCATCTCATGGCTTCCTTCCCTAAACTCGTTCATATGATTTGTTGATTATTAACTGCATATATATACAGCTAAACTTAGTTACAATGTTTTGTAACTAGAGGTTAAATAAATATATTTAGTTAAATTTGTAAATATTTGTCTTGATAATTTACATTATACCAATAGGACCTGAGTCTCCTTAGTTAGAGATAACTAGAAAAAAAAAGATTTTTTTATGCAAGAAAAAAATGATTTTACTGTATTATTTGACTATCTAACTAAATCTATAGCAGTATATATGGCTTTGGGACTTTTTAGTCATTGCCTTCAAATCATATATATTTGCAAGTAGAGTAGGTATAAAACAAAATATTTATAAAAAAATAAAAGTAAAACTAAAAAAAAATCATGCAGGTCAACTTTTCAAAATAGGACTCAACTATATGCCCCGCATTCAAGCGTCCAGCCTCAAAAACCATACATTGAAAGACTGGACTTAATAACACTTATTTCTATTTTTGTTATTATGTTTTAAGATAAAATATATAATATTTATAAAAAATATTTATAAAAAATTTAATCATGTGATACTAAGATATAAAAATTATATATTTATCCATAAAATTTATGCATTTATTATGTTATTATTAGAGAATTTAATAAATGTACCTATATATTAGCTTTTAAATTTTATATTAATAAGATAAAATCTAGAAAATTAACCCTATTAATATAAAACAAAACAAATAGACCTATACGCACCCTTTAGCATAACTTCAACGACACACAACATGACTATAATTTCCAACCGCATACAACTTTGTTTCAATGAAAAATTGCACAAACCCATGTTTTATTGTTATTATTATTTTTAAATTGCACACACCTATGTCTGTGCGTGTAACTTAGCTTAAAGTGTACATAATACTATGCTAGAATTTATTGCTAGAATGAAGACTCCATGTAGAAGACAGCACTAACAAGAAAGAAAAGGTAACTGGAAATGTTATAACTCACGATATTTAAAGAAGACAGGAAAGTTTGTCAAAATATACCAAATAACAAATGTATAAATAGGATAAATAAACTTTAAGTTTGGATCTTATTTCTTAATGGATTTATGTATAATCAACTTATTACAAGTTATTCATATTATATGAAACCAATCTTTTTAAACAATGTCAAACACTAAATTAACTAATTGACATTAATGAAAATATGATTTATTAATTAGTTTAATACTTAATTAATAATAATCTGCAATTAATATAATTACTCCATCAAGGTTTTCATTTTCTTTGCTTGCCCTTTCTTAATTATGCCAGCCCACGAGAAGTAAAAACAGTAGGAGCTCCAACTACCAGTGCTAACTCCTCCTTAACTCACCTTCCCTTTAATGGAACTTCCCAGCATTAACAACTGTTTCATGCGCATTATTAGAAAAGTGTAGTGTGAATGTCTCGGTTATATGACTCTCCATTTATTTGATTTCAAGTCCATATAATATCAAATTTTATCCTTCTAGATTTATATCAAAGTTTCGTTCAAATAAATGATTCAGTTCAACTTGTATACATCAACCTTCATATATTTTACCCTTTCATATTATGTGTTTCGCGTGTCAGAGTTTCCATTCTGTCTTTTGCCGCGTAGTTTGCAGCACTGGTTTGAGTACTGTTCACGAGCAAAAAAGTCCACTTGTTTGTGCAACCAGAGTTCAAGCCTTACACCTTGTTCAGTAGATCTGAAAAGGTAAGAAAGGAGATTGAAAGAGAGAAGAAGAAAAATTTAAACATTATTTGGTAGATTTGAAAAGGAAGAGAGAGAAAGAGAGAAAGAATGACCTCCTAGGATGTTATACAATATGCATTCCATCAGATTATTGGGGGAAATTCACTGCTTATTCTAGAAAGGTCAAGTATATGATTATTTTGTCCCATCAGAAAGCTAAGTTTATGATTGTTTTGCCCCATCGAAGCACCAAACCATCGAAGCAGCAACGTCATTGGTCACACATTCTATGTACACTGGATGCACTAAATGCATGGCAATGACAAATGGTTGATTACTTAGTTTTACATATGTATATATATATATATATATATAATATTTAAAAGTGATTAATACTTTATAAAAGTTAGGAAAAAATTAATCTTTTAATTTTTTTTTTTTGTATTAGGAATATTTTGATCATTTGTTTACTTTTCATTTCCATTTGTATATCATTTCTATTCTACTAAACATCTAAATAAACAGGTATCTTATTTCTTTTTATGCTATATCAAATATGATTTTAGATCATATAATTTTATTTCATTCTCATTTTTTTTTATTTTTTTAAAAATCTTTTTATTCTACCAAATATAGCTATAGTTTAGCATTGGAGTTGCAAGGAAAGAAATCTGAGGAGATTTTTATTTTTTATAATAAGAGAATTGGGAGATCTTAGTGACTAGGTACTTCGATTTCTTATTATTAATATTTATTGAGTATGAGCAAAAAAGAAACTGTTCAATAAAAAAAGAGTTGTTACTTAAGATATAAGAGTGCTGCAATTATAAGTGTATTATAAGTGTTAGAATAAGATTGTAAGTATTATATGAACTGCAAGAGTTGTAAGTTATTGACCATGACAGGGGCCTTATTTGTAACCCACGAACAAGGCAAGCTAATTATGATATCAATCAAGGTAATATGTTTTTTTTTTTTTCAATTGAACTGCAAAACCTTGCCGTTGAAAAAGTTGTTCTATTAAGAGCAACTTGTCATTGGTAAAGCAATAGTAACTTATAATTGACAAAGTCACATTGTTCAAAGTAACTTGCTATATTAATGTATTTTATGTGACTTGATTGGATTTAGGCCATGTGACCATAGGTTTTTTAAGCCTTAATGATGTAGATTGATGTATTTTGAGCTTGTGAGTATTTACGGCCTTTAAAGCACTCATAACTTTAAAAATTAAGTTACATCTCATATGTTTAAATTTTTTATTATAATTTTATTTTATGCTCACATAGTTCGGTTTTAATTTCATTTTTTTCAATTTTGCTAAGTGCTTTGCCAAATTATATCAGTAGATAATATAGAGTAAACAAAATTATTAACATATACAACTCCCACTCCTTTAAAGTATGACAATGTGAGTTATATAAAATTAATTTTAAAAATAAAAAAGAAAAAAGAGTGTATTAATGTTTAATCATGTAAAACCAAATCTAGATCTTTTGCAATTACAAATTAATTATATATAATGCAATCAGAGAGAGATATAGAGAAAAGAGGAAATGTGTGTAAAAAAAGAAAGTAAGCGCCATATAAAATCTCAATTCTTTATGTCACTCTTTCTTTCTAAATATATGACTACATGATAAAAAGAGAAAGTGGACCTCCTATAAAATCTCAACTTTTTGTGTCACGCGTTCTCTTTCTAAATATATGATTGCATGATTGTAGAGTAGAGATATGCATAGGATGACACAAGTTGAGAATAGGGTTAACCCAAGGCTCATGCCAATTTAGATTTCGAGCTAATTTTCATCACTTGAGCCTATCCTGGCCTGATAAGGCTCAGTTTCAAACTAGACCTGATTAAGTTGAGATAGGATAGAGTTTTTTTTTCTTGCATAAAATATAACATTGTTCAATATTTTGAAAATTGAAATAACTTTAATGAACAAGTCTCTATCCTTTTAATAATCTCTATACACATGTGTGTATATATGTGTTGTTGCTTCTAAATTTACCACTTTTCCATTTTCAAAAGATTAAGATCTCTAAAAATGCATCCTTATAAAAGCAACTTAGGTGTTGTGATTGTTCATTTAAAAATGCCAATAGAAAGTACATAGAAGATCTTTGTTAGACAAAATATAAATAAGAGTGAAGCTATTCCATGATCAAAATTAATAAAAAGAGCATATCACAACAAAAACACAAGTAGATTGAAGGACTCAAAATCAAAAGTTTCATGTAACATCTACATTAGTCTATCTCTTTTTTAGAGAGCCAAATTTTTGTCTACTTGTTTCCCATGCCAAACCAAACATGATTTTTTGCCTCCTTTGTTTCTTTATTAATTTTGGAGTTTCCCTTCTAACCAAGAACTAATGTGATTTCTATAATAGATACACAAAGGCAATGAATGAACAGATATGACCATAAAATCCATTTCATACAAATAACGAAGTTTGAAGAACTGGTTATAAAATACAAAACACCCCTTATTAAAAGGTATTAGGTAAAATAGAAGTACTCTATCTTTGACTCTATCATATTTATGTAGCTTCTCCTGAACTAATCCAATCATTTCAACCTAAGGATTAATAAAGAATGAATTCTAGGACATGTTTTAAAGATGAATTCCATAATTTAAACAACCACAATACCTCATCTATAAATTTATATGTCTATTTTTAATTAATTTGATCTACAAATTTTTGTAAAAAAGAATTTCTCATTATAATAAGTAAAAAAATTATTAATGTCTCAGACTTTTAGGACTTTTGATAAATGGAACTAAGGAAAATCACTGTAACCACAAAAAAAAATAGAAAAGTAAGGATGTTGATAAATATACAGACCAAGCATAAAGATAGCCTTGTTCTTCATGGAGTTTTTTGAACATGTTCCACATAACTCATTTCTTGGTACCCTAATGCTCTATTTGGTTTGAGGATATAACAGTAAAGGGAATATAAAATGTGGATATGTGAGATAAGAAATGATTATTTTACTCCTATTTTTCGAAAGATGATTTGATAGATAGAATAATAAGTATTAGGATATAATAAATATTATACAAGCTATGTAAAAAGATTACGTTCACATTGCTATGAACCAAACGAAGCCTAAAGTGCATTCATCTTTCTTTGTTTATTCTGTAATGAGGATACAAAAGGAAATAACTAGTTATATATTAATGAGAGAACCAAACAAGCATAGATGCACACCCATCATGTAAGTTTTATAATGGTTTTCATTTTAGACCACCATTAGCCTAATTGGAAAAAAAATAATATTTATGTCAAAGAAAAGAAACAACAAAGTAAGAAAATAAATTTGATTCATAAACCATGCAAATTTGCAAATGATAATTAAGAAATATTAAGAGTTCAAAACACAAATACATGCTAAATAAAATAAAATAGCACTCAAGTAATGTTCTGAATATTTTTAGAGATAGCTGAAACTCCTGAAACATCTGTAAAAAGGAAACATCATTTTGAAAATTAGAAAGTAGAAATGAAAGGAAAAAATGGATATCATTATATCATTGTCAGAGTATGAAACCTACTAGATGTCACAAGACTCTCAAACTCTTTATACTAATCAAAATCATGCTCTTAAAATTTGAATACCATGGGGGATAGCTAATTTTGATTGCAGATGAGAACTTTAACCATATTTGGTGATCATGAACTCTTAAAAGTATCAAGTACATGACCATCGGATGCCATAAGATTATGGATATCATTATATCATTGCCAAAGTAGAAATCAAAGGGAGAAATGGATATGATTATATCATTGTTAAAGTGAGAAGCTTATCAGATGCCACAAGACTCTTAAACTCCTTATATTGATTGAAATCACACCCCTCAAATTTGAATACTATAGGTGATAGCCAAATTTGGGTGCAAATGAATGCTTCAACTATTTTTGGTGATAAAAACTCCTCAAAGTAAAGTAGATTCAAATGCTACAGATGACACTATCATAGTTAACACATCATATGTAAGCAAAGAAAGTACTTTATGATTTCTAATATTTTCTTTTTACTATGCCAAGATATCAAAAGAAAGATTATCTTTAACTAAATCATCTATATATACTTTTCCAACTCCATTCTTTGATTTGAAGTAACTGTCATTTTTTTCTTATTAATGTTCCATGCCTTCTTTATCCTTCTAGGAACAAAATTGAGCAGCTGCACTCCCATATCCTTTCTACTTAAGTTACCTTTACAGGTATCTTCTTATTCATCAACAACTCCCTAGCATGTTTGCCATACAAATGATACAATGCATCTGTAACCCTTTTTTCATTGGCCTTACAAAGATTAGGATTAGGATATATTTCTTTGAAGGTAGTCCTCACAAAAACAAGTTCATATCTCAAATCAAATACCATTTTTAAGACTAATAAAAGGTTTAACTTCTCTAGCTTTCCTTAATATTTATCATAACTACTTTTCATACTCCTAACCATATCTCTAATAAGAGGATCATCCATAATAGAACTCAATATTAACATATCCAAAATCATCACAATGTCATGAAATCATGCATTTGAAGTTATAAGGGCAAAAATTGAATAAATATGATCATAAAACCCAATTTATACAAATGACGAAGCTTGAAGAACTAACTACAAAATACAAAATACCCTATATTAAAAGGTATTAGGTAAAATATAAGCACCTTATCTTTGACTCCAACATATTTGCATGGCTTCTCTTTTCCTATCTAATCATTTCAACCTAAAGATTAACAAAGAAAGAATTCCAAGACATTTTTAAAGATTTCATAATTTAAATAGCCATAATACTAGATCTACAAATTTTTATGTCTATTTTTAATTAATTTGGTCTATAAATATTTTTGTTTTAATAATTTCTCACTATAATAAGTCAAAAAATTAGTAATGTCTCATACTCTTACAACCATTAATAAGTGGAATTAAGGAAAATCATTGTAACCACAGAAAAAAAAGAACAAAAATAGAAAAGGAGGGATATAGATAAATATACAAACCAAGCATTAAAATAGCCTTTTTCTTCATGGTGTTTTTGAACATGTTCCATATAACCCATCTCTTGGTACCCTGGAGGTGCATCCATCTTTCTCTATCTATTCTGTAAGAATGATATAGAAGGAAATAATTAGTTATATAACAATGAGAAAACCAAACAAGCATAAATGTACACCCATGATGTAAGTTCTTTAATGGTTTTCATTTCAAACTATCACTAGCCTAATTGGAAGTAAATAATATTTATGCCAAAGAAAAGAAACAACAAAGTAAGAAAATAAATTTGATTTACAAAATCATGCAAAACTACAAATAATATTTAAGAAACATTAAGAGTTCAAAATACAAATATATGCACTCAATAACATAAAGTCAAAAATATTAAAAGTTCAAAATGCAAATACATTCTGAATAAAATTAAAAAAAAACACACATCAGATGATGTTCTCAACATCTTTAGAGATAGTTGAAGCTCTTGAAACATCTGCAGAAAGTACATATCATTTTGAAAATTAGAAAGTAGAAATCAAAGGCAAAAATGGATATAATTATTGTGAAAGTATGAAGTTTACAAAATGCCACAAGACTTTCAAACTCCTTATACTGATTGAAGTCACACTCTTTAAATCTAAATACTATAGGATATAGCCAATTTTAGGTGCAGATGAATGTTTCAACCATATTTGGTGATAATGAACTTTTAAGAATTATCAAACACATGACAACCAATGCTAAAAGTAAGTTCAAAAGTCATAGTTGACATTGGTACAGTTAATACATCTCATGCAAGCAAAGAAAATACTTTATATTTTTCTACATTTTTTCCACCATGCCGAGATATTAAAAAGAAGAATGGACCATCTTTAACTATATCATCTACAAGATACTCTTCCAATTCCATTCTTTGATCTAAAGTAACTTTCATTTTATTCTTGTTAATGTTCCATGCCCTTTTTATCCTTCTAGGTGCAAAATTGGGTAGTTGCACTCCTATATCCCTTTTACTTGAGTCACCACTATCTTTAGAAACATCTTATGATTCATCAACAACCCTTCCAGCACATTCGCCTTACAAATGATGCAATGCATCTTTAACCCTTTTCTCTATAGCCTCACAAAGATTAGAATTAGGATATATCTCTCCAAAGGTAGTTCTCACAAAAACAAGTTTATATCTTAGATCAAGTACCATTCCTAAGACCAATAAAGGATTTAGGTTCTCTACCATCCCCCAATACTAATCATATTTACAACTATATCTTTAATTAGAGGATTATCCATAGTAGAACTAGATATTAACAGATCTAGAATTGTTGTAATGTCATGAAAGCATGCATTTAATGTCATATACACACAAAGACATTAAGCCTATCAGAAGGCTGAGAAGGATCAATATGACGGATATCTTCCCTAAAATACACACAGCACCCTTTATCCTCATTTTCCCTTCTCTCAAATACTCTTTGGAACTTCAAGGCATTTCCTAGTATCAAAGAGGTGGATTTCCACCTTTTTGCAACATCCAAACAAATAAGACTCTTTAACTTAATTCTATCATTTTGAGCAAAAGTTTTGAACCTTTGAAATTTTACAGGAAAAGACCTTATATATCTTATAACATTGTGAATAGTAAAGATAGATTTATCCATATCCTTTAACCCATTATTTATTACCAAGTTTAGAATATGAGTACTACACCTCACATATAGATAGTTCCTATTACATATTAACCTATTCCAATTTTTCAATCGTTTCTTCAAATAAGCCATAAACATGTCATTAGAGTTTGCATTATCTACAGTTATCATGAACACTCTGTTAATCCCTCGTCTTAACAAACACTTTTTAATTGCTTTTCTTATGGTGTCACTCTTATGATTTTCAATTATACAAAATTTGATGATCCATTTTTGTAATGTCTAATTTTTGTCAATGAAGTAAGCTATGAGAAACATATAGTTAAAATTTCGATATGACTTCCATGTGTTTATAGTGATGCAAACACACATATATGATTTTTTAATAACTTCTTAAACTTCTTGGATTCATCATTAAAGAGTTTCAAAGAATCCCTAGCAATTATATATTGTGATAGAATTAGGAACCTAGGCTCTAGACAATGGTGATACTTTTGAAACCCATGACTTTTCATAACCCAAGAAGGCATCTTATCACATATCTCAAATTCAACTAGAGTTTTTCGATAGTCATCTACATTGTAGGTGTGAGGGACTAAGGTTCTTCTTTGAGCAACCCCCTTGAAACATATTTCCCAAGAGGCTCACTATATGTTAACATGATTTGACTGATTGGCCTATACAGGTTCTTTTTACATGCTTTCACGTGCCTATTCAATCCACTTGTTTCATGTTTGATTAGGTGACACAAATAGGAAACCTTATAATATTTACATATAGGTGTGAAGGACCAAGGTTCTTCTTTGAGCAACCCCCTTGAAACATCTTCCTTAAGTGGCTCATTGTATTTTAACATGATTTGACTGATTGACCTATGCGGTTTCTTTTTACATGCTTTAATGTACCTATTCAATCCACTTGTTCTATGTTTGATTGGGTGACATAAATAGGAAACCTTGTAATATTTACATATAGCTCTATGTTTCTTTCCTATTTCAATCAATGGAAGTTTATTTAAATGCTCCTAATACTAGACTTATTTGCATAGGGTTTTCTCTTTGTACGTATAGTTATAGAATTTGTAGCCATAATAAAGGATACAGTAATAGTAGCATCTAAGATAAGGAAGTGTTGGGTAGGAATATTAGTAGATCGGGGTTGGGTTTGGGATAGGGATTGACCTTGGGTTTCTTGAATACTTTGGTTTGCCATTGGTTCTTTTGCCTTTAAAAAGTTTATTTAAAGGAAATTCACCAGTTTACAGACAATAAACAATTTTTCTTTTCCTTTTTTTTCAATATTCATTATTATATAGCTAGACATTTGAGAGTAAAAGGCAAATTAATGAATTGATAACAAATCAGTAATTAAGTAATAGCCATTTGAACTTTTAATTTTCAATGGTTTAGATTTAATTCTTATAATAATAGTTCATTAAACTAGCCTCATATTTGAATTAGCTAGCCTCTAATTCAATTCTTATATTAATAGTTTATTAAACTAAGTGTAACAGCCAGGAAAAATAAAGAGAAAAGAAAAGGAAAAGGAAAAAGTTGAAATTTTCAAAGGGCTGAAAATTCTAAGTCTTCTCGCCACAGCCCGGCTATAGCGAATTCTCCTGTTCGCCATAGCGAGAAATGGCCTAGCTACAGCAAGAATGCCTTCTCACAATAGCGAAAAATGCTCCTAGCTATAGCGAGTGCGAGCATTCCATACAAAATCTAGGGAAATGCTCGTCGTAGCAACGCCATAGCGAAGGCAGAGGTTTGGAACAGACACGAGCTCGCTGTAGCGAGGGCGATGACTCGCTATAGCGAGTGAAGTCCGGAAAAGCGAGAAAAAGAGAATTTGACTTTTTAAAAGCCTCCAAATTTCTTCTTCCTTCTTCTAACCGACTCAAACTCACTCTAAGAGAGAGAAAAGGGGGGAGGAAAGAGAGAGAAGCTTAGAAGAGGAAGAAAGAACAAGAAAGGTAAGGATTTCCATGGCTTTTCTCTTAGTATGTTACTCTTCTCCCCTTCCCCTCTCTTTCCACGGTTTTGGTTGTCAAAATAGTTAGGTCTTGAGTTTGGTTCAGAAGAGGGAGAGTGGGAAACCATTCTTGAGGGAGGTTAGAAGTTATGTAGTCTTCTCTTCCTTGCTTTCCCTTCTTAAGAGCTTGAGGGTTTGAGAAAAGAGAGAGGATAGTTAATGGATTCTAGAGAGAGAAAGAAACATAGTTTGAGAAGTTCAATAGGGTTGATTAGAAAGAGATCCCTAGCTTAAGAATCAAGTGTTAAGGAATTAATTCCATGCTTCTTGTGTGGTTAGGCTCAAGAGAAGTTCTCCCATCTAGAAGTGGTTGTGAAATCAACAAGGAAGGAGACAAGTTGAAAGAGAAAGTTGTGACTAGCTAATAAGGTAGCTCTCTCCACCTTCTTTCATGCATAATTGGGTGTTTACATTGTCTTACTTATGTGTATGTATGATATGAGCCATGAAAAGTGTGTTAGCATGATGATGCATTATGAATTGAAATGATGATTTATGTGATTATTTTGGTTTGCTTGAGGAATGGAAAAGCCAATAACCCTTTAACCATGGTGAGGATAAGCCAAACCCTTAAGTTGGTTGAGACAAAGTAAAGAGTCTCCCAAAAGTGAGGTTGACTCCCAAAGAGTAAGGGTTGAGTCTAAGAACCTCTTAAAAATGGGTGAGGCAAGTCCAAAATCCACAAATGAGTGGGTGAGGCTAATCCATGTACTTGGCAAGCTTCTAAATGTTATGTATGGCCTACTCACATGTTGATAATGTCTTTCTTTTATGCATGGCCAATTTACATGTTACAAATGTTTTCATTATGGTTTTATATGCTAACATGTCATACATGCATGATGAGACTTGTTTGCATGCTATATATGTATGATTGAATGAGAGATAAGCTATTGAGATTCTTTGAATCTCACTCCTCTTCTCCACCATCCAAACGTGCTAGGTGGACCAAGTGAGGCTAGAGATGGGAGCCACCAAGCTTGAAGCTAGGGAGATTAGTGAAGACTTGTAATGGAACTTCTTGTAATTATGTTGTACTTAAGACAAGGGATGTAAATTAATGATGTACATGATGTAGTACCTACAAATGCTTGTAAATCAATGTATTCATGATGTATGTAGGAGAATTAGAACGATTTTGAATAAAGAAGCAAGTTTGATTATGAAATGCATAATGTTAGTATAGGCCACATGAGTGTATAAATGGGTGTGGGATAATGAGTTTCTCCAATCTGGGTTGTTAGACACTTGAGCCATGATTGATTGCCCATATAGATGCTTTCTCATGTGCTCAAAGAGTCCCAAAGGTAGAGAAACTAAGATTGGACCCCATGAGCCTCATTCTTAGCCAAGAAAGTGGCTTTTTACACATGATGTCAAGAGTTGACCAAATGACCTCTTCTTGCTTAGAAATTTGACATGTGACTAGATCTTGTTTAGAGTTTTTTGAGAAGCTAAAGATCAAGTCATTTGGAGGTCTATAGCATTTTCTATGATTTTTCAAAGTTGGCATCAGAAATTCGGATTTCAGAAAATACTGTTCACTTGGTCAGTTTAGAAACCATGTCATCCGAGGGGCAAACGTAGTCCAATGGCTACAAAATTTTATACACAGAAACTAGATAGTCACAGTAACTTATAGGGACTAGAAGCACCTCATTTAGAGGTCTAGAGAGGAAGATATGTAATTTCGAAGTTCCAGCCCAGAATCAGTCATCCTACCAAATCCGAGGTACTGTTTCATCGGTTCTCGGGAGTTTGGCTTGATGAACTGATCTGGAGATATTTTTTCTCTCTAGCTAACATCCACATATTTTCATAGTGATCTCGTTTGTAAGCATTGGATTTTTGTGGAATTAGTTAGACATTTCCAAAGTCCATATCAGTAAACTATGACAGTAACAGAACCCCCTCTGACCAGTGGACGATTTCGGATGTCAAACGCTTTATACATGAGATTTTGAGACTTCTACATATTTTTACCATGAATTAGATGTCTTAAGCTTTCTAGAATGACCGAGATCATGGGCTTTCGATTTTTCTGTATTTAGTTCTGAATTTCCAAACTCTGCCCAGAAATGAGGTCAAATCTGTCAAATACGAATTTGCATGTCTCATGTCCCTTTTTGCTTTCCATGAGTTTAAAGCATATTTTTGGGATTGAAATAAGTCTTAGTAGTGCAACTAAGCATGAGGATGCGTAGAAAGAGCTCACCCGGTCCATGTGACATTAAAGTGAATGTCTACCCATGCATGAAGCTATAGAGGAAGAATATGAACCTAGAGAAAATGATCTCCCTTTTATGCTTCCCATATGTATATGAGTATGTAAGGCATGATGGGTATGAGCTAGAGAGTAAGGTGTTACACTAAGCAAGTGCCCCAAATTGAAAACAAGTTTCAATACAAATTATGGAATTACGAGGATTATAAAGCTTTTACAAACTTCAATAGAAACTATGGGATTAGTCTAGCTTCAAATTTGAATAAACTAACCTTAGATTTGATTCAATACCAATTTCAAATAAATAGGTAATTTCAATATTATATTCCAAATCATAGCTCAACAATTTCACAATATCAAAAGATGTTGTTAATGGCATTAGAAGATATTATATTCCAATTTTACAACAAATTTTAACAAATGCTTACCCCTAAGAAGATGTTGTTAATGGCGTCATTGGCCCCAAAAAAAAAAAGGCATCATGTCAATGAAGAAGTAGAGGAAGGCAATGAAGAAGTAAAATAGCAAATACACTAAGTTGAAGAGAACACACACCTTGCATTTATAGAGGAAGGCAACAAAGAAATGGCGCTGTCATGGTTCATGGATGATTTATGACTTCATGTGAAGGATGATTGGAGCCTGTGAGTAACAAGGGTTCTGTTTTTAGCTTGAGATTAAAAGTAAGTGGCAAACTAGCGATCGAGAAGGAGGAGAGATCAAGAGATTAAGAGACAACAGGGCTAGATCCTTAAAGGGAAACTGGGATAGAGAGATGAGAGGGAAAGAAGGGTCAAGAAAAGGGAAATTAGGTTTTAGGGGAGAGCGGAACTATTCAGACTTTGGGGGAGTCAAGGGGTACTTTTTTAAATATTATATTAAATATATCGAGTTGGGTAGGGCTAAAGTGCTTGGAATGCTTATGCCAAATCTCATCTTAGATCAATAGCTCATCCCATTTTTCCCTCCCATGTTCATTCTATTTTCAATTTTGTTCCAAACCCAACCCGACCAGAATAGTTTATGACAGGATGGATTCACTAGGCCATTCGGGCCTTCTACACCCCCACTATAGAGGATCTAATTTGTGTCAAACCATGTCATTTGATAGTAATTATGAATATAATAATATTTGGCGTATAAAATGAAAACTTTGCAAATTTCTTGTATTGTTTGAAGCATAATTGATGGATCATCAATCCTCAAACTTGTAAATCTAAAAATATCTTATTTCTATTTATAATATTTAGTAATATTTAGATATATAAATAATTAGATAGAATAAAAATAATTTAAATTATTTTTAAAATTAATAGAATAATTATTTATAGTCATAAGCTAAATTAAGAAATGAATTTCTTTTTCAATCAATAAAGAAATTAAAAGTTTTTATTTTACTTATTCTTAGTTATGTAAGGTCTGTCCATTCTAAGTAAACAAGAATAAAAACAAATGAAAAAAATAGAAAGGCCTAATTTTGATCATAGTTAAACATTCTTTTATTTTTTGCATGACAAGGTTAAAAGTGAAAAAAAAGAAAGAATTGATCGTTGGAATATTTCAAATTGAGGAGAAAAAGATTAGATTTGCATGTAATTTTCTGTATTTTTATTATTACATTTTTAATTAAAACAAAATAAATATATAATTTTTTAATTATAATATAATAAGTATATAATTTAATTAAAAATTATATACTTATTTATAGAATCTATACATATGTTATATTATTATTGAAAAATTATACCCTTATTTGTTTTAATTAAAAAATCTGATAACAAAAATATAAATAATAAGTTTAAGTCCTCTAAATTTCTTTTTTATAAATTTATTATAAATTTTGAAAAAAAAAAGAATAAATAAAAAAAAATAGTCAATACATTCAATTACTAAAATGTCACCTTCTTTTTAAAATTTACAAGAAAGTTAGGGAAAAAAACAAAACTTCAGAGAATATTCCGCTTCAGCTCTCCCCAAAATTCAGAAATGATAGAGTTATTTTTCAAAACCCCACACGCAGACGCCGGGGCTGTGAGTCCATCCTATTCGCCCATTTTGAATCGTTCCTCTTCTGCTCTCTCTCTTCCCTATTACCATCGTGCTCTTTCCAAAACCCTAGGGGTTTTCCCGATCCAATCATGGCGGAAGAGCCAGTAGCATCTCCTCCATCGTCGTCTTCATCATCTGCTCCCCTTGGCTCCTCCGTGATCTCCTTAGTCAACAAGCTTCAGGATATCTTCTCCAGGGTTGGAAGCCAGTCCACCATCGACCTCCCGCAAGTCGCCGTCGTCGGCAGCCAGAGTAGTGGTAAGTCCAGTGTCCTCGAGGCCCTTGTCGGCCGCGACTTCTTGCCGCGGGGTAATGATATTTGCACCAGGAGGCCACTGGTGCTGCAACTCGTGCAGATTAAGAGGAAGCCCGATGGCACTGAAGAGGAGTACGGGGAGTTCCTCCACTTGCCAGGGAAGAAGTTCTACGATTTCTCCGAGATTCGGAGGGAAATTCAGGTGCTTTATTGTCATCATCATAAGTAAAAATTGTATCTTTTGCTGGGCATTGCTAAAATATGGAAGTTGTTTCTGTTTAATTGCTGAGGAATAAGTGTTAGTGTAGGATGTTGAGTGGAAGTACATTCTTTAGCATTTCAAGTTACGATTCACTGTAGTTTAGGGGACAGAGTTTGTCATTATTGGATTTGAGAAGTCCGATTCTTAGTGAGGTTGGAATGTTTGAAGACATGGAGTCTAGTTGGTTGCCTGCAAATTTGGTCAAAAGTGGGTTATTGTCATTGGGTTGCTATACAGAAGTTCATGAGGCTCTGTTTAAGTAATGATCGCGTGTACTTGTTAGATGTTACAAATTATGAATTTTAGTTCGTTCCTCTGGAGTGAAATTGAACTTAAATTGGCTATGATAGTGAGGAAAGAGGTTTCTTCCATCTTCAAGGTCAATCACATGTTACATAGAGTATGCATTATGACAACTCAAGGTGTTTTCGCTCCTTGATCTAGCTGCACAAGAGTGGAATAAGTATAATTTGGTAAGAGACAAGCCTATAGTGCAGGGGGAGCATACAAAGTAGGAGTTTTTCAATTCTTAGGGATCTGGGCTTGTTTGAATCATAACTTTCCTTGAGTTCGGAATACCTATCCCCTGCTCTAACAAGTGCATTTGAAAATCTATATTGGAAATTTCATGGATCAGAAAATGGTGATAATTTAGGCCGCAATATTGGATTGAAGTAGTTCTCCTGATAATTCATTCTGTCCAATATCATGTGCTTTTTTTTTTTCTTTGACTGAGTTTTGCTATGCATATTATTGGGTTATTAGATGCCCCTATTGTTGCATGACTTTGCCCTGAGTTTAAGCCTTGTCTATGGCTTTCCTATGGATTGGGTGTAATTTAACTTTTATGGTTTTACCCTTGAATGGGGAAATCCTTACCTCAATATTGTAGATACTGTTATCTCTTTCAGCCACGGTTATCCTCTATATTCAGAGAAAAGGTTACCCAAGCATACACAGTGAGACACATGCTCAACCAAATAAGCTGTCATGGAATTGTGTTGTACTTAGGCTAGGTTCAAATGATTTGATATTTATCATTGCATGTTCACGGCTATTGGCTATGTATTTGAAAGTTGATTTTATGAATTTATGGGATCCAACATTCTACCATATCTTGGAGCAAGGTTATTTTAGAAACTTGATAATATCCAAGTTTGAGATATCCATGCTTGGAGAATGGGAGTACAAATGAAATTGACTTTAAGTTGCATAGAGAAATGCTTTTCACAATAGTCATTGTCACTTATTGTAGCTTATTTTTGGTTGACGGTCCAGTCTATTGAAATAGATTTCATGATTTAAGAATGAGAGATAGTTGAATTTTAGATTCTGTTATTTGCATGTCATAAATTATATTACTCTTAAATGTTGATGCACTAATAAGGTAGCGCAATCTTAATACTCTATTGACTCGATTATTTCCTTAATAGGTTTTTCCTTAAAATTATATCCAATTGAATGTAGGTTGAAACTGAGAGGGAAGCAGGAGGGAATAAAGGTGTCTCAGACAAACAGATTCGTCTCAAGATTTTTTCACCAAATGTTCTTGATATTACACTTGTAGATCTACCTGGAATTACAAAGGTTCCTGTCGGAGACCAGCCTTCTGATATTGAAGCTCGAATCAGAACAATGATCATGTCGTACATTAAAACTCCCACCTGTCTGATTCTTGCTGTCACACCAGCTAATTCAGATTTGGCCAATTCAGATGCTCTTCAAATGGCAGGAGTTGCTGATCCTGATGGTGAATTTTTGCTTTCATATGCCTAGAATAATGGTCATTTCTTATCTATCGAATTGATTTTTACATATTCATTTCTCTATTGCAGGTAATAGAACAATAGGAGTAATCACCAAGGTACACTATACTTATCTAACAATATAACCTATAGATTCATTTATGCTCTTTGTTTTTTTGTTATGCTGTTCCATTTCTGACAAGTTTTGGCAAATATTCCTTGAAACATAGTTGGATATCATGGACAGAGGTACTGATGCCCGGAATCTGTTACTTGGGAAAGTTATTCCCCTCCGACTTGGTTATGTGGGTGTTGTTAATCGTAGTCAGGAGGTAATGATATCCTACTTTGATGAAGATGGTTGTTAAGGTTAACTAAAATTTACTGTAGCATGTATTCTGGTAGAATTTTTGTTGGAAAGTGATTATTGAGTACACATGCATAAGGACACATTACAAACAAATGTGCACATATTTTTTGGTAGATTGGTAATGAAACCTAAGACCTATACCCAACTATGCATATGTTGGTTACTTGATCAGCTTGAAGGTCAACATGCAATGCTGAAACTGGATTTTTCTGTTGTCTCATTAAATTAGGATATCCTAATGAACCGGAGTATAAAAGATGCTCTTATTGCTGAAGAGAAATTCTTTCGCAGTCGTCCAGTAAGCATTACCATTGATTTGTTGAATTTAAGCTTTGTGTCAATCTATATATAGTTTATTATTCATTTGTGCTATATTCAGGTATACAGTGGTCTAGTAGAGTGTTGTGGTGTTCCTCAGTTGGCAAAGAAGTTAAATCAGGTAGAGACTTTGCAACATTGAAAACTCAAATTTTCTCGTTATATGTTTTTTGGTTTCAAAGTACAGCTTATGCTTACTCATGCAGTGGTGTAGACCCTGTTACAAACCTTTCTCTTTTTGGCACTGTGATATCTAGGTTTTTCCTTTCAACACATGCATGAAAGACTTTCTTCCTTGGTGTTTCATGATTATTTCTTTTTACAAAAAAGAGAAAATAAATTTCAAAGACTTGCTTCTAATCTCTTCAACTTATATTCGCAATGCTAATTTTAGTTGTGGCCTGGGAAATATGGTTTTAATTATTTATATCACTCATTGAATAAAGAGATATACAAAGGAGAAGAGGGAGTGATGAAGCAAGGAACTTTATAGGTGGGTTTATTCTATGCCAAAAATTGTCACTTTTGGATTGTGCAGATCAAAGGAGTTTGAAGTAATAATATCCAATTTTTTAACTTCCCCAAAGCAGTGCATGTCATGTCAAAATTGGAGAGGGAAAAGAATTAGAGGATTACAAGGAATATGCAGTACAAGAAGCTATGTTCTTAGATAGCCCCTAAAAACTAAAGCATTTATATGCTTAGAAGATTGCTGTTTGGGACTGATGCATGTCAAATATTTCTTACATCTATTTGCAGATTCTAGCCCAGCATATAAAGGCTGTTCTCCCAGGGCTGAGAGCTCGTATAAGCACTCAACTGGTAGCTGTTGCAAAGGAGCATGCAAGCTATGGGGAAATCACAGAGTCCAAGGCATGTATCAGTGTTTGGTTGTGTCCCTATGACATGTTAAATATACTTCATAAGTGTTTACTGTAATTAAAAGAAATATGTCATCTACTTTGGCTGGCGATTTACCTTATTCTATTTATAATTCTTTTTCTTCAATAGGCTGGTCAGGGTGCTCTTCTTCTGAATATTCTTTCAAAATACTCTGAAGGTACCTAACCACCCCTACCTTCTGGTTTGTCATTTCATCTTAAATCTTTTTGTTTTTAACTCATTTATTTCTCTTCTCTTATATTTGTCAACATATACTTCACATATATTGTTTTTTGCAAATCCAGTAACGTTATTGGTTTTTTTTTGGGGTGTGACAACAGCATTTTCCACTATGGTAGAGGGAAAGAATGAGGAGATGTCGACATCTGAGTTATCTGGCGGAGCAAGAATTCATTATATTTTTCAATCTATATTTGTGAAGAGTTTAGAGGTATATATTTTTGTATTTACATTGTATTCTATATATATATATATTTAAAGAAACCATACCAGTTCTGATGGTACATTGAAAGGATGGCAAATGGGTGGGTTATGGTAGGTTGTAAAAGGGTGGGTCAAACTAGCCTGCCAGCCATTCATAACCCATTGAAAAATCCTTAGAACATCCACATTTCCACCTATCCTTTATCCATCCATTTAAGTCGTATCTAGTCCAACCATTAGCCCATGATGGACCCTGTGCTACTAAAGGTGTGGCTAGGATGAAGGTTTATGAGAGGAAGAGAACAAAGGCCTAGAAGGAGAAAAATAGATGGGGCAAGGTTTATAGTAGTAAGGCCCATAAAGGGGTCAATAATGAGATGGCAGGAAAAGGGCAAGAAGGGGAATTACTTGGAGTTAACCAACTTTGTTGTGTAGTGTTTGAGGAGAGAGAAGGCAGCGGGTGAGGATGGGTATTAAGAGGGGAAAGGATTGTGTGAGGGGGGGTGGGCAAGGAATTTGTGAGAAGACAGAGGAGAGGATCTGGTCTCTCAAAAACATGATAGCTATTTAGTATTTCTTATATTTCTCTTTATTTTCCGTTTTTGCTACTCTAATTTTGCCAAGCTTCCTTTCTCCTTTGTTCAATAGGAGAAGAAGCTATATTTCAGTTAATATATAAATAATACAGAGTTGGGTTTCATTAGCCCATTACATGAATTAGTGCAACATAGCCTGCATATAGTTTTATCTGGTCCGGCAGCTGCATTTCTTTGAAGCTAGTTTCTTTCAGCAGATGTAACTTATGTATCTTGCAGGATGTGGATCCATGTGAGGACTTGACTGATGATGATATTCGAACTGCCATACAGAATGCAACTGGGCCTAAATCAGCATTGTTTGTTCCCGAAGTAGGTCTTATTGCCCTCTTTTTTTAATATATAACTGTGATTCCAAGTTGTACACTAATGTAAAATTTTTTACAACTCAAGAATATAAATGCTTGTATTTCCAATCAATTAGGTACCATTTGAAGTCCTTCTACGAAGGCAAATAGCTCGTCTATTAGATCCAAGCCTTCAGTGTGCAAGGTTTATATATGATGAATTAATAAAGGTAGGGTCTTATAGATAGTCATCTCTGCTGTCTCACTTGATTGTGTCACCATCATATTATTATGTCTAACTATAATTTCTTCTCTCCAGATCAGCCATCGTTGTATGGTCACTGAACTGCAGCGGTTCCCATTTCTGAGAAAGCGCATGGATGAAGTAATAGGGAACTTTCTACGAGAAGGTCTTGAACCCTCGGAAAATATGATTGGACACATCATAGAAATGGAGGTATGATAAAATTTAACTTCTTTGACGTATTTGCCCCCGTCTCCTCTTTCTACTGCATGCGAATGTTGATTCAGCTAGGCTACAAGGCCTAAACTTGGTTCCACCAAAACAGTGATATAAGTCGTTACTAAAATTCAACATCATTAATACCTGGACCTTACACATGTTTTCAACAGTGATAATGCAGTCTTGACCAATCTCTCCAATTTTCTTTAATCCCAACTCCTCAGCTTCTGAATAATCAATTTTTGGTTGTGGCAGAATGAGTCAATTATTGTCATTGGAGATTTTGTGCTGTTGATATTGATGTTATATTACTTTTTATTGACATTCACCTAGGTTGTGTTTTGTTTTATTCATACCAAGTATTTTACTTGCTTTTCTTATTTTTCCTAACAATGATGACACTGGTGTATATATATATATATATATTTTTGGAGAATGATTAAGTTTGTGATGCTGTTGTTTTTTTTTTTTGGGGGTGGGGTTGTGTGTGTGTAGATGGCATTCTCAGGATCAGAATCCAATTGAGTTTCACCTAATGCTTGCTTACTTGGTTAAGCAAGGCTTGCCTTGTTAAAGCATTGCTGAATGGTGTTCTTTCTCTGGAAAAAAGAAAAAAGAAAATTCATGATGACATAAATTTTTTGGAATGCATGAGAAACCATTTAAATGCCGCTGGTTGGCTCATTATGATCAGTCTATCAGAGTAAATCTCCCCATTTTCCAATTTAAATTACTTAAATTTTCAGATGGACTACATAAACACTTCACACCCAAATTTTATTGGTGGAAGTAAAGCATTGGAGATTGCAGTGCAACAGACAAAGTCTTCCAGGGTTCCTCTGCCAGTTTCCAGGCAGAAGGTATGTGTAGTGTGTAGTGCTGTGCACTCTCATCCTAAATGTCTGTTTTCAATGCCAGCTGTGGATGCCTATTTATTCTTGCCTTTCTTTACTCTCTCTCTCTCTCTCTCTCTTTAAATATTTAAAAAAATTCATTTCCAATAGGATGCTATGGAATCTGATAAGGGATCAGCCTCTGAAAGAAGTGTGAAGTCTCGGGGTATTCTTGCAAGACAAGTAAATGGAGTAGTGGCTGATCAGGTATGTGCCTATATCATGTTAAGCTGACCAGAAGGTTGATCAAGATAATTGCTGAGTTAGTATTTTAATGTTATGACATCAACTTGTTTGATTAATATAAATAACATAACAGGGTGTTCGTGCTGCATCAGATGTTGAAAAAGTTGCACCCTCTGGTAATTCCCCCCCCCCCCCCCTATTTTAATGTTCTTGTGATGGCAAGTGTTTTATTATGCATTCGCTTATGTTCTTTTTATTTCTTTATGTAATTAATTTTTGTCCAATCTTCAATCATATGTTTTGGGTGTATCAACAAGCATCATTACTAATTCGAAATATTTAAATTCTGGAAAACTTGATATCTTTTCAGGAAACAGCAGTGCAACAAGTTGGGGGATATCATCCATTTTTGGTGGAGGCGATAGCCGGGTGTCTGCAAAGGAGATCACAGCAAGTAAACCACACAATGAACCTGTTAACACTCATAGCATGGAACAATCATTCTCTTTGATCCATCTGAGAGAGGTATATGTGCGACACATTGATTATCAGCTTGAACAATATGTTCCTTGGATATGTAGTTTCTTAATATGACTTGGTTTTTGTAGCCCCCTGCTATCTTGAAGCCATCTGAGAGCAATTCAGAGACAGAAGCTATTGAAATTGCAGTGACAAAGTTGCTTTTAAGATCATACTATGACATTGTCCGAAAAAATGTTGAGGATTTGGTCCCCAAAGCAATTATGCACTTCTTGGTACTACATATCCTTCTGCTAAGCTCTTCAAAATTTGATTCTTAGTAATTAGATATTGCAACATAAGACGTAAAATAAATAGTCTTCTGGCTGCTTTGAATTCCCTAACCCTGTTGTAGCATATGGCAAAATGTATTCCTATTTATTTCATCTGTTGGAATCTGACAAGTAACAATATCTACTAGATCTGCGCATATTCTCTCACCTCGTAGCTTCTAGACAGTTTTCTCTTTGACATGCTTAAAAGCTATCAATAGTTACAATTTACAATTTCTCTCTTGAATCAAGCTCTATGTGAACTTTCTTGAGTTGATCCAATTATTTTTTTTTTTGGGGCGGGGGGGGGGGGATGGACAACGTAATTTTGGTAACATATTAATTGGTTTAAAAGCCCCTAGGTGTTCCTTTTGCCTAATGCTCGTAGTCCCTAGACAGTTTTCCTCTCTTGCATGCTGAAAAGCTTTCAATGGTTGGAATTTCTCTCTTTCTGGAATCTAGCTCTATGTGAACTCTCGTTAGTTGATCCAATTGGTCACATATTTTTGGGCCATGGTAGTTCTTTTGGTAACATTCATTATATTTGACCATTTTTCTCTACATTATTTCTTTTGGAGTGATCAAACATATCTGAACTTAAAAGCATTCAATAAATTCTGACAACTCTTTTATATTGAATTATATCCAGGTAAACAACACAAAGAGAGAGCTGCACAATGTTTTCATTAAAAAGCTTTACAGGTGACATATAGTGGTTATGGCCTGCAATATGAATTTTGTACTGGTGATGATGTGAAATTGTCTTTTGTTGCTTGCTAAGTTTGCTTTGCATATCAAATTCAAAGCAGGGAAAACCTGTTTGAAGAGATGCTGCAAGAGCCTGATGAGATAGCAATGAAAAGAAAGCGCTGTCGAGAACTGCTCCGAGCTTATCAACAGGCTTTTCGGGTGGGTAATCCTAAAGCTTTAGTTGGCAAGTATTATTTTAAGTTAAATTTTCCTTGAAGTTAGTGGTTTTGATGATCTGGAGTTATTCATGATCTTTGGTGCTCACATTGTGTCCTTACCCATCACCCATGTTAACAGCCATACTTTAAGTACGTGGTTTTTAATTGTCTGGAATAACTAACTCATGATCTTTGGTGCTCACATGGTCTGCTCCATATTTAATTGAGTTTCTTTAAGATTTTATATGGGAAGTTTGGTTTTTTATTTCAATTTGGTGGCTCTTGATGGCCTAGAGATATTCACGATCTTTGGTTCTCAAATGGTATGGAATCTAGATGATGCCTTGATTACTGAAAAGTATTGTCTTTATGGAATGCTGAGACCTTGATTTTCTATGATTCTATGGCCGTTATTCACAAGGGTTGCAACATGGTGCAACATCTTTTTTAATAACATGCATGCAGTTACGGTCTAAAATTTTTTAATTTTATGTTGAGTTTTGTTAGCTTTTTTACTTTACATCACTTTTAGTAAAATGTGGTTGTTCTCTGATGACTGTATTCTTGGTAGGACTTGGATGAACTGCCTTTGGAAGCTGAAACAGTCGAAAGGGGATATAGTTTGCCTGAATCAACTGGCTTGCCTAAAATTCATGGGTTGCCAACTTCATCGCTGTATTCTACAAGCAGTTCTGGAGACTACTATGCAGCTTCCCCGAAGAACCCTAAGTCCAGAAAATACTCACATTCTGGGGAGCTTCAATCACCATTGCATCCTTATTCGGATTCCAATGGAAGTGGAAGGTCACACATGTCAGGTTTTTATCCCACGGTGGACGAATGGGCTAGCTGAATGTGGTTTTCTGTCCAAGTAGATTAACTATAGTCATTTTATTCATTTTATTACAATATGCAACTTCCAGGAGTTGGAATTCCGGCTCCCGGAGCTGGTCTGCGGGGAATTACTACATATTTTAACTAGAATGGTCTTAAATGTTGGCCGATGCTTTCTCTTTCGTAAGTTCCAGTTCCCTACATATAGGATTGACACTATTCACAAGGCTCCAGAAAAAATAACAAAAGGAGATGATCTTTCAAATTTTTTTATAATTAGCTAACAGTATATCTGTATATTGCCAAATATTGTTCATAGCAGTTTTCGAGGCTGGCAGTTTGGTTGCCAATTGGTAAATCCTAAAAAAGATGCAGGTCCACATTTTCTTGGCTGCAATAACATACATTTGAATGAAAATTTTAAAATTCTAGTTATGATTGTTTGTACAGTTGGGTAAGTTCCACAAGGATTTTCAATGGAAACATATTATGTGGATGGGTGAGTTTTTGTTTAAAGAAGTGATTCACGTAGTATTAAACTATAATTAATATATATATATATATATATTGAAGAATATGATAAAATATTAGAATTGTACTTGATTTTTTTTATATATAAAATAGGGGGAAATGTGCATGTATGAGTAGTGTGATTCACATTTGATATCTATCATCTGAGTAGTCATTAGGCATTCTCATTTTTATGGAGTGTTTGAAAAAAAAAATTATATAGGTATATGTATTACATAGCTATACGATACGTTGATAAGAATTTATTAAAACCGATGTGGTAGTAGATTTTATCAATGATTTTAAAATTAGATTTATCATTAAACTAATAAAAAAATTGATTTATAATTTAGTAGTCTGACAAACTAGTAATTGTTAGATATATATAAATGTCTTTTAAATTTGAGATATTAAAAATATGATATAATAAATTATAATAAGTAAATATTAATAAAATTTATACATTTTATTATTAATTATATATAAAAATAAAATTAAATATAATATTTTACAGGACACCCATCGATATCTTCAGTTCAACGGCATTTTTACAAATCAATGTGCCATAGCTATACATTTCCCAACCTCAAAAGGAACAATTTGTCCTAAAAAGGAAATACAACTAACAAAACAATACATCAAGCTTTTTTCGTAAAAAGAACCCAAAAAGCTTTGTTCGAGCCATGGCTTTAGCCCCACACACAGCACCTCCCTTCTCAGTCATCCACCAAACCCAAGCTAATGGACTCCAAATCTTCAAAGAAGGAATAGGGTGGGTTCGGGTGCACCCATACCCAGGTGCGCTCGTCGTCCAACCTCCTTCATATAGTCTCCAACGCAAAGTTCCCCACTGTGCTTCATCACCTTTACAACGAGGATGTCAGAGGGTGTCTCGTTTACAACCTCAGAGAGAAGTTGAGTGCAAATATCCATGTGAGCTTGAAGAGGGGCAGAAGAAGGTATGGGGTAGAGAGTAAGTAGAAGAAGATTAGATTTGGAAGAAGGTGTGGATAGATAGCAAGGGAGTAGTAGAGTTTCTACTCTACAAATAGACGGCCAGATTCTTACCCACTTGCACAGCGTCTGGACCGGGTTTGAAGAGACCATGGCTGAGTTTATATCTTTTTCTTAACATTGGGTAATTATTGGTTTGTTTGGTTTTGGTTGGCTATTCAGTTTGTTGGCTGATTACTTGGATTTTGATTAGTTGTTTCAAAGATTGGTTTTGTGGGTTAATTGGATTGGATTTCTACTTGGATTACCAATTTTTCGGCTAGTGACCTTCGGTTCATTTTTAATAATTATGGATTTTACCATCTGCAGTATACTTTTGTGGCTCAATTGTGCAGTTAAGTAGTCTAATATACGCACGTGAGTATTTCTTGAGTATTGGGGATCCAGAATTACCATTTTGGTGGTATTATATAACTAAAAATGACGAAAAAAAAATTATATTTATGACAAACATAGAATTATTATCCTAACTCTTGGCATCTTGCGGTTGCCCAAGGTAAGATATAGACAATTTCATGCTTGATATTTGACTGTCAATGCATTTTGATGCATTTTGATTTTACAAACGTATTATACTTCAAAATTATGTGTGTAATAGAAAAATTTGACATTTGACTCATTTAGTCGTAATTTTAATTAATTTTAGTATACTAAAGTTTAACTTGAATTTTTTTTTAGCTGAATAAAAAAAATACCAAAAAACAAAAAACAAAAGAAACAAGACAACACACACCAAAAACAAAAAACAACAGCAAAAGAAAACAAGCAGCACGTAGAAAGCCAAGAACAGGAAGGAAAACCTACACCAACTTCTTTAGCCAATGCCCCTGCGAATCTCCTCAAATCGACGAGCCTTAGAAATATCCCAAGCCCATAGTTCAACCCAAGGGATAGTGGTAGAGCAATCCACCTAGTAAGGCACATCCATTTTATGGCAAAATTTGCTACCCAATCTCTCCCAATATAGAGGAACACAACCACTCTCTCCCAAAATTGAATTTGAACTGGACAACATTGAACAAGTCTTCATAGTCAGTTTAAAAGCAAAGTACACTTCCCAACAAATCAGACGGATGGAGAGGAGGGCCTAGGGGGTGCTTGCCCCTCACCCTCTCCCTCTCCCTTCCTTATTATCATAATTTATATATTTTTTATATGTAATTTTTTATTTTAAAGATAAGTAGTCTTTTATTTTTTTTCTTTCTAAGACTAATAATTTTACTAAATAGGAAAGGTTACATTTCAAAATACAAATACAATATTATGAGATTGATGTTCTTTAACATCTTAATCTAAAAAACATGGCAATAATCTCACAATTATATCAAATCTTGAAGGAAACAAGAAAATCTTATACTTATTATTTGATCGATTGTTTACTTTACTTATTATTAATTCTTCAAGTTGCAAAAACAATAAGTGAGAGGTGATTTTTAGCTGTAAATATTATAAAAAGCAAGTTTAAGAATAAAATGAAAGATGATTTTTTTGTAGACTATATTGTTACTTATATTCAAAGAAAGATTGGTGGAGAGTTTGAAATAGACTCAATATTGATGAATTTTATTATATGAAAGAATATTATGCTCAATATCTATAAATAACCCCCAAAAAATAGCATATATATACTTTTTAACAAAAATTTTATGTAGACGAGTATGTTAAATTTTTTTGATTTCCCTCCTCTTACTAGTTTAATCCTAGTTGTATGGATTTATTTTTTATTTATTAAATGAGTTAAGCCTATCAAATTTAACTCAACCCAAGTTTAATATGCCATTTTAACAAGCAAAGCTTATAAAAATGTAGATCATATCATGAATAGAGCTCATTCTATTCCAAATCATTAAAGTACAAGGCTAAAGAACAACAAATTAGCCTACCTTTGAAACTGAAATTAAGATGTTTACTATATTAATTCCTAAAAGATTTTAATTGTAGCAATTTTTAAAAAATTATTATTATCAATTTAGTCTTAATATTTTACAAATATATTATTTTAGTCCTAACCCTAATTCAATTAAATGTAAATTAATGACAAAATACTTATGAGCTTATCATATAATAGTATCTTTCAAGGACCAACATGGTATATGTTATAAAAACTTTATAGGCATACTAATCTCATAGGCTTAAAGCCATTCAACCTATTTCACCAAAGCCTACGTGATAAAGGGGACATCACAAAACTTCAAGACCAAGCAATAGTTGGCACCAATCCTTAGGTATATAAGGACACAAACTCTAAAGTATTAGGACAAGACCTTACACTTAGCCACTATCTTTAAAAGGTACTTACTCCATCCCAAGCATACACAACCCATATTGGCAACTACAAAAAGCCTCTATTACTCCTTTTAACTAAGAAGTGAAGTCTATTATATCTTATTCAAAGAACTAAGTAATACAAAGCTCCTAGGTTAGGCTAAGCTTTCTCATTCTTTCTTTGTCATACTTTTGATGCCAACATCTAACGTGGTAGGTAAGGGTCTTCTTGTCCTAAAGCTTAAAACTCATTGGCCATTTGAAAGTCATTGCCTAGACTAAAAGAATCTTTCAACAATTGGAATAACTAGAATACCATAGTCTACAATGAAGCTTAAGTTAAAGGCTGTTGCCAAGTTGTATTCTCACCCCAAAAGGGTATAAATGAGCATTATGGCATCCAAAGCCATCTTAATGTGCAAAACTTACTAGATTTGCAAATCATTACTAAAGCTAAACTAGTCGGCAACAATGCCATTCTAGCTTAAGGAAATGGTACTCCCTGCCTTATGAGAGCAACTGATCTTACTAGTTTAATAGGAAGTAATGCTTTCAATGCAAACTTGCTCAACCTAGTTATAGCAAGTATCTTAGTTTAACCCCAGAATGATAACACTAGGAACCTCAAGAGACTATTCCAATAATAATAGTATATGATAAAGATGCAAGAGAAGTTGGTGATAGCAAAAGAGAGACTTCATGATGATGCAGCCACATGAGCTTGGAAAGGAAACATTTTTGTTGATGGATGATCATGTCAATGGTAGCTGAATGATCTCAATCCAATTGAGTTCAAGCAACTAAAAGAAAAAGATGAGCACATAACATCTTCATAAACAAAGATTATGACCCCCTTGAAAAGGATGAAATAGATTGCGGGTACTCAAAGGAAGAAAAAAAGCATAGAAGATGCTTTCTATAGAAGTCATAACAATGAAAGAACTATAAACTCCTTACAAGCCACCACTCGCCTAGAGGCAAGTAGGATTAGAAACCTTTGCTAGAGTAACACTTGCTAAACAGTAGGTGAGGTAAGAAAGTATTTAGGAGGAAATAATGAAGTTTTGCAAAAATTAATAAGGATAATTGTCACACCCATTTTGCGACTGCGTGATGCTTAAAAAAAAAGTTAAAATTAAATGTAAAAGAAGGTTCAGGAGTCGCTATCAAATTTTTATTTTTTGAAAAAGCAAAAATTTGGAGAAAAACCTTTTAGTTTGGAATGTCAAAAAATGGTCGGTGAACCAAATTCAGATTTGGGAGTCGATTGTGAATGGGGAAGGTGTTAGGCACCCTACTACACCTGTTCTTAAGAACAGTTACTCTAAGTTAGTTGTGCAAAATTATCATGGCCTTTAATCTATCTTAATTTTCCTTAACAAATCACATGTAAAACAAGAAGTAAAGAAATTAAATGGAATAAAGTTAAGCGTGAAGAGAGAAAGAAACAAAATTTGGAATAAGAGAAAAGAAATTAAAAAAAATAAAGCTAAAGAAAATAATTATTTATAAGGATGGACTTGACCTAGGGTGAGAGTCTAGGGCCTACGTACCCTTCAGAGGGATCAAAGTCCATGTAGTTAGACAGAGGATGAGTTTGTTTGTTTTTTTTTGTTTGTTTCTTTGGTTTTATTTCACGCTTTTATTTTTTTTTAATTATGTTTTGGTTGAAAGGGAAAAGAACATAAAAATCATTTAAACCTTTATAATTAAAACGATTTTAAAGTTGGTTGGTGTGTTCCAATTGGCAAAGCCTAAATTACTCCCACTTTTCAATCATTTCTTTCATTTTATTTATTATTATTATTTTATTTTATTTTATTTTATTTAGTAAAAAGACAATGACAGCAAAAACCATTTCTTTCTTTAATACATAAAACGAGTTTGAATATTAATTGATGTGTTTTGATTTGCTAAAGGCTAACTTGGTTTTACTTTCCTTGTGTCTTCAATTTTTTTCTTTTTCATCATTTTTTTTCATTTGATATTTTAATTATTATTATTATTTTCATTTTTTTGTTTTGATATATTACTTTTGATTTTTAGAGAGGAACCATTAAAAAAGGATAAATCTTTAAAATTTAAGTTGATTTTTAATAAGCCTTCTTTTTTCAAAGAAAGAGATGGTTTTTTAAATATCTTTTTTTCCTCTTTTCTTGTTCTTTTCTCTTACCTTTGGAATTTATTTTCTTTTGTTCTATTTTTTTTCTTTTTAGAATTTTGATATTTGAAATATGATTTTGAGTTGGAAGGAAACAAAAACTTTTGGATATCTTTTACCTTTTTTATTTCTTGTTTCTTTATTCTAAAACCTCTCTTTTTTTTTATTTGAAAAGAAAATGCTTTTATTATCTCTTTTTTTTAATATCATTTTGTTGTTTTTTTTATTCTTGGCATCTTCTTTAAAAATTCCCCCCCTTTTTTTAACTCTCAATTTTATTGTATCCTTTTATTGGAAATCAAACCCCACTTGTTGTAAGCCATTGAATTTTAAAATTTATTAAGACATAATTATAAAAGCTCAATAAGGATTAAGGAGGCTTATTGCCACACATACCCTTGAATTGATTCATATGCGTCTAAGGGGACAAGAAATCCCAGATGACAATTCTAAACATGCAAAGAAATGAATCCAAAAATAAAATAAAGTAAAAACAGCAATATTGATATCCAGTATGCTTGGATGCAGATCATTCATCTGTATTATTTTGGATGCCATTTACAAATTGCCCACTAAGGAGATCCAGAAGAACCCATCTACATTTGCTTACCTGCCTTTTCATTCTTCATTTTCAATTTTGGAATAAGATTTTATTAAATAAAAGGATTTTTGTTTTGTTATTCCCTTTATATTTTTTCCGAAAATAAGGTTTTAATATTGTAAAGAACGCCACCCATTTTACTTCTTTTACTTTAAAAGTTTTTTTTCTTTTGCATCATCTTTCTATCATGTATTTTTTCGTTTTTTGATTTTATTTCTTGATTGGATTTCCTTTCGACTTTTTTTTTCTTGCTATTTTTCGTAAAGCATGTGTTGTGAGAGACTTGCTATTCTTTTTCTTGCTAACCAAACATTGCGCTGGACTATAGGGCAATAATGAACCTCAAACACAACCAGACATCCAAACCAAGATAGAGTTAAGATTTGTATATAGCTACCCATATGACAACCAGCATAGACAAAATTAACCATTCAGCAATGAATTAGAATTCATAGCAACCTCGACCTGGTCTTAGAATTAACGAGACCTGAACTGGGATACTCTCAGTGACAGGATTCATTCTCACTTAGCATTCAACGCGACATGAGATTGAAAACAGAATTAAACCATGAAATAAATCATCCAATCGTATCTGAAGTGCATCGGAACAGCGACACATTATACATCTAATCTTAAAAAATTTTCAGCAATAGAAATTCAAAACATAATTACTCATTGTCCAGAAAAAGGGCTGGATTTTCTGGATCAATGCAGCATACTCACAAATAAACAAAAAGCAAATAAACCTAGTTAACCGAATGATTTCAAGACATAGCCTTCCCCAATCAACCAGCACACGAATTTTTTTGGCTAAAAATTAACAAAATACCTTTGTGAGCTTCTGAACTTTGGACTCGTTGCCTCTTGCCCCGAAGCTTCGATTCCTCTGCCTCGGTTCGTCACAACCCTCCTTACCTTTTCCAATTCAAAATCTCCTCTCCCTTTTTTGCTCCTTTAAATCTCTCTTCCCTTGATTTCTCGGATCCTCCCCTCAATTTTTTGCCTTCTCCTCTACTCTCTGCCTCCCCTCGATTTTTCTTCTTCTCCTATACTCTCTACCTCCCCTCTCGCTCTTGAATCCGAAAACCCCCCATTTTTCTCCCCCCTCGCTTTCTTTTTATTCAAACCCCCCAAAACTCTCCTCTCTCCGATCCCTACTTCGAAAAACCCCCATCCTGTCATTGGTTCTGAATCAGAACCCCTTTTTCGTTTCCTCTTCCATCTCGATCTACACCTCCTCTTTTCCTCTTTCTATTTTCACGTCAGTCGTCCTCTGCCTCTGATGGCAAAAGGGATGGGAGAGGGAGGTCAAACCTTGAGCCCCCTCCGCTGCAGGTCTGCTTCACTGGATCCCCTCAGACGTTGAACTTTCCCTTTCTGTATTTCAAGCCTCTGCCCTTTCTGTGTGTCTCACGCTGCATCATTTCGGGATTTTGGTTTGGGAAGTCTGAAAAAGGAGAGCCGGGTAGGCTTATGAATTTGGGCCGATGGCCCAGTCTAACAAAGACTTCTGGCTTCAGCAGGGATTGGGCTGAGGGTTTAGCCAGATGGGCCTGTGTTGGGAAAAGAAATTTAGGGTTCAGATTGGGCCTTTTATGTGTGTGTGTGTTTTTTTTAAGGCTTTGGGCTCTCCTCTTTTTGAATTTTTTCTTTTAATAATTTTTTTTGATTGTTTTCTAAAGCTTCCAAAATTTTATTATTATTATTTTTTTTTAATTCACTTTTTTTTGGCTTCAGCGGGGATTAGGCTGAGGGTTTAGCTAGATGGGCCTGTGCTGGGAAAAGAAATTTGGGCTTCAGATTGGCCCTTTTGTGTGTTTTTTTATAAGGCTTTGGGCTCTTCTCTCTTTTGAATTTTTTCTTTTAATAATTTTTTTTGATTGTTTTCTAAAGCTTCCAAAATTTTATTATTATTATTTTTTAATTCACTTTTTTTTCTTTTTTCTTTTTTTTTGAAAAATTTTTCTTTTGATTTTTTTCAATTGTTTTCTATAACCTAAAAATATTTTATTATTATTTTATTCATTTTTCATTTTCCCCTAAGTTTCTATTTTGTTTTCTTCTTCTTTTTTTGAATTTTTTTAATTTGGTTTTGTCATTATTTTTGTAGTTTGTCTAGACAAAATACGGTGTTCACAATAATGGAGGAGCAACAAGCTCAAAAAGGTAGACAAACTGACATGGAGGCCATTGTTAGACAAGGGAGTAGAATTGTAGAAATACCTCTCAGGTAATGTGAGTTTCTTAGGATTTAACAACTTTTCATTCATAAATGACATTTGGAAGACATGATCACTAAGGAGATACTAACATGTCATAATCAAGCTATATGATGGAAAGCTAACCATATCCACTATTTGCAGAACTTTTCCATATAGATGGCCTTAGCTCATGTATCCCTAAAGTATTAATTCTAGTTTTTCCCAACAATTTTGAAAGACAGAGCTAGAATGTGATTCAACAACTTGCCTTGTAACACGATCAGCAACTTTGGCTAACATGCAAAGTGATTTCAAGCTTAGTTTGCCTGATGTAGAATTTAAATCTTAGATGCATTTGCACTCCTAAGGATGTACTAAAAATAGGATGAGACCTTAGAGAAGTTCATGGAATGCTTTAACAAAAAGCTTAACACCATTAAAAACCTAGATCTAGGCATGGTTATCACGCCCATGGCTGCGCCCTTGCAATCTTGGAAGCTAAAATTCTCCTTAAACAAGGTAGCCAAGTTCATGTAGAAAGTCTTATAATACATACAAGCATAAAACTATATGAAAGTTGAAGAAGGAGAAAAAAAAAGGAAAGACAAAGATCCAAAGAGCAAAATGAGATTGAACAACCATGAAGACTTGTAAAAGATAAGCTAAGAATAATAGTCAATTTTAGAAACCCAAATCTATGATGATCACTGTATGAATTTTGTACCTCTAACTATTTCTTTGATTGGAATCCTTATGAATATAGAAAAAAGAAAAGTTTTGGAAACAACCCCTACTGCTAAAAAACCTTGAGGGAAGAGTGCAACCAGAGTAAGTTTTGCCATTACCACTATGATGTTGGTCATGTCATGGAATAGTATAAAGATTTGAAAGACACCATTGAATACCTCATTCAAAGGGTTTACTTGTGATACTATGTAGTCAAGAAAGACGACAAAAGGGGTAACAACATATGGAGATGTAATAATGATAGAAGGAAAAAAGAAATAAGAGGCAGAAGAAGGGATACAAAGACTGCCTTAAAATTAGGCACAAGCTCCTACATTGACTGCACATGCATGTGTTACAAATGTCATCTCAATTTAACTTGGTAGTACATAGAGAGATACTAAACATTATCTCTACAATGTAATGGCCATTGAGTACAATGTTAAGGCCCAGTTATAAACGCAATTTGAAGTCATCACATTTTGCAAGGAAGATTTAGACAAAGTGATCAATAATAAAGACGACCTTATAGTGATAACGATTATGATAGGCCACTAGATGGTGATACATATCTTAGTAGATATAGGAAAAGTGATTAATATCTTACAACTTAAGCTCTAAAAGACATAACCCTCTCTGAGCTTAACCTCCACCTAGCCAACAATTCCATGTATGAGCTTGGAAGATCTTACCTATAGGTTGAGAAAATGATAGCTTTCCCCATAATCCTAAAAGAAGGAAATTGTTGAGTGACAACCTTTACTATGTTCTATGTCATGGAAATGTAGTTTGCCTACATTGCAATCCAAGCATAAACTTGAATGAACAAGTTAAGGGTGGTGACCCTTATGATATTTCTTTGAAATTGAGCACGTCCAATTAGCAAGGCACTATCTAGGGTGACCAAAAAATAGCTTGATGGTGTGTAATGAATACCATCAGAATTAAAAGAAAAGAGGAGCACAATTACAAAAAATATAAGGAAAAAAATACCTTCACATTGTGGACAACAATGAAAGCTCTAAGAGAGCTAAGAGATTTCTTAACTTTGCATGTAGATTCTTGAAAACTACTAACCATTTTTCTAAGAAAACAACCTTTTGGGAAGCTCATTAAAAAGAGTAAGAAAGAAGAAATACTAATTGTGGATAATTTAAACATCTAAAGCAAATGGAAAGAGTTGCAACTAGAAGTGTAAGATAACCTTGAAATATTTCTAATCGAGCTAGATCTAGAAAGATACTTATAGTTTAGTAAATAATAGTCCACGAAGTTGAAAACATTTTTCTTCGAGAATATTGTTGCCTTTGTGTGGTTAGCATTAGACATGCCAAAGATAAACCCCGAGGTAATAGTGCACATATTGACAATGGACCCTACTAAGAAGCTTATCAAGTAGAAGGAAAGAATTTTTAGCAAACTTAAAAGGATTGCCATCAATCAGGAAGTGTAGAAATTCTTAAAGGTTGGCTTTATTAGAGAAGTCCAATACCCCAAGTGGTTAACTAATCCCATCATGGTCAATAAAGCTAATAGTAAGTGGCATATATACGTGGATAGATCATTAGACTACTAGCTCTTAAGCCTTATGGATGGGTATAACTAGACTAAGATGGCAAGAGAGGATGTGGAGAAAATTACCTTCATGATTGAAGAAGGGACTTCTGTTATAAGGTCATACTCTTCAACCTTAAAAGTGTAGGGACCACCTACCAAAGGCTAGTTAACAAAGTGTTTTGAAAATAGATGAGAAGCAATATTGAGGCATACATTGATGACATGCTGGTTAAAAGCAAAAAGGAGATTGATCATATAGAAGGTTTGAAGGAAATCTTTGATATGCTACAAGCATACAATATGAGGTTGAATTTAACCAAATGTGCACTTAGAGTAAAAGCCAAAAAGTTCCTAAGTCGTATGATAACCTAGAAGGGAATAGAAGCCAACTTATGAAAAGTTTGAGTAGTCCAAGAACTACCTTCACCACATAGTATCAAGGATGTGCAACTTCTAACATTAAGTGTTTAGCTCTTAACAAATTCATATGTAAAATGGCTACTAAATGCTAGCCCTTCTTGAAGGTCTTGTATGGACCCAAGGTGTTCAAATGAATGGAGGAGTGTGAACAAGCATTTTGTGACTTAAAGGAGTATCTAAGCTAGCCATTGCCACTGATTCCTCCTTCACAAGATAAGCCCTATTTGTCTACCTTTTAGTTTTAAGTGAATGCATAACTTTGGCACTCATACAAGAAAAAAAAGGTAACCAATATCATGTGTATTTTGTAAGCAACTGAGAACAATTTTACATAGCTAGAGAAGTTAGTGTTCTATTTGATCATAACACTTAGAAGATTAGACTTGTACTTTTAAGCCTATCCATCATTGTACTTATGAATTAGCCATTGAGACAGACCTTTCACAAACTAAAGTTATTAAAAAGGTTAGTGAAAAGGGCAATGGAGCTATTCGAATTAATAATTCTTATAAGCCACATGTAGCCATTAAAGGTCAACTCTTGATGAATTTTATTTTTGAAATTTCTATTGTAAGAAGGACAACTAGCCCTGATGAGAGCTTCAAATAGACCTTACATGTTGATGGCTCCTCAAATAACCAATGTAGCTTAATAAGATTTATTCTTATAGACCTATTCAATAAGAGTCTTGAAAACTTTTTAAAATTTTAATTTTCAAAGGTTAACAATGTCGCAAAGTACAAAGCACTTATAATTGGCCTTAAATTAGTCAAGGAGGTTATAGTTAAATGCATACGCTTGCACACTAACTCCCAATTAATGGAGAAACAAATTAATGGGACATGTGAAACCAAAGGAGCTCAGACGATGAAATATATGAAAGGGTAAAGGAGCTCATGAAAGAGTTTGAGTAAGTGGAAATCACTCACATCTTTCATAGCAAAAATGTGGACAAATGCATTTTTTAAGCTAGTGACCTCAAAAGCCTTTGCTAATGATTGGGCTATATATGTGAAACAATGGACAATGCCTAGCATCGAAGAGGTAGAGGTCAAGGCTATTGAGGAAAAAGATAACTAGGATTATTAAATGCCTATAAGACTTTACTTGGAAGAAGGCTACCTTTAAGACAGATAATCTTGAGCAAACAAGACTCATTACTAAGCAAGCAACTCATTTCACCACAGTGAACGATGAGCTTTATTATAGATCTTTTAAAAGACCCTTATTGAAATGCCTAAGCACACCCAAAATGGAAAAGGTATTGGAAGAAGTGCACAAAAGAGAATGCGCAATGCACACAATAGGAAGAGCTTTTGTTTGAAAAATCATGCACTTAGGTTATTATAGGCCAAGCTTGATCTCATAAACAAGGGACTATATGAAGACCTCTAACAGATGTTAATGCTACTGTAAGTATATCCACAGTCTAGGGAAAGAACTTTTTAGCATCATAAGTCCTTGCCCCTTCACCAAATGGGGAATTAACATTGTTGGCCCTTGCAACAAGACTCATCATCACAGACAAATCCTAAGGGGGTAAGCAAATTCCTTTTTAAGGAAGAGAGATATGGTAATCACTTTCCCTAAGAAAACCAAATTATCATGAAGACAATACATGCAATACAACTGCCTAAAATTTTGAAACAAGTAGCTTAAAAATGCACCACTCTAAGCTTGCTCAACTCAAGACTTGCTAGCGGACTTAGGGTTAAGTGTTATGAGAGTCTTATAAGCATACTAATCCTACAAGCCTAAAGCCATTCAACCTACTTCACTAAGGCCCACAAGACAATGAAACATTACAAAAACTTAGAACCAAGTAACAGTTAGCACCAATCTCTAGGTATTTAAAAACACAAACCTTAAAAGCACTATGATAAAATCTTACACTTGGCTGTTATCCTTATAAAATGTTCACTCAATCCTAAACATATACAATACACATTGGTAACCACAAACAACTCCTATTATATTTCCCTCTTGGCTTGAAACTCTTGTTATTCTTTGTAACTCTTCCTAACTGAGAGAAAATCTATTGTATCTTATGTAAAGAACTAAGTAATATAGAATTCTTGAATTAAGTTAAGCTTTCTTATTCTTTTTTTTTTCATACTCTCAACGCCAATAATATATATTCAATTGGGAGTTATTTCATTGTTGAATTGTTATTTTAAATAAGAAAAAAATTGATACGCTAAAATGAATTAGCTTGTTCAAATGTTAATTAACAATATACTTTAAAATTTTAATGATTACAACTTTTTTTGTAAATACTAAATATTTAAAATATAATAATTTTTAAGGATACATACACGTTTTATTTCATTCATATTAAATAAGAATTAATTTAAAAAATATTATTATTTTAATTTTTTTATTTACCCAAACAAAACCGTTTGGGTCAAAAGTCTAAATTTGATGTAGATCTCAACATTTGGGCCTATAATGTATTTATAGGCTGAGCGAGCATAGGCCCAATGATAAATTTTAGCAGCAAGAAAATGTGCGAAGGGCATTCAACCGCGTAATGATCATGTTCTTTTTATTTATGGCTTATTTAGTTATTTAGATCAATTATTTTGCTATTTATCAATTATATAACATATTTAATATATCTGATTTAATAATATTTATTTTTTATTATTTTTTAAAGTAAAAATATAAAAATTATTTTTTCTTAAAAATCATGATTTTTTTTCCTTTGTACATGACGTCAATGATGTCAATAATCTCGTACTCAGCCAAAACTTAACCCACTTGTCATCCCCTTAATTTTATATATAAACTTCACCCTTAAGTTGGATGGTCCATTGACAATTTCACAAGGCATATTCTTTGGTCGCTTCTTCTTCCTCTTTGAACACCGCCTTAGCCACAATCTCCAAACATGCCTCGCCGTAGTTCTGGTGGTAAGCTCTCTCGATCTTGTCTTGATTTAGCATCGTGCGTGAATCCCATTTTGTATAAAATAATTTGTTGTTCTTACATTTATCAGATTATCACGCCCTCGATTATTTGTAGGTTTTTTTTTTAATCTGCCCATGTTTCTGTTTTATTGGTAATGTTTGATTATCGAAGAAAATTGAGAACTTTATGCTTATGGATGAATAGTTTGCCCCGAACGCCAATGGGTTCTCAAATCTAGGCCTACTTTACCTTCGTCTTTCCCAGATGGTGGGAAAGCGTTTAGGGTTTCATTGTGAGATACTTAATGCCAGGGGTTATTTTATCGATGAAGATGGGATAACAATTTTACTTGTCTTACTTATTTCTGCAGGAAGATCAGCTCGTCCTGCTCCACGTGCAGCACCAGCTCGTAAACCCCCTCAGCCAGGTACAGATGAATTTGATACAAGAAATTGCTAAGCTTTTCTTAATCTAACTTGAAGGCTTCTAACAGCTTCCTGATACAAATCTTTCACTTGACACCAAAGACTCTGGTGTTTAATTTATTTCTCTAACTGAACATCTGTTGATGTCTTCACGTAGTCCACCATGCTCCTCCTCCAGCTCCTGCTCAAAGTGGTGGTGGTGGATCTGTTCTTGGTGGCATTGGTTCAACCATAGCTCAGGGTATGTCAGGGAAGATGATCATTTTATTTTGTTGTATGGAACTTATTGTGTCTCTATATGCGTATTAGGTACTAAATATGTACGTCCTCCTTTTTATTTTGTAGGCATGGCTTTTGGAACTGGAAGTGCAGTGGCACACAGGGCCGTAGATGCTGTAATGGGTCCTCGTACCATTCAACATGAAACAGTGGTCTCTCAGGCTGCTGCCGCCGCCCCTGCACCCACTGCAAATAGTTTTGGTGGCGATGCATGCAATGTTCACTCAAAAGCTTTTCAGGATGTATGTAGTTTAGGCCTAGTCCGAGCCTTCTTTTTTATTTCCCCCTTTGTGTCACATACGTGTTTTTGGTACATACTTAATCTGCAAAGTAGCATTACATTGTAGTAACATAATCTACACTGACACATAGCTGTCTCCCAACTTTTGATGCAATATCACTGTCAACCCTGTAGGTCGCACATTGGGCATATAAATTGGGATGGGAAACTTTTTCTCTATTAGTGCTATTTAATTATCACGACTGACAATTGCTGAGGAATTTTGCTAATGTTATTTTTTCTTTAGATGAGTGAAAATAGGGAATTGAACTTGTTTCAACTGTATGACGTTATGATAGTGGCCTTGCGCGAAGAGTTACCTTTTGTGATTGCATTCACGTTATGTCAGGTGTATCAATTGATGATGAGCATTGAATAAATCATTAAATAGTCACTCATCTATGTCCTGCTCCTTTCCAAATTTGTGGCAATGTCGTATTTGATTTTTGACAGTAGAGGTTTTCACAAAGTGACTCAAATTCATGTGGCTGATTGGAAACAATTCTTTGGTCTCAGTAGTAGTGTACTTGCTAGTATCTATTATTAACTAGTTAGACAAGCTTGGGCATACTTATTAACTAATTATAGTGTTCGTCTGATACCTCCTATTATTGCTTTAGATACCTTCTTTACTGCCTATGTTGGTTTGTTTCTTTTCATTTTTTCAATAGAATATTACTGTAAGTTGATATACTTTTTCATCTGCTTGCAGTGCCTGAACAGCAACGGGAACGACATCAGCAAGTGCCAGTTTTACATGGACATGCTTGCAGAGTGCAGAAGGAACTCTGGCGCAGCGTTGAGTACATGAAACATGTTTCTTCATTTACTGTGCTCTGCAATTGAATATCAGCTGGAGTTTGCGTCAGAGTCCTAATCTGTCTATCTGATTGTTAAAACTACTCCATATTTGGTTAAGGACTTCATTTTAATAATCTTTATCGGTTGATACTAAATATATTGCCTCAAGTATTAGTATCATTTTATTGCTGTGTTGCTAGTTGGATCTCCTATATTTGAACCCGGTTTTGGTCTAAAATTTTTTGAATAATTTCTGTAGATCTGTTCATGGCTGAGTAATGCTGCTTGAAGTGAATATCATGTTGACGTAATTAAAACTTTGAATACCCCGACAGTACATATTCTAAAATTTTGCTACAAGAGGGAGGAGGAACGATTTCTAATCTAAGAAATTGGATTTAAATTCAGTGTCTTATATTTTTGTTATTAGGATTTTAATAAAAATGATTGTCGGAAATTTTTTAGAAGATTTAATAGTGTAATATTGAGTTGAGAAAATTATATATTTTGTTTTGTTATTATCAGATAAGTTAATGACAAAGTTGAAATTGTATCGGGAGTTAATTTTAGTTCACATTACCAACGGATTGAAGTTGCTCAAGTGACATCGCATTGATTGTGGGGTTTGCAAAATGCTTTTAAAAAATTTCAATTAATTGTATAAACAATTATGACTGAAATATTTTTAAGCATATAAGATTGCGACAGTTACTCTATATCGATGATATTTTTAAGTTCCAATTATTATTTTTGTAACAATTATATGGGAGCGATGAGGTGCTAAAATGACCATCATAAGAAGCAAATCTTGTCCATTCGCGTCATCGGTAGCTCCTTGCTTGCCAGGTTGCCTGTTATGATGATAACACAAACGCCCCCCATGGCCAAAAGCAGGAACCAAAATAAGTTTACATCCCTCTCTACGACACCCACTTGTTGACGTTGACCCGACTTGCTTTCAAGCTAAAGAGAAGGAGACGCCCTTTCATGCCTAAACCGGAAAACGCCTTGCCTCCGCCGCCTTCCGTGGAGATGGACAATTTTGGGTGGATGACCTCGGAATAGAGACCGGCATCGAGGGCGGCGAGCGCCACAATGCGACGGCAGGGAGGAGCTTGATGTGGATGAGGAGTTGGGTAATGCTCTCGAACTCGGTAAGAGGTATACGACGTGGAATGGAGGGTTGGTGGCGTCACCGGGGTTTGGTGGCCACACAGCTTTTCCCAAGCAATGCAAGACTTTCTACCTTACCATTTGTCATCTTCGCCAAAAGCCCTCCACCCACTAAGCTTCTCAGACCCGAAATAGGGGTGGTTCTAATCATCAGAGACATTATTGCCTGAAAGTTGCTATTTTTCACCGAACTTCCTCATTCTTTCACCAGCATACACTGAGCAAAGTCCAAATTCACCGGCTTGAACACCATCGGAGACAAAACCCCATCTACCCCCCTACCCCTGTTCCCCAAGACCCCCTTCTCGGAGTCGAATTGCACTTCTGTTCGCTTCTCCCTCTTGTTTCTCTCAGACCCATCAATGGCTCCGGTGTGCCCACAAGCGGCTGTCATCTCGGGAGCGGTTTCGTGCCTTTTATGACGGGAACGGGAGACACCAGCTCCAATCTGTCGACATAGATGAACTGACCCAGCTGCATTTTGTTGCTGAGAACGAAATCGTCAGAAGGAAGACTGACGTAAATGGAGTGAGATGAATCCGATACTTTTATGTAGAACTCATGCTTCATCCAAAGGTTCATGTGCCGAACGATGCCGATGACCAGCCAAAGCGAACTTCGGTGCTAACTCATGGGTTTGACCCCAATGTTCATCCCACTGAGGAGCTTCAAAGGAATCCCATTGAATGCAAGTGAGTGGTGCAGAGAGTCAAACTTAATTTCAGTTCCTGCAGCATTTGTGTTAATATCATGACAAGCAACGTGGCGGGCGCAGAGCCATCGATGAAACAGACGAAGCAAGATTTGTTCAACATGATAATTATTGGTACCTCAACTTGAGACAATCCGTTCTCTGAGTTGTTTAGACCAAAAAGAAAAAAAGAAAAAAAAGAAAAGAAAAGAAAAGAAATGACTAACAAGCAAAGAATATGCCATTTGATCAATAGATAAGAATTTAGTGGGTCAATGCTCCAAACGACAAAATTGGAAGGAATTTTTGTTTTCTTTTTGGTCAGTGAGCACATCAGGTTGACCATGGCCTTCCGCCTACTATAGAGGGTACTCTACTAATGGCCGTCTCTCTTGGTCAAATGAGCCCAACTGACAGCCCAAGAATTTTTTATTCTGAAAAAACAAGTAAGTCCTGAATTCATTGGATATGAAATGGAATTTCATTTTTTTCTGTCCGTAAAATGGGAGATTATATAGGCAGAATGATGCTAGTTTGTCACTAGCTAAGAAGCATTGGATAAACCATTGCGTATGACATGATACAATATATGAAATGTGGCGATTTTTAAAATTTTAGAATATGGATACAAATGATATATATACCTCTACATATACATATACGTACATATATATATATATATATATAAACGAATTAACACATTAATTTGTGGCCATGGCCATGGATGATGATACCTGTAACACACTGCCTCCAATCTCTGTTCTTTGCTTCTCAAGTAGCTGCTTCATTCTCCGCAACTTGGAAGCTTACATGGGCAGCTTGCTTCTCACGATCATGGGGGACGTGGAAGGCAAGCGATTCGCTCTAAAGATCGTTTGCTTCTCACGATTGAGGAAGACAAAAGAAAATAGGTTGGGTGCATCAAAACAACGTCACAGGTGTTGAAAAAATGGGCATATTTGTTTTGGTGCATTTCAGCACATTTTGAAGTTGTTTCATGTGTTTCGAAACGTATCGGACCAAAAAAAAAAAACCTATGATATAAATGTTGGCATATGATATGCGTTCGCGTATTGGATATTCAATACCGCCATGCTCATACTTTGGCATGCCAGTGCTTCCTTGGTCACTAGGACCTTGGAAGGTCCATGATTAGAATATGATAATAATATATGATTAGGCATTTTATCTTTCAAAGTTCATTATATTCTTCCTTGCTTTGCTAAGATTTTTATCATGTGTATACTTCTCATGGCATTTGTATTAGGCAGTCATTTATATGCCTTCTTGCACCTGTTAATGTCATGAATGGAAGAGACATTAATATATATATATATATATATATGCGTGCGTGTGTAGAAGTTTTCGTTAAGTTCTCGGAAATGAATCATTTAATTTAAAAAAAAACAGTAAAGTTATATATATATATATATATGTATGATTGCTTTTAATTTTACATAGAGATGACTATTTAAATATTTATTATGTGTTCGGTAAAAATTTGAAAATAGAATAGTTGAAATAGGAAAGAGATTCCCATTAAATTTGGTTTATGATGCAGGCTATCTTAACTTAAGCGAACACTAATTGTTTAAGTAATATAATAAATTTAGAGTTTCATTGTCAATCCCATAGGGAATGGGTATTATTTATGTCATATCTTTCTAAATTTTAGTTATTGATTGACTATCTACAAGTACATAGACTAATTACAATCAAGTATCTTAGCCTACCCTAATTATTAGGAACCAATAGCACCAGCAATAGATAAAGTTGAAAGATACAAATCAAAAGGCTTAAAATAAAGACTCAAAAAGCACAAAAAACTTAAGCATAGATTAGACAAAACCTTGACCATTGAACCCTTTAGCACCTAGAGTTCAACATCAATTTCTACCCATTATGGCTAGATGAATTACTAATACATCAACAGTGGTATTTAATGCATAAACTATCTTAATTCTAATTTCTCTTAGCTGAATCTAGTCTACTAAGTTTAATTATTTATAGAAAGCATTAACGTATATTGAATTCAAGTTTAATTGACGTGAAGAGATTCTTATCAAAGGTATCCACTCTTAATCAAATTATGCTATATTTCTTTGAACACCTTTCAGGTGAACAACTCAACAATGTAATAAGATCTTTAATTATCCTAATGTGAAGCAACTCTTAAGATTTAATTGTAAATTACATCTAGCCTCCTAGCTAATGGCCTAACACAATGAATCCAATAGGATGTATAGGTATCAACGACTAACTAAGAAACAGGAAGCAATAAACAAAGGCATTGAATACATAACAACACTTGATAATTGAATAGAAAATTGATATGTCATAACTAACATAAAATATTCAATACAAATTAGTCAAATTCCCATCTATTCCTAAAAGTAAATCAAAGAAACGAAAAGAAACAAAAACAAAAAAGAAAAAATGGATGGAAGAATGATAAAGAGCATCACTTAAGACAAATGTTTTGAGTGATTGATCAAGGGAATCCCCTTGGATGCTTCCTCTAGCCCTTCATCATTCTTACCAGTTTAGAGCTCCTAAAGCACCTTCAAAAGCTTCCAAGATGGCTAAGACTCCTCACCTTTTGTCCAAGTAAGTTTCCCTATTTATATACAACCATAACTAAGGTAAAAAAGAAGTTGATACATAAGTTGATACATAATAGGAAATTCACGTCAGCATTGCAACCGTAGGACTTCATCATTGTAGTCGTGGACTCTTTGGAATTTATATGGTGCATTGATGAATCATAGCTATAGCTGTAACGCCATAAATTTTAGTTCATCTCATATCATTCTTATGCAATATATCATCACATCCATAAAAGAAGTAGAAAAACTCTCTTAAAATAATGAGTTTAATTGCGTTGCGTCGTATCTAAAAATTTTGTTTGATGTCACGCAGTCCGTGCGAGCTCATACTATACATTCTCATATTTAATTACATCAATACAACTATTTTGCATCATAAAATCATGCCCACATCTCATGAAAATCAAAGGAGAGCTCAAATTACTTAAATGTAATTTCGGCCAAATTTGTTCCTTTTTCTGACCAAACTTTAAAAAATCATAACTAATTCTAAAAAAATCAAAATTATACAATATTAGCTATTATGAAAATCTACAAATGTATACTTCACACTAAAAATACATCTAGACCATACATCCATCATAGAAGACGTTTGACATCCAAAATGGTCTAGAGGTCAGATTGTATTATGGAATTGTCACAGAATTCTGCAGAAAACTTTGAAAATATCTAATTAATTCCACAAAAACACAATCTATACAAATGATACCAATCTGGAAAGCTGTGGATGTTAGCTAGAGAGAAAAAATATCTTTAGACCAATTCATCAAGCACAGACTTCAAAATTCAGTGGAACAGTACCTCTGGTGGAGAAAAATTCCTGATACTGACAGCAATTTCAAAAATTTATATCTCCCTCTCTAGACATTCAAATGAGGTACATCTAGTTGACACAAGTCACTGTGAATGTCTAATTTCTTTGTATAAAATTTCATAGCAATTGGACATTATTTGAGCCTCGTGTGACAGAATTCCTTTTTAGACCAAATGAATAATGCAGCAGACCAAAACCATAAAATTTGTCAACTTTGAAAAATCATCAAATATTCTGTAGACCTTCAAAAATTATGATCTTTAACTTCCCAAAAAGCTCTCCATTAGACCTAAGTGCGTGGAAAATATTAGATCAAGAATAACTCATTTGGCTAAAAAGTGATATAAGGTTCCATTATAGTCAAATTTAGTTTCATATGGGATACCAAACTTGCCAAATGGCTTTTTCTTAGTTGTGGCACCTTTTGGGCAAGTCTAAAAGTACATTTAAGACTTGTGTGAGCTGCCCAAATGGTCCCAAACCTCATGCATCTCATTTTGGCTATTCAACCCACACTTATGTACATTTCCATCAAACTCCCAAGTTGCATACTTTGGCATTACATACTCAAAATGTATACTAGAGGTCATACATCATATTCATACATTTAAACATCACATAATACCATATTTACACATGTCTCAAAGGTTATAGACCATTTACAACATCATATATATATATATATCATGAAGCAACATTATGGTTCCAAAAAGACTAAATTAGGTATATGGTTGTCAATCTTTTTTCTTCATTATTGTTGGCTTCCATTGCCATAGCTACTTAGTCTACCTAACATGTTAGAGTATTAGAGAGGAGGGGATGAGATTTAAAGAATCCAAATAGTTCATCTCCCATTCAATCATACATAATATGTGCAAAGCAAGCCTTACAAATGCATGCATAGAGAAAATAGAAGTCATGGACATTTAAAAAGCAAGCTTGGCATATGAAAAAATCATACAAGACATTTAAGAGCTCGCCAACTGTTTGGATTGACCTCATACTTTTCCTCATAGATTTTGGACTTATCTCACCCATTCTTTGAGAGCTTTAGACTCAACCATACTCTTGGGAGCCCACTTTACTTTTGGGAGACTCTTTACTTTGTCTTAACCAAGCTCAAGGGTTCTTGGCTCATCCTCACCATGGTGAAGAATTCTTGGCCTCTCCACACTTAAGCAAACTCAAACAAACATCATGTATTCATTTGGATGCATAACATAACATCAAGAATCATGACATATAAAGGCATGCTAGCATACTTTTCATAACTTGAAAATATACATACACACATTTTAAAACAAGCTAAACACATATCCATACATGAGAGAAAGTGAATAGAGTTACCTTGCACACAATTACACACTTTTTCCTTTGGACTCAAGCCTCCTCTTTCCGCTACACACCCACAAATTGGTGGAGATAGTTTCTCTTGGCCTAGCTACAATTTATGAGAGTCAATTAGGTTCATGAAACAATCTCTAAGGCCATACAACTTGCTTAGATACTAAATTGCTCTATAAGTTCCATTATAGTCCATAAATGCACCTAATGAAATAACATCCCTCAAATAAATTCTATGCTCCATTCTTTCCATTCAAATATAATTCTTGACTTCTTTTAAGTCTCTTGGAGTCATCACACAATTAAAACAGAGAGCCTAACATCATGTTGCTTCTTTAGGTCATAATATGGAACCTAAAGCACCAAATCACTCTTTATGAGTTCTAAATTTTTTCCAAGGCCTCCCTTCATTTTCATTCATCAAATATGACTCAAGAATAACTTTAAAAAAATTTAAAACTTTCCCCAACTACAAGAACCCCCTTTGGCCGAGACATAGGGCATCTTTGGCCTACATGGAGATTTCTTTGTTTTATTGAAGGAGAAAGCTTGTGGGAAGCATCTTAGGGATTTTAGGAGCCCATTTAAACTCTTAATTAGACCTAGGAATCATTATATAAAATCAGATTTTATAAGGTACAATTGAAACCTTAGAACTTGCATCTTGAAATCTAATGATTTTTTTTTATTCCCTTTGCATATTCTTAATCTCTACACTCTTTTTTCTTAAATTCATGCTTGGTTCTACCTAAAAGTCATCTTCTACTAGGGTTTTCTCAAGTGGGGCAAAATGGTGGAGAAGGGAACCAAAGATGATAACCATAAGAAAAGAAATTACCTTGTTTTCTTACTTTTTCTCACTTGAATCCTGTATTCTTTGAGCTCCTCTCTTCAAATCCGAATTTTTCTCTCAATTTCTCCCTTAAAATAGATTTATAAACTTCATTGTAATCATAGGAAACAAAGAAGAATGGAGGAGAAGAGGTTTGGAAGAGAAAGAGCATGAAAAATCATGAAAATCCATACCTTTCTACCTTGAATTTCTCTTCCTTTTCTTCCTCCTCTTGTGCGCCTCATCCCTTAGGGTTTTCCTTTGGTTTTGGGCAGAATATGGTTGTGCATAATGAAGGGAGAAGAAAGGTGCATCATATATATATATGTGGGAGGAAGTTACACTTTTCAAAAATTTCTATTTTACCCTTCGTTCTTTGCATTTTTGTTTCTCCTTCGTTTTTGCTCCTTTTTTATAACCATCTTTTTTATTATGAAACTTAGGTTCCTAATTTAGTAAAATGCCTTTGGAATCACTCAAATTGAAGTTAAAACCTTTTCGAACAAATCAGTCAAAATTTGAGTCAACTGACATTAGAAAATGTCCATCGGATGGGTTTTAACTGTCTCGGGGGTTTCTATAGTTTTTAGGGCCTCTGAGAACTCCGGAGAATTCAAAACTTTCATTTAAAAGACCCTCCTATGTGAATTTCAAAATTTACTCAAAATTACAAAAATGCCATTACGTTTCGTAAGCTCTTCGTAAGAAATTATTTATTTATTCTAACTCTATTTTTTTTTCTGTTTGAGTCTGAGATTCTTATTTTTAGGAGTCAGAATGCTTCTTAAATTTTTTGGGGGACTTCCTTTTGTATCCGGTGAATTTTTTTTGTTTATGGAGAAACCATACGTTACGTTTTTCATGTTTTCTTTAATTTTTGGAGAACCGAATATTACAATAGCTATCCTTCTTCATGGTTGCAGTTGTGACCTTGTTGGAAAAAGTAAGTTGTGCACTTCATGTCACACCATATCAAGGTAACTCACAATTTATATCTTAATTGCCATAAAGAATCCAATTTCATGAAAATTACACTTTAGTAGAAATAATTGTTGTTATAAGCCAAAATAATTCAATTTTAATCATATGGACCATTTGGCTTGTCCAAAATTTTCTTCCATCCATAATATACTTAATGGACTAGAAACATCACAATTTAAAGCTTCTATTTTGGGTTTGGAGTAGGCAACACAAATTCAAGACCAAACTTGCACTTTCCTCATAATTTGACACAAATTTTGAAAAATCACAATTAATTCTAGAAAAATCCAAATCATGTAAATTATACCATTCTCAAAAGTTTAGGATGTCTCCTAACTATCATAAAAATTTTAGATCAAAAAAACCATGTCTAGCCTAAGAAATTCAATGAACCAATGCATTAGGTCTAGGTGACATCCTACAATTGAACCAGAATTTCAAAATTTATATCTCCTTCTACACAAGTCCAAATGAACCAGAATTTCAAAAATTTATACCATTGCAATAAACCAATAGCAAATGGCAGGAATCATGATTCAAACACACATACAACATTTAATGACAATCATATAACCAAGAAATGTACACACAAAAGAAAAAAAAAAGAAAGTTACCTTGGTTTAATATGCATAAAGTTCTCTTTATTTTCTTATCTCCTTGGCTCGGCTTCACACCCACACCTAGGAAGAACTTAGTTTGCTTAGCCTAGACATATCAAATAATACACAATTACATCATTGGAACTAACTTTAGCCTTACATAAATATTACATAAGCTACATCTAGCTTATGACACCATTATGGTTTTATATAGGGCATAATGAAGTAACCCATATAATTTAAGATCTTGGCTTTAATTTCTCACTCAATCTAAGTTATATGACTCATTCAAACTCATTAGAGCCATCTTCAACTCAATTCAAGAAGCATAATACCAAATTAATTTCTTTATGTATAATAGAACCTAAAACTTTCAATTTTTAAAATATGATTTTTAAATTAAAACAAATGGTTCATTTGGTGTCTATAATTCATATCTAGAACATTTCTAACCTTGGAATAAAAGAAAAATCTCCCTAAGTGCATTATTTTAAGCTTGGCCAAGACATAATGTAAACCAAGAGCCTATAGAATTTTCTTCCATTTCCTAGGGAAATTGCCATCCATGAAGCTTCTTAGATGTTTTGAGAATTCATACATACTCTTAGACAACCTAAACTATCATTGGAAAGCTTTATAATTGCCAAGGTGTAACAAAATTCCTAATTTTCATAAGTTATTTTCTAATGGTTCTTTTTGAATCCTAATTGTTTCATTTGATTTCTCGTGCCTCAAAGCCTTACTTACCATCAAGTATAATCAGAAATAGACCCCTAATATATGGTCCTTAATTTGGCCAAAAGTACGAGGCAAGAGGAAGTCAAGAAGAAGCAATATAACCATGGTTTCCTTACCTTGTTCACAAGCTTTTCAACATGCTTTCTTATGCTTCCAAGAGCTTTCCCAAATTCTCTCTTCCCCTTATTGATTCAGCCACCAAACATGTCCAAATTAATCATCAAAACCATGGTAGAAGAGAGGAGAAAGTGAAGGAGAGGTTTAGTAAAAGAGAAGGTGTGAAAAAGTGTGAATTTCTTACCTTTTAAGCTTCTTCTTCCTTCCTTTGCTTTTCTTATTGTGTACCACCTTGAGTAGAGTTTGGTTCTATTTTGGAGTGAAAGTAAGTTGGTTAAGCAACTGGCCAGGTGTGGGGCGTTTTTAAGAAGCTTAAAGGTCTATTTACACAACTTTTTGAAATTACAATTTAGTTCCTCATCTTGGTTCTTTCCATTTGGACTCATTTCAAGTCCTTTTTGAGAATTGTATTTTTTATCATAAGATTTAGGTCTTCTAATTCATAAAATGGCCTTGGTTTCACCTAAATTAGATTTAAAAGTTTACTGAACGATTCGATTAAAATTTTGGTCAACTGATAACCAAAAATACAAACTAGAGGGGTTTTGACTTTTCTAATGGTTCCTATGATTTTTAAAGCTTCTGAGAATTCTGAAAAAAATCAATTTTCTCATTTAAAGATCCTTCATTTGAGTTTTCTAAAATTTACCCAAAATTACAAAAATGCCATTGACCTTTATAGCTTTTCGTTTGGCTATTTTAGCTCTAGTTTTGGGCTAACCTTAGACTTTAATCCATATTTTAAAATATTTTCATTAATACCTTAATCTCATTTAGAATCTAATTACCTTGCTTTAGGGTGCTTCTATTTTAGTTTATTAGGTTCAATTTAATTTAGGAATTATTGGTTATTACACTTCAAACTCTAGACCTTAGGAATTCATGGATTATGATCTGGAAGATCCAAAACTCAATTTAGCCCTTCCATTCAGCGCTATTGGCTTTTATGTTAGTTCAAGAAAGCTCCATTATTGGGGGCTTGGGCTCCTTAGTAAATTCTAACCTTAAACAACAAATCAAGACATGAAATTAAGAGGTTTATGTAAAAGCTCACATATATCCGGTTAACTTTAATTGTAATTTAACTTAAACATGGATATGAAATGAGAAATATTAACTCAAAATACATGATAAACCTCTATAAAAATACATTAAAACATAAGTATAAGTTAGACTTATCAATCTACGAAAGTCATTCTTGAATTTCACTTACAAAATGAGTGACTGAACACTAAAACTATATCTTTTATATGATAGAATAAAAATGTCTAGAATGATATAAATGCTTTTGTTTTTACCTTTAAGCTCTTAATTGGTAAAAGTATAAACTCATATTTTATATTGTGTAGATTTTTATAATATTATCAAGGACAAAATTTATATACTATTTTTTAAATATTTTTACTATCAAAGTCTCCTATCAAATATAAACATGTGTAATTTTTTTTTACAGCTCATCATGCCATTTTAACATCTCTAAATAAAGTTAAACCATGGTTTCTTTCTCTAAAAAGAAAAAAAAAAAGACTTCTTCCATTTAAGAGCTAGGGAAAACCCATCTCTTCCAAATGTAAGAGCAAGAGCAACACAATCAATGGTGAGTAACATCAACAAGACGCCAAGCATAGTCATAGACAAATAACCCCCTAGCAATTTTGCTTATATCTATACCTTTTTCATTTCACTATGAAGCCCCAAAATCTCACTACCTTTGCTTTTTTTAAGTTAAACAATGGAGCAATATATGATTCAGAATTGTTTCTATCTAAATTTGAGGATGGGCATTCCCAATCAAGATTAAGGCCATGGAAATTATTTTCTCTGACATATCATATCTCAAAGTTGATGAATGTTTTGTGGGCATTTGCTTTACCAACCATAACAACAAAAGTTGTGGCCTTTGAATGATCACTGCTGTTGTTGATGGACAAAATGGTGGTGAAGGGTTCTATTACTAGAAGGTTTGGGTGAAGGTGGAGAATTCAAGTCATAAGGCCCAAGTTCAAAGATGGAGTCACAAATGCTAAAATGAGGACCATCATGGAAGCTTTGCCTAAGAAATAAGAACTTTGACCACTTACAATATGAAAAGAAAGAGGATGGTTGACTACTCATATCTTACATTTAAAAACAAAACTGATACTTATGCTATGAAAAATTTGACTTTTAGGTGGTGACTAAGGTTGCCAACCACTAAAGACTTTTAGTTTGGGTCACCATAGGTATAAATGATTTGGTAGGTTGAAAATGATGTTTTATACTATATAAGAAAGAGGGTATGTATAGGGAAAGGGAAAGTGCAAGAAGGGAAGAAGTGTCATGCCTAGAACGAAGACATGAGTGACTCGAAATATGAAATCCTTTCATCCATAAGCCTGACAAACATGCTAGTATCTATTTAATTTCAATGCATGATTAAATGGCAAATAACATTTCCAAATTGAAATATAATCCCATAAATTTCCTTACACATGACGAGTTCAAAGTTTCATGATTTTTCCATCGTTCATATCAAAATTATATTTAACTTCTTATAGAAAATCTGGTAGAACCTCCCTTGAAATTGGGACATGCCAGATTTATGTACAAATAGCCAATCTAGATATACTCATACAAAGAGCTTTGCTTTCAACATTAGATAACAAAACATAAACACAAGAAATGGAGATCTTGCTTGTAAACTTGTAAAGCCAACATCTAGAGTGCATAATAAAAATGAATATACACATGACTACAAAATAAACATACCTAAGCAATCATTGTTGGGCTTACCAATCTAACTATGTTAAGGGAGAAGGATCAGACATAGCTCAACTATCTGCAATAATAAATAAAAGAATGAGTCATGGTACTTAATGAGTAGAAGATAAAGTACAATAACAAAAGAGATGAGCAAGCACATATTTGTTTTCTAATGAAAATTAGTTTTGACATATTAATGGTTAAAATAAACTTAGTGAGAAAAAAAAGGGAGAAATGATTTTTTTTTTGTATAAAAATTAATTTATAAGCATTTAAATGGGAAAGGCATGAATTAATTTATATATATAAAGTTAGGAAATTAGGGTTAATAAAAGCTTGGCTATTGCATCATTAATGTATTAATTTGGAAGAATAAGCAAACACATAATAATTTAATTAAGTTGTAAAATTAATGAAATAAATTGATGAAAGATGAACAAGGTTAAATTCATACTTTTGAAATTTAAATGTATAAAAGTAACAAATATTGTTGTAGAAAATGTTGCACTACCTTTATTACAATATGAAAGATCTATGCAAAACTTCTATATTCAAGCATAGGCACATAGCCCATGAGGGTAAGTAACCATATAATCAAACATATGCATACTCTTCTAAGGGTAAATCATCACACAATCGAACATGGGCACCCATCCTAGGAACAATTAGACAACCTAAACCTTAGTACTTTTTTAATACTCAATTGTTGTCCACATGGTAAATTTTCAAGGTACATTGAGGATTAACAAAACTGCTATTAGCAACCATTATTTTGCATAATCATTGCCAAAAAATAAAACAAAATAGAATAAAGTAACATGTCATGTTTTTCTTTCTAAGTTTCCATCATCAAATTTGTATTAAAATTTTAGGAAGGTCCTTTTTATTCTCACACACATAAGTTACCACAAGTGGTTTACATACTTATGATACTTTAACCATTCATGTTGTTCACATACAATTCATAATGGTCATTCAAAATAAAAAATGTCAATTAGAAATTTTAGTACATTCATATTTTTGTTAAGTGTATAATCACATTGATATTTCATAATCTAGAGGCTTAATAAATAGACATATACATAAGATACTACCTAGAAGGTCTGTCCCAAGAGCACGCAAAGTACAAGCAAGAAAATAAATTAAAACTTAAAGAAAAAGTTCAAAACATATTATGCCTCAAAATTTACTTATAGTGGTTGCCAAATGATTTTTGGTTCTTTTGCCATCGAACCACTATCACATCTTTCACGAAATTATTTGAAATATTCCCTAAAATAATCATAATAACTATTTTAATTTCAAGAACTTAACTCATGTATTTCTTTTTAATTTCCCTTAGTTAATTTATCCCAGTCTATTTTAAGTTAACTCATGTTTTCTTTCTTTATTTCACTTAGTTAATTTATCCCAACCTATTTTAAGTCCCTTTCCTATATTACTTATGACTTGGTTCACACTTTTACTTAGCTAGGTTGCTTTAGTTAAATTCTTACATAGTTTAATTACACTTTACCAATTCCCTAGTTTATTGGTTACTTTAATTAATTAAACCTTGACCTATAAAATCTTACTTAGACAATTAATTTCTATTTTACACTTGCCTTCACTTATTAGTCCACCTACCTTTGTTAATTCACTACCTATATGAATGTTATCCTAGTGCAAGCCTACATAAAATCATATTTATTTTGATTCATATTGATTCCCCCTTTCCTAGACTCATAGTAGTATACTAGGTTAAAAGAAAAGTGGTAAGTTTCTTAGTCACAAGCAAGAGCCTAACCACCAAAAAGGCAACTTACCAGGTAAATGAAATTTGAAGTTATTATGCTAGTCTATCTTAGTACTTGAGTTGCTTTATGACCCATTTAGTTTGTCTTTTTAGTATAATTTTTCCTAACTAGATTATTCAATTTAATTCCTATTCCTAACATTAGCATCAACCTATTTTTATTTGGAAATTCTAAATTGCAACTTACAAGAGCTTTAAGAGTTACCCTAAAGTTGTCAAATTTTGTAAATATGCCTTTCACTAAACACCAAGTATGGTCTTTGTAATACCATAACTCATAAGTCTCAAATTACAACATTCAAGGCAAACCATACACAATTACATGTCTTTGGTAACCCTTGCAACGAAAACATTGTATATCGGACACCAAAATCCTTCATTATTGCTCACAAGAGTCATTTAACTTAACCTCACATCATTTTCTTCTATAATATACTCAATCATAGCAAAAACATCACCATTCATTACACAAACCATGGACTTTGAACCATATTCCATAAAATTAGATTTTTAGCCTCGGGTTGGTATTCCAAGTTTCTGATATAAATTTTGAAAATTTATAACCAATTTTAGAAAAAATCAAAATCAAGCAAACCATACCATTTTGGAAAGCTTTGGATGTCTAATAATGACTAAAAATAAATCCAAATCAAGAAAATGGCGTTTAATTCATGAAAATTGATAGAATAGTACCAAAAGTTGTGCTACATTACTAGTATTGTCATGCAATTTTAAAAATTCGTTTCTCCATCTACATACCTCTAAGTAGGGTTCTCTTAAGTTCTACAGAAAGCTTATCATGTCTAATTTATGCTTATAGAATTTCATGAGCAGTGGATATCATTTGATCTTTAAATGATGTAGAGGAAGCATCTGATCATATGAACAATGTTGTTACCATTTATGCAGAATTTTTTCAACTTTGAAAAATCATAATAAATTGTCTAGAGCTCCAAATTCAGTGCTCTTTAGCTCTATGAAGAGCTTTAGAAGAGACCTATATTTGTGCCACATTTCATGTTAAGACTAGTTCATTTGATTAGATTTTGGTTCACCTCAAGAACATGGCACTTTTTGGTACCAATTTGGGTAAAAAATGTGTCAAATGGTCTTTTATCACTTCCATGACCATTTGAGAACATCCCATAGCATAAACACAACATATATAAGCATTTTAAATGGTTCAAATCATCATAAACATCAAATTCACTATCCTATATGCATGAATACACATTTAAGAATAGGCTTTTAAATGCCAAGATCATACAATTTCTCATATATGGCTTCAAATATGATCTATACACTATATTTTCATATGTTTACAATTGCTCAAGTATTTACATTTAAAAAATGACTCATACATACAAACTTTGACACTTAATTACACCAAAAAGAATAAGCTATTGTCAAGAGGTAGCTCCCTAAGCTCATTGGCTCCCATTTTTGCTTTCTTGGGCTCTACCTAGGCATGGTTAGATAAAAGAGGAAAGGAGGAGAGATTCAAGGAATCTTAATAGCTCATACACCCTTTCAAGTAAGCATATAGGCATATAATCATTTCAAGGAACACAAGTATGCATCCAAGATAAACAAGAATCAGCCAAACCACATTTTCTACATTATCAAAACATATTAAGGTCAAAATCAAGCTCTAGGGACTTTTAGTTTAGCCTCACCCTATTTTTGGAACTTTTGGTTTGGTCTCATCCTTTTTTTAGGGACTTTTGACTTACCCTCACTCATCCTTGAGACTATTGGCCTCGTCTCACCTATTTTTAGGGATTTTTAGCTTTATCTCACCCATTCTAAAGGACTTTGGCACAACCTCACCTACAGAGAGCAATTTCACAAACAAAAGTCACTCTAAGAAACATAATAGTACCACAATAATCAAGCAATGGAAAATGGCATGTTTCAAGATTCAAACATACATACAAGCATTTAATGACAACCATACAACCATAAAATGTACACAAAAAATGATGGAAAGCTATCTTGGTTTAAGAAGACAAATTCTTCCTTTGTTTTCTCACTTCCTTGGCTTAGCCTCACACCCATACCTAGGAAGGACTTGATTCACTTGGCCTAAGCATATCAAACTAGACACAATTCAATTATTGGAACCATCTCTAGTCTTACATAAATACTACACAAGCTATATCTAGCTTATGACATTATTATGGTTTCATACAAAGGTATAATGAAGCAACCTATATAATTCAAGGTCTTGGCTCCCATTTATCACTCATTCTATGTCACATGACTCCATTGAAAGTCATTAGAGTCATCACAAATTCAATCCAAGGAATTAAATAACAAGTTGTTTCTTTATGCCTAAAAAGGGAACCTAACTTCCAACTTTCAAAACATGATTTCTAAATTAAAACCAATGGTTCCTTTGGTGTCTATAATTCATATCTAGACCACTTTAAACCTTGGAATCAAAGAAAACAATCCATAGGTGTCTTTTCCTCCTCTTGGCAGAATTGCACACCATAATAGAAACCTATGCGATTTTCTTGATTTTCCTAAGGAACTTACTATCCATGAAACTTCCTAAATTTCTTGGGATCTCAAGCACACTCTTAGACAACCTAAATTACCATTAGAAAGTTTTAGACTTGCCAAGGTGCATCTAAATCCCTAATTACCATACTTTGCTCTCTAATGGTTCTTTTTGCATCCTAATTGTTTCCTTTGATTTCCCATGCCTCAAAGCCTCACTTACTATCAAGTATCAATAAGAATAAGACCCCTAACATATGGTATGAATTTTGGCCAAAATGCATAAGAGAAGAAGCAGCAAGATGGAGCAAGAGAGACCATGGGAATTTATCTTATTTGGAAGCTTTTCAAAGGTGCTTTGCTATGCTTCCAAGAGCTCTTCCAATTTCTCTCTTCTATCTACTGGAATAGTCACCAAATATGACCAAACAAACCATTAAAACCGTGGGAGAAGAGAGGAGAAGGACGAGAAGGAGTTTAATGAAGGAGAAGACATGAAAAACTAAAGGATTCTTACACTTTTCAAAGCTTCTTTTTCCTTCCTTGGCCTCCCCTCTTGTGTGCCTTAGAAAGTAGCTATTGGATCTATTTTGAAGTGAAGATAAGTTGGTCAAGAGAGAGAGCAGACGTGGGATGTTTTTAAGAGGCCAAATATCCACTTTTTACAACTTTTCAACTTTGTAATTTAGTCCCTCGTCTTAGTTTTTACCGTTTGGGTTTATTTCAACTCCTTCTTGAAATCTATCTTTCCCATAATAAAATTTGGATCCTCTAATTCATAAAATGGCTTTGATTTCACTCAAATTGAATTTAAAACTATTTAAAACTGTTCAATTAAAGTTTCAGTCAACTGACAGCTGAAATCGCTCACTAGAGGGGTTTTAATTGTTCTCGGGGTTTCCATAATTTTCAAGACCTCTGAAAACCTCCAGAAAACTCAAAATTTTCATTTAAAAAGCCCTCCTATGAGTTTTCCAAAATTTTCAAAAATTACGTAATTGCCTTACATGAAAGTGCATGAAATGGTCCATAGATATCTATATGTATTAATTGCAAGACTTTTGAACTTTAATGAGCACCTTTATTCTTTATTTTAGTTTGCTTTCCTTTAATACAATTAGTACAGATGTCAAAGTGTGTAAATTCAATATCATTTAAAATGTAATTGGGCACAAGTCATTCTATTCTATTTTTAGGAATGTGGCTTAATCATTTATGCCACATTGATGGTGAATTTTCATTATTAATTTTACACTTTAAACCATGTGATGTCACATGGAAGGCTTCTTGATAGATGCAATTATGTTTAATGAATATAAGTTGTCATAAAGTATTGGACAACTAGTTCCAACAATATTTGAATTTATAGATAATATAAACTGATTGTTTCTAAATGAACAAAAATAATGAGATTTGTCCAAAATAGAAACTAAAACTAAATCTTGTTTAAAAGACGGTACTACAAGTGTATCTAATAATAACTAGTTCCTAAAAGCAATCTAAAGTGACAAATTACTTCTACTTATACTAAATGGCCATCTCCTACATTAATTCATCTTTTAACATCAGTTGGCTTTTGGCAACTCAAGCAACCCTGCACAGAAACACTAATATGAGTAGTAGCACTAAAATCTATCCACTAAGTGTTTCTAGGCAACGAAGCTAAATTAACCTCAAAACAAATCAAAGCAAGTAATGTACCTTTCTTGACACACCAAGTATGATATTTGGCACAGTCCTTCTTCTTATGTCTAGGTTTCTTACAGAAGAAACACTAATCCTTGTTTTAAGTAGGTTTCTTCTGAACTGAATCCTTAGCAATCTCAAGAGCTTTCCTCTTTTTGCCCTTAGCCTTAGAGGTGCTAGCTAAATTAGCACTTTCAATGCCATCATGTTTTAATCTTTCCTCTTCTTGCACAAGATAGGATATGAGCTCATTAAAAGTCCATTTTTCCTTCTAGTAGTTATAATTGACCTTGAACTAGCTAAATTGTGCAAGAAGGGAAATTAACACTCAATGTACTAGTAGCTCTTCAGATAACTCAAGCTTTAATTCCTTAAGTTTTGTAGCTATATGAGATATTTCCATAATATATTCCCTAATTTTTCCTTTGCCTTTACACTTCATGGAAATCAAGTATTGTAAAAGCATGTTTGTTTCTACCTTCTCACTTTTGACACCGCGTTTTTCAATTTCAACAAGGAAATCTTTTGCATTGGTGATACTTTCAAATATAGCACCCCTAAAGGCTTCTAGAATGCCACACTTAATGATCATCAAACTCATATGATTTGAACGCTTCCATTTCTCAAAGCACCTCCTGTTTCATAGGAACTTTCAGCTGTAAGGGAAAAGGTTAATTAGTCCTTAATGTAAGGTCCAAATCCATATAGCCAAGACTAATCTAAATGTTTTCTTTCCAATTCTTGAAATTTGTTCCATTTAAGATGGGAATGGAATTTAAGTAAGCAAATATCTAAGCAATTGAAGCTATAAGAAAATAACAAAAGATAATTAGTAATCCATATAACAATATGATAGCAATAAAATTCAAATAATTTCCTCCCCATCTTAAGATGCCTGCAATAACATTAATATTTTGTCTTTGGATAATAATATTAGTTATGAATGGTATTCTTGTTGTTATGATCAAATATTGACAATAATGAATGCCAAATAACAATATTATCTTTAGATTGAATTATTATTTGCATTTTAAAACTTTATAATTATCACATATTTATCATCATAGTTGCTTATGTAATTGAGCTAAGTATTAACTTTCCTTTAAGCCAATTAAAATACCTACAGGAAGTTACATAGTCATAAAAGCATCTACTATATTTCATGAATAATTTTCTGTTTGCATTATACAATATCTGGGATTATTGGAGGGATTTTTTTTATTACTTTGTTATTAATAAAGAAGTAACCAGAAGCAATAATGGAATAAGATGTATAGCAAGAAATTTATCCACTAGTTATAGCCATAACTTTGCCAATACTTTGTTAGTTTAGAGGTGAGTTTCCCTTTCTCTTCAATGGTGTTTGCGACTTCTAGAGGCCTTTTTTAATTTTTTTAAATAATTACTAAATTTGAAAAAATTGTGAAAATTATATATATATATATATATATATTAAGGTTTATGTGTAAACAACAAAGGGCTAGATTGTTTTGAATGTATAAAGACTAAATTTAATTTTATAAACTGAAATTATTCTAAAGAATTGACTATGGAGACTTTGATACCACTTGAAGGAATTAGGGGAACCAAATTTAATCACAAATTAAAATCCCAAACTATAAAATACATATGACCCATATCAATTTAGAAGAAAAAAAAAACTAAAATAGATGCGAAAATATTCCTAAATCCGTCATTGTAATTAACCACACAGGCTAGTCTTAAGTTTGGGATCATAAAACTTATAACCCCTAGAGTATTCAAAATAGCCAATAAAGTAACTATTAACTGTTTTGGGGTCTAGTTTCTTTTCTTGAGGCTTGTAAGACTTTACTTCAACTGAGCATCCTCAAACATAAAAGTGTTTCAAACTAGGTTTTTTGTCTGTTCAAAGCTCATATGGTGTTTTAGTAGTTGTTCTAGTTGATACTCTATTCAAAATATAAGCTGTAGTATTTAGTGCTTCTCCCTAGAAGGACTCTAATAAAATAGAATCACTTATCATACTTCTTACAATATCCTAAAAAGTCTTATTTTGTCTCTTAGCTACACCATTGATGTTAGGTAATTGTGGCATAATATACCATAGGAGGATTCCTAATTCTTCTAGGAATTTAGCAAATGTCCCTAGATATTGTTATCTTAAACTATCATATCTACTATTTTATTAACCACCATATCTCCTGAACCTTTAATGAGTGTTTGGTTCAAATGGAGGGGAGGGGAGAAGAGGGATTTTAATGGAGGGGAGGGGAGGGGAGGGGAGGGAAGGGGTTTTAATGATATATTGTTTGGTTGATTTAGAAGAGAGGAGAGGGGAGGGGAGAGGTTTTAATGATATGTTGTTGGTTGAGGAGAGGAGGAAAAGGGAAGGAAGGGATTAATGGACAATTATACCCTTAATTAATTTTTTTGTTTTTAAGATATTTTTATAAAAAAAAAAGTGTTTGCTTATTTTTTATTATAAAAAATAACTTTTTTATTTTTATAAAAAAATATTTTAAATCCTATTAAAAAAAATAAGATTTATATTATATTTGAAGTAAAAACAAAATAGAAGCAATTTGGTGAAACAAACCTAAAATATTTCTCTCCTCTCCAAAACCTCCCATTTTTGGAGGGGAGGGTTTGAAGGGGAGGGGAGGGGAGGCAATATTTTGCCTCCCCTCCCCTCCCCTCCCCCCCAATTTTTCCATATCAAACAAGGGGAAGGGTTTCCCTCCCCTCTCCTCCCCCCCAAACTCCTCTAACCAAACACTAAGTTAGGTTATCTAAGTTTAGAATAAACTTCTCTGTATCCTCATCAGTAGAGTAATTTCTTAGATATGTTATCACCATTCTATCTAGAGTAACCTAGGGACCATAACCGCATTATAGTGATATAACTAGTATTCACCTTATCATAGAATTCTAGTTATACTCTTTATGGGTATTTACATATTAATTCACATGATATTAGACTTCTAAACCCACTAAAACTCTAATTTTAAATGAGATTACTCTATTTGGACTTAAATAAATAAATAAATAAATAATGACACTACATTTAAATATTTATATGGGTGGCCCTACATGTTGAATTTTATTCCAACATTCCTCCCTTCACTCTCTCTCTGAAACTCGTAGAATAGAAGAAGCAATTAAAGGAAGAAAATGGGACAGAGACAATCTCACTTTATTTAACTTTTTGCTTTCTAATTTTTTTTTCATTTTCTAGAAAAAATTTTGTGAGAATTAAAAATAATAATAATTCTTGTAGAATTTTTCTATGAGAATTTAAAAAATTGTAAATTGTTTTTTATTCTCATGAAAACATTTCATGAAAATTAATACACTTTTTCCTTATTAATTTTTGCAAAAATTTTTGAAAATTTCATAGTAAATTTTTGCAAGGATGAAAAAAAATTTCACTTAATATTTCACTTTCTAAGTTTTTTTTTTAATTTTTCACCATTCTTATAGAATTGTTTTATGAGAATAAAAATTTTATAATTTTTTAATTCTCACAATATATTATTGTGAGAATTTAAACATATTTTTTCTTTTAAATTTTGCAAAAATTTTTGAAATTCTTACAATAATTATCATGATAATTAAAAAAATTATAATTTTTTAATTCTCAATTTTTTTGGCAAGAATTAAAATTTTTTGTTAAATTATGTCTCATAGTGAAATTCTACAAGAATTGTTGGCATTTCATTCTTGCTATCTTGCGACACTTTTTGTTGTTGTATTTCTCTTGGAATTCTCTCAAAATTTTCTAACAAAAAAAAAATGAGAATTGTGAAAAACTTATAAATTATAACAAAAGTTGTGAGAAATTTGCAAGAAGTTTTCACTACACAAATTCTGTGATAATATTTTGCAAAAAAAAAAAAAAACTCTAGTTTCTTGTAGTGCTCTTAGCTTCTTTGCCAAAAAAAAAATTGTAAAGGCTTTTATATTGACCCTAAAAGAGTTGTCTTTTGTAGTGACCCTAAAAGAATTGTCACAAGATTTGTGACAACATTTTGATCAACTAAAAGATTTTCAGTGGTAACTTTTCATGCATTGCCACTAAAAGATTTAGCAATAAAATAAATATATTTTTGGTAATAACTTTTTGTGGTGACTCATGATTATCACCATTAAAAGTTTATTTTTTAGTGTGAATTCTAATTAAAATGTCAAAATGGGAGGGTAAGGTGTTAAAAAAATTACATATATATATATATTAATAGGAGAACTTGCTAATAACAAAAATATAAAAAATTATATATAGTCTGTATTCTCTTATATATCAAACACAAATGCAGTGGCTTTGAATTCACTTCTAGATTTAATTATAACTTCTCCTTCTCTAATCTCTTGAAGCTCGTTGGTTGTTCTCCTTTGATTGGTATTCTCACGCATTCATATTTTGCACTTAAGGCCAACGAAATTTCCAAGTTTACACGAAGCCAATGAATGACTGATTGCCTATATAACTCTTCACTTTTCCCACTACACCTGTGAGTGACTTTAAATAGGTTATCTTTAAGTGGAAAATTTTGTATGAAGTAAAAGTTTTACTTTAAAAATAAAGTATAGCTAAATTATTATTAATAAAAAATAAATTTGTATATATATGATATAATTAATTAGCTAACAATTTAAAATTTTATTAGAACCTTTTCTCTTTTTTATTTGAAATTTACACGTGGAATTCAAATTTCATAATTTCATGCCATTTTTAAAAAAAGAAATATAAGAAGATTGAATTTATAATAAATAAATTAACTAAATTAAATAATCTAAAATATGTTGAATATATATTTATTTTTATTAGTTATACACACACACACACACTCTTTGAAATTGAATTTATATCTAAAATTATCTCTATAAATAATGAAAGACATTTTTTGTTGTAAAGTATTGATAGGGCTTTTACACAAGCATTGTCTAAGCAATTTGCATGTAACCTAGTGCATGACTTTTCCTTTTTGCGAAGATAAGATATTCATCTCATTAATTTTCTTTTTCTCCCAAATTTGACCTCCTGCTTGTCTTATACGCCTACGCTACATAATGCTCATCGAATTGATAATGCATGCTTCACAATACAAGAGAATTATTACTAAGTGCTGGTTTAGTGGAAAGCACCTTCCAACTTGAATCGCCACGTAACTTCAGTCTTCGTCCATGTATCCAAACTTACCAATTATTCGAAACAAGGACAAAGAAACCTACAATGAGCTTATCTTATGCTTTATTTGCCCTTTTAATGCGTTGTGATTTGGAAGTGCTTGTTTCACTTTGCTTTTAATTAGTGTTGTTTGCTTTTCTGGATTCACTTATTTAGCAAGGTCATTGGCCTCCCCTTTCAATCATATCTTGTGTGTTCTCTTGGTGCACTAGCATGTTTGGTGATACAAAAGAAAAAGGAGAGGGAGAATTTTTTGTAATATTTATTATATTATTATTATCATTATTTAATAGTGCTGATCTCTTTTTACTATTCTTTTAAAGAAAAAGGTCCAGGTATCATTTTCCATCTATTTTTATTACTTTTTCATTTTTTTTCTCTTTCCATGCATACCAATTTTATGTACCAAGCATAACCTTAGAGTATTCAAAGACAATATACATCAAAGACATTGAGCCAGATTCTTGTTAATTAGTTGAGGGAGATATAAATGGTTTAAAATTTATATTCAACGGTGGATAATAATTTAATTTAATTCAATTTAATATGTAGCAAATTTATCTATTGGTATTTTAAATATCAAACTAGATATGTCTAAAATATTTGTACATTTTATATTGACATCTAACATTCCATCTAAAATATCGCTAGATGAAGCATAAGATGACATTATTTTTATTAATTAATGACATTTTATCTCACTCAAAATTTATAGAGATCTCACTGGTATTTTGTGAGATCTCACATCTCACTAAATGACCAAATTGTATCCTTTAATTCTATAACAACTTTCGACTCTCATATCAAATATAACAAAGTGCTCCTGAATATAAGTAATCGAGATTATTTTTCTAAGAGCACGTTTTCTTTTAGCCTTTTAAGCAATTAAGATTCTAATATTCAAAATGTAAAAGTATTTTATTTATTTGGCATTGTTATCCATCCTTAAATGAATGTCATTCGGTTTATCGATATTATTATCCATTCAATAGATCGTAAGGAATATATAACATAAAATTATTCTATCTAGTGATATTCATTTCATGTTATGTGTCATCTTCCAACTTTTTCCTTTATATCTATATATATTGATCTTATTTCTATGAAATATTTTCAATGTGCGTTCTGCTTTATTTTGTTTTGGCCACTTCTGCTTTGTTTCCTTGTTTGCTTTGTCCAGTATAATCTTTAAAAAAGTTGAACAAGTTTTACAAGCGAATCCAAGCATCATGCGTCATAAAATTAAAATGCCTTTTTTTCTCATTAACAAATACAATATTGAAGCTTTACTAATTAAGCAAGAAAAAGACATCCCAATATCTCTTTAACCCAAAAGTTTCGGCATGAATTTCAGGCTTTAAATTAAATATCCAAATAGGGTACGTGAGAATTATGAAGCAGCCGCTACTATCTCTCTCTCTCTCTCTCTCTCTCTCTCTCTCTCTCTATATATATAGATATATACATATATGTATATTACATATGAAATTAGAATTTCTCTTCGTCATTGCGAGAAATCAAGTTTGGACAAGCTACCTCGTAATAATGCATTCTAATTTTTATTATTTATCTTAGATTCTCAATACGTTATAAAAATGATCTGATGATGATTCTAGATTTGATAATTAAAAAATATATAGTGTCTGATGCGTGATTATATTATTATAAATGTGATAGAGGGGACGAAGCCTGTGGATTCCCCACTCCCGAGTTCTTCCTTATTGTTACATGACTATTAATGTCAACATCAACTAGCCTCTAGCAAATGCTCCCCACTTTTTACGCTAGATCCCAAAATTATAATATATATATATATATGTATATATATATTTCCAATTTGCTTACTAATTTTTTAGACTAAACCAACAGATGATGAATGCCTTTCTTCGCACAATTTTTTTTACATTATTCTTTAGAAAAAGTTATATCCAATTTTTTATATTTTTATTATTAAATTCTTTAATTAAAATATGATAACTATCTAATTTTTTTAACAATAATATAACAAATATATGATTTTTGTGAATAAATATATAATTTTTTAATTAAATTATACACTTTTTGCATTTAAAAAATATATATTTATTATATTTTAATTAAAATAATAATAACAAAAATATAAAGAACTACATTTAAATTTAATCTTATTCTGAAACCTTATTTGTAGATGAGTGAAAATTAATAATAATTTTTTTTATACAATAAAATATTTTTAATTATGTATTATACATAATGATTTGTGAACTTCCTAAACAACAATTTCACATAAAATAACAAGCATGTCAATTAAACTTTTAGTGGTCTTACTGTTAACATGTTTCCATGGCTACACAAGGATTAGTCATGATATCCAAAGTAACATTAACTAGTATTTTATTTATTGGGTTTACTTTTTTATTTATTCATTATTCTTACAAAATAATTTTTTTTTACTTCTTTATAAGACGTGCAACTGAGAAAATTCTTTTTTGTAATTATAATTAATTCTACCCATAAGAACTAGTGCTATATATATATATATATATATATAACTCAACAATACTTAACTGATTCTTTTAAAATGTTTTTGAAAAAAAGGGGGAAAAAACCTGTGTTGATTTAACCTTTTTTTTACAGGGATTATCAAGTATAATCACTGTAAAACAATATTAATATGAAAATATTGATACATCAATATTAAAATTTGGAAACGACAATAGTTATACATTATTGAGATTTACGTTTTATGGAACCCATCTTCGGCTCTCCCGCCACTGCACTAAGTCAAGATAAGAAGGTTTGCTCTGTCCGACAAAAAAGGATATCGAAAAGTTGATAGTACTATACTAGTCTAAAGTATTGATACATCTCAGTTGACAATTCCAATGGGAGAAAAAAACTAACAATTTTATCAAGAGTTACTTGATAGGATTCTGCTTCACACCTAAATTTGCCCAACTCTTCTGCAAATCTTCTCAGAATTAACCCTTTTCTCTTCTTCATTCACCTTCACTATTTCCAAAGCCATTTTTTATTTGCAAAATTCCCTCTCTCTCTCTCTCTCTCTCTCTCTCTTCCTTTCTTGCATTATCACAACCGACCCTTGAGAAAGCTCATGCAGAGTTTCTTCCAAGCCTCCCTATCCGGCTTTCGCAACTCCACCTTAGCCCTAGCTTCCACACCAAAAGCTTCCTGTTATCCAAAACAATCATTAATAAATAAATTTACAAAGAACAAGTTCTGTTTGTTACCAAATTGAAGTTCTTCAATATAATTGGATTAAATACATTCTTTTTTTTGAAAAGTCAATAACATAATGTTGAGATATAAAAAAATCAACATATTATGTTTTTATTAAAACCCTAACGATAATAAACTCCTAAAATACTTAACTTAAATCTCGTTCGAAAGGAGAAAAAAAAAAAAGAAACTCGGACGTTTATTGGATATACCAAGATGAAATCACGTTGAATGAGGCGGTCGATGAGGTGCAAAAGGATGTCAGTGGTGTACTCAGGGTGGCCTTGGATGCCCATTATGTGATCTCCGTACCTAAACATCTCGATTCCAGTCTTCTCCGACGAAGCAATCACCTCTGCCTTTGCAGGAAGTTCTCTAACCTAGTTTCATGCATGCAATATCCTCAGTTAATAGTCATAATAAAACATATATATGATCAGTTAACCCTCATAACGGAACATGATCATCAGAATATAATTGAGTTTTCTTTTCTTTGTTTAAAAAAATAATAATAAGTTGAGACCTCATCGCGATGGCATTCAATTATGGAGAGGTTTGATGGCAGCATGAGAGATGTTGGAGACAATGGTGATGATGATAATAAGGTTATGGTTCTCACACCGATGTCCCAACCGGTGGGAGACCGACTCACCTTCCCTCCCAATGCACGACCAAGTATCTGATCACAAAAAACTAGCCAAATTAGCCTTCACAAGAAAAAAGCGATTTTTTTTTTACATAATAATATTAAAAGACAAGATGGAATTATGATCCTAGGCATTTTCTAAAGAAATTGACGATGCTATCTTGGGATTGAGTAAAACACGACATGTAAGAAAGCGGATCATTAATTTACCCCTTTCGCTATCAAAATTATTCGATTTATACATCCCATCGGCCAACATTATCCGATAGGTCTCAAACCTATAATATAATCCAGGTTAAAACGTAAAGCATCCCAGGGGAACACTATCCTAGAAAGAACAAGCTTTATGAACGTAAACATCTAAAATAGTACGTGGTCCACAACCATTTGAGACCCTTTCAAAAGATCTAGATGTCACGACAAAAGGTAGTAATGATAAATCTTCATCCAAAACAAGAATGAATAATAGTAATCCTTTAAGGACTAGATAGTTAAAAAAAATGATATAATGGTTAAATAAATGTAAAGTGTCCTTCACTTGATGAAATATCATTTTCCAGGTCCAGGATGCTAATCACATTTTTTAGGTGCCATATCTTCCTCTGACCACTGCTACGCCATCAAGTTACAGTGACAGGTCCCAATTGCGTCCGTACGAAAGTTGTAGTGATAATATACATGCGGCCTACAAGAGGCCAGTATAACATGACATGCATTCAGAAGGAGTGAGAAATTCCCAAAAAATAAAACAAGTAAATAAAAAATAATAATAACAAACCTCATACTCATTCACACTTCGTTTTTTTTTGTAATCACTCTATCTTCTAAACATCCTCCACATTAGCGCAAAGGTCTATGTTGGTGTTAGCATAAACTAGACCAAACAAAACACGACCGTTGGATTATTGTATTAAACTTTCCAAAACCAACGGCCAATACTGTTCCAAGACGCAATATCCGCGCGGAAAACCCACATGTTTACCTTGTAAAAAATTTTCCTTCTTCCATCGTCAAGAATTGACCACATTCCATTTCTACGTTCCTCCTTAGTGGAATCTATTTTCCCAATTAATTTTTTCCCGTTTAAAAGCTATTCATACGAAAGCAAAATCAAAAGCAATGGGAACACACACAACCTTTTGTATTCACCTCATTTATTGAGAATCTCTCATACTAAGAGAGAGGGAAAAAAAGGTAAAAAAGAAGGGAAAGAAAATATTTCTACATCAATTTGGGACATTGTGGGTGGAAATCCAAGAAAATCCAGTCGCAGAAACGTTACTGAGATGATGAAAGATGAATGATTGATTACCTGGTGGCCGAAGCAAATGCCGAGGATTTTCTTCTTCATGGAATCCAGTTTCTGAACGAGAGTGAGGAGGCGATGGATCCAAGCGTCATTTCCGTAGGCGTCATTGCAGCTGCCGGTGATGACGAAGCCGTCGTAGAGGTCGACACGGCCGTCGTCCTCCGGGAACTCCCCGCACGCCACCCTGAACAGGTCCCAGGTCTCGCCTTCCTCAGCCAGCATTCTCACGAAAACCCCAAAATACCCTCCGTGGTTCTTCCTCACGTAGTCCGAATCCTCTGCGCACAGCAACACCGCATACCTTTTCTGCTCCATTCTCCCTTCTCTTCTCTTCTCTTACTGTTTTTTAATTGAGAGGGTTTGAAATAAGGAGGGTTTGCTTTGCTGGGTCTCTTCCTTCTCTCTGTAAATTGATATAGACTTTACTTTCTCTTTCTAAGATGTTAGAGAGAGAAAGCAGAGAATGAGAGAGACAGGTGGCAAATGATTCAAATGAAGAAGGAAGAGAGTTTTTTCACTCCAAATTTACAGAAGACATGTGCAGTGGGGAGTTAGAATGGAATTCGCCAAGGTTTCTGCGGGTTTTAAAGGGTTTGGGTTATGGAAACGGCCATGGTTGACTTTCTTATTACAAAAATGACACGGCAATGGATGGTGGTTCAATTTCCATACAAACGACCCTTAGTTTTGATGGGACCAACAATAAACGACTCTAGTTTCTAACCAAATGAAGCTTTTTGACTGAGATGACCCTCCTTTTAAATTTTAATTTTTGTTGGGTTTTGAAAAAACAAAAAGTTTGAAATATGGGTGAGAAAATGTGGACCATGAACGTAGCCGGCATTACGGGTTATGGGTGAAACTAGCAATGAAACGTATCTCAAAAATTGAAGAACTACAAATCAACGTTTCTCGAACTCCGTAATAAATTGGAAGGTACAGTTAGGAAACCGATTGTTGCAAAAAGAACTTCTAGTTTTTCTTTGAATTGATTGAGCCTTCACAGTTTAATCTAGTCTTTGGGAGCAGTTGCTCTCTCTCTCTCTCTCTCTCTATATATATATATATATATATGGGTCAATTTACGCCTAAGTTAATTTTTTTTTGTTGAATAATCTTAGACGAAATCTATATTAATTTAATGCATTGAAAAAAATGTTGACTTCAAGCTTGAGTATTGGATGCCCCTAATAACCAACGAATGGCAAGTACTTTTCCTTGTGTGGATCCTATTTCAATGGGAACTTGATGAGTCCATCCACCTACACGTCTTGCTTTTATTGCTATATCGGGAGTTACTCCACGTATTGCTTGATGTAAAATAAGAAATACATTTTATTAATCATTAGTCCACGAGTTCAGTAATAGTTGTTTATTTAAGTAACTGGAGAATTTGTAACTATTTATCTATTTTTCATAGCTTTTCAATAGTTTTTTTAAAATAAAAGTATATTTTTTATCCTTTAATATTATTTTAAATTTTATTTTTACTTGTTACTTTCATTTTATTTTAAAGTAGTTTTTAATTTGCAAAAATTACTTAAATAATTTCTTTCCTAAACACCACTAAAATACTCAACACAAAAATCTTATGTGACTTTTAATTGGTTATTTAATTCTAATGATCTCTTATTAATTTAAACCTGTCATGATATCATTCTCTATCAGTACTCAAACACTGTTTTATTCTTATGGCTTTCCAACTAAAAGAGGATCATTAATCTCTAATAAAAAAAAATAAAGACCCCTCTTCCTGGCCTCATTTCCTTTCTTCAAATTTTAGAGATAGAAAAGAAAAATGAAATAGCAACGTGAGGGATCTGATCTTTTCTTCCATTTTTGTTATGTTATTTCTAATCTAATCAATGCTCTTATTTCTTTCAATTTTTATCGGTATTGTCTCAAAGATATAATGGTTATTTTACATATTTACAGATTTTTTTTCAATTTACAAAATTTAGTACGTGCTTGGGTGGTAATAAAAAAAGTACTATAACAAATAGATTTATTTTGATATAAGAGGTTATATGAGTTAAACTACCAAGAAATTACATCAGATATTTTCATTAAGTATCTTGATAATGTTAGAGTAGGAAATATCTAAGTAGTTTCTAAATGTTAAGGGACTAAATTGAAATATAATAAAATCAAGGGACAAAAATTAAACCTAAAGTAAAGTGAATGTACTAAATTGGAAGAAAATGAAATTAGGGATAAAATGAAACTTAAGGTAAAACTCAATGATTAAATTAAAGAAAAATAAAATAAAAAAGTAAAATATGAGATAAAATTAAAAGACAAAAATTTTTTTGTCCATTTTTAATAATTAAGGGAATATTTAAATTTTGTTTAAGCTGAATCTTCTATTTAAATTTTTTGGTCTTGCACTTCCTTATAGCATTTTACCGTAAGAGTTTTTTTTTTGGGAGAAATAATCAAATTCAAATTAATAAGACCAAATATTATTTTGAACTAAACTATCTTCCTTGAATGATATATTTTACTTTGAATATATGTACATAATAATATACAGAAAATTTTCAATTAATTAACTCGTATAATGCACCATAAATGGAAACGGAATTAACTTGTCTAATGTTATAACAATATTAGTGCCTATGTAATAATAAAATTGTTCAATTAATTAACTCGTGCATCATAAGTCAAAACAAAGTAACTTGTTTATTGTTACATTTTGTACCATGTGAATTATGAAACCAAAATAATTTTCTTATGTTGAATTATACCCACTTGAATTTTTTTTTCTTTTTGGTATGTGGTAAAGAAAGCAAAAATCAATCCAATTTTTCCTGGAAAATAAAAATTTGTAATATTATTTACAAATATTTTTAAAAATTCATTTTGAAAACTATATATTCATTTTTTTATAATATCAAAACAATCAATTATGATATTTTAAAATAAATTACACTAACCTCTTCTACAATTTAACTAAATTATGCATGATATTGCTCTTATTTCAAAAATTGCATTCAACTTCTTGATATTTTGATATATACATAAATATATATATTGCAAAAGTTTTTCCTTTAATTTATTTTTCATTAAAGAAATTAATTTTTTGTAAAATATAAAACTATTGTTTTATTATAAATATAATAGTAATGACAATTAAATAATATTCTATTCTTAGAAGAAATATATATTTTATTGAAAAATTTACTTCATTTACATAAAATAAATTAGTGGGGAGTTATGTGTAATTTTAAAAAAATAAAGAGGAGTATCAAGTGTAACTTGGCTAAATCTTAAAAAAGTTAGTATAATTTATTCTAAATTTTAAACTAAAACCCTTATTATTCATCAAATTTGAAGTCGTTAAAAATGATCTAATTATGAAAAATATAAATAATTAATAAGAATTCTTAAATTCAAATTCTTATTTCCTCATATAACTAAAATGTGGAAAACTCACTTTTATAAGTAGATATATAACAAGTTGATATATTTTTTAACTAATTAAGGAAATTGATCATTTCAAAATGTTCAAGAAATTGTCACTAAAGGCATGTTTAAGAAGTTATATGAGATTGCAAAGGGAAGATACATTATTAATTATAATAATAGCTCTTTGATAATAAATTTTCATTAAAAGTGCTCTGATACGACGAGGCCATACAATAATTGTCCTTTAATTAACCTTTCAATGGCACGTGTATTACAACATTAATTATGGCAAAAATTAAGAATTTATGTTACATAAGATCCTCCAAAAATAAGGAAATTCTTTATTGCGTTGATTCAATCCCGAGCCATACGATACCAACTTGTCACTTTCTGTTTTTCGTTTGTTTCCATCAAAGCTAGCAATCTAAAATATTTAATACTAATTAATTAGACAGATTGTAATTCCAGAATCCACGTCAAACACCAAACAATTACGTATGTGATAAAATAAATTTTCTTAAATGTACCTGAAGCATAGTATATCCAAAAAAATCAATAAATAAGATTAAATTTATACAGGTAGAGTTCATGTATAATACAGATGAGTCCACATGTAAAATAAATATTAACCATTAAGTATATAAATGACGTGGCATATTAGGTATACATAAGAATTACTCGTGATAAAAAATGGATAACACAATAATTTATATAATTAAATAAATAAGATAGTGCATTGGATGATTGGGCATGGTCATCGTATATGGATTTTTTTAGGGCATCACACCGTATATAATTAAAAAAGAGAATAACGTAAAGAAATAAAAGTATATATTAAATTTAAGTATAAATTCTCCATAGTTATAAATTGACTATATACAGCAGTTGCAATAAGAAAGAAATAGAAAAAAAAAATAGAAGAGATGTTAAAATAAAGAAATAAATAAACAAACCCCATATGTACTCACATACTTGTGTTATTTTTTGTTTATCTGCACAATTGTATAACTGCAAATAATTTAAGCTTTATAAGATCTGCTTTTTCTTTTTTCTTTTCCCTTCTAAAATAATAATATTGATTTATTCTTTAAAATTGAGAGAATCTAGATTCATGTTCTTCACATGTGGAGCATCACCTTTTGCCAGTTTCCCTTCCATCTGCTCAATACTCCCTTCACCAAAATATACGCTTTTATGTTAAAGCCGTACTCAATTAAAGAGGGATTTTATTTTATTTATTTTTCTATTACAGGATATCTTTTGTTTAAACTAAGTTCTCTCTCATTTTGGTGTAAAGCATAATTTTACTCTTAAATTATTTTTTAAAAGAATTGAATCTAAGCTGGGAAAAAATATACAATCTCCTTTTATAAATTAAATTAACTTTTGTTTGAATAATTATCACTTTTTTTTTTGGTCCAATGAATAATTATCTCGTTTAAATTATATATGCTTGCTGATATTGTTATATTTTCAATATAGATAATATTTTGGTGATTTTTAAAAGATAGTTTTATTTAATATTTTAATAAAAAGATAATACTTGAATAATTTTTATAACTCATATTACATTACCAATACTAATAAGTTTTGACTGATACTAGAGTCATCTCCAAAATTGAAAGATTTGAGTTCAAAATCTAATCAAACTTAAAATTAACTTTTTTAATACCTACTTATAAAAAAAAGGTCTTGACAATTATCTAAGATATATATTTTAGCATTCAATTTTTTTTTTGGAGTGAGATGACTACTTCACCCATATATTAATTCATAAATAGAAGCATCAAACACGTATTAAAAAATATTGGAGTTTTATGACATTGTTCTAACGATAGTTAGGATAATTATTTCTAAACTAAGTCAACAATGATTCATCTAGTCGTGTATTAGGATATATGCCTAACTATGGCTGCTCAAAACTGTGGTTAAGGCATGATAGGCCTAACACTACAAAAATAAATGTGGGTTTAACCACGATTTTTTAGTGGCCTTAGCCATAGTTCTAACCCTGGTTAAGCCTTTTAGCTACGGTTACAAATTTATAGTAAAACTGTTTGTGGAGAAAGATTAAACCACAATTTTTAAGAATCATTAGTAAAATCGTGGCTAAGACATAATTTAGCCATGGTTAGGTAAACTATGGCTAAGCCTAGCCTTAGCCACAGTTAGGCCAAACCGTGGCTAAGGCTAACTTAGCTATGGTTAGGTAAACTATGGTTAAGCCTTGCCATAGTCACAGTTATCATAATTGTGGGTAAACCTTGTCATAGCCACTGTTATCATGGTTAAGCTTCTATGGCAAGGTTAACTATGGTTATGGTAACCATGACTAAGTTTGACTTAGCTACTGCGATGTGAGATCCCGTAAAAACCCATTCCAAGAACCCTAAATGATATGGATCAGTGATCGAAATTTGGCTACAACACAAGAACAAGTAAGAACATAGATCTGGATAGCAAGCAATGAAGAACAAAGAAAAGGAGCAAACGAAGAAGAAGAAGAGATTGTTGGTCAATGGAATTGAACCCTCAGAGAACCCATATCTTAGAACTCTAATCCAGGATGTCACAAAGGGAACCAGCCCTTTGATAAGTCAAAGATTTACCCCAACACACAAAGCCCACAAGAGAAACTTCACAAGTCAAAAATGATAATTCATTCAATCTACCAATTCTTAGAGTACAAGTGGGCCTTATATAGGCCTGTGAAAAATAAAACCTTAAACATAGAATAACTCCTAGGTGACACCTCTTACATGGCAGAAAAATAAAAGAAATTTAATTCTGAACAAATTTACCAAAAATGGAACCTAATAAAGCTAAAAACCTGAAACAAAAACAATCAAATTAAAACAAAATAAAACTAAGAGAATTTAGTGAAAAATGGCTGAGCTCCTTCAATTAGGCTCCTTTTGGGCTTGGGCTAACACCTTGTAGATATGAAATAATTTCATGCCATTTTGTTCCTTTTGGTCTTCAAATTCAACTAACAACATGGGCTCCAAGTCTATTAGCTTTTGGATCACTCCATTCAAGGCATCTTTCATAGCTTTGGCTCTTGATCTTGTCATTGGACCTCCCATACCTTGCAATGGGTCTTTTGTTGGCCATCTTTTAGAGTCACGTCCAGCCCTTTTATTTTCAAGTTCTTGATTTTGTTCAAGTTCTTTCAAGTCTCCTAGCTCACCTCCATCAGTCCCTCCCTCCTGAAAAGGATTCACCCTCAAATCTGAGACATCAAAAAGAGAAAGGTCAGCCACATTGAAAGTTACGCTTATATTCCCATAAGAACTGGGTAAATCAATTTTTTATGCATTATCATTTATTCTTTCCAACACTTGGAAAGGACCATCGCCTCTTGGGTGTAATTTGGACTTCCTTTGTTCAGAAAACATTTCTTTCTTTAAATGAACTCACACCCAATCTTCTGGTTCAAAGATAACCTTCCTTCAGCCTTTATTAGCATGTTAAGCATATTGCTCATTCTTGAGCTCAATGTTCGCCTTAACCTTAGCATGAAGATCCTGCATAAACTTAGCTTTCTTTGTACCATCAAGGTTAGCAAACTCATTACAAGGAAAAGGAAGTAAATCCAATGGAGCTAAAGGATTAAAACCATATACAATCTCAAAAGGAGAAAACTCAGTTGTAGAATGTAAAGCATGATTATATGCAAACTCAATGTGGGGCAAACATCTTTCCCAATTCTTTAATTTTTTTTGAATTACAACACGCAGTAAGGAAGAAAGTGTTCGATTCACTACTTCGATTTGTCCATCTATTTAAGGATGTGTAATCGTAGAAAACACAAGCTTTATACCCAGCTTAGCCCATAAAGTTTTTCAAAAGTGACTAACAAATTTAACATCATGGTCACTCATAATAGATCGGGGCAAACTATACAATCTAATAATTTCCTTGAAAAACAAATCAAAAATATGGACAACATCATTGATTTTTGAGCAACCAATGAAATGAGCCATTTTATTAAATCGATCAACAACAATAAATATGCTATCCTTTCCACTAGATGTTTTAGGCAATCTAAGCACAAAATCCATTGAAATATCTACCCAAGGATGAGAAAGAATAGGTAAGAGAGTATACAAACCATGTGGTTGCATTTTAGATTTAGCGTGCTTGCATACAATGCACCTTTTACACACAGCAATCACATCCCTACGTATATGAGGCCAATAAAAATGTTCTTTCAACATGGATAAAGTCTTTTCTATCCTAAAGTACCCTATCAAACCACCCCCATGAGATTCTTCAACCAAAAGCTCACGCATAGAACAAACAAGCACACACAATTTATTCCCTTTAAATAAGAAACCATTAAATCTAAAGAAATCATTAACACCATGTTTTTCATACAACTTCCAAGTTTCAGCAAAGTCAGCATCACATTCATATATGTTTTTGAAAGATTCAAAACCAATCAACCTAGCTTGCATAGATGTAATGAGACTATACTTCCTAGACAAAGCATTAGCCACAACATTTTCTTTTCCTTTTTTATGTTTAAGCACATAAGGAAATGACTCAATGAATTCAAGCCACACAACATGCCTCTTATTCAACTTATCTTGGGTCTTTAGGTATTGAAGACTCTTATGATCAGAATGCAAAACAAATTCCTTAAACCACAAATAATGTTGCCAATGTTCTAAAGTTCTTTTTAAAGCATACAATTTCTTGTCATAGTTGAATAATTCAAACAGGCACCACTAAGCTTTTCACTAAAGTAAGCAATAGGCCTAGACTCTTGCATCAAAATAGCACCAATACCAATTCCAGAGGCATCACATTCAACTTCAAAACTTTAAAGAAATTAGGAAGAATAAGTAGTAGGGCATTGGTCAATTTATCTTTCAAAGTGTTAAAAGTCACCTCTTGTGCCTCACCCCATTTAAAGACAACATTTTTCTTTACTTACTCATTTAGAGGTGCAGCAAGGGTTGAGAAGTCCTTTACAAAACGTCAGTAGAAACTTGTAAGTCTGTGGAAACTCCTCACCTCACTAGCATTCTTAGGTGTTGGCCACTTTCGAATTGCCTTCACCTTTTCTTCATCCACCTGGAGGTCATCAGTACCTACAACAAAACCAAGGAAAATAACAGAATCCAAGCAAAAAGAGCACTTTTCTAAATTTGCAAAGAGTCTATTTTCTCTCAAAATAACAAACACAGAATGCAAATGCTTAACATGCTCTTCTAGACTCTTAGAAAACACAAGAATATTATCAAAATACACAACAACAAACTTTCCTATGTAAGGGCGAAACACACGATTCATTAAGCTCATAAATGTACTTAGAACATTAGTTAAGCCAAAAGACATAACAAATCATTCATACGGACCAAACTTAGTCTTAAATGCAATCTTCCACTCATCACCCTCTTTCATCCTAATTTAATGATAACTACTCCTAAGATCTATTTTTGAAAACAAGCAAGCACCATGTAACTCATCAAGCATGTCATCAAGTCTAGAAATAGGGTATCTATACTTAACTGTAATTTTGTTGATGGCTCGGCAGTCCACACACATCCTCCATTTTGCCATCCTTTTTAGGCACAAGTATAACTGGAACAGCACATGGACTAAGGCTTTCTCTCACAAATCCCTTTTTCATGAGTTCCTTTACTTGCCTCTGAATTTCTTTAGTCTCTTTTAGATTTGCCTGATAAGCAAGTCGATTAGGAAGAGATGCTCAAGGAATAAAGTCAATCTTGTGTTTGATGCCTCTTATGGGAGGCAATCTATCTGGTACCTCTTCCGAAAACAAGTCATTATATTTCTGCAACGAACTCAAAACACTAGAAGGAAGAGATTCATCAAGGTCACTAAGGGTTAGATAAACATCCTTATACAATAATACAAAAGATGTCTTACTACATAAAGCCCTCTTAATCTCTCCTCTACTAGAAAATAGTGTTACTTTCTTTTTTTCATTCTCTTGACTTTTCTTTTCAGTAACTCTCTTTTCTTTTCTCTTCTCTCCATCTCACTTTCTTTTTTATTTCTCACGCACTTTCTTTTCTTTCTCTCTTAGCTTGCATTCTTATGTAATTCGCTTTTGATCTTCATATGCTTGCAAGGGTCTGAGAGGAGTTAGCATAATGATTTTCTTATTAAACTCAAGAGAATATCTGTTAGTATAAACGTCATATTTAACTTTCCTATCAAATTGTCAAGGTTTACCCAATAACAAATGTCCAGCATACATAGGAGCTACATCACACAAAACCTCATCCTGGTAACTTCCTATGGAAAATGCTACAACAACCTATTTAGTAACTTTAACATCCCCATTATCATTGAATCATAACAAATTATAAGGAGTGAGGTGTTTTCTAGTTGGCAAACCTAGCTTTTCAACTAACAAAGTACTAGCAACATTAGTGCAGCTCCCATTGTCAATGATAAGACTACATACCTTGTTGTTAACAAAACACCTAGTGTGAAAGATATGCTCTCATTATTCCTTTTCAAGCTCCTCTTTAGGTTGAATGCTAAGAGCACGCCTTGAAACTAGAGTTTCACCAACCACAGCTTTAGCTACCTCAACATTAGAATCATCACCTCCATTGGAGCTTAACTTAGCTTTCATATCTTCATCACCATTACTTTCACTAGTAACAATACCATTCTCAAGCAAAATCATAGTCCTTTTATTTGGACATTGTGAAGCAATGTGACCAAAATCTTGACATTTAAAGCATTTAGTTTTAGAAAAATTAGAAGAAGATTTAGGTTCAGATTTACTTTTAGAAGTAGGTGTTTACATCTTCAACTTATTCTCCTCTTTAGGCTTGATCTCTCCCTTAAACTTGAAAGAGGAATTGAAGTCTTTGTTGGAACTAGCATGTGATTTCAATTTCAATTTTACCTTAAAATGCTTCTCCACCTTAATGGCTTTTATGCAACAACTCCTCCATATCAAGGTAGTTTGCAATTCAACTTTTGTAGCAATTTCAAGATCTAAGCCACCAAGAAATCTTGCCATTGTAACTTCTGAATCTTCCTTAATATCAGCTTTGATCATGGCAATTTGCATTTGCTAAAAATATTCTTCCACACTCATAGATCCTTGTTTGATTTTGTGGAGCCTCTTGTGCACATCCCTATAGTAATAGGTAGGGACAAATCTCTTCCTCATGAGAGTCTTCATTTCTAGCTAAGACCAAATTAGACTCTCTCCAGAATGACTCCTATTAGTGGTTAATTGATCCCACCATAGGCTTGCATAATCTGTAAACTCCAAAGTAGCTAATTTCACTTTACTTTGCTTTAAAAAAGATTGGCAGTCAAATCTAAACTCAACTTTTCTTTCCCATTCAAGATATACATCAGGATCAACTTTCCCTTAAAAGGAAGGGATTTTCATCTTGATGTTACTAAAGGCATCTTTCTTTTGAGGTAGAGCTTTCCTAACTCTTTCATGTTGGTTTTGCTCTTCAAAATCAGATTCATCTCCTCCTAGAACAATGTTTTTACCACACCTTACCTTGCTATTGGAAGAAGAAGAATCCATTTGATCCATGCATTTAACCTCTTGAATTGTTCTTGAACAGATTTGATGAACATTTAAGGTTAACTTAGTTATCTTTACTTTCAAATATGATTGGCACCTGAAGTGTTAGTTAATAGCAAGAAAATGGACTTAACTACTCCCTCACGTGTTTCACTTTAAATGATGCAAATTAACTCGTGTTTCACACTTCTAATGGCTTTTACAATGATAAAAACACTCTTGCCTTTTTCCTCTCAACTTGCTTCCTATAGTATGCTAAATTAAATCTAACAAATCAAAAAAAGCAACAAATAAAGTAGCAATCTCAAATTAGAATCCAAGATGCAAAGTTCTCAAAGAGACAACAAAAGTCCAACATTTGAAAAAAAATATCATAGGTGCAACCAATGGAAAATACAGCAAGTGACTAGGAAAGGAAATGAAGACAATGAATTTATGGAACAAATGGTGTGTGGAAAATTATGAGATAACAAATGGTTAAATGATTAATTATTAAGAGGAAGGGATGGAAAGGAAATTGGAATATGAAATCAATAATGAAGCAACCAAAAATTTAAAATTTAGAACAAGGTGAATGAATACAAATTTCCTTTTATGAATTGTGCACAATATGACATTTAATGACTAGATCACCTCAAGGAATCAAAAATGGTAATTCCAAAAATAAAGGATCTTCAGCAATTGCAATTCAAGTCAATAATTCAAAATTTACAATTTCCAGCACAACTTTCTTTTTCACAAATTCTTACTTCTTTTTATTTTATTTTTTTGCTACTTTTCATTTTTTTTTTAGTACTTTTCACTTTTTTTTTAATCTCAAAGGTGCTAAAATATGGAAACAGATCACAAAAGCTTTGAAGATCTAGACAGACGTGAACGAAAGTAAAACGTTATAATTTGCTATAGAAAAATCAAATCGATGTGATTCCAAATCAATAAGAAAGAAGGGATTTTAAGACACAAAAAAGACCTATCACACGTCCAGAAACACAAGAAACAACCACATGATAGACGATGATGAACAAACATGAATAATTCGAAATAAGAGAAAAGAACGAGGAAAAAGTGGATGAAACCAATCCTTCACCAATGCTTTGATACTACATGATGTGAGACCCCGTAGAAACCCATTCGAGGAACCCCAAATGACACGGATCAGTGATCAAATTTTGGTTGCAACACAAGAACAAGCAAGAACACAGATCTAGATAGCAAGCAATGAAGAAAAAAAGAAAAGGAGCGAACGAAGAAGAAGAAGAAGAGATTGTTGGTCAGTGGGAATTAAACCCTAAGAGAACTTGTCTTTTAGAACCCTAATCCGGGATGCCACAAAGGGAACCACTCCTTTAATAAGTCAAAGATTTACCCCAACACACAAAGGCCACAAGAGAAACCTCACAAGTTAGAAATGATAATTCATTCAATCTACCAATTCTTAGAGTACAAGTGAGCCTTATATAGGCCTTTGAAAAATAAAACCCTAAACATGGAATAACTCCTAGGGCACTCTTACATGGCGGGAAAGTAAAAAAAAATTAACTCTGGACAAATTCACCAAGAATAGCGTCTAATAAAGCTAAAAATCTAAAACAAAAACAATTAAATTAAAAAAAATAAAACTAAGAGAATTTGGTGAAAAATGGCTGGGCTCCTTCAATTAGGCTCAATTTTGGGCTTGGACTAGTACCTTGTAGATATAAAATAATCTTCATATCATTTTGTTCTTTTTGGGCTTCACATTCAGCTAACAATATAGGCTCTAAGTCCATTAGCTTTTGGATCACTCCATTCAAGGCGTCCTTCATAGCTTTGGCTCTTGATCTTGTCATTGGGCCTCCCATACCTTACAATGGGTCTTTTGTTAGCCATCTTTTAGAGTCACATCTAGCCCTTTTATTTCCAAGTCCTTGATTTTGTTCAAACTCTTTCAAGTCTCCTAACTCACCTCCATTATATTGTTAGATTAAATCATGACTAAGACAACTAGTGGCCTATACTCTAAACCATTAAGTATGATAATCAATTTGTTTTTGTCACAAATTCATAACAATAAATTTTAACTAATATATCAAGCAACTAATTTTCAATAATAGTTTTTCAACAACATATCCAACAACAAGAGCTAAGTTTCAGTAACAACAATCATAATATCATTGAAACTAAAAAAACATTTGTGGTTCATTAATCTATAAATAAATAATGTAATTATAAAGCTTATCCAAACAATATGTCAATTTTTCTAGGAAATGGCTATCATTAAATGGTCCTCTATGCCCATAATGGAGAAGGTTTATTCACAAATCCACTCTTTTGTATGTGGCAAATAATAAACATCAAGCAGAGCATGATTCCAATCAACATTGTTATGTAGAATAAGGTCTAAGATTGAGTTTAGGTTAGAGTCTTGGCCTAGCTACATTGGCCATCAAAGATGGTAGTTGATAGGAATATTATTACTAAAACTTATCTATCATTAGAGTTTGGAAGAAATGAGGGAATTTGTCTTAGTGATTCCTCTCTACATATATAAGTCTTTAGATCTATTTCACAAGACGAGCTTTATTGAAGAAATTTATGGGTCTAAGGATGATCCCCTTTTCCTTGGTTGGCAAGCAAAATTGCTTCCAATTGAGTAAATGAATTATTGATTTATCCCCTTTAAATCCCCAAAAGAAGTTGGCAAAACAATTATCTAGGAAAGAACACAATTTCTTAGAAAAGTTAATGTAGGAAAGCTAATAGATAAAATTGGAATTGAAAATAGATCTTATCAAAGTTAATATGGTTGCTTACTATGACTAAAGTTTTACATCAATCTTGTCAACCATATTATTTTAGATAAGATTCTTTTTGTTCCTTGTAGCCACCCAAGTACCTAAGTATGTCCTTAATCTTGTAAAATATTTAACCCCAAGGATGCCAAAACATGAGACATGAACTTCTTGAACTTATGGGAGCTGTTAGGACTGGATATAAGCTCTGACATGGATTTATTTATGACTTGACCAGAGAAGTAGCCATAGGTAAAGTGGAGTTGGCAAGATTGCAAGCTTTTATGGATCCTTTGAAGAAATAAAAATCATATATTCATGTGTGTTTAAGAATTATTTTTATTTTTTGTCATTTTTTCACTTTACCTATTTTTTAACTTCATCTTCTTTTTTTTTTTTTGCATTTCTCCTATGAATTGAACTTATATAAATAATTTTTAGTCTTGTATCATTATAAACTTAACCCCTTCTAAAATAATTTTTAAGATACATTTTAAATTTTTCTAAATGTTGATCTTAATTTTTTAACTAACTAGTTAAAGTAAAAGATCACATTTACACTTTCATAATCACTAAATAATCCTTTCGAACTATATTCATAAGGGAAATACAGTATTTGCTTGAATTATTTTTCAAACTCAATAAAGTTTTTGTCTCCTATAATTATTCTGGTTATATTAACTTTTTTAAAGGTTAGCTAAAAAAATTCTTGTGAAACAAATTTTATTTATATCTTAACAATAAAGCAAAAAAAAAAAAAATCAGTAACAAGATAATATAGCTCTAGACCAATAAGATAAAAAAATTCAAACAATTAAAAATGAAATATCAAATAATAAAATTCAGTCGTTATAATGAACCAAATTATATATATATATATATTCAACAATAAAACCAAAAAAATTCAAATAAAGTTAATATACCTTTACACCAATAACATAAACAAAATTTAAACAATCAAAAATTAAATTCTAAATAATAAAATTTTGCAATAAACCTCATTTTATCTAGCCTTTAAAAAAATAAAGTCATACAGCTAAAACAAAGTTCAAACCACCAATCAACATGAAAACATTGAACAATGGCTACTACAAATGGAAAAACAACTCATAAAAATGGTATGAAGGGGCACGCAAATGAGGGGGATGATGGAGCTACAAGAGAAACATTGAAGAGAGATAGATCTATAGGGAGGAGAGGACGTTGCAAAAGAAGATGAATGAAATGAAGGAGCTATGCTGTTGCAAAAGTTAAAAAAGGATGGCTTAACCATAATTGAAAAAAAACTATGGTTAAGTCAAGACTTGACCACAGTTTTTTAAAAAACCATAGTCAAGTTATCAAGGATTAACCATGGTTTTATATAATTGTGGTTAAGCCAACATAGTTTATAGAAAAACGCGTTCAATTCTTTTAGTCTATGGAAAAACATGGTCAATTCTTTAGTGCTTACCCATGGTTAAGCCACCACGGTTTCTCAAAAAATCATGGTCAATTGTTTAGAGCTTAACCACTATTTCCAAAAACGTGGTTAAGCCACCACGATTTTTTGCTAACGATGGTCAATTGTCTTATACTTGACCATGGTTTTACATTAACCATGGTTAATCTCTTGATTTAACCATGGTGACATATAACCATGGTTAAATAATAAGTTTAACCATGGATTTTTTATAACTATGGTTAACTTTTTTGTCTTCACCATGGTTAAGATTTTGACCATGATTATGTTAACTGTGGTTATGACATCGTCCCTAAACCCAGCTTTCCCTGTAGTGTAATCACAGTTTCCATAATCATTATTAAGCATACACCTAACCACAATGATAAGCCAACCATGGTTAGACCTAAACATGGCCTGACAATGGTTTACCCAAACCCTTTGTTAAGCCTGGCCTAACCATGGTTTTAGGCTAACTATGGTTAAGCCCATTAAATGTATCCTTTACATTAACCCTTCCCCTCAACCACCTGTAACGCCAAAAGAGCCCATTCACCATTTTTGCAGCCACTTAAGCCATTCTTTTCAACTTAAATGTTGATTGATTTATAGTCTCCTACTTCATTATTTTTTTAGTTAGTTGTCATTGTCTGAGGTTGTCCACACTGCTAGTGGAGCTAAGTAGTAAGCTTCCCTTTTTTCCCTATAAAGGCTACCCTACCAAACTTCTATCCACCAAATCACCCCTTAGTAGCCATAATCCATCCACCCAACCATTCCAAGGTAATTTTTATATAAATTTATTAATGTTTTTTTCAATTCCTTTTAAATTTTATAGTAACACTATTATAACATAATTGAAATAGTTAATTTACCACTCCTAAATCCTTTAAAATGTGTTGATTTCTTTTTGTGAAAATAAATATTGAAAATTTTGTTTGGTGAAAATAAATGCTAATTTTTTGGTGAAAATAAATGCTGATTTTTTTTTTGTGAAATTAAGTGTCAAAATTTGTTGAATGAATAAATATGTCATTAGATAGTATTTTTTTGGTACTCTTTGAAACCAAGGTTGGAATTTTGAATGAATATGTCATTGAATATTAATAGCATGCAATATTTTGTAATTCGAAGTAGGAAAATTTTTAGTATTGTTGCTTATACATATATTGTCTAATTGCATTTGTTGGCTCATTTACTTAGTTAAGTTGGTGTTACTTTTGTTATGAAGTGAACATAAATCTTTTTTCAATTTAAAAAATGGACAAATATTGGATTGTTAAGCCCCAAAATAGTTATGAATATTTATATGGATAGAATGGATTCCTAGACTATCTATTTGCTAATGGGAGTTTTGAGGGTAGCATAATATACTGGTAACCTAAATATAGGTTTAAAAAATGGCAAATTAGACAAATTTGTACATGACTACTTGATTCTTAAAGCATTCCCATAATTGTATACTTTTTGAGTTGGGCATGAGAGAAACTTAGAGATGAACTTCTTGTAAAATCTTAGCCAAGACCATAAGTTAGAGAAGAGTAGATTTATAGGGATGACCCTATGTAAGACATGGTTTACATATATGTGTATATATATAGTTGGGTTAGCTCCATTAGTAAAAATTGAAGTCCAAGCCTCAACCATATGTCTAAAATCAAGCATAAATTTTTGTCCAAGCCCGATCCTTGGACTTGAATAAAGTTCAATTCTTAATTAATTAGGGCCATCTTCTAATGTCTAATGGACCAAGTCATATTTGATCTTCCCTTATCATGATAAATAATAATAATAATATGATTATTATTATTATTATTATTTCCTTTGCAATTATTATTATTATTATTATTATTATTATTATTATTATTTCCTTTGCATTTCATGCTAACCAACAAATATTTAAGAATTGTATTTAATTAATTAATGTTGTATAATTACATTAACATTCTTTGATATTTGACTAAATTACACTTAATATCTCTTTTATTTTGAAAATATCGTCTATTTCCTTGACATTTGCTATATATTAACAAAAAGCTCTAATATAATTTACTTTTTATTAATAAAATGACTTTTTACAAAATATGGAATTATAATTTTGTTTTTAATATGATAATAAAGACAATTAAGTTGATACTAAATTCCAACATGATATTATAATTTTATTTTTATTATAATAATAAAAATAATTGAATAATTAATTTTTTAAAGAAATAAATATTATATAAAAATTTAATTTTATCAACATATAAATAAATTAGAAGGATGCTTATATATATATATATAATGCCAAGCAAGTGAAATAATATTTTTAAAATATAAAAATATTGAATATAATTTGGTTAAATCTCAAAAAAATATTATTAAAATGTACTCTTCTATTATTTTTATTATTATTGCATGAAAAATAAAATGGAAATGGATAATGAGGGTAAGATGGTAAATGAGAGTGAAAGTGGAAATAAGGGTTGCCAGACTCTGATCGAGAATTCGCGGAAATGGATCCTCTTCAATATTTTTCTCTCCTTTCCCTCTTCTATAAAATCTCAACCACTCAAACTAAAATCTTAATGGTTCAAATTTTTTCTTTATTTTTTTAAGTTAAAACTTTATTTTTTTCAAAATTCATAGTTAAGTATTTTTTTATTTTACATTATGTATCTTATGAAAAAAAATATTTTTAAAATCTAAAATAAAAAATAAATAGATCTAGATCATCTAAATTAATCTAGACGGTTTAAATCATCCACTACAGAGGGCACTGCAGTGGATCTGGATCCAAAATTCGCGATGGGTGCTAATTTAAGCCTGTTTTGAAGAGAAACAAAGCACATGACATTTTGTCGCCTGCCAAGTGCCGCCTATACGTTCACGTGCATGTAAATGGCTGCATTCCATGTCCGCCTCATTAACGTGCTTCCTACACTCCCCTTCCTTAAGCCAAGCCCCATGATTCTATTCCCTCAATTCTAGCACTGGCATATTATATTATTTTGAATAAATTACTAATATTTTGTCATTTTTTTAAATTATATGAATTTATCTTATTTTCAAAATATATAAATTTTTAATAAAAATCATATTATACTTTAGTTTAGTTTTAAATTTTTTACTATAATATTTCCTATTAATTTAAATGTATATAAATTTTAAAATTTAATAAAAATAAAATCTATATTTTTTATTTTTACTTGCCCATATTTAAAAATAAAATATGTCTCTTTATTTGTATATATTTAAATATAATACTTATTTGTATGTTTAAATTAATGAAGAATACTTCAATAAAATATTTTAAATTAGATTAAAATATATTTTTTAAAAATAATGAAAATATTTATATAATTTTAGTCAAATTTAGAAAAAAAATTTTGTAGTTTACTCTATTATATTTTTAGTCCATAAAACTTTGGTTGCCACATTTTTCTTTTTTAAAAAGTAAGTGTTAGAAAGTATGTATTTGAAATCGGTTCTTATCTTTTTTTTTTTAATTTTAATTTATAAGGTATTGTGTCTTTTTATGATTAAAAAAATATTTTTTTAATATTTTTTTCTTAAAAGAAGTTCATTTAAATAGATCATAGGAACATAGTCCAAATAAAGAAGAGAAAAATATAATATTATATATATATTTATTATGTTTATTGAGCTATAATTTAAATTGTGTGTGCAGTGTGTAAATAGTCAAATTTTTGGTATCAATAACTCAAATTTTTAGTATACTTATTGTTTCATTAGAAAAAATATGATTGATGATACGAGATAAAGGAATCAGCATGTATGCTCCGAGTAGAAAAAGGGTCAAATGGGTACCCAAACTCCCATCCTTTGGATCAAGGATATCCTGTGGCCCACCATTAAATTAACCAAAGTAGTAGCTGTCATGTAGATTTGTTCAACTCTTCAAATTTTGAGTTTTTAATTATTTTGAAATTTATAATAAATAATATTTTTTATTATTTACAAATTTTGAAATATAATTTAATGACTAATTGAAAAACTTAAACTCTCCATACCACTAGTCTTACAAAAGTATTTATCAATTATGTAAGTAGTGCTCAATTTCATGCATCCATATGAGAACATGACTACTTTTGGCATGCTCCAAACTTTAGCTCATATAATTAAGACAGGTCCAAAACTCCTTTGTTTACCTTTGAAATTCAGGTGTGCACAAATACTAAGTTAGGTAGGGCATTGGTTGAGTTCACCTTGTGTTATATTGAGCTTTAAAATTAGAGCCTGATACTTTGGTCTAATATCGAGCTAAGTTAAAATGATACCTAAGGTTAACTAGACTTTTTTTTTTTTGGTTAAAAATTATAAGTAGCCCCTAGAAAAAAATTTATATAAATCTCTATAAAATTATATTTTATCCCACAAAATTAAAATTTATATAAGTCCTTATGTGGTCAATATCTAAATTTTGTTCATCTTGGGTTAAACTGGGTTATATTGACCCACTTGAAATTTAGCAAAGCAATCTCAATGGAGAAACATTAGCATCATATAGAGCCACAATGGTGGAATATATATGGCCTTAAATAAAAAGTAAAAAGTGACAATTATTTATATTTTTTATTAGTATATTACAATTAATGATGTAGGAGCATATGGTTTATATGGAGAAAAGAGAGAATTAGACATTACTCCACTTTGGTGGACTTTGGAACTGTTTATTCTATTATAGGCATAGTGGGATCTTTTGCTAGAAAACATATAATGTATGCTTCAAATTGATTCTTTTATACTTATTGAGGAGTTTTCAAACTAATTTTTTTTAGTAGTAATTTATTTTTAAGTTAGGATACAAATTTATTTTCTTATAATCCATTGTAGAGTAGACACTACAAAAAAAAAAGAGTCTAGCAACATAATTAATCTAACCATGGTTAAGATATAGCTTTAATCATGATTACAAATTAACCATGGTTAAACTGATATGTTAACCACAATTTAGCCAACCATAGTTAAGTATAAGGTATCTTAACCATGGTTAATTGTAACTATGGTTAAGACCTTTAAAAATCTTAACTACAGTTACTTGTTATTGTGGTTAATTTCAGTCTTAACCATGAGTACAAATAACTGTGGCTAATGTTGAACATAATCACGTTTTCTAGCCATAGTTAAGTTTGACTTAACCACGGTTCACACAAATAATTGTGGTTAGTTAATTGTAACTGTGGTTAAGACCTTTAAAAGGCTTAACTACAGTTACTCGTAATTGTGGTTAATTTCAGTCTTAACCATGAGTACAAATAACGGTGGTTAATGTTGAACATAATCACGTTTTCTAGCCATGGTTAAGTTTGACTTAACCACAGTTCACAAATAACTGTAGTTAAATGTAACATTCGATTTTTTATAAAAACACCCAAATGAGTCAGTTTGGAAAGCAAGTCCCTTAAGATGAATGATTTAAGGTCAAATAAAATTAGGATAAAATTTTAAATAATAAAAAATGAGGATCTAAAGTCTAAGATGCCCAAAAACCCAAGTCAAGGTAGTTCAAAAAAGTTGCCAAAAGCATAATAGCATTTTCGTAAATATAGGTAACTCTTGGAAAACTTACAAGAGGGCCTTTTAAATGAAAATCTTAAACTTTTTGTGGTTCTCAACGGCCCTAAAAATCATGGGAAGCCTTGAGATTGTTAAAACCCCTCCGATGTGTGGTTTTGAACGTCGGTTGACCCAAACTTTGACCTCCTCGTTCAGGAAGGTTTTAAATCCAAATTGAGTGCTTGCAAAGCTATTTTATAAAATAGAGGACTTAAATTTTATGATAAAAATATTATTCTAAAAAGGAGCTAAAATGAACCTAAAATGAAAGGCCAAGAACAAGGGACATGTATGGAATTTTATTGCAATAATTTTGCTTTTTCTTCTTTAAGTGGTGTGTCCCTCTTCTCTCTCTCATTAACCGACTTTACTTTCTGCCTAATACCAGAGGAGAATTCTACTAAAAAGGGCTCATTATACAAATGGAGAAAGGAGAAAGAAAACACCAAGGAGAAGGTATGAAATTTAAGACTTTTCCTAGTTCTCTCTTTAGCAACTCTCTTCCCCTCCTTCCCACCTTCCTTTCTATAGTTTTGGTGGATGATATGGGTTTGCCTTGGCCTTGATTCAAGGGGAGAAAGTTAGTCCTTGGAAAAGGAGGCTAAGGCAAAGAAAGAAGCTATTGCAGAAGTTAGGAAAGCAAGGTAACTATCTATGCATCTTTGCTTCTTCTTTGCTCCTTGTGTGTGTGTTAGTTCGGCTAAAGGGAAAGCTTGTAAGGGGGAGGAATTTCTAATCAAAATCAAGTGAGAAACCTAAGGTTTGGGCTATGGGAACCTAGGAAATGCAAAGAAACTTGAAGATAAACCATTGAAATTTAAGATAGTAAAGCTAGGAACTCTTATATGTATTGTGAAATCTGTATTGATCCAAGAATTTTTTAGCCTATTTAAGTATTTTTTTTTAGTTCCTAAGACCCCTAGGGAGCCTTCCAAGTGCCTCTCCCATCAAGAAAAAGTTACAAACTCCATCGGTCTTAAATCAAGCCTATGCCTTGGCCAAGCTAGGATGGGAGGACTAGGGAGTGTTTTAATTTGTTCTAAACTTGGTTTGGGACTATATATGATGGAAGAAGATGAGAGAAAATCTTGAAAAAAATTTAGAAGCTATATATTGAGAGTTAGAGCTATAGGTCCCATAATGTGGCATAATGAAGTAACACATAGCTAGGCTCATTAAAATAATTGCGTGATGGCTCCAAGGAGTTCCAATTAAGTCAAGAGTCATAGATTAAAGGAGAGAATGGAGCCAAGATTATGAATTCCTATTGTCGCTTCATTAGGTGCTTTATAGAACCATAATTGAACCATATGAGCAACCAAGTTCTTCTAGAGTATGTGTGGCATTAGAAATTGTTTCAAAAGTATAATTAGGCCTATTTGATGTGTGTAAGCCAAAGAAATCAAGCTTTACCCCCATTGTGAGTGTTTGGCCAAAGGAGAAGAAGAAAATCTAAAGGAAAAAGTGTACTCTTGCATACAGGTAGCTCTCTCTCCTTTCTCTCATATATGTTTGGGTGTTTTCTTATCTTTAAATGTATGTGTGTGTGTGTGTGCGTGTGTCTAAGTTATGAAAAATGTTTCTAATATATATGTACATGCCATGGTATCATGATGCTTTGTTTATGTGCTTGAAAGATACTTTATGAACATGTTTTAGCTTGTATGAGCTTGGTAAAGCTAAAAGTCCCTTAACTAGGGTGAGGATGAATCAAAAGTCCCTAAGAATAGGTGAGACAAAGCCAAAAGTCTCTAGAAGAGTGAAACTTAATCAAAAGTCCCTTGAAAATAGGTAAAACAAGTCCAAAAATTCTAAAGAGAATGGGTGAGGCTAAACCATTGTTTTGACAAGCTTATGTATGTTGTATGTGACTTTTTGAATGAAAAAAATGCTCTATGTATATTTATGAATTTTAAAATACCCATGCATGCATTTTAAATTTGAAATTGTATCCATTATATGTGTTTGAAAGGGAGAAAGGCTATTGGGATTCCTAGAATCTTATTCTTCCCTCCCCATTGCCTAACATGTTTTAGTGGACCAAGTGAGTCAAGAAATGGGAGCCACCATATTTAAGGGGTAAGGAGATTGATAAAGGAGTTTGTTAAATAGTTTTTTTGTAACTACCTTCTTGTTAAAAGATGTAATTCAATGATGTATGTAATGTATAAACTCTTGAACACTTGTAAATGTATGGATAGATGGTGAATGTATGAAAATTGGAACCATATGAATGATATTGTATGATTTCGACATTGAAATGCAAGGTTGTGCTGTATGTTCCTTGGGTATATGATCAAGTGAGTGAATTTGTAAGGTTTGGGTATTTGAACCTTTGAGACATGTTTAATATGCTATTTTTATACTTTCCCAGGTGCTCAAATAGTCCTAAAAAAGGTAAAAGCCAAATTGGCCCATTTTTTACCCTTAAAGAGACATAAAAATGTCATTTTGCAACCTTATATCACAAAGTGACCAAATAAGCAATTTTAAGGTAATTGGAATTTTACATGAAGAAACTAGATATTCACAATGATTTGTAGTAACTAAAAACACCTCATTTAGAGGTTTATAGAGAGATAAATAAATTTTTGAAGTTTTGCATTAGAACTAGTAACGCCAACCGACCTTGTGTATTATTTCATTATAATTCAGTTTCTAAACGAGCTTAACTGGTCTGAACTTATTTTTCCCATAAAGTTAACATTCGTAGCTTTCTAGAATAGTATGGTTTATTAGGTTTTGATTTTTTCTAAAATTAGTTTTGAATTTTTGAAATTCAAATCAGTAACTTGTGATAAAAAACCTAGGTAGCCAGATCTTTCGTGCTTTTCTATTGTCAATCGTGGTCCAGCTGGGTTTTCATGGCCTGAAATTATTTTTAACCTATAGTTGACATCTAGAACTTTTCAGAAAGTTATCATTTTCTTATTTTAATTTTTTTAAAATTAATTATGATTTTCTAAAGTTGGTGGTAGAAACTTGAATTTTGGACCCGTGGCAAAAACTCCATTTTTATGATGTGTGGCTCTTAAACTAAATTGTATGAGATGTTTTGCAATGGTTATAACTTGTTTAGATGGAATATGAGTAAGGGATGATATTAAGGAGTCCACAGTGTAATACCATATATATCTGACCCCATTCTTGGCATTCATAAGCTCCATATCATCATGTTCATAAGAGCACATAGAAAAGGAACCAACAATAATGAATTTAATTGCGCTACGTCATGCTTAAAAATTCACAATTGGTGTCACGTGGACTGTGTGGGTTTATACCATGCATCCTTATATTTAAATACATCATTACTACTCATTTGCATCACAAAATCTTGCTCATGAGGAAAGGAAACCGAAATGGAGCATAAATTGAACTTATTGAATTTCGGCCAGATTTGCCCCCATTCTGTCCAAAACTTTGAAAAATTATAACTAAATCTAGAAAAATAGAAATCATGTAATCTTGGTCTTCTAGAAATATTGAGATGTCTGCTTCATGCTAAAAATATGTACAATTCATAACATCCCACACACAGAGCGTTTGACATGCAAAATAGTTTGGAGGTCGGACTAAGTCCTGATGCTGCCACAGTTTACTGATATGAAATTCAAAAATGTCTAATTAATTCCAAAAAATTCTAATTCAAGTGAATAATACTAATATGGAAATCTGAGGATGTTAGCTAGAAGGAAAAAATCACTCCAGACCAGTTCAAGCTCACCCAGACCCTGAATTTAGATCAAACAGTGACTAAGGTCTAGTTGAAAGCCTAACACTGGACTGAATTTTTGAAAAATCATATCTCCCTCTCTAGACATCCAAATGGGGTGATTCTAGTTGTCAAAAGTCACTTATAACCTCTAATTTCTGCATATAAAATTTTATGACAATTGGACTTCATTTGAGCCTCATGTGATAGAAAATAATTTCGAACCCAATGTAACAGTGCATTAGACCATTTCAAGAATTTTGCCCAACTTTGAAAAATCATCAAATATTTTATAGATTTCAAAAAATTATGATCTTTAACTTTTCAAAAAGCTCTCAACATATTCTAATAGCATGGCAAATCTCAAATAAAGAATAAATCATTTAGGCAAAAAGTGACATAGGGTTCCATTTTGGTCACTTTTGGCTCCACATAGGGTACCAAAATTGCCATTTAGCTTTCCTTGGGTCTTGACACCTTTTGGGCAAGTCTAAAACCATAATTAAGACTTGTGTGAGCTGCCCAAATGGTCCCAAACCATTTGCATCTCATTTTGGTCTCTCAACATCTATTTATGCATAGTTACATCAAGCCATCAAAGAGCCAATTTGCACAATGCTATTGATTTAGTGTCATATAAAGTCTACATCATATTCATACATCATTTTACACTTGTCTATGATCTTACATCACAAAAATATTACACTTATCATTAATTTGATATTTAACCACCACTTATAGTACATAATACACCAAAATAAAGATGTTCAATGTCCTTGGCTTGCATCTCCTTGACTTAGAATACCACCTAGACAATTCAAGGATAAGGGGAAAAGGGGAGTGAGATTCTAAGAATCTCAATAGCTCACACACCCATTCACACCATATTCAAGGCATACATACATCAATTTCATAACTATACAAGCATAAAGTGTGCAATAAATTCCATTCTATGCCACATTCACATGTCTAGATCACTCATGCTCTAGAGACTTTTGGTTTAACCTCACCCCATTTCTAGGACTTTTGGATTTACCTCACTCTTGGTTTAGGGACTTTTGACTTTGCCTCACTTATTCAAGGGACTTTTGACCTTGTCTCACCCATGCCATGAGACTTTTGGCATCACTTCACCCTTATGAGCTCTTTCCACAACTATAGTCATTCAAGACAACACATTGGTACCAATGCAATTCCAAGACATCAAGTGGCATGTTCTCAAATCACGAGAGCATATACAAGTACACAACATATACATATGCACACAAGAATGCAAGAGAATGAGGTGGAGAGCTACCTTTTTATTTATGCAAGCTCACTTTGCAATTTCCTTCCCCTTCTTGGTTTCACAAAAGCACTTATTTAGAGTAGGGTTCTCTTAGCCTAGACATTACAAACATCACACAATTAAACTAAAGCTTATTACACACTTGGTTCCATAATGGATATATTGGTTCCATAAATGTCCTATTGAAGTAACTCATATCATTTAAGTGCTAGGCTCCATTCTTTTGTTATTTTTAGACTTCTTGGACTCATTTAAGGTCCTTGGAGTCATCATCAATTTAATTGCATCATTGGAAGACCAAGTTGCTTCATAAAGCACCATTATGGACACTATTGTCCCATCTCCTAATCCATGGCTCCTAAATTTTTTCCAATGGTTCCTCCCATCTTCTAATACCATATGGAGTCCCAAATCAAGGTTAGAACAAATTAAAACACTCCCTAACCCATTAAACCCCTCTCAGCCGAGACAAGCATGAATTTGGGCTTCTTGGAGTTTCAAAATTTTCCTTGATGGGAGAGCCACTTGGGAAGGTTTCTAAGGGTCTTAAGAGCTCAAGGAAACATTCAAATAGCCAAGAAATTACTTACACAAAATCAGATTTCACAAAACCTCCAAGAACACTACACTTTTCTAACTTAATTTCCTTTGGTTTTTCTTGGAATTTCTTGCCATATTCTTAATCCTTGCACTCTTTTCCATAGTTTTCTCCCTTGGTTTTGCCCAAAATCCAGCCCCTCCTACCCCATTTTTAGGTTGGCCGAAACATACAAGAAGAAGGGACAAGAAGAGGCTACCATAGGAATGATATTTTACCTTATTTTTCCTTAATTTCTTAGATGTTTCTTCCCTTGGTTGGCTTCTCCTCTCCAAACACGAAATTTCCCTCCTTGGTCTAACCTCAAAACTGAACCAAATCATTCAAAAAATCCATGGAAAGAAGGGAGGAAGAGAGGAGAACAAGATTAAAGGAAGATGGAGCAAGAAAATCTATGAAATTACCTAATTTCTCCTTGGCTTTCTTTCTCTTTTCTCCTACCTTTAGTGTGCCTAAGAGAGGTGAAGATTTTCTATATTTTAGTCAGAAAGAGTCGTGCTCATTAAGAGGAGAAGAAGAGAGAAAAATGTGGAACTCTTTAGAACATTCAAGAACCTATTATTTCTAATTTTGCCCTTCCGTAATGGCAATTTCATTTCGACTTTGTTTTAGCTCCTTTTTTAGAACCGTCTTTTTCATCATAAAATTTAGGTTCCCAATTTAATAAAATGTCATTGGAATCACTCAAATCAGAGCTAAAACCTTTTCGAACGAACCGGTCAAAGTTTGGGTCAACCAATGTCGGAAAGAGTACATCGGAGGGGCTTTACTAGTCTCGGGGCTTCCCATGGTTTTTGGGGCCTCTGAGAACCCTGGGTAACTTAAAATTTTTATTTAAAAAGCCTTCCTAGGTGTTTTGCCAAAATTACACTTATTTACGAAAATGCCACTGGCCTTTCGACAAATTTTTTGAATCACTCTGGCCTCAATTTCTAGGTAACTCAAGGCTCAAGTTCTCATTTTCTATTATTTAAAATTTTATCTAATTTTTATTTGGCATTGAATCACTCATCTCAAGGGACTTGCTTTTTAAACCAGCCCGTTTCGGTATTTTTACAACGTACCGAGTGTTACACACAAGGTCCATGGAGTGAAATTTGAATTTTTAAAGTATTACGCAATGTAAAAATATTCTATTACTTTATTCCATTTTCCTTGAAACTCATGTATGAGGCCTAATGTATAGGAAAGTGAGGCTAAAAGAATATGGTGTGACATTAAGTCTTATGGCATGGTTATCCATGAACTATGGTAAAGTCTCATGACTTAACCATGGTTTTGAGGAAACTGTGATTAGGTTTTTATGGCTTAACTATGGTTTCCTTTAAATTGTGGTTAGGCCGGCTTTTATAACTCGCAGATGCATTCAAATTTGAAGCACACATAAATGTAGCTTTATCTCCTTCTTTCATCCAAAATGCCATCTCCTTCGTATTTGCAAACTTCATCTCTTTCCTTCAAATTTGAAGCACCCATAAATGCAGCTCACCATTTTTGAAAACCATGATAATCTCCACCACTATTTTTAAAGCTCACTGGTGGCAATAAACATTTGGATCAATGTCTTGATGAGCTCTATTGTCAAAGCTTTCATTTAAACTCCATTATCGAAGCTCTACGCTGTTGCACCATCAATGAGCAAGTATGATGGGAGATATGTTCTTCATTTTGTTTGGTTCTTCTTCCTTTTGTGTTGGCCATAGGATGAAGATGGAGTCTTGACTAATGATTGGCTTAATTCTCTCTTTACAAATTGAATTTGCATGATAGAATTTGTAATTATGATTTTGTATATATGAAGCCAATGTTATATGACTACTGAGATAGGTTGTTGAACTGTAGAAAGAATAATGGAGTGGAACAATGCCAGATAGTAGAATGATGTCTTTATATTTTTCTTATAGATGTGGAATGAATTCAGAGATATCAACTATGGGTAATTTTGTGAAATACTATAGATGTCAATTTAAGAAAGTGTATCAAAAGTGATCTTAGGACATGTTGCCAAATTTGAAAATGTTGTGTGCTATTGTTTAAAAATAAAGAATTTTGTTGTTTGAGCCTTATGAGCTATCTTACAGGATGATATTTTTGTTTTCTCCTTCTAAATTAATGATATTTTTAGAAAAAACTTTTTAACTATTAAAATGATATAAATTTTTTACTTCTCATTTGATTAATTATTTTGTCTCATGAAATCCATTGCCCTTCTAAGTTTAACATGTCTAGAGCAAATTTCCATGATTGGGAATGATAACGTATACATGAGAAGTATCTAATCTCTAGCTTTCCATGAAGAAGACATCATTTGCAATAATCTTTTTTTTAATTGCCTTTGCAATAAGAAGCATAACTTTAAATACTATAAAATAGTTTATTTTGTCATAATAAATTATGTGATTAATGATATAGAGGTATGTATTATATATATATATATATATATGTATGTATGTTTGTATATTAACATTATTATTATTATTAAACCTTATTTCTAAATAAAAATTTTAAATAATTATACAAAATCAATATCACATAATTTGAAGCCACTTACTTTTTTTTCTAAAGAGATGTTAGATTATAGTTAAAAATATATAGACATTATAAGAATTTCTTGTCTTTTTTAATTAATTCCTTAAATGTATATCTAACATGTATTTTAAGCATATCTTAATTCTTAAACACACAAGAATATACGTTAACACGCGTCCATAATAATTTAAAAGTATTTTTACCCTTAATGCACATAGGGAGAAGTAGTGTAGTACTTTAAGTTAAGCAGTGATATCTTATTATCTTTTATGATAACTAATTATTTAATAAATAATTAAGCAACTTTTTTTAGTTACAAAAATGGATAAGTCTTAGACTGTTAAGCCTTAAAATAGTTATGAATATTTAGATGGACTAAATGGATTCTTAAGACTTTGCATTTGCTAATGGGGGTGTATAAGGTAAAATATGTTTGTGTCCTAAATGTTGATTTAAGACTTTGCATTTGTAAGGATGATTTTGGGCACAACTTGGTCCTTAATGCATTTGGTATTCATGATAATAAAAGTGTAAATGAAGTTGAGGGTCCAGTTCCATTATCAAGCCAAAGGATAAATAATGATACAAAAGAATTTTATGAGTTAATCAAGGATGGACAATAGAATTTGTTTGAAGGATGCAAAAAGTATTTAAAATTGTCTTTCTTGGTGAAGTTGTATCATATCAAGTGTTTATGTGAAATAAGTGATAAGGCTATGTTAATGATATTAGAGTTGTTGGCTAATGCCTTTGAATATGTAAATATACCGCCTTCTTTCTAGAAAGCCAAGAAAACCATCAATAAATTAAGGTTTAACTACACAAAAATTCATGTATGTCAGAATCATTGCATGCTATACTGGGGAGATGATAAAAATAAGGACTTGTGTAAAAAGTGCAACACATCTAGATAGAAACCAAAGATTAAAGGTGAAAAACAAATCTAATGGCCTATAAAATTACTCCGATACTTTCTACTGAAGCCACGATTACAAAGGCCTTTTATGTCTTTTAAGATTGCTGAACACATAAGATAATATTTCTTTGATAAGACTAATGATGGTATGATAAGGCATCCAAGGAATTCCAAGGCTCGGAAGCAATTTGACTTAATGCATCCTTAATTTACTTCAAATCTTGAGAATGTGCATCTTGGGTTAGCCGCTGATAGCTTTAATTCATTTGGCAAGTTATAGCATATGGCTTGTGATTCTTAGGCCTTACAACCTTGGTTTTTAGATATGTATGAAATAGAGTTTATTACTTCTTTTAATAATAATTCTAAGAAGACAAGCATTAGAAAATGATATTGATGCTTATCTACAACCACTAACTATTGTATTTTATATTGTACACTAAGTTTGTTATTGATGATATATATATATAAGAAATATTTTATAATCATTGGATACTAGGTGAAGACATGCACACTATGAATTATATAAAAATTATGGGACTCGCACTAAAGTGTAAATAATTGAAGATGTCTTAGATAACATAAATAGAGATCATTGAGCATTATTTATAAACCATCATTTTAGTGAGAAATCTCATGTAATCACACTTAATTTTTTAGATCTACTAGTTCTTAAATGATCATGTTAATATTTTTGTTAATAACTAGAAAATTACAGAGGAAAACAAACAGAATAGAAAGATGTTAACTATGCCATATAGTAATGGATCAAAAAGCTTTGCATAAAGAAAAGTTGAGATGGTAAATTCATTTTGTTAAACAAGTTATTTGAATTTTAAATATAATTTGAAATACCTTACATGTATCTACAAATTAGTAAGAAGCTAAACGTGGAGGTCCAGTCACACAAGGAGAAATGTGGACTATAGTTTATAAACATAAAGATGGATCTTATGTCAATGACAAAGCCAAAATTATTTGTGTAAGTGTTTCAATTATGCAAGTGCTGACTTTTAATTTTGTTAAAAGCCTTTATTTTTCAACTGATTTATTGTATTCTATTTGAATTTGTAGGAATGGATTGCTATGTTTCATTTTAAGGACTCCTCTTCCCAACAAATTTTGAGTGATTCATTGGCCAAGGCCTTAAGAAGCAAAGAGCATTATGGTCAACTCCAAGGAATGGGATTTGGTGTTTGCCCATCCTAAGTGTTTAGATATTGGGCTCATGGGAGTTCGTCTGGACCTTCTTACACAAAATTGCAAAATGAGGTAACTTAATTTAAGGCATAAATGGCTAAAAGAGATGAGCAATAATGACAAGCAGAAGCCAAAAATGCTACAATTGCCGAGTGACAATGACAAATAGAAGCAACTATAGCTTTCGTATTTCAAAATTTTTAGGGTACATTATTATTAGAGCTTGTAATTATACAAGTTTGAAGGGCAATTTTCTAAATTTCTATTGTAGTTAAACCATACAAATGAATTTTTTATTTTTTGTTTTTAATTTCTGACTAATAATATTTTGTTATGAATTCTAGGGACTAAGTGATTGGAACAATGAACACTAGCCTACTAATGATAGTTATTCCCTATAAGAATGGACATATTGTTTGGATAAACTTTATAATTACATTTGTAATTATAAAGTTGTTTGTGTAAGCATTTGAATGACATGGGTGCTAACTTCTAATTTTGTTAAAAGCCTTCATTTTTTAACGAATTTATTGCATTTTATTTTAAATTGCAAGAACCGATTGCTATGTTTCATTCTGAAGACTCCTCTTCCTAAAAAATTTCGACTGATGATTCATTGGCCAGGCCTTAAGAAGCAAAGCATTGTGGTCGAGTATGAGGAATGGGATATGGTGTTTGCCTATCCCAAGTGTTTGGATGTTGGCTTATGAGAGTTCATCTGAACTTTCTTATATAGAATTGCAAAATAAGCCACTCAACTTAAAGCACAAATGGCAAAAAAAGATGAGCAATGATGAGAAGCTGAGGCCAAAAGTGCTATAATTGCTAAGTGACAATGACACAGGAAAGCAATTATGGCTTTCATACTTTGAAGTTTTTAGAGTACCTTACCATTAGAGCTTGTAGCTATATAAGCTCGAGAGGTAATTTTCTATATTTTTATTGTGGTTAAACCATACAAATGAACATTTTTATTTTTTGTTTTTAATTTCTAACTAATAATATTTTGTTTTAAATTCTAGGGACCAAGTGATTGGGATAACAAACACTAGCCTGCTAATGATAGTTTTTCCTTATAAGAATAGACATGTTTAAATAGACTTTATAATTACATATGTACTAAGTTATTTGTAGTTTAATAAAATATGAATCTATGTGCAATTTTAATAGCATAATGGTTGTTGTTATTAAAAGTTAGTTATTGTTTTTGGATATATTGCTGAAAATTGTTTATTGGGAATAGGTTGCTATATACATTGGTTAAAATTTGTTATTATAGATTTGTGGATAAAAATCTAGATATAATAGTTTATTTTAAAATAAAAAAATTCAAAAGCAATAGTTGAAACTATCACCTAAAAATAAATTTGATGTGGTTTAACCATGGTTGATTAAATCATGGCTAAATATAATCTTATCCACAGTTTAAGTTAATTATGGCTAAACCTAGTCTTAACCACGATTCAATAAACTATGGCTAAAGTTTATCTTAGCCACAGTTAATCAAACCCTAAGACTAGGTTTACCCACAGTTTTGATATCTCACTATAAAAAAAAAAGGTTTTAACTATGGTTTTTTTAGTGGCTTTAACCATGATTCTAACTGTGGTAAAGTTGTTTAGCTATGGTTTCCAAATCTGTAGTTAAACTATCTATTAAAAAGGTCTTAGCCACAGTTCACTAAATTATGGCTAAACCTAGTCTTAGCAAGAATCGTGGTTAAAACTTTCTCGGTGGATGGTCACCACAAACTTGGAAACTGTGGCTAAATAGCTTTATCATTGTTAGAATCATCGTTGAAGCAACTAAAAATTCATAGCTAAAGGCACATTTTTTTATAGTGAGATATCAAATGCCAAATTTCAAACAAAAGAAAGTTGATTGGTATAATCAACATTTGATCTATCAATAATCTTGCACAATTACACTTTTGAGCTTAGAATCTATAGGCTCATTCTAATATTAATTGTAAAGATCAAGTGCTTACTATTAAATAAAAAATATATATACAGAACTTATATACATTTCTAATCTTTTTTATTTTATAAAAATTTTAATTTGGTCAGTTTACTTCAAAAGTAAGTAATTGCCTTCTTACTTATATTCTTATATTAATATATATAAAAACTTTAGAAGATTTTTATGCCTCATTATTCCTAAGCCAAAAGGCACCCCTCACAAGCCACTAATTTGCCTTTGGCTTTGTACTCCTTTTTTTTCTATATATATATATATATATATATATATATCAAATCTCTCCCTCCTTTTCGTAGTTTCTATGCAGCTACGGGGACCTATGCTGATTTTTTAAAATAATCAAAATTTACCCTTTTGTTGCATTTGCATCCAAAATTTAGCAACAAATCTAACAGCCTAGTAATTTAGATGTCAAATTTGAGTGTGAATTAACATTGTCAGGTATATAAATAATATCTAAATCAATAAATTATTAAGTTTAATATTAAATTTTATATGAATCATGAGATATAAGGGTAAAATTAGATTATTTTATAAAATAGAAGAACATTTTTTTAGATTTTGATCTAGGAGGACTAAATTAAAATTTCTATTAAATTAGAAAGATTAAAAATATATTTAAACTAAGATATAAGTATTAGTTAGGATGCACGACTGACAGAACTTTTGAAACTAAGATATAAGTATTAGCTAGGATGCACGACCGATAGAAATTTGACACCAACAAATACACACACACACACATGTCAATTAAGGAGAAACTGAATTAATCATTCCACAATTATATATACTATTCTCAACATGAAAAGATGAGCTATTAATATCACTTTATCTAGGATGGGCAAGTAATTATAACTGTTAGTTTTCAATATTCATTTGGCTATTTTACAGATTGAACCAAAAATGATATATATTGATTTTTTTCTTTTTATAATTCAATAAATACAATATTAAAGCTAACAATCTAGAAATATATTTTATAAAATTAAAATGAACCTCTGAAAATTACCCTATTCAAGAGTATTGTTTGACTTTGTGCTCTCATATAGAGAATGCAAAGATTTTAGTTTAAATTCAATTTTAAAAAAAGGATTTAAAAATATTAAAAAAAGACATTAAGCCTATAAATTCATTAATTTTTTTGTTTGAGTAGTTTATTAAAAAAATTACAAAACTTAAATGCTATTATTTTGTTATTATGTTCTTCCCATTTTTTTAAATGACTTAACATTAAATCAATGACTGAATTAAAAAGCTGTTTCCATATATCATATTATTGTTCAAAAAATCTATTCGGCTTAGTCAGCATTTGATAAAAAAAATTATTTATCTGATTGTCTATCTCATTGCTTAGTTCATTTGATAAAGCCTGTTATTCCTACATGGGATGGTCACTTACAACCGAATCAATGGTAGCTTTTCTTTTGGATTGCTCAACGAAATACTAGGCAAACAAAACACACGGTGTTAACATTGATTTTGTCTGAGCATGTTCTGTTTTGGGAAGTGGGTATGGGTTAATCTATTGCATCAAAATAAACTCATGATTTTCATGTCTGCGATTAGGTATGTATCATGGTTCGTCCTTTACTAATAGTTGCTATCTACTATCCATAGAACTTTTTTGTATCCATCTGTTATTCTCTCGGTCTCCAAGTCAACTTTTGCAATCATCTTCTCAACTTACAGTGCCAATACAAGTTCTCTGCCAAGATATTTGGTCTTTGTTATAGAAATTTCCATCTTTTAGTATTTTTGTGATTCCTGATGCTTATGTCTTTCAGTTTCAATCCTTGTTTTCTCAGGTTATGTATATTAGTTAGGTAGTTAAGGTTGTATATTGTCTTACTATCCAAAAAAAAAAATCTAATAACAAACCTGCAAAGAATTGTTCTTTAAGTGTTTTATAAACAAAATAAAATATAAATTCCCCTACACCAAAACATTGGGCAAGGAATTATAAATAATAAATTAGACAATTTAGGATAGTGATATTACGTATAAGGATGGACAATGGTCCAATATCATAACGCCTATTAGGAGGAAGCAAAAGAATTATTACACTTGGGCCTAAAGTGGAGGAGAACCCTAATGCTCTCTTCCCTCTGATACATGGGCCGTTGTATGGAGGCTTAAAGGCAGAAGAAGAAATTTGGTGTTTAGGCTCATGGAGTTTCATCCGACCATTCTACCAAAAATGCGTTTTTATTTTCAAATCCTAGTTCATAATAACGGTGCTTTCATTGCATCCTCCCTTTACCATGGCTGAAGAGCTACACGTGGGTATCGCTTCACCACTTCCAACAACTTGAATAACTACTTTAGAAGCCAATATGGCGAATATCAATCTGATGGTGGGGGAAATATGGGCTCAAGATTTCCGCCCTACTCCTACCTCGCCTGATCCTGCAAATACTGTCCCTTCTGCTGCAGCTCATATTAGATAGAACCCTATATGTTCCAAACTTCTCAATCATCACAGGAAATGATGCATGAAAGGCGTACAATAAAGTGTCTAATCACAATGTTGCATCTACCTCCCCTGCTCAAGCTGAAGTCGACAAACCACCTATATTGGAAGCAAGAAATGCAGTGCAAACAGTGGTGGATGAAGATGACACCAAACATGCTCCGAATAACCCGAACAAAGACGATGCCGATGACCCACGAGTGGATGACCCGATAATTGACATGGATGGAACTTAGCCGCAAATGGATGATCCGAATGAGAAAGGGGAAGATTGGATAATGGGATATTGGCCTTTCTCTAGCTGCAAGTGCTTCCTCATCTAGGTCTAAGGGGAAAAATTTTCTCTAAAAGTTTGCTTTACATGAGTAATAAGGTTTTATATTGTAGTTGCAGTTGCGGTTACGGTGCATTGCAGTTGTTGCGGTTGCAGGTGTTGCAAGTGCTATAACACAGGTGACGGTCACTGTGGATGTGATTTCTTTTTTTTTTAAGTTACACAAATTATATTAAAAATGTATATAATCATTATAACTCTCATATACGTAAATATATAGACCCCAAGTTTACATCAAATTTTTGGAAGTCTCTTTAGACAGTTTTAGAGACTAAACTTAGATTTAGTATTGCCTATTACCCTAAATTGATAGTCAGACAGAAAGGACCATCTAGACCTTAGAAGACATGTTGAAGGCATATGTTTTAAAGATGAAAGAAAAATAAGTTATGTATTTGTCACTAGTTGAGTTAATATATAATAATAGTTACCATTCTAATATCCAGATAGCCCCGTATGAGATTCTGTATGGGAGAAAATGTAAATCACCTTTGTGTTAGGTTGAGTTAGGCAAGAGGAGTCTGATAGTACTTGGGACAATAGACTAGACCATTAGATAAATAGAACTAATTAAGGAAAAAACTCCTTATGGCTTAAAGTAGATAAAAGAGTTATGCAAATAAAAAAAATAGATCATTGGAGTTTGAGACTGAAGACCATGTATTTATTCAAGTATCTCTAGTTACTAAAATGGATCAGTCTATCAAAGTGAGAAAGCTCAGTCCTAAGTATGTAGGTCCATTTGAAATCTTTGAGAAAATTAAACTTATTGCTTATCGTATGGCTTTGCCTCCTAATCTAGACTTAATCCATGATGTCTTCCATGTTCCTAGCTTATACTTACCAAACCTCTCACATGTTATAAAATATGAAAACATACAATTGTAAGATAATCTTTTTTATGTTATAGCACTAGAAAAAATTGTTGATACCAAGATCAAACAGTTGAAAAATAAGAGCATTTCTCTAATGAAAGTAGTCCATATAGTCCTATCTTCTGATAAGGTAACTTGGGAACTAAAGGATGACATGAAAGAGTAGTATCCACAATTGTTTACTTGTGATATTTTAAATTTTGAGAAAAAAAATTATTTTTAGGGGGTAAAATGTAATATTCTATATTTTGTAAAATAATACAGTCCCTAAAGAATACAAAGAAATAATTGAAAAAAGGATCCACAGAGAGAAAAGAACTAGTCAGGTTTAGAAGTGCTGATTCAAGCTTAACTAAGGGAAAAATCAGGGATTTAGAAAACTTGAAAAATAAATATCTCTTATTATAATATTATAAAATAAGACTAACAAATTAACCAAATAAGGTTAATTTAACTAGATCTTTGACAGTGTGCAAATTAGAGTTCCCAATGGCAATGTTTTTTACCAAACTTTTCTATACTGTTTTAAGCCCTTGTAACATCTTATTAAACATTTTTAATGAAGAAGAGAATTTAAAATTTGGTAGGAGCTGTCAATTTTTTAAAAGACTAAAAAATGAGTTCAAGCAAAAAAAATAAAATGTAAAGGCAAAATAGTCATTTTAAAAAATGCAAATCCTATTATATATATATATATATATATATATCATGCCTTCTTCTTCCTTCTCACCTTATGACTGACTTTTGGTAGCAAATTTTAGCTCTTATGGTAGCATGATAGAAGGAAGGACAAAGAAGGGAAAGAAAGTTAAAATAGGTAAGGAAATATACCAAATTTTGCTATAATATAGTTATGAAATTTTATCTATTCCTTATGATCTCTCTCATAGTGAGTTTGGTTTCTCAAAAAGGTAAAATTTATGGTTATCGCCTTGAGTGAAAGAGCTCATTTGAAGAAGCCAATCACACCAAAAGAATTTCCATGAAAAGCTCGTCAAAACAAGTATGATTCAAGTTCAGAAAATTTATATTCTTGGAACCCTAGTGAACGGTTGTGTCGCACAACCTCAAAATAAAACTAGGTTGTGTAAAGATTTGTAGCTAGTGGCACAACCTAGATTGTTTCCTTCAAAAATGGATTTCAATGTTTAATTGATCATTCTAAGTGAAAAGAACTCTAAAAGTTATCTAATTAAAAAGGGTTTTAAATTAACTAAACTAACTAAAATTAGAATGAATTAAAATACAAACTACTACCTAAATTGTATCAATGAAAAAGTAACTAATGGACTTGTAACTAGTTTTAGATTCATCCCTTGGTACCCATTATCCTTATCCTAATTCAATTGTCAATGGTTCTAGTTTAAGAGTCCCTATTTGTATTCATAGCAATGTATCTTAAATTACCACACAAGATTCAAGAGATTAACAAATTAATGTTGAATTGAAACCTCAACTCGACATCTAATTATTAACTCTTGTCATCAAGATCAATGAACACCTGAATTAAGTGATTAATAAATCAAATTAACTTTTAAATTAACACTTTAGAATGTTCAATTAACCAATAAAACTCTAAAAAATCCTCAAATTAAACATTCAAGCACTTAATTTTTCACATGTATTTTATCAAACACCTTGATTGTATCCATGAATAATTATCGAACAATGAAAATCTAACACTTAAATCAATCCATTAACCATTCAAATAGTCTCCTAATTAGTGTCTAACCGACCACTAATTACAAACCACACCAATCTTAATCAATTACAAGCTCAACCAAACAAGTATAAGAACAAAAATTGATGTAGAAAGAGAAAAAATTAAAATAGAAAACTTAGCCAAAATCCCTTGATTATCTCCATAGATTCAAGCTTCAATCTAAGGTTGTCATCCAAGGTAGCCACAAGAGGAAATTAATGCTTCATTGGAGGAGATAGATGGAGTGAGAATGGGATGGAGAGCTGCAGCTAATGGAATGAGTGGTGTGAATGGATTGTGAATTGAATGATGTCCCCCCTGGATGAATGGATGCCCGAGTCTCTTAATCCCTTCCTCACGTGCTTTTTTATTTTCTTTTAATAAATCACGTGTTCTCTACCTGTTCATCCCCCATATATACTAACATAAGAGTTACGTAGAATAAAGCCGTGCATTAAAGTACTGAAACGTGGCTCTTTCCTCACGCTTCTTTTTCTCTTCACCTCGTATGTATGCTAACGAGTGAGCCGTACTATTAAGTTTCCACGTTCTACCTCTCCTTCACGTGCTCCTCCTAGCTGAATATTGTGGGCCCCCCCATTGTAGCATTTCACATGCTATCTCTTATGATTTAACCTTCCAAAACTCGTGGCTTCTTGAATCATTCCCACATCAGCTTTTTTTCCTTCACAAACCTGAACTTATCTCTTCTCTTTATAGTTGTGCATGTGACTGAACCTGAGAGTGGAATGCCATGGAAAAACTCGTGGAGTGTGTGTATAAGGTAAGGGGAAGAATGGAGTGACGTGGTATATATGTAGCTGTTTCATCATCCTTTCTCCACTTCAAAACCATAGCTTCACTCTCTGTTCTGCTCTCTCTCTTAAGCTTGTGCCTCTCGTGATTCATCCAGCCCAAGCCTCCTTATCTATGTGTCTTGTGTGTTTATGCATCTATGGGAGTTGGTGGCTGTATGCATGGATGTAAATGAAAATGGAACGGTTGAGAGTATGGAGAACCCATGCCTTGGAATGTACTGTGAGCTTGCTTCTTGTGACATGGTACTTTCTCCCATGTGTGTAAATAAAAGAGAGCTTGTGTGTAATCTATGAGAGTGGCTGGATATGAGAGAATGGAGAAAATAGGGAGTGGAATGAATGCATGGATGATGGAGTAGGCTCGTGGCATCTTTTTCTTCCAGCATGTATAAGTGTGTGGTGTTTTAATGAACATAAAATGTGGAGCCTCCCTCTTCCATATTTTTCTCCAACTTTTAAATTTAATTTGCCCAAAATCTGCACAAATAATAAGAAAATATTATGTAGGAAAATTCACAAAATTCATTTAACAAAATTTATGCATTAAAATTTCAAAATTTTGCAAATTAATTCTTAAAGTGCAAAAATGGCTAATAAAATCAAATATCCTATAATTAAATCCATTAAACCTTATTTAATTATCAAAATATCTAAATTAGGAGAATTAATATATATAAAAATAACATTCATCACCTAGCTACATGTATTTTCAGCCAAGAGAGAGAGAAAGGGAAGGATACATTTATTTGATGAAAACTTGGTGTAATCAAGGGTTTATAAGAGTGAGGATTAAGAATATGTAAAGAAATCAACGTATAAAGCAATATAATGCAAGATAGCTTCACCTAAGATTCATGATGGCTTATGAATACTTCAAAACCTTAGGAAGATGATTTGAACTCTATAATACCATAATTAAACTAGAAATGAATCATAGATATTCTAAAATCTTTAAATTCCCTATTAAACAAGAAAAATTCCAAGTTAGGGCATTAAAGGAGAAATCTCAGCCGAGGAAGGAAAAAGGCACCTAGAGAAGCTTTTAATTTAGTCTAATATATTTAGAGGCCTAAGTGAATAATATAGAGGCTAAATGAACCATTAGTTTGAGGAAAAGAATGAGATTTGATGATGTAAAGATTATGGTCCCATAAAAACTCTAATTTGCCTTATGAATGGGATGAATGATATGAATGATATGGCTACATTTCTAAACTTGTTTTAGCCATGAAATGTCAATAAGACAAAATAGATGAATGATAAAATTGCCACACGAAGTATAACAAATGGAATGAGCCATTTGAAACACTTAAAGTAACCTAAATCATAATTTAAGTCCTAATATGCACATGTATCGCTAGAGTGAGTTTGAATATGTCATAATTTGTAGTTTTATACCTTAATTAATATGCTTAGGCCAAGTAAGTGGACTCACACCAAAGTGTGTATGTGAGGCTATGGGATCAAAAGAAGGAGAACAAGGGAATTGATTGAATTTGCTTGATAAGGTAGTTTTTCTTTTATTCTTATATGTATGGTTGGTTTGCTTACTTGTGTGTATTGTATGCAATTCTTTAGCTTGTTGATTATTTGAGTAGACTATGCAATTACATGCTACCTACTTGGATTTGTGAGAGAGGTGGCTCTATGTTGGGTGAGGCTAGGGAAGTGAGTATGAATTTGCTCTACTTTAGTCCTAAAGTCCCTCAAAGGCATATATTTGGTTTTATGTGAGATAAGGAGACCCTTAGAGCATAGATTTACTCTTCTGTGTATAGATTGGCTATGATTATATAATATGCATGCTTGCTTCCATATACTTGATTAAATTATACATGTGTTTGAATGTTGGTTTAGGTACTGAAATTTTTTGAATCCCATATTTCCCAATCTCCACTAACTATGGATAGGTGAAACATAAAGAAAGGAACATGAAGAAGCAAGGACCTCGAAAGGTCAAATTTCATAAGTGTGTAGCCTAGGACTTAGTGTTATGTACATGAATATGTAAATTCATATTTTGATGTAACATAATGGCAATATATGTAAAAGTGATAGATTATGATTTAGTGACCAATAAATGCATGTATGAAATATTGGAACATAATTTAGTATATGGAAATCCATGTAGTTTACAAGTACACTCTTATATGAAATAGTAATTTTTAGTTGCTAGGCAAATTTTATATGATGAACCATTAACATTTGATGTATGTATGAGTTAAAATTTGCTCATGACAAGAAGTAGCATATTAGAGCTTATTTGGTGCATTTTGAAACCAAAATTTTGACCATTTGAGCCATAAAATGTCTCTTTATCCTTGACTACCTTAATGACTGAATTTGGAGCTGAAATTTGATAAACATTTAGAGGACATATAGAGTTTTCTATAGAGCTAAAGATTGTAATTTTTTAAAGCTCTATAAAATATCTAGCGAATTTTCAAAATTGGCCCAAAAAAACTGTCATGATACTGGTATTGTTCATATTGTGCTGACTAGTTTTTGTATTCTTTGAAGGGCCAAATGGATTTGTTTTGACCTAAAATTTTTATAATAGAAATTTCACATCCCAAACTTTAAAATGATAGCTAACTTGCCTTAATTAAAGTTGTGTAGTTCAAGTTATGAATTTTTGAAATTGATGCTCTATTATATGTTCTATGGCCTAAATGAGCAAATGACCAATTCTATAGGTTTAAGCTCTACATACATGTTAACTTGTATGAAACTAAACATTTGAGCATGAATTTATGAAATGGAATGATGAGAATCCATTGTTGAACATTATGGGTCTATTTGATGTAATTAGTATTGAATTTCTGCCGCTAAGAGATTTGTTATGCTTACTTGTATTTCAATGGGCATACATGTATATTAAGAATATGAGGTATATTAAAGTGTAACCTTAGGTGTTCATTGTAACTGATCAAGCACAATCTTCGAGAGCTCTCACACTAGAAATCACATTATAAGATCAGTATGAAAGACACATCCTTTAGGTATACTTTGAATGCTCATTCACGTGCCTCAAATACCTTAAATTCACCTATATATACCATATTCTACATTCATGGCAAATCTAATCTCTCTTTTGAGTTTAATATCACTTAGATTGCTTTTTTTTTATATGCATATTATCCACACTTATGATGTTACTATAACAACTTCATAATGGGCATACCTCATATTAGCATAGTTATGTATATCTTAAGTAATCTTCTTGAAACCACATACCACCTGGATCAAAATCAACTATTTCCTAGCATTAATCCTTTTAGGTCAAATCTATCATAACCATAAGATATATACTAAAATAGCAAACAATAATTCATCTTCCAATGATATTATCAAAGTTACAAAGGCATTTGTTAAAGGAATTGATCCTTTTTGGGACTCACTTAGCAATGAAGCAAAGATTTATTCACTTGCTTCCCAATTGTGATTTTTAAGTATTTGCAATATGAATTACATGTTACGCTATTTCTCTAATTTCATAAGAGCGTATGTTAATTTGATTTATTTATCAATATCGTATAGATCATGGTCTAGATACACACAGTGTCTAACTTAAATTCTACCATTTTACTTATCTCTCGTAGCACCTTGGAAGAGAATACTAATCGGGCCATAAGTATTATATATTGTAGGAATCCATAATTCAATCTCTATCTATATATGTGTTTGGATCTCATCTTGACCTTCCTTTTTCTCTCTCTTTGTCACAGTAATATATTTATGTTTTGTACTCCTTTCTTTTCCATATTAGCCTATTTTGCTACCTTATATAACAAACAATGTCTCATCTTTGCATACTTCTCATAAATGCCAAAGACAATTATTTGTGTAAGAGAGCCAAATTCATTAACCTGTACAACATACTATCATTGTGTATATGATATCTATGATTATGACATAACTTATCTACTTGGTCAATACTTGACTTGTATATATATGGTGTGATATTCTATGTCCTACGCTTACCAAAAGGCTTTACATCTTCTTCATGTATGTCCCCAGGTATAAGCCTTCCCAAGAGATCAATTAACATCTTATGCCACGACATATTCTGAAGTAACACCTTTTTGTGCTACTAATCTTTCTTATTCTTGTGTCTATATGTTCACTATCATTATGATACTCAAGGACTTTTAGTTGGCCATGGCTTCTCATTTACCATGATTGGTCAATATTAGACTCAATGTCCCACTAATAATCCCTAAGAGCTTACAACTCTTTTTAGCCATACAACCTTTTGCACTACTATAAATATGTAATAATCTCTGCTTCCTTGTTAAACAACATTATGAATGTTTGTTTCTTGTTGTTCTAAGATATTATATCTCCATTTAGCAAGAAACTATATCTAAAGGTTAATTTCATGCATCCGAATATCTTTTCTAATACAATGCTGCCCTATAAGCATCTCAGATATTTTCTTAATAGCGATCTTATGCTATTAATTAAAATTTCACTATTATTGGTACACTAGGTCAATCATTCATAAATGGTTAACCTTGTACAAATCATTTCACATAATATCTAACAGCATTAGAGTAAGAGACTTCCTACATGATTTTCAATGTAGAATTAATTTAAGGATGTATCCTATGACCTACACTATTGCCTTTTACTATGGGGGTATTGATGGGTTTACATTCTTTTATACTAAATTGCTGAAGGACTTTTTGATTGTGATTCTCTTGTAAAAAGCAATCAATTTCTCTGAGCAGTTCCTTTAGATCTTAATTTGAAGGGTATACTTTGTCTTATCCATATCTTTATCTCAAATTTTAAGGATAATCAATCTTTAATGACCATTAAAGAAGATTGTCTATTCTCAACTAATAACTTATTATTCACACAAAAGATAATGTAACTAATTTCTCTTAAACCACTTAATGCAAATACAATGGTTTTCATTAATCATTTGAAATTCATATAAGGCCTCAACTTAATGAAATTTCGAATACCTACTATATAAATGATTATCTTAATTCTTAAATGAGCCTCTAGAGCTTTTAAACCTTTTGTTCTATTCCTTTTTTATGGAACTTAGTGGTTACTTCATGTACTTTCTTCATCTAGTTTTCTTTTTAAGAATTCGGTTTTTCACATCCATTTGATGTGTCTACAAGTCTAAGCTAGTAATTATAGTCAAGACTAGTCTAATCATACAATAAATGGAAGGTATTTTCACATAATCTATACTTTTTTATTTTATATATCGCTTAGTAACTAAGCATGTCTTTTATCTCCTAATTTATTTATTTATTCTTTTCTTTACCTTAAGGACCATTGTTCTTAAGTGCTTTTCAATCACATGGATGGTCAACTAATGTCCTAGACATGATTTGTCCTTACTAGATTTATCTCTTTATCCATTACTCTTATTCAATTTCCTTCAATAGAGAACACTCTGACTTCTTGAATTGTATTAGGCTCTTCAATGTCTAATAAAGCACCTTTAAGTGTTGCCCTTTCAATTTTAAAAGTTGTTCAAGCATACTCTTATGGTTACTATAAAAAGTATAGTTGTTTATGCAACCTTCTCTCCTTGCATTAAGTTCTGACTCGGATCAACAAGTTGAAATACAACTATTTATACTCATTAACTTAACCTTGTATTTCATATAAAGATGTATACCTATTAATCTCTTCTTTACTTAGTAATTCATTCTTTAAATATGGTAATACTCTACTCAATTTTAGTAATATCTTCACCTTCATTTTCACCAATGAAGATATACCTTTTGATCTATTCTAAGTGTTTTGTAAAGATACATCTTACTCTTTGTGTATAATTCTCATGCATATGAGAATTATTATGGGCATAAGTAGCCAACGCAAGGGTCTTAGGACGCTTAAAAAATAGCTTATCATTATATCTATAAATCATAAAGTGTGAACGTAACTTATTTATAGAGCATTTTGTTAAGTTTGAAATATTAATTTGTGACTTATTACACCACAAGGGTAAGACTGTTTAAGCCATTACTAACCTTAACCATTTTGAGTAAGATTTTCATTTTCTCTCTTATCATTTCCATTTACTAAAAAGTGTTAAGAAATTTTTAATTAACTCATGATTCTTTTCTTTCATAGTTTTCTTGGAACTAATTTGACAAATATTTGCAATTTTTTTATCATAACTTAGAGTTTCAATTTCGTTGTTCATTGATACTTGACCATGTTCTTATAATATGTAATACCTAATCTTTCTAAAATTGAACTAAAACTAATGAGTTATAAAAGCAAGACCCTAGAATTAAAGGATTAAAGGCTAAGCAAAATTAGAGTAATATTTTAGATATCTAGAAATGAGAATACAAAGCTAAAAATGTTCTAAAATCAGAGCCCGAATGGCTAAATAAAATTATCCAAAAATGCAGTGGCATTTTTATAATTGAGTAACTTTTTAGAAATTCAAAGGAGGAAAATTTAAATGAAAAAATTGAATTTCCCAGGGTTTTTAGATGTTTTAAAAACTATAGGAACCCTTAGAATGGTTAAAACCCATCTAATGTGCATTTTAAGTCATGAGTTAACCCAAACTTTATCTAGATGATTTAGATGGCTCTAAAGCCCATAAAATTGAAAGTTTATGTCTTTAGTCAACTAGAGGGCTTAAATTTTCATATGAAACAATGATTCTAAAAAAGAAGTTAAAATGAGTGAAAACAGGAAAAATGAAATTGAAGGGCAAAACGGGGATTATAAAAAATATTATAACTTAACCCTTTCCTTCTTAAATCTCTCCAGCACGACCCAAACCCCTCAAAATAGAACCTAGATTATCTAAACCAGTAGCAAGAGGCACACCAAGGAGAAGGGAGAGAAGGAGGAAAACAAACCAAGAAAAGGTATGAAGTTAGGCACTTTTTCATGCTTCTTCCTTCACTAAGATGATTCTTCTCTTCAACCTCTCTCTCCTTATGGTTTTAGTTTCCTAAGTGGAGGATTTTCATGGCTGAACTTGTGGAAGAAGGAAAAGATTTGAGGAAACTAAGTTTTGCATCAAATTCTTCTCTTGAAAAGCTTTAAGATGATGTATGAAATAAGGTGCAAAGTTGGCTTCTCCTTACCTTCTATCTCCCTTTCTTGTTCAGCCACCATAGGGCTCATGAAGAATCAAAATGTTTTGGATGGTAACAAGGTAGAATCAAGGATTTTGAAGTGTAAGGAATTGAATTATACAATTAGATTCAAGAAAGGAGCACTAGAAAATAAGATATAGAGTTAGGGTTTCAATTGTACCTTGAAAGTTTTAGAACTTTAAGAGGATAACCTGTAATAGCCAATAATTCAAAAACTGAATTGAACCTAATAAACTGGTATAGAAACACCCTAAAGTAAGGTAAATTAAGTTTAAATGGAATTAGGATGTTAATTAGAACATCTTAAAATGTAGATTAGAACTTAAGGTTAGCTAGGAATCGGAGCCAAAATGGTCAAACGGAGAGCTACGAAAGTCAGTGGCATTTTCATAATTTTAGACAACTTTTAGAAAACACATATGAGGGATCTTTAAGTGAGAAAATTGAGTATTTTAGGGTTCTCAAATGCCTTAAAAATCCTAAGAACCCCTAAAATGATTAAAACTTATTTGGTATGTGATTTTGGTTATCAATTGGCCAAAACTTTAACCGAATGATTTGGTAAGATTTTAAATCCAATTTGGATAAAACCAAAGGTATTTTATGAATTAGAGACCTAAATTTCACGATGAAAAATATGGTTCTAAAAAAGGAATTGAAATGAGTTTAAACAAAGAAAATAAAGTTTAAGGACATAGTTAAATTTAAAAAATGTTATAAAATAGCCCCACCCTTCTTATAAATCATGACCCACCTTCTTCCACTCACCCTAACTAACTTTCCTTTGGTCAAAAACAGAACCAAGACCTATTGGAAGTGGCACACCAAAGAGGGAGCAAAGGAGAAGGAAACCAAGCTTGAAAAGTGTAAGTATTTACTTACTTTTCATGTTCTTCCCTTCATTAATGTTCTTCTCCTTGTTCTCCTCTCTCTTCTCATAGTTTTGATGTCTTAAATGGTGGAGGTTTATGGTAGGTTCAAAAAAGGGAAGGGAGAGTTTGAAAGAAATCAAAGCAACATAATAAACACCACTTGGTTAAGAATCAATTAAGGTATGTTTCTCCATGGCTAAGTTGCTCTTCTTGCTTCCTCCATGAATGCACTATTTTAGCCAACATAAGAGCACCATGTAGGGAGTTTGATTTTGATCTAAACTCGATAGAAATTAGGGTTTTGAAGCCTAAGAAATTATATGGAAGTAATAGAACTTAAAAAGAACCTATAGATAACAAGTTATGGAAATTAGGGTTTTGATTACACCAAGGGATTTATGAAACTTTTTAGTGATGATTTAGCTTATGTAAGAGTATGTTTAAGTTCTCAAGATATCTATAAAGTTTCACAAGTGGCAAATTCCCTAGAAAAATCAACAAAACCCTATAAGTTCCTATCTTAAGCATAGTCTTGGCCAAGGAGTGGTTCTTGTACCTAGGGAGAGTTTTTCTTAAGTCTAATGATAAAATTGGTCTAGAAATGAATTATAAACACCAAAGGAGCCATTGGTTTGAATTTAGAAATCATATTTTGAAAGTTTAAAGTTTAAAGTTCCTTTAGGCATAAAGAAGAAACTTGTGTTTGACTCCTTGAAATGAATATACGATGACTCTAATGAGTTTAAATAGAGTCATATGATTTAGATTGAATGAGAAATTAGAGCCAAGATAATGAATTATATGAGTTTCTTCATTATGACCTTATATGGAATCATATTCATGCCATAAGATAGAAGTAGTTTGTGTAAGCCTTATGTGAGGCTAGAAATGATTCTATTGATGTATTTGTGTCTTGTTTGATGTGTCTAGGCCAAGCAAACCAAGCCTTTTCAAAGTGTATATGTGAGGTTGAACCAAGGTGCTAGAGAATGAAGGAAGAAATTGTGTTTCTTGGATCAAGGTAGCTCTCCATCCTTTTTTATATGCATTTCTTGGTTGTCTAATTGTCATTGAATATTTGTACATGTGTTTGAATCATGAGACATACCTATAGCCATTGGTTTGATGTTATAGTACCATTATGCTTCTTGAATTGCTTTTGAATTATGAGATTGCTCTTTATGGGTAAGATTGTGTTAAAAGTCCCTTGGATTGGGTGAGATGAAGCCAAAAGTCTTAAGAATTAGTGAGATACGGCCAAAAGTTTCAAGAATGGATGAAGCTAAGTCAAAAGTCTCAAGAAAGTGGATGAGACTAATCCAAAAATCCTAAATAATAGGGTGAGACTAGACCAAAAGTCCTTAGAGCTTAGTTTTGATCTTGACATGTCTATATAATGTTGAAAACATGATTTGTTTGGTTCTTGAAAGTGTATTATGTATACTTGTGTTCTTTGACCTGATTATATGCCATATATGCTTACTTGAAAGGGTGAAAAAGCTATTGAGGTTCTTTGAATCTCACTCTCTCTTATTTTTCATCTACTCTTATCTAAGTGAAACCTAAGGAAGCAAAAATGGAGGGTGAGTGTGATTTGCATTACTTTAACAATATGATAGTTTTGATATAATTTAATATCAAAGTATGTATGTATAAGTTATGTATAAGATGTAAACCCTTGAGCATATGTAAAAGAATGTAAATATATTTTATGAACCAAATTTGGAGACAAATGAATGAAAATATATGATTTTGACATTCTAAAGCTTTGTCATGCATATGTATACAAACAAGTAGAATGGTAAATTCAAGTTCTATGATGATTTGGACCTACTGTGATGCTTTTATATGTTATGTTTAAGCTTTTGGACATGCTCAAATGGTCATGGTTCATATAGAAAGCCGTTTGGTACCATTTGATGCCATTTTGGCTCCATTTTTTACCATATTCTTGCCCTGATCCAAAACTAGACTAAATGGACAAATTTTTGGCATGAAATTTAGGAAACATATAGATCTCATCTAGAACTTTTCACATAGTAAAATAGCACTATTTTTAGATTCTAGAGTATTTATTATGATTTTTTAAAGTTGGCCAAATTATGCACTATTTTTAGACTCTAAAGAATTTATTATGATTTTTCATAAAGCAAAAGAGCACCACAAGAAATGATTCATTATGTTTCCATATGAACTATATGAATGCTATATGTATATGAAAGGCAATAAGATGGCTCCTAACTCCCCTAAGGCATGGAATTGAGCGCAGTAGCTCTTTCTTGGCCCCTGATTGAAAAAAGTTAAGTCTAATAAGTTTATGATGAGGCCATGGCTAGAGAATGAATGAATTTTTATGATACATGATGCATTTGATTTACATGAGAGATATGCATAGCATCTTTGCATCACATGCATGGCATACACTCATGGCGTTCTCGTATGTATTGACTTAGTCAAGATTAGCTACTGAGATTCTCCCGAATCTCACTTTTATTCTTCCACTAACCATTTTCAAGTTCACCAAGCAAGGAGAAGGATATTGATAGAGCCTATATGATAGTTATTATATATTAGGATGTTATTATGTATCACTTTTGATTTGTATACCAACTATGGCTTGGATAACACATTTGATGTATAATTATGACTACTTGATGTCTTATGATGTATAATATTATGTTCTAGAATGAAAATCTATGTATTAGCATGAGAATGTGCATATATGGTGGTTTATGACAAGTTATGGGCCTTATGTAAGTAAATGGCATATGATAAGCCATATTGCATGTACGTATAATTGAGAGCCAAGGGGGTCAAAAATTTGATCCAACCATTTTTTTTATGTTATGGAATGGTTAAAAAAGCCATTTAGGATGAAAGAAATGTGCTCAAAATGGAAGAAAACTAATTGAATCCCAAATGGTCCAAATTGGTACCACAATTGGTCTTAAATTTTTCATAAATAACTCATATACCAAAAGTGGCCTAAATGATCTAGTTTGAGTATAAAATTTGGCATGCATTTAAACTTCTCCCAGAGCTTTTTTTCAAGCTAAGAATCATTATTTTTGGAGCTGTACAGAATATTTTACAAATTTTTAAAATTGTGCAAAAATTTTAATTAGGTCCTGATACTGTTCACACAGAATAGTTCTGATTTTTCAAGTTTGATTATGTCTGAGTACTATAGTTGTAATATAGTTGACATTATAAGTTTTCTAGAGCCACTAAGTTTGCATAGAAATGAGTTGTATAGAGGAAGTTATAAATTTTTGAAGTTAAGGGTCTGATTATGTTTGAGTATTGTAGTAGCCACTAATATGAAAGGTTTTTCATGAGCCAAATGAGCTCAAATGCTCTTGAAATTTTTACAAAACTTAGGTCTCATCTCAAGCTTTCTATGGCCACTAAAAGCACCTAATTTGGAATTGTGTAACTTAAGATATGCAATTTCAAAATTTAGATCTACTACATGCCTCCAATTCTAACCTATATTATTGTTCTATTGCATTTGACTAGGCAAATGAACTCAATTTTTTCTGAAATTTTTACAACATGTAGTTCACATCATAAGCTTTCTATAGACACCTAATTTTTATGATTTGGAGTTGTATAGCCTAAGTTATGAATTTTTTAAATTAGTGTAGATTTTGTATCTTCGCCGTCATTTCGGGTTCTAGCCACTTCTTGGATATTCCATGAGCTTAACATGATGAAATGGTTATAAACAAACTTGTCTATGATGAAAATAAATTAAGAAAAAAATCAAGGTTGCACATTTATAGCTCAAAATGACTTGTAAATGGTTCAATTTCAATGTTAAAAAGCCTATATATGTATGGACGTAAACTTTGCTATTATCTTCATATATTGTATGATTGAATTAAGTAAGCTAGATATGACATTTTATAATGTCTAAAACACTTAAATGCTTCTAATGTATAGGAGATTAAATAGATTAAACCATATTACAAATCAATATCTCACTCTCACTTTCTTTAGACCACATATGTAAGAATGAATTAATGTAATAAATTCTAAATTTTAGTTCCTTTTCTTTTATGTTAATGGAGTTTTCATGGAAAATCAACACTCAAATATTAAATTAAGAAAACAAATGATAAATATTAAAATTTGTCGAATATTTGAATACTATGTAGGATGGGTTCATCCTTTATGTAAAACTAATCTTGCATACTTCAATATCCTTTGACTTCAACTCTTATAATCCTTCTTGTATAAAGGTATCTACTTTTGAAAAATAGCCAACAATATTTTATAAAGGATTCTCAATCCTTAGCTATGTGGTTTATGGCCTTTAACTCATTTTTGTTTAGCACAATTATGCGCAAAGTGATCCACTCTTAAGCAAATATAATGCTTGACTTTTACCATGTCAAGCTTCTTTTTATCATGTGTGCTTGTCTTCTTAATTCTTCATTGAACTTCTTAAAATTGTTAGTCAAATGCTCTCTTACTATAAATGTGTCATTCTCTTGCATACTTAGACTTTGAAGTCGCAGTTGTTTCAATCATATAAGCATTTATAGGAGTCTAGCAGCTTTTAAGCACTCATAGCTAAGCTCTATATGATGAGCAATTATAATTAAAATGATGCTCCTTTTGTGGGTCATTTTCACTTTAATATGTTGTTAGTTTATAGGTAGAAACCTTATGATAGTCTTTGCTAAGTTATATTTCCATGTTTAACTTGTATATGCCATTGTTTAGTAGTTTTTTAGCATCATATTCTTCTCTAGGACTAAGAACCCTAGGATATCAATCTCTCTCATTAACACTATCTAGCTTGTTTCTCTTGTCAAGCCAAGTAATGATATTTCTAATAGCCATAATCATAATTTAATTACTACATAGATATAGCATAGAAGATCTATATATGCATGGTATTATATTTGTATTTGGAACAAACTTTGACCAAATTAATAATAACATTATTAGGTTCATGATCGAAAGTCTACACTTGGTATACTTCCATCTCATATTTCTTGAGAATATCTTTACTTTTTTGTTGAATTCATCAATAAATATTATTTATACTATAGTTTTTTAGATAAGCCTTTGGATTGCCAGTCCAAAAACTCCCATTTATTTAAGTTTTTCTCACATTCTCCTATATTGATAATATAATGTTTTCTTACAAAGGTTTATCTGCAATGCACACTTATTATAAAAAAATTTAATTTTGGTTTTTCAAATTTATCTCCAAAATACTGACTAAATTAATGTCTTCTAAAACATTATTAGGGAGTGGCTTGATCAAACTTAAAATCTTTAATAACTAAGAAATTTCAATCCCTCACACCTTTAGATTAATCTAAACACTTTTTTTATATTATTAATATGTATTCATATAATTTATATGGAATATTCCTAGGTTTATAATTACTTATTTAGGGGAAATATATTTTTAAAATTCAAAATTAAAATTTTTATGAATTTTTCGGCACATAAAATCATCATTTAAAACTTTTTAAAATATGAAATATGACCATTTGATGCCTAAACATATGCAACTTATATATCATTTTAAAGCTTTTAAGATTAGGAATTTTTAGAGTCTAAAACTTGCCTCATAGAAGGTGAGGCATGCCCTTATGCACTTTTTGTTTACAAAAGTAGCTGAGAAATAAAAAATAGCGAAGTCCACAATCTTAAGGTGGCATGCGCAGCCCATACTCCACCTTAAGGGTAGCTTTCGACCAAATCTTACTTCCATTAGACTTGTTTTGATCTCCTTTTCTCATTGGTATAAGTGTCAGGTTAAACAGAGATGAGGGTAAACCACACTTTCTATCTCTAAGAGTGGCAAAACCACTTCTTCAACCTCATTCCTCTACAACTATTCTAAATAATTACATAAATGCCATTCTCAAGGGGGCTTTTTTAAAGACTCATATCTCCTTTATTTTAACTCTAATTTATGCAAAGTTTGTGTAATCGGAAAGCTTGCAACATGATCTTTCCAATGGTTATGGATTACACAAATCCATGACCTAATGAAAGAGAAATAGCCCTTGAAACAACCCTAGTTGACCATGATTTCCAAAAAATCCATTTCGAATGGCCAATTTCAAACGCTCATATCTCTCTCAATACTTGTTCATTTAAAGCAATCTTGGTGGCATTGGAAAGCTTATGTAACAAGCCTTCCAATCGTATATATCACTTACTTCAAGTCATGGATTATAATGAGAATGCCAAGCCTAAAAAGTTGGTGATTTCTTTGCCAAAAATCTGAATCTTAAAGACTTAATTTCTCTCTTATGATTTATGCATTTTCTACCATCTTTTTACCACACAATTACTATACTATAGTCTTGTTTTTAGTGTTAATTATGTGGTCTAGTTTTGTCTCTATGCAAAATTGCCACTAAAAGGCATTCTTACTTTAATTTATATTTTATGCAATTTCTTACCTATATAACATACTATGCATGAAATTAACATTTTGAATGGCAATTGAAACATACAAAAATAATGATTCGAGCCTAATTAGGCTATAGTATCGATGAAGAAAAATTAAAAATAAAGTTCATATTCTAAGTCAGATTTGAGTACTTACTTAGGTGCAGCAAAATCTTGATATTCCTCGTATCTTCCACCCCATGCCATTAGGGCTAGAGACACTAATGAATCTCTAATCTCTTTTCACAACAAATCCACCATAGTCAAAGGAAGAAGAAAAGGTTTTTCACTATTTTTTGTGTCTTTTCTATTGTGCTTTAGAGAAAAGACTTACACACTTCTATACAAATAGAGAGAGAAAGAGAGAGAGAGAGGCCACTATCACACACTTCTATACAAATAGTTTTTTATCTAACCCACTCTCCCTTTATTAGATAATTATATTTAATTCAAATTAATTAATTTGAATTTGAAAACCAACTCTTTTATTTTAAATTGTGAATTTAAAAAATTAATTAATTAATTAATTAATTTTCTCACATAACAAATTAGGTCACATTTCTAGTTAAATCAACTTTTTAGTATCACTCCATTTTCTAACATCTTTAGGATTTCTTTTAGATGCAAATAAGAAAATGCCTTTTTTGTTTCACAAAACCAAAAAAATGTCATATATATATATGGATGACCGCCGGGGGGGAGAGAGAGAGAGAGAGGGAGAGTTCATTGCCTTTTTGTTTTCACAAAACCAAAAAGAATTCATTGCTATTGGATTGCAAAACAAGTGCGGCTTAAAGATATTTGTACAGCAAGAGTAGAAACAATGCTCCCTAATTTCGACTAAGCTTATTGAAAAGAGAATCAGTTATGTTTAAACAGCAAATGAGAAACTAGTTTTTTTTTTCTTTTTCAGGAGCATTGGAAGGTCTCTATCGTGTAAAGATGAGAAAGGAAATAAAAATTGCTTTCGGGATGTTTGGAACATCTGCAACCGTTTCAAATATATAATTTTGAAGAATCAAGAGTGCTATTCAATTTTCCTCATAAATACACATTTTTGAACTGCATTTCTATTCAGGGACCTCCACTTAAACATTTCCTTTACATTCAAAGCAAGAAAATGCAAGTTCTTAGTGTAGGAAGGAATGTCGTACATTAAGATATTATGATATCATTGTTAAAATTACGTGCCAGAAGTCACTTTCCCCCATTAAAAACAAATATTGAGAAGAAGAACAAGGGGGAAAAACGGGAAACACGTGGGGCTGAATGGCTTCAGTGAGGCTAGGGTGGAGCTGAATCATCATCAATATTATAAGACTATAATTGTAAACCACAGATATCTATAGAATCTAATTAAAAAATTAAAATTATAAAGATTTAATAAAAATTCATATAAACTACAAATATCAAATAAGTAGTTTAGTTTATTGAAGAAGTATTATTTTATATCATCAATTTTCAAGTGTCAACTTGATAGAATATCCCGCTAGCAATTTTGGTAAGAAAGTAACCAAACAGATAATAGGATGTTCTCTTTTTAAAATTATGAATTTTAAATTGTAAATTAAGTAAAATTTTAAAAACCAACAAATAATTTATTTATTTATTTATTTTGGCCGACATCGTTTTAATAACCGTGCGTTCGGACTGAACCTCTTCTCGACTCCCCACCAACTCTAAATAGCCATAGGTAACTAGACTTGACTTTGCCACGAAGTCTTTGCCTCTTTCCCTTGCTCACTCTGGCATTTTCCTTTCTTTTATGTTAAGTCTTCTTCACAAATTTTTAAATCACCTCTCTGGAGATCGAACCTCACGACAGGAAAAAAAATATAGCTCCGATCCAAGATGGGTTCTTTGTGGTTTCTCAAACTCGTCCTTAAATGCATTGATTTTCTTTCATGGTATGCATGTATTATATATACATTTATATCCTTCATTTCGCTCATTTCTATGGCTGCAATTTTTTTGCTTGTGATCAGATTTGAAAATCTGTAATCTTTGCCCATATCTTCACATTAACAGTTCAATGTTGTAAATGGTCTCTCTAAAATGTAAAAATGGATCTATTAGACCCTCTCCGCCTCCTTGCACTTTCGATTAACTCTCTGTTGTTTTCATATATAGGCCTGTTCTTGCTTTGGCGTATCCTCTGTAAGTCTCTCTCTCTCTCTCTCTCTCTCTCTGTGTTTTGGTGTAGAACATGCTTCATCATCTATCCCTTTGCCCTTTTCTATCCATTTTATCTGTGCTTTACTGGGTATTCTAGCTGCATGTTTCAAAATGCGGAGCTCTGTGGCCTTTCATATTCGAACAAATACTTTAAGTTCTTTGAAAAATTCTCAGGTAGACCCATAGTACCCCAAAAAAAAATTGTAGAATGAGCGAATGATGAATATACTGGTAAGCATGTTAGGTATATTTTTCAGTGGGGTATCACTTTCTGACATGTTTATGTATATGTTCCTAATTGGCTCGGTTTATATAATTTTTTGTAGACTGGATCTACTTAATAATCTTTCAAGTTCTTTAAGTGTTTATTATCAAGGTTTCTAATAAAATTTTAATATACGGACTTTTTTACAATTCAGCATTAATTATTGACTTGTTAAAAAATGTTCTTTCATTTGCCCTAATTCTATTGGCAATCTAATAGCAAATATTGAAAAAATGCGCCTAAGTCTTTCCTTCAAATTATTGTTTCACTGATAGTTATGCTGTTTTTGTTGTCTATGATGATGGTGTTATGTGGTCAAAGATGTGCTTCCATCCAAGCAATTGAGAGTGATAGCCATTCAGACACTCGGAATTTGATCTCTTATTGGATACTTCTCTCATTGATATACCTCTTTGAGTATACTTTTCTGAAGCTTCTTCACTGGTAAATCGTTTACTCTATCATTTGGCAAAAGGCTTTAGTTTAACACACATTTTCTGAACTTGAGTTATATATATATATATATATATATATATCTGAGCAATTGTTAATTTCCATTGAAGTGAAGCTTTTTCAAGTAAATTTGAACCGGAGAACTAAACAGAATGATTGATTTTCTTCCTTGATTATATTTTACTGGCTGTATCTTATCATCGAAAGTTAAAATTGCATTAACTGTAATATTAGATTAAGGTTCTTCACGAATCTTACTCTTGCATCCTCATCTTCAACATCAGGTTTCAGTATTGGCATTACATGAAGCTAATGATCATTGTCTGGCTCGTGATACCAGACTTTGGAAGAGCTTCTTATGTTTATAGTCACCTCATTCAGTCATGCATCTCCATGAATCCACATGCAGTCATAAGCAGATTCAGGAACTGGAAGAAGCTATTTGTCAAGAAAGAAAACTTTCTAATGCAGGCCGAGAAATATATATCAGAGAATGGAACTGAAGCCTTAGAGAAACTCATTACTGGCAAGGTATAAATCAACATATATACTAGGTATATAAATGGATAGGAGTACAAAGGCTAAAAGTCTTCTGCTGCTATAACTTAGGATTGGGAGATGTTTGGTACATTGTTATTTCACATTCCTTGGTATTTTAGGTACCATGGTATTTAAGATTTTCATGTTAGGTATGACAATTGAAAGTTTTCGTGGAAGGCATACAATTGGTGTTTTATAGAAGATAACAAAGATAAAAGGGGTGTGATGTGAAATGGTGTCATCCTACTCCTCTTGTTATTTTGGATGGCACTGAGCATCTTGGATATTCCTATACCAAAACACCGGCATCATAGATGCCACCTGAAATTCAAGGTACTCGGGTAAAAATGAGTATACCAAATGCCTTCTTGAAAGTGCTTTAGGAAAGCAAGTTTTTATGTCCCTATATATATGACAAAGGCTGCATACTGGTTTTAGTCTATAAATGGGTTGTTTGAATTCAAATTTACTCACCACCACTTTCATTTAAGTTGCCTATACGTCTTTGTCTGAATCTTGACTACTGAGGAATTAAGCCAATTATCCTTTTCTTCTATTGAAGAACACGAAGCAAAATTTTGATGCTGAAACAAAAAAAGCAGTTCCAACTACAGAGAAGAATGAAATACGACAGGTGATTTCTTTTATCTAATTCTTGTCATGCATTTATTGGTATTTTATAAAAGATAACAAAACTAAAAGTGGTGTGATGTGAATTGGTGTCATCTTATGCCTCTTGATATTTTGGATGACTCTGTGCATCTTGGATACTAGTATACCAAAACACAGGCATCTTAGAGGCCACCTGAAATGCGAGATACTCAGGTCAAAATGAGTAATACGAAATGCCTTCTTAAAAGTGCTTTAGGAAAGCAAAGTTTTTTTGTCTCTATATATTTGAGAAAGGTTGCATACTGGTTTTAGTCTATAAATGGGTGTTGGAGCTCAAATTTACTCACCACCCCTTTCATTTAAATTGCCTACTTATTTTTGTCCTTATCTGAAGCTTGACTACTGAAGAATTAAGCCAATTATCCTTTTCTTCTTTTGAAGAAAACACAGCAAAATCTTGATGCTGAAACAAAAAAAACAGTTCCAACTACAAAGAAGAATGAAATGCAACAGGTGATTTCTTTTATGTAATTCTTGTCATGCATTTATTGGTATTTTATAAAAGATAACAAAACTGAAAGTGGTGTGATGTGAATTGGTGTCATTTTATGCCTCTTGATATTTTGGTTGACTCTGTGTGTCTTGGATACTAGTATACCAAAAACATAGGCATCTTAGAGGCCACTTGAAATGCGAGATACACAGGTCAAAATGAGTATACCCAACGCCTTCTTAAAAGTGCTTTAGGAAAGCAAGTCTTCATACTGATTTTAGTCTATAAATGGGTGTTTTAGTCTATAAATTGCCTACTTATTTTTGTCCTTATCTGAAACTTAAGCCAATTATCCTTTTCTTCGACTGAAGAACACAGCGCAAAATCTTGATGCAGAAACAATAAAAGCAGTTCTACCTACAGAGAAGAATGAAATGCAACAGGTGAAGTTTTAAAGCAATTCTTGTCATGCATTCTTTTGTCTTTTTATTGCCAGTTTTAAACATGAAGGAAATGAAACATCCAAGGTAACCTAGTTTAGAATCTTAAGGACAAAACGTTGACTCTAAAATTCTACCTCTCCAGTTCTCCTTTTCTGGGTTGATATATTTGATAAATGAGGAAAGAGCAAGAATATTGCTTTTTCTTTTTTAATTGTGGTAGTAGATCATCTACAATTTTCTGAAGGAGCTTATCTTCCAACCTTATTGTTTTGTGCAGACAAATAAAGTAAGGCTTCAAACGGAACAGAGAGACATCAAAGATTTGGAGATGATTGAAAAAGAGGAAGTTCCTAACGACAAGCAAGTAAGATTTCTTATTACCTTCACTTAGAAAAATAAATTTTTTTCCCAAGGAAAAGTCAATTTTTTTACTCTAAGCTGGTTATTTGTGAATAAATTAGGTCTGTAAATATTTACAGTTGTAGAGAATTTTTTTTTTTCCTTTTCTTTTGATTGCCAAGAAAAAAATGAAAGAAAAGAAATATGTGAGAAACTAAGTGATAACGAACGACTAACAAATATTATTGGAAAAAACCACAGGGTGTGATCAAATCTTGAGGAGTGTGAGTAATTTGCAAAGGGTTTTTGGATTCAGTGCTCCGCTTCTTCATGTAAAAAAGAATGTTTGGCAAGAATATGGTTCAACTTGTTAAAATTTGCTATCCTTAGAACACCAAAGGATCGTGTATTTGTATTCTAGCTTTAGAAGAGTACTTGGGTATAAATTCCCCTTTCTTGTATGCATGAGTGACCATAACTAAGTTTTAAAAAATTATATTTAAAAAAGTAAATAAATAAATAAATATGCATGCTTTCTATCATATTAGGTTGATTTGCACTAAACTTCTCCTCTATGCCAAGTCTTCAACATTGCAGGCGAATACAGCTTTGTGCAGCCTCAAATTGAATGAGAACACATCATCTGCCATAGTGAAAACTGAAGGAATAACGGCAAAAGAAACGGCGGGTGGAGAATCTTCTCAGAGTTGTGCATCTCAGAATGTCCAAAAAGAGTGGACTTGTGCTATATGCCAGGTGACAACAAGCTGTGAGAAAAACCTGAATTCCCACCTGCATGGGAAGAAGCATAAAGCTACTTGCGAAGCACTGAAGGCTAAAAACCAGCTTGTTGCGGTGAAAGTTGTCATGAAGAAAAATGATAAGTCAAATGGAGAAGCCAAAAAGATGATAGATACTGCCAATGCATTGGAACAGAAGATCACAACCAATCATCATCCAAAAATAGAGCAAGAGAATGTTGAGATTATAAATGTACAAAAGTATGAAAAGCCAAAGGGGAAGTTCATGAATAGTTTGCTTGGTGCTGTACCAAAACAGAGAACAACTCAAGATCAGGAAAATAAAAGCAAAGGTGTTCATGCCAATAACAAGGTGCAAGAATTGCAGAGGAACATTGGAACATCCGTTGGAATGAACAATTCCAGATTTAGATGTGATATCTGTAATGTAAATTGCACTGGTGAAGCGGACTTGGCTTCTCACTTAAAGGGTGGGAAGCACTCGGCTCAAATTCAATTACTATATGGATCCTAGGTAGAAAATGAGTCGTGTGCTTTAGATTATTGCTAGTTGCTGCATGGGCTAACATAGTTAGAAAGGTGTGGCGGTGATAGGGGTCTGCAGATTGGTAATATATGACTACGTGGACATTGTATTCAAGTTGAAACTATAAACTAAAGTGCAGAGACTTTTTGGGAGTATATCTACTCCTTTGGTATGCGTGATTATGTTCTAATAGCAATATCTACCTTTACAGTTCTAGAGTTTGAATTCTTTTCATATCAGGAGTTTGTATTAATGATAAATTCTTTTTAAAAAAACAAAATCGTGAGACCTAATTCATAGGTGAGTCTTTGTTCGTGCCTTGATAGCTCTTACATTACCGAACATAGGTATCATACGATGAATGTAGAGCTACAAGAGGATTCTATGCCTACCACTAGTATTTTAATTGGTAATACTAGAGTAATTTATTCTAATAAGTGTATTGAAAAAGAAAAAAGAAAAGCCCTAATCTCCACTTTGAAACTATGAATACTACTATTTGTATATTGCCATATATTTGCATGGGCATTCTAGGAATTTGAAATCTTTTGTTCCTAGTTTCTATTGAGTCAGACCATAATTTTTTGCACATTGTTGACTTTTCCTTGCTTTACGAACCTCTTAATTAGCCGATATAATACAACCCCTCCCCCCCCCCCCCCAACCCCCTCCAAAAAAAAAAAAGCTGGTTAGCTCACGTTAAGATGGTAAAAGGATTATCTTAATTATTTATTTTATTTTGTTTTTTCTTCTTGGCCAAATTTATTTTATATTATTGCAATTGTAAGATTTCCAACTTGAGTATTAAACCGAGATTTGTGGGAGTGGGGAAAGTATGAAACTGAGTGTGTTATCACATGACAAATTATGATATTTCATTTACAATAAAATTTTGGATAAATTATATTTTTTCCTTTTAAAAGATATTCAAATTATAAAATTACACTCCCCTCTATGCTATTTATATATTCATAAACCATTATTAAATTTCTTATATTTTATAAAAACTTAAATGGTTAATTTTTTTCCTTCAACTAATAACCCATCATGCACTTGATCATGATGTAATATTTAATTTTGAAAATTTCTAATTAAACAAAACTAACAATAATATAGATCTAGTACATAACTTTAGAATACTAAATATAGAATTAATTGAGAGCGTATCTAATTTTTTTATAGTTATAATTGAATCTGGCGTGACTAAATCTTCATTTCTATAGCCTTAAACTTGATAGCGGCTTTAGATAGGGAAGCTCATAAATTAAGGTTAGAGAAGGAGAGTTAGCCTAGTCTTGAATAGTGTATTACTAGGTTTTCCCATTACAGGCTTTAGCAACCCACACTTTTAATTGTTAATTAAATTTAAATTTAAATATGTGTGGAGTCTAATTATTGTATGATCACTTTAAACAATCTAGGTCTAAAATATCTCAATGGACTGTTAGCTAACCCATATTTTGAAAACAAAAAATGCAATTTATGTGAGCCCACAGAATAAATTTTTTTCAATATTCTCTCACTTAGGTCACATTAATTATGTCTTAATGAAATTTATTTTATTTTGTAAAACAACTCTCGAGTTGACAAAGTAATAAAACTTTATATGTGCACTAAACAAAATAGTCATAAAATAACACAACTAATGTAATCCCCTTCAACACAACCATCAATATTGGATTATAGCAATCATATGCCCTCACATACTTTCAATCTATAGTCACAATTATCAATAATCATGCTAACATAGATTATAAGTCTAAAAGTATAATAAGAAATAGCTCTCAAAAGTAATTAATAATATACTATTTCTTTTTAGTTCTTTGTATGATTTCTCAATATGTTCAAGTGATAGGAGAAAACACTTGGCTTAAAATATTCCTATATACCTTAAATAACTTTATCTTGAGAATACTGTTTAGTGTCAATAAAAATATATCATAACAAATAGAATGGTTATATTTAAGATTGACACTATGTCTTTAAAATATATGTTGTACCTAAGCTTTGATTACAAGCAAAGTACCAAACATAATGATAATCATCAATAAACACATTAAATAAATGCAACAACAAATTATATCAATTAGATATAACAAAAGTAGGTGATATATATGGAATCATCCTATAAATACAAAATGTATATAACTTCCACTAACTTAGGAGATTAAAAGATTCTAAAATATCCATACATTTATCATATCTTAAACTATATGTTTTTAGCATGTCTTAAATTATATGTATTGTATACTTTTAGTTAGTGAATCAACCTTTAGCTAGTGAAATTATGAATTTTTATTCCAAATTTCACCGACCTAACCTGTCATGAGACATACCCATCCTATAAATAAGCTAGAAATGCTATAGCGATAAAAACATTTAGTTAGTAGAGTTACAAACATGTATTTCATGAAAATGGACCAATATGATTTTAAAACTCAACAACTTTATTTCCTTATTATAAATATTTATGAAAGAAATATATATATATATATACATATGTAACAACAGAGTATCATTAATATAATCACATTGAAAATTTTTAAATTTCGTTTATAGATCAACTAAACTCAAGGCTTCATCAGATATTATGCTTTGTGAAAACTAGTTATAAATATTGATTTGACACTTTAACCATCACACATAAACATCCATAACCAATTATTTTGTAGCCCAAACAAACAAAATATTTAGTGAGCTTAATGTTCTTAGTAATTTACTAGCACCATAAGATTTCCTCTATAAATTTTAATAACTTAATTTAAGATTACTCAAGTATCTAAGGTTGTTGATAGTGTCAGTAAAATGCCAATATTTATGCCTACTAGATCACAAAGTAATGCTACTTAAACAATGAAAACAATCTAACCTATTTGACCCATAATTAAGAACCTTGAACATGTTGGGTTTTATTACCTTACACATATGAGACAAACCAAAACATGTCAAGTTTAGTTGCAAAGGATTTTTATATCCCTATTCATGTAAAATGAATTGTACTGCCACTCATCTTAGGCAACAAATATTCAATAATGTTTATTAAACCATATGAATACATATTAAGCTAGTTAGAAAAAAATTTTAATCACACTAGAAGACCTTAATAATTTTTAAATAAGGTTCATTAGTACACAAAATTTTAGTAATACCTTATTTTCCTCAATCTCTTAAGCATTTAACATGTTTCAAGAAAGTCATCAAACAAGATATTCATTTAGAAACTCACCTTATATAATTCCCACTATTAGGTCCAAGATATTGATGACAAAAATAAGAAAATTGATAACCTAACATTGACTTACTCAATACACATAAATAATTTCCTCATCAATTTTTACTATTAAGTGAATTTGAGCATTTAATTCATAATAGTGACTCTCACTTACTAAAAACATCCAAAAAAAAATTTCTTAAAATGCCTATAATTATCACGACACACTTATAACAAGTTACAAGCTCACAATCAATGGTAAGGAATTTACAATCATTGGCTCAAAGAAAATTTTATGAATTTTTTATAGAGTCCCTTTGACAACAAAATCATATCAACCTATAAAATGATCCCTTGACAAAGGATCTCATTGCCTAAATAAACATGTAGTTGCTTTCAAGTCACATAAAGTAACATTTTACATTTGCAACAGACTTTTCTTCAATTAGATAGTCAATTTTGGCCAAATATTTAGCTCATAAATTGGGCTATAAACAACTATAAGATGGGAAATACAACCAAGGTGCCTTATTGTAGAATTTCAATTCTACAAATCATTCTATTTTTATTTTCATTAAACCCACTATCAATAATACTTTCACATAAAAAAATAATTTGACATTCTTGTAGTATTAAAATTAAAACATCAATTATTCATAAACAAGGATAAAATAATATTTATATAGAATTAATTCCATTGATCCCTTGTCATGTTTCACCAAGAAACAAGTTATGGAAATAATTTTCACATATATACATAAAATATGAGTGTATAAATAACAAACTTTATGTCTTACTGCATTTCCAATAATTGAAACCTATCAAGACCTCTATTATAGCATTATTGTTATTCATGGCAAAAGGGACTCATTCATAAAATTGCAACATGGTTAGTAAAATAAGCAATGTCAAAATAGCTTAAAAGACAAAACATGCTATTTTAATGAGCATCAAGTGCATCACCATAAACTCCCCATTGGACAAAGATTCCAACATACTATTAGTTTTTTTTTTTTTCCATGAAGCCAACTATAATAGAAAAGGATTATGTTATTTAAAGAATTTACTTCCTTTGGGTAGATAAAAACTCTAAACCACATACCTTGACTGATAAAAGAGAACACATAATATTGAAAAATTCATTCTCTTTTGGTAGATAAATAATTCAAATTATATACCTTAATTCAACAAGGAAATATATAATCTTGAAAAATCTATCATTTATGGGTAGATAAAACCTCTCAACCTGTATCTCCACTTTAAGCTTCATGTAGTACCATAATTAATATACTTAATGACCCCCTTTTAAGTAAGTGACTATATATAATCATTCAAATAATTCCATCAATAAGGAAAATAAATGATTTTGTAAATTTTTTATGGGCGAATTATTTTGGTAATAAACACCCACAACAATTTACAAAACAATATTCTCATATTAAAATGAATAAAATTGTCTCATCTCCATTCAACAAGGTAACTAAATGATTTTGTTAAACTTTGATAAATGAATCACTTTGGTAATAAACATTCACAATAATTTACCAAATAAGGTTTTAGACTAAGAGAAAATAGGATCATGCTTAATTTCCTATCAACAATGGAAATAGCCATATTTGTAAAATTTTTTATAGATAACTTTCTTCAATGATAAGCATCCGTAACAATTTTACAAAATAAAATTCTCATATGAGAAAAATTTATATATGATGATACTTCACCAAATGTATCCATAAAGATAATTTATGAATCATTGTTGCAATTAAAATATGAACAATAATTTATTACTACAAATTAAATTTTAAATATTACAAACATAAACTCTTTTAAAATATAACATTAAGAGCATATAAACTATATGCCTAATGCCACAGTACTGGGCTCCTTAACAAATTTAATCAAAGCCTGCAAATTTCATGTGTAAATAAATTCCAAAATCCTAAAAGCCTCAACTTATTTAAAATGAGGCAATCTCTAAATCACTTAACAAGTATAATGTGAAAAAGATGGCTATATATAGTGTGCAAGATGTTAATCAAAAACATTAGGCAAATAACAACTTAATTCCTAATAATAGCATAATTTTCTAGTAAAAAAATTGCATTAATGCATGTTAAACATTCCTAAAATGTACTAAATTACCTAAAATAATTTCCAAAAAGAGAAGATAATTTAAAATACTCCCAAATGTGTCGATGATAGTGGTCATTTTCATCTAAATAGATCAAAGACATAAGGATTATTCATATTGCAAATCAGTCAGAGAAAATTAAATTTGATCAATTAAATAGGATATTATACTAAATGTACCCTAAAGGATCAAATCATGAACCATAGTTCAAGTTAAAACATGAACAATAATTCCAATTATGAATTAAATGTTAAATAAAGCAATATTTAATTTTATTAATTTAAGCTTAAAAGCATATAAACCATATACCTATCCAAGGAAAGTAAAGTCTAATTTCATGTTCTACATATATGAAAATACCCCTCTAAATTTTTTTGTAATTTTTTAATGTCAATTACTATCCCAAAAAATAAAACAATAGATTTTACCATAGAAAAAGCAAAAAAAATTATAAATAATTTTTCTAGATGCAATAAAATAAAACAAAAAATACCAAAAAATTCAATTAACAAAAAGGAGAAAAGAATAATGACACAAAAAAATGTGCCAATTAAGGTTGAGGGTGGCTAGCCTCAAAAACATGCAAGGAGGCTTTTTTATACAAAGAATCAAATTAAAAACTACATCTAAATCAAGATAAAAAAATTTCCAATCATGAATGACTTGAAAGAAGAAAATTAAAATTCTCTATACATAGATATTCATATTATGCAAGTGATACATCAACAGAAAGTCTAGTAATAAGAGGATTAAAACCCCTAAAATAATTTGCATTAATCAGATAATTGCAAGGAGAAAGCAAAAAATTGAATATGTGTAATTACATACAAGGATCATATTCTCTAAAATTATACACAACCTAGTTTCTGATACCATATGTAACATTTTATTATAAAAAATTCTAATTAAATAGAATTAACAATAATACAAATCTAGTACATAATTTTAGAACACTAAATATAGAAATAATTTAGAACGTACCTAATTTTTTTCATAGTTGCAAATAACTAAATCTAGTGTGGTCAGATCTTCCTCTCTATGGCCCTAGCTTTAATAGCAGTTTTAGATAGGGGAACTTACAAATTAAGGATAGAGAGGGGACCCAGCCTAGTCTTAAATAATATCTTACTAGATCATTCCATTATGGGTTTTAATAAAACCTAATAGTCTATACTTTTAATCACTAACTAGACTTAAATTTAAATATATGTTGGGCCAAAATAACCATATGATCACTTGAAATAATTTTGGGCCTAAAATATTTCAATTGACCATTAGCTACATGTATTTAGAAAATAGAAAATGCAATTAATATGAGCTCACAAAATAAAATTTTTCCAACACATAAGTCACTCGCAAATGTTTTACACACAAGATATAAGATTTTTTGGTACTTGGATTAAAAGCACTCCCTCTTCTGATCCGTGCAAGGAGAATTTTCTTGATATTGGTTGGAATAATTTGATATGATAGTATTGTACTTCTTTTTTTTGGTTTTGTTGTATAACTGGGCTAATCTTTGTTCTAATATGATGAAGTCACGAAGGGTAAGGACGAGCATTGAAAGTTTTAAGCATTCCTACCCACCAAACAAAAAATAAAGAGGATAGAGTGATGGGCATTACACTTGAATTTTCTTATAAATCAAATGCATCAAGCATAAGTTTTCTTCCTTAAAAGATATGAGAATGGATTAAACATTTGATATAAAACATATGTTAATTTAACCAAGTTACTTGTTCATTACCTCAATTTGAATTCACATTTTTGTAAGTGTCAAGGTTTATAAAATTAGGGTCTTGATTTGGATTGGTAAGAGTTTGTGTTTATATTGCCATATACCTCACTTTGATCTCACTTATATTGTTTGTTTTTATTTACATCAAGAAACAAAAGTAATGACCATTCAATCTTCTGACTGGCAAGGAAATGGCAGAATTCAAATTCCTTAAAGTAGAAACTATCTAAAGTGCCTTTAAAGTAGCTTGATTGTGGCCATTGAATGATTGAATGATTAGAAGCGAGCCATGTCACACATTGAATGCGAAACACACCATTTCATTAATCAAAACAGTGCATCTTGAGATGGGATGAAGAAAGCCTCCAGAGTTGATGACGATATGGTGCATTGCAAGGCAAAAAATCTAGTAGAACTCTTACCTTCGATTTTGCACTCTCTTGCTCATAGAAGGCAATAGCTCCTTTGATTTGGCACTTCCCTCTTCAACAATTATGGGATTTTATTGTTGATGCAGTCATTGGTGGTGAATGAGGATTTCTAGCACATTCTACTTAGCCACATCATAAACGTCAATGGGAAGCAAGAATCAAATTTATCTACAGGAAAGCCCTTGTTTCACCCTTACCTCCATCAAAGGCATTGTTCATCATTTTGCCATCACAGTCTGCAAGAAAGCCAATGTCAACATGAACTAAGGGTTACCTTCACACCTCTCACTTCTACCTTTATCACTTTGAATTTGTTTAGTTCTGGAAGATAAAATCTAGGTAGGGATAAATAAAATTTAAAGGCAATACCTATTTTGCTTTCTTTTGGGTTAGGATAAATTGAAAGGTGGAATGTGTTAATAACAATATGAACAATTACTTCCTTACTTGACTTTTAAAACCAAGTCAAATGACTAATTGGTTTGAGTGTTTATGTTTTTTTCGATGGATATTTGACTTGTTTTAAAGATTATAACCATGATATCTTAGGTAATTATTTTTTAAGAGTGGTCTTGGGGTTTTGACATTAATAGTCAACAATTTGGCTTATAGATATAAAACATAGCAAATCTTATATGTTATAAATATAAGAGATTAAGCAAAAATAAACCCAAAAAAAAAGACTAGGATGATAATGGTATGCATGTTTATGAGACATCATTTTAGAGTATTCTTATTGCCTCTAGACATCATTTTAGTTTAGCTTATAGACATCATGTCTATGTGAAGCTTTCTTATAGTAAGTCAAGGTATTCTTATTGCTTCAGTTTCAATGTTTTGACATTTGGACTACTAAATTGATTATTACAGAATTGGTCACGCTTGTTGAGAGTTAGGAACTTGTCGTGTTTGTTTTAAATAGACTTCGGAATTAGTAAATGTTACTAAAATATTTGGTAAATGATGTTGAATTATGTCTAAGTGTTGCTCTAGTTTCAATGTTTTAATATTTAGAGAACCAAATTAATTGTTATAGAATTGGTCAAATAAGGTAAGGAACTAATCATTTTTGTTTCAAATAGACTTAAGAACAGGTAAGTACTATTGAAATCTTTAGTGAATGATGCTAAAATCATTCAAATATACTTAGGAACTAGTCATGCTAAAATCATTCATGCTCTGTGTTCATACCTAAAGTCATGTTCTACACCTAAATAGGAACTACTCACCTTTGTTTCAAGAAATGGTCCTAATGAAAGTAATATTTTTCCCATTCAAGATATGGTCTAAACTCCTTAAAATCATATTCTGTACCCATTCAAGATATGGTCGAAGCACTTGCTACACTTGCCATTTAAACTCCTTATATCATAAGCACTTCCTATACTTGGAACCCTCCTACATCATACCACATACAACCTTGCATCAGACCACCATATGCTGCACCACGTATTGAAACAAGTAATTTGTTATGGTGTAATGAAGTAGTACATGGGAATTTAGAATACAAACCATCATGTACATTGTTATCATAAAGTCATAATCAAGTTGAACATTCTTTTGGTAATAAAAGTGTTCTATTTATCTTTTAATAAAGGTGTACATTTCTTTTCTTACAATTGGATATATATATATAATATAATATAATAATGTAAATATGGGTTACATTACAAAACAGAAACTTGTAACAACCATAGCATTACAAAACAAATTCCTACAATAATGGCACCATATTAATAAACCCTGTTAATTGCTAAGATCTATAACATCATCATAGAGGCCTAATACTACAAGTGACTATACAGGATGATCAAGTCGTGCCTATATTCCAAAAGAAAAAATATTACAACATCAAAATTTTGCGCCAAGCATGAACTTAGTATTTAGTAAAACTTTCCATCAAGAAACTACTAAAACTAAATTAAACGTTAGTTATCTAAGGGCCCACATTGATTACTGGAGCTATTGAGTAAGATGTTTCGAGTTCCACTTGGCTTAGAGAGCTTCATATGCTTATAAAGTGAATGAAAATTTTTGAATTTTTAAACAAAAGCAAAGAAATAGTGATTTTTTGAATGCTGACCTTGTTAATTTTACAAATCATATATGGTTAAAGGTAAGCATTAATTACAAAGGCTATTGAATAAGATGGTCCAAGTAGCACATGGCTTAGAGTAACTTTGTATTCTTACAGAACAAATAAAAAATTTTGAATTTTTACATGAAAGCAAAGAAGTAGTAATTATTTGAATGATGACCTCATTAATTTTACAAACCATAAATGGTTGAAGTTAGGCACTTATTAGTGGAGCTATTAAATGAGATGAACTAGCCTACACCAGGCTTAGAGTAGTTTCTTACAAAGTGAACAACAAATTTTGAATTATTAAATGAAAGAAAAGAAGTAGTGATTTGTTTGAATGTTGATCTTGTCAATTTTACAAACCATAGATTGTTGACTTTGGTGAACATTGGCACTTGGGCCTTTCATTCTTCACTTTGGTTGATTCTTAATCTAACTTTTTAGGAATTTCTTACCCTTTCTACCCTCTCTCTTCTTGAATCTTTCACTTATGATACTCTTTCACCCTTGCTTTCATTCATATGGTCATTGCCCATACATTTTTGCCCACTACAAATCTCCATAAGCTGTTTGCTTAGCTCACCAATAGCTTTACTTAGAAACAAGAATGCTTCTTAGTTGTTAGATGCTTCAGTCGCTAGCCTTATAAGTTGGGGACAAATTTGTCTATATTGTTAAGTAGTAACCAACTTAGTATCTCCTTAAATCTTGTAGCCTCTAATATCAAGCATGATACCGCTCGTAACTTGTTTAGGCCACCTTCTTAGAATATACTAATCAAGCATTAATTTAATGTCTATGACATCAAGCACCTTCAAAGTATACCAAAGGTCTCAAACTTGTCACGCAAGTTAAATAAAACTTTTCATTCTCCTTCTTGACCAACGAAAGGAATGACATACTTAAACAATGACAAAGTCTTATTCCTATGCTTCACACACAACTAAATATTCATCCTACTTTTCTTGGAACAAGTTAAAAATTATGAAAGTGTAAATCTGTGCAAGCTGGCACAATATAGGCGAATATTAACTTTTCAACCTCTATAATTTAAGATATAAATCAAATTCACACTTCAATTCATTGTATCTCTTGTCTTCCGATACCTTTCCAAAGTACTTAAATAATTGAATGATATTTATGTTTAGTTTCATCCAACTTTTGAAGTTCGAGTTCAAAGTTTCACTAAGTTATGTACTCCAAATGCTAAGTGTGAATGCTTTCTTCATGTGAAAAGTGACCCATTTTTCCTTTTTGCTATAAACTAATTTTAACCAAGCATTATCATGCACTTCATATGTAAAATGCGAGCTACTCCAAGCAACCCCACAAGCCTTGAAATAACATAAGAAGTGAAAGTCATCCTTAATCAAATTACCAAAGTGTTTGATGATATTTTGCATTAGATGCCATATATATAGTCCGTGTCAAGTGTTAGGCATCATCTCACATATTACTCTAGCCATTGCTTGATTTGATCAATAAAAAAATAGTTCTTGGCCTTTTTTTACGATGAGCTTTTAAGAAAGTTTCAAACAACCACTTGAATGACTCAATAATCTTGTTATATAACAACACTGCCCCAATGATCACCACTCCTCTATAATGATTGAATCTAAAAAACAAAACAAGAGGTCTATATTGATGGTTGGCACAATATGTTGTGTTAAGGTAAATCATATCACAAAAGAAAGCATAATCAATAAGCATCCTTACATCGACTCAGAGTACATTTGTTATTTGTTTATTCATATTCATTTGATATGCATGATAAAATGATGAATTTTTCAACAATTATCGTTGGAAGTATTGAACAAACATCTTGGTCCCCTCTATATCAAGCTCTTATGTCCTTTGGTAGGAAGATAATTGTTTTGGTCCAAGCGAGTATAGCCTAAATTAGTTCTTCTTCTCGCTTATATACTCATCAACTCAAACTAGGATTTTTGTTGAAACCCAAAATTGTTTACCAACTCAATCTTATAGGCCTAAACCTTGGATACTTTACACTAAGATGCCAACATATGGGTGGTTTCTAGGAGATAAAGTTCATGACTATATTCTTTCACAAACGTATACGCTTTAAATTATCCACATTTGTTCATAACTCCTATCTTTGATAAGCAATTAGTTCTAGTTTGTGGTTAAGGATTGATAGTTAGATAATCTCTTTTATCTTTATATCAAACTCCTTGTTTGCAGTAAACAAATATACAAGTCAACACAAAGCCATCTTTATTGCTCTTGTTGGTATACAGTTTTCTAATGCCAAATTCGATTCTCCGTCAATAATCAACATAAAACTTCTAAGTTGTCTCTATGATATCAAATGCCATCCCTACTTTAGGCTTCAAGTCTACATCAAAATTGGCATTTTCAACTAACAACAGCTAGATGCACCTAATTCACTAAAAATTGGGATTACAAAATTATTTTAAAACAACGTAAACAATTTTTAAGCATGCATATGTAAAAAATGCATAACACTTATATGGTGGAAAAAGCCCTATAAAGTCATCGATGATATTCAATGTCCTTATACAAGTCTCTCATGTAGCCTTGGGAAAAAAAATCAAATTCAAAAGAAGTTTTTTGAATTTAGTCTTCCCTTAATCTATATTTATGATTGAACTATAATGAACAAAAATCAAATAATACAAAATTTAAGCATTAAAAGGTTCACATCACTACAAGAAAAGCCCCTCCTTTGATAATCTATTAGATCTTAGTACATTTGTTATTGTCCAAGATTGCTAATTTAAAAAGAGTGCCCACTTACACTTTAATCATCAAAATAGTTTTCTAGATGACCAATTAAAGATCATGGTCAACCACTTTTTGTGTTTCTAAAAGATGACACTAATGTTAGATATTACATGCCTTTATATATGATGTATCAATAATAAATAGGGCCAAACAACTTAAATGTACTGTATGAGGAAATAAATATGGCTTAGCAACTTAATACAGGGTTTAATATTGGGTTTTTTACCATTATCACAAATCAAAGTCACATATACCTCTTAGTACAAAAGCAATTGTTGCATCAAAACTATATTGTAAGATTTTTTATTATACAAGCTATTAAAATGCAACTACAAATAATAATCAACTTTCCATTGCCCCTTTGAACAAAGTAACCAAAAAAAAAAAGATTTTCAGCCCATAAGCTTTACATTCACAATGTTTATCATACAAGAAGAAAAAGCAAGCTCTCATATCCTTATCATACAAGAAGAAAAAGCAAGCTTCTCATACACTATATAGATGTCCAAACTAAGAGGGAATCTAGGAGAGAAGGAAAACCTCCTTGCAACTGATAGTGAAAATTGGTGCCAAACGAGATAAGGAAATCTAAAAGATAAAACACAAAAAGCAATGCTCATTTCCACTAAAAATTTTCAACCTTTGTTGCTTTATGAAGCCGTACATGTTTAGATCTACCACATATCCCTTTTTCTTGTAAAATGTCGCATTTTATAAACTGACCTAGAGTTATGTTCCATCCAAATCATTTTGGTTACTTCAAGCAACATGTCTCCATCTAAATGGTCAACTCAATCCAATAGCCATGGTTTACATGCTTTAGGTGCACTTACAAGACATGTTACTTCAAGGGAATTCAAGATGGTAGAAGAGTGGTATAACAAATGACAAGAAATTTGTACACAAAATTAAAGAATTGGCTTTTTATTTGAGGGATATAATAGTAAGAGGTATATTCAACCTTTATCCAAATCTAAATTATCTCTCTGAATTATCTTAAATAATATTTTTAAAATTGATTTAGTCATTAAATCAGTAAAAATATTGACTCACGGTTTTAGTTTGAACATGTTCGAAATGCTAACAATTAAACACATTTTTTGTATATATTAAAAAAATTTAACATAATCAAATAAAATGAAGGATCTAATTAATATCTATATTGATTAAAAAAATTTAATCAATATTATGACTCAAATACATATTTCTTATCAAAGTAATAAAAAATTTAAAGAAAATTTAGATATACTCAAAGTTTTGCTTCTTTTTATAGTAAAAAATAAATATAGAAAAGATCTTTGGTTGGATATTGTTATCCTTTTTTGTTTTTGGTATATTACATATCCCATGTAATTATTTATAATTAAGATTTATTTATATCCTCTCAATTTATATATATTTTCAAGTGCGTATATTCCTAGGCTAACTCCACAACTCATCAGCCTTTGCTTCAAATAAAACACACCTATCTCCACAAGCATATGGTTAAATGCCCACTCCATCCACTTTACCACAATGTCTACCTCACTCTCAAATCCAATGCTTCTATTCCTACTTCATCCAACCCCACCAATTACAAGTGGCACCTACTCGCATACAAAGCCTTGTTTGACCACAACAACACTACCCTCATCTTCATCAACGGCTTCAATCTTTGACACACCAGAGAAGCTAACCTTTTTAGATTCCAATGATTGTACAACAAGGATTTCAAGATGCCCAAATGCTTGCTCACCTCCAACATTGTTTCTGTTACCCAAGAGATCATCTAGGATATGTTTGGTTAGAGGATATAATGATGAAGGGAATATAAAATATGGATAGGTAGGAGTATGTGAGATAAAAAAAACTATTTTACCTCTATTTTTTAAAAAATAATTTGATAGATAAAATAATAAGTATACAAGTATAATAGGTATTACATAAACTATATAAAAAAATTATGTTTGCGATACAACGAACCAAATGAAATACCAGTGTAGAAACCCTCTTAGCATTTTGAGTGAACCCCCCCCCCCCCCAAAAAAAAAACAAAAAAACACAAAATTATGAAGAGAGCTTAAGTAAACAATGGGAAAAGCAAAGTCTTCCGTCCAACAAAGCTAAAAAAGGAGCAAAAATCTCTCACTAAGGCCAAAGAAGCATTTTTTTATGCCTTCTTAAATCAACCAATTCATTGGTCTACAGGATTTATACCAATTTTTGACCAATTTTTTTAAATTCAAGTTGATTGTAACTACACCTAGTTCAACAAGTTTTCAATTAGACTAGCTCATCCAATCCAATTTTTAAATATTAACCTAAAACAATTCACTCTCATTTATTTATTTATTTGTTCTTTTTAATAATGTATATTCTCTTTTATTGACCTAATACATTTAATATTTTATTTCAAAAAATAATTACATTAGTTAACAATGAAGATATTATTTTTGCTTACCAATTGAACTATCCTTTTCAATTTTTTTTTCTAAAACTTCTTTATGACAGAAATGAGCCCAGGTCAACATTGTGGAATTTTAACATTTCGGAGTGTTGAGAATTAAGAATTAAGAACAAATAGTAAAGGATAATAGCTATACGTATAGCTCAGAAGTTCCCTTTAAGAATAAATGCTTTCTCCACCCTTGTTAGCAAGACCTACATGATGAAGTCTTATAAACCTTTATATACATGTGTTAGGACTTCAAAGGACAAATGCAACATCAATTTGGATGCCATAGAAAGAGCAAAGTTGCTTGAAAGCAGACCTACAACTTAATGGTGAAAACCAACAAGTATGAGGTTAAGGCACATCCTATGCAGCTATATACAAGACCCGCAAAAAGGGCAAGGAGGAAGAAAGGGACCCAGATCTCCTGCACATCCTTGAGATGTGATTTAAACCGTCCAAATAAAATTTAGACAGTCCAAATTTCATATTTTTAACTTTATTTTTTTGTTTAAATCATCATTTTTATAAAATGTTGTGGTTAAGAGATTATTTTTATTTTGTATTTTGTATCTGTTAAAACAAAAAGATATCAAAATTTTAAAAAAATGAAAAGAGATCTGGACCATCTATATCTGATCTGGACGGCCCAAATCATATGTGCAGACCCTGCACATCTCCATATCAGATGTGCAGACACTACATGTGCAGGGGATCCAGTTCCATAAGAAAGTCCTCATGCAATCAGCTATAACTAATTACCCAAGTCATTTGAATTGCTATTGCATGCCACCTGGAGTTCAGTTACAACTTAGCGACTATAGAACAGAGTAGTACTTTATATGCCTCCAAGCAAATGAACAATTTATTAAAAGCTGATACTTCTAATACATTATTCATTTGCTTGGAGGCATCTAAAGAAGGGGCCATTTATACGAATAGATGGCTCCCATTTGAAGGCCCCTAAGAGCAACGCATTCCAAGAGGTGCTTCATCCTCATCTAATGAGTCTTTCCATTGTTGAGTCACTGTCTTGATCTGGGTGTAAAACTGAAGTCCAGCCTTGCCTGCAGGTCAGAAAGTTACAAAAGAACCAGATAAGCAACGCATCTGGTTATCAGTCAGCTAAAGCTAGGTTTGAACAGTATTTTACCATCAAAGTTCAAATCACCAGCAAAAGATGGCTTGGAGCTTGTAAATGAGGAAAAGGGCAATGAAACGGAAATTGAAACATTTATGCCAACCTGACTCAAATCAGATTCAACTCATATCAGAAAATGATAAATCTGCAAGGAAAGTTTAAAGGAAAAACAAACCCAAACTACTTTACATGACATTGCATGGATGTCAATCACTTGCATCACATAGATAGAAGTGAAACTATGCACAATAAAAACAAACCTTTCTATAAATTATAACCAGATAAGATGATTTTAAAAAAATTTCCAGGGTTTATAAGAATATGATGACTTACATAACTGGAATTTATTAACACAAAAATGACAAGATAAATCATGAATGATCAGCACATCCGAGTTCAGATTCAATGATGTCATCCAGAATCACGTGTAACTATAAGATCAACATAGAAATGACTGATTTTTTACCTGCCTAACTTCAACCTCAGTCTGGAATTTCCTCGCAGCTGCCCCAGAAGATGTAAATATAGAAGCTCCATTACCATATCTGGAGGATGACAAAGAAATAACTGCTATAAACAAGATGCTAAAGATATAGAATAGGAGAAAAAAGAAAAACGGAAGAAGAGGGAGAAGAAGAAGAAGAAGCTCAAGTTAAATTCTGTAGCACTTGTTTCTGCTGACGATGTTTATGGCCTCTTCTATGCTGTCAACCTGGGCATCAGGAACAACATTTCTTAACACTTTGAAACAGGGTCGCAATTTATTCATCACAAGATAAGGAGATTCAATAACAACCTGCATACAAAGAAGAACTGGACCTATAATTTCCTCCTGCAGAAAACACGATGAGAGGTTATATAAGTTGTGACAGGGCAACTGAATTTTTTCATTAGTATCCCATGAGACACCAGAATTTTATTCTGAGAACATAATTTTACCTTGTAGCACTCCATGTTAACTGTGACATCAGATAAGATGGTGGGACCAATGAAGTTTCCATGTTCATATCCTGGAACCTACGTGAAACCAACATCCCAGTAGTGCAGAAGTATAATCCAACTAGGAACTTTAAAGCCACGAATCAATATAGCATTTAATCTATGAATAGGGCTCTTATAACCTCATAATATAATCTGTTAATGTTAGCTTTATATTGTAAGGTCTGTAGCTAACGTTACCAGGGAAGCAAAAAATTGACACAGAAGAAAAATCAGACCATGGTCCACTGAAAGAATGTCGATCATGCTTAGTGGAGTTTAATATCAAGTGAATTTCTGTAAAACAGCCCCAGCTAGATTTTCAGCTGCCTGATTAAGTTACCAATCTCAACCTATCAGCCATAATCACTACCCATACAGTCATAAGTTTTGACAGAAGAACTTCCCCAGTCTCCTTTTCCATTTGTTATTGGGAAATATGCCATCTTTTACATGGATTATCATATACTCCCTTTTTTCTTGCCCTCTAACACATAAACAAGTCTATCTCTTTACCATTAGCAACCATAGTGTAGTCATCAAAACACAACTTAGTTTCTATCAAGAGATAAGAAGATACCACAATATTTCTTCCATCAAGAACAAGTTTTGCACCAGATTCCATCGCTGTTTTAATCAATCTGCAAGTGTGTTCCTTTGCCTGTCATGAATGATGTAAATGAAAATCATAAAATTATAATCAATCAAAGGAGTATGGATTATGGAATGCTCAAAGCTCATATACATCTTTAAAACAACTACCAATAGCACTCATGATGAACATAATGTGAATATTTATCATTGACAAAAAGGTTAAAAGCTTGCAATCCATAAAATCACTTTGTTTTTTTTCTTCTTTTCCCCCTTGATCTTTTTCAAACAGCACAATTGGTTTTATAAAAAGGTCCAGATGACATACACACCTCTTTGTTAATAACTGGACCAATATCTGTACATGGTTCTGTTCCAGCATTTACCTTGAGTGCTTTAGCGAGCTCTACCAGATTGTCTTCCCTGGAAAAAGAAAAACATAACAAACTCTTTATGGAGACTGGGATACGTAAAGCAGTACCATAAGTAAATCAGTGCAAGGTATAAGAGAAACATGAATTACTCATAGCAAATGATAGATGAGATGTAATAGCAAAATGGAGACTGGAATACATACAAACATGCATGTAGATGCACAGAAGCACATACATTGAACAAGGTGGACAGGTAGGACTGGAAATTTCAAACACCCAAGTAGCTCCATATGGTTTTGTAGGTTTGCACTTTCAGGGTCTCTAAAGATGTGATAGAAATACATGAAAGGTAACCTTGAAAGAAAAGGCGAATTGGCCCTCATACTTGAATTATAAACCACACCTCACAACATGGACCTTTCTACTATTCAATCACCAAGAGCCTTCCAATAGGTCAAGGTATATAGAGATTTGAACCAATAACTGGAATAGCACCCCATAAGTTCTATTATCATCTATGCTAGACTGTACCTAGGATTAAGAAAAGAAAACAATTCTCTAGTCACCATTTATGGAGACTTTAGTACCACAAATCCTAAATATAAGGTTAAATGAGTATGAGACATACAAAAGTTAATAAAGAATCAAAAGAATCAGTTCGTCCTAAAATCACCTCACAACTATATTCTACTCATAGTGAGTTTACACCAATAACAATGTCTTCTCATCATAGTAACCAACCTTCACCTCGTAACTATATTCTAGTGATAGTGAATTTACACTAATACCAATGTCTTCTCATCATAGTAACCAACCTCCAAACCAGTTGAACCCCAGGCCCAGCACAATGCCCCAGTAGGTTCATCCTTATATTTTCATCTTGTCAAAACTTGTTTGGGACTTAGTTCAGGCACAGATGATCAATGCAACCCATGAGCTGATCAAAAGACCAAACAGGTTGGCTGACATTGCATGCAACATCTTTCCATAAAGACTTGAACTTAGATATATTAACAGCTAAGAAGCATGAATGCTACAATTGACACCAAAACCATAAAATGAAAAAAATCTATATTGTCCATGTGTTGATCAAAGTATTGAGTAGAATTTGATATGAGTGCCAACACATGTCAGATACAAACGTGATTCCTTTTTTGAACTGTTGTACATCATAGATCAGCAGTGATATTATATTTTTTATATATATATATATATAATAAATAGTTTCTTGGCCAACAAAATGAAATCCAATACTTCCACAGGAAGTGGCAAGAGATAAACTTCTCAATTATTCGAATGTTGTCGAACTCCTGACCTCAAGTAGTCTTATGAGCAAAAGAGAGCAGTGAAAGGCAATTTCACCTTTCCACTTCCAAAAATATACTTTGGGAAACAAAGAGAGGTGACAACTCATCCCAGATGCAATGCTGTTCCAAGGTTAAAGTTCAACCTTGATGAATACCAGTATACCACCACTTCAAAAGATCCAAAATGGCTTGAAATAATATTTCTACATAGAGGAGACAGAACACAATACCATTGATTGAAACCTCCTACAAAAATAACAGCACTCAGGGCTGTGCACTTTTGTCCAGCAGCACCAAAACCAGCTGCAATTAGCGCTTTCAAAGTAGCATCCATTCTTGCATCAGGCATTACAACAGCATGATTTTTTGCTCCAATATTGGACTGAAGACAATAGTCAACTAGCCAATTTACATTAACTTCAACTACTGCATCGGGTGAAGAGTAACACATAGCTCATAAAAGGAACTGCAGCTTTGTTACCAGAGCAGAAGCACAGAAATTACCTGAACACGTTTCCCTTTAGCCAATGCTCTGGCATATACATATGAACCAACCTGTGAGGAACAAAGCGTAAAATAATTACTAAAAAATGGCCCAATCCATGAAATAAATCAATAAGAAATGCTAAGGGGAAAGTAAGGAAAAAGAGAAATTTTATTCACATAAGGCTCTTGGATGGTGTGTATAATACAGAACATTTATCCGCTAATTTTACTAATAATATGACAAACAACTTACTAATACTCCTTAACACATCTCAAGTTCTCCACAACCATGTTAAAAAAAATAAATAAATAAGGATCTTTGTATATCATCTGTGTGAACCATGCCAATTATAACCATATGAAATATGAACCCCAATAGCCATAAATTGAAATTTATAAGTGACAGAGCTCAGTGGTGGTGCATAGCTTCAATCATGAATACATAAAGGAACATCTAATTGTGCTTGAATCACCATAAAATATGCCTTTCCTAACAATAAGTTTGTCCACTTGAATTTTTGAGATGGACTGTTTGAAACTATAATAAAAATAAAGAGCTACTTAAAATTGGGTAAATCTGTTTCTCAAGCTAAAGCTTATTGTGAGCATATTACTCTCTTAAATCATTCAACACGTGAATGACTTACTGCATTTGTACCAACAAATGAAATAGCCTTGATATCGTCGTCATCACAGATAGCATTGACAATGTCCTGTCCAAATCAAAGCAAAAGAATAATGATGCAGGCAGCAGTAAAATCAAGAAGGCTTAGCCATCTGAGCTTAGCTCAGGTGGTAAGGTGGGATGTGGGTAGTGTGGTACATTCAAATCTTCAAAGTTGAAAACACACCTCCCGCCCCCAAAAAAAATCCAAAAAGAAAAAGAAAAAACAAAGGCTTAAGCTTGAAGATTAATGAATCCAATTCCATTGTTTACTTCAGTTTAAACTATAAGACCAATTTTAATAGTCCAAGACATTACTCGATCATATACAATTAAGGTTATTAGGGTCAATAAACTCCTTTGGGTTGTGAAGTCAGATATTTGGTGTGTGGGCTTTAGTTTCTTTGAAAGACAGCATCACAATTGCTTTCTTCCAAAACCCAGGTTAATTCCTTTCTAGATCTACCCTAGAACCCACCAATTTTCAAATTCTAGTCTTGTAAATACCGTTTTCAGTACCAAAACAGCCACCAATTGACCCTTTAAACCTCAACTTATTGCTTTTAAACCAGCCTTGCCCTTGCATACTTCAATTCCCTTCATCAGCCTAAGAAAACCGTAATCCTAAACCCTAAACCATTAAATACTGTGTGTCTAATCTTCTGCTGTCTACATCAAATGAATAATGACAAAATCCAATCAGTGTATAACTCATAAAAAAATCACAACATCAAAGGATTACAACTACAGATCAATAGGAAAAGAAAATATCAAACTGAATTCTTACATTTGTACCATGAACAATATTTAACACACCATTAGGTACACCAGCCTCCATTGCTAACTCTGCCAGCATCAGAGATGCCCCTGACAATATAACAAACAGCATATCATGCTTATTCCATGCATAAAGGCATCAGGAAATCACAAGGACGACAAAGTCTCAGGTCAAATTTTGTATTTTACGTTGAAGATAAGACATTCTTTGAAAATAAATAGGCAAGAACACTGCATCAACAGTAGAAGTATCTGTCTATAAGTACATGTAAGATCTTATACAAAATGTCTTGACCCATTTCAGATACCAAGCAGCACAAACACCCAAAATTTCATGTTAAGTGAAAACATCCCTCCTAGTCAAACTATCAGTTCAATCTACACAATGTGTGAAGAGTCTTACACCAAATCAAAAAGTTAGCCTTTAGTGTTCTACTGCCCATAATTTGGATGACAGCCAAACTCATGATTCATAATAGTGACAATTTGAGAAGCACCTTACTAATTCCTTCTATCTTGTTAGGAAGCAAAAATATCAATCAACATCAACCCAGAAATTGGTCCAACAATTCCATCACTAGTGAAAGTCAAGAATTATATGAGAATCCTTGTTATGATCTATCTGGTAAGAAGAACAAATTTCTTTCCCATATAGAGTGTGAAGTATTGGCTTAACAAAAGAGAAATAAGGATTACTATAAATTAAAGATAGTTGTTGAACAGATAGTATGTTTTCTCATCATGAGGTAAAAATAGATGAAAGAATATTGTAAAAGATCTTCAATATAATTCAGCAGCATGTCAACAGTACATGGAGCCACATTCCATAATTGAAGTGTCAGATTGAGATAGCAAAGTGGTTTCCTGGTAAATTCAACAGCCATCTCAGTGCGTCTCTTCTAAGTTTAAGGGTATTTGGCATGGTTCTTCCAGGGGTTGTGGATTGTATAAGTTATTAGAATTTGAAGTAGGGTCATCTTGGTGGACTTTTAGAAGAAATTGACATTGTTCAGTCTCGTCTCCAATAAAATTTGCTCAGAGAGTAAACCTTTATAAGATCATATGCTTTCAGACAATTTTTATAAGGAAACAGGAATAAAAGCTGTGATTATCAGTATTCATAACACTCATCTAAAGGGAACCCGTTCATCCCCATGCATCTTGCATATGGGACTTTTATGTATAATAAATATGGCACTTTATGTAAAATAAATGCAAGAAGAAATTCACAATCACCTGGATTAATCTCTGATGGCTTTAGAATAAATGTATTGCCACAAGTGACAGCAATAGGAAACATCTGCACATAAATACATGTTAAGAGATATATACAAGTACTGATGGAAAATGGAAAAATAATAAAAAAAGTATTATTAATTATTTGTAAATTATGGGTTAAAGATAAATATAAAAAATAATATTTCATTAGGATTAGTATTAGAAACTAATATTTAAATTACTTTACTTTATTAGTTATTTTGTTATTCTTAGTTATCTTTTTGTTAGGCTTTAATAATTATCTTTTTGTTAGGATTAAAATTTAATATTATCTTTTATTATTAGAAGTTATCTTTCATTAGGATTAAGATTTGCTATTAGTAATTATTCCATAGACTCTATACATAGCCCATGGAAATTAGAATTAGGTACCTTACAATTGATTGAATAATAAGAAGTATTTTCTAATGTTTTTAAAACCAGACCAGTTATTGAACCAATGAAGATACTGGTTCAAGGTTCATTAGTTGAACCGTGGTCGAACTGATAATAATTAAATATATATTTTTTACTTTATATATTAGAATTTAATATAATAAATATTAATAAATTTTGAAACATATTATGACTAATTATACATAAAAATAAATCAAATATGATATAATATTTAAATTTTAATTTGTTTATATATTAAAACGTAATTATATAATTTTAATAAAAATTATATGAATTTTATTTTAATTTATTATATTAAAACTTTATAATTATAAATAAAGCAATAATAGAGATTCAATGATACAGGTGTAATTTATCAATTTAAAGGTCAGAGATTCGAATCACAAGATTGTTTTGATTTGCTGAAATAAAAACATAATAAGTCTTTAACTCTTTATATTAAATATTGCATTTAATATACCAAAACATTGGTTGGTTCAGTGGTGAAGGCGCAGCTGATTTTACCTTAAAGGATAGTGTTCGAGACACATGGAAGCCAATTCTGGTGATTTGCTAAAATTAAAATCTTACGTGTTTTTAGATTAAATATTGTATATATGTATATGAAGATGCCTGCTGGTTCAATGGTGAACGTGCAACGGTGACCAACTATGGGGAGTAGGGTTCAAGACGCGCGGATTCCATTTTGCGAAATTATACATAAAAGATGCTGTAGACCGATTCAATCACGGATTTGGAGCTAGTTTTCACCTCAAACCGACCGGTTCAACCCGATTCTTGACCAAGTTTGACCAGTTCTGAAGAAGACCGGTTCTGAGACACGTTCGGACCGAACAGATGGCCGATTCACCAATTTTCCGGTTGAACCAGCCAGTTCGGTCTGATTCTAATAACCATGGTATTTTCAGAATATCTGCATCTCCCCCTCTCTTCTTCCTCTTCCCCCTTTATTTCCTCTAATATCTTCCCCCCTTTTCTTCTATCTTCTTCCCCCCTTCTTTTATCTTCTCCTCCTTTTCTCCCTTGTCATATATCTATTTTCTCCCTCTTCTTCCTTGTTTTAATATCTTTCCCTAATCTCTTTCCTACACGTGTTACATCAATTTGGTATCAGAGCCTAGTCACAACTCCAACCACGCTTTCCAATGCCTTACATGACCGCACCATTACAACCAAAAGAAGGAATCCAACTACATCATCTAAGCTCATTGCCAGCAACCATGACATGCGTTGCCATGCATTGGTGAAGTCCTTGGAACAAAGTACCCAAACTATCTAAACTAATTTCAACGACTTCCAAAAAAATGTGAACCATCAATTTGATAAGTTTATAAGTACCATCAATCAACTTTCTATACAAATCACTAGAAAAAACTTTAAATAGCTAAGGGTGAAAGAAGAATGTTGTCGAGAGCCCAAAATATTAAAGGAAGATATCTTAATTGAGTCTGATGTTATCATTGTAGAACCCCTTGATTGCCTATTAGATATCAATGAGGATAGTTCCATCATAGGGTTTAAAGAACAGTTGAAAGTAAATTTAGAATGTGAAGAAATCAATTTTGACCAGCAGTCTAAAATTCAACCACAAGTTATAGAATGTTGTGTACAGAATCAACCAGTCCAATTACTCCACCCGATCGAATTTGTCATTCCATATGTATTAATGAATCCAAAACTATCTCCGCTACCATGTCTTGAAGCAGTGGTGTTCATCCTACCTGAAACTCTAAGACGAATCATTTTAATGTTTTTGTATTTCAAAACTCGAGGTCGAGTTTTCTCCAACCAATGGAGAATGATAGAAAATGGGAAAATAATAAAAAAACTATTATTAATTATTTGTAAATTATGGGTTAAAGATAAATATAAAAAATAATATTTCATTAAGATTAGTATTAGAAACTAATATTTAAATTACTTTATTTTATTAGTTACTTTGTTATTCTTAGTTATCTTTTTGTTAAGCTTTAATAATTATCTTTTTGTTAGGATTAGAATTTAATATTATCTTTTATTATTAGAAGTTATCTTTCATTAGAATTAAGATTTGCTATTAGTGATTATCTCATAGACTTTATATATAGCTCATAGAAATTAGAATTATGTACCTTTCCATTGATTGAATAATAAGAAGTATTTTCAGAATATCTACATCTCCCCCTCTCTTCTTCCTCTTCCCCCTTTATTTCTTCTAATATCTTCCCCCCTTTCCTTCTATCTTCGTCCCCCCTTCTTCTTCTATCTTCTCCTCCTTTTCTCCCTTATCTTACATCTATTTTCTCCCTCTTTTTCCTTATTGTAATATCTCTCCCTACTCGTGTTACATCAAGTACCCTACCTCTAGATATCATAATCTACTTTCCACTTGTTACACCTAATACAAATAAGTACAACCTCAAATTCTATTATACATCCTAGTTTCCTTTTTTTGTATGCTTCTATTTTACATGGTTGCCTATCCAAGTACTTTTCAATAGATTGATTTTAAAGGATATACTTTCCTCTTGTGCATTCCTACCCATGCAATAAAAAGATTTTAGCTATTTAGAGATAAATAGCCACTTGGACATAGAGACAGCATTTCCAATCTAAAAATTTTTGCGTGACCCTTTTTTCTTCCCTTGAGAATGCCCCTTTTTTTTGGGAGGGGGAAGGGGGGAATTAATATTAAATAATTTAAAATACACATAACCCTCTTGAACTTTGGGTCATGTGCAGATAACTCTCTAATTTTTATAACTTGACAATGGACTCTTCCAAACTTTCAAATTTGTGCAAATAATCCCCACCATTAATAACAGTATTAATTTACTAATAAAAGGATGACATGTCAGATTAAATGAACCCCCTAAACTTCATTTTTTGTGCAAATAACCCTCTTAAACCTTGAGTTAACTCCCCTAAACTTTGCATCATATGCAAACAACACACCTATATATCACGCTTCTGTCAGTAAAATAATGAATTAAGTAATGGCAGAGAAGTTACTTGCACATAATCTCAAGTTTGGAAAATCCACTGTCAAAATTTTGAAAGTCAAAGAAGTTATCTACACAACCTAAAATTTAAGAGAGTTCTCTACAATTTAGCCTATTAAATAACACAACCAATGGCAAAGCCATGTGGTGGACATGGGGACAAATGCCCTCACTAATGTTGGGACTTTCTACTATAAATATATTTAGTTTGACTTATCAGCCCCACTTGTATATATTGAATTCCCACAAGAAATTAAAAGGCATCCACAAGCTTCTTAGACATGACAACTAAGGAGAGAGGAAAAATTATTTTACTCATTTAAACCCCATTACCTACCAAAAGTTGACCGCATCACTCATCTCAACCTCACAAACCCAATATTGTTTCTAACTACATCTAGCGATGTATGGATTCTTAGAAAAACGAGAATAACTTTGGTGATTCCTTGCTTTGAAAAGGTATAAAATTGTTTAAAATCATAATTTCATTGATATAAAAATATTTTTCCTTTTTATAATCTATAGTAATTTATTCTATAAAACAATATAATGACACATTTATTTTAATATTTTTTCTAAGTAGGTGAATTGTCCCTGCAGACTAAATTTTCTGGATCTGACCCTAAATTTCCGCATCTTTTGTAAGTAGACAGCAGTTCCTTTGAGCATATGTACATAGTAGAGAAAAACTAAATATTAGCACAAGCTCAAAATTTTAGAGAAAAATGACCCCAAAAAAAATACAGAAAATACAATACCAGTAAGCTTACCCATAAGGGAATCATGGCTGGAAAGTCAAAAGGGCAGATCCCAGCACAAACACCAAGGGGTTCTCTAATGCTGTATGTGTCAATGCCATTGGATACATTGGGAACAAATTCCCCGGTTTGCAGATTTCCCAGACCACACACTTGTTCAACCACCTCTATAAAGAAATATTATTGTTCAATTTGTATAACTTTCAAGCTAAAAACCAGTGAAGTTTGTTCATAGACACTGAACAACAAAAAGGACACTGACCTAGCCCATGTAACACATCATCATATGCATCTTGCAGTGTCTTGCCATGTTCAATAGTAATATTCATGGCAATCTTATCCTAAAATAAAATCATAGAAGTTCCAAGAAAATTTTAAGTCTGCAAATTGAACATAGTACAAATAACAATTTGAAATACATACAATGTCTCTACGGATAAGCTCTTGGAACTTAAACATGAGCCTCTGTCGACTACTAATTGGTGTGTCACGCCACATTGAAAAAGCTCGTTTTGCTGCAAAAACAGCAGCTTTAAGCTCCTCATTTGTAGTCATTGGAACTTGAGAAACAACTTGTTGGCTTGCCTATTATTTTTAAATGTGTCAGCCAGTAGCAGTTAACTACATTAGATGAGAAAATTATGAGACTTAAATTTGTGTATGCACTTACAGGGTTTAATATATCAATTGATGTGAATGACTGTGAATCAATAAATCTGCCTCCAATAAGATTCGGAACCCTCTGATGCACACAAGAAAGTGATGTAAAGCTGTCAGATATTGCTGACAGCCCTAAAAGGAAGAAGGATAGAGGGGCATAGAAAACATAATAGTTCAGGTACTATAAGACCAATAGCATTTTGTCACCTTATTTTATTCCTTCAGTCTTCTCACACAAAATCTCATACAAGATTACTTTATTGGATGTTTCTATTGGATAAAATGATAAGTGAATTCAATTGGAGGACAACATAGCATGTCTAGCAGCATTTGACAATTATTTCAAACTGATTATACCTTCATTTTAAAAATACAAAGAAGAGCAGCATATTCATAAAGCAAGAAGCATATTTGCAGAAGCCATTATTTTCCCCTATTTTCTTAATTATAAGATATTATTCACTGGACTCCAAGTCCATATGTCATAGGACAAGATTTTGTAAAAAAATTAAATAAATGGAAGCACATCAGACCTTACCGGAGGGTGGCGCTGCCTCCAAGATGGTTCAATTACTGCAATATAGTTGTTTCTTACAGCAGTTTTCTCAGGTCTCAGTGACTTGAAATTCCTAACTGCAATATAAGAAAGCCATTAATCACTTCAGGAATAATGCAATTTCTTATCCACATATTGGAACTCAATGTCAGATATATAAAAAGAAACTAACTATTGAGCCTTCACCTAGTAGCACAAGCTTCTGGGATTAATGGTTTCCTATTTCAGACATTTAATTTGGCACATTCTAATTATATCAATCCTTGTTGGGATCTGGATGAGGATTATGAGCTTAGAACAATTCTTGTTTAACAGTTCAATACAATGCTGGCAGCTTTAGTTGAAGTATTCCACAAGTCCAGATGTCCAATTACAAAATGTATTTTGGTAATTTGTTTAATCCAAGGTTGTCAGTGACTCTGTTTTAGGTAATCCTGGTTATACTCTTAGTTTGCTTCTCATCAGATCTTAATATGTCCTGTGTTTTAATTATGGGTTTTAGTAGGAGCAAGAGCTTTGAAAGATAAGCATTAAACACCAAATCCTTGTAGGCATAACAATTGGAAACATTATTTTCATAAATTAGTTGCTCATATATATCAGTTTTTCTAGTTCTCTTCCAAAATAATGATATTCTTACCTTGTGCTAAAACCAAATCCTAGGACAGGCACAGAAGAAACTTCATATAACCTAAGGTTTATTTCTCCTGTTCTTCATGTTAAGTTTTAAAAAGTTTTCTTCAGTTTAAGGCCTTACTTCACTTATTATAACTTTTCTTCAAAAACTGTGCCTCATATGTCTCCATTATTGCCTCAGTATAATCCAAACCTTAGGTCAAAATCACCAGAGATATATCAAGCATCAATTGCATTGAATTTGATCACTGTCTAACCTGATGTATCGTTTGATAGGGCACAAGATTAAGATGAAACTCTGAATAGTCAAGGATTACTGCTTGACAGTGTGTAAATCCAGAAGAAAGCCTCACCTTTCATGTTTCCTTGTCGGAGTTTGGCTTTAACATTATAAACATGCTTCGGGGTTGATAAAAGGTCTGGATTGCCTTGTCTCAGTCTCTTTAGGATTTGTCGAGGTTTCAACCCTGCTTCTGTCATTTCCTTAATAAGAAAAACTTCCCTCTCTGTGAAGCGACGAGCAGAAGGATGTTCTGACATGTCCTTTAATGGTTCATGATTATGTTTTCCATTTTTTATGGTTAGCATCCACAAGCCATCATCCTTCTTACCAACAGCTTCAAAAGGACAATTTGTCAGACGAGAACCAGTTTTTCTTTTGCGACTATGCTCAGCAGAAGACTCCTCAGCCAGTTTTCGCCTGTTGCGATAAACTCCTCCTCTGTCACAGCCAAGGACAACTATCTTATCCCTCTTGGATTGTTTGATAGTAACAACATATCCCTGGGACACAGCAAATTCCCCAACATGTTGGATGAGCTCTTCACGATTTACAAAAGTGCCAGCTGGTGGTGGAAGCATCTGTGGGATTTCATCCAACTCTGTACTGCTCTGGACATCCATCATTTCTCACAAAATAGATGGCAGCATTATAACATGAAAGTTATCGTTTACACACTATCCACATCCCCACTGATTAAGCAAATCATCCTCATATCTAATTTCAAGATTTTTAATTAAGTTAATCTATTAAAAGAGGACAAATTTAAAATTTTCTCAAACCAAAGAGGCTATCTTATTATAGTTCTCATGATCCAAATCATTCATCAATCTCTTGGCCTGTATCAACTATGCACCAGAACATGACTGCAGCAAATATATAATGACTTCATCTGACAGCATAAAATTCCAGTAGCAACATTTTGTTTCCACAGAACCCACCAGAGTCACATCCTTTCTTGCCTGTCCTGTAAAAAATTTAAGTTGTTGAAGATGACATACCTTTTTGTAAACTGATCAGGATATAATATCAATAACAAGCCAACCTCTCTCCCCCCTTACCCAACTCATGTCAATGCAGTCCTTTTAAAGAATGCATAAAGAAACACAACCATTGTATGTAAGCTATAACTTTAGACACAGACTCTCATTTTCGTGGTTATACAAATCCTATGAATTTTATAGTACATCACAAAGTTTACTTGAAGTTTCTTTCCTTTCAATAAACTTTCAGATTTCTGACAAAGTGACGTGCTTTGGTTGGATGGAATGGACTTGAACGAAAAGAAATATATTGAACTATGAAATAAAAATGAAAATTCTTAAAATTTCATTGAATTATGAGATAAAAATGAAAATTCCTAAAATTTCAGTAAAATTCTTTCCATTTTCTCCGATTTTCACCCATTTTTGAAGGGGAAAAATTTTAAGAAAAAAATACACTCTTAAGAAACCGACCAACCTCTTTGCTCTCCTTCGTTCTAGTGTCTGTCATCTAAACAAGGGATCATATGGTTCCTTCCTTTATTTTCGATATTTTATCACATTCCATCCATCCAATCGAGCTGCAAGAGTAATGTTTACATAAACAACAGAAAAATACTCCAAAATAAGAAAACACGAGATGCATATAAATACGATATAACCAAAATCTGATCACTGAAAGCCAAAGAATCCAATTCGGTAAGAATACATCCATTGAAATTAAGGTAAAGGTGAGAAAGCAAGGGAGACCTCCTTCTTTATTATTTTTTAAAACATATAAATCAGTGAAATGGTATTAAATAAAAGAATTCATAGAACAATTTTCAATCAAAACTAGAGGCATCCGATAAACAGACAAGAGCATCTAAACACAGAAATGAATTGTTTGAGTACTAAGGTACCGGAAATCAACAGAAGTGAAATCAAAGTTCATACTCATCATCCACAACAACATTTTTCATAGATAAACGTGATACAAACAGTATCAATATGAAAATAAAGACGGTTGAGAATGAGCGACACAATACCAACATAGTACATTCAATGATTTTTCATATTTCCTTGAAATCAAACACGGGAAACCAGTAAAACGGAGCCAAGGGAGGCTAACCGGAGACAGCGATGGCGATGGAAATGGAAGTAAAGCGCCGGCTAGGGCAGGGATCACTGTACAGTACGAGACCACACAGTGGAATTCGAACGCAGTCCGGGAGCAGGTGGCAACGAGAGTTGAATTGCTTCAGAAAACGAAGGTCACTGTTTGGCGTAGGAAGAAAAGGAGGCGAAATACGTGCAACATTTAGTCCTAAGGAAACTGTAGCCCAAACACGGTATTACATGGAGCACAGTCATAAAACGCCGCGTTCGGTTTCCGAGAGTGTATGAATGAAATAGAGCCACGTTGGCTATTCCGATAAATAAATTTAATAATTTCCCGACAGTCCTCTTAAAATGTTATGAGATAAATATAAAGAAAAATTCTTGCACTTGGAAATTAGGCGTAGAAATTATCATTATCACTGCATATATGAAATGGAAGTTTTAGATTACTGTTTATTTACTATTTATTTATTTTTTATTTTAATATTTTATGATGTGCTTTTTTTCTTTTATTATTTATGCAGGATCCACAAGTTTTTTTCCAATTTTTTATTTTTCTCGCTAGTTTAATACATAATATATGGGTTCGTAAAAATAGGCATGGCACTATATAAGAATTATAAAATAGAAATACTTACTTTTATTATTAGCATAGGATTTTCTTCTTTACTATAGAACTTTTTGTAAGGCTTTTTTTTTTTTTATAAACAAATCGCAAACTTCTTTAAGTCTTTTTTAACATTCCTTCTCCGACTTTAGTATTGAAAGAATATATGAATGCCGTAGGTTTCTTTGGGCTTTATTGTAAAGAATTATATTTAAATATAATTTTTGTATTTTTATTATCAAATGTAAATATAATTTTTATATTTTTAATAATATTATGACAAGTATTTAATTTAATTGAAAAATTATATAATTATATATATTTATTATGTTTTAATTAAAGAATTTGATAATTAAAATATAAAAAATTATATATAAATTTTTTCATTGCAAATTATTCATCTCAATATTTTTTAATAATTTTAAAAGATCTCAAATTTTGATGGTTTCAAATAAAGGATCCAAGAAAAAAAAACACGTGCCACCGAAATTATTCCAATGATATCAAAACATCGACATCCCAAAAAAATGAATTCCATAATACTAGGATTGAAAAGGGTTCTAAAATCATCTTTGGATTTTAGCTATAGTCATCATCCTTCTCCTTCCAGTCTTACCAATTCCCACAATCTTATTTCCGTTAATGTACAATCAGGCACGATAGGGATATTGTATAGAATAAGGTAATAAGGTTGGATAGAATAAAATTTGATAAAATTTTAAAATTATATAATGTTTAGTATGATATTACATAAGATAAGATATTATATAATATAATAATATTATATGTTTGGTAAAACACTATATAATATTAGATACAGTAAAAATTAATTATTTTGACAAAATTATTTTGTATTTAAAAATATGTTATATTTATCTAAATTTATTATATCATATTAATTTTTAGAGAAAAAATCCTTCTACATTTTTTAAAAAATGAAAAGAAAAATTAAATCCAAAAAATAAAAAGAAGAAAAAAGAAGATTTATATGAAAATTGTATTTTTTTCTCAAGGATAATATATAATTTTACAGGAACTTATATAAAAAAACTTTTTTAAATGTTATCTTATAATTTTTACTAAAAATTTATTAAAAAAAAGTAATCCAACAAGCCTAGCCAGCCCTAGTACTAAATCAAACTAGATTAGGCCAAATCAAGTATTGATATCAAGTTTAAAAAAAGAAGTTTAATATAAAACTATGATAAATATCAACCAATATCTAACTCAATCATTTGACACTATTAATGCCTAGTGGACTAGCCAGCCTAGGTTAGGCCAAGTCTCAAAAAAAATTTTGGGTTGATTGGGCCAGACAGGCTATATTAGCTAACTTGGTCTCATTCAATCCGATCTTATAAATTTTTTTTTTTAAAGTTAATTATATAAGAATTTATATAAAAAAAATTTAAAAGCTATAATAATTTATATCAAAAATATGAGAAAAAGAAAAATGGTGGCCTAATCATTCCAAAAAACTAACCTTACCCCACTCAATATTAAACCAAACTAGACTAGCCCCCTAGCACCAAGCTTAAAAAAATAATCCAATGTGAAAAAGAGTCAAACATTGAATAAATCAAAACTTATCTTGACCCGACACATAAACATCTATATGGGTAAAGGTTAGAATAAAAACGAGTTAATAAAGCCTTATACATCAAAATCTAAGTAAATATAAACCTACTCTCAATGTTTGATTAAGTTATATATCATTTTGATATATAAAAAAATTTGATATATAAATTTGAATAATACCTTACTCACACTAAACAAATAATAAATTTATAATATTTTGTATTGACTTATACTATTACACCTAATATAGTATATCAAACAAGTCCTCACGAATACGGGGAATTAGAATTGAAGTAAAAATAAGGAAATATTATAGTTAGAAACCTCAAATTAAAAATATTTATACTAAAAAATTTTAATTTTTAAAATTATTCTAATGAATTTTAAAACCAAAAATTTAAATTATATAAAAAAATTACAATTCAAAACTCAAAGTTAAAATTTTTAGTTTTAGAATCTTCTAAAATAATTTTAAAATTTAAAATTTTTATTATAAATGTTTTCAATTTAAAATCGTTAATTATAATTTGTTTTTAAAATAATAGCCTCTTTAAAGGTGAGGTGAGCCGTTACATGTAGTCAGATAGACTGTTACCTCAGTCGCCTGTATGATCCTCCATTCAACTAACCAAAATCTTCTTCCTTCTTTTTCTTTTTTATTTTGTTCACAAACTTACCTCTTTAAAGGTGAGGTAAGCCGTTACAGACAGTCAGATAGACCGTTACCTCAACTGTAATTTTTTATTTCCATGTATTCCAATATCTCTGTAGAGTAATTACATCACAAGGCGGTTTTCATCACGGGTTTTGGATCGAGGAGGGAAAAAAAAGAACGAAAGTTGAAAATGAACTTATTTTTCTCCAGGCTAAGGATTATTTTAGACAAAATTTATGTGTAATTTTTTACATATTTATTATCAAACTCTTCAATAAACATACAATATTTAAACATTTTTCTAACTCAACAACATCTCCTTAACTCATTCACAAAAACTCCTTAGTTGAAAAACTAGATAATAAACACTTGAAAAATCTGCATGTAAGCTTCCTCTACTTTTTGTTTTCCTTTTTTCTTTTCTCCAGGGGGTGAGGACTCATGCAATGAAGGGACTTGAATAGAAATGGCCAATCACCCTGTTGAGAATTATCTGTAACGATAAGTGGAGGACAAAGTTTAATGAATGGTACTTGCTCATTTAATATTGGGCTCATCTAGCCCGTAAGCTTATTAGTTTTCCTTCATTTTGTATTGGAAATAATGTCCTCTCTAAAGGTTGAAAATTATATACAATTTTGTATATCTCCATCATTAGATTCATTAATCAAAATCTAATAAATTTATAATTTTTCAATAATAATATGACTAAATATATAATTTTTACAAATATCAATATAATTTTTCAATTAAAATATATACGTATCATATTATTATTAAAGAATCATATACTCATTATTATATTTTAATTAACAAATTTAAATATAAAAAATTACATTTAAATCTAATCCTCATATAATGGCGTGAGAGAACACATCAGAAAGGAAATTCGGCTACCGTAAGAGTCGCTAGACAGTAGACAATGTCTTTGTGCTAAAAGAGTGATGCTACTTAGATTAATTTTCCCGAAAGTTGTGCACAAATTGCTGATGCAGTTACGTCTGAATTAAGGTGGTGTCTTAATCTTTTTCTGTTGAATTCGTATGTAGAAATAAAAAGTACTTAACACATATCTAAAACATAATATAATATGAATAATTCAACATGATAAAATATATAGGGTTTAAAGTAATTTAAAATGTCATATCATATATAACAAGAGTATTAAAAACACATAAGCAATTGTGCATTAAAAAAAAAAAGATTCTGCTAAGTAGCCAAAAATGCTAGATATGAGCATCTTCCTTGACACCAAAATGAAAATACGGCACAAGACAAATAAAGAGCCAAGACAAAATGGGTGGCTGATTATTGGAACGTAGTCAAAGAACAAAATCCTCAGTTGAGACTCTGAAAAGTGACATCATAATCTCCAACAAAAGAAATTCTAAAGTGCATTAATATTATCCTTGCAGTGTTAAGTGCACAATTGGAAATTCATTCGCAGACCTACACTAGGAAATCAACTATGTCCACTAGAGGTGTACATTAATTCGTTTCGGTTAAGAGCCAAATTAAATCGAACGAAATCGAGCCCACGTTAGCAGAGTTATCAGTTATCACCATACAAGCATAAGATCCTTGCAATGTTAAGTTTTCCAATGCTTCCCATTCACAATATTATTAATTAAATTTATGGGTAACAAGTAAAAAACAATATACAATTACGAACCAAAAGCATATTAGAAGAGAATATATATATATATATATATATATATGTGACTGCATTTCTACATATCAAATTAGCAACATTCAGAACTTACAAGGTCTTTCTGTGAATCCAGTTCAAGAGAGCTAATTAGTGAACCTGAACCATCTGGATCACCATCTTCCACAGAAATATTCAAAAAGCCCCTAATGTCATCCATCCTGTCCGATTGATCTATTTCATCTTCTGTCATATGTTGACTCAGTTTCTCCCCAGTACTTGTGGTTTTAGGTAAGTCACTGAGTAGATGTTCAGAGATAATCCTCTTAATGACAATCAATCTAAATTTATTGGATCTCTTCCATTTGACTAAGAATTCTTTTTGTTAAGTTATATTCTTTCCATTTATTTCAGATTTCCTTTCACGTAGTGCTAAATCAAGACAATATTATTAATTAAATTTATGGGTAACAAGTAAAAAACAATATACAATTACGAACCAAAAGCATATTAGAAGAGAAAATATATATATATATATATATATATATATATATATATGACTGCATTTCTACATATCAAATTAGCAACATTCAGAACTTACAAGGTCTTTCTGTGAATCCAGCTCAAGAGAGCTAATTAGTGAACCTGAACCATCTGGATCACCATCTTCCACAGAAATATTCAAAAAGCCCCTAATGTCATCGATCCTGTCCGATTGATCTATTTCATCTTCCCTCATATGTTGACTCAGTTTCTCCCTATACAGCCTCAATTGATCTTGCAATAAAACCCTCTCAGATTCATGTTCCATAATGATCCAGCGCAATGATTCGATAACATCTTGATCATACTCTTGCTTCTGCTCAACCATTCTACGGTATTGATTGGCTTGGATTTCCACTGAACTCTTCTCACTCTGAAGGCGTAGAATCATGCCCATTGCCTCATCTGCTGCCGATGCCGATGCTGTCCTTTCCTTCTCAAGCTCTGCATAGACTGCATTTGCTCGCTGCCTTTCAACCTTCACTAACTTCCTTAGAGTCATTACGTCGAACACCTCATCCTCATCATAAACTTCCCTATCATTATCACCCTTCTCTTCCAAAAAATCTGTGGGACTAACATCCCCGTTAGAATTATCATTCTCTTTCCCAGCGAGTATGTTGTTTTTGTTTGGTAAATTTGGATTCTGAGAGGATTTCAGGGGGCTACGCTTGAAAGGCACAGTCTTAGAGTCACATTCTTCACCAACGGTATTTTCCAGAGAAAATCGGTTTCTGGGTTTTCCTCCGAATTCAAACAGATAGCGCATCAAACCCTCAGAATGCCAACCAAAATGCAAAATCTTCATGCAGAACCCAAAAATCAAAATCATCCCCAAAACGTTGAAAACCCGTGAGAAACATCCAAGAAGAATAAACCCACATCCAATCTCACTTGCCCGAGTCAAGAACTTGAAAGTGGAAGAAAAATCCATAGCCAGTAACCCCAGAAAAATCCGAAGAAACCTGTGGTACAACTCGAGGACAGAGTAAGTAACAACCAACAGACAAAAACGACCCAAAGTCTGCATCTAGGGGTGAAAGATTTTGACAGAACACCCAATCTTAGCGTAAAAGAAAGAATGCAAGTGAAGAAAAACAAGCAATTGCTATGAAGTGAAAAAACCGGTTAGCGCTTATTGTGATGTGATTTTTCCTACTAAGGCAGCTTCAGAAGTGTAGAAGAGTAACCATGAATATCAGAATCACAAGCAAAGACAAATAGAGAGAGAGAGAGAGAGAGAGAGAGAGAGAGAGAATCTTGCAGGATGTGGAGAGTGAAGATAAAGGAATCTGGGGGCGGAAGGGAAGACGAATACACAAATAGAAGCGTGGGTCATCATCGGTTACGAAGGGGCAAGACGCGGGCCATTTTAGATATTCGGTACGGTTGTCGCCATAACATAAAATAATAATACTTCCTTAGTCACCGATATCTATTTTATAAATATTAAAAAAATTAATTAAAAATAATTAAATTAATTAAATTTATATCAAAATAAATTTTTTTTTATATTCATCTCTAATTAAAGAGCTTACCTTTATTTTTAGTGAATTACATTAACTTTAATGACTCTCTATTTAATTAGGAGTACTTAAGAAAAAAATTATTTAATGATCAAGATAATTTTAAGGAGTGACGTATATTTTGGATCAAAATAATTTTTTAATAAGTGACTTATATTTGAGACCAGAAGAAATATAATATATATATATATACATCAATAATAATAAATTACAGTGATAAAAAACGAAAGGTCAAAATTCTATTTTAATATTAAAAGTACATTTAATATTTAATATTAATTTTAAAACTATTTTTTGGTTTTAGATAAATTTTAAAACATTTCAAATAAATTCATTTGATAATTTTGTCATAGATTAAATTTAGATATATTTTTTATGTTTTTGTTATTATATTATTTAATAAAATTATAATATATGTAAAAGAATTTTAAAATTTTCTAATAATATGATGTTAAATTGCAAAAATTATATATTTATTTACAAAAGTCCTACACTTATTTTTTTATTATTAAAATTATATATTTATTATGTTTTAATTGAAAAATCTAATAATAAAAATGACAAACAATATATATGTTTTTTTAATCTAAATCTTTTACAATCAACAATTGATTATAAAAATATTAAGTATATTTTACAAAATACTTAACTAACGATATCAATCATAAATATGCGTTATGCATCAGACATACACTATATAGCTAAATGTCGGTTCTCTTATTTTTTTTTAATGATTATTTTTATCATAAAATAATTACATTATTTTGCCCGAATAAAGTAATTATATTTAATAATATTATTAATCTCTCAAAAATAGAAATTGTTGCACTATATAAATTTTTATTCAGTCACTTATAACTAATTGTTTTAAGAGTGAATTATGCTAATTCTAAAATTTGATTAAGTTATATCTAATATCCCTTTTATTTCAAGAATTCAGTTAACGTTCTTTATCATTTTGATATATATCGCAAAAATCTTTATATCAAATTTGTTCTTCATGAGAAAAATAATTTTTTGTATAATAGAAAATTATGATTTTATTCTTAGCATGATAAATAAAAGTAATTAAATAAATTTATTTTTGAAAGAAACACATATTATGTGAAAAGTTAATTTATGATAAAAAATAATTAGAGGGAAGCTGAGTGTCATTTTTTAAAAAGTGAGGTGTCAAGTATAAAGATACTGACAGTTATGATTTTTTTGCATCCAAACATAAAAAGTAATAGTTTGAATGTTGACAATTTTATAAACTTTAAATGACTTAATATTTTACTTAAATCATAATGGACATAATTAAAATTATTTTGTTCTAAAACTAATAAAAAATATAAAAAATATAACAAGAGGAAGAGAAAAATTTAAAATGAGAAAGTGGACAATTCTCATGCACTTAGTTACTACATATTTAGTGTATACCATCTATTTCTAAACGTCTAACTATAAAAATTAACATAAGAGTGACAATAACATATATAAAAATTAATTCACATAATTGTACAATATGTATATGGTATATGCCATTAAAAAGAATCATAGAAGATCATTCTTTAGAAGTTATAGATATTTATATAATTATATTATTGACAACACTCCCCTTTAAATGTTCATTATTAGATAATATACCTTGTTAAAACTTTACTAAATAAAATCCAATGGGATTAACAATCTAATGATTGAAAAAGTATATATAATTTTTATAATATAAGCTATTTCATCAAAAACCTTATCAAGAAGATCAAGTGGAACAAAACATTAGTTAAGGGGGGGGGGGGAGTACATGTCTTTTATTTCCTTTAATGATTATATTGCTTCATATTTTTGAGTTAGTGCATCCCAAATTCATACTTACTTCTTAAATATAACAGTTGATAACATTTTAAGAAACAAATCTACCATATTATCACATAAACAAATCTATTGAACATCTTTATCATTATTCTTTTAAAGATAATGAGTGAAAAAAAGATTTTTGATGAAATATATTTTATTTTATCTTTTTTAATGCACCTTCTTTTTATATGAGCTATACATGTTACATTATTTTCATTTAATATTATTAAACTCTTTTTCTTTAAAGGCGAACTACACATCTTTTAGATATGTTATGTTATTAACCCTAGCTAAATGTACTTTTGACTTGTCTCATGAACTACAATTATTTTGCATGATTTAATGAAGCAATGCTAAAACTTATTTTACAAAGTGTCATGATATGGTTTAACCCCAACATATAATGAAGTAACATATTTCAAATTAAGTTTTATGATTCAATTGAATAAAATAATGTCATATCAATTGTCTCTCAAAAATATCACAATAAATGCTTAGCTTCATTCTAATAATTTTTTGTTGGAAAAGAACTCAACCTTGCTAATAAACTAACAACAAATTAATATCAAGGCATGTACTATTAATAATATACATTAATGTTTTTATAGAACTAAGATAGAAACTTTAGAATGGAGAAAATTTTCATCATTCTCTTGAGGACAAAGGACATCTTTATTCATATATAATAATTTTACAACCATTAGAAGTAGATGTGATTTATCTATATAAGATCACTTTATATAAGATATATTTTATAATATACTGATTGACGAGGACAAATTTTATTTGTTAAATATTTGATATGCAAGTTGAGATAAAATTTTATTTTTCTCAAATCTTTCATTTTAAATTATTTATTAAAATAATTAAATATCTTTTAAAACTCTTCAAAAGTTCTAATAACATTTAAATTATTAACATATACAATAATTATAACAAATTCTAATTAAAATTTTTATAAAAACACATGGGCAAATTAGATCATTTTTATAACCTTTTTTGAAAAAATATTTGTTGAGATGATTATACCACATACGTCCAAATTATTTTAATCTATATAGGGATTTATGTAAACATATTGAATAATTTTTTCAAGAATTTGTATATGCTTATAGCATTTTAAATCTTTTAAGAATTTTTATGTAAATTTTACTATATAATAAACCATATAAATAAGATATAACAGTATCTATTAAACACATATCAAAATTTTCATGTACTGCAAAACTAATAAGACATTCAAAAGTAATTATATCCACCATAAGAGAACATGTTTTTTTATAATTAATGCCAAGCCTTTGCAAAAACCTTCATACTACAAGTTGTGATTTGTGTCTAATGACTTTTTTTTTAATTTTATTTTCATATAAATACCCATTTATACCATATGAGCTTTATGCTTTAGGTGTTTAGACTACATGTCCAAAACTTTCACATTTTCAAAGTGAATTTAAATTAATTTTTGCTTAAATTGTGTCTTTTCATTTTGGTCCATCACATCTCTGTCTACCTTCTTTGATAGATTTTAGTTCAAGGGTTTCATCTTGTTTTATGATTTAAACAATACATTATATCAAAAAAAGGTTATCGACGATAGTATTTTTTTCAATTTTAGCTTTTTCTTTTAGTAATATAACTTATCAATATTTTTTTATTATTTTTAGGTATTTAAACATGTTTTGAGGTTTTATAATTAATTATGTCTTGGGTTTCTTTAAAGTACTCAACTCCTCAGTATAACTATTTGGGTTATTCATTCCTTGATTTCTTTTTTCTTTTTAGATTTTCATTTTTGAAACTAATTAGTTTATGGTGCTTTAGACGTGCTTACTTTCATGTGTATTGACAAACTTTCGTATTGGAACATTAATTAAAATGGAAGCATTTTAGTCAATATATGAGATTTAATCATTCTTTTTAGGTCAGTAAATACATTTGGTAATTAATTTGCAATATTTTGTAAATGCATTATTTTTTTAACATTTAATTCACATTACTTTGTACGAAAGTTTAAATGAGATAATAATAATACATTTCATATAATTTTTGTTCATCTGTTTATTATTCCTTTGCTATTAGGAAAGCTATTTTATCAAAATAACAATTAACAAATTGTACCATAAATAAAGGGACTTATACATAATATATATTTTCAACCTTCTTTAAAGACCTATTTTTATACGATGTGGTAGAGCAATTAGAACATATATTGCATATCCAAATGTTCTAAGATAGAGAGTATTTGGCTCTTGACCAAAAGTTAATTGTAATTGAAAGAATTTATAATAACTTATTGGCTTGATACGTATAGGTGATGCTGCATGTAGAATTGCATATTCCCATGTTGAGATGGGAGATTTTGTTCTCATTCGCATTGTCATAGTTATTAATTACAGGCATTTAATGAATAATTTTACTAAATTATTTTGAATGAACATGAGTAACAAACTTTGTAATTATTATTTCAATTGACATATAATAGTTATTAAAAGTTTAAGATGTAAACTTACTAGTATTATCAAGACAAATTATTTGAATTATATAAATTATAAATTGTACTCTTACTTAAATTACTTAAGTAAATAATTTTGCAAATGTCAGATTGCAAGTTATTAATAAACACACATGTGACTTTTTTTTGCAGATGTATCTATCAAAATTATATAATATTTGAATGATTTCACATTGTAGATAAATGGTTTTACATATATCACTTTAGATACATTTTAGAAATACAAATGATCTAATCCCAACTTTAGCTAATGATGATCTAAGTAATTAATTTAAATGTTAAAAACAAGTAACACATAAGAGTTGTTTGAATTGAAGAATCTTATAGTTCTTTAATCAATCTCATGTGAATTCTCAATCATTTCTTTTTCACGTCATAATTATGGGATGGCTTAATCTATCATACCAAAATAATAAATATATTTGAATCAATCAATTTTTTATTTACTATATCATGTGTTTCAATTATACTAATGTACAAATCAAAGGATAAGGTTAGTAATTTTTTCAATACACATTTTTTTTAATACTACAGTTGTGATAAGTAGATATTAAATATTTTTCTCACTTGCAGTTTCTAAAATATCCATTATGGTGGATATCTTTGAAACTTACTAAATTTTTTTTAAGACTTAGTTAAAAATAATGTATTATTAATAATAAAATTTGTTTCCTTAAGTAATAATATAGTAGTTTTTCGCAGGCCTTTAATAGTTATATAATGTTCAATATAGTATTGACCTTGACATTATCTATTATTAAATGAAACAAATATTTTTGTTCTTTAAATATTATGAATGTTGAGTCAAATCATAAAATAGACAAAAATACATTAATTTTTTAACAATTAATCCATATTCTATTATATGTAATTTTTTAAAAACTAACACATATTATATCTTCATATAATATTTTTATTATTCATTACTAATATAATATTAACTACTTCATATTGTTATTACAAGAGCACATTCAAAGTATAAAATATATAGTAATTAAATTTCTCTTGTGCATACTTTCATAATACCTCTCATTTTGAAAGATTATCATTTTTGGTGCATGTATTCTTCCTTCAAATTATTATAGGAATTGCAAGTCCATTTATAGAATAATTTTCATCTAACTTTTTCGTGAAATTGACTAGAAATATAAATAAGCACTTAATACATATTGCAAATTTTTTTTTATTTTTTTCATTTAAAGTATTTTCAAAATTGATAATAATAAAATGAATTCCACATCAAATACTTATAATAAATATTTTGCTCAAAAGTTAAGCAAAATGAATTCAAACATTGTAATCTTGATATTATACAATCAATATAAGAAACAAAATAATTTAATTAAAACACAAATAAAAAACTTAAACAATGAAAATGTATAGATTTTCTTAATTCCAATTATATGTGTGTGTGTGTGTGTGTGTGTATGTATATATGAAGTATTACATAAAAAGAATTTAATTGTATGTAAAGAATAAAAATTAAAGTACAGAAATGAATACATTTTGTTTTTGTTTTTCATCAAAATAAAAGATACCCATATTTATAAGAAAGAATTACATTGATCTTTTCTTTTAAGATTCTAAAAACTTGCACATAAATTGTTACAATAAAATAAATTATTATCACAATATAACTATCCAACATCTTATAATTTTTTAAATTTCATGGTTACTTTTGGTTTTTTCTATGTTAAAAGAATTAATAGTCATTTGTCTATATGGCTTATAGTCATATTATAACTATTGCTCACAACTTTATTTTAATAGCCATGATTAGTCATTATTAAATTTTTAATGTCTAATTTGCACACAGGTCATAAGTAGTCATTAACTTACTCAATAAGTGTTGAACTTGGAGAGTTTGCAAAGCTTTTTAATGTTATGAAGCTTATAAACTATCAACTCTCAAAGCAAAAATCTTTGATAGTCACCAACTTAATAGAGTATAACATGAATTTATATATATATATATATGTACTATTCATTGAAGCGATAAAAGTCATTGGTTACAAAATAATTATAATGCAATACGGCAGTTGGTCATTTTATTATGTCTAGCCTTTTGATTTTTGAGACATTTGCTATTTCAAATTGATAATTATATTATGAATATGAATATATGTTTTTAATTTATAAATAATATAAAATAATAATTTTATAGATAATATAAAGTAAGAACAAAAGATTTTTTTTTATCTTAATATGATGAATAAGAAGTTTTAAAGATTGACACTTTAAATCAATTTATTAAAGATTTGTATTAATAATGTGTTATAAAACTAATGAAAAATACAAGAAATATAAGAAGACTAAGAGAGAAACTTAAGAAGAAAAAAGTGGACAATTCTCATTCATTTAGGTTACCCATATGCATAGTACATAGCTTATATTTATAAACCTTCCATCATAAAGATTAACTAAAGAGTTACAATGATATTAATAAAAAAATAATTTACATTATTGTACAATATAACTTCTTTAGAATTTATAAAGTATATATCATTAAAAAAAATCTTAGAAAGTCATTTTTTAAGGGTTATGATCAGCCACATAATAATATCATTTATAATAAATTTTTTATAAGTTTTATAAATTTGTTTTAAAGATAAGAATAAGGATTGAACTACTGACATTAAACACATTAATTTAACCCATACTATATGAGTTATTAATTTATAAATAGATTTAAATAGAATATCTTAAGTGTTTACTATCAAATTATTCAATAAAACACGTGAAATGTGAAAAAAGTTTTCTAAAAACTGAATTATGTGTTGTTGAATTATAAAATGCAAATCATATCATAATTTTATTAAAAAAATTGATTATAAATACCTAAAAGTTATACCTAAATTTGGTTCTTAATTTCTTGACCAATTTTTTCATATTAAACACGTGAAATATTCCTTAATTATATTATATGCATGTGAACTTAATAACATATTAAAGAGTAAATTATGCTAATCTTTCTTGAGATTTATTTAAATTATACTCGATAACCTTTTGTTTCAAAAATTAGACATGCTCCTTTAACATTTTAATATATATTGTGAAAACCTTTCCTCCAATTTATTTTTTATAAAAAAATTTAATTTTTTTTGTGCAACATGAATTGTGATTTTATTCTTAACAAGACATAAAATACACTTAATTTCATGTTAAGTTCAAACATGAAACTATAATTTTATTTTTAATACGACAGTAAAAAAAGTTAATTAATTTTATTTTTAAGAAAAAATAAAAAATAATTTTATTGGCAGAAAATAGATTACAATAAAGTTGGATGTAATTTTTTAAATAAAAAGATTATCAAATATAATTTAACCAAACCTTAAAGGAGGTTGGTATAATTTATTCTATTTATAATGTATAATAAGAGTTAGCTTTTTATTTTTTTAAGGCACTTTTTATTTCATTAAATTTTCTTTGTACGATAAAATTTTTACAAAATTTTGTAAAAAGAAAATTTGATGATTGTTTTATAGAAAAGGCCTTTTAAAAAAATTTCACCAATATAAATTTTATACTTCAATTTTTTTAAAATGTTCTCTTAAAATTAAGTAAGAAAACCACCGTTTCTATTTTTATTTTAGCTCATTGTTATAAATTTGCTACCACCGCTGTCACCTGAGCTAATATCATCATTTAAGCTTACTCTGAACTATATTTGGATCCAAATAAAAATATTTCATAGAACAATTTTTTAATTATAAAAAAATAAAAAAAATTTCAATTGAAAAATTGTTTTAATTTTAATTTTTTATATTTTCAAGAAACAAACGAATTCTAAAAGTAGCATATAGATAATATATAGCATAATACAAATATGATATTATCATAATGGAGATGTTTGGTATTTTGTGATCTTGACTTTGTTATTTTCCATATCATGGTATCTTGGCAGGGTGGCAGCTAAATGACATTCCAATATCCCATCCTAGATAAAATGGCATTATCTGATGACAGCTAATATTCTACAATCTTACATCCTGTGGCAGAGAATAATAATTTTTTGATATGTTACCAATTTTAACCTTATAAATCTATAGGAATCAACTTCACAACAAAATTTGTTTATAAAAAAATTATAAGTATGTAAAGTATAATACATATACATATTTTTTTAAAAAATTTACATTGTATATTATTTTTAGGTAAATTACTATTATGATCCATTTTTCTATTTTAAGAATATACATTCCTCTCCCTTAGAACCAAAATATGTGTTACATTTACCTCTCTTTCAATAAAATATAAGCTATAATCACATTTATTTTGACCAAACCTTTATATATATTTTATTTATATAATATAACAAGTATTAATTATATATGTGATCAATATAAAATAATTAATTTTATAAATTTATAAAATTATAAAATCATTTGATAAAAGAATTATTAAAAATAAACATAGTTATAAAATAATTTTTTAAAAAATTTAACTAATTTATAGATAATAATTTAATTTCTAGAACTATTAAATACATATTAATAAACACAAGTATTACTGTAAATTTAATAAATTTTTAAAATAAATTAAATTTATAGTTCTCAACCAAAAATAAGTTAGATTGAAATAAGAGTTAAAAAGGAATTCTTAAATGTATTTTGGTTATATTATGATTTAAAATGATATGAGTATATTTTCAAAATAAAAAAGATAACCATATAACATGGGCATAAATGGAAGAGTAGTTTACCCTATATTTTTATATGAATGAAGAGAGAATAAATTATACACAAAATTTTATTCTTTAAATTATATTTTAAAAAATAATAAACTTCATAAGATGTAATTTTTTTAAAATTTATATTTAAAAATTAAAAATTAAATAATATTAATAGACATGAACAACCAAACGTTGGTGTTTCATATCATTGGAATATAAGATGTATTGTTATAACAAATCATAAATACTTTAGTATACAGAGATTTTATGATATTTAAGATCACAGTATATCAAACATCTCTAAATATCACATCATATATAATTGACATTTAAAAAAAAAATCTAACATTTAGATGGAAGTGGCATAACCAAATAGAAGGGCAGCATCTTAATTTCTTGATCGTTGCAGACAAAATTTGGTTGTTTGGAAAATAACAGATAAGTTTGATCAACGAGAAAAATTCAGATAGCTAGGTTTGGTGAGCAAGGTACGTCCGATTGGCCCGCAATAAAAATTATGGAAGTTTCTTATCATTTGACACTTGCATTGCACTTACAGTGATAGAGACAGGTACCAACTTGAACATTATTTTAAAAAAATACATGTTAAAATTTTAAATTAAGGATATTTATATTATAAAATTTTAAAATTTAAAATTATTTAAAAATTTTTAATTTAGAGTTATAAATTATAATTTTTTTGCATAATTTAAATTTGTAACATTGTAATTTTTTAAAATAATTATATATATATATATATATATATATGAAGTTGGATTCTGAATTGTGATTTTACCGACAAATAATTGCATAATTGTCACCTTATGAATAACATATTCAAAGAATAAGATCAACGCCACATGAGGGTAATCTATGAGTTAACAATATAGATAATGTCAAATATTTACATTTTTACATGTATCAAAACAGAATAAGATTAATAATATTAACAAAATTTGTAGATACAGCGTGGATAAATTTAATATTAAACAAATTCTAAGATATACTATTTATGTAATATTAATTGTCATATTTTTATGTTGGCCAGGCAAAGTTCTCATATTTTCGTCATAAGTCCTTTTTTCTATATTATCGACCTTAATTTTTATACGGCCAGTATCACAAATTTTTTTTTCTCAACATTGAATTTGAATAATGCAACTACGCAAATGAAATTTTATTTAAAACTTACTTGTTGGTCAAATGTACAGGAAAAGTTGAAAATAATATTCCATGAAAAAACGTGAGGAGAAAAACTCGCTCACCTCTTTCATTTTATCGGTTTATGAAATTGTGTGGAAATAAGAGAAAGGGATTTTCTTGAAATTAGAAATGATGAGTTGATGAAGATGCAAATGCAAAAGAATTCTGGTATAGAGTTGGGTTATTTTATTGCTAAAATATCTTAAAATTTGTTGTAATAATAAAATTTATTTTTTACAAATTAATAATAAAACAAGTCAATTTTCTGGAAAAATCAACTAGCCCAACAGGTACAGTGAATCTATTTGCTTGACATATGTTTTTATGTACTTATTTAGAGGGATAAAAATTTTAATTATAAAAATAAAAATTTTAATTATAGAAAATTATACTTCATATTATAAAATTCATAATTCTTTTTTTCTCTCTCTATTTTTCCTTCTATTTCTATTTATTTTTTTATTAAAAAATGACTTTTTATAATTAATTTTTTTAAAAATTTATACTTTTATAATTACAAGTTGAAAATACCTATTATTAAATTGTGAATTATTTTAAAGACTTAATAAGCCAAAACTTTATGTTTTTAAAATTTATATTTTTATAATTAAAAATTTTAATTTAATTAAAACTTTTAATTTCTTCAAAACAACTCACATAATACCTCCCATCTCATGTATAAAATTTTTTTTGGAGTCTGATTTGGCTTAAAATATAAAAAATAAATCACTAATATCTAATATATTAATTATATTATTTCAATTATACCTTTTATTAAATGAATTTTTTAAATTACAAATAATAGTTGTTATTAATTTTTTTAAAAGTGCATATTAAATAAAAAAATTTTAAAAAAATAACTTTTATTTGAGATAAAATTAAAAAAATTAATTATTTTTAATTAAAATTTTTAATTCTAAGTGAATTATTTATTTGTTATATATGTTACATGAGATACTAAATATATATAAAATATTTTGACTGCTCAAGACAGTCAGTCACGTGTCCCAATATAAAATCATCAGGGTGGCTTGCACGCATAAAAGGCAGTCTTGAAACATGGAAGTAGTAGTACTATAATTTAACAGCTTGTTTGTATACTAACGGCTGTATTACGTCACCATGGACCATTCTCACGTATGCAAAACGGCAGACAACAACTGCAGTAAGTTCTTTTTTAAAGATGCTTTGATTGAAAGAAAAAAAAACAAAAATGAAAACTGACAAAAAAGCACATTCATCTTGACTAGAAAAGCTGAGAAAAGTACCTACATGGTTTGATGCAATAAAATAAGAAATATATATATATATATATAAATACCTCTCTTCAATTAGATCCCAATGGAAATTACTCTTCGAACTATAAAAATTGGTTAATATTTTCTTATCTTTTTATATGTTTGTATTTAAATTCCTTTGCCACCCTTTTGTTTGCAGAGTTGACTAGGTTTTCACGTCAGATTTCATTTAAAACTTGATACAACTATGCTAGTTTGAAAATGACACAAACAATTTTTAAAAAAATTTAGTAGGATAAAGGTCAAAGTTACAATTTAGATGGGATATGAATTTTTCTTTTAAAAAAATTAATCCTCCATATGTTATTTCTAAGCCAACAAAATTGTATTAAGTTATAAATAAAGTCTGATATAAAAATTCTATTAACTTCAAAATAGACAAATAGATTTATATGCAATCATATGAAAGTGCAAAGGAAAATTTGCCAGTTTTTATAATTTAGAAGGATCATGAGTCATAATTGAAGAGAGTATATGCTAATTTTTATAATTTAGAGAGTATTTGCATAGTTAATATGGGAAATTTGTTAGTTTTTATAGTTTAAGAGATAGTTAAATAAAGTATTTACATTTTTCCTTAAAATAATATTAAAGCCATAACTTCATGAGCCCATGAGGTCTCGTTTTTATACTATAAATTTAATCCTAAGTTAAAAATATTTCTTCCAAAAATATAATTAATCTATTCTCTCTCTCTCTCTCACATTTATAAAAAAAATAAAGAAATACTTTGTTAATATCAAAAAGTTAATAGTGCTTTGTGGCATGTATTGCAACGACTTGTGTAACGCTATGAGCTGTAATATACTAAAAAGAATCATATTTTTTCAATTAAATTATATAAATTTTTTTTAGTTTGATTGAAATTACATAAAATTTTTTATTTTAGAAATATTTATTTTTGTCTAATTTAAGAATTTTTAACTAAAATACCTTTTATAAATAAATGTAAGAGGATGTTTTATTTTAAATATATATATATATATATTAACTAATAGATGGTATTTTAGTAAAAAAAATTAAAATTGAAGTAAGGTATAACATAACTTTTTATTTTAAGAAAAGTTTTTATATATTTTAAAAATAAAAAGAAGGTCCATGCAATTTCAATAAAATTCAAAAACAATCTATATAATTTACTCTATTTTCTAGGTAAGTCTTAGTACATATAATCTATTTTTTTTTGGGTGACTTTCTATGTTATACAACTAATTTTAATTGAATAATAATAGAAAAGACCTATGGGTAATAAGTAAAGTAATATATCAAATTTATCAATTACATTAGTGAGAAGAGGAAAAATAGTTTAGAGACAAGGCAAATGCAAAGGTCAAACTTCAAAAACTAAAAAACAAAAGAGAAAAGAAAAATAGCTTAGAAGAATTAGAAAGAATGAAAAATGAGGAAATGAAAATAAATTGAAAAAAAAATTGAGAGATATTGGCGGACCTAATTATTCTTTTTTTATTTTTTCATTCTAATTTTAGCCTACAAAATGTTTAAAAAAAGTCCTTTTACTTTTCATTTTTCAAACTTATATAAAGCTATTGTTTTAAAAGTTTTTGTTTTTGCCCTTCTAAGGCTTGGAAACCTTGAATTAACACTCAAATATCTTGGCTGTTAGATTATTGGGTTATTTATGATGGATTGACCTAAATTTCTAAATGAAACCTATAAAGAATTAATTAATTATTATTATTATTAATTAATACATTAATATTCAAATTCTTTTTGAATTTTGAATTTTTTTGTCAGTTAATTATTAAGATAAGGGAGAAAGAAAATCTTATGACTAATTAAGAGAGATAAATTATTGATCATGCAATGCAGGTGAACATGAAAACTTTGTACACGCGTGCTCGCGCTTGTGTGTGTGTGAATTTAGAAAAACACAAACAAAGAATTTCTTCTTTGGGTGAACACTGACCCTCCTTTCATTTTTGTTCTCTTCTTTGAAATTTGGCGTACCTATTATGGAATGAATTTCAAAGTTTGAATCGTGATTGTGATCATATCACATGGAATTGTAGATTTGATAAAATCCATTCACTACAAGTAAGTATCTATAAGCCAAACTCATTTTCTTTTATTGATATCAAAACCTAGTTGGCTCAATTTACTACTTTCTTGTGATATACATATGATGTTTGTGTTGAATTTGCTTTTTTTTTTGGGCAAAGTAACATGGATTATAAATAATTCAAAATTTAGACTTCTTAGACCATTAGTGGCAAAAAATTATAAAGACCATCATAGGCTAGGGAATTCACACTATATGAAGTTCATAGAGAAAGGAATTTGTGGTAAAAGATTTTAAAAAAAATTGAGCCTCCATTAAAGAGAAATTATGATTTTAAATTTCAATTTCACCATGGTTAGATAGCCCTTCTTCAAGGGTTGGCATTCCCAGCATAGAACACCATTAGCTACAAGCCTTATTGAACTTTGCAAGTTTTCCAATGCCACTAAATTTGTTTGAAATGGACGAAAATCAAGTGAGATTTAAAGCCTTAAATTGGCATCTTGAACACCCAAATTTGGAATTTTAAAACTTGAAAAAAATTCAAAGATTGAAGATGAAGTAGTAGAATCACACTTATTCCCCCACCATTTAGCTAGAAATTGGTACCAACGCAAAGAAAAAGGTAACGATGAAGGCAATGGTAAAGTTCCTGTCACAGGAAATGCCTTTAAGAGTGGTGCATGGGTTGCATGTGCTACACTAGGAGTGTATAGTGTTCCCTTCTTTATATATATATATATATATATATTCTGAAATTTTTGAAACAAAAAAGCTTAGGGCAGCACATGAAGGTGCGTACGAAGGAGTTTGGACTTGATTTTTTGCTTTAAGAATTCCTAAATTTATAAACTTCAATTTGGGATGTGATTTGCCTATATTCAGACAATTGTTGGTTGTTTTTTAGCAATTTTCTTAGCATTAAAATGGTGCATTTTATGTATTAAAAATGCATAAAAATTTTGAATTATAAATTAATAGATTTATTTCCCTTAAATAGATATATTATGAATTTAGAGACATATCTGACTTATAAAATGGACTTAAGCCATTGCATCCAACAACACATCCAATATGTGAGAAGTTTTAGGATTAACTTAAAGGTGCAAAAAATCAAACTTCCACATTCCACATGCATCTTAGACTTTATGAGCTTGCTCGCTAATAATAATTATTGGCCACTAGTCAAGGCAAAACTAAAAGAGAAGTACAAACCTAATAAAGAAGGCTAGAGCGATTTAAACTTTTAGCAATGTAAGGCTAAAAAGATTTAAACTTTTACCCATGTGTAACTAAGACAAAGCTTATGGAAGAATCTAGTGTTGTCACGAATGTTAGGCAATCCATTCTATTTTCTCATTTTCCAAATATGAGAAGTGCATAATGTTATGGGCATAATGCATATGAAAAGGGAATTTATCTAAAAGGATTGATTAATAATGCAAAGTCTTTGTACCATTTCCCAAATGGCCCCCCTTTATAGTTATAAATATTGTTTTGATCACAAGAAGGAAAAAGTACCTTTTAAGAAGATTAAACAACCTTAGGATATAGTTCATTTAAATTATTGTTAGTATGAAAGCATTAGTGATGATGTAACAAAGACAAAGTATTTACTTTATTTGATGTATGTGACATTTATATTATACTTTATTTAATATTACATATTTTACTATTAATGTTATAATTGAAAATGTTCAATTAAGTAGAGAGTTCTTAGATTAATAAACTTGAGGTCATCTAAGAACTATAATTAACCAATATTTACACATAAATATGATAGAAAAATGATGACATTTCAAAGATACATGTAATCAAAGTAAGATAAATGATTAGAAACTTAATAATATCATTGTTGGGTTAGAAGAAGTTTATTGCAAAAGTAAAAATTGTGTATATGTTTTTGATTTTATGCTACGTTTATGTAGATATTTCAATTAGTAATTATGGCCAATAAGGGTGATAAATTGAATGGTGACAATCAAGAAATCTGACACTATAAAGTTTCATACATTCTTGAAGAGTAAAATGCTAAAGAGCCATTGAACAACATTATGTTGCAGCTTGAGCATGAAAATTCAGCTCAACATAGAAGAAATCAAGAGGCATTTCAGGTTTGGAAAAAAAAAGGACAATATAGTTTTCATAACAATACCGAGCTACATAACTAATGACTTGATGTGCAAATATGAATCTTAACTAACTACACAAACCTTGTGGATTGCTCTAAAGAGTAAGTTTGGTGATACTTTTACAATCTAACTTAAAAGGTTAACCATTAGATTTGACACATATAAGTTACGACTAAATAATTTAATAAAGCAATATTTAAGAGAACTATCAAACATGATTAGAGAGCTTAAGTAAGCTAGTCATATCCTTTCAGATAGGCAACAAGTCCAAGCTATCATAAGATTCCTTCCTACTAACTGAGAGTACGTGAAAGTGAACTTGGCCTTTAATAAGAGCATAACTACTTTTTAATGATAGTGCTCATCATTTGGGACTTGAAGGTGAGTGTTTAAAGGCTACTAGATCTTCTAGTCACGCTTATATGATAAAGATTGCTAGAACTTTAAGACCCAGAGGCAAGAAGTGTAAGTACTTTCATAAGAAGAAAGGATCTGATAAATGTTTCAAGAAGGCTAAGAAAGAATTTAAGAAAATAGGCAAGCATGGAAGAAAGAAACTTGACATAGCTAAAGTCAATTGTTATGCTTGTTAGAACATGATTTATTTTGCCCATGATTACACTAAGTAAACAAGGTAACACCATGCAATAAATTTTCATATTTTATTTATGTTTATAGTAATGTGTTAATGATTGAATCTCATCCTTTATGAATTATAAACTTAAGAGCTACATACCATGTAGCCAAAGATCATAGATTCTTTGTGGAATATCATTAGTTACTTTTTAGAAGTAGATGGATATATGTAGAAAATAATACAAAAGTGGAAGTTAAGGGGATTAAAACATGTAAATTAGTTTTGGATGGTGGAAGAACCCTTAACCTACAAGATATTCTATATGCTCTAAAAATCTGATGGATTTAGTTTCTATAATTTCTCTTCTTAAATTTGGTTTTAATGTCAATTTGTATGATAAATCAGAAAACATTTGTAATGGGATAACACACTATGGTTTTAATTTTCTTTTTGATGGTTTCATTATATTAAACACAATTTGTGAATGCTTATAATATGTATAAACATGATTGTTTTACTATATCCTTTACTTTTAATTCAATTTAGGATATGAATATTTCACATATTAGACTAGACTATATAGGTAAAAAATGAAGGAGTAGACTAGTAAAAAAAGGAATAATAGGTTAATTTCGAGTTTAGAAATATCACTAGAATGTCGTCTAGAAGATAAAGCAATCAAAAAACCATTTGGAAAAAGAATTAAAGTGAAATTCATTACAATTAATTTATTCTAATTTATGTGATCCAATTAATGTGAGGGCAAGACATAGAGCATGATATTTTATTATTTTTATTGATAATTATTTGTGATATGATCAAGTTTATTTGATCTTCCATAAGTTAAAAATACTTGAGTGCTTTTGACATTATATGAATATGATTGAGAATCAAATAAATAAGAAAATTATAGCTTTAAAGACTGATCGAAGACAAATACTTATCCAAACAATTTAAAGAGCTCTATAAAGATAAATGAATATTAAAACAATTAACAATTCTTGACACTCCACAATTAAATAGAGTTACTGAAAAAAGTAGGATGTTACTTGAAATGGTTAGATCAATTATGACTCAAGCAAACTTACCCATTTTCTATTTGGGTGATATATTATTAATTGTTACTTTAATACTTAATCCAGTATTCTCTAAGTCAATTACTTCTATATCCTATGAATTGTTAATAAATTGAAAAATGGATTTAAGCATTTTAAGACCATGGGGGGTTTGTTACTTATATTTATGACACTTCTTATAAGTATGGGAATTTAAGCCTAAAAGACAAGAAAATATATCTTGATTAGATACTTAAAACAATCAAAAGAGTATATCTTCGTTAGTGAAAATGAAGAAAAAAGTGTAACTAAGATTAAGTCAAGAGATACCAAAATGTTAGAAAATGAATTTCTTAGTAAGGGTGAGATTGACATAAATACATATCTCTATAAAATACATGATTAAAAAAGTGAGGAGCAAATAATTATACCTTGATCTATTGATCTAAAAGGGACCTTATGCAACCAAATGAAAATTTTGAACAAAGTGAAAATGTTACACAAACAATCCCATTTTGTAGGAGTAATAAAAAAAGTGTGCCTAAATACCATTTTGAGATTGAAAGGGCATCACTCATAGTTACTTTGCAAGATAATAAAGAGCTAAACACAATTTAAGAGGCTTTAACAAACCTTGCTAAGGAAAATTGGAAAAGAGCAATGGAAGAAAAAAATGAATCCTATGAAGGCAAACAATGTTTGGGACTTAGTTGATCTATTATCTAGTTGAAAGGTAATTGGAGAAAATAGGATTCTCAAGATAAAAATGAAAATAGATGGATCTCTTGAAAGATATAAGATTCATTTTATTGCTAAGGATTATATATAACAGGAAGGAATAGATTATGAAAATACTTTCTCACTTGTACATTTTAATTCAATTAAACTAATCCTAGTTATAATTGCTAGTTTAAACTTGGAATTATATCAAATAGATGTGAAAAAAAATTCTTTAAGTAAAGAACTAGATGAATAAATTTATATGAAATAACTATTAGGTTTCGTTGGAAAAGGAATGGAGTAAAAGATTTATAGGCTCAAAAGATCTATTCATGGGCCAAAACAATAATCTAAACAGTGGTATTTGAGATTTCTTTGAGCAATATATTTGCATAAATTTTAAATGATTAAGGGAAACCACTGTGTTTATATTAAGTGACTTGAAGGAAATATTATAATATTATCATTTTATATGGATGATATACTATTAGTTGGCAATAATCTAGATTCAATTGTAACTATTAAAGAATGACTATCTTTAAATTTTGAAATGAGATATATGGGTGAGGCAGAATATATTCTTAAAGTTAAAATATAAAGAAATTGCTTGAAGAAATCAATTTTTGTTTCATATGAGAATTATATTAAGAAAATTTTTGAGTGATTCAATATGAAATATTACAAACCCATGGATACCTTTGTAGTAAGAGATGAGAGTCTAAGTTATGAGATACATCCTTAAATTGAATATGAAAAAGAAATTATGGAAAGAGTCTTTTACTCCAACACTGTTGGTAGCTTAATGTATGCAGTAATGTAGACAAGACTAGATATTCGTTATACAATTGTCCTTGTAAACTAATACTAGTCAAATCCAAATCAAAAGTATTCAAAAAATGTCAAAAGAATCTTGAGATACTTGAAGGGTATTGCTAACTATGCATTACGTTATCAAAGAATTGATTTACACTTGGTAGGATATTCTGATATAGATTGGGGTAGAGATCTTGATGAGCAAAAATCAACTTGTGGATAAACATTCTTATTGAACAATGGAGTCATATCACAGAGCAACAAGCAGCAGACATGCATCACATTATCTACCATGGAAGCAAAGTTTATATCATCTTATGTGGTAATGCAAGAGGTTATATGCCTAAAGAGATTCATGGAACATTGATCACTAGTGGTACATTGAGCCCGATATTAGTGAATTGTGATGATCAAACAACTACAACTTATATAAAAGACCCTAAGTATCATAGCAAAATAAAACATATAGACACAAAGTATAACTTTGTTAGAAGAGTAATAGTATAGAAAAGTGTTAATATGTATTATATTTCTACATATAAAATGTTAACAAATCCCTTGATAAAACCTATACCTAGAGATGTGTATATAGAGCATGTTAAATTTCTTAGTATATGTAGAATATAAAGTAGTACACCCTATGTGAGATTTGATTGTTAAATGAATTAAATGTATTTATTTCATTGTTAAATATAGTGCCATAGTTATAGACAACATATAAACAATGTGATAGTTTGTCATACAGGTTAATGAGATTGACTTTTTTACATAAGCAACCACCTCTGATGCTTATGAAGATTCATAAAGATAAGACAATTATGTTTACCATGCGAAGTAGTGGAAGTGCCGATATGACAAAGAAAGAACACAAAATAAAAATATATCACCTTGATAAAAGAAAAGAAAGAGGTTGATATAAGATCCAAAAGTATAAATATATGGATCAAATTATGGAACCCCATTATACCTAATACCCGTAACCAAATATGAGTCCTTTTTTAGAGTGCCATGAGAGACAAATAAAATGGTAGAATTTGAGTTAGATACTTCATATATCTAGAGTAAGATCTATATGATGTTAATAAAAAAATTAATTTGACATATACTTTTATAAAATAAGAGAAACATTGCAATATGAAATTCATACTGCATATGTTTAATAAGTGTAATTTGGAAGCAAGTAAATAAATCCTTACTTCATTACTATGTAACTCTTATAAAGCAACAAATCCTTTTATAAATACCCTTATAACTTTGACAATATCATAAAGAAATAAGTTAATGTTTGTTACTTTATCATACGTCCTATGATTATGGTAAATTTGATCTAAAGAATTGATGCTGGGAAAGCGACTGGTTTTGATTTAAGTGGTATGTGGACAAAAATAAGATCACCTAAGATTTATACAACTTTGTTAATGTTTAATACATGTTTATTATGAAGATAATTTAGTAACATCATAAATGTAGATACTATGTATACGAGAAGGCAATTTGAGTAATATTGAAGCTTACGAAGAATTAGATTTGTCGTAGGTAGAATGTTTATCCAAAGCACATAAATAAGTGTGTAACATATATCTAAGAGTAATAGTTTCTTATGTTGGTACTATAATAGGATTTCTAGTATAAGAGTTCCTAAATATTATGCTCAAGCTATTACAACGAAGTACCTAGTATGAAAGTCTAAGTGGAGTAAAAAATTTTATATTAATCATCTCATTATGTGTGAGTATGAGGTGTTAGATTATTAGGTTGCCTATGATGGCTTGACCTAATTCCATAAATGAAACCCATAAAAAATTAATTAATTAATTAATATTCAAATTCTTTTTAAATTTTGAATTTCAAATTATTTCATTAGTTAATTATTAAGAAAAAAGAGCAAGAAAAACTAATGACTAATTAAGAGAGATTAGCTTTTGATTGTGCAATGTGGTGAATGTGAAAATTATGTGTGTAAAAGTTTAGAAAAACAAAAATAGAAAAAGTTTTTTTTTTTTGGCTGAACAACACAAACTTTCCCTTAATCTTTTTTTCTCCTTTTTGAGATTTGATATTTCCATTATGGAAGTAAGATCAAAGTCCAAATCATAATCATGATTTATATTACATAAAATAATAAATTTGAGAAAATTCATCCACTATAGGTAAGTACCTACAAACCAACTTATTTTCTTTAATTGACCAATGGTAGTCTTATTAAAAGAGGTAGTGTAACATCTGACTGAAACTAGAATTCGACAAGATAAAGAAAGATGGTCACAGAATAAAATAAATTAAGGTTAAATAATTAATCAAGACATCAAGAAATGAGATTGTAAAATTACTTATGAAAAGAAAATGAAGTTAAAGTGGCAAAACAAAGAAATATTACCTAGTGGCGAAATTGCAAATTTGTGCAAAATTTTAAAAAACTTAAGAAAAAGAATTTTAAATGTCAAAATTAGGCTTATTAGGATTTTAAGAGGTCCTGAAAATTATAAGGACAATCAAAATTAGTAAAAATCCTTTCAATATGTTAAAAGAGTCATATAGTGTTAAGATTTTAAGTGAAACTATTTTTTACTATTTTAAGCCATCTAAACTTCAAAAATAATGTTTTTATGTGAAGGAGCATTCAAAATTATGTAACGAGTAGTCATATTTAGAAAAGCCTAAAAAATGAGTTCGAACGAAGTAAATGTGCAACCAGGGGCAAAATGGTCATTTTGAAAAAAATTATAATGAAGGTTTCTCATGAAAGCCACGTCCCACCATCTTCTTCAAACCTCCATTTCCAGAATTTTCAACCATTTATAAAAGTCTTAAAGACGGGAAGAGAGAGAGAGAGAGAGAGAGAGAGAGAGAGAGAGAGATTTCAAGCCTCTGTTTAAGTAAGTAAATAGCCTCATTTCACTTCTCGCCAATTAAGAAAGTTGATCTATTCTCTGAGAGCTTTCTAATAGTGATTTTCTTTTTATAAAAACTTCAAGTTTAAATCTAACCCAAGGCAAAAAAAAGTTTTTTTTAAGAAACTAATTAATGGAAATTGAAGAACACAAAGAGGGCTTTAAGATGATGTATAAGGTAAGCTTTGAATTAAACCATACATAGAACCCTAGAGCTTAAAATGACTCTTATAGAGAGAAAGGCTTTTCTCCATGATTTCATGTACTTTAATGATAGTATGGAGCATGTAGAATTAGAGTATGACATGAATTTAGCAAGAAATTAACAAGTTTAGAACCTAAAAAGATTAAAACAGATCTATAATGAGTCTAAAAATGTATTTCTACCCATGGAGGCCTTAATATATGAATTTGATTATGAAACTTGGTGGACATTTAGAAAACATCCTAAGGTTTCATATGAGATAAAGTTTGTAATTTTTGGGTGAGTATAGAATATTTTATAAATATTTGACCTTGCCATAGTAAAACTGCTCTATTGGTATACAACTACAATTTTCATATTCTTTGAGAGGTCAAATAAATTCATTTTAACTTGAAATTTTTATAATAGATAAGGCATATTAAGAGCTTTTCAACATGTTTTAATTTGCCCAATTTGGACACTCTTGGCCAAAGTTATAAATTTTCAAAGTTAGTATCAAAAAATTGTCCTACAGTAGGAACCATACACTCTTTTGCAATTTTTAGGGGACCATGTGAATTCAATTAAATCTGATATTTTGACAAATGAAAAATAAATATTATAAGCTTTCCAAAAAGCTATTATTTGCTTAATTTGGAGGTCTCTAGCCAAAGTTATATAATTTTAAAATTAAGCCATAATATGTGATATAAGGGGCATTTGAGGGGCATATAAGCAAGTTAGCTTAGATATGCATTGGTTACTTATTTTTTATACTTAATATAATATTTTAGGCATGTAGAGATGGCTAAAGTGGTTTTTGGATAAAAAAACCAAGAAGTGAAAAATTAAGCTAATAAAGATCAAATAAAAAAGATAACTGAAGAGAGTTAAACAGAGTTAAATAAGGCAAGAGTCAAAGTAAGAAGTTTAGGATCATTGATTTGGTTGAAATTAATTATTGAGATTCTTCCAAATCTCATATTTATTTCTATTATTCCTACTAATCAGTGCCAGGTGGAAGTACCAATTTTAACAAAGAAAAAGAAACAAATGATGTCAGAATTAGAGAATAATATGAATTATATATGTATATGATTTTGTTGTAATATTATAATAAATGTATATGTCAAATTTTACTTCCTTAATGATATAATATGTGAAAAAGTATAAAGTTAATAGTGATGTTACTCAAGTTTAAATTTGTTAGTATTAAAAAATGATGTATATCCAAATAATCTTATTTGATGTTATTACTATCTGTATTTTCTATATTTATAAGTTTTGGGTCAAAATGTGACTATTTAAGTGGTCTAAATAGCTAATTTTATAACAAGAAATTCTATCAAATTTTTCTTAAAATATAACATAAGTTTGTTTTTAGTTTTTATTTGTTAAGGTAAGTTGGTAATAAATGATTACCGATACTTTATCTATTAAATTGAAATGACATAGAATTATAGATAATGAGAAGTGAATATATTTAAAATTTTTAGATTTAATATTGCATCTGCATAAGTAAATAGATTTACTAAAGAACCATAATAGTCAAAAAAGAACTAACTAACGAAGGTGTTACATGTAGGAGAATTATCTAGGTGGTGATTGACTTTGAACATGATTAGATAAATGATACGTTTAAGAAGGCCTTTTTTGGTGCACCATATTCTTAATAGATGTTTTTATAGCACATATTGGATATTTGTACTTCTTATTGTTGTCTGATATATTTGGACTTTGAACAAACTTGTAAGTCTATATTAAATATATATTTTTAGGATTTTTCAGTTTTTGGTTCCAATAAAAAATATATTAGTATATAAACAAAGTAAAAATCTTTATATAGTTATTTATATAAAAGGAATGTAGAAAGTTATTTTACTTCTTAATTAGTACTTTATTTGTTTTTTTTAAATTATATAGTTATTAATAAAAGAGGACAACAAAAAATTATATAGCTTTTAAATACTTTATTTATTATCTTAATATATTTTTAAATAATTGATGCACACTAGAACATTGGTAAAGTAATATAGGCTTTTTCCACATAAAAAAAATCTTTTGTTACAATAGAAGCAAAAATAGAATCCATTATTCGAGAATCAAAATCAATTTGCTTTTCTTAAAAAAAGTTATTAATGGACTTCTATAAGATTGTTTCACAATATTTATTAGCCAATTGTCTTGATAGTAAAATATAATTGAGAAACAAAAATTTGTGTTATGAAAAAATTTTCAGCAATTCTTTTTTGTATCGAATAAGTCAATCATCCATTTCGTCTTATATTAAACAAAAATGGTGATATTATTTTTTGATTTATGTATCTGAAGCTATGTTACTTTTTCCATTACATATCATTGATCAAATGCATGGCTGCATCTTGGGCACATTCATGGCAAAAGATTCAGTGCCATATATTTAATGCAATGGTCGAGAAAATGAATTAATTCTTTTTAGGTTGGATCCTATCAACAAAGTTTTCTAAGAGTAATGTAAGGCATAATCATTCCCTGTTGTGTAATGCAAGGCATAACCATTCCCCGTTGGAAATTGGATTCTTCATCGATGCCTATGTACAATTTTGATGACAAAATAAAAATAAATAATAAATACAATGTAAATTTGAAACGATAAAAATAATATATGTCCATTGTTGGGCCAATTCCAATCAATCTAACTTAATCATGAAGGGCAGGAATAAGATGGGCTTGAATTTAAGTTAATTGGCCCAAAAGTTAAAGCCTGATCCATTATGATAGATTATTATTTGAATTTTTTTTTGAATAGATGAGAAGAGATGAAACGGTAACGAATAGGATAATTAATATGGGCTAAATTATTATTTGAATTTTTTTTTGAGATGAAATGGAAAGGCAAAAAAAAAAAGATTTCCAGACTCTTTTGTTATCTAAAATTCAAAATTTTTTTTGTTCCCCCAAATTAAGGGATATAGAATAGAATAGAATAGAATTGACATGTGATATAATTACAATTATATCATTTTTAGTTAAAAATTTGCTAGAATTGCATTATAATTATAAGCATAATATTATAAAAATAATTTATAAATTATTTAATTTTATTAATCTCTTTCACTTTTTTTCATTAAACTCCCAACGAATAAAATGATATGTTGTTATTTCACTCCTTACCTTTCTATTTTATTCTATTATTTATTATTTCGGCCTATTCTCAAAAACTCTTAGACATTGCCTAAGTATACCCTTGACTCATAGCCCCACCAACAATCTTATCTTCCTATCTTTTTATTTTTTATATTTTTGGCAAATACAGAAATATGATTAATTAGGATTAAGATTTGGTGATGGACTATTAATTGGATATTGGTGTATTGGAATTGGCTTTCAAATCTGAAGTCATGTTATATTTCTGTGTGCCTCTTCCACGCCCATTTTCCCCTGCCAAGTCTTTGTAACGTTGACATTTGGGCACAACCATTGCATTATATATTCTGATATAGAATAATCTCGGTTTTTGATGTTCTTGGAATATTTTTGGAGGATTTGTTAAAAATTCTTCAATTTCTTTTTTTTTTTCTTATAAAAAGTTTCGAAAATAATAAAGATCAAGATATCAAAACATACTTCAAAAGAATTAATTCATTTCGTAGAAAGAGATAGTATTTTTTTTCCAACAACTTTGGTTTAATTACAGAATAATCTAAAAATAAAATTTTAAATTCATCAAATTGATATATAAAAAATATATCCTAATCTTAAGAAAATATTCATTTGCTCAAAACAAGATATGAAAATATCCTAGACTGTACTACCGAAAAGAAGAAAACATCAAAGTTAGTTCTACTTCACACACATGTAATGATGTAAAAGAAGATTTAAAGTAAGGTGGAGTTTTTTTAAAATATTTTTATTGATTTATTATCAAATTTATCTATCAAAATATGATAAATATATAATTTTTTATAATAATATAATAATATGATTTAATTGAAAAATCATACAATTATTTATAAAAAATATATACCTAGCATATTTTAATTAAAGAATCATATATTTATTATGTTTTAATTAAAATGTTTAATAATAAAAATATAAGTAACTGTATATAGATTTTTTTTATATAAAAAATGTTATCTATCTCCCATCAAATAGGCAAAAATCAACCTATACATCTATCTCATACATTAAAAAAAATAATCTATGAACTGTTAGAACATGAAATGCCATAACTTAATACCAAAAAATTCAATCAGTTTCCAATTTCTATATACAGCAAATCAATTCTCCTGTAGATTATATCTTGTGTTCGTTGGAAAATACAAGTCCTACCATTCCGGTAATACTTATAATTTTATTTCCTAGTGGCATTCTTATTCCTTGTAATTTATGATATACTACTAGAGTTCGATTCATATTCTTCTCGGCTCTAGAGATAGCAAATTTTGTGTTGATACAGACGCATCAGAAAATTATTGGGGCGCTACCCTTTATCATAAAATTGACCAAGAACAGCAAGAACATATCACTGGATATGCTAGTGGAAAATTTAATGATAGCCAAACCAAATATCATTCTACATGGAAAGAATTTTTAGCAATAGTAAAAGTTGTAATTAAATTTGAATTATTTATCGTTAATAGTAATTTTATTAAGAAATGAAATTATAGGCAGAAGTGTAGGAGCAAATGAAAAAACAAAAATAAACCGAGCAATAGAAAAATTACATCAAATATAGAACCTCATATAAAAATTCCTGTAGTTAGCACTCCAGAACCCCAAAAGGATTCTGAATTAGACAAAGAAACAGAAAACAAAACTATAGAATCTGAAGAATCTGACATAGAAATTATAACATCTGTAAAAAAACCCGAAGAAACACATTTGGTCCCTTAACATTTAGCCCAAAAAGAAGCCTCAAGTGAAGAAAAAATAGCTTTGATGCTTGAAGGAACATACATAAAGACAGGCATGGTCAATGTAATAACAGGCAAAGGAGCCTCAAAATTAAGTACCTTAATCACCTCCCTCGCATTGGGCCTCAACAAATAATCTGGATAGGTACACCAAAGCCCAACCATCAACAGCCTTTCCATTTGCTTCTTGTCAAACTCCCCACATAGGTTTGGATTCGCTGTTTCGCCCACCTTCCCTTTACCGTACAACTCCCAAACCCACTCCACCACTGAAATTATGGTCTCATTCTCCATGGCCTTATTGGAAATATCCACCACTTTCCTCCCACTCGCTATCTCCAGCAACACCACCCCAAAACTATATATCTCAGATTCCTTGTAGGTCATTCAGGTGAAGATGTACTCTGGGGCTATGTACCCTCTGGTCCCTGCTAGTGGGGTAGTTTGTGATCCTATCTCGTGGGACACTAGCCCAGCCAACCCAAAATCCTTGAGCTTCGCATTTGAAGCTTGAATCTAACGTTACGTTGCTGGATTTGATGTCTCTGTGGAGGACACATTGATTCTTCGTGGAGGTAAATATGGCCGAGGCTAAGCCTATAGCTATATTGTACCTCGCTTGCCATGTCAGCAAGGTAGTATTATTGGGCTTTGATTTGTTGCCGTTGCTGCTGCAGAGGTGGGAATCTAGACTTCCGTTAGGCATGTACTCGTACACGAGGAGGAGGCCGTTCTTATTGTGGCACCACCCTAACAGTTGTACTAAATTTCTGTGCCTCAATTGGCTTATGACTTTTACTTCTGTTGTGTATTCCTTTATTCCTTGTGTGGAATTCCTCGATACCCTCTGGATGGCCACGTGGGAGTTCAACTTTCTCAAATAGCCTTTGTATACTCCCCCAAATCTTTGTCCCAGCTTTTTTGACTCTAAGAACTTATGGGTTGCTACCTTCTGGTCACGTTTGGTAGACGGGACATGCGTTTCACAAAATGGGAGACAAAATAAGAATGTAAAAATGTCACGTTTGGTATGCCACTCTTCTTCTTCTATGGATTTCAAGACTCCTTCATATGTGGGAGAGCAAAATCCTTGAAAGCTCAATCTATCATGGGAGAGACAAATTTTTGTCTATTTTGTCCTTAAAAAACGCAATCAACCATCGTAGTCCTCCACTTGTTGTTTCATTATAGCTACACTAGCAATCATTCTAGTTGTGTCTTTCACTAGTTGTTATCGAAAATCCTCTTCCGTCGGCCACCATTAATGATGGAGATTTGCCATTATACACTCGGGCACCTTTGATTTTCTCATTTTTCTCTCTTTGATTTTTTCTTGATTCTCTCTTCATTTTTCCTCGATTTCTTTTTTGATTTTTGTTTTGTTTCTCCCTTCGTCAAACACTTTTTTGGTTTTTGCATTTTTGAATTCTCCTATTGCATTTTTGAATTTTTGGTTTCTTATTTTTTATTTTTTTAAAGCTTAATCCTTTTTTTTGGTTTATTTTAATTAAATATAAATAATATTTTACAATTTTTTTATTAAAGGTCATTTTAGACATTTTTTCATATTTCTTTTTTATTCTCATTTTATTTATATTTCATTAAATATTAAAAAGTAATTACATTCATATTCTTTCTTTCATCCTACTAACACATAACTATGATATACAAAATTCCTTTCTATTTTTATTTTATTTCCCATTCCTATTCCATCCTACTAAACGAAGCCTTAGGTCATTATAGCAAAAACTCTTGGGTCCAGTTACTTTTGTAAACTCGTAATCCACGTTCTGAATATCATAAGCTGAGCCTGTTGATTCTTATTTTGCTTTGATCCTCTTCCATAAAAGAATACAGATAAAGCCTAAGAAAGTGAAAGACTAGCCTATATCAGATCCTAGCCCTACAAATAACAAAATCTTCCTTCTTTTTTGTGGTTTAACATTTGGGACTATTGGAGTGGCTTCTTCGCTGGAGTTATCTGGCTTGTGACGTTCTCGTCATTAAAATCTATGGTTGAGCTAAACGACCATGATTGAAGAATATGAACCTCAAACAAACTACCTGTGGCAGCCAAGGACCTAAAAATAACTGATTTTGGTAAATAATCTCTTAAGTTAACCTTGTAGGAAAGGCTATTCTCTATGGTGTCAATACTGTGCTTTCCAATGAAAGAAATAGTGAGATTGAGAGTACTAGAATTGTACTCACACTACAGTTGCAACTCTTCCTCTTAGAAATATCCAGGAACCACGACCTAGTTTCTGCGGACTCCACAGAGTTGACATTGATGCCAATGTGGACCCCTGGTGGGTCCCAGGGATTGTGAAAAGTGTCAAACTCGACGGTGACAAAGGAGTGTTTGGTGGAGTTGAGGACATGGTCATCGTCGATGAGGCCGAGGCTGCCGCCTTATGTGATGTTGGTGAGAACTAGGAGCCCAGAATCAGCGAGGAAAAAGGCGAGGCCATTGGCGTAAGAGCTCCGGTCAGAGAAGATGATGAAGGAGAATATGGTGGCGAAGTCGGTGCGGGTGTTAGATGGGGTGGTGCGGTCCCACAGGCGCATCGATTGGTGGCACGTCACTCGTCCCATGCTGTAGTTGTAAATTTGGTCCCTCATGTTGGTTGTCATTTAGATTTCTAAATGCATCGTTATGGCTTCTCCTTTGCGCTTCAAATCGTCTTCCTTAAGGCCCTCGAGGTTGAAGGAAAGTGGATTTTGCCGAAGGGATTATTGTTTGGAGCATCAGGAAGAAGAAGATGGTTGGTGCATGAAGACTTATGTCAGGATGAGAAGAAGCCATCTCTTGATGTGAGATGAAAGTTTTGAGTTCAAAAATAGTAGACATAGTTGTATAGATGACTATGCTAGTATAGAAGCTGCAAAAGACTAGCGTTTTTTTTGGGTGTCAGGCAAGCCACCCTTGGCTCGTGTAATACAAAGTGACTGTTTCTTATTAGGCGATTTTTGGAACTTTTCTTTTGGCTATTTAATTGGTTTTTGGATATTAATTAAGGTTAGGTTTGTCCTTGGTCCTTTGTAGTTTCTTCACAATTCATCCCCCGTGTCAGCACATAAAACTCAATAGCAGAGAATTTATTCTCTTCATCCGCTTGGGATTTGGCATGGGTAGACCGGCCTGTGACAATATCAATGTCTAATGCACCTATAAGTTTGAAAATAAATAATAAAGTGGTTTTTATATTTTTTTTAAAAGATATGTTCTCATCATTAGATGGGAACTCATTCATATTCATGAAATTGAAATTGGAAGTTTTCAAATAAAGGCAGTCTTGGTCCTGATGACCTTCATATTAAGTTTTTTTTAGCAATATTGAGACATTGCTAAAGTTGATATTATTAATATGGTTATGGCCTTTTGAACTCATGATTACTTACTTAAAAGGCTTAATATTACATATATCATCCTCATTTCCAAATGTGATTCTCCTCAAATGTTCTAAGAATATTGCTCTATCAATTTATGTAATGTGTCGTGCAAAATTATTCTTAAGAGTTTGTGCAATTGATTGAAAAAGATTTTGACTGACCTCATTACTCTAAATCAAATGACTTTTTTTAGGGTTGCTTTATCTAGGATAAGATTGTTTTGGTTGCAAAACTAATGAATACCTTACATAAAAAACAAAGAAAGCTTGAAAGGGTTGGTTTGTATATAAATTAGATATTGCCAAAGTATATGATAAGCTTTCTTGAGTCTTTCTGAAAGCAATCTTGGTCAAAATGAGATTTCTTGACTCATAGGTGCATGTGGTATTGCAATGTGTATCCCCTGCTAATTATTAGGTGGTCATTAATGGCTTTCCAAATGTTTTGTTTTAACCTAGCAAGTTTTATGATAGGATGATCCTCTTTCCTTTTATCTTTTGTTATTTGCTCTAATATTTTATTTTGTATGATTGTACAAGTAGAGCAATAACATATGTGGTTTAGCCTTTGCATTAGTAAGAACTTTTGTCTTGTGACATATATTATGCATGCAAATGATACTATATTGTTCTTTGAAGCCTTTGTTCTTAGCTACCAGTAAACATAATTTTACTCACGGCTGTATAATTGGCCAAGATTAGTAAAAATCACTAGTTTGCAGTAAAGTGCCCACTAGATTGTCTTTCAAGGAGGCTTTGATCAAATTAACTAGAATATGAATTCACAGAACCAAAATTAATTAAAAAAGGGGAATTGTATACAAAATTAAAGAACTAGTCAAAATAAAAAATTACTACCGCAACAGGTTAAAAAACAAACAATTTACTAGAACGTAACTAATCCTTGGTTTCTTCCCCTAATATCTTACCTTCCTCACCATTTAAACATTCCTCTGGTATATTTAATGTCCTTAAGTTACCACTTAAGGTTATGATTAGTTCTGCTTATATATAATGCAATCGCATAAGATTAATGAAAAAGTACCAATCCTATTAGAATATGTTAGGACAATCACATAGAAACCTCGAATATGAATAACAAAATGAATTCATTTGATTAACTAACCAATTAAATCAAACGTAATCCTCAGATAATATAGACAAATTGGTAATCATATAATCCAAATTATTCAACTGGTATAATCAGGATTAACATGAAAACAGAGAAGCAGAAACATAATTCATCTATAATTAAACTCAAACCAGTATTTATTACAATCGTTAGCTCGAGTTCAACTTTGGGTTTAGTCCTTGGATTGATTATAGAAGGAATTTAGAAAGTCATTATAGGAGAGAAATGCTCTAGAGGAAAAATGTCCACATAGTTAAAGAGCCTTTTTGGAGATGACGCTAAGAGAATATAATTCACTCAAGATGATATAAGGAAATGATTTAAAAAATCAAATGGGACAGCATTACATCCAATGATCCAGAATTTTTAAGAAATAAAAATACAATATTGAAAAGCCTAACATTAGAAGCCCATTTGTGAAAAGTTTAAATCCATCTGTTACTCAGCTTATTTGCAAAAACAAAATTCAAATAATTGAGCCTCTGTTGATCAAAATGTAATAATAATGAAATAAAACATATTAATCCCAATTGTGACCCAATTAACATGAAATAGACCTAAGGTCATCAAATTAGTTTTAATGAATTATTATTAAACTATATATAAGAAGTATAAAATGTAGAAATACTCTAATTATCAAATCCTCATACACTTAACTTTTTGCATTCTTGGGTAAAAACACAAAAAACCTAAAATAAAAGCAAAAATGTGAAAATTGCAAGGTTAAAGACAATTCAACCTCTATAGAATTCCAACAGTCAAAGATAGTCTTTCCTACAATCCAGAAGAACAAGTAGCATGGTAATTTTGTTTGACAAAATGAATCAAAATGGCAATCTCTCATTGAGTATGTTTATAATCTTACCTCTTTCAAATGTTTAAGGTAAGTGTTTCACTTAATTTCAACCTATTATAACCTCACTACCATAGGCTCGTTTATCTTTTCAATCTCCACTAATTATGTCACAAGTAATACATAAATCAAAAGAACTTATATTTAAGATTGTAATGGGGCTAAGGTAAAGGTAATAGTAAAAATATAGGAAAAAGAGTAGATAAACACCTCAAGAATTAAAAAAGAGCATTGATCAAGCTAGCAAATATAATGAAACAATTGTATAATTGTGCATCTTACTTAGACATTTTTTTTTCATCAAATAAACAAAAAAAAATATATTTTTAATTGTTGTTTTTTTTTCTTTTTTTAGGGGTTGAGTGCTTTTTATGCTCCATCTTAACCATTTTTTCCCCTTTTTAATAGCCTAACTTGATGCATTAATGAACATTTACATTCCTTCTTTCCTAATCAAATGTAATGCTCTCTAATTGCTAAGGTGGGGTAGGGTATATTTTTGAATTTGGTTTGTAATGAGTTAAAATTTCAAGAAAAGGGGTAAAAGGCTTAAAAGGGTTGAATGGAGGATAATATGTATGGGTTAGCTATTTGGCTAAAAGGCTAATAAAGAAAAGAATGCCTTAATCATCTTTATGCAGGCATGTGCAATTGTAATCTCAATCAAGAATCAAGACAAGTTCTAAAGTAAAAACCATGATAGGTGAATTCTTATACAAGAAAAAAAAAATAAGGCTCAAAATCCTTATAGGTCTAAAACTACCACAATTAGTCCATTAAAATCAAATCAAATTTATTACCAATTTACTTAAATTTAATAAAGCAAGATAAACTCTTAATCATGTTGAAATACTTTCAAATATAAGTCGTTTCAACTTGTAACTTTCACATAAAAAACAAAACCAAAAGAAATAAAAAATGTAAGAAAAATAAAAAGAAAATAGCAAACGAGAAATCACACCAAATAGCAAGGATAAATCCTCCTCGCCGCACTTAAATTTTACATTGTTGTTAAAATAATAGCAATCCATCAGTCAAATATGAGAGATGGAAATAAAAGGGAAGGGAATGAAGTACAACTATGTGGGTTGGATGTATGAAGCATTGTAGAGCTGCAACTCCTTTATTGTATGCTCCTAAAAGTCCTTATAGAAGTATTTCAGTCCTTGGCCATTCACTGTGAATTGCTTGTTGTTTGACTCTTTCATAATTTCAATACATTATAAGAAAAAATATGAGTAACCACAAATGGACCAATTCATCTAGAATGAAACTTATTAGGCATTAACTTAAGGTGGGAATTATAAAGGAGGACATTTTCACCAACATATAACTCCTTTCTTTCAACCATCTTATTATATATAGCCTTGGTCTTTATATATATATATATATATATGTATATATATTCTAGAGTTCTCTTAGACTTCCAATGGGATTTCTTTAAACTCTTGAAGTTGTAGTTTTTTTTAAGAACCGGCTTGGGATATATCCATATTACACTTCTTTACTGCCCAATCGGCCTTGTTCAATCTTCATTAGCAAGTGATATGTTTTGCCAAAAACCAACTTATAAGGCAATATGCTTATAAGTGTTTTGTAAGTGGTAGGATAAGCCCATAATACATCATCCAATCTTTTGCTCTAATTTTTTTTGTTATGCTGAATTGTTTTCTTCAGAATTTGCTTTATTTCTTTATTTGAGATCTCATCTTGTCTATTTGTTTGTGGATGGTATGGATTTGCTACTTTGTAAATGACATTATACTTGCAGAGTAATGCTTGCATGTTTTTACTGCAAAAATGAGATCCTTGATCATTGATAATTGCTTTAGCAATGCTAAACCTATAGAAAATGTGAGATCTAACAAAATCTACAATAACAAAAGAATAATTAGTCCTTGTGACTTTGGCCTTCACCCATTTTGAAACATAATCCATAATAAGAAGAATGTACACAAAATCTAAGGAAATAGGAAATGGTCCCATGAAATCAATACCCCAAAATAGCAATAGTTATTGAGGCATTTCATTCCTACGAGAAATGGTACTTGTTTGTTGGCATTATGCACAATTTTTACAATACTCATATGCATCTTTAAACAAAGTAGACCAATATAATCATGAATCTAAAATTTTCCTAGCAATATGCTAAGGACCAAAATGACCACCCCATGCAAGCGTATGACAAAAATGCAAAATATATGTGAACTCATAATTAGGAACACATCTAATAATTTGGTCACTACACATGTGCCACAAGTAAGGATGATCAGAAATATAATATTTTGCCTCATTTTTAATCTTACTAATTTGGTGCTTTTTAAAATATACAGGAAACTCAAATATAACCAAGAAATTTACCATATCTGCATTTTACCATACAATTGATATAGTTACTCATATGCAAAACTATCCCTAATAGCATGAGACTCTGAAGAGTAAGGAATTCTGTTCAAATCATTAGCTATTAGATTTTCTACTTTACTTTTATCTTTGATATCAATGTCAAACTCCTATAAGAGCAACATCCATTAAAAAAGTTTAGGCTTTGCGTTAAGCTTCTTGAGGAGGAGTTTTAAAGTTGCATGGTTAGAATAAACAATCACTTCAGAACCAAGCAAATAAAAATAAAATTTATCTAAAGTAACAACAACAGCTAAAAGTTCCTTTTCAGTAGTGGTGTAATTAGCATGAGTCTCATCCAAAGTATGAGATGCATAAGATATGACATGTGATTTCTTATCCACTTGTTGAGAAAGAATTGCACCACTGCAAAATTTGATGCATCACATATAAGCTTAAAAGGAAACTTCTAATTAGGTAGTTAGATAATTGGTATAGTAATGAGCCTTTTTTCAACTCATCAAAAGCTATCTTGCATTGCTCATCAAAATTAAAATCTATATCTTTTTGAAGAAGTCTAGATGGTGGAAGAGCAATCTTGTTGAAGTCTTTGATGAATCGCTTGTAAAAATCAGCATAGCTAAGAAAAAAAATATACTTTCCACACACAATTTGAGTAAGGTAAAGAGGTAATAACATCAATTTTAGCCCTATCTACTTCAATGCCATTTTTGGAAACTACATACCTTAAAACAATGCCTTACTCTACCATAAAATGACATTTCTCAAAATTTAGAACCAAAATTTTTCTCAATACATCTTTTTAAAACTTTATCTAAGCTCATCAAACTGTCATCAAGGGAAGTGCCATAAATAGTAAAATCATTCATAAATGCTTCCATGCAATGTTAAAGAAAATTAGAAAAAATGCTCACCATATATCGTTGGAATGTGCCTAGAGAATTGCAAAGTCTAAAAGGAATCCTCCTATAAGCAAAGATAGAAAGGAGGTAGGTAAAAATAGTCTTTTCTTGATCGTCTAGTGCTATGTGAATATGAAAATAACTAAAAAAATCATCTAAAAAATAATAATGAAATTTCTCTGTCAATCTTTTTAACATTTGGTCTATAAAAGGAAGAGAAAAATGATCTTTTCTGGTAGTTTGGTTAAGCTTTCTATAGTTAATACAAACTCTCAAGCTATTCTACACTCTCATAAGAACGAGCTCATTCTTTTCATTAGGCACCACAATAAAACTTGTCTTTTTAGGAACTATCTGTACTGGACTCACTCATTTGCTGTTAGATATGTGATAAATGATACTAGTAGAAAGTAGTCTATTTACCTCTTTTTTAATGACATCCAAAATCATAGGGTTGAGTCTTTTTTGAGATTGTCTCACTAGTTTCGCTATTTCCTTCAATAAAATTTGACGCATACATGTGGAAGGACTAATCCTTAGAATGTTTGCAAGTGTCTACCCTATTGCCTTTTTCTTATCCTTGAGTAATTCCAACAATCTTATTTCCTAGTCAGGTTGAAAGTTCTTCATTATTATCATTGATAATTTTTCATCTTTATCTAAGAAAGCATATTTGAGATTGTTAGGTAAAGACTTAAACTCAAGTATGGGTGGTTATTGTATGGAAGGCATTAATATGTTATTTGAGATTGTCAAGTAAAGGTTTAAACTCAAGTATAGGTGGTTATTGTATGGAAGGCACTAATCTACTTGAAATTAAGTCTACAACATCGTCCATCTGTTTATTATTCTTAATAGAAGAAATAGTAGTTCTTGAAAACATATGAGAATCAAAATCAGACAGAATGACAGAACTAGAACCAGAACCAGAATCAAAATTAAAACCAATTTCTTTCACAATACAAACATATTTAGTGGAACTTAAATATGCATCAATTTCAAAATATGCAGTACATTTATTCAATCCATTATAACATTCTGAACATTAAATAGCATTTATAAACTTAGCAATATCAGGCAGCTTAGAAACCATATCATCGTAAACATTAGCAACTAAAAAGTCCATCATATTCACTTGGAAAATTGAATGTGAGCATAATAGACCATGTGGTTCAAGAGTATGCAAAAAAGAGATCATATTATGATGTTAAAGATAAGGTTATGACATTCAAAATGTTTATGTCAATGCAACCCCCTGGTAAACCAAAAAAGTCTTGCAGTATGAATGTAATAGACCATATGGTTTAAGAGGATTGTAGAAAGAATACTTAATGGATCCTTTAATAATCTTTGGTTCTTATTGAGGAGAAAAAAAGAAGATTTTTAAGGTGTTTGATGTTTTCGAAGCTACTTTCAAAATTCTCGAGGAAGAAGCAAAAATTGAACTTTCTGATTTGTTAGTTGAAGTTAATGTTCCAATGAAGTTGTTTGTTGAGGAGTCACATGGTCTTAAGTGGAAGGCACACCTACTCCATTTGTAGTTTGCCTATCCATGAAAGAAAAGAAAGAAGATAGTTATGGTATATGATACTTACGATTAGGTTTTGAAGAAAAATCAAGCTAAGGACTATAAACCAAGCTCTTCTTTATGTGTGTGTGTGTGAGAGAGAGAGTGTGTGTGATATTGTTATTGTTGTTCAAACATCTTTCATTTTTTCTTTTAGAACCCTCAAGCATTTAATCATAAAAAAGGAAATGAATAATTGACGCAAGAAATTCAATGAGTGATTTAATCCAATTTTGATTCCACTTTATTACTTTATAAGTGTTCTTTGTGTGCTTATATGTCGAAAAATATTCCATCTGTATGCTTTTTCTTCTTAAATTCCCTCCATGTGTTGTCATGAATGTGAATGACCATTGAAGTATGAATTAAAATTGGGAGCAATTCAATATGAATCTTGTTTTAAATTTTTATGGGTTTCTTTGTCAGGATGTCTAGTTTTAAGCATAAAAATTACAAAAGCAATTGGATTGATTTGTTATATAATTTTTGCATGTTTTTTGTCAGTGCAATATTTTGCTAAATGCAATCTATGACTTGACTTCAAGAATTTATTAGGAACACATTTGAACAATTTTTTGCAAAAAACTAGTGTTAAAATTTTCCTTTAATTGTGTAGTTTCTAAGAAATTTTGATTCATATCATTTAGAGTTCAAATGAGTTGTTTAGTTACAATTGAATCATACTACTCTATGTTGATGATGCTAGAATCTGTTGCTTGGCATGTCACTTTATAAAATTTTTGGGTCTAATGGTGTGATTGTCAATACAAAAAATTTCACATTGTAGAATACAAAATTTTGTCAACAAGATCATCGACCTTATTGACAAGATATTATCTCAACTCTTGTATTGACAAGGTTTGATGCCCCTTATTCTCATTTTTAGATGCTCTATTTATTAATCTAACATTCTTTTACTTTATTTCATTTCATTTTAAGGGTCCTCTTTTTATAATCTGATTGATTTCGGTTCAATTTTAGGAATATCAGGTCATGACATATTTATTAGTGTTTTTATTAGTTCCTATAAATTTCTCATCCATTCACTTGGACATTTACTGGGTGGACTCCACCAAAGTGTCAACATTACTTTGTCTAAGCATGTAACTTGTATTTGCCTTGTTTATTAACATTTATCTTTTGATTTTAGGCATTTAACACTAGAGTGCTATTCTTGCAATTATTCTTTAGCTAGGAAGGCCTTGAAATGGAGAAAGAGTAGAACAGTGTAATACCTTAACCTCTTAACTCTTACACAATGGTCACATAGGCTATTCCAACACATATGTGATATATTAGTATACATTTGCAAAGGCGTAACACTTTCATGCATCAATAATTATGTAACGGAAAGCCCAATTAATTCAATATATGCTTCATGGACCATGTAAGATCATTAATATCATTTTTTATCCATAATATATCTATACAAGTTAGAAACATCACATTTTATCTCATGCATCTTGAGTTTGGAACAATGCATCACAAAAACCAAAATTTGCTCTTGGGTTCCCTATTTTAGGTTTTTGATATAAATTTTAAAAATTCATAACTAATTCTAAAAATATCAAAATTATGCATATGATAGCTTCATGGAAAGCACTAGAAGTTAACTAATGACTAAAAATAGTTTTAGACCAAGAAAATACCATTTAGACCATGAAAAATAATAGAATAGTACTAGAGGTCTTTGCTAAATCTTGATACTGACCGTAAACTTCAAAAATTCAATTCTTTCTTTACAGAGCTCTAAATGAGGTTCTCTCAGTGGTTATAAAAAGTTTATGATATCTAGTTTATGTTTGTAAAATTTTATAAGCATTAAATTTCATTTGACCCACACAGAAGTAAACTAACTATATGAACAATAACCATACCAATTCTGCATAATTTGGCCAATTTTAAAAAAATTATAATAAATTCTCTAGAGCTCCAAATTGAGTGCTCTTTAACTCTATAAAAATCTTTAGATGAGACCTACTCACTGACAAAATTTCATATAAAAACTTACCCATTTGGTTAGACTTTGGTTCATCTCAAGATTTGGTCAAATTTAAAGTCCACAATGGGTTCCATATGTACCAAATGCTCTTTTCATCTTTCCGCAACTACTTGAGTATGTCTAAAAGCATAAACATAGCCTAGGAAAGCATGCCAAATGGTTCAAATTATCATAAAGCTCAATCTCACCATACCACATACATTTATATACATGAACATAAGGATGTTAGGATATCAATCTCTAACATAAGCATTCATTTAGTTTCAAGATTGATATACACATCACAATTACATATATTTAAACTTGTTCAAATGGTTATACCTAATATACATTATGTCTTTACAAACTTTGATGTCAAATTACATTCAAAACTATGTTATTGTCAAAGTATAGCTAATCATACTCATTAACTCTTATTTTTACTTTCTTGAGTTTCACTTAGACATGGTTAGATGGAAAAATAGAGAAGAGTGAGATTCAAAGAATCCCAATAGCTCTTTACCCTTTCAAACACACACACACACACACACACACACACACACATAATGTTTTTACATGTCAAATAATGCATGCATGGCATTTAGGCTACTAGTGAACATACATACAGCATTTTCTTTGTCATAGAAACTCATACATATCATATATAGGCTCTCAAGGGCATTGGTCTAATCTCACCCATTTTCTTTGGGACTTTTGAATTTGCCTCTCCCATTTTTAAAGGATTTTTGACCTAACCTCACTCTTCTTGAGACTTTTGACTTTGTCTCATCCATTTTTAGGGACTTTTAACTCATTCTCACCCATGCTAAGGGACTTTTTGGCATAACCATATCCATTCAAGCCATATTACATACATAAACATATTTTAAGAAATATAATGGTACCATAATATGTAACCATGGGCTAGAAACATTTCTCATAATTCAAACATATGCCAAGCATTCAATGATAAGAAATAACTAAGCAATGCATGTGAGAAAGGTTAGAGAGCTACCTTAAAGTAAGTATCACACACTTTTTCTTTAATTCCTCTTTCTTTTTTTGGCCAAGTATATGCAATTATATGACACTTGATTCTTTTGACTTAGACACATAAAATAAGATATAATTCAATAATTGGAACAAGCTTTAGCTTTATACAAATTCTATGGAAGTTTACTTTCTCATATAACTCTATTATGGTTCTATACAAGATACAATGAAGCAACTATGAGAATTCATAATCTTGGCTCCAATTTCTCTTTCATTCTAAGTCTCTTAACTCTATTTGGACTCCTTGAAGTCATCACAATTTCATTTCAAGGAGTCCACACCCTAGTTGTTTCTTTATATCTTAAAATGAAGCCTATATCTCCATCTTCCAAACTATGGTTTCTAAATTCATTCCAAGGCTTTCTTTGATGTTCATTAGTCATATTTAGTCCTTTCCTAACCTTTAAAAAGAAATCTCCCTAGGTGCCTTGTTTAGTCTTGGCCGAGACATGCTCTTGATTTGGCACCCATGGAGTTTGTTTCATTTCCTTTAGGGAATTGCCATATGTGAGACTTCTTAGATATCTTGAGAACTCATATATATTGTTAGACAACCTAAATTATCATTAAAAAGCCTCCTACATATCAAGGTGTAACAAAATCCCTAACTTTTGTAACTTTAATTCTAACATTTCTTCTTTAGATTCCTTTACATATTTTTGTTCCTCACACTCTAAAACTTATGTTTCTTTCTTGCTAAGATCAAAATTCACTCTCTCTTGCTTGGGCTTAAAGCTGGTCAAAACCTCAAGGAAGAAGAACAAACAAAAGAAGCATGGAAGGCTATAGAATTACCTTGTATTCAAGCCCTTTTCAAGAGTTTTTTCCATTGCTTTAAGCTTCTCCTTGAAATTTTGAGTTCTCTTCTCTGGGCCAGCCACAAACCGGTCCCAATTAAGCCATAAAAACTATAGGAAAGAAGAGGAGAAGGAGAGGAACAACATTTATGAAGGAAGAACCATGAAAATCCAAGAATTTCCTTATCTTTTTGCTAATCTTTCCTCCCTTCTTGGCTCCCCTCTTGTGTGTCCTCCATAATTGGTCTCATCTTTGTTTTTAGGCAGAACATATATCGGTTAGGAGAGGAGGAGAAAAGGGACATGACTTATAAAGGAGAGTGCTTTTTAAATTCTTTTTAAAAATTCTATCCTTGTCCCCTTTTCTTAGCTATTTCCTTTTGAGCTCATTTTAACTCTTTTGTGAGAATCGTATTTTCTATCATAAAATTTAGGTTTTCTAATTTATAAAATACCTTTGGTTTCATGTAAATTGAATAAAAAACCTTTCTAAATGAATCGATCAAAATTTGGGTCAATTAACATTTTAAAACAAAAATCGGAGGGATTTGAACCATTCTAGGGGTTTATATAATTTTTAGGGCCTTTGAGAATCCCAAAAAACTCAAATTTTTCATTTAAAAATTACTCCTTTGAGTTTTTTTTAAAAAGTACCCGAAATTAGGAAAATGTCATTGCGTTTCTGTCAATTTTCATTTAGTTATTGTGGCTCAGTTTTTAGGGCATCTTTGGCTTCATATTCTCCTTAATTGAGGTCTAAATTATTACTCTAATTTTATTACGCCTTAACTCATTTATTTTATTGGACTTCCTTTTATAATTGACTTATTTCCATCATTTACAGAGGACCAAATGTTATAAATAGCTTATCAAGGGAGTTTACTATCTCTATATTTGCATTTTCCACTTTCAAACATTGAGGACAATGTTTACTTTTAAGTTTAAGGGATGGGAAATATTTGTTTAAAAACTAGTTTAAGTTTAAAATAATGGCAAAATAATTAGGTTTATTAGCTTAAGCTTCTATTCTATTTAATTTGTTAAGTGCTTTTTTAAGCTTGTTCTTTATGTGTTGTGTGTTTAACTCTAATGATGATGACTGTTGTTTATCAATATATATATTTGTAGGAAGTTAGATGATAATTATGCTTGTTCTTAATTCAAAATTTTAATGTTGGATTTTTCCTTATTTTTGAAATTTTTTTGGTACATATTACCAAACGTGATTGGATTGCATGTTGTTTGGAGAAAACCTTGTGTAAATTAATTTGTATGACCTATCCTAACGCTAGGACTCTAAAACTTGTTTTATATTCTCTCAAGGTGAAATCCAAAGTATTGCATGATTTAGAGAGATAATTTAGACATTTCTTGGATGCGTTTAAGCCTTTCAAGCTTTACTTGTATTACACGTCAATATTGAACCATATTTGAGCTTTTAGTGAAAAACCAAATGATTATATGATTTGTTTGTTTAACCCACATTGGCTTAAGTGCTTTGCTTGAAAAACTAATGATTGACCCTTTTCAAGAGGATTTTAAGCACATCTATGTTTAAAAAGGAGTCATTGTGGTTAAATAAGGAAGAATTATATGTGTGTGTGTGTGTGGTAAGAATTGCAAAAATGTATAGTTGTCTTCATTCCAAAATGCTTATGGGAAATATGTAAAAAGGTTGGCACAAGAACTAGATTCCTAACTAAACAAAGAAAGAACATGAATAGAAGTACCACTATCAAGGCACAAAGAGTCCAAATGATTGCTAACAAAGTTTAACTCAAAATAGGTACATGTTTGCAACTCACCTTGTCCCTTATTCTTCTTCTTTTCTTGCTAGACGTTAAACTTGAAAAAGTTATCCTTTTTATGATCCTTCATCTTGCAAAAATAGCATTTTGTATCGGTATTATTGTCCTTACTCCCTCCATGAGTGTTACGATGCCTCTTGAAGTCCTAAGTGTCCCTATTAGTCTTGGGAGGATAAGCGTTTGTCTTCTTGAACTTTCCTTTTCCTTTATGAAAATTTAGCTTATTATGGGAAACTAAATAGGCAACCTCTCTCCTTTCTCTCTTCAATTTTCTCCCTCAACCATAGATTTGGAAATCAAATCATTAAAACTTTAGGTTTGGTCTTGTGCGTTGCAAGTAGTTTTAATCTAGTTGAACTTATGTGGAAGAGAGTTAAGTGTGTGAGTATGATGAAATTATAAAAAATGGGAATCTCATAAGCTTGGAGCCTAGTTTGAGCACACACTATCCTTATGATGTACTTTATAACTCCATCAGTATTATCATACTTCATAGATGCCAACTCACTAATCAATTTTCCAACTGCAGCTTTATCTGACAAATGATATCTTTTCCTTATAGTAGTAAAGAATGCTTTGGCATTATTAGTCTCTAACAAACCACTCATGAGATGCTCAAGAATTAATCTCTTCATTGCTATAAGGCAGAGACAGTTGGATTTCTCCCACTTAGTATAGTATTCTTTTTGCTCGGCACTACTACTATCAGTGAGTTTTGGAGGTTCATTTACACATAATGCTAGAACATTCTTACTTCCATGTCTTGTAATTAGAACTAGTTAAGACCTTTTATGGTAGCAGTATTGTTGTTCACAGCAAAAGAAATTGATTCATAAAATGTAACATGGTTAGTATGCTGGGCAATTTTAGAAATAGCTTAAAAAATTGAATAATTTATCTTTTAAGAGCACCGAGTGCATAATCATGGACTCCTCTTTGGGTAGAGAATATGACATGCAATTGGTCCCTCTTACATAAAGCTTAAACAAGTAAAGAGAATATATTTAATTTAAAAAACTCATCCCCTTTAGATCGATAAATTAATCAAATTATATATCTCAATCAAAGAAACTTATGATTTTGAAGGAACCATCTCTTTGAGTAGATGGGCTCTCATCAACCATATACCTCCATCCACATGTTTTGTGTAGTACTAGAATTAATGCATATAATAACTCTCTTTAGATAGGTAATTATGTACAATAAGTCAAACTATTCCATCAATAAAGGAAGTAAACGATTTTATAAGTTTTGATATGTAAATTACTTTGGTAATTAACACTTGCAACAATTTACAAAATAATATTTCCAAATTGAAGCAAAATAATTGGCTTATTTTTTATCAATAAAGGAACTAAACAATTTTGATAAATGAATCATTTTGACGATAAACATTTTCAACAATATACAAAACAAAATTCCTAGACCATGAAAGACTTATAGGATATTACACTAAATATATCCTAAAAGATCAAAATATGAACCATAATTGCTATTGAAATGTGAACAACAATTATAATTATGAGTTAAATGTTAAATAGCGTATTATTTAACTTTATTATCTTAGACTTGAGAGTATATATACTATATATCTATCTAGGGAGAGTATACCCTCAATTTAAGTTTATTATATACAAAAATACTCTCTTAAATTTTTCCATAATTTTCTAGTATCAATAAAAGTCTTAGAAAAATAAAATAGTTGACTTTTTAATAGAAAAAAAGATAAATAATTTATAATAATTTTTTTAGCATAATAAAAATAAAATATAAATATTTAAAAAATTATATAAATCAAACAAAAATAAAATAAAATAAAAACTCCAAAAAATGTTGGGGCATGGCCTACATGTGCCACCCCTATAAGGTCCATGCATAGATCTTGTTTTTTACCATTTGGAAGTTGTCTTCATCCTCCAACGAGTCAACCCACATGTCTAAAACAAGTTTTTTAGATTGTTTTGATCCAAATCATTTTCTTGCCATTTTAAAAACATTTTTAAGCTACCAAAGCAATATTTATGACCTAAAGAACTGTTTTTTAATGGATTTAAGGCATTAATTGAATTAAAAAAAGCAAGAAAAATAGGCCAAGAAAAGATCCAAGGATTGTGGGCTTCGAGTTATTAGATTAAAAAAATCTTTCTCCAATTTTCAGCAATCTTAATGGATTTCACTGCAATCAAAGATGTTAAAAAGGCTTATAATCATGTAATAAAGTAAATCCATACAATGAATCAAATTATAACTTCAAAAATAACACAATCCAAATTTGATCCAAATATTAAGGAAAATAAAATATCATGGACCAAATTCATTTTACATAAATTGAGTTAATAGGAAAATCATATAAAAAAAAGCTTGTAATGTCAAGAACAAAAGCCCTATGTTGATATTCCATAATTAGATCATTACGTTATGATATTATAAATTGAAAATCAACACACACACACATATATGCCATGTTCAAAAAATTGATGGCCCCCTTTATTATTATAAATTTTTTAAATTACTAAATTAGATTAATGCAAGAAGGTCATATTCTAATCAGGTTCTAAAAACATACATAACCTTAGTTTCTAATACCAACTATAAGATCTAATGGTTGATTACATTAAATGATTAGGTCAACTAAAGAGGACTTAGTGCATGTATTTAGAACATTAGAAAAGATAAATAGAGTGTGTACCTGATTTTGCCATGGAGGAGTCAGGACCTTAGGATCACTTAAAATAATGTTGGGCTTTAATCATTTTAATAGCCCATTAGTCAATCCTTTTTTTTTTAAAGAAAGAAAAAATAATATAGCCCACTAATAAAATTTCCCAATAGATAATAGTGAGACAAAAGGGTTTTTAAATAACCGAATACACTTTTACTTTTCCATGGTGCCCCAAACTTTCATCTGAAGAACTTAGACAGTGACGTGTTTTGTCGGTGAGAGAGGTCTTGGGTGATATGGTCTTGTGGGTCCCAGCTTTACTATGGCCCAAGTAGAAAAATGGGCTAGTGAGTTTCTATTTGCATGGAAGAAGAGCTCGTATGTGAATTTGGGTTGGCTAGTGATATGTTTAAATATGAATAATGCTTTGCATCTTACAGATTGGGCTAAGAGTATATGGCCGTGGTTTTGGACTGCCAATGCAATATGCTTTTGACTGTTTGCAGAGATGTGAGACAGGTTCAGAAGTGCGACACTTTCTGGATTTGTTAGTTGGGCCTCCCAATGTTTTGCTTTCTCCTCCAACAAGGATGGGTTTCATGCCCCTTTCGCTCTTTTATCCCAAGGTAATTCTAGGAGACTTGGTTTATGATTGGGCTAATGCTGCACAAGGCGTGGAGAATTTCAAGAAGTGTATCTTGTGGGACCACTCTCTTCGACCATGCATATGGGAGTATGATACAGGCTTTTCAAACAATATGGAGGCATGGCGTTTATTGAATGAAGAACACATGCTCTAACAGAAAACGCAGCAGATGGGTTGAACCGTTTGAACGTGCCCCTCAAAGGAAGCTTGCTTCGTCTCTTTGACCTATATGGGAGACTGAAGGGGGGATGACATCCACTACCTCATTGCGAAAGGGGTTTCAAGAAGCTTTTCCAAAGAAGTTTACACTGTCGCCAGTGACGGCACTTGAGATGGTTCATTAATTTTCGGCTTACTCCCAATTGGCGTGGGGAGAACAGAAACTAAGATCTCAAAGAGGCAGAATGATAAGAACAAAATTTTCTGGTTTATCCTTCCATAAGAAAACTGAATACAAGTTTCTTAAATGAGAAAATAGCAAGAAAAAGGCAACAATAAACATAAGAAAAAATTCTCAAACAACTGAATAATAAATGGAGATGAAAAAGAAAGCAACAGATGTTGAGGGTAGGTTCAAACTCCACAACTCTCCCTCTTCGAGTCACGGAGAAGACTACGTGGCGAATTCTCCAAATTCTTCTATGCTTCTATAAAATGCTTGAAGTAGAGTATATAAGTAGCAATTTTGCTCGGCAACCAGGCATATTCCCTTATTTTGTCCTTTTGGTAACACTTCGGACAACTCATCACCTCAGCCAAAATTGGACAACTTATAATCATGTGACTATATGGGCTTCTTGTGTTGATCCTCTTATCCAATTCCACTGAACATTGGCCTGCTTTGGAACTCAAGTTTGTATCACAGAATCAAATCCAATCCTCTTGGTAAGCTTGGTAATACATGTAATCCATGTCACCAAGGATGGACTGTTATGCTGTTGAAAATACTGAAGGAATGAGGAGCTTATAAGAACAAAATATTAATTATAGTAGAATTTCGGCATGATAATTTGTGACGATGGTCTTGGCAGTCCCCAGTAAAGTTTAGCAACGACAGATGTTCATTTGAGATTTTTGCTTAGCGCTTTATAAATTTCATTTTCAATTAGGAAATTATCTCTAGTCTTACTTCTTTTGAATTATAGTTTTGTCTTCAACGACTCTCATTATCATTTGATTGTGCGAGACTCCAATTTTAGTCCCTCGGCACAAGTACTTTTTCTTGTTAAGCCTCAGCAGCAGGACTCAAGACAGGTCAAATCCGCAGCACAATTTTTTGGATCACACACTGCTATGGATCCTCTCCGGTCACGGAAGTGACAATAAAGGGTGCATTCACCCTAAAATGGAGGGTTTTATTTTTATTTTTATTTATTGATTTTTTTAAAGTTTAGGTCTCAAATTTTAATTTTGAAGATAAAAATTAGAATTGACAAGTCAAAAATTGTAATTGTGAGAAAAATCACATTTTAAAAATTTTAATTGTGTAGTACAATTAAAAATTTTAAATTATAATTCTTTTTTCATAGTTATACTTTTTAACTTCTTAATTTTAATTTTTATCTTCAAAATTAAAATTTGAAACTTAAACCTTAAAAAAAAAATCCATTTTGAATGAATGTAAAGAGGATCCACCCTCATCACACACTTGCAAGTTATAGTGTTGTTTAGGAACAGTTAATTTTTGGTTAATCCTTTACTTCTAAATAAAAGAAGGGGCTTAGCTTTTAATGATTTGTTTATTTTATAAAATCAAACAAATTCAATTGCATTTTTTTAAGGTTGTTATCTTGGTTGATAATGTAAAAAAGTTATATAAAAAACCTAATTAAACTTTTTTCCCCTAAATTTATAAATTCATTATCCAAAAATTGGTATGCTAATTGATTATGACAATTACTACTATTGCTACTACTCCTCCTACTATTACTATTACAACTATTATTATTATTCCCCTCCCCCCTAAAACAAAATAAAGACAATCCTTTCCTCTCACCTCTTTAACTCTTATATATCTACTTAAGGTGCTACTCCCTCTATAGCAAAATCTCATGTAACTATTATGGTTATTGAAGCCCCAAAGCCTTTATCAAGGTTTTAAGGAAAACCATCTATTCCTTTTAAGTTCCCATGGCCTTGATAACAATAAATGTTTTTATCTAACTAAAGACGTCGATTAACATGTATATAATGGTCAAGCAAAAAAAAATTATCCTATTTCAAATGGTAAAGACAAAATGATAGTTTTCTTTATCAAAGAGTGCTTAGAAGCCTCTTTGAAAAGAAATTAGAAGAAAAACTTTCACAAAAACTAACTAAATAAGACCAAGTTGATAAGACAAGTTTCACTAAGATTGTTGCTAAGATGTAGAAGGCCTATGAAGATAAGATGGATGCTTCCATAAAAAACATTATGTCTCATATAAAGATAGGTATTGAGATAGGTGGAATTTTTCAACCTTAACTCACTCATTGTAACATTTAGTTCTTTAAAATTAAACTAGAACCAATAAGATAACGAAAGAAGGCTCTAAAATAAAATGAATTAAAGATAGTTAAAGGTAAAATATTAATTAGAGCATATAGAAATGATGTTATAAAGCCTTGAAGTGCCTGAAACCGGAGCTAAAATGGCTAATAGATTAAACTGACATCACAATAACAAAATTGTAATTTCGGGTAACATTTTAGAAACTTAAAGAAAAGAGTTTTAAATGCTAAAATTAAGCTTACTAAGGCTTTCAGAGCTCTAAAAATTATAAGAATCATTTGAATGCCGAAAACATTTCTAATATACATTTTAGGGGCATCAATTGATTGAAACTTTGACCAAGCCATTTTGAATTATTTTGAATCCCCATTACTAATAAACTAGAGAACTTCAATTTTATGATGAAAAAAAAAAATTCTAAAAAAAGATACATGATGAGCTTAAACGAAGGAATTAAAGTTATGAGATTTAATAAAAATGTTTGACATTGTTATAAAACCTTCCTCCTTCCTTTTTTATAGGTCACACTAGCCCTCCCCACTCTTAGAATTGACTTACTTCTGTCCAAACCTATAGCCATAGGCATGAGAAGAAGGGAATAAGTAAAGCGAAGAAAGCCAACCAAAGGTAACAAAAAATGCTAAATTTGTCTATAATATTGTTATGAACATTTACCTACTCTTTCTCCTTTTTCTTTTGGTGGTTTTGGTTTTGTAAAAGAGTGAGTTTTGTAGCTAAACTCTTGGATAAAAAAGCTCTTATAAGGAAACCAATTGCACCAAAATATTTTCCATCAATAACTCTTTCAAGTGATATATAAATTAAGGTAGAAAGCTTGCTTTTCCCTTGAGTTCTTCTCCCCTCTATGTTTGGCCAAGATGAGGAAAACTTAAAAGGAATTTGATTTTGGCTAAAACATGATAGGAATAGGAGTTTTGAAACATGGAGATTAAGATGATGCAAAGAAAATCAAGTAACAAGTTATAGAATGCAAATAGAGCATTTAGGGATTTTTTTACACCTTAAAAGTTTTGAAACCCTAGAAAGATGTTTTAAGCAGTTTAAGATCATATTTAAACTAGAAAAGGGCCAAAGATAATCCATATGCACCAAATTTTCCATGGAAGAAGCAAAACTCCCTTAACCTTTCACAGTGACATAGTTTTGGCCATGCTAGAGATAAAGTACATAGGAAGAGTTTTTGTTGATTTTAAGGTTACAAATAGTCTAGATATGAATTATAAACACTAATAAAACCATTGGAATAAATTTAAAAACCTTATTTTGAAAGGTGAAATTTTAAGGGTCAATTAGGCTTAAAAAAGTAACTTGATATTAGGCTTGATTAACTATGCATATGGTGGCTCTAATGAGTTCTATTAGAGTCATATACCTTATATCAAATAAGATTTTGGAACCAAGAAATTGAATTATAAGAGTTTCTTTATAAGGCATTTAGATGGGCCATATATACACCTAAAACCTTAATTGGCATGTATAAGGCTAATATGAATATAAGTATGGGTTTATTGTTGATTTTGTGCTCTATTTGATGTGTCTATGACAAACAAGTAAATTTCTATCCAAAGTGTGGGTGTAAGGCCATGGAAAAAGAAAGGGACAACAAGGGAAACTAATTGGAATTCTTTCGTCAAGGTAGTTTTTCTTTCATTCTTGTATATATATACTTGGTTTGCTTGAGTATTTTGGATTGCTTGTATGTAATACTTGTAAATTATACGTATTGTTGATTATTTGATGATCATATGTAATTACATGATATTCATTTGCATTTGGATTGGATTGGTTCTTGATGGGTAAGGTTGTTCCAAAAGTTCCTTAATAATGGATGAGATGAAACCAAAAGTCTCCAAATGTAGGTGAGGCTAAGCCAAAAGTTCCAATTGTGGGTAAAGCTAAGTTAAAAGTCTCTAAAAGTAAGTGAGACTAAACTAAAAGTCCCTAAATATTAGGTGAAGTTAGACTAAACATTTCTAGAACATGAAATGGTTTTTTATGGAGTCATAGAATCCCTAAAACATGAATATGATTTAACTAAGGTTGTATGATATGCATACTTATATTTTTGTATTTAAGTGAACCATATATATATATGTTTGAGTGTTAGATTAGCTATTGAGATTATTTGAATCTTATTCCTTATATCTACTAACCATGGCTAGGAAAATCATAAGGAAGTGAGCATGAAGAGCCGAAGTCATAGAGGAGTTTCGTTCGACAATGAATTGGTCTAAACATAACCAATGTATTTATGAAAATGTACTCTCATATTTTGATCTTTTGCAATGTAAACATGTATAAAAGTATGATATCATAGTTATAAGAGCATTGACTAGTAGTATGACATTGTAGAACATGAATTGTTATATGAAAGTCCATGAGGAAATGGTGCATAAGTGCATGTGGGATAGTGAATTTTGATTGTAAGGCAAATTTTACTTGATGGACCAATCACACATGCTAGGATTATAAATTGAAATTTGCTCAAAATAAGAAATGGCATTTTAAATTTTATTTGGTACCATTTGGAAATAAATTTTGGATCCTTCAAGCCATAAAATGTTTATTTATCCTTAACAGCACAAATGACTTAGTTTAGAGTTAAAATTTGATAGCAATTAGGGAAACATATAAAGCTTTTTAACAAGCTAAAGTTTGTATTTCTTTTTAAATTTTATGGAATATTTTATGAATTATTGAATCTAGTTGAAAATATCAGAATTCTACAATATTGTTCATTTTGGTTTATCTAAGATTTTATGGTATTTAAAGAATCAAATAAACTTATTTTGACTTAAAATTTTTACAATTGATAGCTCATATTATAAGCTTTATAAGGACATTTAATTTGCATTAATCAGAGTTTGTAACTCAAGTTATAAGTTTTTTTAATTTAGTTTCTATTATATGTTTTATGGTTCAAAATATGAAAATGACCAAATTTACGGATTTGATATTTCTCTATGTGATATCTTGAGTATAACAAAATGGTTATATATGAATTTGATAGTTGAAATGGTAAAAATCCATGTATAAGTAATAGGATACCAATTGGCACTTTTAGTGATAATAAATTCCATTGTTATAGAATTAGCTTTCATAACTTACTATAAAAGAATATATGTAATATGGAATGAATATATAATATGTGATGGTATGACACTTACAATGATGATGATAATGATACGAATGGGGATGACGATGATGATGAAAAATGTTTTTAGGGTTGTTGTTTATGTGATATTATTATGATTTTATAATTTGTAACTTTATGATTTTGTGCACATAGTTATCTTTAATTTAATTTACTTTGTAACATTTTTAACACATTTACTATTTATGTATTGATTGGTTGTGGCTTTGTTATTACTTGGTTGCATCTAGATATTATATTTTTTGACTATTTAAATAAAGGTTGATGATCAAATGCAATGTAAATAATAAAAAATTTATAGTATTTTCACAAATTTTTTCATGAAAATGCTACAAATTTAAAATTTTGTGTGTTCTTACGGTTAAAAACCATGAGAACATTAGAAAAATTCATCAAAATTCACAAATTTACCATGAGAAAAAAAGTCTCAATTTTCTTTTTAGTTTTTGTGGTAAATTACTATGATATTAGTAAAAAAATTTGCAAAATTTTCATGGTAATTTACAATAAGAATAAAAAAAATTTCAATTTTTTGTTTTCTCACAATATAATACTTTGAGAACAAAAAAATTACAATTTTTTTGTGATCTCAAAGTAATCTACCATCAGAATTTGTAAATTTTTCTTTATTCTAAAAGAATTTAAAACTTTTTGGGTTTTCGGGATAATTTGTTGCGAGAAGTTCTGTGAAAAAGTTACAAAGTTACTATAACTTTTGACCAAATTATTATCATGAATATATTTTTTGGAAAATTTTCTATGAAAATAGTATTCTCATGTGAAAATTTTGTGAGAATTCCTGCAACTTTTCTTTTTCACAATTTAAAAGGTTTTTTTCAGAAAATAATTTTACAAGATGTTTTCTTATAGTATACTGAGTGTCATAATGTTAGCAACATATATTCTTATGATTCTACTCTTTTGAAAATCGCCACAAAGGAGGCTAGTACAGTCCTTCCCTCAATTTGCTCATATAGGTAAATTCAGTTCTAACTTCTATTCCCTCACTCCGCGTATTTTGAAGACCAAAACCAACTCAGATCCTCTGTAAATTAATGCTAAATATATCATGTAAATTTATAAAAGAAATAGTGAAAGAAAAAGAGAGGCAGAGAAAATCACTTCTTCTTTCTGCCTCTCTTTCTCGCTGCATTCCCTACAATTCTGCAGGGATCCAGTGGAGACCAAAACTTGTCTTCTGATGATAAAAGTATTTGGCCTTTTCTTCCCCCACACTATGATCAGAATACGCCATAACATGTTTGCACCAGCTCAAAGAGAATTATGGACGCAACTCAATTAATTTAACACCTAACAAACACGAGATTCTAATTAAATTCAGTTTATAAAAAAAATATAGATACATCAGATGAATCATATAAAAAAAACATATAAGTTTGTGAGGCACATTTTATAAACTGAATTTACCTTAGAAGTTTTCTAAAATCAGCTTCTTTAGGAGGGGTTCATATATAGTGATCTGAGGCATACGATAATGTTATAAACATCTAGTTAGCTGAAGCGTCAAGAGAAGCCCAACACGGCACAAGCAAATAAAGCTCCTACTTAATTAGGATATGAATTTTGAAAGACATTATTAGGGAAGCAAATCCAATGACCTTTACAGCTTGCATGCCAAAAGTACTCTGATAAATAAATGACATATTCTGCAGGAATCCTCGTCCTATTAAAACATTAAAAATTCTGGTTGATTATTTAAACACACTAACGACCCTTTGAAAGAATCATATATACCTGGAAATATGAACTCTTGCTGCGCACAACTCGCATTCACACTGCTATATCAATTCGAACCCTTACTGCGTACAACTCGCATTCACACTGCTGTATCAATTCTTATATTTTAATTTATCCCAACTTTAGTTATTGCCATATTTTCTTAAATACTCTGAGGTTAGGTTACAAATAGATAATCTATAGTTCTTACCCTCTCATAGATATTAGTGTTACCTCTGCCACTTTCAATAAGAAATTGAATAATGAATGTTAATTTTGACTAAGTCAACTAATAATGTTGAAAAAGATCTTCAGCTTAAAAAAAGAAATTAATAATTGTGAAATTGAACGTAGGACTTGAGTTATGACATGATAAAAATTATAATTTACATTTTATTTAATTCAAAATTAATTTATCTCATATTGTTTAAAATATGCCATTTAATTCTTTTTTTTGGCTATTATTCTTGTAATTTAAAGTTGCGTCATGCTTATGCAACACTAGATGAGGTATTACGAGATATGCTCGGTTGAACTTAAACCCGGGAAAAATAAACCCTATAATAAATATGAATGGAATGCTCTCTAGTAAGTCTATTTTTAAATACATATTATATTCGTGTTTAACAATATGGTGTACTTAAAAAAAATGGTTCATAAGAAGATTTATAATTACAAAAATATTTAGCAGTCAAGATTAAATACACTTAATAAATCGAATGAGACAAAAGCTGGCAAGAACTTGCAGAGTGGTTACATTTTAAATGGCATTTTCCTCAGTTAGATCTAGATGATAAGCTATTCAATTAGGAGGCGTCCTTAGCACTTGGGACGAATTAGACCCATCATTTGTCGATGATTGACATATGGCCACTCTTATATCCTTTTTTTTTCCCTTAAATGCCATTCCTTAAAAGAAAAGATATTTAATTATAGTCTATGTAGCTTTGGAGCCTTTGATATAAGGAAACAAAATATCATTGGATAGAAGATCTTTATCACGTGGGCTGGGCCAATTAATGAGAGGCATTTCGCTGTATTGCAAAGTAATTTTTTTACATAATTTATATAATATTTATTATATTTTTATATTTATTAATATTTTATTTATCAAATTACTTTTTTAAAAATAAAAATAAAATAATTATTTTTTTATCTCACTTACTTCCACTATTATATTTCTTTTATCATTACATTCTCTAATTAAACACACTCTTAATTCAAACAGAATCCTACTCTATTTCAATTAATATGTATATATATATTATTAAAGTTATTGATTTATAAAAGAGACGATGTGCACTGTTTTTAGATATATATCAAGTTTATTTCAATTAAATTATTATATGTAAAAAATTTCTTAAAATTTAATAAATTTTTATATATATTATGTTTTTATTAAAAAATATCATCATTAATATATAAAAAAATTTACTCAAATTTTATCTATATAAAAGATAAATATTTTTTTAGACAAAACATAAACCCGCTCTTCCCTCTCTCTGTCTCTCTCTCTCTCCCCTCTCTTTCAATCTTTGCGCCAAAGCAAGCTTGGTGAACAAGTGGCAACTGAAGAATGCACCTAGAGGGGGGTGAATAGGTGCTTTTGTAGAAAAATAGAATTAAAGACAATTAAATCGATTATATGTTAATATCAAATGATTTCAATAAAAAACTTGATAAAGAGTACTGGCGCGAAAACCTTGTAGTTAAACTAAGATCTTGTCGACAGGATCTTCTAAAGGATAACTGAGAAGTAAAGATCAAGGAGATAAAACAGGACTTTGTCGACAAGGTTTTAGTACAGAAGCTGAAACAAAATAAAAAACGCAGTAGAGGAAGGAAAACACCAGATATATCCTGGTTCGGTCTTCAAGACCTACGTCCAGTCCCCTTGATACACAACAAGGGATTTCCACTATAAAATCAGAGTATACACCCACAGAACCTAGGTTTCCAAGTTCACCTAAAACTTTTACAACACTTGGGTTTTACACAAGCTTACCCAAAACTTACTTTCCTCACACTTAGGAAAGGTTTACAGAAAAATGATATGAGGATATATCTAAAATCCTTATCAATAAAGGATTACAATAAGCTCACTTTCAAAAGCTCTCACAAGCTAGATTTACCCAGAAACTAAGCTCAGAATATTGAAGATGAAGAGAACAATGAATAATATAACTTAGCTTTGCTTTCTTTACTTTCGGTTCTCTCTCTAGTTCTCCAGTTCTTCATCCTGCTGTTATATAATGGCTTCAAACGAAATATATCCGTTGAAATAGTAAAGCTTGAGTAGTTGAGTGGTATCTATACATAGAAAACTAGCCGTTGCTTTATCTTCTTCGTGCTGTACCGTTTGAATATGGTGGAGACTGAAAAATCAGAGAGCAGTTAAACGTTACAGCAGAGAGTTGGTGAAGCTTCAGTCAAATGGCTCAGAGAAGTTTTCACAGCTCCTTTCTATCAGTCATCATGACAGAGAAGTAGGTAGATTTATGTTTTGTATGACTGAATAAACAGGGAGTGGTTGACTTGGAGCAGAGCAGATACATAGTCTCAGTTATAGAGTCAGCTTCTAACTTTTAGCTTGTCAGGACAGCAGAGATTCTTGTTCGGCTGAACCATCCTCTGTTTTCTTGCTCTGCTTTCTTTCTCCTTTTACCTTTTTACTTCTGCAACTTCCCTCTTTATCTCTCTTCTTTTTTTTTTTGATGCAGCAATCTGTATGTGGTTTCCCATACTCCTTCATCTCCAACAATGGTTTTTTGTTTGCCTCTTCATTTCTCTTCATCTTTCTTCGATGAAGCTTTTCTGATTATGTAGAGATTTGGTTTTTTTTTATGGCATCAGATTCTACTGGTGTGATAAATCAGAAGTTTTGGTTTCCCATATCCCTTCAACAATAGTCTTTGCTTCTTTATCTCTTTGGCTTTTGTTTTCTTCTTTTTCGGGATGCTTTTCTAGACTTGTCAAAGCTTCATTTTCTGCTTTTACTTTCCAGCTTCATTTTCTGCTTTTACTTTCCAACTTCAAGTTCCTTTATTGTTTCTTGAGCTTTTTACTTTTTCATTGCCCAATGCTTCATTTAATATTCTGCAAAAGTAAAAAGATGATCTTCCAAAATAATATATAAATAACACAATTTTTTCAAAGTCTTCACCTAGTCAAAATGCTTTAATGATATGTAGATATATATATATGTGTGTGTGTGTCATGTGTTGCTACTACATCTTGTTTTTCTTAACAAATGATTTAACTTTAATGCTTGTATAAATTTTAACTTAAGAATTTTGTTATCATTAAAATAATTAAAACCTTGGAGCTAACAATCTCCCCCTTTTTGATGATGACAAAACTTTAAGTACAAAATTTTGTACAAGCATTAAGTGCAAAGAGCAACAATATAAAATCCTCAAGACTAGTTTGAAATACTCCCTTTGCCTTTTTGAGGTTAGAAGCTCCCCCTTAATATGAGCTTGTTATGACCATGTAAATGCTCCTTGAAACTTGCTCACAACAGCAACTTAAACAACAACTGCATTTTGTACTACAAATATTTCTCCCCCTTTTTGACATCATCAAAAAGGTGGTTCAACATTCTTTCCAATACAATGGCTATTGTTTGGATCACTTTCTTTGGTGTTCTTTCAACCTTCATCCCTAATTTCTCAATGAAACTCAAATAAAAGCATTAGGTAATGTATTTGCAGAACTTCGCTCATCAAAAGAGTGGATAAACTCTAAAGAATAATAATATAATGAACAATTAATTATAAGAGTTATCCAGATAACTTTAAGAACATATAAGTTCCAATGAAGTATAATGAATATAGCATCAAAATAATTAAGAAACACTATAAAAGAGTATGTTGATCAAAAGGAGTGTTTGCATTGAATTATCATTCATAAACATTGTCACATTGTATTACCAAAGTCATCATGTAGAAGTTTGAGCATAAAGAATATCAAAGTCATGTAGTAATTATAAGGTGTACCAAAACATATATCATATGGATAAGACAGAATCAAATAAAATAATTCCAAGATCAATGTACCTTCCAACCTTTTAGTCATATAGATATCTCAATGAAGTGTAAGATGTTAGAACACAAAACAAGGTATTAACTCATTACCAATTTAAAACATATTTTGCACGAGATTCTTAAAAGGATAAGATAGAAAAGAGTTTTATACTCCCCCTATCTAAGGTAATGTGAGCTACCACTTCTTCCTTGCATTATTTAAAGCTTCTCTTGTATGTACACCTAAAAATTTTAACGGATACCAAGTGCACATATATATAGCAATAATTAGAGCTTGCTTTCAAATTTTCATGAAACTATCTTTTAAGGCTTGCATGTGTTCTCTTCCTTTTCTTTGACATCATAAAGATGGATTAGTATACTAAAAAGCACAAAAGAAAAGATAAAGAAAAAGAACATAAAAATATAGTAATTTAAAGCATAGATGCTCATGATCTTACTCCTTCATTTGAATCCCTCATGATGTATTGCATAGGGTATAAGAAATGATGCCTCCACTCTCTTGAAAGATTTATATTTATTTCGGGTATTTCAAGTTTTGAAGGCCTGCATTGAATCTTTTCAATTTCTGGTGTTGTAGCTTCTATTGAAGTCTGTCTTGGAATATCTTGTTGACAAGATGTAAGATCTTGTTAACTTGATCTTTGAACAGAACCCTCAAACTTTTCTTTAACTGTTCTTTATATCTTTCTAATGCTGCAGAATCTATTCTTTTTTATTAATATTCTGAATCATGTGCAGACTTGTTGCATCTTCATCATCATCTATATTTATAATTTTTCTCATGGAAGAATTAGTTCTATCAAATAGCATATCAAAGATTCAAAGTTTTAGAAACAAAATACTTCTAGTTATCTTATACAAAAACATCAAACGATTGATTTAGATATGGATCAAGTAAGTTTCATAAGCAATCATTTCAGACAACAAAAATAATTTAATATTTATATGAGTCACAAACATTTTAGTGCTTGGTTAACTAGGATGTAGAGTTAATCAACTAAGTCATGTGACAGAATCAACACCCACATTTAATTTTAAGTAGCATTTTCAGAATAATTTCAAATATTCAGTCAAAGATTATAAAAATATTTCAGGTATGCAGGACTTTCACCCTTATGAAGTAGTTAACTTCAAGTAAATAACTCTAACAGGCATTATGGATAGATAACCAGAAAATATAGTTAACTTTAAATTAACACAGGGCAAGCAAGCTTTACAAACATATAGATAATCAATTTTGCCTAAAGCTTTTTAAACAAGGATAGCTAGAGCTCAAAAATAGTAAGCTTCAACTCAAACATATGTATTTTTCATCAACTGAAACACATTTCATGAGATGGGGTCAGTCACACAGCTTTTTCTGTCACAATTTCAAAAATTCATAACTAAATCGACAAAAATCGAAACCCAACAAACTTTACCATTCTAGAGAGCTCTAGATGTCTATTCTATGGTAAAAATAATTTCAGTTCATGAATCATTAAGAGGAGAACATTTGACATCCGAAAATCCACAAAGGTTGCTGCTGTCTGGGCTACAAGTTCAGATTACTGATATGAAGTTTCAAAATTCATAACTAAATCTAGAAAAATTGAAATCATATATTTTTTGTCATTCTAGAATGCTACACATGTCTACTATATGAAAAAAATATGTCCAGTCCATGAAACATAACACAGAAATCATTTGTCATGCGAAAATGGGCAAAGGTTCGGATAGCTACTGGTACTGATGTAAATGTCTGCTATAAACTTTGAAAATGTCTAATTAATTCCATAAAAATATAATCCATGCAAATGATATCAATTTGGAAAGCTATGAATGTTAAATTTATGGTAAAAATAGACTTAGATCAGAGAAACTACATTCAGCTATTGAAATTTAATGGAACAGTGACTCAGATCATGCTGCATAACTGTTGCTGTTCCAGAAATTTAAAAATTCATATCTCTTAGCTCAGACCTCCAAATGAGGTGCTTCCAATTGCTACAACTCACTGTAAATGCCTAGTTTCTACCTATAAAATTTTGTAGCCATTAGACTACGTTTGCCCCTCAGATGACATAATTTCATAACTGACCAAATGAACAGTACTGGTGCAAGACCAAAATTCTGATACCAACTTTGAATAAACATAGAAAATTCCACAGACTTCCAAATGACTTGATCTTTAGTTTCTCAAAAATACCTAGGCAAGATCTAATTGTATGCAAGATTTCAAGTCAAGAAGAGGTCATTTGGTGAGATGTTGCTATAGCTCAAGAATATGGCACTTTTGGTTCTAACAAGAGACAAATTTGGTCCAAATGAACCATCCATTGTTCCACACCTATTTGAACAACTTGGAAAGTATAAAAATAGTAGAAATAAGTCTCTTATAAGGTCTGAACCCTCATGCAACTCAAATTCATCATGCCACTTCCATAAACATACATGCACAAGTGGGCTCCCAAGTGGTCGAAATGTACAATTCTATTTATTTAACTATATTTTTGATTCATACACTAACTTTACATAGTTTTGCACTTGTTCAAAGTTTCATGGCTCAAAAATAACATTTACATATATACTTTGACACTTAGTATCACTAATAATTTATTCAAATTAATAATCTAAGGATATGAGTTATGATCCAACTATATATCAAAGACAATATATTCATGATGAATGCAATACCTATACCTAAGGTCATAAATGAGATACCTCAATAAATATCAAATATAGTAACATAAGAGGTTTTACAATTTGATACCTTGACCTTGGTATATGAGGAATCCCTTTTCCTCACCTTTGACTTCTCATTATAAAGTTTAGACTTTGCAAGTTTCACTTTGCATACTTGAGAAGTATTCTTTGGTGGTTCCTTCTTCTTTGGACCAATTTGTCCATTCTTTTCAAAAGTATTCTGCACAGTTAAAGTACTAGAAGCATATTTTGGTACCCACTTTATCTTGGGTCCTACAAGGTCAGTCTTTTCCTTTTTATGTGCATAAGTTCCTTTAGGTATCCATAAAACTTTAAAACAAGTAAGTTGATTTTTCTTTAGAGCATAATTGTATGATATATGACCATTTCTACAGCAATAAAAATATTTCACAAAAGGATTAAAGGCTTTTGAAAATACTTTCTTATAGGGTTTAACCTTCCTAGAGAAAACAAAACTATTTTTGTCCAAAGTAACTTTCAAATATTCTTTTTCTTGTTTAAGAGTTGCAACTTGGTGTTTTAACAATTTATTTTCTATCTTCAACTTTTGAAAATCTGAGATATGATAATTTTTAATTTCTTGAAGTAAAACTTTATTTTCTATTATAACCTTTTCTAATTTATTTTTCATAACATGAAAGCCCTTTTTAAGTTTATATTTTTCTTTACTAAGTTTCTCATATTTTGAAGATAATTCTTGAAAGTCAATGACAAGTTTATCAAGAGTTACTTGTAATTCATCTTTACTATGAGAAGTTTCAAATTTTACCTCATTGTCTTCAGTAGTCATAAAGCAGAGATGCTCCATTTTTGCTTCTTTATCGTCCTCTATATCCTCATTATCTTTCATTTGGGAAAGCTCATGTTGATCATGAATTAGCATATTAATCTTATTTTCCATAGTGTTATTGATTCCTTCATAAGTTGCTTCCAATTGATCCCATATTTCTTTAGCTGTTTCACACCTTAAGATCTTGTCAAATTCTTGCATACCAACAGCACAGTAAAGAGTATTGATGGCACGATTATTTGCTTGGATGAGCTTTATGTCATCTTCATCCCATTCACTCTGAAGTTTCTTTATTGTTTCTCCCTTATCATTCTTCTTTGTAGGAAACTTTGGGCCATCTCTAATAATTTCCCAAACTGGATAATCTGTAGATTGTATGAAGATCTTCATATTTGCCTTCCAATGGGTGTAGTGCTCTCCATTGAAGTAAGGAGGTCTTGTTGTAGAAGAGTTTTCAAGGAAGTAGGATCCTTCATGTTGTTGGTTCATCATTTTCTGTAAAAACAAGGATCTTTTCTCTTGGCTGTAAAGCACAAATCAAGTGAGACCAGCTCTGATACCAATTGAAGAATGCACCTAGAGGGGGGTGAATAGGTGCTTTTGTAGAAAAATAGAATTAAAGACAATTAAATCGATTATATGTTAATATCAAATGATTTCAATAAAAAACTTGATAAAGAGTACTGGCGCGAAAACCTTGTAGTTAAACTAAGATCTTGTCGACAGGATCTTCTAAAGGATAACTGAGAAGTAAAGATCAAGGAGATAAAACAGGACTTTGTCGACAAGGTTTTAGTACAGAAGCTGAAACAAAATAAAAAACGCAGTAGAGGAAGGAAAACACCAGATATATCCTGGTTCGGTCTTCAAGACCTACGTCCAGTCCCCTTGATACACAACAAGGGATTTCCACTATAAAATCAGAGTATACACCCACAGAACCTAGGTTTCCAAGTTCACCTAAAACTTTTACAACACTTGGGTTTTACACAAGCTTACCCAAAACTTACTTTCCTCACACTTAGGAAAGGTTTACAGAAAAATGATATGAGGATATATCTAAAATCCTTATCAATAAAGGATTACAATAAGCTCACTTTCAAAAGCTCTCACAAGCTAGATTTACCCAGAAACTAAGCTCAGAATATTGAAGATGAAGAGAACAATGAATAATATAACTTAGCTTTGCTTTCTTTACTTTCGGTTCTCTCTCTAGTTCTCCAGTTCTTCATCCTGCTGTTATATAATGGCTTCAAACGAAATATATCCGTTGAAATAGTAAAGCTTGAGTAGTTGAGTGGTATCTATACATAGAAAACTAGCCGTTGCTTTATCTTCTTCGTGCTGTACCGTTTGAATATGGTGGAGACTGAAAAATCAGAGAGCAGTTAAACGTTACAGCAGAGAGTTGGTGAAGCTTCAGTCAAATGGCTCAGAGAAGTTTTCACAGCTCCTTTCTATCAGTCATCATGACAGAGAAGTAGGTAGATTTATGTTTTGTATGACTGAATAAACAGGGAGTGGTTGACTTGGAGCAGAGCAGATACATAGTCTCAGTTATAGAGTCAGCTTCTAACTTTTAGCTTGTCAGAACAGCAGAGATTCTTGTTCGGCTGAACCATCCTCTGTTTTCTTGCTCTGCTTTCTTTCTCCTTTTACCTTTTTACTTCTGCAACTTCCCTCTTTATCTCTCTTTTTTTTTTTTGATGCAGCAATCTGTATGTGGTTTCCCATACTCCTTCATCTCCAACAATGGTTTTTTGTTTGCCTCTTCATTTCTCTTCATCTTTCTTCGATGAAGCTTTTCTGATTATGTAGAGATTTGGTTTTTCTTTATGGCATCAGATTCTACTGGTGTGATAAATCAGAAGTTTTGGTTTCCCATATCCCTTCAACAATAGTCTTTGCTTCTTTATCTCTTTGGCTTTTGTTTTCTTCTTTTTCGGGATGCTTTTCTAGACTTGTCAAAGCTTCATTTTCTGCTTTTACTTTCCAGCTTCATTTTCTGCTTTTACTTTCCAACTTCAAGTTCCTTTATTGTTTCTTGAGCTTTTTACTTTTTCATTGCCCAATGCTTCATTTAATATTCTGCAAAAGTAAAAAGATGATCTTCCAAAATAATATATAAATAACACAATTTTTTCAAAGTCTTCACCTAGTCAAAATGCTTTAATGATATGTAGATATATATATATATATGTGTGTGTGTGTCATGTGTTGCTACTACATCTTGTTTTTCTTAACAAATGATTTAACTTTAATGCTTGTATAAATTTTAACTTAAGAATTTTGTTATCATCAAAATAATTAAAACCTTGGAGCTAACAGCAACCCCCCCTCTCTCTCTCTCTTAATTGAATTTATGAATATGTGTTTTTAAATATATCCTTTTACAATAAATTTTGATGAATAGTATTTCTTTGTGATTTTTTTTTTCTCATATCTCATTATTTTTCTGTTTTTTACTCTTTCGATTCGTATTTTATAACAGAACTGAAAGCCTCTTAGTGTTTCTAGTTTCTAATTGTCTTATTGGTGAATCTTTTTTTTAAAATATATGTCCAGCGTAGGGTTTTTTTTTGTGTAATTGTATTTTTTTTGGGTATTTTCTCTTTTCATAAGTTCAAGAATCTTATAAGGTAGTGAAGCTTTTTGGATCCGATATATATAGATGTAATTGTCTTGCTGTAGCGCTGATGATGTCGATATTTTTTCATCTGAGAGAGACTTAGTATCAATAGGTCTTTTATTTGTAACTTAGTTAAACAAGAGAATTATGGATGTTTATTTATTATGAGACTGTAGGGCTTTTCGCCTTTGTGTGGAATGAAATTTTTTAAAGAAAAATATATTTGTCATATTTTTTATTGAGACTTATATTTGATATGTTTATACATATCTTCATATAGTTCCAAACAGCTTTTATATTTTCTGTATTGTTGTTGTTTACAAAAAAAAAATAGTTTTTCTATTTTTTGTAAATAACCTCTCTCTCTCTCTCTCTCTCTCTCTCTAGGTGTATGTGTGTGTAATAGTTGGCTTCCAATTTATTTTAATGGTTACATGGTAAGGTTTTTTCTATATAAATATATAACTAGGATGTATCCTTTGTATCTTGCAAGGGTTCAAAAAATTCCTTTTCTTGTAGGTCTCACAAAAAAATAAAAGAAAAAAAAATGTGGGCCATATGAAAAAATAAAAAAAAAGCACGTAAATAATATTTTTGATGTGACGTTATTAAATAGTATCTATTGAATAGTGCAGTAGCCTCGAGATTTTATATATATGATATATATATATATATATATGTGTGTGTGTATGTGTGTATGATTAGTGCTTTACAAAGTGATATATTATAAAATTGACCTTTTCTCTTAAATAGCAAAACCTCCCTTTTGGACTTCGTAAAATCCATGGTGCTATGTCTTTGATGTACGACTTGTTCCCCAATTGCAATGAGCTCGATAAAAGGGCCTGCGTGGGCATTATATGTTGATCTTGCTCTCCGTAATTAATTCTCCATGTCCTTGACCTATTGTATCTGCAAAGGATAAAAATTAGTAAAATCTGCGATTTTATTCGCACAAGTGTATTTTATGTAGAAAAGAAAGGTTACTAATTTATAATCAAGTTACTTTATTTAAAAATATAATTATTTTCTTATCACTTTCAAATAACATCATAGGAATAAGAAGCAGTTAAGAAGGAGTCTTGGAAAATGAGGGATTTTGTCTTATATAGTGTAAATGTCATGCCCATCACCCATTTGGGAATGGGAGGAGGCAATATATTTCCTATTTTGGAAACCTTATTGAATACGAAAATAAAAAACATAGTAGTCCAAATAGTCGGTAGTACCGTATACGTAGTAGTGTTTCCACGAGTTGCCAATCCACCACATGTACCATGTTTCTCCTTTGTTTCTTTGCCTTTTGGTAGAATTGGTCCGATTTTCGTCGTCAATTTGATGGGTTGGCTAGCTGGCTGACTAATCAGCACTGACCAGGAATTAAATAAAAAAGAATTATATTTAAGAACTTAAAATTTTTAAAAAAATTATTTTCAAAGATCTATTATTATTTTTTTAAAAATTTGATTACTATTAATTTTAACAAAAAATAATTAAACCTAATAATAATAAGTCTTTAAAAATAAATTTATTTTAGTTTTGAGTCCTCTTTTATAATTTTCCTATTAAATAATAAATTAGCACAGCCCTGTGGACTTAGGAAAATTCAGACAAAAGAAAAAGAAAACAGTGGGTTTCAAAAAAAAAATTGTAATTGAACAGTACATTAACAAAATGCTACCAACAATGTATAAATAGTAAAAATCAACAGTTATATATATATATATATATTACTTCTAGTCTTATATATAAATTTTTTTTAAATTTAATTTAGTTTAAAATATAAAAAATAAATCACTAATATTTAATATATTCATTATAATATTTCAATTATATCCTCTATAAATAAGTTTTTTAAATTATGAATAGTAATTATTATCAATTTTAAGGAAAAAGCTCATACATTAAATAGAGACATTTTTAGAAAATAATTTTTATTTAAAATAAAATTAAAAAAATTAATTACTTTTAATTAATTTTTTTAATTCTCTTACAAAGATTAATTATTTTTTATATATAAGATTGGAGGTAATAAAATAATAACAATAATACATATTGATTTGATGTACCAAAAGAAAATGAAAAAAAAATTCAAATTTTAATACCGAGGTGGAGCATATCCTAGACTGATAACAAATTAGGGTTTTTGGCTCAGGTACAACAGCAATAATATTTAATTTTCCGTACACATGATTTAAGATCTTATTTTCCTGGATACATTAACCTTTTTTTTTAAATGGCATGAGGCGTGACCTTTTTTTCTTTAATTTTTAAAGGGTCACGCCTCATGCAGAGAGGCGTGATCCCATTTTTTTTAAAAAATAATTTTTTTATGGGTCACGCTCGTATTTATTTTTAAAGATATTAAATAGTTTAAAGTTTAAATTTTAAATTTTTTAAAACTTAATAATTAAGATTGATGTTAAAAAATTTAAGAAAGAAAGAAATAAATAAGATAAATAATATGAAAATAATAAAAATTATAACTATTACATAAAATATATATAATATATTTCTCATGTAACTGCGAGGTATATTTTTTAAAAAATTGTTAGAAGTAATAAGTCACATAACGAAAATATTAATAAGAGAAAAATTATTTAGTAACAAAATCATAAAACTAAACAAAAATATTGATAAGAGGTAAAAAATTATTTGCCATCAAAATTATAAAATGAAAGTTAATTGAGAAAATAAATTTTTTTAAAATTATATAAGTAAATAAGAGTATTAAAAATTTAAATGAGAAATTAATCAGAATTAACTGTTGAACTCAATATTAAAATAAAGTAGTTATAATATGTTATCATTGTTCAAAAAATAAAATTACGAGTATAAAAAAAGATAGAACGTTTAAAAGAAATGGCTCCCAGTGCCACATTTAGTCCGTGGTCTTAATCGTCGGCCACGTTGTGGAGAAAAATACTGTTCTTCTTTTGTCTCTTGTACCTCGGACTCTTGCTTAGCTTCTTCTTCATTATCGCCATCATTTTCATCTGCTTCGTTAAGATTCAATTGAGGTGACTGAATTGGAGGAATAGGCTGATCTGGTGTGATATATCTCGTCTGTTGTGATTTAACGTGTACAGATAACCCAAAATCAAATCTAAAAGCAGACATTGTTTGATCTGAAAATAGGGGTGTAAAAGGGACGGAATCGCTTGGCATATAAAATGAAGAACTGACATCCCTGAAATCAGGAAAATACATTGGTGGCGTGGAAGAAGATGGACCTGATGTATCATGGTGTATTTGTGATAGCGTTGTTGGAAAAGAAGATTGTTCAGCAACACTATGAGGGTCTTGCATCTCTGTTGAGGTATAAAAAGAAGGACTAGGCATCGCAAATGTAGTACCAACATCAGAAGCAGTATCACGATAAGGTCGATCGTCCATTATTGGTTCTCTAGTAGACATAAATCCATGAGCTCTCTTTGCCGTGCAAGTAGGAGGAAGTTGTGGTCTAGGCAACTGAGGTACATGAGGAGCAGCCTGAGAAATCATTATATCTCGATGCTTGCCAAGTACATTGAGGATGCTAGTACAATCAGTAATAACTCTGCGACCTAACAGTGAATGGTCGTCCATAGTAAGTACTCGCAAGCGATCAACTACATCGGCCTAAAAATAAAAATTAAAAGTCATATTAATTTGAAATTAAAAAAAATTATAAGATAATTATGCTAGACTTTAAAAGTTACCACAAAACCCTGGGCATCACTGATAGGATGGATCCATCGCCGGGTAACCCTCAAGTACCATTTTATATATTTTGAAGATCGATCTAGGGGCTCTAATGATATCGGTATAAGTGACAAAGTATTTTGCCAATTCTACCAAAACTTGCACAAAATTCTCATGTTCTTTATGTCAATCCAAATGAGTCTTGCCTTTGAGCGTCAGTGTATGAACCTCCTCTAAATTATAAGGAGTACAAGGTATGGACTGCATCTGTCCAAACTGTCAAAGAACATGATTTTCATGATGCCACTCCACAATATGAAAGGAAATAAGTGACACAGATGCTAGCCAAATATTTGAAGAGACCAGACAATAATCAGGTATCAATTGATGTATATCATCTGCATCGTATGGACGCCATATAATCTGCAAATAATGAAATAACAAGTTGTAAGAGTATACTAGCATTAAAGTAATCATGCAATAAACTCAAATATAGTATTTTAGACCTCGTCAGCTCTCATCTGATCTAGCAATACTCTGTAATGTCGTATTGCTAATCTTCTTGGACGAGGATGTTGGCCCACACATCTCCACCTGTGAGACGTAAAAAGAAATCATTGTTAACTTTGAATTATATAAGCAACATAAATCACACAATAAGCATTCAACTCGAATTATCATTCATACCTATAAGCAAGTGGAGGGAGCACATCATATACATCAAGCTGAAAATCTAGAGGTGAGGGCCTCTCGGGGGCTAGCCTAGGGAATTGATCCCAAGCCCATAAGTGAAGTAATGTCAAACAACCACTGATATTAACCTCCTTGTAATCAGTGGCATTGCATAACTCTCTATAGAGGTATGCTAGCACTGCGGAACCCCAACTGCACTGACCTATTACTTGGAGGTCTTGAAGAAATGTCAAGTACATAAGAGGAACTCTATGTCCCGACTTGTCTGGCATAAGAACACCACCTATGAGACGTAAAATGTAGGCAGGAGTGAAATGCAATATTTTATTGTTATTTGCATTCTCCAAAAGTGCCTCAAATTGGTTAGCAACCCAAGTAATGCTAAGTCTCTGACCATCGAACTCCTCCTCTGGTGGCACAATCCCAAGCAGAATTTCACAGATGCCTCGCCAATCGAAATTTAGTGAACCAGTGATTGGAAGACCCGTTACGGGAAGACCTAATTGCACTACTACATCCTGGAATGTAATGGTACACTCGCCCTGAGTAATGTGAAAAGTGTGTGTCTCTGGCCGCCATCGCTCGACGAGCGCTGAAACAAGGGAAGGGTCAAAGTCAAGTGCTGCAAGACGAGACACCCCGTAGAAGCCAACAGCTCTAAGATGTGGCACTATAGCTACTGGAGGAGACTCTAATCGTGGATCATGCGCAACTCGACGTAATCGAAAAATATGATCTGCCTGTTAGAGGAAAAAAATATGAACCATTATGCATGATCTAATAGTCATAAGGAAAAAAATTGATTTCTACACATGCAGAATAACGTACTCTACTCAACCACACCGCCTGGGAGACGTGTCTAATCTGTAAATACAATAATGACTCGTCCTTTGGATCTAGATGAACAACAAGCCTCGATCCTGACATAATATTATCGTACAAAATTGTACAACATAATATTTAGTTAGTGCAAAAAGCAATTAAGCAAATAACAATGTAATTTTCTATTGCATAAAACATGTCTGATACAACAATAAACTAAATAGCATATAGAATCAAAACAATGTTAATTAAATAGTGTAAAGCAACATAGTTAATAACAACACAAAAATAAAAACATTGAAATACACTTTAGATAGTCTATAGTAGTACACTAAATAATACATTAACACACTCTAACAGAACAATGGAACTATGGGTGTGGGGGGCAACGTGATGGACAAGTTACGTGGTTATGACCAGTCTGTCTACACAACGCACAGCGCGGCAAATCTTTTGGAGCTTCTCGCCAATCCATTTTATTTCGTATTCGACTTGACTTTGGACGACCTTTTCCACATTTCATTGTAGGATCTGGAATAAGTGTTGGGCCTCGTACTTGGGGCCAATATACTTTGCCACCAATTGGGTAAAATTCAGTCTCATAGGCTTTCAAAATAGTCTCCAACCGAAATATTTCATTAGTATATTGTACATGGTCAACTCGAATGTGCGCACAGGCTGTTAAGACATGCTGGCAGGAATTTCTCAAAGCCTGAAATTCATCACAATCACATGTTTGAGCTACTAAGTTAATTTTACAAGATCGCCCAAATTGTTAATTAGTCAGATCGTATGGCTCCTCCACCTCAGACGTTGACCCTCATCTATCAAATCCACGGACTGTGTAGGTGGATACTCTTCGAGTTCTGGTTGCTAACTTTAATCTGATATCCTCAGATATAGTTTTTCTTGCTTCAAGTTGTGCAGTTGCCTTCTCAGCTCACTGGACCCAATACTTAGTTAACCGATAGAATGTTGCTCGAACTAACCCAAGCACCGGTAAAAATCGAACTCCTTTAAAAACTGCATTTATACTTTTTGCTAAATTTGTTGTCATGTGCCCCCAGCGCTTACCATCAATATCATACGCCCGACACCATTGACTCTTGGGTATTTCGTCAATCCAATTAGCAGCATGCGAGTCAAGTCGATGTATATGAGCTAATCCTTCATCAACTTTATGCTGCTCATACGAATAACTTATAGATAGGTAGATAGTAAAATTAATAGTTTGTATAAAATTCTAATCATGAAATTGAAAAAATTTGTATAAGGTTAAGTGATAACAGTTTTTACCAATTATAGTATATAGCTTTTTCAGCCATTGCATTCTAAATTTTTTGTTGATATTGCTAGCCAAATGTCGAAGGCAAAACACATGATGAGCTTGCGGAGGCTGCCACCCAACGTTCCGATTGGCCACAGCTGCCAAGATACTAGCGTGACGATCAGAAATCAAGCAAAGCCCATCTTTATCTTTGACCACGTGGGCTCGGAGGTTAAATAAGAACCATACCCATGTCTCATATGTTTCTCCCTCTACTACAGCAAATGCAAGTGAGACAATGTTCCTCTCGCCATCTTGTGTACTTGCGATTAAAATAGTCCCTTTATATTTCCCGTAGAGAAAGGTCCCATCTATTTGGACTATAGGTTTCAAGTAGCTGAACGTCTTGATGCACAGCCTAAACGTCCAAAATACCCGATGAAACATGATCGACTCACCATTAGCTACACTCGTCGGTACATGTTCTTTAAACATGAAGTCATAGTAGGAGCCGAGTATAAAATGTTGAACAGCAGCTAGCCACCTAGGTAATAAAACATAGAATTGCTCCCAATTTCCAAATACATGTGAGATGGCTCGATGTTTTCCCTTCCAAGCCTTCTTGTATGTGACATTGTACCCAAATATAGAATAGACCCGCTCAATGACCTCTCTGATGGACACACCAAGATTTTCAGTCACCATCGATACAATATATATTGAAATGACATTAGAGTCTAATTTTAGATGATCTCGTGACAATGATGTTGAAACACATGTATGGGGCCCATTGTATTTTGTTATCTCCCAAAGATTTTTCTTTTTTCGGTAACAAGCTCTGACCTTCCATTTGCAGGATCCCTTTTCATATTGAACACACTGGTATTCTTCGTATTTCTTTGAAGAATGGTACACCTTAAAAGTATGATGTGCACGCATCGAGTATATCTTTAATGCTCGACGAAAAGATCGCTAATCATTATATAGCATGCCTACATATAACTCTTGGTCATTGTTCGTGTTTACTGCTGCATTTTCCACCTCAGCATAATCAGGAATCTGCGCACCATCTACATATATCTGTTCAAGAAATGCAACCGTTGAGTCAGCATAAATGTTAATGGGGGCTGCTGGATCAACGGTGTCATCCATGCAATCGGTATCTTCATCATCATCTATATTACCACCATCATTGCAATCATAAGGAGCAACATCATATTCATCCTCTTCCTTGAAATCATCCATTATATCCTCTGTCTCATCTGGATGAGAAATAGGGGCACTAATTGGTGCATGTGTCGAACTTGGTTGGGCAATACTATTAACATGCAAATAAGATGAACTTTGTTGAGCCGTATAGTCCCCTAAACCAACAGGAGAATATTGATTATCTATGAGGTTGGCATGGCTGGAGGATGGGAGTGGGTCTGCCACATATTCAACTATAGCCTGAGTTGTTGTATTCACTTCTATTTCTTTTGACGCTATTTTTGCATATAATTCAACTGAAACAAGTTGTGATGGAAATTTGGCATTTGCTATCCACATTGCTTGGACATTGGCATCCCTCCTTAACTTACACGCTTAGTACTTTGTGGGTTTTAATGACACTGGATGTCTATATATTAATTCAGATACATATTGATCTGAATTTAACTGTAATTGATCTGCAACCTCTTGTTTCAACCTTTCTAATGAAATGTCATTGTCGACACTTATTACATCAATTGTATTTGCAATAAATGTTACACCTTCTTCGGTTTCGCATATTTGTCCATTTGAATATAAGCATATAATTTCTTTCCCGTTGTTCATTTTGCCCAACTGTGCAATACTGTCACCAATACCCAAAATATTGTACAACATTTATAAATAACTGCAATCTTTTATACAACTGATATATTTTTTCCATTACCAATTAATATAATTCTAACAAATCCTATTCTTTTACAATATTTGTTCGCTATATTTTTTCATTTAACAGTTAAATATTTTTTATGTCTTTGAAATCTTTTATTTTAATAATTTTCTTTATCAAAGTTTATTTAATTTTATCATATTTTACTATAATGTCATCCAATATTAACAATTTATTTAAAGATATTATTTTCATTCTATTATATTTTTTATTTTGTTTACATTACAATTTTATCATATTTTACTTTTATAATTATACTAAAACTTTTTTATTTTTGTCACTATATTTTTTTTACTTACATTATAAAAATTTATTCATTATTCTATTTTTATAGTATTATACATTTTGTTATTTTCTACGTATTATTCTTTTATAACAATTTTTTATTATTTAATTCTTTTTTAATATATGGTTCACAAAATTTTTCTTATTACTTCATCTAACAACTTTATCTTCCTATGTAGATTCTCTTCTTAAATCCCGCAAATTCACAACATACACAAGAAATACATTAATTTATATTGAAAAATTTTTTTGCAACAAACATTAGAAAAGTCAAAATCTTTACCTTGTCCAACTATTTGTAAAGAAATAAAAGAAATAATAAGTGAAAATGAAAACAAAAGTATGTTGCGCGAAAATGTAAACACTAAACAAAGGGATGTTGCGAAGTCAACCTGGAGAAAATAGATGAATTGGAAAAAATAAAAGTGGAAGAAGAAAATTTATAGAAATAAAATATGAGAATTTGATAAGATGTAGAAAAAAAAAAGGAAAAAAAGAAAGAGAAGAGTAGCTTCACATAAGATAGAAGAAGAAAAGAGGTTGAGAGAATTTACAGTGATTTATGCGAAGGTGATGAAGAGAGAAATAGAAATGCGAGATGATTTGTGCGATGGTGATGAAGAGAGAATCAGAAACAGCCGCAAGGAATGAAAACCAAAATGATGAAGAGACAGATTGACATTCAGAGTTAAAGTGAAGAAAAGAGAAAATGAAATGCATACATAGAAAGAAAGAAACAAAAATTTGATAGGTTTTAAATTCAGATAGAAATTGGTAGATTTTCTTCTTAATTTGCACCTTTTTATACACACAGAAAGAGTGAAGTCGTGACATTTAGTTCCCAATTTTTTCAAATTGGCGCCATTTAATTCGTGATTTTTCTTAATTTGTGCGTTATATATTTTGCTATTTTGGAATGTTGTTTGGGATGCTGTTTTGAAAGAATTAATATATGTAATACATATTAAGTTGATATTTATATATTATTTATTATATATTAAGTAAATAAATATAAATATATTAAAATTTTTAATATATATATATTATTTATTTTGTCAGATATGGTTTTTTATCAAGTAAAACTATTAAATTTACATAAATTAACAGTTAAAAAAACTCTAATAAAAATTGACATATGAACATATTAATTGTGTATAACTAAATTACATAATAATAAATAAAATACATAAAATAAACAAATAAAAATTCACTCCTCTTCCCTATCATCATCCTCGTCACTATTGTTATCTCTCAATTGATCTCTAATATGAGAAATATCTAGTCTATATAGAAATGGATATTCTTGTGAATTTGGACTAACATTTTGTTAGCAGTATTGTTGATAAAAACTTCTATATTCATTTAGTTGAGTTTGCATTTCATATATTAGTTTTCTTTGCTTTTTATGTTGAGCATTATATGTCTTATTGTATTCAAAAACTTCTTTTCTTAATATATCTTGTATATATGTCAAGTAAGTGTATGGTCTCTCTTCACCATGGGAGTATCCCTAGTTATATCCCATAGTCGGATTTCTAAATATATTATGTGAGATATTATGGGTGTTCATTGGGCCGTTAGGTCCTAGGAGCTTGCCTTAACCCAGCCTAATCGGGTCGAGTTAGGCCAAAAATATAAATATGTAGAACTTTAAACAAAATTATATCACGTTGAACCAAGCTATGGACAAAAACATGTTTTGCCTAACTTGCCTTAATAGCTATTTTTTTTTAGTTATCAATATCTTGTCATCTTATATATTTTTTTAATTCTTATTTCATCTGATTTTCTTTGCATGTTACAACTTTTATTATTTACCCAAACCTTCCTTACTTTTTAATTATTTTCATCATTGATGTGCATACTTACTAATATTTATTTTGTTGAATAATGAAAATACACATATTTACCTAAAATTAATTATGCTAGTATAACTTATATTTTGTTTGATAATATCATGTTATTTTTTTATTATTAATAAAAATATGAAGGTTTTAAAAGTCCATTATTTTGAAATATATATCTATAAGTTTGCAAAAAGATATTTTTATATTATAAATATTAATTCATAGAGAAAAAAATGGCCCAAACAGCCCTAGCCCGCCCTAGTCCAATATAAAATCGGGCTTGTTTAGATTGAGCCGAGCTACAGGTATAAAAATAAGCCTTATGTCTTAATCAGGCCTATTAAATATTCGGTCCAACCCTACCCGTGAACAACCCTATAAGATATTTCTTAAACTATACATTTAGCCTTTCTTCTTTCTATTAGTCACTTGCAGCCATAAATCCAAATCTATTGTACTCCCCTTAAACTTTCTAGTGCACTATTGCAAAGATTATACTCATTCTAAAAAAATAAAAAGGGTTAAATCATAAAGTTGTAATAATGTATATAAATTAAATACAATGTGACACTTCTAGATATAGCTTTCAATTTTTTGTCTACCCAAGTTTTTTTAGATATTGATGGGTTTTAAGGAATATCTCAACTAGTGTTTCCTTTCTCCCCAATTTTCATGTCTTTTATGTACAAAATAAAATGTGAGAGTCCTAAACTAAATTTTATGGCTTTTTGACTCAAATATATTAATAAAATAAATAAATAAACAAATATATAACCCTAAAAACTAATTCCTAATATATATAACTGAATTATTTTTTATTATTTTTTATTTTTATTTTTAAATTTAAAGGACGCGGAACCACAAGTTCCACGTCTCTCTTAATGTTTGGCTGACCCTCAAAGGGTTAGTTTGGTTGACCCTCAAAGGGTCAGTTGATTGACCCTCTGAGGGTTAGCATCTCACTGACCCTGAGGGTTAGTGTACCCTCAGGGTCAATTTTTTATTTTTTATAATTTAATTTATAAAATTATAATTTTATAAAAATATAAAAAATTATAAATTTATTTTTAAATTAGTTATTATTTAAATTTATATATAATTTTTTAAATTCTAAATAATTATAAAAAATTCAAATAAAATTTTTTAAAAAATTGATAAAAATATTTTTAAAATTATATTTAAATTTATTTATCCTTTAAATTTATATAAAATTTGTTTAAATATTAAAAAAATTTATTTATATTTTAAAAATTATAATGTATTAGTTTGTAAATATAATTTTTTAAATTTTGTAGTTTAAAAAAATTTATGTTTTAAGAACTATTAGTTAATTTTGTTTAAATATATAAAAATTAAATTTAAAATAATTATTTTCAAAAAAATAAAAATAAGTAAATTTTTTAAAAAAGTTAAATTTTAATTTATTTATTCTTTAAATTTGTATAAAATTTGTTCAACTATAAAGAAGAATTTTTTATTTGCATTATGAAGAATATAATGTCTTAATTTTTTTAATATTGTAATTGTGAAATATTTATGTTTTAACAAATATTAATTAATTTTTGTCAACTTTGTAGATATTAAATTTTAAGTAATTAATTTAAAAAAGTTAAGATAAGAATTTGTAACAAAATTTGTAAAATTATTTTTAATTTTTTTTTAATTTATTTATTGTTTAAAATGATACAACTTTTTAAAATCAATTGTTTACACCAGACGATAATAATTCTCATAGCTAGCTAGTTCTCCTGATTCACTGTAATAAAAATACTCTTGACTGCACAATAGGAAGTAATAATAAATTTTTCACTACAATAATTTGATATAAAAGAAAACAGGACAAGGTCAAACAGATGCCAAGAGTAGCATAAATTCTTTGTTAATATCTACAAAGTTAACAAAAATTAATTAATATTTGTTAAAACATAAATATTTCATAATTACAATATTAAAAAAATTAAGACATTATATTCTTCATAATGCAAATAAAAAATTCTTCTTTATAGTTGAACAAATTTTATACAAATTTAAAGAATAAATAAATTAAAATTTAATTTTTAAAAAAAGTTTACTTATTTTTATTTTTTAAAAAATAATTATTTTAAATTTAATTTTTATATATTTAAACAAAATTAATTAATAGTTCTTAAAACATAAATGTTTTTAAACTACAAAATTAAAAAAATTATATTTACAAATTAATACATTATAATTTTTAAAATATAAATAATTTTTTTAATAATTAAACAAATTTTATATAAATTTAAAGGACAAATAAATTTAAATATAATTTTAAAAATAAATTTATATTTTTTTATATTTTTATAAAATTATAATTTTATAAATTAAAAAAATAATTAAAATAAAAAAATAAAAAACTAATCCTAAAAGTACAGTGAGACACTGACTCTCAAAAAGTCAATCAATTGACCCTTTGAGGGTCAGCCAAACATTAAGAGGGACGTGGAACTTGTGGCTTCGTGTCCCTTATATTTTTTTAAAAAAATTAAAAAAGGAAATGTGGAGCTACTGGCTCTATGATTCAAATTTTTTTAAAAAAAGAATTAAATAGAATTTTAAAAAACAATTCAGTTATATATATGAGGAATTAGTTTTTAGGGTTATACATTTGTTTCTTTTATTTTTTTATTAATATATTTGAGTCAAAAAGCCTAAATTTTATTCCCTTTTGAATACTACAAGAGAATAAACAAAAATATATAGAAGACTAGCCTCTATTTTTGTACAGCAAAACAGAGTAGACCAAGAAAGGAAAAAAATGGCAAAATAAAGAGAGAAATTAAAGGCTACAAAGGATAGAAAATTAATACAAATAGGACAAATGAACTAGAGTCCTAAAAAAGGAAAGGAAATGTTGGGAGAGATGTTAGACAATTTGCTTGTGATGATTGACGCATAAACAGGGGAGCGACTTGGAACAACATAGATAACCAAAATAAAATATTAGTAGTTAAATACATATTTAAAGTAATAAGTAATTATTGAAAAAATAAAAATAAAAATAATTACCAATCTTCTAGTGTACTCTATCATTGGAATAAAACCTCCAATATGTATAGATGAATTGAAATTGAAGCTGGAAACTTTATTCTTTTTCTTTTGGTCACTTCTTACTTGGAACTTTTGCAGGGCCCTAATGTTCACATAGCTATTCCTACATGGATTCTCTTATACATGCAAGTCTTTTTCTAGATTTTTGAGCATCACCAATTAGATCTTTTAGATGCAAAATTACTTTTCCCTTGAAGTTTTTCCTAATTTAATGGTGATTCTCAGGTTTTCAATAATGAAATTTATATATATATATATATATATAGGTTTCAAATATTAATAAGATAAAATATACAATATCATAATTATGTGATAAATAATTACAAAAATTCACTTCAAATTCTTCAAATCAAATTTCTTATATGCATCAAGAATTCCTTTCCAATTATTTCATGGTATTCATATTTACTTTTAAAAATATTAACTATGTAGATAACAACTGCCTTGTGATTGGATGTAAATCTAATTAGTAGATAAATTAGTTATGTATTAATTAAACTTATAAATAATTAAATTTTATATTGATATAAAATAATATAAATAAATTAAATAATGATTTGACATGTCATCTGATTCAATGAATTGTGAGCTCTTGCTCACCTTTGCTTAATGATGTATCCTATCTAGACATCTAGATAAAAAGAATTACATAATTTATGATATATTTTTTTAAATTCTTCTAAATATGAAATTAAAGTAATTTATAAAAAGACTAGTAGATAAATATGCTTCCTCATTTCTTAATTTTGTAGAAATGAAACTATTGGCCTTGTGTCAATATAAGAGAAGAGAGTGATAACTACCACCTTGCTTGCATAAATATAGAATAAAGTGATGGTTTAAAGAACAAAGAGAATTTTAGAAAGAAAGTGAGGAATAAGCTACAACACAAGCTTATATATATATATATATACATGTAAAATATAAATAAAATCTACAAACACGGTGGGCATGCATGTGACTTCTTTCATTTCAATAGTTGACCATTTAAAACATATATAGTAACATACAATAAAAATTAAATATTATGAAAAATTAAATAAAAATGTCATTCAACCAAAATTAAATACATAAATTCAATACAAATTATTCAAAAAATATAAAAATTTATTCATTGTCATTATTATTATTGTTGTCGTTGTTTTGGTCTCCTTATTAACTTAGACCAATATTTTCTTAATGACATTTGTTATAATATCTCTTATATATGTCAATTGGTTGTTGCATGTCTTTTATTATGATTTTATTTTGCTATAATTGCAAGACATAAGGGCCCAATATAGGGGCAATCTGTTCATGGATTTTGCCCAACGATTGTATAGCTTCCTAAGAGCTTGAATATGTCTAGTGATAGGGCTTGGTACTATATCTATATCCGAAGATTGAATCCCTAACTATTTAACATGAGACACCTCCAAGACTATACACCATACTAGCTTTTTTTCCCCTGAAGTGGCTTTCATCCATAGACCTATTTCTTCTAATAGTGAAAATTATTGTGAAAAAGAAGTAAAATTATTTGTGGCACTTTTAAGGTTGATATAATAATTCTGAACAAACAAAGACCAAATACAATAATTTATTTGCAATGATAAATATAAATTAAATACAAAATTACACCTACAAAGGTGGCTTTTGATTTTTGATCAACCTAGCTATTATTTATTGGTCTACAATGGGTTCAAACGTGAAGCTTAGTTGGTGTTATGTCTTTGCCCAGTTCTTGACCTAAATTTGCAACATACACTAAGACTCGAGTAAAGCCTCCAATATGAAGAGATGAACTAGAACTAGAGATGGATGCTTTATTTTACTTTGATTGCTCATTTCTTTGTTGGAGTTGTAGATAGTCCTAACCAGCACACAATTTGTTTCAAATAGGTTCTTAATATAGTCCAATCTTTTTTTGTCATGTTATGCATAATCGATCAAATCCTTACATGATCCTTAAAGTTCTCACAAATTTTTGAGTGATATTTGATGTACCAATAATAATATTTACAAAAATGATGTTTCTAATTATTAATAAATTAACACATAAAAAATTACAATTATTTAACACATCAAGATAAAAGTATATATACTTAGAATTCTTGAAACTATTTGTCTAACTATATGAGAAACTTCTTTCCAATAATTGTATGCCTCATCATAATTATTTTTGTGATAGCAACAATGTAATCAATAACATCATTATCATTTGGCTTAAACCTTATTGATAAAGAAATTCAATTTATATAAATTTAATTTATAAATAATCAAAATTTATGTTGATATTACAAAATGTAATCAACTACAAATGCTACCCTATTTTATCGAATGGTTTGATTATCTTTATTTGAAAATCAAGTCTTTCATGAACCTGGGAATACTGAGATAAACCTCATCCTTTTCAAGGCATCTACATATAAAAAATGATAAAATTTTTATTTAACATTATTAATAAAAAATTAGAAAGTTAGATATAATTGAATTACCTTTCAATTAATCAAGATAAAAAAGTAATAGAAAATGACAAGAACAAAAGCGATGAATAAAATGAGAGACGAGAAGAATGAAACAAGCTAATGAATAAATTCAAAGAAAAGTGGGATGGAGAAGAAGAAAGAAATGAGGTGGGATATATATACATATAATTCACTAATTAATTTTAAAAAAATTACAAGCTTTAGTGAAGCGACACTTGTTTCTTCACATGAAGAGTTCAGCTTCACTGCACGCTTTAATGAATAGTGACACTAAAGTGTGAAAGTGAAATATAATATTTTTTTTTGTAAATTATATATATTTTAATTATTATAACTATATAATAATTATTACTTATTATAAATGTAACAGCCAAGAAAAAGAAAAGAAAAAGAAAATAGAAAAGAAATGAGAAAAGAAAAAGGAAGGGAAAGAAAAGCTGAAAATTTTTGGAAGCTGAAAATTTTCTAAGTCTGCTAGCTACAGCCTAGCTATAACGAATGTACCTGCTCGCTATAGCGAGAAATGGTCTAGCTATAGCGAGACTGCCTTCTAGCTATAGCGAGAAAGCTTCTAGCTATAGCGAGTTCGGGCACCCCCATACAAAATCCAGGGAGTTGCTCGCCGTAGCGAACGCCATAGCGAAGACAGAGTTCTGGGACTTATTCGAGCTCGCCGTAGCGAGGGTTATGGCTCGCTATAGCGAGGGTTAGTCCGGAAAAGCGTGAAAATAAAGAATTTGACTTTTTAAACCATCCCAACTCATTCTTTCACTCTGTAACCGACTCAAGCTCATCTTAGGAGAGAGAAAAGGGCGGAGGAGAGAGAGAGAAGCTGAAGAGAAGAAGAAAGCACAAGAAAGGTAAGGAATTCCATGGCTTTTCTCTTAGCATGTTACTCTTCTCCCCTTCCCCTCTCTTCCCACGGTTTTAATAGTTAAAGTAACTATGTTTTGAGCTTGGTTCAGAGGAGGGAAAGTGGAAAACCACTCTTAAGGGAGGTTAGAAGTCATGTAGCCTTCTCTTCCTTGCTTTCTCTTCTTAAGAGTTGAGAAAAGAGAGGGATAGCTCATGGACCCTAGTGAGAGGAAAAGACCTAGAGTGAGAAGCTCAGTAGAGCTGATTAGAAGTGACCCTTAGCTTAAGAATTGAGTATTGAAGTATTGATTCCATGCTTTTGTGTGGTTAGGCTTAAGAGAAACTCTCCCATCTAGAAGTTGTTGTGAAACCAACAAGGGAGGAGACCATTGACAGAGCAAGTAGTAAATAGCCAACAAAGGTAGTTCTCTTCACTTTCTCTCATGCATAATTGTGTGTTTACATTGTCTTGCTTGTGTGTATGAATGATATGAGCTATGAGAAGTGTGTTAGCATGATTATATGTATGATTGAGATGATGTTTTAAATGATTGTTTGGTTTGCTTGGGGGAATGGAAAAGCCAATAACCCTATAGCCAAGGTGAGGATGAGCCGAAACCCTAAGTTGGTTGAGCCATGTCTCCCAAAAGTGAGGTTGACTCCCAAAGAGTAAGGGTGAGTCTAAGTACCTCTAAAGTATGGGAAGGCAAATCCAAAAGCCATAAGAGAAGGGGTGAGGCCGATCCAAGTACCCAGCGAGCTCATGAATGTTATCCATGGCCATTTCACATGTTTTAAATATTTTTCATCATGTTTTATATGCTAACATGCCATACATGCATAATGAGACTTGTTGCATGCAATATATGTATGTTTGAATGAGAGTTGAACTACTGAGATTCTCCGAATCTCACCCTCCCTCTCCATCATCCAACCATGCCAGGTGGCCCAAGTGAGATAAGGGATGGGAGCAACCACCACCAAGCATGAGGCTAGGGATAGAGATGAAGAAGAATGTAAAGAATTCTTGTATAGGGATCTTGTACATGAGATGTAAATGATGTATATGATGTAGTTCCTCATAGTTTTGTAAAACCATGTATATATTAATGATGAATGTATGAGAATGAGATTTATGATGAATGAAAGAGCATGGTTGAATGAGAAAGAACCAATGATAGCCTAGTAAATATGGGTGCATAAGTGGGCATGGGGTAGTAAGTTTCCCCAATCTGAGTTATTAGACACTTGAGGCATGATTGATAGCTCCTATAGATGCTTTCTCATGTGCTCAAAGAGTCATAGAAGTAGAAAACTTAAGATTGGACCCCATTAGCCACACTTTTGGCCAAGAAAGGGCCTCTTTGCACATGATGTCATGGAATAGCCATATGACCTCTTTTAGCTATGAGATTTGACATGTAGCTAGATTATGTTTAGAGTTTTCTGGGAAGCTAGAGTTTATGTCAAATAGAGGTCTATAGCATTTTCTATGATTTATCAAAGTTGACATCAGAAATTCGGATTTCAGAAAATCACTGTTCATTTGGTCAGTTTGGAAATCATGTCATCCGAGGGGCAAACGTAGTCCAATGGCTATGAAATTTTATACACAGAAACTAGATGGTCACAGTGACTTGTAGGAACTGGAAGCACCTCATTTAGAGGTCTAGAGAGGAAGTTATACAATTTCGAAGTTCCTACCCAGAATCAGACACCCAACCAGACCTGAGGTACTGTTTCATCGGTTTCTGGGAAATTGACTAGGTGAACTGATCTGGAGATATTTTTCTCCTCTAGATAACATCCACATCTTTCCATAGAGATATATTTTATGAGCATTGGATTTTTGTGGAATTAGTTAGACATTTTCAAAGTCCATATCAGTAAACTGTGACAGTAAAGAAGCCCCCTCTGACCAGTGAACTATTTCGATGTCAAACGCAGAGTATGTGAGATAATGAGACTTCTGCTTATTTTTAGCATGAAGTAGACGTCTCAAGATTTCTAGAATGACCCAGATCATGCAGTTACGATTTTTCTGCATTTAGTTATAAATTTTTAAAGTTAGCCCAAAAATGAAGCAAAATATGCCCATAGCGAAAATACATGTCTCCAATCCCTTTTTGCTTTCCATGAGTTTGAAGCATATAGTTGGGATTGAAATAAGTCTCAATAGTGTAATTGAGCATGAGGGAGCATAGAGAGAGCTCAATCGGTCCATATTACTTCTAAGTGGAGCTCTACCCACACATAGTGCCATAGAGAGAGTAAGCATAAGGTAGAGAAAGTGTCTCCCTTATGAGTTCCGCATTGCCATATAGGCCAGAGGGCACGTTGGGTATGAGTTAGAGGTCAAGGTGTCACAATAAATACAAAAAATATTATAAATAATTAAATATAATATAAAATATATTTAATATTTGAATAATTACAAATAAAAAATTCATATTCATTATAGAATTAAAAAAACATAATAGAAAGAAATAAAATATAAAATATTTATTAATAATAAAAATAATGGAAATATAATATATAGTATTAAACATATAATAACTAGATGATAGAAATAACTCAATTTTCAAAAATTAAATTTATTTTAATATCATATTTATTTGTAGTTATTAGATTAATTTTAGCTATTCTAAATTAATAAATGAATTTTTTATTAAATGTAAATAATTGAATTACCTTTTGATTAATAATTAATCTTCTTCATCATCTTCATTCCAATTTTCATTGTTTTTTTCCTTCATCTTCAGCTTTTGTAGTCTTTTCATCTTTAATTTCAAGATTCTCCTTTTTTATTTCTCCCTTATCTTGTAAGATATCACCTAATATCTCATAATCTATGGTATTAACATGAGTCTTATCATCTTAATTGGTAAGCAATCTCTAATGTATGACTATCATCACAAAACTCTTGGTTCAGTTTTAATAACAACCCACCAATCTAATTTATTTCTACTTCTCATAGGATATGGCATATAATAAGTTTGTGTAGCTCATTTTGCAAACACAATCGATCAAAATTTCCACACCTTCAAGTATGTTTAATTTCAATAATTTTATATTTTTTGAATATCTTCATTTCATGATTCATAACAAGATCAAACCAACTATAATAAAATAAGACAATTTTTTTATAAGCTTTTCTGGATATTGTAATTGTATGACTTCTTTAAAGATGCTAAAATAAGTCATTTTCTTTCTCTTTTCTTATTCCTTTTACACACACTCCACTGTTTATTGTCTTTTTCCCAATGCTCTAAGATTCACTATGAAAACTTGTATTTATTCACAGAATATATTAGGCATTTTTTTACCTCTTTAAATGTTTCCCAAGCTAAGTTCTTTAAATATACATTTTCATTGAATATTAGTTGATTAAGAACATTTTTTAGAACAAAAGTAGGTAATGTTATGCAAGTAAATAATTATATATATAGCACAGGCAATAATAATGTCACCATATACAAATAATTTAAACCATGGGGCAAAGTTCTGCTTAATTATAGAGTCAATTTCTTTGAAACTAATGTTTGGATTTAATCTTCTCAAATCATGTTTAAAAAGTCTTACAATGTAGTTTTAAATGTTAGTACACAAATAATAATTAACCTCAATATCCTGACAAGTCTATATCTTATTTACTATATGGCTTGACTTCATTACAATTTAACAAGAATTAAAGATGAGTGACTCCCAATTCTTTATCATTAAAATAATGAGTGAAGCACTTTCCAAATAAACATCCAACTCCATTGAAAATTAATAAAGTTGGCTTACTTGCCTTTGCTTTATCCACACAATTATTTTAAGCAACTTTTGTTTGTACTAAATGTATATGTGACTTGAAGTAGTATAAACAAAAGTGTGATATCTCTTATGACAAATATACCTCGCAGATAGAACATTTCACATGAGCAATTTTTAACAGTTTTTTTAACCTATTTAAAAACTTGTATGACCAAATGACAAGTAGTTAAGTATAATTATAAATTGCTATAGAATAAACTAATTAAAAATTGTTAGAACATCACATAAGTATAATTTATCTTTCAAAGGGATACATCCCCTAGATTGGCCTACTAACCTTATCCTTAAATTGCAAATAGACTAGTAAATGTTCCATAAAATCAAAGAACTTAGATGAAAATATTCTTTTTAACTTGCATAGAATAATAGGAATATTGCATTTTATTTGCATTAAATCATTCACCTTTAACATCGTTGAACATAAGTCTCTAAATAATTTATTTAGCTCAGTTATAGGTTTTTAGATTTGCTCAAGTAGTACACTAAAAACAATCAACAACAAATATTCCATAAAGATGTGACAATTATGAGTTGGTCTAAGTAACTTTCCTTTCTTTGAATACACACATCTAGATAGACTCAAGAAATATCGATCAAGCACTTTCAATCATTTTACCCATTCACATATAGCTCTTCTCTACTTTAGTGTAAAAGTGAACTTAACTTTTGATTTAAACACTTTCCCAATAACTAAATTTTATAGTTCTAAGTCTTTCCATCAATAATATTCCTTTAAATCTATCTTGGCTTTCATGTTATCTTTGATCTTTCCTTTCACATCCATAATAGTATTAAATATATTATCAAGCATGTTTTTCTCTATGTGCATCATATGTAAATTATGATGAATCTATAGATGTTTCCAATAGGAAGCTCCCAAAATATACTTTATTTCGTCTAGTTGTGATTTTCCTCATAAATTGGTAATCTAAAAACCTCGTGCTCTACTATTTTAGAAAGGGTATTAACATGTTGCTACAACTCTTCCCCATCTAATATTGGGGTGGAGGATCTTTTTTTCAAAAATATGGTTCATAGGTAAAAATTGTTGATGACAATCAACCTAGTGTTCTTTTCCCTATACTTTAGGATAAACGCTTTTGAGTTGTTCACACAATAAGAACAGGAAAATTTTTTAATAGTAGTTTACCTTAACAACATTTCATATGCTGGAAAGTCATTTGTTGTTCACATAAATGCTACTTTCATTTACAAATTCTATTTTTTTTAGATCTCATAGGTTGATATTCCTTTATCTCATAAAACTTTTTACTCATCAATCAATGGTTACAAAAATATATCAATCTTGATCTTAGAATTTTGTGGTTCAAAAATGATTGTTGTAAAAAAAAAAGAAGTAAGGAGCAATCATGCATAATTTAAAAGGGAGATTGTAATGAGTAATTACCAAAAGCTAACATAAATATGGTGAAATAGATCGATTGTAAGAAGTAAACCCATCTATACATAAACCTAGCTAACATCCTATGGTTTTACGACAAAATCAAGATATATCCTATCAAAATATATTCATGCTTCTCCATCTAAAGGACGACATAATACACCTTCACATTTTCTATTATTCTAATGCCATTGCATGAGTTCAGCAAAATTCATTGAGGCATAAAGCCTTTACAATCTAGGGATAATTAGTGAATAATGTATTTTTTTACTAGAATTTCCTTAGAAATTTGTCTTTGACTAGGTCAATTAACTTCATATCGAGGCACTACACAAAGTTTATATATTATCTCATTTATATCATCTTTGTAATATAACATAGTCCATTAATGTAAATATCAATTTTTTGAGCAAATAGATTAAATTTTGATACTACCTTTTTTGTTTTGTACCAATCCTTGGATATGACATTATCAGGTGGGCAAATTTCTTTTATAAGGCTTGCAAACCAATTAAAACTCTATCATGATATATTGTTGTCAAATTTAACACTTAACATTCTTACCGAAATAGATAGCTCACATTGATTACTGCATTCTAGTTATAATGTTGCTGATATGCATCTAACAAATCAAAAAAATTTCTAGGCTTTTAAATTTGAAGGTTTCTTAACATAATTGATATCATCATCATAATCTACTTCATCATAGTTACCAACATTAAAATCAAATCCATCTGCATCAAAGAACATTATTTCATATCTATTATTAAGTTATCAATTTACTAATCCTAAGCTAGATTTAATTCCACCGTATATGTTAGTTGGCAATGGTTTAATCTCATCATGACATATCCAATACCAATATTTAGGTTGAAACCTTTTTCTTTTTTTATAAAAATTAATCTTTACCTCGTCAATAGTAAGATAAGCTTTATTTTTATGTTTAGAATATGGATATCTAATTTTCTAATTTTTCCATTTCCTAAACTGGGCCTTTTTTCACAAGCAAAGGCAATAGCTTTTTTTAACCCATTGTAAAAATTTATCAATGTATCCTTTATGTATAGAATTCAATTTATTATACATCCACCTTCAATTATTAGGATTTTTTATTTTCTATAAATTATTATAAACAAGTTAAATATTATCCTACAAATATTATTAAATAAAAGAATTTCTCCAATACACAATTACAAAAATAATAAACAATAAAAAGTAAATACAAGAAAATGTTTTATAAAAAATTATTAAATAATTACTTATACATACTTTAAACTATTTAAATATTAACATCAAATAAAAAATATATTAAATAAAAAAGTTTTTCATAAAATTTTAATAATATTAAATAATATATAATCAACTAATTTAATATATATTAAATTAAATATATATTTTTTGAAATATATATTGTTTATGTAAAATACCAAGGTACAAAATTGTTTAACTTTTTTTAGAATTAAAATTTTTTTAAAAAAAAATTAGATTCCCTTTTACCAAGGCTAATTGGCTAGCATGGTCTAACTAAACTCCAGCTTTTTGTAGCTTTTTATCTTGTTGGCTGACTATGTAATATCCAGTCTCTTTAGAATTAGACTGAAATCGATGAGATTATAAAAGAGGACCCTAGAATGAAATGATTAGAGGCTAAACAAGAGTAGAATAATAATTTAAACATTTAGAAATGAGAATATAAAGCTAATGATGGCCAAAAATTGGAGTGAAATTGGCTAAATGAAGAAGCCGAAAACGTAGTGACATTTTCGTAATTTTGGACAACTTTTTGAAAACTCAAATGAAGGAGTTTTAAATAATAAAATTGGGTTTTCTAGGGTTCTCAGACGTTCTAAAAATTATAAGAACCTTTAGAATAGTTAAAACCCCTCCGGTATACGATTTAAGACGTCAGTTGACCTGAATTTTGACCAGATGGTTCAATAAGATTTTAAATCCAATTTAGGTAAAACCAAAGATATTTTATAAATTAGAGGACCTAAATTTTTATGAAAAAGATGATTCTAAAAAAGGAGCTAAAACAAGTGAAAATGAGACAAAATGAAGTTGAAGGGCAAAATGAAAATCATGAAAAATGTTATAACTTAACCCATTCCTTCTTAGTTCTATCTAGCATGATCCAAACCTCTCAAAATAGAACCTAGACCATCTGAACCAGAGGAGATAGGGGTACCAAGGAGAGGAGGAAGAAGAAGGAAAGAAGGCTAAGAAAAGGTAAGAAAATGACACTTTTTCATGCTCTTTCCTTCACCAACTTGGTTCTCCTCCTTGAGCTGTTTCTTTTTTTGGTTTTTTTAAAAAGCATTTTTGTGGTTGATTTGCTGGAAGAAGGAGAGAGTTTGAAGAAATTAAGCCAACCATCAAATTTCTCTCTTAAAAGACATTAGAACAAGGTATGTTTCATGGTATAATTGTGCTCCACCTTGTCTCCTCCTTCTTCATGAGTCTTGGTTAGACCTAGGACCATATGAAAGTGGGTGAGTTTCAGCCATAACAAGGTAGGAATAAGAGTTTTAGAGTATGGAAAATAAGAATATATAATTGGAACTAAAAGAAAAGCTTTAGAATTTAAGATATGGAAGTTAGGGTTTTAGTTGCACCTTAGAAATTATGGGATCATTGGAAGGTATTTTGAGCTACATGAATTCATGTCTAAGATATAGAGAAGTCAAGAATTTTGGGTATCCATCAAATTCCTAACAAGAATCAACAAAAATCCATGTTTGCTTTTCTTGTTATATGTCTCAACCAAGCTATGGAAGAGGCACTTAAGGAGTGTTTCTTTGAATTCTAATGAATTTATAAACTTAGATATGTTGAATAAAGAATTATGGAAGCATTGGATTGAATTTAGGAGCCTTAGAATGGAAGTTGAAATTTTAAGGGCCTAAATGAGGTTAATGAAACAAGTTGGTTCTAAAACTTTTTAACCAAGTATGTAATAATTCAAATGAGTCTTTTGAGAGTTATAAAACTTGTAGAAAGCAAGAGTTTGTGGTTAGAAAAGCAAGAACCTAAGATTGCTTCATAATGGACCTAAATTAGTCATAATTGATACCTTGAGCCCTAATGAGATTAAGTGAGCATCTTGGAACCTAGAATGAGTTTTATGGGATTAATTTGCCTTGTAATTGTCATATATAGGTCAAGGTAACTCAAACTCACTCATTTGTGGGTGTTAAAGCAAAGAAAGTAAGAAAAAAGGAAGTCAACAAGTGGGTTAGCAGTACATCCAAGTCCTTAGAATTACAAGGTAGCTTTATCCCCCTCTCTTGCATACATTTGAATATTTGAATGAGTTGTAATGCTTGTATATGTTGTTGCTTGATGCATTCATAATGTATGTTTAAGTATAAGTTCCATATTGAGCTATATGAATGAAAATGATATATGTTTAAGCTCTTAGCTCCCCTAAGACTTGGAATTGAGCATATTAGCTCTTTCTTGGCTTCCAAGTTGAGAAAATTTAAGCCTAGCAAGTTTATGATGATGCCATGGCCAAGTACATTTGACTCCTATGAAGCATTAGCATTACATTCTTGCACTACATGCATAGCATACATCTATGGCATTCTTGTATGTATTGTATTGGTTGAAATTAGCTACTAAGATTCTTCTAAATCTCACCCTCATGTTCCTACTAACCATTTCAGATTCTCCAAGCCAAGGTCAAGACCAAGATATGCCATAGATAGTAGGAAATCATGTATTAAGACCTCATTTTGTACTAAACTTTAGTATATTTATGTATATGATACCTTACATGTATCTTGACACATCTATGATGTCTATGATAGTGTTGCCTTTATAATTTATAATGGAACCATGTATAAAAAGTGTGAGAATGTGGATGTAGAACAAGTTATGAGAATGTATGAGTGTTATGATGACATATGGCTATGTTGATTCTAATAGAAATGTATGTATTCTTGTATGCCAAAGGGTCAAATTTTGATCCACCTATTTTGGAATGATATGGAATGATTAGAGAAGCCATTTAGGATGGAAGAAATATGCTCAAAGTGAAAGAAACCCGATTAGACACCAAATGGTACAAATTGGTACCTAAAATGGTCTTAAATTTGCCATAAACACTCATATGTCAAAAGTGGCTTAGATGACCTAGCTTGAACCTAAGATTTGACATGCATTTAGACTCTTCCTAAAACTTTTGGTCAAGATAAGGACCGTAATTTTTGGAATTGTATAAGATATTTCACAAATTTTTGAAATTGGACATAAATTTCAAATAGGTCATGTCACTCTTCATATAGAACAGCTTTAGAATTTTATGTTAATCAAGAGTCAAATGAAATCTAATACTTATAAAATTTTGCAGGCATATATGTAACATTATAAGCTTTTTATAGCCCCTATGTTTGCATCAAAAGGAGTTGTAGAGAGGGAGTTATGAATTTTTGAAATTAGAGGTCTAATGATGCCTAAATACTGTAATAGCTTCTGATATGCAATGGATTTCATGAGCCAAATAAATTTAGATGCCCTTGGAATTTTTACAGCAATTAGGTCTCACCTCAAGCTTTCTATGGCCACTAAGAACATCCGATTTAGAATTGTGTAGCTCAAGATATATAATTTCAAATTTTAGGTCTACTACATGCCTCCATTTCTAACCTCTGTTATTATTTTATTGCATTTGACTAGGTAAATGAATTCAATGTTTCTTGAAAATTTTACAACATGTAGTTCACACATCCTAAACTTTCGATAGACACCTAATTTGCATGATTTGGAGTCGTATAGCTCAAGTTATGAATTTTTAAAGTTAGTGCAAATTTTGGCACCTATGCTATCATTTCAAGTTCCATGGGGATTTAAGGGATTCCACAAGTTTTGCACCATAATTTGAGTATGAGCAAACTTGTTTATGATAAAAATGAGTTAAGGAAAGGTAAAAATCAAGTTTAAATCCCTATAGCTCAAAATAACCTATAAATGGCCCAATTTTGGTGTTTAATTCCATATAAATGTATATGATTCTTGTATTTATGCTTCATATGTATATGAATATGCTAAAGAGGAACTAGTTATGATAGACTGAATTTATCTAAAGAGTGATTGAATTTATCTACAAAAATTATGTGAATTGTAACTGTTTGTATGAATTGTTACTATTCTATTTTTGCTTTTTAAAATTTAGTCAGTAAATGAGTTAAAAATATAAAAAAGTAAATAATTAAAAATTAGTTGAAAGCTTTAGTCAATATTCCCTAACATTGTTACAATAACATGACAAATGTCAAAGCTATTAATGGTAGACAATAGAAACTACTGTTAAACTATGTTGGTTTAATGGTGGTGGCTATTGATTTTCATTAAACCATGTAGATATTTTGATAGCAGTTTTAATTGCTATTAAAACATTTTTTTAGTTATATTTTGTTCTTTTAAAAATTGTTCTTTTGCTTTTATTAACAAATTTGAACTTGTATTATAATTAGAAACATTTTAAAGTTAAGTATAAATACAATTAAAATATGTCTAAGCTAATTATTCTTGTTAAAAGAATTTAGGGAATGAGTTGTAGCTTTGTATGTCCATTATCTTGATCACTTAGTGCTTAAAATTCCAAATGACATATTATTAGTAATAAATTAAAGACCAAAAGAAAAGAAGGTTGTTCACTTGTATAATTTAACTAGAATGGAAAGTTCATAAAATTACGATTTAAGCTTATATCATAGCAAGCTTTGGTGGCATTTGGCCTTGGACGTTTTAGAGAAAGAAAGCCATATCTACATCTATTTATCATTGTCTTTTATCCATATCTACCTCCTACTATCTTTGTTGTGATTTAAGTAGTGCAACCTCATTTTGTAACTCAATCTAAGAAGGCGTAGAAGGTGGAATCCCCTTATATGTATGGAAACGAGCAGTACATCTACATACTTAGGACAAGCAAGCACCTAATTTCAATCCTTAGACTTGACTAGAGTGCATTTAACTTCCTAAAGCCAAAGACAATAAATCTTGACTTGAAATTTTTAGAGAAGAAGTGTCTTTAGCTTAATGCATAGAAATCTTTTCCTCTAATTTAAAAAAAATAGAAAGTGATAAATCATTTTAGTAATAAGTCATTTCAATAAAATCTAAATTCAGCACTTTATTTTCATAAAATTTAGACACTTACACAAATAGCACTAGTTTCATCATTGATAAAGATTTATAAAGCCTTTTATGTGTGGTAGTCCACACATCTCCCTAGGTGATTGAGTCCCCATATTTAGCTTTATACAAATTTCAAAACAAATGTAACATAACTCAAATTACATTAAAAGTTCAATTGTATTGTTTAACAAAGTGAACTTACCATCTTGACTTTATTTTGTACAAGAATCTTAGATCTATTAGTGTGTGGAATTTTTTTTTCCTATTCTCTTTCTTTTTTTAGGCAATCTCCTAGTAATTGATAGATACATTTATAAGATTAATCAAGAATTTATATATCTTGAAAAAATTGTGATTAGCTTAGTTCTTGGGTTAAGATGATAGTCCACATATATCAATCATTGGTCCCTTGGAAGGCGCTTTAGGATGTTGGCAATAATCTAATCTTTAATGTGAGTGCCATCATCTTTGAGCTGGTACAAACATGCTTACACACTTTTCCACTTGATTTTTATTGATTAAAGAATGTAGCTCTTATGCACATTGTTGATGACAAACTTGGCTAACAAGATAAAATATAATAGTTAATAAAGATAGGGAAGTGCACTATTATAAAAGAATTGAATAATCAATGTACCATTACTTAATGTTCCTAAACATATTATTTTTATAGTCAACTAAAATATTCCTCCAACCTTGTAACTAGGGGGAAAGAATTGTGAAGTTTCTCTTGACATTACCTAGGAAAATACCTAATAGTCTACTTACATCTCCAATAGGTTAGTTGGTGTTGTTAAAGGATACTACTACCCTTTAATCACAAGAAAGCACTTAAACATCATGCACTATTAATTATCTAAGCCTCACCTCACCTTGCTTATTTGTAGAATTAAATTTAGTATTCATAGAAATAATTAACATAGTGCATTGGAACTCATTAATTTACTTACCAATAACTCAACTATCTAAGTTTTTCTTTATTCTAGTTGTTTAGGCTCTTCTTTGATAGAAAGGTCATCATTGACAATATTTAGCTGGGTGACCTAGATTTTGAGAATGGCCAATGTGGATTGGCTAAGTGAAACCATCAAATCTAGGTTCCTTGACTATTGTCCATAAACACCAACTAATAAACTAAGCAAAGGACTTCTAGTGTTGGATTCACCTCCTCAACTAGTAGGGAAGGATCTAAACTTCTTCATGTACCTTTTCATTTTTAGAACTCCGACTAATTAAGACAAACTAACAATAGTTCAAATTTGATACACGTAACATAGTCAAATAAATATAATAGATCCTTTATATATATATTATAGACATTTGTACTATGATATTTGATCAAGTAGAAGCATATGAGAAGAAAATGGAAAACCATGAACTTACATATGTGTAAATTTGCTTCTCCATCTAGAATAAAATTTTCAAATGTTAAGGTTGATATATCTTATTCTCATAAATAGTATGCTCATCATCTTCACTTGTGTCATACAAGTCCCATGGCTTTAAATGCATGACCATACTCCAGCTTTTAGCAAGCTCATCTTCCACACAAAATATCATTTAAGCTTCTGAAACTTGGATGCATGACTCCTCATCTTCACTATCATTGGTATGGATCAATTGTAAAAAATTATAGACGTAAATCCCTAGTCATTAGTTATAACTTTTCTAGGATTAGTTATATTGGCCTACATACATTTGAATAAAGTAATTGTAAATCAACCATGATTGTTTAACTTAATAATGTTTACCAATATTCCATAATATGGCACAATTTTAAAGTGCATATGGCAATCATTACTACTTGCATAGCATCATGTTGTAAGAGTATTGATGACTTTATTATTTTGTGTTCTTAGCCCATGGACTTATTCTAAAGTTTGGAATTTGAATCCATTAACATTGTATGCACTATTTTCTTAAAGCTAAATTTATTGGTCTTTAACCAAAACTTGGATTTTGAAAAGGAAATAAAAAATAATCAACAATCACACACCTAAAAGTCATGTATTAGATTAAAAAAAAAAGGCATATTATGACAGAATTTATGACCAATTCTAAGTTGCAATCATGGTAGACAGTCACTAAATCTAGAATTGGTGAACATTTATGCTATCATGTTTTCTTTCCTAAACCATCATTTCTTATAAGTTTCATAATTTATATATACAAAGACCTAAAACTTAAATGTATAAAAAAAAAGTCTTTAGTGAAACAAATTCTAATGTGGGTTACATTGGAACCTCTATTTGATGGCACCCTAAAAAAATATCCATAATGCAATTTTGAGAACACTAGGATAATATCCATTATCATGAGCATAGATTGATACACATATCCATTATCCACAATCCTCACTACAATGTATAGCATTTGTGGCTAATACATACATAGCCTACACAACAATTGAATATTGTAGCAACATAAGCAAAATTAGTGAAGTTTTAGGAGTAATGCTAACCCTAAATAGTAACTTAACAATTATCAATCAAAAAAATCTAAAATAATATATTTTGACAAACACTTAGTTTAATGGATGCAACCCAATATGAATCAAAGCAACACTAATCCATGGATTTAAAGCAAAACAAAAATCATTACATATGAATATAAATATAGTGGATGCAACACCAATTACCCATTAGATTTTCAAAATCTATTCCTTCTTTTCAATTGTTCAACACAATATGAATCTAAAGAAAAACCAAAATAAACAATAACTAATCATCTACTGGAATTTTGAAAAATTACTTAATACCTAGAAACATGGCTCTCGAATACTTAGAAACCAAAATCAACAATAACCTAACAACCTTAACCAAACCATCATATTTTTGAAACCTTACCTTCCATGACTTTCAATGGCAGCTCGCGATGGAGATTGGTTGGTCTCGATGGTGGCTATCAGTTAAAAGTCCTCATTAGTGGCTAGCCACGACGACAAGGTAGAAAGGTCAAAGGATGACTTATGATTTCTATAACTAAATGACTTGAGAGTGTTGACATTGTATTTGAAAATGGTGTGGAATTTGAAGGCCAAAGAAGAAGACCTTAAGGAGTTGGTGGAGTAGATGGTGATACTCTACAGTGGTATAAGAAGAGTATATTTTATAAACTTCTTTATTAGATGAACCATTTGATATGCCATAATCTTGACATGATATATATTGGAAAAAAATGTATGTGACAATGTGCTTTCCACCATGCTAAATGAGTATGGATAATCGAAGACCATTTAAATGGCATGAAGTGGCTTATAAGAAATAGATATTAGGCCTAAATTCTGGCCCAATGAGAATGATGGATATCCCTTGGCTTTGTTCACTTTGACAGTTGCCAACAAGGATGTCTTTCTTAGGACTTTAAAGAATATCATTGTGCCATATAGTTATTTTAGTAACATTTTTAGATGTGTAGATTTGAAACAATGTAAGATTAAAGGACTAAAAAGTTATGGCTCACATATTCTTATGGAGCAACTTCTAACCTTAGCCATGATAAAGACACTTTCTGAGTAAGTGTCAATAGCTCTGAATTGTGTTTGTTCTTTAGATGTTTATGTAATAAAGGGTTAAACATGAACAAATTCTCACATTGTCTCATATGGAGATATTATTTTTGCCTTCATTTTTTACTGTTATGGTATATTTGATTACACACTTAACTGAAAAAACCAAACTTTGAGGCCCCATCCATTATCGATGAATGTATCATATAAAGAGGCAGTGAATACTTCTTGCAGTCTTCAAAATTATTTCAAATCATTTTAATTTCATTCATGGTGTCTAATGTAATGTATTTAATAGGTACCTAGGGAAGTTCAAATCTTATATAAGAAACAAGGCATAACCAAAGGGCTCACTAGTTGAGGATTACTTGGTTCAAGAGGTTTTAACTTTTTGCATGTAGTATTTGGATGGAATATAGACCATTCTAAATTAGCCTAGACATGTAGACAATCAAACAGAATGTGGGCCATCTAGGTCTACACTTTGTTTTCATTAGTCAAAAAATCAATGGGTGGTTTTGAATACATTACTCTTTCTCTTGTAGAGAAATTACAAGCACACTACCACATGCTAACCAACTATAGAGAATTCTTATTTAGTAAGTAAATTACATTTATTGGACATTGCGTTCATTGCATATAATTGTCCTTTCTCATAATGTTTATTTTTTAGTTACCTTATGTATGTCATATGGGGAATTTAAAGACCACATTTAGAAACAATTAAAATACTATACGTTGTCTTCATCATAGATAAATAAAAGGGTTCATAGAGTTTGTCGATTGGTTTTATTGTCATGTAAGTATATGTATATCTTTTATTGTTGTTCCCTTGATAAGCACATTAATTGATATTAAGTTTCTTGTTTTTATTTCTTCTAAATAAGAGATGATGTCAATAAATCCCATTCAATTGATATGAAGTTTCTTGCCTTAGGTCCACTAGATAAAGCAAGGCAATATAGTGCTTACAATGCCAAGGGATTCAAATTCTAGACTTTAAAACAAGACCTAAGGTTGAAGATTCAAAATAGTGGATTCTTTAAAACTTTTGGAATTAAAAGTTATGCAAATAGTAGCGATTGTAACATACACTTTAGTGGTGTTCTGTATTATGGAAAATAGTTAGACATCATTGAATTAAATTATTATAATTGATTTATAGTTACCTAGAGGAATTAAAACTAATGAACTAGGATTCACATCTATTAATTTTTTATGGTTGATACACATAGGTGATAATGAAATGATGAATCATATGTTCAAGTCTCAAAAGCTTAACAAATATATTATGTGGAAGATAAGTTAAATAAAGGCTGGAGTATGGCTATGCATTTATAGCCATGTGACATGCATGACATGGGTGACGAGGACAAATATATTATATATGAGAGTGAGCCTTACCAATCTCAACAATTGGAAGAACTAATCCTATATTTTGAAGTAGATTTATACTTGTCAAGTGTTTTTTAGTTTTTCCTTTGCTTCCATTTGATTAGATATATGCTTGTATTCTTTTTCTTATATATAATTGTACATGATTTGTTATGCATTGGCAAAGACATATGTTTAGGCTTTATTCTTATATATGCTTGTATGTTATTTTGTCTAAATTAATAGGAATCCTAAAGATGAAAATGTTGTTGAAAAAACCTAAATCAGTTAGCATTAGCAGAGCTAGTGAACCTAGCACTAGAAATCCTTAGTCGAGTCCACTAGTTAGTGATGGTAAACTTTTGACTTACCTAACTCCAATTGATCCACTTGATTCATCTATGTTGACTATTCTTAATGTCTAAGGCATGCAACTAAACTTTGATGTTGATGACCTACTCATAGAAGATGACCAAGAACAACTCGAGTAGCCTACACGATGTCTATAGCCCCCCTAAAGATGCAATTGGTTAGTTGAAATTATTGGTAAGTAACTTGATGAATAAATTGGTGTTAATTTGTTTATTCCTTATTTGTGTACTAACTTTAATTCCACAGATAACAAAAGTGTAAGAAGGCCTATGCAATTGATAGTGCAAGATGTTTAGTCCCTTAGTGAGCAAAAGGTCAAAGTAGACTTCGATGACTCCAACCAACTGATTAGAGACAGAAGTGGTTTACATGAAGTCTTTTTAGTGCAGCCTAAGACTAACTTCAATATGTTTCCTTTTAGTTAATGTTGAGGTGTGTTCCACGAGAACAAGGATCATATGTATAAGATTGTTATACAAGTAATCTAAGAATTAATTGTTCATTTTTTCTAGCACCTCAAGTTCATATGTTTACTAACTATTTGTATTTTGTTTTGTAGGCGAGGTTTGTTGTTGATAATGTGAGCAAGAGGTTTATTTTATAGTCAATTAAAGGAAGGTGGAGACAACACAAAATGAATTGTATAAAAATAATGGGACTTGCACCAAAAAACAAATAATTCAATATATCCCAAAGGCCATAAACAGGGATCATTGTGTAAGTTTTATAAAATATTGTTTTAATTAGAAGACTAAGTAATTAGATATATTTTCTAAGATGTAATAATTCTTGATAATCTTATTAATGTTTTTGTCAATAACTAGAAAATTATAGAAAAATAAAATAGAAGTAAGCTAACTATGTCACATACTAATGAATCTAAAAGCGTTGTATGAAAGAAGGCGGAAATGCTAAGTTCATGTTCATAAATAAGTCATTTTAATTTTAAATATGTATTAAGATGCATTATATGTGTCTTCAAATTTGCAGGAGATTGAACGTGGGAGCCTAGTCATATAGGGAGATGTATGGACTACAATCTATAAATATGGTGATGGATCTTATGTCAACAATGAAGTTAAAGATGTTTATGTACGTGTTTGTGTGGGTGTTGACTTCTGATTTTGTTAAAAGGCTTTATTCTCTAAATGATTTATTGCTTTCTCTTTGAATTTATAGGAATGCATTGCTACATTTTTAGCCAAGAACTCTTCATCCTAAAAAATTTCAAGTGACAATTCATGGACTAAGGCTTTGGGAACCTAAGACAACTATGGTTGAGTTCAAGGAATGGTATTGGATGCTTTCTTGTCCCAAGTGTTTGAATGTTGAGCTCGTGGGAGTTCATCATTTGAGCTTTTTTGCACAGAATTGCAAAATAAAGTCACTCAACTTAAAACACAAATGGCTAAAAGAGACAAGTAATAACAACAAATGGAAGTAACTATGGTTTTCATCTTACAAAGTTTTCAAAGTTCAATGTCATTAGAGCTTGTATCCCTACAAACTCAAGAGGTAATTATCTAAACTTTTTATTTTATTTGAATTATACAAATGTATGTTTTCATTTGTGGTTTTTAATTTATTACTAATAACATTATGTTTTTATTTTTAGGCACCAAGTATTGAGATAATGAATACCCATTAGGTAATGATAGACATTCCCCATAAAATTGGACATATTTTTTAGATAGATTTTATAATTACATTTGTATTGTCTTATTTATAAATTAATGGAATATGAATTTATTTGCAATTTTAATACTAGAAATTGGTCATTGTTGCTATATATATTGGTTGAAAAGTAATTTATAGTTAGGAATTGGTCGCTAGATATGTTAATTGGAAATTATTGTTACATGCTTATGTTAAAAAATGGATAACAAAATATATTAAAAGATTTTTTTTTAAAAAAAATTATATTTATAGCGATGGTTAAAATTGTCACAAAAAAATACAAAATTTTAACCACAATTATAAACAACTGTGGCTAAATCACGGTTCTACATAATTGTGGCTAGACCTTGGTTTTCATAACCATGGTCTAACCACAATTTTACTTATGAGTTATAAAAACCATAGATAAACTCTTTGTTGATAAGCAATTTAGCTATGGATTTATTAACCATTACTAAATGGTTTAGCAATAATTGTAACCGTAACTAAAGCCACTAAAAAGGCATGGTTAAAACTGTGATTTTTTGTAGTGTATGAGCAATTCTATAACTAAATATGCATTGTATTGTCATGTAAACATGCTTCCTTAGATAATATAAATATGTATGATGAGTTTAGAGAAAATAAGGAATGAAAAGTTTAGAGAAAATAATATAAATTGTTATGTTATGTTCTTTTATGTCTTGGCTCTTAAATATTGAGTATTATCTAAGAGAGAGATATCTTGTTAAAACTTAATTAACACTAATAATATATATATTTTGTTATGTTTCTAAAAAAAGATTGGCAAAAATACATTTTTGATCCCTTAATTTTATTTATTTTTTATTTTTATTTTTTAACTTTATTTAATTTTAATTTAGTTCTTTAATTTCTACTTTTGTCCTGTAATTTATTTTATTCAAGTTTTGGTTTTTTAACTTTTAAAAATTACTCAAATATTCATTCTCTCTAAATAACACCGTTAAGTTAAAACAATTAATAAAAAAGTTCTACATGGCTTCTTCGTATCTTAACTTTAATAATATTTTGCCAACTTAGATTTACCTCTTATAATACCGTTTCTCACTACCCACTACATTTTCTAAATTTGAGATAATATAAGCAAATTAACTATAGATATGACTTGTGACCTTGATATCTTTGGTAACAATACCACAAAAATTGAAAGAAAATAAGAGCATTAGTTAAATTAGATGAGCAATAACATAACAAAAGATAAGAAAAGAGGAGAATCCAAAATGCACCATTTAGGTGGTGACAAAAAAGGATATAATGACAAGTAGAATACAAGTTTGGTTATCAAAGTTAAGCTACTAAGGAGCCACATAAAATTTTTTTATATATTAAACAACTTGGTAGTGTTAATGAGAAGGAAATATATATTTGAGTGATTTTTGTAAGTCAAGAGATCAAATTAAAATAAAATAAGATTAAGGACAAAAGTAAAACTTAAAGTAAAGTTATGAGATTATAATAAAACAAAATAAAATTTGAGATAAAATAGAGTTAAGGAATGAAAGTAAAACTTAAAGTAAAATTAAGTGATAAAATTGAAATAAAAATAAATTTTGAGATCAAATTAAGAGATCAAAAATATATTTTAACTCCAAAAAAATTAACATTTAAAACATTTTTGTTATGAATTTGAAGAATGAAGGCTTGGGAATGAATTCGAAGCTTATTATGAAAAATGTAATATTTTATTGTTGAAGAGAGAGAGAGAGAGAGAGAGAGAGAGAGAGAGAGAGAGAGAGAGAGAGAGAATAATGAAAGATATAAAAAAAGTTATAATAGGTATTCGAATTTATTTGAAATGATGTTTTCCATAAGAAAAATTGTGTGATTAAAAATATGAAAAAAATATTAAAAATTTTAAAAGGGGTAAAGGACAAGTAGGGCGAGGAAGAGCTGGACCAATCATTATCTTGTTTCAAATATCCTTTTCATTTAATTTTACCAAAATGAAGTTTCGTTTTCCTGTGAGGTACAATTTGGCTTTGCAACATCTTCTTAAATAAACAAATAAATAAGAAAATACCTTCAAATTTTCATTAAATTATTAAAAGATTCATATTTCCCGCCTTCTTTCTTTTAGTTTATTTTCGAATATTATAACATTTTATTTATTTAAAAATAAATAAATAAATAATATTAAATTAAAAAAATAGAAGTCATCAGTTGATCTGTCTCTCTCTATTATCCAAATTTAACATCGTTTATGTCCTTTTCACCGTATACGTACTCTTGCAATCCTTTTCTTACAACAGTTAGCCAACATTAATTAGACATCCAAAAATAGTGAACATACGAATCATCGCTTAATGTCTTAATTATACTTGACCAAAATAAACATTCTTCATTGTTATTATCTCTTGACGTTCAACCTCCCACACTAAATCTCATGAAAATATAACTTAAAAAATTTTCAACTAATCTTTGACAAAATAGACTACTCTAGTTTGTACCATAGCCCTCTTTCGAATCATCCGTTCGAACCAACAGTAACCACGTGCATTCAGTCACATCTTCAGATAAATGCTCCCCCATATAAAACCATGACCAAATTGATCCAAACTTCTTAAGCAAAACAAAAATATGAATCCAAAAGTCAAGTTGTACTATTTTTGGTTTCCATAGGACCTAAATACAATTATTTAAGAAGTTATTACGAATATTCTTTTCACCTCCTAACTTTCAAAAAAAAAAAAAGGCGGCAATTGGCAATGCTTAATTGTTGTGGCATTAATTTGTATATATCAAGTTACAAGGATTCCCTACACAATATATATATATATATATCCACTTTTATAAGTTTATTCTTATTTTAGAACAATTTGAACGTTCTTTTTTTTTTTTTTTTTTTGTCTAACTAGCGATGATTTATCATGCATTTTTTGTACAATGTAGATATAAACTTGTGCCTAAAGTTGAGCTTCTAATCTGATTAACTAAAAGTATTTGGCCAACAATCTACCCCGATCTATGAACAATTATTGGTATAACAATCTCCTTGATGTTTTTCAAAAGGTTCATTAATTAAATGATATATTTTTAACAAAATTTGTTTGGTCAACTAGAAGAACAATAGGCTTATAACTTAAGTGGCAAGCAAAATCAGTTATATATTTACATATCTCTAAATTAAGAAAGATTCATTAGTTGGAGTTTTTCTTTTCTCTATATTCTCGATCTTCATTGACAACCTCAACGTTACAACCAAACTAAGCAAACACCTTTTACTAGGAACTATAATAGTAATATATATCTACCAAAAATTTAGTTAAGATTTCGATGGGCATTAGTCTTAAATCTAGGTCAAGCTCCGTCTAACAACCCACAAGAGTCAATTAACTCAACTTAATATGATTATACCCTCAAGTTGAGCTCATTAGCCTTGTAGTTTTTCCAAACATTCTAAGGTAGACTCAATGTACCTATGTCAAGCCAATGACAAATTAATGAACAACCAAACATATTAGATGTGAGTTTATATATGTGAATTATTTAATTGAATATTCATTTTCTATTAATTTGACATGTATATGGTAATTATATGAAGTTAATTTTTTTTAAGAGATTTGAGCTTTTTCACTATTATGCATGTCAATATTTTTACTTATATATACTTTTAATTAATAAAGTGAGAATTTCAAAGTGTATATATATAGTAATGTAAGAGCTTAACTTCTTAAAAGACAAAACTTTCAGTAAAGTTATCCTTTATATATACACATCATATTTTATCTAGGATGCGTTTAGTTCGACATCCAAGATATTTGTATTTTATACATTAGTCTGAAATGTTTATTGTCACTTAAGATACAATTAGGCATAAGTTGACACACCATTTTAGATCTCATATCACACCACTTCGAACTTTGTTTACTCTTAATGACTTGATTCTTTAAAAAATCACTCTTCTCTCATTTTAGCCTAAAAAAAATATAAAGTCTCTCAATTTAGTTTTTAAAATATTTTCTTCCAGTTAGGTTATTGCATTGGACAAAATCAATGACACTTAACATAGTTGCTAACATGGCATAAATGTGAGATAGTATGGCCATCAATTTATGATTTAAATTTGTCCAAGTGTTATTTTCCCAAATGTATGTACCATGGGCTTCATCAGGTAGGCTTTGGGAAATTTGGGGAAATGATGTCATTTGGGCAGAAATGACATTTCATTAACTCTAGATAATGAGTTAACAGTTATATGGACTCCCATTTATGCCATGCTAGCAATTCTATTAAGTTTCGATGATTTTTTCCTTAAAAAGAAACAATTTTGATTGGTAAAAATTTTTTATAGATTAAATTAAGAGACTTTATTTTAGAAAACTAAATTAAAAAATAATTTTTTCAAGAATTAAATCATTTATTTACTCTAATTTTTATAAAATACTAATTACATTTTTTATAATTTATAATTGTCTTGCCAAATATAAAAATGTTGAATACTATAATATATATTTTTTAGTGTTATGTGTGAAATTGTCAGGGTTATGCTGTAGGTTAAGTTGCTTCTCAATTTTAGGGGTGCTTTCCGCCCATCGGCTTGTGCATTTGAAATTTTATTTCTAAAGTACTTTGAAATTAATTTTATTCGCTTCCAAACAAATTAAACATAAATTAATTAACAAATAGAGATACTATCCTTCTGTCATCAAGTGATTACTTGGGGTAGTTTCTCACTTTTTTGAATAATGGCCGTCATCAACCTGCCTCTGTAATATATGGGCCAAATAATTGCATATTTCTATTTTTAAAAAGGCTGACGAAATAAGGAAGCACATTTGTGGCCAGTCGCTAGTTCTCTTTCTAAGGCACTAGCTTACTTCCAATGGACACATTTGTCAATAATGGAAAGTATTCAGAGTCAATAGACATTTTGCCACTTTTCCCCAAACCCAAAAGTAGGAAAAGTTAAGCGCCCCTTGGTTTTGCGACGCTCACGTGTCACTCTCTCATACATCACAGCAGCGTCCCCACGATTCCTGGACTCCAAACACTCCGAGGAACCACGTTTACCTACTCGCAATTATTACACTCTCTTCAACGCGCTCTTGCTGAGCGACACGTCCCCTTGGAATCTTCTCTGATTTTCACGCTGTGGTCTCTACTCTACCATCTGCACCCGATGTGGTGAGAGGTGGTTTAGTTGTGCTGGAGCGCGTGGATCAGACAGAGAGAACCTTAAAATGACTAGTGGTTTTGATTTTCCGCAAAACCGCTTTAAGGTTTTGCCCAAATAAAAGGACGCTGGTTGTGACCTTTGTCCTACAGAACCACCCTTAGCTTTCTATATAAAGCATAGAAATTGCATCACAAGGTTCTTCTTGGAACATCCCACATAGACTTTCCTCCACCTCCTTTTTCGTTTTGTTGCTTCTTCAGCCTCCTCCTTCTCTTGCTCTCTATTTTCTTCACTAAACAGTTATAATTTCTTTTCAGTAAGTTCATCGCTTTCGTTCATCTTTTTTAGTGACTATTATTTGTCACTATTTTCTTCTTTATATTCAATTTTCACCAATCTTTTTCAACCTTTTTTTTTTATTTCAAATTTCAAAGGGATTACCGATCGGTTCTATTTGTCGATGCATATTTCATTTTTCCGCGAATTTAGAGATGGTTTTTGTTGGTGATCTAAAAGGTCAAAGAGCAAGATTTGAAAAGCAAAACCCTAAGATTTAGAGAGATTAAAGATCATGGGGAGAGGGAAGATTGCAATTCGAAGGATCGAGAATTCAACGAGCAGGCAAGTGACTTTCTCCAAGAGAAGAAATGGATTGCTGAAGAAAGCCAAGGAACTATCAGTTCTTTGTGATGCTGAAGTTGGATTGATTGTGTTCTCCAGCACCGGCAAGCTTTATGACTATTCAAGCACCAGGTAATTAATTACTAATTACTTAAATTAAAATTTTTATTCTTTCTATCAAACTTAATTTCCCTATTCCGTGTGCTATATTTGTTTTTGATCTATGCCTTCACTTTTTCTTTTTTCTTTTTTCTTGTTTTGGCTGATTTTTTTTTTGGCCAATGGCTCAATTATTAAATGAATATACAATTTGATATTGTGATTATAATATACTTCGTGGTTGGTGCCAACGTTTTATATATTCCCACTTGCATTTTAGATATATCCGTGACTCAAATTGCCTAGTTAGTGTGTGTGTGTGTATATACATATATATATATATATATATATATTTGGCTATTCCCTCTCTATCTATTTGATATATTGCTTAGGTATTAATAAAAATCCATGCATGCATATAAAGTGTGTATGCATGCTATTCTTCTTCTTCATCTCTGCCTGCACCGTACAATATTTGCTAAGGAAAGCAATCGAAAAGCTTATAACTAAATGAGAATATATAGATATCTAAAATCTAGAATATATAGACCTCGTCCTCATCTTCATTTTTTTTTCCATTTTGGTGTCAATAATATGTTTAATTGGAAACGCCTATTTCAAAGAAGCTCCAAGTTATGAACATTTAGAATCTATAATAAACTGATTTAGGGTTCATATATATAGTTGCTGAGCTGCTGTATATATATTTAGTCTCTGCAGCTATTTCAATATGATCATCACTTAGTTTTAAAAAATAATATGTTTTGCGAAGTAAGCTATATATATAGTTGAAGTGAACACGCATGCGTATTAAAAATATTCAGGAAGCCTATGCCCTTGAGCACGAGGATCTAGAGATACCTTTTTGCTTCCTTTGATGCTCTTTTAGCTAAGGTACTAGAAAAAGAAACCTTAATTACTTCTAAAATAATATATACATACGTGTGTGTATATATATATATATATATATGAGATGTATACATAAATGTTATAAATGTAAATGATCACTTTAAGCAATCTTATGGAGAACTGAGCTGCACTATAATGCATGCTTTTGTTTTTGTTTTTTTTTTTTTGGGTTCTTTTTGGCCTAGCATTTATAAATTTATAAAAGCTACAAAGAGTCCGTCAGAGTTACAAAACTAATACCTTATTATGGGCTTACTTTTATATATAACTCTTGGTCGTAGTTAATGATATAGGTTTGTATTTGGTATACTTTTGATCGATTTTGTGAAAGACAGAATATAGGTTGCACCAAATTTACATTCCATTAATTAAGATGCCAACAAATACAGTCATGTTCTTCGTGCAAATCACTCATTACAGCAGCACATGCACTACTGCCAAATATTAGCCTAAGACCGCCACCTTAATGCCATTCACGCCACACATGTTAAGATTATCCGATAAGTTGATAATTCACATAACACCAGTCTCAATTTTTAATATTGAAGTGAACTTGATGTTTTTAGTTTGATTCATGCTACCTTTTCCTACTTCCCAGATCATGGAAAGACTGTCACCCTAATGCCATTCTATATTTGTTATTATTAAATATAAAAACCAATTTTTGGGTAAGATTTTGACCTGCATAAAGCTTTATATATATATATATATATATATAGAAAAAAAAAACAATAGTTCTATGACTTCAATATGTATATACTTACATTTGACAGATGATTAAGATATCTAAGATATCGATTAACTATATTTCTCAATCATCTAATGACAAACTATAAAAGAATCTATTTATCATAATTTTATTGGAAAACTTGATAAGACATAACAATTAAACTTAAGTTTTGTACTTCTATGTATACTCTTCCTATCTTATTGGTATTTTAGTTTGATAGGACGAAGTTATCCAATATTATTTGAACATTAGGGTGGTATATGAACTAATATTAATTAGGTTTAAGACACATTTTACCCCTCTAGTTTTATGACTTCCATATAACTTTTGTAAGGGAACCAAAATTCAAACTTTGGTAGAATTAGATTAACAACGTATTACAATAAACTAATTTCTTATTGTAACTGAAAATTTTATAACACATTCTTTTTAAAGTAAGATGCATTAACTATCTTCACTTGGATATAACACTGGAAAATATTAGCCAGGTTACGAGAATATTGATATTTTTAATACAAACTTGAGTTATGAGGAAAAAGAAGATATTCTAAAAAAAATGTTCGATTGAATGGGTTCAAAATTGGTATTTTCTTTTAAACGTCACCAATTTGATCTCAAAATAATTATTTAATGCACACTGTAACAATGAATCTGTTACATTTGAGTCATCGTGTATTTTACAAAAAAATTATAAATATTGCGTTAAAGATACTAAAAAAATATGATGACTATTTATCATTTTAAAGTTATACTAAAACAATTACTAATTAAATTTAATGAAGATTGTGATGACAGTTTACCAATTAAATGAAGAATTAAATTTAAAATCTTCAATATTTTATATAAATCTTTACATTTTTTCTTTTACCATTTTATCTATTTAAGAGAAAATTGCATTATTTTATACTGAAAGGGGAAAAAAAAAAGTATTGCCACTTACTTTCACATATATAATTTACAGGTCCATTAATAAGACAAGAGTCAAAATAAAAACCAGTTGTCACAGGGCACCTGAAAAAATATATATATATATATATACATAAGGTTTTTTTTTTGCAGCATGCCGCTCAAATTAAGTAGCAGACATGGAATGTCCATATTGAATAAAGAGACTTTCTATCCAATATGGACCCTCCATATAATTTTAACTATTTATTTTTTTATTTTAAAAGAAGCAAAACGTATAATAAAAATAATTTTTCATCTTCTGCTTGTCTGATAAAAGTTAAAAGCCTATATTCATCATACATTTTATTTTTAAAAAAATATTAAAATATATATTAAAATAAAAAAATGAATAGTTAGAATTAAAAAAAAGAATATGAAAAGTCTAGTTCTGGTTCCTCCATCTCTGCTGCTCAGCATGTTGCTTAAATTGAGCAGCTGAGAATCCTTATGCATACATGTATTTATATTGACATTTCTGATATTCACAAAAACATGTATTTATAAATTAGATTGGTCACAGACCACAAACATGTATTTATCTTTTTTTTTTTTGGGTGTAATGCGTTTACTCTTCTTTACTTCAGTATAAGAAAGTATTAAATATTAAACGGTTGGACAACCATAAAAAATCTAGATTAATCAATTTTGAATGTTATCTTACATTAATTTTCATTATAAAGCTAACTAGATATTGTGGAAATTAAGATAAAATTATGTCCAAAATAACTATTTTTCTACTCAATAATAAACCAATCAAATTTTTAAGAATAAACACATTTAGCCTTTGTGGTTTAGCCCAAAATCAGTTTGTTCTTCTATGGTTTAAAGCGTGTTATTTAATACCTTCGTGATTTATTTAGTTATGACTTAATCACTTCGTGATATTTTACACCCAAAGTTTAATGAAAATAATTACATGAATGTTAAAACGGTAAACAACAAATTTTTTAATATTAAATGTCTATTTTAATAATATCTTAAATATGTTCAAAGTGTTTTCAAGCTATTTTTGGAATTAATTGGATATTTTTAATTTTGAAATATCTGCATAATCATAATAATAACATGAAAAGATTATAAAACTATCAAAACATAAGTAAAACATAATTTCAATAACAAAAAATTCTTCACTTAATTATTTACTTAATTATTTGTATCAATATTAAAATTAAAAATAGTACAAGGTGGTTAAATGATAGTATGACAAACTACAGAAAAATTGAAAGAAACACTTTAAATAATAGTAAGCCAATTAATTTTGAATTAAGCTACATGAAGTTGAACTATAATTTACCTTTTGAAAATTTGTTTCTGTTTCCTTAATTCGACGTTAAAATTTATGAGGGTTAAAGAATGAGCCAGCCCAAATAGCTTCACTCATATTGACAACTCTACGTACATGTACCAACTTTAGCCTTTTTTTTTTTTAATATTAAAGTAAGTTTCATGTCATTGTTTTCAATTCCTAGCTTGTCTCTTTTCTCTCTTTTGTCACTCTTAAATACTAAAATTTTGAGATCTTTTTAGTGACAATGAATATCTATACATGCCCTAATGATAGTCATTTTTATTTTGTTGATTAAACTTGATCTTAGATATAATCACGAATCAATCAATTTTACTGTCTTCGTGTATTGTATTGAATATTTTATAAAATTTGTAGATGACGTATGATATCAATGTACTTGATTATAAAGAAGAATTGTACTGATAATTGGCAAATTAAAGTTGATTTTCATCTCATTAACCATGAGCTCACACTTGTGTGGCAGCATGAAATCTGTTATTGAGCGCTACAACAAGCTGAAAGAGGAACACCTGATGCTTATGAATCCTGCTTCAGAAGTCAAGGTAACTCAACCCATGCACCACTCTCCACCTATATGTCTTCAAGCTTACGTAGCCACTACACATCGATAAATTTAATGGTTAGCTTACACAGTATATATTAATCAACATTCTTCAATGATATTCATATAAATCCTTTCATGACGATGCCTTATATACAGATATTGTAAGATACACATTACTTGAATTTGACCTTGACTCTTCTGAAATGCAACGCAAGGTGCACTTAGAAAAAAAAGATAAAGTGCAAGTTATTAGCCTTGATGAAAAAAAATTAAAGAAGTGAATTCTCACACATTTATGAATTATTATTCAATTACTTTAATGTATACAAATCTAAATTGTCAACAATCTTTCATCCTATACTCATTAAAGTGCAACCTATTGAGTTACTCGAATTGTCTAATGATGCCAACACAAGCATCCATGTGACTATATTATTAGCCCCTTTAGCATTATGAAAGTTTAAATTTGGTCTCTCTTTTCTAAATGAAGTAATATTACCCTTTTCTTTTAATATGATGTAATTAAATTCTTTTGTCTTAGCTTTGTCCATGTGATAATGAGAATTAATGGTCTTATATAGATTTAAATCACCTACGTGGACTGGTTAGATGACTAGTCATCAAGGCGAGATTACACTCAAGGCATGGGATCTCTCTTCCCAATCTTATTTTATGACCTGTCAATTAACCAGTCGCTGGGGATTAGATCATGAATAAAATAGGCAAGTTAATGCAGTGTAAGGATCAGACCGCTCTTAGAAACATAAAACAAAAGCAAATTTTCATTATAACATGAAAAAATATACGACAGAGAATTTAATTGCATCATGTAAAGAATTTGAAGGGTAATTAACATTGCTTCATTTAAAAACAGAGGAACCAAAGTGAAGCTTTCTTAATATTTAAGGGCATAAAAGTATATACAAACCTTGTAAATAATGTGCTACAATGTGTAAGGGCTTGCACGTGGAGCAAGTTGATGCAGAAAAAAGTAATAAAGAAACTTCAATATTAGGTTCAAGTTTTTCAATATCTAAAAGCCGGTGATAAATTCCATACTATATGATCAACAATGATTTAACCTTTATAAATTCTTCTGAGTATCCAAGATATAGGCATCCCAAAACCCTTCAAGCTTAAGACTAAGCCAAATCAAATAAAATCCCAAAGCAAATACGAAATTAAGATGGTTTGTCTAGCAAACATGTGGGTTTGGGGAGACTTGGAAGTGGAAGAATGGTAGAGATCCCATTTACAGGGATAGTACGAAGTGAAACACTTTGAGCAAGCAAGACGATCAAGGGGAGTAAAGCTATAACCTTGACCTTAACCAACTCAATATGATTCCTTGATGGATGTAACAACTTTAGAAGGGTATTGAAGGATTATGATTCGGATTAATTGCAAGGATTATATTGGAAAAGGTGATATATATTCAGATTGCGCTTTTGAAGATTGGAGAATCGAAGCCTTTAGAGAGCTATGAAATTGTATTTATAATGTGATCTTATGGGAGCATATAACGCATGGAAGACAAAACCGAGGTTATGATGATAGTTTGATGACAGTATTAATTGATAAAGATTGTTAAAATTGTTATAAGACAAGTTGAGTTTTTAAAAGGAGATTTGTTGTCTGGAAAGTAAGAGGACAAAAAGCTGAAAAAGGAAAAGCAAGTAGGCATTTGGAGATAAAGCTGAAAAAGGCAACTATAATGAGATCAAAAGGTCAAAGTTTTTTTAGATGCACATGGAGCATGGTACATCTAAAAAAATCAAAAGTCATAATTAAATTTGTACAGGTAGAATTTATATACAGAGTAAATTTTAATCGATAAGTGTATAAATGACATGACGCACCAGATATATGTAATAATGGCTTCAAAATGTCAAGAGGCCCATCAATTATGTTCAACATAGCCATTGAGGAACCATACTTAAACCTAATATTGTATCTAATTTACTTTAGGTAATCATGGAGGTGAACCAAATAGGAAGAGGGTAAAGCTAAGAAGTGCTTTTCCTTTCAAGAAGTAAAACTTTGAGCGGCGAGAGAAAAGAAAAAAGGAGGGGGGGGGGGGAAGAAGAAGAAGAAATTACCCTTTTTAAAATGCAAAACTCTATATTTTTGGGGTGGGGGGGGGGGGGAGATTTCACTAATCCTTCCAAACTAAAACCTTAGATTGAGGGGGAGTAGAATACATTGTTTACTCACTAGACACACAAGTTAAATAAATCAAACTAATTATAAATAGATATATAAATATATTAAATACTTTAAGTGAGACATGCTGACATAATTGATTTAATTTACATAAAGGAAATGTAGTTATCAATCCCTGAAAATTAACTATTTGCTTCTTAAATTTTTGAAAGGACTATTTAGTTTTTAAACCTTAAAATTATTTTATTTAATTCTTAAAATTTGTTATTCATTACTCATGAGTACCTATCATTATATATATTTTAAGAACTAACAAATAAGGAGTTTAAAAATTTACAGGACTAAGTTATGTATTTCTAAAGGTTAAGGGCCAAATAATTGAAATATATATCTTTATTGAATCATATCTTTCTAAAATTCAAAAACTAAGTTGAAACGTGAATTTTTTATACTCTATTTGGTGTGGTAAATACATTCTCTTTACATAATTTGTGTAATGTCTATTATACCCTTATCTTTTTTATTCCTTTCATCCAATCACCATTTTAACTATCACATTACTTTATTAAAAGTAAAAGCACAAATATTCTTTATCCCACTTACTCATATTTTATATCTCCTTCTCCTTTACATCACTCAACCAAGCACATTAAAAACTAATGAATATATTTCCTCAATTGCATATCTCCTATAAAATGGGTTAAGTCCCATGAATAGCCTAGAATTTAAAGGACTCAACTTCGAGAGGTCAATTGCACAAAGACATGGGATAATCCAAAGTCAATTTTTGTGCTTAGATTAAGATGGCAATGGACAAATTAAAATGAGTTTTTCACAACCTATCCTTGTCCTCTTCACTTATATTTTGCCCCCTCCCTATCTCCATTGCCCCAATGAGCTGTTGTTAATTCGTCATACCAGAATTCCATGGGGCTTATTATGCCCCACGAGGTTCAGGCATAAGGAATTATACTATTTAGGATTTTTTTTTTGGGTTTTGGGTAATTGAAAAGCTTTCTTATTAAATCATTCATGGCATCCTATTTAACTGAGTGAGATAAATTATATTATAACATCCATTTGTGGTTGTACCATTTATATTTTTCGTAAGAAGGAATTCCTCACCAAATAACTAACGGTATCTTACCTCAAATTAATTGAATTATGAGTTATATTGTAAATTGTATTTGTGCCATCCAGATTTGTACAAATGCTTATTGAATTAATTAAAGATTTATTTTTCATATTTTTATAATAATTAGAAATATAATTCCCATAAATATTGTATTAAAAATTTGAATGACATTGGATTATTGACCAGTTGATAAATACTAGAGTGTAAATGAATTAAAGAATATATATATAATGGAGCAAGATATACATGCTCTAACTCTGAATATTTACATTTGAGTCTCACTCAAATCTGTCCCAACACCCTATCAACAACTAATTTATCCAACGTAGGGGGCCACAGCAGGTTCAGAATAGATTGGCCGGTCATAATTACCACCCATTCGTCTTCGTGATTGCCTGATGCCACCAAGGAAGCCATTAAGTGCTCCACAGCATTTGAACTTAGCATAGTAACATGTTTCACACCCAGGAAAAACCTAAAGAAGATATTTATTTTTCAACTTATGACCAAATCCCAGATTGCAGCTAGGCTGAACTTATATCACCATAAATTGCCTACTCAAAACACTACGAATAAAATCTCTCTATAGTCCTTTCCTTGGAATCTCTTGTATTAAGTTCTGTAGCATGAAATGTTGCCTTAGAATGGACTTGCAAGATGAAATACCGAACCATAATTACGATCGTAAATAGGTTTGAATACATCCATCCTGTCATAAATACTGAAACACTAGTTCTCCACAGGAATAATATTAGGTGAGAAACAAGTTGGAAAAGCACAAGTATCTAGGACAGGTAAGATGAAAACCATGATCTCATTTCCAAGGGGAGCCAGAGCTGATATCCTGCCAAGGTGACTTTGAGCTTTCACACTATCTTTGGTGGTTTCCACCAAAAAAATAAATAAAACTTCTAAAGGGTAATCCATATGTAAGGGGCATCCCCAAGGTTTTAACCGTGCACTAGACATTTTATTTATCTGCTTCTATAAGAGGCAGGAGCAGTGCACTTGTAGTAATCTCGAATACTCGAGAAATGTTTCTAGTCTTTAATCCACTGTATATTCATATATCTGCTTGCTTTGTTTGATAAACTGTTGAATCCTTGCGTAGCATCATTCCATCTATAAAAAGATGAGTAAAATCATTTCCTTATAATGGAAATAAGCTTAAAATTGATGCAGCCATTTTACCAACCATGCAGCAAACTCCTGCTCCTCACTAATAGCTGCTCAAGTTCAATGCACCAGATGCAGAAGTTAGGGTTTCTATCCACTAGCTGGTAGCCCACTTATAAATGTCTCTTTGTAGTTTTCTTACCATCTTCAGCTCCTCCATGAACATCTTAAACATGACAAAGTTGATTAGGTTGGTGTCATCAGATATTGTGCATTTTAAGTCTTCACTTTAAAAACGGCCAACCTCACCTACAGTCAGTTTTGACAATCAAGATCGTGACAGGTCTAGTCAAAATCCAGGCCATCCTAGCAGGGGTATCCATAGTTTACTCACAAAATAGTTCATAACACCATTCTGCAGGTCTTCTCTGATTGGTTGTGAATTCCCCCCCTCCCCCTTCTTTTTTTTCTCTTCCCCGGGCAAAGATTGGTAGAGAAATGCTCATGTTAAACATCCAACTCAACCACCACACCACTTAATGTAGGTTAATATGCAAATACTAATGACAACTGCATACTTTCTCAATTCCAACAAAAGTCAATGAAACAATGAATTATTACATCATTATACAGTTAGTCAGCCACAACCTAGGTCTGAGAAGGAACGTGACAAATCAGCAAGATAGAATATGAATGTTTAACCTCATGCAAATGAGCCAATAATCTAGTACTAGCAAACACAAATCAAAAGCTTTCCCCTAGTGCAACCATGTGTTTCACTTTCATAGGATACCAAAAATGTTAACCAGGACTTGCATATATACCAAATTTGAACATAAACAAACGCATCATAGCTGAATGACTTTAGTGTAGCAGTAAGAATGACTTTACCCAAAAAATAACTAGGAACATTGGTAGTGAGCATTAATGATTTGGCAACCTCTAATAGGTGTTTATTTTTTCTCTCTGCCACCCCATTTTGTTTGGGGATATCAACACATGAATTTTGGTAAATGATTCCTTGGTGAGTGAAGTAATCAGAAAGGTTGGTGTTGTAATAGTCCCAAGTATTGTCAGATCTTAGGATTTTGACCCTAGTTTGAAATTGATTTTGGACAAAAGTGTGGAATTGTTTGAAAATGGTTGTGGTTTCAAATATTTCCTTAATAAGATATAACCATGTGAGTCTTGTGTAGTTATCAACAAAAGTAATGAAACACATAGCACTCAATAAATTTTTGACATTGCAAGGTCCTCAAATGTCACTATGAATAATGGTGAAGAGGTGGGTAGGTATGTGTTTATGTGAGAGATAGGAATTTCTTGTATGTTTGGATATTTGACAGACTTCACATTGAAAAGGAACAGTACTTTTATTGCATAATTGAGGATACAGACATTTTAAGCAGTGAAAATTTGGGTGGCCAAGTCTTAACATGCCAAAGCATTATTTCTCTTGAGGGTGTAGGCGACAAGCTAGCTGAATGAGCTCTTTTCTCCACAGGTACAGCACCTAGTATGAGATATAACCTAGCACCCTCCTTATCACTGCCAATTGTCTTCCATCCATCCAAGTTTTGAAACACACAGCCACTACGAAGGAATTTAGCAATGCATTTAGATGCTTAGAAAGCTTGCTGATGGACAGGAAGAATTGGGTACAAATAATACATCCTTCAGAAGTAGTTTATGAGAAATTTTCACATTTCCAGTACCCTCTACTTTAGAGAGACAACCATCAGCTATTTTCAACATCAACGTTTCTTTGCAAGGTCTAAAAGAGTGAAGGAGCAAGTCATTATGGGTCATATGGTCAGAGTAGCTCCAGAATCTACCATCTAGGACGTATTATTTTGAATTTGAGAGCTTAATGCAGTAGGGAATTTACCTGATTATGCCACATTATCATTCCCAACTAATTTCTCAGTAGGATTCAGATTCTGCCCTTCAAACATCTTCTGGTGTAGGTCCAATTGCTCCTTGCTAAACAAAGGAATTTCCCCTTGAGCCTTTTCTTCACTTGCTCTATAACCACAGGCTCTCCTTTTCACTTAGATTTCCAGTTCTGAGGCTTGCCATGGATTTTCCAGCAAACCTCCTTGGTCTGACCTGGTTTTCAGAAATGGTCACACCAAGCTTTAGTTTGCCTTTTCTGTTTGAAGTCCCATGGCTGAGTTTTGAGCACCACGAGCCACCATAGCAAAGGTTTCAGTATTGAAATGAGAGGTTTGAGGCCCTTAGGTAATTCTTTTCCTGCTCTCCCACGCCTCACTTCTGAAAAAGTTTCTCTGAGTGAAGCAAGAGGTTTAGTGCCCAAGATTATGCTTTGAACCTCTTCAAATGTACTGTTCAGCCCCATCAGAATTTTGTAGGTTCTCTTTTTCTCCACTATGTCCTTGTAATTTGCTACATAAGCTGGGCACAACCAATTATACACTTCAATTGCATCCTGCTGCTGCCAATGCCTTGTGAGAATGTTGAAATACTGATTCACTGCCATCTCCCCCCCGCTTCAGCTCATTAAGGATGGCTTGTATTTCAAATAGGACTGCTGAATTCTTACAAGAGTATAATTCTCGAGCTGCTTTCCAGATATCTTTGGCTGTCCCATACAAGATAAAATTCTCTCCTATTTCGGTTGTCATGGAATTTATAAGCCATGACATGACCATATTATTTTCAGCAACCCAAATTTCATATTTAGGGTCACTGTGGTCAGCCTGTCTCACTGCTCCAGTGAGGACCTTCTCCTTTCCTCTTCTTTGGACACACAAAAGAACTGCATGGGACCATTAAAGGAAATTGTTCCCATTTAGACTGTGCTGAGTAACGAGCAGTGGAATATTTTCGGCCACCACACGGCTGTTTGGCTGGACAATTTCAATGGCTGACTCACTTTTGTCAGTGTTTAGCACCATCATTTGCTCATATTTGGTCATTCAAGCCTTGAAGGCTTTGATACCATGTAAATTTCAGAGTATTTGATACTTTGAACTCATGCCTTATTTTGGGAAATGAAACAGTACATATAGGGAGATAGTTAACTCTAGAAATCAGCCAATCACATCCAAAAATTAAGGAGGAAAACACGAAAATAAATACATAATTAGGATAGCATGATACAAGGGAACAAATACAGCAAGAAACTAGAAATCCCATGTGATAAGCAAGGATAATTTGAATATGAATGAGCCCATAATCACAGGATTCCAACAAAATTCTATAATAATATCAGTACATACCCAAGAACGTGAAAAAATCTAATATTTGATGTATAATATTTCCATTCAGCCAACATTCCCAACAAAGGCATCCAAGGATGTAAAGGATGTAAAATTTAAACATATGGTGCATGATGAGGCTTGCACATATGTAGAACCCTCTCACACACTACGGCAACCCCTCTCCTTTTTTATTTATAATAATCTCAAGTTAGACATTAACTACAAGATATATCTCTTAAAAGATAATGATAAAGGATAGCTAAGATTCCCAAATAACTCAGACTTTAAGAGACTTAAACTCTAAATAAAGATAAAATCCTAATCCATTAGGAGTTCCATTAACATAATTTCTCAACGCAGGATACATACCAACGTAAAAATATGTGCATACTAGGAACCTATTGTATTGTGTCTCTCTACCCTTATGGAATTCTCCTTTAAAATTGTGCCCTAAATGATGGGAATGCAAAGGTTGACAATAATTATTTGACAAGTATATTTCTTATCTTCCTTCTAGTAAAAAAAAAAATAGATAAGATGAAGAGTAATCTAATAGATAGAGATAGAAGGAAATCAAGAAAAATAATAAGCGAAACCATTAAGAAAGATTTAAACTTAAATGATTTGTTTAAAAACACGATTCATGATAGAATTTTATAGCGTCGTTTAATCCATACTGCTAATCCCACCTAATGAGAAAAAGCTTGTTGCTGTTGCTACTCCTATTGTTTTTGTAGTAGTATTTCTTATCTTCCTTATAACTGTCACACGATTTTACCTTCTAATTAAAGTCGATGTTTTAGGAAGGGGCAATCTACACAGGAAGGATATTAGATATATGTAAAATGACATAAATGAAACTACATGTAGCAATATGATCAATCGCATCACCATATAATGAAGAAATTTAGACCTACAACTAAAAGTATCCTCACACAGGTTCTCACCCAAATGTTAGAATTGAAGCTTCCTCTTTTACAATTCTTTGCACCACCAGCAATTCAATTAAACAATGATAATTTTATATTATCTGATATATATATTTGTATATGCTAGTTTTGGCAGAGAGAAGCAGCAAGCTTGAGGCAACAACTACAGTACTTGCAAGAATGCCACAGGTAAAAAAATTTTAAACACCCATCTGTTGCATAATTGTGTTGGAAGCAAAAGTCAGAAAAATCGAATTCAGTTAATTACATGATCTATTTGATAGGTAATAAAATTGATTTAGAGGCAACAACAAAGAAAAAAGAACAGACAATTACATGAGAATAGGAAAAATATACAGCCTATTATTTGAGCAATTCAATAAATTCCAAAATAGGAGCAAAAAAAAAAAAAGAAATGGGCACATGTGACATTCCAAAAGGACAAGCAAATAGACTTCTTTTAAAATTAGCCATTGACTGCCCTTTCTATCGAGAATTTACTTTTATTCTTCTCCTTTAATGTACCCCTAATAAAATCTAACCTATTTACCAAACGAGCTAAATACACAGACTAGAATCATACTTTTGCCTAATAATGTCATGTCCCTTCCCCATCCATAACTCTAATTTACGAAGACAGCAGCACCAAACACCTATGAAACACAGACACCTAAAAAAAGAGATGAGTCCATGTCCAACACATCAAATACTCAAAAGACACAACACGACGTGACACTTTAAATTACATGCAGACAATTCAAGTTTTGTTGTGTTGCCGTGTTGGTGTGGTGTCTCATGTTATCCTTGCTTCCTAGCCAAACACCATACTGACTGAATAATGTCGGTGCAAAAAATTATCTACCATTTCCAGAGTAAACAAGCTGCATCAACTACCCCAAAAAAACTGCATGAATCTATCATCACCTTGGAAGGAATGGAAAAAGATGGAAAAAAGTGGACCAGTACAGTGTTTATTTTATTGCAAAAGGTTAAAAGGGAGTTCACTATTCCAAGCAAAAACGTGTGTTTAACCCCAATCATGTAGGATGAGAAGGAAGAATTATCATTTAGTTCATCATTGAAACATCTAACTACTATTTAGAATATCTGAATTTGTAATTAGATAACTGGTGTAATATTAGGAATTATCAATAAATACGGAGATGTTATCCTCTCGCACTATTAGTGGTAGAATTAAGATTTCTTATTTTAGTTTCCTATAAATAGGTCACTAAGCAAATAGAATAATCCTTTATCACGGAATGATATTGACATTGATTTTGAGGAGTTTTCTTTTATTTCCCTTGTCCCACACCACCCAAAATTTGGGGATCTAGGAAGAAATGGATTAGTTTCTGATATATAGTAAATTTTATCAATTTTAACCTTAACCACAACCCTTTACGTCAATACTGAAGAATAAAGGAGTAATTTTATAACTACATAACTCTTACCTTCCTCTTCCCTCACGTGAACAAATCAAAGTAAAAGCATAATATCCTGTATCCTTGTAATCCTTTATCAGAACAACTAGACAGGGAAAATTATCACCATTTTTGCTTCCTTTGCCCTCCCTCCTCCTTTGCCTTTGAAATCTCATACCTCCTTTTGGTCTATTCCCAAGCACAGTTTCGAGCATGAGATTGAATCTTTCTAAAGATGCATTTTCCTCTTCATAACTCATTAGTAACTAGACCCCTGTGCAGTAGGTTTTGTACACTCCACCACCAGGTTTCAAAAGGGGCAGCAGGGCAGAGATGCTATAAAGATTGAAGGGTTAGAATATGAGAAGACAGCCCTTTTCCTGAGAAAGAAATTATTTTTTATATTTAGATATCTACTTCTCAGGGACAACAATGGGAACCGGAATTCTTTAAATAAACAAAAGGGGGGAAAAACAATGTAAAATAACGTACAAAGTGACAAAGAACATCCCAACTGCATAATATTAATATAACAAATGACCCCAACCTCTTTCATTATCTGCGTGCAATTGTTCTTACCCAAGCTTACAATTGTGGGGAATCTATTCAATGTCATGTTGAGTTGTTTATAATTATATTATATGAAAAATGATGACCAAAATTCGTTATCTTTGATATTTTATCTTATGACCACATACAGTGCTAATACTAATTACATAGGTACCAGCAAAAGATTCATAGTAAATAGAAGTATTAATATCTGTTAGCTTGATATAGGTACAGAAGCTATTCAGAATAAGCAAACTACGTATGTCTAGGTCAAAACCAACATCACTTCCTGTTCCACTAGGCCAAACAACACAAACTGGGCTTAGGTCATGGTTGGAATATGTGGGGATTTGGGTAGAGACTCTAAGTCCATGGTAACAACTTCCCAATGCTCCAACAACCAACCCACAAAAAACCAAAAAACAAAACCAAAAAAAGACCTAAGGGACAAAAAAAAAAGCTCTGCAGCTACTTTTAATCTTTTCAGCATAAATACATAAAACTTCCATTACTACAATTTAGAAAAAAAATTTTAAAATCCAGAATCCAAACCCATCCAGCAAATCCTCCTAGTGCTTCACTTGGCAACTGAACCTTAGGATTGAGGCATCAGACATATAAGACAGAAATTAGAAAATAAGAAAATCCAAGGCGCAACTACTGAAACCAATAGCCATTTTATATTAACAGATATTTTAAAAAACACAAAAAAAAAAGAGGAGAGTGCAAACAATGCAAAAAAATAAAGTATTCATCATTCATCTTATTTCTCATCCCATCAGTGGTCCACATCAATTCAGTGCAATCAATTACTTCACAAAGATATCATAGAAGCAAAAAAGGCTGTTTCTACAAATGAATATTTCATTGATTTGGTCTCATAAGATGCCAGCAACCACCAACAAGATGAAAAATAAAAATAAAATATTTAAGACATGAGACTTGCACCTGTAGTTTCAAAACATTACCTACATTCTCAAGTTTGGCGTCTCATACAAAATTATAGTTTCAACACAGAAAAACCAACAATATTGCGTTATAAACTGTAGACAAGGCAAGGGTACTATAAAGAACAGACATTCATTAAATTGCCTTGTATGTATATTAATGCAATTCGATAGTTCATGCTTCACAACAAAGATGAATTACATTGTAAGCTAGACAACTCAAAATTTTATAGAAGGGTTCAAAAATCTTGTAACTGCACAACTTCAGCTTTTGAAACACAACTAAAATAATAATAATGCAAGAACTATGCAGGGAAATCCTACTCTTTTAAGTCCCAAAACATCACCTGTCAAAATGTGGAAAGCTTTCCATACTTTCTTTTGGTAAATGCAGGCAACTGATGGGTGAAGAACTTTCTGGTTTGGGAATTAAAGAAATACAAAATCTGGAAAACCAACTGGAGATGAGTTTGAAGGGTGTCCGCAAAAAGAAGGTATGAGAGATCAATTTAAATAAAAATCCCCTTTAAGCATAACCCTAACATGAACATTCATTTCCCTGCAGGATCAAATTTTAACTGATGAGATTAAAGAACTACACCAAAAGGTTTCCAGGGGTCTTGTGATGTTGCTTCAGAGTTTCAACTAAGGTCTCCATGCAAATTCTAACCAACTTCTATTGATATTGCAGGGAAATTTCATTCATGAAGAAAATGCACAACTCTACAAAAAGATAGACATCATCCACAAGGAAAATGCAGAACTAAAAAAGATGGTATTTGATCGAGAATCATATCATATATAATTATAGGATCTGTGATACATCTTTTCATAATATATATAAGCATGTCTTGAGGAAAAGCATGTGTGATCAACAAGCATGCACACACAAAAGAACTACTCCAAACAGATTTCACTCATGCATTAGGCCAGTGCTGTCTATTTAGAAGGTAGAAGTTTCCTGTTTTCTTCAGAAGCCTAAATATAAGTTTTGGATCATAGTTTTATGAAGCACGGAACATGAATGAAGAAAATGGGACATCCAATCCTTCGTACACTATCAGGAATGGATATGATTTACTTGCACCTATCTGTCTCCAGCTAAGCCAGCCACAGTCTCAATACAGTGAACAACCAGCCAAAACAATGAAACTGGGGTATTCACTCAAACAGATAATATAAAATATGCAGCTTGAATCTATACAATCTTCTCTTATAATTGTAAACTAACCACCTATAGTCTGTAGCAGATTACAGCTGCATAAGCCAAAGCCGCTTGACAATCAAGGATGGCTGTCTAACAACAAGCTGTCAACAACCAGGCCCTAGCATTAAAGAAAGTTTCTGCTAGTCAGAAATCGTACTCCAAATCTTCAACAACAGAACTACTATATTCAGCAGTATCATCAATGCAAATATGGTATGAGATGTGCTATCAAGAAGCATTACAGTTGCAATTAAGGATCAGACATACCAGCTGCCTGTAAATTTTACGCAATATGATATCATCAAATGTGCCTGCTGTTAATTTATACAATTTCTACATATTTTGTGATATATTGGATGGAATTTGGAATAACCACCATCAGTGTAAACCTCTAACAAGTTATCGCCATAGGAACAACAAGTATTCAGATTTTTTTTTTTAATTATTACTTTCTTTCTTATCTGATCCACAAAGAGTTAAAAATGAACAAAGGAAGAAGTTAAAAAATAGAATTCGTATTTATTTTAATTCCAAAACATGCTCTTAACAAGAAAACATGCGACTCAATATAAAAAAAAAAAAAAGAAGAATTAGAAGCTGTTTTGAGCTTCAAAATTCTTCACAATAACTCCTGAAGCAACTACTGGTAAGGAAAAAACAGAGGGTAACAAGATTTTGAATCCAGAACCTTGCATCAATCAACTTGAAATTTAGTCCCATAATTCTGAAGAAATTATTGAGCCTAAACTTGGGCATAAAGGAAATCTCACACATACAGGAACAGTTGCATGCTCAGCACATATCATACACGTATGTAGCTAACAGAATCCATCTACCACGTAATAGGAGAAACTTCATAACTCCCTCAAATATATTTACAAAGTCAAAGCATCTAAACATTCAGACCAGATTGTCAGTCAGCCATAAAATATGTAACATAAAATGCTTTACAAACACGAGAAAAATCTCCAACATATCACATATACCAAAGTTTATGCACTACAAGTGACAGAATAAAATTAATCATATCTTCTTTAGTGTGTGTGTGTGTGTGTAATGGATGACAGTCAGTATGACAGGTGGTGTTGTCAAATGCAGAGATATTTTTTCTCCTCTCATCTTAATTCAGATGAATCAGATACTAACACCACAATCTTGAAAGACTGCTTTCAGCTACAACTGCTAGCAACTGATTCCACCTTGCCAAGTATAAAATTATGCTATTCTACAGGCATGCAAGTTATATGGTTCTATAAAGGTTTCACGTTTCAAAAGTGTCTACATATTTAAGATATGCTAAATACTAGATCCAAACTTTTCATTCGTTAATCACACAGCCAAACACCCAATGGGTATAGACCCCTCAATCTGACTGTGATCCTTGTATTATGCTACTAAAGCAGCAGTTTGGGCCAGACAAAGAGGACGTTACCTTCTTAATTAAGAGGTATCTCAACTTCATGAACATTTCTTGTAATACATATCAGGCATTCAGAGCAGACATCTGGAGAGAATCAGAATCTCAATTATATGATCCATCAAGCCTGGATGGCTATAAAACTCTTCCCTAGAGAAACTAAGTTCAAGTGGGTGCAGTCACGTAAAGACTGTATAAGAGATGATTTTATCGAAGGAAATTCATAACATGAGTAAACCGATTGTTGTTATAAACCTATTTGTGGCAGCAACTAGGAGTCATGACTGTCAAACTTCAACCTCACTTGTTCCAACTACCCCCCCCCCCCAAAAAAATAAAAAATTTATACCCTGCAGCAAACCCTGCAAGTGTTGTGCTGTAATATTATTATTCCCAATCATATCTAGAGTGTGAGGTCTAGGAAAACAAATTCTAGATGAGCAGAATCTATGTACTACCAAACTGTAAATTCCAAGCCTCTAACTTTTTGTGGTGTTTTATAATTAATTACCTTGATTTTAAAAAGAGTTTAAGAAAAAAAAAAAGTATACCCAGAAAGGGAAGGAAGGAGCAAAGATTCATAACTTGTTAGCACTGCATATAAATGCAAATATGCTAAATATTCCATTGTGACATTTAATTGTATGACTACACATGGAATCTCAAGGATTTACAGCAGAAGTAGACAAAAAATAAAATTGAATTGTTTTTCAGTGCCAATTGCTTGACACAAAAATCCCCATGATTATCACCTTTTTCGGTAATAGAGGTGTGCTCTAAGTGCAAATGGTAGAATTTTCCCTAGTTCTATCAGATAAAACATTGCTCAAGTTTTGATAGCAACAACTAAACCCATGCACCAATATCTGAATGCTTGATTTGTTTGCAGGAATAGTCTAGTTGGATATTGTTAAGTATAATTCACCACCATTATGCCGCTTTAGGAAGGCAGTAGATGCCAGACATGGGTCAAGCAAAACTGGACTCAGCAAATCTAGACTTCTTTTGACCAGGCCCTGACTTACTTTTACGCTCATGAGCTGAGCTGGGGCAGTGCTTTAGCACTTGACCAAGTTCCATGCAGGCTTGTGCTTTATGCTGAAAGCATTGATTTTCCAAAGACACTGCCCCTTCTCACCTCCTGCCAACCATCTCAACTCTTATTACAGACAATGTTACAAAAACATGTAAACATATGGTGAATCTTGGGTCACAGTCGTTGCTTTGGTTGGATGTAAAATATGCATAGTAGTATACAAAGTTATATAAATCTCTTTTTGGGTAAAATACAAAGAGTTGAAGACTATTAGAAAGTAAAGAGTACAGAGGTAGAAAAGAAAGTATTCTTGAGGAGCGAAAAGCAGCAAACAGAACCAAGAATCAAGGAAAGAAATACATCCAGGCAAAAAAGCAATTCAATCCCTTTGAAAGACTGTGAAAGGAAGCTCATAAAAGGCACCATGAGCCTTGATCCACAATTCCACACAGATACAAAGAATATAAGTTTGTCCCAGAGAAAATGCCACAGCTGAAAGCACTGATAAAAATCCTAGCCTTATGCTCCAATTATAAACCCCTAATTGCTTTACACATCTCATATTGACCACACACTACTTAAGAATCTCAAGAATTCTTCAGAGTTTATTTAAGTCAAGTAAAACCCACAATATATCTACGCCGCATGAAACTAAAGAGCATATCATTAAAATTCCATTAAGCACTGTATCAATAATAACTCTCAGCATAGTTCTACATGGTCAGAGGACCTAAAATAATCATACTTTCCTTCCAGATCAGCACCACTTCCATATATCTACTATTTCTCAACTCGCTACGAGATATATCTTTCAACATTAAGTTACTGACAAATTGGGCCAGTAATTTAGATTCTAGACTAGGCTTCAAAAGCTCTATAAGTCCTACCTCTCCGAAACAGTTGTATGCTAAATGGGCTTAGGCCTTTGCATTCTGAATTGAGAAAAAACTTGATATCCTAGCCCATAAAATTGTATAGTCATATTATTTTCTGATTATAGCAGCTTATTAAATCATTGGAAGCTTCGGTCTACTTAAATCATAATCAAAAGATTGGTGTCCCTGAGGAAAAAAATAAAGGAGGCATTTAACCTTTCTACTTAAAGCTTCGGTCTACTTAAATCATAATCAAAAGATTGGTCCCAACTTATGGTCATGCTCTAACATGTAAGGAGGCATTTAACCTTTCTACTTAAAGTTCATTTTAAGAGCCCAAATGACATGATTTAAACATCTCTTTGATGACAGATTTGAAGTTCCTTTCTTTTTTTTTTTCTTTTTTATTTATTTATTTATTTATTTTTGATACAACAGTTTTGGATTTTATTTATGAGAGAATTTCCAAGAACTCCCGGGCAAGGAAGCAACTAGACAATGCTTTTCAATGAGGAAATCAAAATTCTGGGATAATGGAAAACTATAAAAGGAAAGAGTCACGTAGAATTTTCTTCTAAATATAAATTGCAAATCTCAAATTTGAAGACACTCATTATATATCTACCAGCATCGAGGTCTTGCAAAAAGAACACTGGTAAGCACAAATAACTATTCAACAGCTATGTAACAATATTCCACATACTCACCAGATGACTCATTTTTCTAAAATCAGTCCATACCATGTAGCTATCACAATTCACAAAAATAACCATACATGCTCATATTGTCACAACTAAAGGACTATTTAAATGTGTCTTGGTAAGAAAGACAACTATTAATGAGAAATAAGAAGTTGAACACTTGATCTGATTAACTTAAAAAAATGCCATGCGGAGCCCATGATTACATCAACAATCTAGCTTTCAAGAATTTATATTTATGCCATATTTTTTGCATAACCAACCAACACTTAGTACTCTATAATTATAAACAAGAGTGACCAACCCGTTACACCCTGTTGGAGATCACATGCTGTGCATATCCTGAACCCATGCCTTTCTTATTTATTATCTTTCCTCATTTGTATTCACTAGTCAACTATTTCTATTAGGTTTTTTTTGTTTTCGCCTTGATTTCCACTGTTTTTATCCTGTATTTTGAATTTATTTGATTGCCTAGAATCCTAGGGATTACAGGCTGATTATTTTGGCCTATTTTTGTCATCTTTGTAATTGTTTTCTGTGAAATAATAGGATAGAACCAAAGAACTCCATATCTCTGATCTTTCTTCTCAGAATTCTGGATGGTACTAGAGCTTGAAAAAGCCTGACACACCATGATCAACCTGCATGTTGAAGGCCAAAAAAGGCAGAGCACAACAACAAAGATGGCTGCTTCATCCCCAACGAGTTCATCCACTCCTATTGCCCCTGTCTCCCATGACTACTCCCTGATGTCATCCCCAATGAGTTCATCCACTCCTATCACCCGTCTCCCACAACTCCTCCCTGATGCTCCTCAATGGCCATCACTTGAATGGCAATAATTATCTCCAATGGTCATCAAGTGTCATGTTATTCATACAAGGAAGAGGCAAGGATGACTATCTCACTGAAGTTGCTGTCCCTCTCAATGTTACTGACCTTAAGTATTAGGTGTAGGTGGGCAAAAATAGAATGGTAATGTCATTGATCAACAACATGATAACCGAGATTGGGGAGAATTTTCTGTTATACCCCATGGCCAATGATATTTGGGAGGCAACAAAGAAAACTTATTCCTTAGTTAAAAACAGGGCTGTGCTATTTGAAATTAAAGGGTTCCTCCATGATTTCAGACAAGGTGAAATGGGAGTCACCAAGTACCACAATGTACTCACACAAAATTGGCAACAATTGGACCTCTATGAGACCCATCAGTGGCCCTATGTGGCTGATGCTACCTACTTCAAGCAACTCAGAGGAGAATCTACAAATTCCTTCTAGGCCCCAACTCAAGTTTTGAAGAAATTCAAGGAAGAACTGAGTCTTGATCCCTTAAATGAGCCCCCCCCCCCCCCTCCCTCTTTTTTCTTCTAAAGTCAAAAGGGAGGAGAACAGAAAAAGATAGATCTCTAGCACTCAAAACCCATCCATGATCTCTGAATCTTCTGCCCTTGTGGTGAAGGGCTCTCCCAGTCAAATGATCAAAAGCTGAAAAAGCAAGGAAGGCCGTGGTGTGAGCACTACAATAAGGCAGGTCGTATAAAGGATATTTGCTGGAAGTTACATGGGAGGCCAAACAATTTTAAAGGTGTTGTTTATTAGGAGATCTGACCCTTTTTACTCTCCTAACCATTGCCATTTATTGTCTGCCGTTTCTTCCCTTTTTTTTGGGGGGGGAGGGGGGTTTTAATCCGTGTATCTAGCTGTCCTTTTACTTCCTGATTTTAAGGGATTAAAAGTCAGCTCCTTTCCAATTGTTTCCTTTTTTATTTTTCCATGTAATCCTTTGTTTATTCCCCGTATTTTGTTTCCTTTTCTGCTCTCTGTTGTAATGGTTCATTGAAGCATTCTCCCTTAAATCTGTAGCCACTAGTTTATGAGAATATAAAGAATTGTTTTCAATGTCTTCCTCCCTTATTTTCCTCATTGTACCAGAGCCATGTCCCACCCTATTGTGTTTGGTTGAATGAGGACCCTAAATGCAGAAACAAGAGATCAGCAAAACACCTCTGCTTTAAACACCACCATTGGCAACCCTAATACTGCTAGGGATTCTTCCAGTGGTGCATTGCCCCAACAAGTCACCAGTGATAATTACTGGACATAGACCCAATGGAAATAATTACATATAGTGGCCTTCTAGTGTCCTCATGCATGTAAAGGATAAAGGAAAATATTGCTACCTCACTGAAGCCACACCTCAACCTAGTCACTCTCATCCAAAGTTCTTGGTCTAGGATGCAAAGAATAATATGGTGATGTCTTGGTTAATCAGTTCCATGACACTCAATATTGTGAAATTTTCATTCTCCTAAAAACCACCAAAGATATTTGGGAAGCTCCACAAGTGAAAATAACTGTGGAGTTATTTGAAGTTGGAGTGCTTCATGACTTGAGAGGCAAATGGAGTTAACCGTGATACAATATGCCTCTCGTCTCAACAACATTCGCAGCAACTTGATGTTTTTGACATAACTAATTGGAACTATAATGAAGATGCTGCTAATTATAGACAAATTGTTGAGAGGAAAAGGACCTTCAAGTTCCTATTTGGCCTTAATGACAAGTATGAAGAGGTGCTTGGTAGGTCCATGGGAATCAAGCATTTTCCTACTCTTCATAAAGCAATTTGAGAAGTAAAGATGAAGGAAAGCCGTAAGAAATTGCTCCATGGGACGAAAAATACCCAAACCAGTGTTGAACACACTGGCTTAGCTATCCGTGGCCCTCCAAGACAAAAAACTAGGCATACTAAAGAAAGGTGCTAGAAAATTCAAGGTAAGAGTTTGAAAGGCCAACCTAAGAGTGAAGCGAAGGGGTACAATGCTACAACAGGAACTACGCAATTGAGAGATCCTTCTCTCTTTAGCCGTGAGCAGCTTGACCATCTACAAAATTATTTGTAAGCCAAAATACCACTACCAATGAACCTGATAAGAACAATCATTACTCTGGGAATATTGCCCAAGTAGGTAAACTCTTTGCCTTGAGCACTAGCATGATAAATAATCATACATGGACAGTTGATTCAAGAACATCAGACCATATGACTGATGACTCATCTTTATTTGATCATGTTTACCCATGCACTACACCTTTAGAAGTGAAAGTTGCTTATGGAACACTTGCACATGTCTCAGGTTTAATAACATATTACTTACTCCTAAACAATGTGCTTTCAGTTCCTAGTCTTCAAATGCAATTCACTATCCATTAGTAAAGTCCTAAAAGATAATAATTGTATTGCTAACTTTGTGGATGGCAAAAACACCTTTTAGGATTTAGCATCAACAATGGGCAATGCTAAGAAAGTTGATGGTCTTTACCACATTGGCATGACTTGTCATAACAAAATTGGGTACAGTGTTAAAAATACTGATTCACTCCTATGGCATTATCACCTAGGACATCCTAATGTGCAATAAATGAAACGCTTGTATCCTGAACTATTCAATAAAGGATCTAATGATTTTGAATGTGAAATTTGCCTATTTGCTAAGCATACCAAATCCAATTATCAGCCACCAAGTTATACCTACTTACCCCTTCCAACTAATTCATAGTGACGTTTGGGGTCCTTCAAAAGTTCAAGGACATTTAGGGGTCAAATGGTTTATTACCCTAGATGACCACACTAGAGTGTGTGGGTATACTTAATGAAAGAAAAATTTGAGGTACCAACTACTTTTAAAAATTTCTACCATTTCATTCTACATCAATTTCAAACTCCTATTAAAATCAATTGCTCAAATAATGGCAAGGAATATTTAATAACTATCTCGGTACCTATTTGGTTGAAAATGGTATTCAACATCAAAGCTCTTGCATTTAAACCCCCCAACAAAATGGCCTCACTAGAGAAAAAATAGGCACCTTCCCGAGGTGGCTAGATCTCTCATGTTCACCAATCACGTTCTAAACTTTATGCGGCGAAGCCATTTTAACTTCAGCATACCTTCTTAATAGGATGCCCACTAAAGCTTTAAACAATCAAGTTCCTTGCACTTTCCTTCTCAAAGTGTCCCCACACACTCAAATTACCAACTCCTTACCCATCATTGTTTGAATGCACTGCATTTGTTCATTTGCACAGCACAAATAAATTTAACCCGAGGCCTATCAAATTTGTTTTTGTTGGGTATTCCCCAAACCAAAAAGCGTACAAATGTTTTCCTCCCACCTTAAGAAAATTTATCTCTAAAGGCGTCACTTTTTTTGAAAATCAACCTTATTTCTCTAAGGCATCTATTTAGGGGGTGAACATAAATTATCATAAGGAATGGAGCCTTTCTATTGATTCCCACATCCAACTCCATGACCTGGTACTGCTTCTACTGTTTCCACTCATTAGGAGGATAGAAATAGCAATGACAACAATCCCACTTCTGTTCTTGATGAGGCCGAAACTGACCATGGTCAAAATGAGAAAAATCAGAAGGATATTACCATCTATACTAGAAGGAAGAAGGCCCGTAAGATTGAGACCATTCCAAACCTTCAACAAAACTCCTCCTCTAATGCCAGTCCAAATGAAGACATTGACACAAGTCTAAGGTACAAGTATAGCTTCTCAACCTAATGATTTGGATTATGATTTAGATGTGCCCATTACATGGAGAAAGGGTTAAGAACCTGTAATATACACCTTATTGGGAATTTTATTGCCTATAATAAACTTTCATCATCTTACCAAGCTTTTATTGCTAAGATTTCCAATGAAAAGGTTCCTCAAAATATCCACGAAACTCTCAAACAAGAAAAGTGGAGACTTGCTGTCAACAAGGAAATGAATGCCGTTCAAAAGAATGGCACTTGGGATATTGTGGACCTTCCAAAGGGTAAGAAAGTGGTAGGATGCAAATGGATTTTCAACCTCAAGTACAATGCTAATGGAAACTTAAATAGATATAAAGTAAGATTGGTAGCAAAAAAGTTCACCCAAACCTAAAAGATTGATTACCAAGAAACCTTTGCTCATGTGGCCAAATTTAATTCCATAAAAACTTTATTATCTTTTGCTGCTAACCTTGATTGGCCTTTGTACCAACTTGATGTTAAAAACACCTTTGCAAATGGCAACCTAGAAGAAGATATCTACACGACCATAACTCCCAATTTTGACACTGGAAAATATAATAAAGTATGTAAGCTAAAATCTCTCTATGGCCTTAAACAATCTCATAGAGCATAGTTTAAAAGATTCACTATAACTGTCAAAAACCAAGGGTACACTCTAGGTCAAGCTAACCACACTATGTTCATTAACTTCTCTACTAATGGAAAAACTTCTATTCTTATTGTATATGTAGATGATATCATTGTCACAGGTGACTTTACTGAGATCTATAACCTAGAGAAGGCTCTTCTTGAACAATTTAAGGTCAAAGACCTTAGGACGTTAAAATATTTCCTTGGGATAGAAGTTACTAAGATCTAAGGAAGGCATTGTCATCTTCCAATTGAAGTACCTGCTGGATTCCTTAATAAGACTGCAATGTTGGGATGTAAATTAGCAAAGAACCCTATGGAAGCTAGCTACAAGGCAAAATTCATGCAAAATAGTACTCCTGTTGACACTAAAAGATACCAAAAACTAGTGGGCAAACTAATTTACCCAGCCCACATTAGGCCAACATAAACTTTTCTATCAGTGTTATCAATCAATTCATGAGTAAACCAACTAAAGTCCACCTCAACGCTACTTATAAGACCCTCAAATATTTAAAGATGACCTAGGCAAGGTATCTTCTTCGAGAAAAACTCTAAAAGAGATGTTGAAATATGTTGTGATGCAGATTGGACTGCGTCTACTAATGACAAAAGGTTTACCACTGGTTATTGCACCTTTGTTTAGGGAAATTTAGTCACATGAAGAAGTAAGAAACAATATGTGGTTGCAAGAAGTAGTATCAAGACTAATTATAGGGTATATGTGAAAGATTATGGATTCAAAGAATACTTAGAGAATTAAAAATTGTGACAAACCAATGAGAATCTTTTGTGACAATTTAGCTACTATCAATATAACAAAGAATCCCGTTCAATACGATAAAATCAAACATGTTGAAATGGACCACCATTTCTCACAAGAAAAATTGGATATTGGTCTATTCTCACTATCACTAAAGCTCTCACTAGGGTCAGGTTTCAAGAATTTAGAGTCAAGATGAAAATGATTAACATCTACTCTCCAGTTTGAGGGAGGGTGTTATTTATTATGAGATTTGAACCTATTTACTGTCATAACTGTTGCCATTTATTGTTGATTATTCTTGTATGCTGTTCAGACTTTTTTTTTTTCTTCAAAGGTGCCTTTGATTCATGATTTGGCTGTCCTTTTAATTCTTGATTTTAAGGGATTAAAAGTCATCTCTTTTCCATTTGGGCCCTTTTTTATTTTTCCGTGTAATCCTCTATTTATTCCATGTATTTTGTTTCCTTTTTTGCTCTCTCTTGTAACGGCTCATTGGAGCCTTCTCCCTAAAATCTGTAGCCACTGGTTTATACGAATATAGAGAATTGTTTTCAGCATCTCCCTCCCTTATTTTCTTCAAAAGAAAAGCCAAGGCAAGAGACCTGTGGCTAAATGGTGAGTAGTGATGAAAAGATGCAACCTGAAACCACTTTATTCAACAAGGAACAACTTGAATTGTTGCAGCGAATAATTGGCAATCATGGTCACTCTGAAAAAATTGTGGATGCTGGTATTGTTACATAATCATGTTTAACTCTTACACGGCCTTAAGCTCTTCAAGTTCAGAGAAATAATAAATGGGTGGTTAATTCTAGGGACATTGATCATATGACAGGCAATATTTCTTGTCTTGACCATTTTGTTCCTCGCAATGATGAATTAGCAATCAAAGTAGCTAATGGTTCCCTTTCCAAAGCTATTGGAGTTGGTACTGTAAAATTGACTAACTCTTTGATACCTAAGAATGTTCTCTTGGTTCACAATTTGGCTTGGAATTTACTATCCATATGTAAAATAGCCAAAGATCTAAATCACACTACTAAATTCTTTTCTAATGTCTGTAAATTTGAGGACTTGGAGTCGGGGAAAATGATTGAGAGTGCTGAAAAGGGTGCAGGTCTCTGTCTCATTCAAGGAGATGACAAGTTAAGCAAAGTAGCTCTCTCTGTTAAGACTGATCTGCGATGTTATTATAGATTGGGTCATCCCAACTTTGAATATTTGAGAAAGATGCACCCACCTTTATTCAATAAAATTCTCCTTTTTTTTTTAAATTGTTAAATGTGCCAATTTTCTAAGCATGTTAAATCTTTTTACCCTACTCATAATCACTCTTCTCCCAAACCTTTTGCTCTTGTCCATAGTAATGTGTGGGGATCTTTAAAAAGTAAAACTATTACTTGAGCTAAATGGTTTTGGCATTCATTGATGATCACAAAGACTCACCTGAACATATCTTATGAAGAAAAATCTAAAGCACATCATATATTTAAAACTTTCCACTCCCTCAACATAATCATTTTCACAACATCATCCAAGTTTTTAGAACTAATAATGGGAGGGAATTTTTTAACACTGTGCTAGGTGATTACCTAAGTGGACAAGGTATAATCCATCAAAGCTTGCGTTGGCAGTCCTCAACAAAATCGGGTCTTTGAAAGAAAGAATAAGCATCTTCTTAAAGTAACTAGATCAATCATTAATGCCTTAAGTGTGCCAAAATGTTATTAGGGGAAGCTATTCTTACTGCCACCTACTTCATAAATAGGCTTCCCTCAAAAACATTGAAATTTACTACTCCTTGTGACCAAAGTCTTACCCTGTTACCCAAAAAAATTTCCACATTAACCCCAAAAATTCTTGGTTGCAATTGTTCACCTTTACAATAGAGGTATATTTGACCCTACATCTATCAAGTGTGTGTTCCTTGGCTACTTTCCTATTAAAAAAGAAAAATGATTACAAGTGATCCCCCTCCCCCCCCAATACTTCATATCACCACCATAGATGTGACATTTTTTAGACCCAAACTCACTTCCATGAAACTCCCATTCATGGGAAGAGTCATGAAGAATGAGATTTTCTTCATACCTATGCCCCTACTACACCAAGTATTGACCTCAGCAGTCAGCCTGAATCCACTATTGTTGCTATACTCAAGAGGCCTAAACTTCCTATTGTTGTGACTATCGTTGTTGTTCCTAGACGTACTTCATCCATAACTGAACAAGGGCCTTTAAGTAAGCCTAAAACCAATCAATTGAGGAGAATACAAGTCAAAAACAGAGAGTTATAGGTTTACTCGAGATGGAGGAAAATAAATGAGGTAGAACTCAACACACTTCAAGGACAGCATCAAATACCCCCTCCAAGTCTAGGTACTGATGATGCTGAAATTAGATGTTCCTATGGCCTTGAGGAAAGGAACTAGGTCTTGTACTCTTTATCTTATTGGCAACTATGTATCTTATGACAAACTATCCAGAAATTTTAGGGCTTTCATTACTAATGTTTTTCATGAGAAAACACCTTAAAATATTGATGATGCTTTGCAAAAAGCTTAATGGAGGGGGGCAATTCAAAAGGAAATGAATGGTTTGGAAAACAATGGGACCTGGGAGATAACTAATCTTCCCGAAGGAAAAAAACCAGGAGGGTGTAAATGTATCTTTGCTATTAAATAACATATAGATGGGAGCTTCAATCGCCATAAGGCAAAGTTAGTTGTCAAAGGGTTTGCTCAAATGCATAGTGTGGACTACGAGGAAATGTTTGCTCCTGTAGCCAAGTTCTACACCATTGAAGTTCTTCTCTCACTGGCTGCCAACTTGTATTAGCCTCTTCACCTACTTGATGTAAAAATGCCTTTTTGAATTGTGATCTGGATGAAGAGTACATGGAGATTCCGCTTGAGTTTGAGACAGAAGGCAATAAGAAAAGGGTTTGCAGACTTCATAAGTCTTTGTATGGCTTCAAACAATCTCCCAAAGCTTGGTTTGATAAGATTACCAAGGCTATTAGAAGTTAAAAGTTATGGGTATACTCAGACAATTTGACCATACTCTCTCTACAAAGTTTTCCTCTAATGGTAAATTGGCTACCTTGATTGTTTATATTGATGATATTATAATTATTGGTGACTTTGAAAAGGAAATCAGGAAGATGAAAATTCTCCTACTAAAGAATTTGAAATCAAAATGCTTGGTGACCTAAGATATTTCTTAGAAATGGAAATGACTCGCTCAAAGAAAGGTTTTGTTGTTTCCCAAAGGAAATACAAACTAGAACTTTTAGAGGAAACAAGAATGCTTAGGTGTAAGCCAGCTAAGATTCCTATGGAAACCACTTATAAATAGTGGTTCAAGCAAGGAAGTCCTCTTGTGGACATTGAGAAATATCAGAAGCTAGACCAAACATTAGCTTCCCAATTAGTGTAGTTACTAGTTAGTTATATATGAACAAACCCACTGAGGAGCATATGGAGGCAGTGCACAAGATCTTAAGGTATTTTAAGATGAGCAAGAGAATTCACTTTAAGGGAAGTGACAGAAGCATTGAGGTGATTGGGCTAGCTGCATTACTAACAAAAGTTCTACTACTAGGAATTGTACATAAAAAAAAACAATTTATTGTTGCCAAAAGCAGTGCTGGAGTACAAGACATCAGCGTAAGGTATTTGTGAAGGATTATGGCTGAAAAGGCTTCTCAGGGAACTCAAGAATTCCTAGAGAGGTTCCTATGAAAGCTCTTCGTAACAATATTGCTATTATAAGTATTGTCAAGAACTTTGTACATCATGATAGAACAAAGCTAGACAAGCATTTAATCAATAAGAAGCTTCATTTTAGAGTGTTTGAGCTTAACCATACTCCCACTCAATTTCAAGTGGCTGCTCTACTGACAAAGGTAGTGTCACTAGTGAAGTTTGAAAGCTTATGCAGCAAGTTGGGAATGATTGATTTCTATTCTCCAACTTGAGGAGTGCTCGAGATCACATACTGTGCATATCCTGAACCCGTGCCTTTCTTATCTATTTTCTTTCCTTGTTCATGTTAGTTAGTCAACTAATTCTGTTTGGTTTTTATTCTCCTTGATTTCCGCTGCTTTTATCATGTATTTTGAATTTATTTGATCGCCTTGAATCTTGAGATTATAGGCTCACTATTGTGGCCTATTTTTATCTTTGTAATCGTTTTCTATGAAAAAATACAATAGAAGGAATTCTACACAACCTAAATGTAACATCGGCCCATTGAGATCAATGGAAAAATGAAATTCAGTTGAAACTATATACTTTCATAAGTGTGAAAAGTTGACGGGCATGCATTATAATGCATGCTGACCAATAACCAGAGAAAATGTAGGTCACAAGAAAGCCCAGTCATATTGAATTAATATATCCTAAAGCATCCTACGAAAAAATATTCAATCCAATATATCACTCAATATGTATAACGTCTTTTATGCTGTCCTTTTAATATCCCACTTCATGCTATAACTGCTCAGTGAGATGATCCATAAGTATGGCAAACATTTTAGAGTAGTTTGGCAACCTTCCTTTCTCCCATAAATGACATAGTTCTAAATAAAATCGCATAGCCTTATAGTTAGGAAATTGCAACAACCATTTATAACCTTTTTGTAATTTTGACTGTGCAGCCAAGCTGAGGACAATACTTTTAAACATCATACACCTTTTCTGGATTTGAATTAAAGCGGAACAAAAGAGTATTAATTGTTGATCAATTAAAAAAAAAAAAACTAGCTATGGTGATAATTAATTTATCTAGGAATTTAAATAGGTGATATGATGAAATAAATTATAAATATTTAGTTCAATATGAACACTTCAACAGTATAACACTACGATTCATCTGTGTTTCCAGACAGAATGCAGGATAAATACCCAAGTTCAGCCGGCAATCATATGCAGAAGATAAATTCAATCAGACTATGCACACTGACTGATGTCCAACATCAAATGCAGAAAAATATAAATAATATCCATATATTACCTTAAACCAAGTTATACATAAAAAAAATTCAATCCAATATATCACTCAGTATGTATAACATCTTTTATGCTATCAAACATTTCAGAGTAGTTTAATAATCTTCCTTTCTCCTGTAAACGAGATAGTTCTGAATAAAATTGCATACCTTTATAGTTGGGAAATTGCGACAAACATTTATAACCCTCTAGTAATTCTGACTCTGCAGCCAAGCTGAGGACAACACTTATAAACATCATACACCTTTTCTGGATTTGAATAAGAGGGGAACAAAAGAGTATTAATTGTTAATCAATAAATAAAAAAGTAACTACATATGGTGATAATTGATTTGTGTATGAATTTAAATATGATGAAATAAATTCTAAATATTTAATTGAATATGAACACTTCAATGGCACAACACTACAATTTATCTGTATTTCCATACAGAATGCAGGATAAATACCCAGGTCATTTGACAATCACAAGCACAAGATAAATTAAACCAGACTATAAGCACTTATTGATGACCAAGATCAAAGGCAAGAACATAAATAATATCCATATACTACCAAAAACAAATAGTTATACTTAATTTAAAAAGATGTCATTAGCAAGAAAAATCACAAAGTAAACATGTTTTTCATTGAGCTTTTCAAGTCCTGAGGTCCATTTTAGAATGTCTAGTGAAACTAGACAATTTGCTATGGTACCATACCAAGGTTGTCCATAAGAGCTGACGTTTGTGCTGGTAACACCCCTTCTAGTAATTGAATAACTAAAATGCATCGTTGGTCATATTATATTTTACCTTTACAACAATGATAAGAAATCCAATTGTATATAGGGGAAAAACAACCATCACCAACAAAAAAAGGAAAAGCCAAACAAGAATATCAATGACATCCATTAACATATAAAAATTTCTCAGGTAAAGGAAAATATATTCTAATTTATTTCTTTCTACAATACAAGCTAGTTTTGCAGAGTTCAAAATTTTTTTGTCAGGAATCAAATTTGAACCTTAATATCTTATGAAACATCAGAATTGGAAGGTTGAAAGCGAAAGTCCTAAGATACATTGGAAACATGATTTTTTTTCTTTTTTTGGGGCTCCATGTGGATTCTGAAATCAGCACAACAATCATATATATTTAATAAAAAGGAGGATCTTTAATCAAAGATGGGACAATTTAAATCCAATCAATATTCAGTTCTCCATGTCTTTCTTGCCAATTTTATAGAATAAAGGCTTATCATTTACAGCTTGCAAGGGTTGAATTCTACTTCTAAACATAAACTACAGTTCAAATCAGACTTAAGTTTAAAAAAACATAAAGGGGGAGACAGGTTAATTAATGTGTCTGGAACCGTTATACTTATATTGTCGCATTCTCATATACATTTTAATGGTTTATAGTTTCTACATTTCTACTTGCAATCAATTATTTCAAGCCAGAAAAATTGGCATGTCTAGGTCACAAGATTGATTCAGGAATGGATGAGTTGTGATTAAAGAGAGTTATCAGCTTGCTTCATATTTTGCTTGTAGAAATCTACAGTGTGCACTCATGTTTGTAGGAAATCATAATATAACCAAGAACAAAAGTGAAATTTAGCAAGGACATTGTTATATTAGGGCTTTATTGATCCTTCTTTTCATTCTATGAATTCTTTCCAGCCATCAATGACACTAAGCTTCAACATTAAGTCTCAATTTGTAGAGAATTTTTAGAGGGCAAGAATGTAAATTACACACTTGAAATAAAGAATTTTTTTGTTCTTCGTTTTTTTTCCCCAAGCTTGGGAGAGCCAAGGAGACATGTAGGTCCACCCTAGCATGTACCATGAATAAAAGAGAATAAAACAAAGATTTATTGACTAACTAGATGATCAGCCGTGTACTTGACATATGATAATATAACATGTCATCTGCAACACCGCATAGATACTCCATATGAGTAAGTATAAAAATTCTGACTACATTTTCATTAAAGGAATATAAAATGTAAGAGAAAAGAATGTCTGGCTTGCTAAATTAGTGTTAATATTTCCTTATGATTTTAACTAAATTATTTTAGTGTGAGGCACACTGGATACTAACAGAACGCTATTGACTTATGTACCAAATTATTGACAAAATTTTACAAAAAAATCCTTGTACCTTTAAGGATTAAAATGACCAATCACAGAAAACCTACCCAGCACCATATTACGAAAAATTACCACTTAAACAACATCAAAAGTGCCTTTCTCCAACCTCAAATGAAGAGGATCATTCACCACTGCTCTAAGTGAAACGCATATGTTCCAAAAGAAAGAAAAAGAAAAAAAAAATCCTTGTCCTCAGATACTTCACACTTAAAAGCTTTATTAATACCAAACATTACATGTTATTAGGCATAGAGAAGCACAACTAATTCTAGGATATTACTTTTGGCTATGAGCTAGATCATTGGCAAAATATAAGAACCAAAGCTTTATATTATTTCCCCTTTTAAAAAGTAAAAAATCGAAAGAACAATTAATTATTAATACTTTGACTTAGTGAACAAGTGCATACGTTTCCTCAAAAAGTATGACCATCTGAATCATAACTGGTCTGAAAATTATCCATCAGGTGGATACACCAAAATCATGTTTGACTCACTATACCAGGTATATTTTCTCATAATTATGATGCAAATTTTTCAATTGAAATATAGTGCCATATACCTTTTGACTCTTGCCCTAGAAACCATGAATATTAACATGGACACAAGACACGACACTAGCACAACATGGCAACATGACAAAATCTGAAGTGGCTACATATAATTTTAAGTGTTATGTAGTGTTGTGTCATGTTTTGTCTAATTCAAGTGTCCGACATGGACATGGCTCCTTTTTTTTTTTAAGTGTTTGTGCTTCTTTTGCATCAAGTTATTCAGAAATTTTCAGCATGAAATCCTCATTCTTAGAAGGTTTGTAGGAACTATATTGAGATGTCTAATCTAACATAATTAAAAATTAGCATTCAGATAAAAATAAACAACACATGGCTCTAAATACAAACGAAGAAGATTAGTGGCCACTGTTCTCAGTGAAATTTGTGTGCATGAATATGATAATTATTCAATTCTTAATCTAGCGAATAAGATCCATGTTCTCAAATCAACACTCCACCTAAACAAGCTTTACTAGTGAACCATTACAAAACAAAAAACAAATCGGTCTTCTCATAGGTGACATCCAACAGCATCCACTTTTGTTAATAAATAGCAGAACTGCTTGATCCAATAAATTGCCATTAACCTCAACATATATAATTGTCCTGCCACTAGAAAGCAGCTAATAACAGTGCAAACAAATAGTAGATCAACCTACCAAAATACAATCATGATGCACCACAGAATAGACGGAAGAAAAAATTATAGTAAATCTTACCTACGATACCTTCTTGCACTTGAAAACAAAAACACTCTCCCTACAACATAAAGCCAAAATACTCTCATAAAGCAGAAATTGAAAAAACAAATCACCCTTCTAGTACCATTATTCCCCAACCAGTTTCACATAGTACGCATTTAATTAAAAAACAAAAGCACACCTTCACCACCATAAGTATAAAGCAACAAGAAAAGAAATATCAGTGCTGCCTATTGAATATCAAGAAGCCAGATCGATCTCCAATGTTTCTCCGCCTCATTTTACATTATATGCAAGCGAATCAGTACACGCGAAGCTCAGCGTGAAAAGTCGCAGTCAGCAAAAGAAGTAGAAGCCGCTGCGAACGCACAGAAGAGGAACGGAGCACGAAGAAGAGAACAAGGGAGACCAAGAGAACCGTTCATTCTTTCAGTGAATGATCGAATGTAACCAGAAGCAGTCAGAGTACTACAAAAATAGCCACGTCCTAGAGAGAGAAGAGAATATCTATGTGTAAAAGAGGATTCAATACCTGGTTCCGCGTTTAACTGGACAGCTGCCCGTTGGGGGGCAGAAGAGGGTAAAACTGTAAATTGGATCCATTCTGGGGATTACTACCCGCAGCCCAGACCCCATCACTAGAATGATGACCGTTAAGGGGAATTGACAAAGGGTAGTCGTTGGCTGACGTGTCCAGCAGTAATCAGTTATAATTTGGACATTTTTATTCATGGTTCGTACCCTAGAAAGCTTCTTTTACGAAAAATATGTTTCAGTTTTTTTTTATTAAATATGTCCCAAAATTTCTATTTGTTAATCAAAATATCAAAATAAAAAATCTCAAAATACATATAGTACTAACAAAATTTTATTATTATCATTATTTTTTGGGCATTAAAAAATGTACTAAAATGGTAAAGTTGAGAAAGGAAATTACAGCCCAGAGTAATACTTCAATAAACTCATTTAATTATTATCAAAAATAAATAAATAAACTCATTCAATAGCCTTACTTGTATCAACTCGGTGTCGCGCATGTCCACAATGATTTCTAAGTAGAAATTCCAACAGCCCTTAGCCGTGAGTGGGAAATTGACTGTCTGATCATCCTGAACCATACCTCCCTATCTTATGTCTATCTGGATTGCCTTTGGAATGATTGTCTGCATATAGTTCCTATTAACTTGGAGGATAATTAAGGATATAAATTTCAAAGGAAATTGTGTTTCATTCTCAAAGATAACCATATATGCTCCAATAAACAATAGTTACCTCTTCGAAAGACCCAATCCCTGTATCAACCTAAGGTCGTATATAGATCAGTTAAGTCCAAACCAAACAGCCCCGGAGAAAAGGCATTGGATGAACAGGTGGTCCAAATTTTCCTTCATCCCACATTTAAAAGGACATTCTAAACTGGACCTTATATTTACTGTGTCACTCTCTCACTCACATAAAAGCCTTGTGGACATATGAAAATCTAGACTAAACTCTTATATGTCCTAATGCAGCAGGACCTATATGGAAAACTGTACCTTTTTCAAGTTGGACAGTTGAAAATGAAAAATTAATCCCGCTTAGCAGTGTTCGATAGTTCCCACTAGATACTGATCATGTTCCAGAGGGAATAGAATGGTTGATTTATCGATCTTGTCGAACAACTGAGGAATGGTCTATCATATGGAATAGTCCAAATTCTTTCATATTTAAGAAACCCTGATGTGGAAAAGAGTAACACACTAAATGTAAAGCTCACACAAATGGATTCCACTGGACCCCAATAATCCTATATAAATGATAACTATGTCAATTAGAGGGTAATTTGCTCTATATTTATCTCATCTTTTGATTTAATAGCATAACAAACTTTTGCCCCTACCTAGCTTGCCTCAAAAGATTTATGTTGGCCACTTGCCAAAGATTGAAGGTGTTTAGGCTAGGTCAATTGAATAAAGGATGAGGAAGGGACAGACAATCATCCTGTAGGCTGATTATCTTTTAGAAAGAGAAACCATATTGAATAAATTAATGATTTAATATTTAAATTTCTTTTCCAGATTTAATTTTCTAAAAATAAAATTTCTCGATTTAATCTTTCAAATTTTTTTAATAATCAAAGTGGTCCTTCGTCAAAAAAATCATAGTCATTTAACAAATTAGCTTACGTATAACATAAATAGAATCTAACATGATCATTAACTAATAATATAAATTACTTCAGGTGTTTTAACTAATGAAACAAATAACTTCAGGTGTTTGAACTCTTTAAACAACACCATTCTGTTCAATTAGTTAAATAAACTTTTTACATGTGAGGTTGATTCATGGAAGTTTTGGGTTTGTCTAGCAGATTCATAAAAGTAGCCAACATGTTTATAGAACTGTCTACGGTTTTTTAGCATGTTCATAGAATTTTTCTTTCCTAATTGAAATCATCAAGTGAAATTTCTTAAATAACAATTGAAAGTGTAACACCCCAAAATTAATTAAGAATGATTATAATTAATTAGGGAGTAATATGGGTTTAATTAGAAGCATTAAATTCAGTCTTATAATTTATTTAATTATTGATTTGGATTAAGTGTAGGAGCCCAATCTTTATCTTAGGAAGATCCAATTCTATTTCTTAGAAGCCCATTGTGCAGACCCAAATGTTAATAAATCTTTTTTCAGCTTAATCTAACTCTTATCTACCTCTTGTAATCCTAGAATCCATGACCTAACAAGCATAAAACTAAACCTATTTAGAATTGGACCTTTGGGTCTGCCAAGACCCAAACTTCAACCCTAAATCCTTAGTAGCCCTTTTGCCATTCTACAGAAAACAAAACACACAAGAGACATAAGCATTTTCAAAGATTTAAGGTGAAGGCTAAGGTTCTTGGCATAAATTCACCATTTCTCACTTTTAGAGTCAAAATCAACTTAGGTGATTGTTATACAACTTAATTTTTTTTTTCTCTTTAATTTGACCCAATTGGTTTCTCATTTGGAGCATTTTCACCACACCCAAAATCTAATATGGATAATTTGATATTTTCTTGGAGGATTTTCAAAAGTTGAGATTAAGAGGAATAGTGGAAAAATGTAAACTCATTTTGATGTATTTTTTATTGGTTTAAGACCCCCATAGTTGATTTGTAGTATGGGTATTAATTTTGTATGAATTTTCTTGAGATTTAGGGTGATACTCTAAAGTTACTGGTAGAAGAAACATCCAATCCGAATTTTGTTCTTATAGTGGTTGGGTATATGTCCTCTAAATAACTATTAGTAGTTTAATTCTTTAAGTATTAGGTTGACGCTGTAATTGATGAATAGAAATGGTAATAGTTTGATTTTGTATTTATAGGCTGAGGTAGCATTGTTGTTGGCTCTCAAGAAATTGTCTACAAATGAGGTAATCGAGATTAATGTTAAATTTCATGCATATATCTACTTTAATTTTATATATATTATACATGAATGATTTTGAAATGCATAATAAATAGTTGGCTATCTGATATATTGTGTTTGGATCTTATAAGTTTATGGTAGAGTTATAGTGCGGTTGCCACCCGTGCATTGTACTTTAATTGGGCATCAGGTTGTGATAAAACTTTTATATGCACTAAGTCTAAGTTGTGCTTATTAAGGGAGTTAGTGCCGTGGATGAGCCTCTCTCGATGTTAATAGCTTTTAACATTTTGAAATGTAATTACTAGTATAGAATAGTAGTCACTGATAATCCAATTATTTTATTTACTGATATAACTATTATTTTTTATACTTATTTGATTAATTGCATATATGTTAATTAAATTAGAATATATCAATTGCCTTTGATTACTGAAATTTGCATTTCACCCCATTTCATGAGCTAACTATTTTAGGTGAAGGTCCTTTGAGTAAGGATAAAGGAAAACCAGTAGATGAACAATTATGAACTAAGACCATGTATGGAAAGTTCTATACTTGAATGGATCTAATCTAAGATAGATGCTAATTTTTGTTATTCACTTGTATAGCATCATCATCATATCATCATGTTGCCATGTGTAGGTATTTTGGGTTTTGGTAAACATTGATGTAACTAATAAGGAGTTAGGCTTTTTACAATTTGGTGTCTAATGTATGCATTGGTATATATCTTATATGAAATCTTGTTAGATGGATATATATATATATATAACTTATTTCTTGGAAGTACGTTTTAGTATTATCATGAATGATAATGTTAGTAGATTATGAATCCTTTTGCTGTCATTAACTCATAAATCTGCTGATGTATGAAAGTTTGATGAATAAAAATTAACACCTAAACTTTTATTTGGCAATTAGAGACCTGCTGAGTACATTAGGTAGATGAATGCCATTAAATTCATACAAATTAAGGTAAAATAGCCTTAAAGTGTTACTAGAGGGAGAGTTGGAGTATATGGGACGAAACTTAGAAAGAAATTGTGCTGAAGAGGGTCACGCTACGGCCAAAATAGGCTGAGTTGTGGCCAGGTGTCAGGCAAAGGCAAGGAGCGCCACGGCATAAGGTGTCTCACTACGGTACAAAACGAAAAAGTTGCCTAGGGAGAATAACAGAGAGCAACCTCACCGCAACGCAAAATTTTCAACCGCAGCACAAGTCGAGAGAATCAAATGATAAGTGTTTCTGTAGCTACTTTTGCTGCGACGCAGGTATAGCCCGCCATGGAGCGAATCGAAAAATTTTCTATAATAGGTTTCGGGACATTTTTCCACCGCGATAAGAATTGCAAAACATGAACAGTAAATCCCCGAGAGCACTCCACCAAAATGCGAAAAACCCAAGCCATTACGTAAGGTACGAAATTTCAATTTTGAATTACAATAGCCAACTTAAGTTGCAACGAGGAAGGCTCCAGTCGCGACAAAAGTTCCCAAACTCTTATTTTTAATTTAAAAACCTTGAATTTCACTTTATTAAGGTTATATAATGACTTGGGAATATTTATAAGAAATTTTTGTGAATTCAAATCAATAACAAGATGATTCAAAGATCTTAAATGATAACTATGATCACTTGTAGATTTGATTAATTGTGGTTGTTTAGCTAATGACCCTAATAACATCAAGATTCAAATTTTTCTCACTTTCTCCTATTATAATTAATTATAATAACTTTAGACCTTAATTTGCGATTACTAATCATGTTATTAAGTCAAATGATGACAATTAAGAATTATAGTCATTACAAAGAGTGTATATTAAATTTTCCTTTTCTTAATACATGTGTATAATAAAATTTTACTTCTCAAAACTATATTATTGTTTATATTTATCACTACTAACAAGCATAGTTTAAAATCGTGTGCATTGCACGTGTTATTGGCTAATTGTTTTATAATTCTACCAAAGGTTCAAGCTGTACCAAGGATGACAAATTAATGATTATACTAGCTTATTCAACTAAAATAGTTTATATCACAATCAATCATACAACATTACTTGCCCAAATTTTCAAACAATTCTGGCATTATCTATAAGGTGCTAAATTGAAAAATTAAATAAATAAAGCCTTATCCCCTTTGATTTTACGTTAAGGTTACTATTTTGGTAGAAAATGAAATTTTTATGCAATTTTTTTTTCAAAATTCATTAAAAAGTTCTATTATTTGTTTGATTACAAATATTTTTCATAAGAAAATACTTAAATATACTTTTGGTCATTTCAATTTCATAAATTTTAATTTAATCCTTCTAGTTTGAAAACAAACATTATTGTTTTCCTATCTTTTAAAATGATCCAAAAAATTTTCCTCTCTTTGGTAATCTATCCAAATTTAACACTAAAAATTTTGTTGACATAAACATTATTCATTTACTTGATACTGGTAACTAACATTTAGATTAGACATTTAAATCACCATATTGGTTAATTTAGGATTAAATTTTGTATAGAACTGTAACAAAGAGGCAATCAGATTGTTTTAGAAAATAAAAAGGCAACATTGCCCATTTTAGAATTAGTGCGACTGAATTAAGTTTTTATAAAACTAAAAAGAACTAAAAATACTTTTAAAAAATTATCTATTATCTGCATTACTTAAAAAAAGGAAAAATGAAAGTGACAAGTAGGTGGACATCGGCAGTGTGGTAATGGATGGCGGTGGTGCAACAAGACATGAACATGACCAAGTTGAGTTATTGCTTTCACTATAAAAGAAAATTTGTTCCAAACTTGGATCTTAATCTTCGCATTTTAAAATGACAAAAAATTTGTATATAATCCTTTATATTTTTGTTATTATGTTTTCTAATTAAAAGATAATAAATATATAAATTTCTAATAATAATATAATAAATATATAATTTTTACAAATAATAGAATAATTCTCTAATCAAACTATATATTTATCAACTTATTATTAAAAAACTTTACAAACCTCATATTTTAATTGAAAATTTTGTCGAAAAGCATATTAAGAACTCCATTTAAATCTACTTTTTCTAAAACTGTTATTTTGGCATGAATTGAAGAGCCTACGTCCAAGATTAGGCTCTTCAAAATTTTATTTGGATCAATTCTCAATCAGAATATAAAGTTGAAAAGTTATGTTCTTAGTTCAAACTTAAATATCTCTTAGTTTAAAATCTTTTTAATCAACCTAAATAAATATATTCAATTTCAAGTTTAGGGCTCAACCTTGCCCGTTTTCAAAATCAATGTTTGGGTCCAAACTCAGCACACCATAAAAGGGGCAATTTTTACATATGCTTTGTACTCATATCATTTATACACTTAATGGTTCAATTTTATTCTGTATATAAACCCCATTTATACTACACATAAATTTTATATATACAAATTCAATTCTAACCATTAATTTTTTTAGATTCACCATGAATCAAATGTACCTAAAAAAATTTCACATAGGAGATGACAATAACAATATCCAGCATTAATTGGCGAGTAGTACTGAGTCGAATTAAACATGATTTTTTGACTTATTTCAAAAAATAAAAATAAAAATTAGAGTAGAATTCAGATAACCAAAAAAACAGTTTTCAAAAAAGAAATGAAAGAAATTTAGAGAGTAAAAGTAGGATAATTCAAAAAGAAAAAAGTTTTCGAAAACGAATTCTTTTCTATCAAAATTTCTTTGCGTCAAAAAAAAAAATTCTTTAAAAATTATTTTTACAAAACAATCGGAGCCCTAGAGACTATCCTTAAGTCGTGGGCACGCAAGATTGTCTGTTGCGAATACCACCATCCACCGTCCAATGTCATCTGGTAGTTTAGACATTTCCTTTTGTTATCTTGTACTCCGAAATTTTGCGACGGCTTACTCTGTTAATACAAAATTATTTACTTACGTTAAATCTTAAGCAAAAAAATTCTAAAATTTCAGCTTCTTTCCTCAAATTTCTCTAGGTACGTTCGTTGTATGTAACCCTTTATTATTATTAGTATTATTATTATTTGACACCTTTTTATTGTAAAGTCCTACCCAAAATAACCTAAGTCATATAAAAATATAATCCCTTGCTCTTAGGCAAAATAAAAGTGAAGCGTTGGAAATTTTTGTGCCTCACAAATTCACAATGACTTATGTATAATGGCAAGGATTCTGGCCCCAAAAAAAAAAAAAAGGATAATGGCAAGAAATTATAGGCACTTCGACTAATTAAGTTATCAATGCCAACACAAAAATACAACAAATATAAATATAATACACCTTGAAAGAAAAAATCATGTTGGACTCACTAACCAAGTCCTATAGCATTGTATTCTTATACAATTTTAGCCTTCAGTCACCATATAATTGGTAAATTTTCCCCACAAATTAAATATTCCTCATTGCTTTGGGGTTTGAAATGACAAAATAATTACCAAAAAAACATCAATTTAACATTACATTTATAGAAATATTAAATTTAGTTTTTCACAAATAGAATATTTCTCAATTTAATCCCCTATAAAATTACCTCCTTAATTTGATTCTTCATAAATAAGATATTTATATATTTAATCCCTTATAGAATTGCATTTTAAATTTGGTTCCTTCCTCACAAATAGATTTTTTTTAATATAATCCCTCACAAAATAAAATTGTTATAATTAATATCCCTCTATCAAACTAATAAATGACATTTACTATAAATTGATATAAGGACATTATTTATAACATATAAAATAAATATATTACATATCATCATATTTATTAATTTTATTTACAATATATAAATAGAAAGATATTATTGCTAACAATTTTATTTGTATAAGGATTCAAATTGAAAAATACCCATGTGTAAAACACTAAATGGAAAAAACAATTTTTTAAAGAACCAAATTAAAAAATATGAGAAACTAAATTGAAAAAAACAATATTATGCGACACTAAATTATAAAATACCTCATCGAATTAATATAAAATTTTACTAAAATTACCCATTTAAATTTTAGACTATATGCATAAAAAATATGTAATAATAAATGGCCCTAGAGCAACCTACCGCCTACCCCACTGAAGAGGCCCCTGAACTGCTCATGAAACAATATTATAAATCACAATTAAGTTGTTACCAAACATTTCTTTCGTTAATGAGTTAATTAACTCACATGGGATGGAATAAAATTTGATATGCTTGTAAGGTTCAGTTCTTATTGCTATTTATTGGGGGGAAAAGTTCGTTTTTAAGGGATTAGAACTACAATCTCTATCTCTAATCAAACATCTTGACCTAGAGAGGGAAAACCAAAAAAAAAAACTAAACCAAATCATATCAGTTTCGGTTTGCTGCATCCAATTATCAATTGATCACATTAATACCAAAAACGAAAAAACACTCACACCAAACAAACACTATCATGTTGCACCGTATTCAACTTAAACACAAGAAAATCTTATAGTTCTACTAGCATTCAATATACTTTTCTTGCACTAAAACAAAAAGTTGTGTGTTACCAAAGAAAGCCGTAACACATTCAAACACAAAAATCAAAAAGAAAAGTTAAAAAGAAATAACATTTTACCCCATGAGAACTTCGCCCGGGTCTCAAACCAAGCTTACAAAAACAAAACAGACACTTCGTTCAATAAAATCACTGCCAATTAAAAAAAAAAACCAGAATAACTGTGTCTAGCTAGAAGGAGAAGAATGTAATGATCATTACCTGGTGAAGAATGGAAAACCATAACAATTTCTAACGTTTCTCCGACTCTTTTTTTTTCCATTATAGATCAGCGAATCATCAATCGCCAGCATCTGCCTGTATATACACAAGAAAAGCAAAACAAGAAACTTAGCTAGCTTACGAAGTACGAAATCGTCCCCGAAAAAGAAAAGAGAAATAAACGGCCGTGTACCTACCGATGAGAGGCGACGCACGACGGCGATCCGGCGACGACGAAGAGAATAATTCATTCTTTTCATTCATTGAATGGGCTCAAGGGCGTACTATAAAAACCACAACGCCCTAGAGAGAGAAGAAAATATCTATGCAAATGGGATTAAACTAATCGGAGAGTAGAAATCCTCTGCAAAAGGTATATTATACACCGGGGCAGCTGTCGATCATTAATTGGAAAGGTTGGTAAAATGGTAAATTGCGTGAAGCCATAATTAACTTTTTTTTTTCATTCCTACAAATTTGTGATTCCTCCTAAATATTTATTTTCTATTAATTTTATATTAAATGTTTATCAAAGTTTTTAATATTAATTTAAATACTAACCTATTAATTAAATTAATGAAAATTAATAAAACATATATATTGACAATTATTACATCATACTAAAATGGATTATATATTATTTATGTAAATATTATACTAACTATTTTCATAATTCTGACCTTCAAATGATGTCATTTAGATTCTTTTATCCTTAGCCTGTGTTATTGTGCAATCACTATTCCTTTAAGTAGAAAATTAGAGATAATTTAGTCTTTAATTCAAAATTTAGAATTTCGCTCGTACAGGAGTAATGATATATTATTAATTTTTATAATTTAATTAACAAAATTGACTTTGTAGATGATATTAAAAATTTTGACAATTTCATATAAATCTAACACAAAATTAACATTTAAAGTAAAATTTATATTAAATTTAAGAGTTATTTGATACATAAAATATTAAATATAAAAATAAAAATAAAAAATATCCTTATATTTTTATTTGAAAAATAATAAAAATAAATAAATATTATTAATTAATTATTAAAAATATAATAAATATTACACTTAATATTTTTTTTTCCTTTTATTTAAACATCAAACCGGCTGTAACGGTTTAGGATGAAAAAAGCCTTCAATGGGGAACAGCCCCGGAGCCCTCATGTAAGTCGTTGGAGTGTCGGTTGTGAAAAGTATCCAAAATTGCTGACAAATATTCTTGTACTTTTGTAATATTATTCGTTCACTTTTTCCTTTTCTTATGTACTAATATTAATAAAAAATTTGAACAAATATTTAAGCATTAACATTGATTAAACTAACTTGATATCTTTTTTTTTTCACTCTTTCTCTTTTTTTTTTCCCTCTTTAAATTTATTTGATGCATTTATCCCCGTAAATCCAACGAGTTCAAGTTTATCTGTATTCTAAAACAAAAATTTTATATATAATTTTTTATATTTTTCTTATAAAATTTTTTAATCAAAATAAGACAAAGATAATTTTTTAATAATAATATAATAAGTATATGATTTGTTTAGACAAACATACGATATTGATAATTTAACATTACATAATCAAAATTTTTAAATAATTTTTAAATATTTATAATATATATTATAATTTTATTTAAAATTCTAATAATAATGATACAAGAATGTTACTTAAACCTAATAAGAATCTAAATGCCTTTGGAGGACTCCGCTCAATTAATATATTCATCAGACTTACTAAGCAGTGTTTTCTTTAATTTCAGAATCTCATTATTGTTTTGTTCTCAGTTTTGTTTTCTTACCCATATTAAAAACAAAACAAAAAACTTAATTGTCGAAGTGTAAGTGGGAGTCCTACTTCCCACGATTTATTTGCAAGATTACTCAACTTTTGCATCACTGAAAGACTGCTCATCAATTTGAGTTAAGGATTCCATGTACCCCAAAAAAAAAAAGTTGTAAAATATGTTAAAAATTAATCTTTAATGTAATATTCATAATCTTGTCAAGTGATAATTATTTTAATTTATTAAATTATAAGTTTAAACTGTTTATATCATTTTAATTCAAATAATATCTTCAATTGATTACATAACACAGTGGAAGAGAGATAAAAAAATAAATGAGTGTTAAAAATAAATAAATCTTATACATGCTCCCTTTTTGTGTTACTAACTATTTAATTGTCTGACTATATAAATGTAAAGAATTCATTTTACTTTATTCAATAAGATAGCAATCTTTTTATTATATATCTGCAAATTCACTACAATTCGTTCCATACAATGGAGCCTTTTATCTTCCTTCTCTCACAAAATAAAAAGAATAAAAATGGTTGCTTTTGCTTTGCAAGGGCACTGTGATGGAAAGGGTTGAGCAAATGCAAACTGATTCAATTTCAACTTAATTCAATCTAACTAAAACTAATCAAAACTGCCTTATTACCGGATTAATTCAAACTGACCGACTAATTTAAAATTACATAACATTTTAATTTTATTTTTAGATATTAAAATTATTTATGTTTTTGTAGTTAGAAATATTTATTTTAATGGTTTAAATTGAAGAAATATTTGATATTACAAGTTTAAAAATTTACAAGAATTTTTTTCCAAAACTCAATCATCTAATCTAATCCAAACCAACCAATTAGAGATGGATTGAATTGGTTCAGTAATAACCAATTTTACCATATTGACTGAAGGAAATTTGAGTCCAGATCATTTTAATTTGCAGAAAAAAAATTACTTTGAACAAATCCTAACTACTTAGATCATTTAAAAAAGTTTATTGGTTTCTTTTAATATAATTTGTTTGTTTTTCAAATAATTTAGGTAGTCAAGATTCATTCAAGATAACTCATTTTTCCTTTTATAAATTAAGACAATTCAAACTCATAAAATTTATAATCATTCAATTAGATTGGTTCAATTAATTTAAGTGACCACATAAATCCAATTCAAATTAATACTCATGATAGAACAAAAGAAGGGGAGCATGTGGGCCAAGTTGGGCATAGTTTAGAGAACGTAGTTCACTACTATAGGTTTGGCAGTATTTATTTTAGTTATGTTTATTTATTTTCAAATTTAGGGGAAAACCCTTTCTCATGAGTTGGAAAACTTATTATTATTATTATTATTATTATTATTATTATTATTTCCCCACTTAAAGTGTAATGCTAGTCTGAACATAAAAGCAGGTCAAAGAAAAGCATGCTTTTTGACCAATTGATTGAGGACAATATGTCCTCCAATTCATTGGCAATGGGGAAGACAAACTCATTTTCGTGCAATTTATTAAATATTTCTTTTGGATTTATGGGAAATAGCTCCAAATATAATGCCGATATAAATTTGATTTTGTAATTTTTTTAATGAAAACAAACTCTCTCTTTTACTATATCAAATTCAAACAATGACTAATTTTGTTACTAAAATAATGTTCCATTTACATAATGAATAATTTAATAATTTCAAAATATTTTTACTATAATTAAGTTGATATTTTGAAATAAAAAATTTTATCCTAATCCTAACAATAGCCTTAAAATGTTACAAAAATATTTAAGATTTAACTAAAATAAATATTTACCAATGAAACAAATCATTTATCATTTTAATATTCCCATGATTATTTTGCTAATAATTATATGTAAAATATCATAAGGAAATTAAGTAGCAATTGAATAAACTACAAAAATGTTAAATGACATATTTTAAACTATGACAATGCTAGCCATGTGATCAAATTAATCAACCAAAGTTAGTTGTAGTCGTTATATATTGAATAGAAGCAATTTAAAGGATGATTCTTTGCAAAATAATAAAATATTTTACTATTATATATATATATATATATATATATTTAACCAATTAAAGAAATATATGTCTTCTCTAAGCTGTATCGTTTTGCTATACCATTTTTCCTTGATTTTTACTTGTTCTTCGTTAGTAAAAATTGGAGAAAACCCTTTTTTCTTCGTTATCGTGTATTTTTAACATAAATTCTTTTCTTAATAAATCTTTATTTATTTCATAATTCTCTTTTCTTATTACTCTTAATGACTAGTTTAAAAACTGATAATCCAAGGGTTGAAATTCTCTATCTATTTCAGATTGTGTTTTTAAATTTTTATTATCATGTTCATATATAGGTTGTGGGATATAAGGTTCAAAATTTACTCCTTTAAACTTATGTCCTATACTTGAGTCGTCTATAAAATTTATTACTTTTGTATAGTAAGTTGACTACTTAGATCCTATAAATCTAATAAAGGATAATGACTTTTTGAGCATTTTGTAAGATATATCTCCTTCTGTTATTCTCTCTATGTCTTTTATTTGTAATTCCTTTAATGGTGTTGGGGTTGCTAACTTTGGGAATTTCCAATTAATAGGAAATCCTATTTTTTCATGTTTTAATAGTTTTGGTACTAATACTACTAATTTGGATGGATATGCTATTTTTATAAGCATAATTTCTTTTTTGGAAATTCCTTTATAGCTTTTAAAGTTCTAATGCATTTTTGTCATCTTAAAAGTTATTCTATATTGTATTAATATTGAGGTACTTTCTTTTTCCCAACTATCATCGGATCATATTTCCATTATCAACCCATTTCTAATATTTGGATCCTTTATATTTATTGGATAATTAAAAAAACAGTCAAAGTAGACTAGTCCTCCATGAAGGTTTGTCTGTATAACTCCTACTATAGATTTTTTAAAACTTTCTTGCCGCCTTCTATCTCTTAGGCATATTAGGATTGGTTTGTTTAGTCCTAACCTAAAACATGACATTACAGCTACTTGAATTAGTCCTATATGCATCCAAGTATATCTTTCTTTATACTTCTTTATAGTTTCTTTTGGTATTATAATATAACTTGTCTACTTTTCTTTATTCTTACTTCCCTTTCTATGATTTGAGTTATATATGAGAAATCAAATGTAGTTTTTCTATAAACTTATTTTGTCTTAGAGGTTGGTATAGACTAGTTTGTTAGCTATTATTGTAAATTATGACTAGTTATTTCTCCTTTATTCAATACTTGATTCTTAGTTATTTTTTTAATTTCATTGTCTTTGGTATGATTACATTCTCCTTTATTTGATGTCAAATTATAGCTTTTCTGGCTTAAACTTCTACTTTTTCCACTATTTGAACTTAATATTTTCCTAAATCAACCAATTATACTATACCTATTTTTATCTTATTTTAACTTGAATATCTTCTTACTCTAGGTATGATGGGAACACCATCGGGCTAAACCAACAAACTTACTCTTATTGTCAGGACCACCTTCACAGGCTTACCAATGTTTCCACCAAAATAGAAAAATAAATGTATTGTAATAAAATAAAACATATGTAATATAACTCTACCAATTTTTTTTTAAAAATCTTATAGCTTTGATACCATTCATGGAAGCTATATAATAAAAGATATAGTAATATAATACTGAATCTAATAAAATAAATCTTACTATAAATAAGATAAAGATAAATTTTTGTAATAAGCACTTTATTGAAATAACTTTAAAACTTACGAACAAATTTCTTTAGTAGAATAGCTCTTGGCTCCTGTAGAGATGACTTTTTAAAGATATTCTCGTAAAGGATTTTTCACTCTTATTTTCAATTTATTTTTTGACTGAACATAAAGGGCCTTATATAAATGGCTTAACAACTTTCATTTTGATACATTTCATTTTACTTTTTAGACTTTAGTACAATTATTCAACTTTCTTTATTTTTTTTAGTCATCAATGCTTCTATCTTTCTTCTAGTATTGTCTGCCACATTCTACTATATTGAGATTCCTTCTATTGAATTAATGATAACTTTTGGCTGCAAAATTATCGATACCACAAGGAAATGCCACCTATTTCTGTAATTTAGCTAAACTCCTAATTGAACTCTAATCCGAAACAATCGTTTTTATTTTGCTATAAATCATCTGGTTCTTGAGTTGAAGACTCTGCATTTGATGAATAGGCTATCTACAAAGTTATTTCTTGTATTTTTTTAGCGAAATTAGTTGGGTCTTGTATGACTGCCAATTCTGTCATTATCTTACTTTTGTTGGCCAAAAATGGAGATGGATTTCCTATTCAGATTCTGGGTGTATTTGACTTGATGCATATATTAACTTAGTTTACATTCACAAATTTCTGATTGTATTTTTTCCATCATTTTACTTTAAATCTCTTAGCCAAATAATTCATGGTTAGGCAAGTAATAACTCTAATAAGAACTGTAAAAGTCCAACTCATTACCGACAGGATCTTGAAAATGGTAAAAGAAATAAAATGACTTTTTTGATTCTTTATAATCTATGGCTACTTTGAAGGTTTTAAATCCTACTTTAACCACTTCTAGAAATTTTTTTTGTACAAGTCCAAAGAAACCATTTTAGGAACCAATTTAGGAAGTCATTTAAATACTCTCTATTAAACCATATAAACCAAGAATGTTCATAATTTTTGTAACATCATACATTAAACCACATTTTTCCTATAATCTTAACACTTATAGTTCAATTCATGGTAGTTAATTGAAAATTTCTGCTTCCATGTATTGTAAGTCAATACTCTGTAACCTTTATCCGTGAATACTCTCTACTTGTTGAATCTTTCTAATGACTAATGAAGGCTAAATTAGAATCAACCAAGATCTATTCATAATACCTACAATCTTTCTTAAAATCATGGGATATAAAGTTCCATGATTCTTGCCTTGTTTTTTTTAGAAAGATTGCTTTAATGGTCTCTTTGATACTATTTTTGCATTCTTCCTTTTCTAATGAGCACACATGAAGGACAATATTTTTTGGTTATGTACTGTGGTTATTCTTCTATAGCTGGGGTTTTAGTCGATGTCTACTTTAAATGTTTATCATTTGGGACGATACTTGTGATGAGGTTGCATTGTCTAAAGGTTTAAGAATTCTTGCTGTAGATTTACTAGGTGTAGTTGACTATATAGTTATTTCTTTATGAGGTGTGGTTGGCTGTATGGTTATTCTTTATCTTTATCTTTCCTTCATCCTCTTAGAAGAAGAGCCTTTTAAAAATGAAGCTCGTTTTGAAAAAATTTTTGCTTGTAAAAACTATCTTGTAAGGAAATCTAGTAAAAAATTATTTTCTCCTTTAATGAATTCGATTTTCAAAATCAAAATATGATAAAATCGCTTACTATTTTGTGAAAATTTGTTTCAAAACTAAATTTTTTACATCTTTTCGTAAATTTCTTTTGTTGCTTTGCAATTTATTCATAATAAAAAATTTTATTTATTAAATCATTTTGAAATTTTGAAACACACAAAACAATTGATAAAACTTCTTTTTTGATGATGGAATATTTTTGTTGGGTCTTAGTCCACACTCCCAAATGATATCTCACTACTTGTTCTCTTTTTTTGTTTCTTTGCTTTAGTATTCTTCCAAATCGTACGTCCGATGCATCTATTTCTACTATTTTAAAAGCTTTATGTTGCGTATACCTAAACAAGTAATTCTTTAACTTGCCTTTTAACTTTCTTAATTATAGCTGTTAAGCTAAAGGTCCAATTCACTAAGATTTTCTTTAAGCTCTATTTGGTTCGCTGCATTGCGAACGTAATTTCTTTTACATAACTTACGTAATATCTATTATACTCTTATACTTATTATTCTATCTATTAAATTACTTTTTTAAGAATAATTATAAAATAATTATTTTCTATCTCACCTACCACCGCCTACCCATATTTTATATTTATTTACCAATACATCCTTTAACCAAATACACCTTAGTCTTTTGAATAAAAGTTACAACTCTATTATAAGATTAGGAATAAAATCTGCTACATAATTCAAATATCCTAAAAATCTTTATAATTTATTATTATCTTTAATTTTATATGAGAATTTATCACTAAATTCTATAATTCTACTAGTTGGAGTTATAATTCCTTGATATATTTTCATTCATAAGAATTTTATCTTTGTTTGAAATAACTTTATCTTCGTAGCTGAAACTACTAATTCATTTGTCTTTATTATCTCATAAAATTCCTATAAATGCCTAAAGTGTTGCTTTATTGAGTTTGAAAATACTAATACATTATCTATATAGACTATAATGAACTTGGTATGTGGATTAAATATTTCATTCATTATTTGTTGAAATTCTGAATGTGTATTTTTTAATCCAAAAGATATCACATTCCATTTATAATGTCTAAATGGTATTGTAAAAGCAGTTTTATATCTATCTTTTTTTTTATTTGTATTTGATAATATCCTAATTACATATCAAATTTTAAAAATATTACTGCATTAGCTATTTTTTTGCATTAGCTTTTCTTACAATTAAATCTTTTTTATTAGGTATTGGGTACCTAATCTATTTTAAGACTTTATTTAAGAGTTTATAATGTATTACTAGTTTTGGAGCTTCTTTTTCTATCTATGCATGATTTTGTACTTAAAAAGGTTGGGCAAATCCAAGGGTATTTGCTAGGCTTAATAAGATTTTATCTAATAACTACTGTATTTTTTCTTGCAATATTCTATTAATTCTTCATTCATTTGTATTGGTCTAACTTTCATTGGTATGTTCTTTTTTTAAAAATATTTTTCATATGATAATTTTATTGTATATTCTTTCCTACCCCAAAAGGCATTATGGTGATTAAAACATACTTCCTTTTTAAACTTTTTTTAAATTCTTCTATTCTTTTTTGTATATTATCATTTTTTTTATTTGTTCTTCTATCTTTTTATAATGTAATTCTCTTTGAAGAAAATTAATATGGCTTTGCTTTCTTCTTATATGATTTATTCTATAAATAAAATATTTTTTAATAAATTTATTTCTTTGATATTACTAGTGGTTTTATCCATTCAAAAATTATTTATTTTCTTAAAACTTTAGTAGCTATTCCTATTTGGGTTACCTTAAATGACATGATTTGCTCTAAAAAAAGATGTGCCTAATATTATTGGTTTATTTAAATCTTTTACTAATATAAAGACATTTTAAAGCATATCCCTTTATCGCATATATGAGTGTTAGATAATTTATATTATAATTTTCATTTTGAGTTGTTGGCTGCCCACAACCTTTCCAATGTTTTTCTCATAATGTTTAGTAGGAATTAATCCTTCTTGTATATAATTTATATTTGCTCCTCAATCTATAAATACTACTAAATTTCTTGAAATATTCATTATTTATTACTAAATTTATTTGGTAATATCACTCTTGATATGTTGTTTTCTGTATTCTTTGTATAAGTCTTTCTTGAGGTATTTTTTCTAATTTAGGAATTTCCTCTATCTTTTTACTTTTTTCTTGAAAATTTTTTCTTTTTGTTTTTTCTAATTTTGCCCGAATTTCTAATACTTCTAGTTCCTTGTACATTTCATTTTCTTTTAATTCCCTTATCATTGCTTTGATATTTTTTTTTATTTCTTATTGTAATTCTTTTTATTCCTATTAAAGATTGTTTTTCTTCAAATCTACTTAATATATCTTTTATTGTTATGGGTAACCTTTTTTCCTTTTTGTCGGTTTTATGTAGTATATTTTTTATTTTTAACAAATATTGTCTTTTTATGTCTTCATTATTAATTTTATCTTTATTTCTAGTAGGAATTGAATATTTTCTTTAGATATTACATTAATATTATTTCTTTACAATCTTGACAATTACGTAGTCTGTATCCTAGCATCCTTTTGAATCTATAGTAGATTCATTTGTACTAGTTTTTTCTTGTATTTGATAAGCATGATCTTCTTCACTTTTTGAAACGTTTTCCTCTTTAGATTTTGAAGTAAAATCTTTATTTATCAATATATAAGAAGGTTTTTTGCTTGGTTTTTTCACCTATATTCAATTCTCTAATTTTTTGTTTTTGTTTTGTATTTGTTAGAATAAGGACCAAATTGACCACATTTATAACAAACTGTATCTTTCTTATTTTTCTTTTTATTTGTTTAACTTCTAAAATTTCTCTTAGGCTTACTCTAATATTTACTATTTTTCTTCTTTCTTTTGTAAAAGGATTTAGTTTTAAAATTTGATTTATTTTTCTTTTTTCTAAAAAGAGCTTTTATTTGTTCGAATCTATATTATGCATAGAAATTTTTTAATTCTAGTTTTCCTTGGTTTTCTATTTATATACATTTCTCTTTACATTTTTATCTCATTACACAATCTTAACTTTATTGTGTTTATAATATTTATTATATGTTTGTAAGTTATTAGGTTGTAATTTATTGATCCATTTTGTCTACTTCTAATTTCATCTCTTACTCTTTTTGCAAATAATTTAGATAATCTTAAAATAAATTTTTCTTTTAAAAAATCCAATTTTTCATCTTATCTTTGAAACAATTTAAGAATAAAATTATCTTCATACCATCTAAAATCTCCTAAAGTTGAACATTTCAAATTCATTAATCATTCAAGATATCTCTCTTATATTCCTATAGGTTATCTTATAGAAGGTTTAATTACTGCATATGCTAATTGAGCTATATTATCCAAATACTTTTCTTCTTGCCCTTATGCATTTATTCTAGTTTGGTGAAGGATCTTATTTTCTGTCTATCTGATTTATTTAATATATTTTCTTATTATCTTTTTAAAATTTATTATAAATTCCTAAATTGATATGTCAATATATTATTATTATTATTATTATTATTTTCTATTCTATAAACTACTACAACCATCATCATTTCTTGAATTACATTCATTATTTCATATTCACTATATCCATCTATATTCCACTCATAGATAGACCTTTCATCATACAATGAAGCAGCTATAATGTACCTTTCTTCAAAATGTAAATTGGGCATAGTTGGCTTTGTATAATAATTTTTCTTATATTATAATATTTATTATGATTATTCCTTTTTATTTTATTTAAAGTTATATCTTCATCATCTCTAAATTGTTGTTTTAACTTTTTTATGGTATTAATTCTTACTATATCTTTTGCTTTATTCCTATTTCTAGTTTTTCTAATTTTTCATTTATATCCTTTAAAACATTTTTCACTCTTTTGTCTTCTTTCATACCTATTTTCCCTAATGTAATTTTTTTTTCTTCTTTTATAGTATGGCTTCATATCTAAATATGGGTTTTGGTGGATCTAATTGTTTTTCTTTTAGGAAAGCCTTTTAAATGTCTCTATCATCCAATTTGTTTTTTATTCTATCTAACTGTTGACTTACAATATATAAAATTTGATTAGAGAAATTATTTATTGTTGAACTTTCTATATGCCTTTATTTTCTTGAGATTTATTATCTTTAGTGGTGATACTACTACTTCTTCGCCTCTTATTTTTACATTTATTTCTTCTAAAGGTGGATGGGCTACAGTAACTACTGTATTATTTCTATAATTCCAGTTTCTAGTCTTAAACTATCATAGTTGTTATTGAATGATGATTCTCTGCAAAAGGATTAAATATTTGACTATTATATGTAAACATTTTTAACCACTTAAATAAATATACGTCTTCTCTAAATTTTGTCATTTTGCTATACCATTTCTTCTTGATTTTTACTTGTCCTTCATTAGTAAAATTGGAGAAGAACCATTCTCTTTCTTTATCATGTATTTTTAATATAAATTCTTTTCTTAATAAATCTTTATTTATTTCATAATTCTTTTTTCTTATTAATTTTAATGACTGGTTTTAAAGACTAATAATCCGATGATTAAAATTCTCTAGCTATTTTAGATTGTGTTTCTAAATGTCCACTATCATGTTCATATATAGGTTGTGGGATATGAGATTCAAAATTTATTCCTTTAAGCTTATGTTATATACTTGAATTGTTTATAGAATTTCTAGTTTCTGTATAGTAAGTTGATTGCCTAGATCCTATAGATCCAATAGAGGATAATGACTTTTTGAGCATTCTATAAGATATATTTCTTTCTGTTGTTCTCTCTATGTGTTCTATTTAGAAAAGGTATCTCACAGCCGTATTAATTGAGGTTATATAATTTCTCATTTTTTAGGTAAGCAGTCTTTTTAAGCTTAGTGGTTTTTTTTAAAGAGCTAAAATTTTTAAAAATTTGAAATTTAAATTTTAAAATTAAATAGTTAACAAATACACTTGTTTAACTATTAGGCAATTCTTAATGAATATAATAAAATATAAAGAGAAAAAGAGGCCCATGCTTTTAAGGTTTGAAAATGAAAGAAAGGGAATGGCAATGCTAACCATGTGATCAGATAATCAACCCAAGTTAGCTGTACTCATTGGATATTGAATAGAAGCAAAAATTTCAATAACAATAAAACATTAATACAAAGTCATGGCAATCACTATCGCTACTTGGACTAAAAAACAAGAAAGTGTAATTCTTCTTAAACAACAAAATATGTTGACAAGAGGAAGAATTTATTTTATTAGATATATCATTTGCAATCACTTGAATCTCAAGACATTTTTCAAACCAATCATAGATTTATTGGGATAAATAGACCAAAGAAACTCCCCCCTTTTAGAACAGTGTATAAAAATTTCATCTTGCGCAATTCAAATATGAATACCTAAATGCTAGTTCTAATAATTATGTGTAATAGAAAGTTTGTAACCTTTTAATTTAACTTTATAATCCAATCTTTTTTGAAAAGATACAAAATTAGAAATTCAAAAGAGACAAACTGACTTCTAACCAAACCAAAGAAAGGTAAACTATAATTTATCAAAAAATAAATAAAACTTTAAACAGGTCGAAATGGTCATCAAGTGTTAGTTCAAGTAGTAAGTAAATGATATCTTGGATAAAGGAGCACAAATTTGGTCTTCCTCTTGTTCTAGAAGGAAAAAAAAAATATTAAATCACAAATCAAAATATTCAACATATATCATGGCAGAGTTTTGATAATGCGGCAAACAAAATATGGGTGGCTCCATTACATCACAACACTGTTCATAGGTATTTGAGTGATGAAATTATATTTTTAAAAATATCATATTCTATATTATTAAATATAAAATAATATTTTTATTAAATAATTATTTAAAATAATAACTTATTTAATAATTAATAATTCTTAAAATAATTAACTTGATGTTTGTGTGTTAATAAATATGATTAAAATAATAAAGTTATTAAAATAAAACAAATATTATTTTATATTTAATAATTATTATATTAAATAATTATTGTATCATAATTTAAAATTATAATATTTCCAATACATGAGATTATCATTCTAAGTATTTCTTATTAAGTTTTTAATAAAAATGTAATATCTATTTAGAAGTTTATGATTAGATATTTTATAAAATTATCTTCATATATTATATATTTATTGAAAATTATGACTGAAATTTAAAAAAAATTCCGTGGGTCTCATATAAAAACAATGAAAAAGCTAAAATGTGGGCTCCACAGAAAACAGAAAAAGATGAAAAAGACATAAATAGTGATAAACAATGCTAAAGAACATTGCCGTACATGGGATTTTATATACAAATATATAGATTTTGATAATAAATATTTATGAAACTTTCCCTCAAGTCTAATCTTAAGATAAAACATCATGATGCAGCTGGCAAGTACCATATAGCTCAATTAAGGGAAAGATAATTCCTTTTCATTATTTGTGTATGATATTTATTATATATTTATAATTGTTATTCAACATATTTATTATTTTACATTCTACTTACTTGCTTTTTTAAAAAATAAGGGTATAAATATTATTTGTTTATCTTATTTATTTACCTTTTACATTCTTTTTTTTCCCCTATGTTTAACATTCTACTGATCAAATGAACTTACGGCAACTACACAATTTGATGCTAAAATCAACAATATTTGGCCTAGAGCAAAAGAGAGTAATAGATATGAATGGACAAGATATTTATATCTTATAAATACTTGTAAAATTTATTAGTTGGTATGGGATTGAAGATTTTTTGTTTTTTTTTTACTCGATTCCCCCTATACCCTAGACCAGTAATATGTGTGAGTGGGTAAAGAATATCATATTATGACATAATTAATTATTAAATATAAACTAATATTTTATTAAATAACAACTTAAAATATAACTTAATTAATAATTAATAATTTTTAAAATAATTTAACTTGATTTCTTTTGTGTTAATAAATATGATTACAGTAATAAATTTATTAAAATAAACAAGATATTATTTTATATTTAATAATATTTAATAACTATTATATCAGAATTAGAAAATATAATATTTTTTATACATAAGATCATCATTTTATGTATTTCTTATTGAGTTTTTTTAATAAAAATATAAGATCTGTTTAGAAGTTTACGATTGGAAAATTTAAAAAATTGTCTTCATATATTATATATTTGTATTAAAAAAATTTGTTAATAAATATCTATAAAACTTTTTTTTAAGTCTAATCATAAGATTAAACACCATGATGCGGTTGACATGTAGCTAGGACCCATTTGGTTCAAGTAAAGGAAAAATAATTTTTATTATTGTTTGTATATAATATTTATATAATTATTATTTAAAAATATTTATAATTTCAAATTCTACCTACTTATTTTTAAAAAATAAAAATATAAGTATCATTTCTTATTTTATTTATTTATCTTTTTACATTTTTTCATATTTAATATTCTACTAACTAAACAGGCGTACGGCTAATATATTGAAAAAGGGAAAAATGGGAGAAAACTACACAATTTGATGCTAAAAACAACAATATTTGCCCCAGAGCAGAAGAGAGTAATAGAAATGGATGGACAAAATATTTATATCTTATAAGTACTTGAAAAATTTGCTAGTTGGTATGAGATTGAAGATTTTTTTTTCTTACTTGATGTCCACTATATCCTAGACCAGTAATTTGTGTAAGTGCGTAATACTTGTAATTTAGAAATTGGAAGTGATAGATATTCCAACTAATAAATGAACCAATATAAATAATTAAATTAAAAGAATAAACTAGACTTGAGAAGGTTTTAATTAAAACCAAATAAAAAAATTTTACACTTAAAAATATTTTAAAGAATATTGAGTTCAAATTTAATACTTTCAAATATCTTTTTATTAATTTTTTTTCTTATTTTCCTATTGTTTTTAACAAACCTAGCGCATCATTCAATGCACATTGATCCACTGAAAACGTCCATTGTACTTTATCCCAACTCTTCGTGTGGATGTGTGGGACCCCTCTCATCATTGGTCTCGTCCGAAAACCACGTGTTATCTGCTTTTCATTTTGACATTTTCCCTCATCCCCATTTTGGGCCTAGTTTCCACGAAGCTTCTTCCCATGTCATAAGTCGTAAAACACGTGTAAAGGAGGTATTCATTGTCAGATAGTGTACGCCAAGCATCCTTGTCTATAGGATACGGATTCTCTGTTACGTAGGGTTGCGAGCTACCGCATTACAATTTTGGCATTTTTTCTCATGCCTCTTTTGTGCCTGGTTTCCACGAAGCTGCCTCCCATTTAATAAGGAGTAAGACACGTGTATCATTTCCTTCCTTTCGTTATATCCCCATTTCTTTATCAAATAGTACACCCAAAGCGTCCCTGTTTCTAGGATGCCGATTGCTTGCCCAGCATCTGACGCTCTATTATTTATTATTATTATTATTTTTTTAATTTTAAATATTGATAGTCTATTATTTTTATTTTTTATATTTTTAAAAAAGTCAAAAGTATAATGAAAATAACCTTCAATTCTTTATCTAATAAAAATTAAAAAACTGTTCATCCAACTTTTACGCTTTGTTTGAATGAGGGAAGAAAAAAAGGAGAGGGAGATAAAAGAGAGGAGAAGAAGTGAGAGAAGAGAAAACTAAGAATTCTTCGTGCGTTTGGATGTAGGAGGAATTAGAGGGAGAGAAAACATATAAATATATATATATTAATTTAATGTAATAATAAGTTTGTTATTACTTTAAATTTTTACATATATATATTTTTTAAAAAATAAGAATAATAAAAGATATAAAAATTAATTTAAAAAATATTTAAATAATTTTAAAAAATTATTTTTGAATAAAACAAAAATTTTTAATAAAAAAACATATATTTAAATTTTAAAAATATTTATTCTTTAAATTAATTAAATTTATTTTATAAAAAATATTTATAAATTATTATTTTAAAATTATAAATATTAATATTATTTTAATATATATTAATTAATTTAAATATAAAATATAATAAATATTATATTATATATATAATATAATATATATATATATATATGCGTTGCCTGATGCAACGCATATATATATATATGTGTGTGTGTGTCCGATTACAATGTAATCGGATATATTTGAAGCCAACATGCAGTCGGATACAGTTGTAAATTTTTTTTTAGTTATGTATAATTTTTTAAAAATTATATATCATCTATTAATTTTTATATTACAAAATAATATTATTTTATAAAATATATTAATTAATTTAATAATAAAAATTAATTGTAACATTAATTTTTAATTAACTAATTAAAATATTTAAAAAATTATTAAATATATATTTTATTATTTTACGTAGGCGCACGTCCCTTTTTCCTTTCAATTTCTCCAATTCAAAAAAAAAAATGTTGAGACCCACCGTACTTTTCTTTCTATTTTTTCTCTTCCCTTTAGTTTTTTTCTCGAACCAAATGTTCATTTTCTTCCCCCTTTCTCTCATTCTCCTCACTTTTTTTTTCGATCCAAACGCACTGTTAGGTTCTTTCCAAATAATTAAAAAAATCGACAGCCAAGAGTCAAAAAATTAAAAACGGAAAACGAAGGGTCAAAATGCTGCACATTCTCGATAGGAAGCAATCTCAGTCATGGTTTTTTTAGCTAAATTCGTGTAATGCAGAAATTTACTGTACGAATCTGTTTTAAACAAAAATATTACACCTATAGGCGGAGCTGCATCGTCATCAAGTTTGGCAAATATCCTCTTTTAATTTTTCAATATATATATATATATAATATTAAATTTTAAAATTATACTTTCATATTCCTTCAAATTTTAAATTTATCGTACTTATTAAGCTCATGTATGCATTCTTTTTATTATTTGATGTTTTAATTTAAATTTATTAAACTTACACATATATTTTTTTTCATATTTTCTCCTTATATTTATTTTTCTTTTTAGAAATTATCCATAACTTTAATTAAATTTTATATTATACTTTTTCCCTCTTCCCATTGCTTACCCTACCCAATATTTTTTTCTTTTTTATTTTTCTAGCTTTCTCTTCAATCATATTCTTCCTATCTCATTCTATTTAATGTAATTATAACTACAAACTTTTTGGTATGTTGTTCAATAAAATAGTATTTGTAATATTTTGTAAATATATAATTTTACAAATATAAAATTATAAATTTAATGTTTTATTAGATAAATGTTTTTCAAAATATTCTAAGTTCTTTATTGAATTATTATGATATTATTGAGAAATAACAAAATTTTTTAATATATCATTATTATATATTATATAAATATTGAGTAGATACACAATTATGTCCTCAAGAGTATTTAATTTGTGAAATTAATTACATTATTATAAAAACTAATTTTTTCATATTGCTCATTTAAATTTGAACTTTTTTTTGGTTTAAGAGGAAATCAAAATATTATTAGTAAGTTAAATATCATTTAACTCAATGCAAAAGGTTAAAGCAAAATATTTTATTTAAATAATATATTATAAATATATACTTTTTTTAATCCACTAACCCGAGGCCTTGCCTCCATCATTGCCTGGGTATGTTACTTTTGGGAAAGTCAATGACTAAATTTTTTATTTTTATTTTTTCAAATTTTTGAAGAAACATATTTTTATTTTTGGTTAACTATATATGTTTTATATTCTTTAGTATATTTCCTAAAATTTTATATACTTAAATTTTAGAAAATATGCTTATTATACTATATTTTTTAAATTCTATATCCTTATACTTAAATTTTATTTTTAGTTAACTAGATATGTTTTATCTTCTTTAAATTAAAAAATATTTTCTATAACAAATATACAATAAATATTTTATAAAATTTTGAACTAAAAAAAAAAGCAAAAGTTTAATTAAAAGTAGCTATAATAATATTCATCTATATCTTACCTACTTTACATAGCAAACTTACCTTTTATATAGTAAACTTACACCATGCTCATAGATGTTGTCATATTATAGCCAAAAGAACATATTTTATACTTTTATTTTTATTTAAAACGTACAACACATGTTTAATTAAAATTTAATTTTTAATTTTTAATTCAAAATTTTTGAAAATTTTTTTATTATATTTTAATTTTATATACTTAAAATTGAATTTTAATATAAAGAAGATAAAATATAATTTTTTAAATTATAAATTATGGTTTAACTAAAAATTATTAATTCTATCCCTGAAAAATAAAGATTCCATCTTAACCAACAGATAAATGATGAACACTTATTATATTCAAATTTATAATAATATTGATTTTTAATTATGTAGGTTGCCATTGTTTATTTGAATTTTTTCATTATCTCTCTCATAGGGATTTAAAATGCATAAAACATTTTACACCTATTGGCTTTGGCAAGCTATGCTCGGAGTGCCACGTAGCTTGCCAAAGCTGCCTGTCACGGCATCGTGACATGCCTGTAGTAGTGTCATCAGTTCTTTAAGAACTCAGTGGCACTAACATCAACAACTTAAAAATTTTTGAAAAACTTATATATATATATATATATATATATATATATATATAGGTGCAATATTTTTGCCTGATGCGAATTTGGAGACTAAATTTCTTCTTAACATGAATTTGGACACTAAATTTCTTCCTGACACCAATTTGGCTTAAAAAAACTATGTTTTAGTTGATTCCCACGATTGTGAAGCTTTCATATCTCTTCTCTCTCTCATTGCTATTTTATATAAATAATTAAGAATTAAGATATAAAAATATAATGTTAATATAATGAAAATTTGTTAAATTTGCATACTCGAAAAAAAGTGAGATTGAGGGAGATGATTATGAATGAATGAGATAAGAGAAAGAGCAACACCAAAAGAGAGAAATATAAATAAGAAAGTGATAAAAGTTTTGTGAAATTAGGTTTATAAATTTTTATTTTATTCAGAGTTTTTGGCTGAAAAATACTAATAAATTATTTTGTTATATTTTAATTGATTATAAACTATAGTCAAACAAAAGTTGAGTTAGAATATTTTTTATCTTGATGTCTAAGCTGGTTTAATATTAAGTCAATTATTTAAGCCTAATGCTCGGTTTAGCTTGGGTTGGCTCAATATATTATATATGGATTCTTATAAAATATTTTTTAATATATATATATATATTTATATATGAATAGGCCAAATTAAGCAAAATTGGTCAATTTGATTGGTCTAGTCTAGTTGTTTTTTATTTTTTGCTCAATATAACTGAACTCAATATAATTGGATGAGATTGAATTAATTTGGTTATTGAGCTAGTTGTGCAAACTGTTTACATTAGCTTCAAATCATAAGGTTGATGTTTATTTTTATCCTTTTTTTTTTGGCGCAAAAGAAGGATTAATGTCATCAATATTCGCACTTCACAACGTCGCCCACCTAAATTAGTCTTAGATAGCATACGATGTACACTATTTATTTTTAAAAAAAGGTGATATTACGTTATATTAGAATAAGAACCATTTCAAAAATATGAAAAATAAAGCCCCTAAACTTTTTTTAAAAATAAGTTAATAAAACAACAGGAAGGTATAATATAACATAATTGGTTCCAATATTGGGCATGCAATAAAGAAAATTGAGCTTTACCAATGGTTTTGAAATGTAACGTATAAACCCAAAATTTGACCTTAAAAAGAAAAAAAAAAACTCAATATGATTATGTAGCCATGTGCTCACAAATACATGAGTTCTTGGATGAATTTGGCTTCAAATTTCGAATTCTATGTTTATGTTGAATTTTTTAACATCTTAAAAATTGTCTATTTTTTTGGGGTTGAGTGGAAACTGATTTATTTACTATTTTTCAACCATTGTGACCCTTCTTCTCTTTATTTCTTCTAAAAGAGCTCACGCCCCATGTGCTTACACAAGTTACCCTTTCAGCCCAATCTGCCTCCATTGCCCAAAACTATATATTGACCTTAGGGCCTGAAGAAAAGCCCAACCACAAAGTGCAACGAGGCTAGGAACCTAAGATTATTGACAATATTTAGACCATATATTTATAACTGCTAAAAATGAAAATAAACCTACAATTAAAGAAGTTAAAAAGAAAATAGAAATAAAGAAAGAAAAATATAAGGCAAAAATATGGTATATTTTACATAAATAATGACTAACCCTCACAAGTAAAAAGCAATGTAAAAAGTCTCTAATTAAAATCCCCTCCCCCTCCCCCTCCCGCCGCCAAGAAAAAAAAAAAAAGAACGCAGTTGAAATGAAGAAAAAATAAAATAAAGGATTGTTTTTGCCCTTGAAAGATGATTGACTTTTTAATTCGTCTCTCAAAAGCGTAATTTTTTTAATTTACTCCCTCAATATTTTTTTCCCAATCATTTTTATCTTTCTATCAGTTAAAGTCATGGTCTAACTTGTTAATTTGGTCTTTCAAAAAAAAAATGCGAAGGAAAAATAATTGAGGGGCTAAATTGAGAATGTCATATTTTGAAAAACTAAATTGAAGTATTCTTCGAAAAATTAATGACATATAATTGATAATTAATATTAACAAATAATTTGCATTATAAAATACCTATAAATTTAAAATTCCCAAAATGAATTGAAATATTTTAAAAGTATAATTAATTATGTGGATTGCCTAGACTAGTTATTATTATTATTATTTCATTAGTCCGAGGAATTTTTGGATTTTTTTTCAAGCTAAGTCAATTGTGAAGGTGATTTTAAGAGATACTCTCTCACATCAATTTAATATATTTAAAAATTTTACTCTCAAAAAATTCTTTGGATTTAAGCAAAACTTTAAATTATTTTAAGATTATATAATTTGATATTCACAATTCACTATAATCCGTTCCATATGTACAATGGAGTCTCTTATCTTTTTTCTCCTGAAAAATCAAAAGAACAAAAAATGGCTGCTTTTGCTTTGCAAGGGCACCTTGATAATCAGGGTTGAGCATATGCAAACTGATTCAATTTCAACTTAATTCGATCTAACTAAAACTAATTAAAACTGTCTTATCAATTTGATTAACCGATTCATTCAAATTGACCAACTAATTAAAAATTTATTTCATCTTTATATATTGATTATTTGGTTAACCTTATTTTTTTAATTTTATTTGTAGTTGATTCAAAGTTGAGTTAAAATACTCTTGATTCGAGTTTTTACTGTTAGAAATGTTTATTTTTATGGTTTAAATAGAAGAAATATTTAATATTGAATTTTAAAATTTTACAAGATTTTTTTTCCTTGGGGAAATTGGATCATCCAATCCAAACCCATCAATAAAGGATGGATTAACTTAGTTCAGTTATGACCAATTTTACCATATTGATTCAATGAAATTTATAATCATTTAATTAGATTAGTTTAATTAATTTAGATGACCAAATTGAACCAATTCAAATCAACCCTCCTGACAGAGGAAAAGAAGGCTAGCAAGTAGGTCAATTTGGGCAAAGTTTAAAGAACACATATAGTTCACCACTATAGCTTTGGCAGCCTCCTATGTTTAATTTAATTTAATTATGTTTAAATTTTAAGTTTAGGGGAAAACCCTTTTTCATGGGTTGGAAAATCTTGTTTTGTTCCTATCATCATCATCATAATCATTTTCCCACTTGAAGAATCAGTGATGTTGATCAAGGGGATTAATTAGCAATTGAACAAACCACAAAAATGCTAAGTGCCGTACTTTAAACTACAACGATGCCGACCATGTGATCGAATTAACCAACCAAATTTAGCTCTAGTTATTATATATTGAACAAAAACAAAAGCTTTAGTAGTAAGAATCGGGCGATGATAAAAAGTCATAGCAAACCCTATTGTTTCTTAGACTAAAAAACAAGTGCAATTCCTCCTAAACAATAAAATATCCTGACAAGAGGAAAAACATATTTACTAATTATATCATCTGCAACCGGTTGAATCTCAAGATGTTCTTTAAACCAATCATGGATTTTATTGATATAGATAAATCAAAGGGACTCTCTTCTGAGAACCATATATGAAAATTTCATTGCATGACTCAAATAGAAATACCCAAATATTAGTTCTAATGAACAAGTGTAATAAAAAGTTTGCAACTTTTTAATTTAACCGTATAATTCTAGTTTTCTCTGAAGATACAAACAAATAGAAATCCAAAAGAGACAAATTGACTTTTAACCAAATCAAAGAAAGGTAAACTATAATTGATCAATAAATAAATAAAACTCTAAATAGCCCAAATTTGTCATCAAGTGTCAATTGAGAGGTCAGTTTAAGTAGTTAAGTTAGTGAACTTTTGGATAAAAGAACACAAATTTGGTCCTCCTCTTATTTAAACAAAGAGAATAAAAATCATCAAATCACGAATCAAAATATTCATCATATATCATGACAAAGTTTTGATAATGTGGTAAACAAACTAAGGTTCGCCTCCATTACATCAAAATACTATTCATAAATATTTGAGTAATGATTTTTTATTCTAGAGAATATTATATTTTTTGGTTATAATGCAACTAATTATTAAATATAAAATAATATTTTATTAAATAATTATTTAACATATTAACTTATTTAATAATTAATAATTCTTCAAAGAATTAACTTGATTTTTGTGTACTAATGAGTATGATTATAGTAATAAATCTATTAAAACAATCAAAATATTATTCTATATTTAATAATATTAATAATTATTATGTTACACCCAGAAAATATAGTAGTATTTCCAAAAATATAATATCATCACTTTAAATATTTTTTATTAAAAATATAATAAGTGCTTAGAAGTTTATGATTAGATATTTTAAAAAACTGTCTTCATATGTTATGTATTTATGTATCTATTGAAAATTTTGATAATAAATATCTATGAAACTTCCCTTTAAATCTAATCCTAAGATAAAACAGCGTGATGTAGCAAACAATTAGCTAAAGCCTACGGCTCGAATGTTGAAAAAGGAAGGAAGGAAAGAAAACTACGCAACTTGATGCTAAAATCAACAATATTTGGCCCGGAGATAAAAGCGGGTAATAGAGATGAATTGATAAAACATTTATACCTCATGAATACCAAATAAAATTCATTAGTTGATATAGATTTGAATATTTATTTTTTATTTTTTTCACTTGATAATCACGGTACTCAAACCACTATGTGAGGGGCCTCCTCTCTCGCATTGTTCCACTTAAAATATCAATTTGTACTTATCTCTTCAAGTGGATGTGTGGGACCCCTCTCATCGTGGTCTTATTTTTTCTCCGCTATCATGGTGCCCTTTATATCCCTTGGGCTTTTGACCATCCAAAATTCACGTGCTTAGTTTCCACGAAGCTTCCTTCCATTTCTTCCTCTTCTCATTTTTGTATTTTCTCTCATGCCCTTTTTTGTGCCTAGTTTCCACGAAGCTTTCCTCAACACCCACGTCCTTTTCTCTTTTCATTTTGGCATCTTATCTCATCCCCCTTTTGTGCCTAGTTTCCACGAAACTTCCTCCCATTCCATGAGAAGTAAAGGACCGTGTAAAGGAGGGACTCATTCCCTCTCTTATGTTGCATCCCCATTTCAAGTTTGGATTATTTTAATTTATGGAAGAATAATAAGTTATTTTAAGTAAATTTTGACTATCTAAGATCTTTTAAGAAACAAACAAATTATTTAGAGAAACTAAAAAACTTTTTTAGATAATTTAAACAATCAAAATTTATTCAAAATGACTTATTTTTCTTTCACAAATTAAGACAATCATTACAAAAAAAGTAATTTTTAATGGCAACTTTTAGCTATGATTGAAAAACTCATTGTTATAATTTCATTTTTTGTGGCAATATTTGTATGTTGTAGCTAAAATTCATCGCTAAAATAGTGTTTATCTTTTTGTTAAAACTTATAGTGGTGACACTAAAAATGTTGCCACTAAATAACTTTTAAAGCAACAAAAGTATTTATGTGCCGACAAAAAGTTGTCATTAAAAAATTTTAATGGTGAAAATATGTCACAACTAATTCTTTTGGTATGATTTTATGGTTGAAATTTTAGTAGCAATTATTTGTCACTAGTAAACTTGGCTTGATGATATTCTTTCTTATAGCTAATTTCTTGTCGTGACATGGACTTGCTGCTAAAAGGTCATATGGTGGTGACCTCTAGATATTGCCACTTTTGTGGCACCATTTCATTGCCACTATTAGTAACTTTTTTAGCAGCAAGCAAATGTTGTTGCTAATTCTTTTTAAAATTTTTCTCTTGGGCGAGACACAAAATTTTGGAGCCAAACTTTTTAATTGCAACAACTTGTTGTAGCTAAAAGATATTTTAATGGCAATGGCAAGATGTCACCACTAAGGGAAATTTAACAGTAACCTATCGTTGTTGCTAATTCTCTTAATTTTTTTTTAATTTGAAGTAGGGGAATCCCCTAATAACCCTCTCCCCCTACCCTTTCTCTTTTTTATAGTGGTCGTGTGACATGAGAGATTGAGAGAATGGGAGTGAGATCACTGGAGAGGATGATGTGGATGATGACAAAGACAGAGAACATGATGTAGACAATGAAGGGACCTATGACAAGGGAGAGAACAAAGATCAAGACTTCTTAAATACTTGAGAAAGAGATCAACAACAAGGGCTTTTCTTAGGTAACCTTGAATTCAACAATTTTTGTTTTGGTGATATTTGAATAAATTTGGTTTTATTTTGTTGTGTTTGTTAGGTTTGTTGAGATTTAGATTTGCTAGGCTTAGTTTCGCTGAGTTCGTTGGGTTTTCTTTTTCTTTTTGGATATTAAATAAAATGCTACTATATTTGTTATTCTTAACATTATTGTATTGATACATAATCTAATTTTAAGAATCTACTTTTCAATTCCTTGAATGGTATTACTTGTTTCCTAGCTATATGTTCTATATTTTCCCTTTATCTTTTTTTTTGTTGGTTTTAAAAGATTGCTTTTTTGTTGATTGGATTTTCATTCATTCTGGGTTTTTGAATGCATTGAATGTCTTCTACTTGCCTCGTTCCTAACGAATTTAGCCTTAATGCTCACTTTGTTGATTCACTAGTAGCAACTCAAAAAAGAAATTGAGTTCTAAGGATCATTTGTTTTATTAGGTAAACTTGAATCACTACAAAAAAAATTAACTTTTAGCAGTGACAGAAATCGCTGTTAAAAGCCAAAATGTCATCATTAATAAGTTTTAGTGGCGATATCTTTTCCTCCACTCTACTCCAGTAATGCTAATATTTTTTAGCCGCGACAAAGTGTTGCCACTAAAAGTCAATACTACAAATATATAGCAGTGAATATAGTCGTCATTAAAACTTATTATAATTTACATTAAACAAATGTCGCCACTAAATGAAAGAGTATTAGTAGCAACAATTGCCACTAAATTCATATATTTAGTCACCACTAATTGTATGTTACCGCTAAATCTAAAGTTTTAGTGGCAACATAGGTTGTCACTATAGGTACACTTTTAGTGATAACAATTAGTGACATTACTAAAATCGTTACTATATATATTTAGCAACGACTTATTGCTATAAGTAAAAATTAATGTCATTTGTCACTATATGGAAACTTTTAGTGACAACACTTATTGTCGGTGAAAATGGATTAGCAACATAGTCTTAGTCGCCACTAAAGACTTTTAGTGGCAACATGTGGTCGCCACTAAAGAGTTTTAGTGACAACATATTGTTGCCACTAAATGCATTTAGGGACAATCTCATACTTGTCACTAAAGACATTTAGTAACAAGAAATTATGATTACAAAAAAGTAAAAGTGATGATATTCTTGTAGCAATTAAGTTTTAGCAACAACTTTTGGTGTTACAATAAAGCTTTAGTGACGGTCATTTTGTTTTTGATATTAAAAATAAGCTTTAGTGGCAAAATTTGTCGCCACTAAAGGTAAGGAGACTGATTATATATATAATGGATAATGTACATTTAAACTAAATTAACATTGAAGAAAATTAAAACAAAAATAAGAAACAAAAAATAATATATATATATATATATGCTAATTGACATGCACAAGAGACATTAATTTCTTAATATTGTATATCATAATTAGTATTATAACTATAAGTACTCTCATAATGTCCTACATGTCAGAACCTATATTGAAATATCTATTAGAATATGAAGTGAATGGCATAAATTGATACATCAAAATGATCATCAACAAAAAAACCCAAGTCCACCTTCTCTTCACCTAGCTTGTCCACAAGAAGAGTCATTGGTTGGAGCATTCTGTCCTTGTTGATAAAAAATAACACTAATCATATATTGTTATTGTTTAACATAACATTAAGGTAAAAGATCATTTACAAGTACTTGTTGCATGGTAGCCATAAGGCTAGCCAATTGAGCTTGAATCTCTGATTGAACCTGTTGTTGCATTGTAGCCCGCTCTTCTTGAAGCTTCTTTTCCATCCTTGCTTGCATTTCCTCTCGTAACTTTTCTCGCTCTTCTTGTAATTTCCTCTCCATTTCAGCTTACATTTGTTCCATCCTTGTTGAAACCCTCGAATCCACTTCAACTGAGTCCATAATTCTCTTTTTTGTCGGTTTCTTTCCATATCCTTTACCCCTAACATACCCTAACCTCTCCCCCAGTATAGTGGCCAAAATTTGATCTCCCGTTAGTGGATTCTCATTATCCTCTACTTCTTGCTCATGAACTAGTTCCTGAATGCGCCCCTAAAGGCATAACAATTGATAAACACCATAAACAATAAGGAAATGGTACAAATAATTAAAGCTTAATGATCTATAGCAACTTACATGGATTTCTTGTGACTTGGGATCTACCCACTCTACCTCTCCGTCCTTGTTCTTACGGGTGTGTTAAAGTTTCCAAACTTGGTCGGGGGGTGCCACTTCTCTAGTGATGCGATCTCTCTACAATATTCATTGGATGATAATCCATGCTATCATAAAGGGAATGACACAAAGAGAAATGTTTATAAACTTAAATACAACACAAATACTTATCGTAGACTCCTTAATCTCAGCAAATGAACAGGTACTGCATGTATGCTTTGTCACTTGCCTTGCCCTGTTTGCCTTGTTCCTGCTACTCGTAGCCTATAATTGGATGGTATTATAATCATGAAACCTTAAAATCATGTGAACACAAACAAAGCAAACAATCCTTTAAATTCATGTTAGAAATACATTACCTTAAACTATGGACTTTCCCAATAATGCATTAGCCACTCCTAATCATCACAGCTGATGTTACTTAGTCGAGCAGCCTCCTTCTCTTCATTTGTGTCACACTTAGCATAATCTGCATGTAGGTCAGCCTTCCAAGATCGGTATAGTCATCGCATTGTCTCAACACAAGTTCTATTTAATCTTTCTTCAGGGCACCCATCACGAACATTAAATTTATCCTACATAAAACATAAGAAACTAAACTTATTAACTGATGGAAGAATACTATGAATGTTATATAGAGAAAAATGGCCTACAAATATAATATTATACCTTTACTTTCAATAATAAAGTTTCCCCATATTTGGCATAAACTTTGGCCCAATCATCATCCCTAAGAGAGATTGTGGTTCGCACCACATGTCCATAATAGCTGGCAAAGTCACGAGCCCCATCTCCAATAGGTCTATCTGAGTTCTCAGGGATGTAAACTTTGATTTTTGAACCATATTTTGTTTTTATATCCACTGATGTACTCTTATAATTTCCCCTACCCTTCTTAATTGTGTTGCAAGAAGCTATTGCATATGAAAAAAAAAGGTAAACAAATTAGTCATTGATGTATATATATGGCAAAAACATAATTTAGAAAACATTATTTGCATGAAGTGATACTTGAACTACTCGACACCTGTGATTGTTGTGTTGGAGGTGAATCATTATAGATAGTTTACCTATCTCTCTGTGGTGGGAGTGGTGAAAGTGCATCTCCTGACTCCAAATCCCCCTGTGCATGCTCAGGTGAGAGTGCACCTCCTAACACCAAATCTCTATGTGTACGATTAGGTGATGTCACCTTTCCAGTGGGGTTATGTCGACCTCGGCCATTACCCGCCCAATGCCTTGTCCTCCTTAACCTCCTGACCTACCTCATGCAAAACCTGACATTTACTACCTTTTGTCCAAATATAGTATAAGTAACAAAATGCGATGAAATAAACATTAATGACAAATAAAAGTAGACGATAAAACACATACATAACAAGCACAAAAAAAAGAAGTAAAATAATATAAAAGTAAACAACATAAAACATATATGACATAAGAATATACCAAACTTCAAACACTTCAACCATTTGATCATACAATGGGGATGTTTGTACAATAATTGTAAATTTTTCAAATGATCAGTAAGATTGATATTAATCTTGATTACACTTAGTGTCCACAATGTCATTCGCATCATCATCATTAAGCAAATCTTCCCTTTCTTCTTCGTCGGTGGACCCAATCTCATCATTATCATCAATGAAATCATCAACCACACCCATTGCATTATGCCCACTTGTTTGAGTATGTATACTTGTATGGCTTAGTATTTCTAGTTCAACATCATCTCGATGCAAGAGGACTACAAGGTTAATGCCTATGTCATCATTCCAAATTGGATTTAATTGGACTACATCTTGTTGATATGCCTCATCAAGAAGGAGACTATCATTCTCACTACTTTCTTCACATTCTTCCACCTCTAAAAGGTTAAAGAGGTCACGAGGATTTGTTTTCACAACAATTAGCCACTTCGTGTCAATGATATCTTTCAGATAGAACACTTGTTCTACTTGGCTAGTTAAGACAAATGGCTCATTTGTAGCCAACGAATGCCGAACATTCACACTTGTAATGCCAAAATTGTCAATCTTGTATCCTCTTCCTAAATGACTCACATCCCACCAATAACACTTGAAGAGATATACTTTCTTATACCCAATATATGAAAGCTCATATATGTCCTCTAAGATGCCATAATACTATTTCCCTTCTTCTAAGTCATCTCTTTTCACTAGAACTCTAGTACTGTCAGTTTTCCTCCCTAAGGCATGATCTCTTGTATAAAATCTAAAATCGTTAACTAAATAAGTAGAAAAATGGTGCACTGTTTTGGCTGAGCCAAGTGTTAAACTGATGAGGTTGTTATTAGCTTGGCCTTGTATACGTAACTGTAAAACCTGCATAGATTAACTATACTCTATTATAGTTTATTTGGATAAAAGCTCATAACTCAAAATAGACTACTTAACAAAGTAAACTATATTAACAAAGGAACCTACTCGTGCACAAAACCATTTGGGAAAGTCCTCAATAGTTGAAGTTTGAGTTTCAATCTCCAATTAGTACTCCCTACATTGTAGTAGTGATAGTTAGGAAATATTTGTTAACTAATTGTTGTCATAGAGATTGGCAAAGAAGTGATAACTTCATAAATGGTAAAACATCTGCACAATTTTGTAGTACATACATACAAGTTTGATGGAACTCTATCTCAAGCAAAATAATAGACTCATAACACCCTTTTGCCTTCCCAATTTGGTTGAAGATGGACTTGTCACCATTATTCATGGGTTCGTCATCATTTTTAGGAGGCTGATTAAATTTGGTTGGCATATTCTTTAAATAACGAGAGCAAAAGGTAAGGTATTCATCGGCTAAATAACTTTTTGCAATTGAACCTTTTGGACGAGACTTGTTACGAACATAAGATTTAAGCATGCGCAAATACCAACGTAAAAGGCAGATGGTGGAGAAGAGAAATAATTTGCAAGATTTGAAAGATAGAATAAAATATATATTAAAACATAATACCTTTTAATAGGGTACATCTATCGGTATTGCATAGGTCTACCAAGCATTATCTCTCTTGGCAAGTGAATGGGCAAGTGAACCATAACATCAAAGAAAGTCAGTGGAAATACCATTTTCAATTTGCATAATATGAGTGCAATTTGGGTCTCAAGTTGTTCTAGAACCTCAATTTTTAGGCACTTAAAACATAAATTTTTGAAAAATTTACCTATCTCTATTATCGGCTCTAACACTTCCTTAGGCAACAAACCGTGTATTGCAATTGGAAATATGTCTTATAACAATATGTGGTGGTCATGACATTTCAATCCAAATAATTTTTGATCACGAACATGTATACACCTTGAAATATTTGATGAGAAGGCATCTGGAACCTTTAAATTAGCCAAAAAGTTGCACACCTTTAATTTCTCATGTGGAGATAAGGCATAGCAAGCTGCAGGCATTAATACTCTATTCCCATCCTCGATTGGATGCAATTGTTGTCTGATTCCTAAATCCACCAAGTCATACCGACTATTTAATGTGTCCTTGGTTTTCCCCGCAACCCTCATCACTGTTGAAACAAGGTTTTTAGACACATTTCGTTCTATATGCATGACATCTAGGTTATGTTGAAGTAGGAGGGTTTTCCAGTATGGTAATTGAAAAAAAAATACTCTTCTTCCTTCAATTATAAGCATTTGTTGGGCGATCATGCTTTCTTTTTTGTCCTTTCCCAAAGGTGACATTACCTAATGCTTGTAATTGCCTTAGTGCTTCAACTTTGGATAAAGGTATAGGTGTTCTTGCAGTTTGAACCTTCCCATCAAATGCCCTTCTATTTCATCGCCAAGGATGAGTAATAGGTAAGAAGCATCGATGGCCTATAAAGCATACTTTGCTACGTAAAAAAATTGAATGTGTGTCCTTATGACAACAAGGGCATGCTAACTTCCCTTTAGTTGACCACCCTAAAAGGTTCTCATATGCTGGGAAGTCATTTATTGTCCATAATACAACTGCTCACATCCTAAAATTGGATTGTGAGTGGGCATCATATGTCTCTACCCCTTCCTCCCACAAATGTTGTAGCTCATCAATCATTAGTTGTAGATATACATCTATTTCATCACCTGGACATCTAGGGCCTGAAATTGGGAGTATCATCATAAAGTATGGTAGTTTCATGCAATGCCAAGGTGGTAAATTATAAGGAACTAACACCACTAGCCATATACTATGTGTAGCACTCATATTGCCATAGGGTTGGAACCCATCGCTTGCTAGGCCAAAGCGAACATTTCTGAAGTCCTTAGAGAAGTCGGGATGTTCCTCATCAAAGGTCTTCCATGTAATGGAATCAGATGGATGTCTTAACACACCATCATCCTTTCATGCATCCTTATTCCACCTCATCTCTTTAGCTGTGTTACGAGCCATATATAGCTTTTGTAGCCTAGGCGTTATGGGAAAATGGCGTAACACTTTGTGTGGGATTTTCTTGCCTCTATGCCCATCTGACTTCCATCTAGATAGGTTGCATCTAGGACATCTTTGGGCATCAACGTGCTCATTCTAATACAAAATGCAATCATTTTCACATGCATTAATCTTGGTGTGGTCTAATCCAAGCTCTCGAATAACCTTTTTCGCTTTATAATAAGAGTTTGGTACTAGTGCTCCTTCTGGAAGCACATCCCTGAATAAGCTAAGCAAGGCATCCATAGACTTGTTACTCCAATGGTTAAGACATTTCAAGTGAAGTAGCCTTACAATGAAAGACAACTTGGAAGCTTTTTTACAACTTGGATACAGATCAGTCTTAGCATCCTCCAATAGCTCGAAGAAATGCCTAGCTTGCATATTTGGTGGGTCATTATATTCAGAGCCATATGTCCCCGCTTCTCTTTCTGTATACCCATATACATCGTTTATCATCTCAATAATGTCATAATTATCTTCTTGCACACCTTGATCAACCTCTTGCGGGTGACTTTGGGCATGATGACGATGTTCTCCATGTGAATCCCACACTTAGTAACTCTCACAAAAACCCTTTTTGAATAGATCCTCCCTTACTCTATGTCTTAGCTTGAACTTTGTGTTCTTGCACGCTTTGCATGGACAACAAATCATATCATTAACCCCTGATTGATTAAATGCCCATTGGAGAAAACTATCTACTCCTCGTATATATTTTGGATCAGCTCTGTTCCTGATCATTATCTAACTTTTATCCATCCCTATTCTCTTTCTCTATTTCCTACATTAGGTAACATAGGCAATAAAATTTCAGCAATAAGAACCATATCGTAATCAAGCCACACCTTCAGTTTCTCTTATAGTTGCAAGGAACAAGCCACATTATGAATAAGAAATTGTAATTCAATCAGAACCAAGCTTTCCACACCTAAAAATTTGAAACAACAATTAAAATTCAACTATCTACTATCATAAGTACCATATTATCCAACCAACAAACAAGCTGAGAATGCTTCTTGAATGTTCATGTCACCTATTGTACTCATGCATGCATTTTTAAGACTTGAATTGCATATTCCCTCCTTTCCAATGTCTTAATATGCTAGGTGGAGCTAATGAGCAAGGAAATGGAAGCCAACAAATGGGAAGATGAAAGTTTGACAACAAGATGTGTAATTTTGTAGCTATATGGGTGGCATATGATGTAACCTTATGTGGGAAATGTTTTGTAATCAGTTGAACATGTGTAAATATCCAAATATTTGATGTATGTATGGAACTTGATGCCAAATGAATGGAAGTGTAGACTTTGAACATTTGATGGCCATATATGGTGTATGTATTCTTGTGTATGACTTAGGGTGAGAGTGGGAGATTTTGATTTCTGGGTTTATGCTCATTTGAGACATGTTTAGTAGACCATTTTAGTGCATTCCAATGTGCTCATGTGGTCATGGATGTAATTAGATGGTCCACGAAATGCGAAATAAGAAATTTTCCTGTTGCACACTTTGAATTCAAGCAAATTTTAATAGAGCTTTACTATGTATTCTTGCTTTGAACTATGTCAAATGGTTATGAATGAGTAAGATAAGCTAGATAATAAAGGCATTACAGTAAGGAAATGTATACCTTTGTTGATACAATGGTTGAAGTTCTGGTAGAAAGTAAAGTTCAATTAATTTAACTAATCCCTAAGTCCTTAATGATAAATGCTAGTTTATGGAGGTAGATAGGAGATCAAATGTCAATAAAACCAAGTAATCTAGCCATTAGAGGGTGTACCAAATGGTTGGGGTGAATATTTAAGAGTTTAGGATCAAAAGGAGTCTCGACTAAAACTACTTGAGTCAAGGCCAGAGTTCAAACAGAACTGCAGAGCGCCGCGGCAAGGAATATTGTGTCGTGGCATAATGCTTACAGAATGAAGTTACGCCGTAGCATGCTCATATCAAGTCACGGCGAGGATTATGTTTTGCATATGTTAGTTATAGTAGGGAGTTGCGCCATGGCGTGGTCATCTCAACTCGCGGTGAGGATCGTGATTTGGCATATGTTAGTTCCAATAGGGAGTTGAGCCGCGGCGTGGGTATTTTAAGTCACGGTGCAAGTTTAATATTTTTTTTTTAGAGTTACAAAATCTAACTACGTCGCGGCGAGAAGTATTCGAGTCGCAACATAATTACATTCGAATGTATTTAAAAGGTTTCAGTAACCATTTGAGCTGCGACGGAGATCCACCAAGCTGGGGCCTAAATTCCTAAATTCATAATTTAACTTTCAAACTTCTAAAAGTCATAACTTTAAGCATGGTAGTCTGTTTAAGGTGATTTTTTTTGAATCTGGGTATTTTTTTGAGATCTATGCAATGGTGAACGCCAAAGGCGGTTCAGTCACTTATTTTTCTCAAAAAAACATGTTTTGGCCTTCAATTTTGAGATTCTTGTTTTAATTTCTTCTCAAAAGAGCATATTCTGATTCAAAAATGTAGAAGTTTATAACTTGAGTAAGGGATCTCTAAATTTTGTAAACTTTGGCTTTAATTAAAGCTCTATATGTCTACTTTATGTTGTAAAGATTTCAGCCCAATCCTACATCTTTTGTTCCTAAAAGATTGCATGACAATAGAATTGGTCAGGGTCATAAATTTTGCAGATTCACCTGATTCATCTTTTGCTATTATGAATTTTGAAAATTTAGAAAATATTCCTTATAAATCCAAAAATTACCATCTTAAGCTTGAATTAAACCTCTAAATATCCTCTTCCTATTTACCGAGTGTTAGACTTAGACTCAACCTTTTGATCCTGCAAATGCATCCCTCTCCAAACCTACCTATTTAGGTTCTGAATTTGACACTAAAGAGTATATATGTGCAAATAATGGCCTTACACCATTCCATTAACCACCCCAACACTTCTAACAAGTTTTAACTCATATTTCAAGACTACTTGAATTTCCCAAACTCCCAAAAAATCTCTAGATCAAAATATGACTACCTAAGTTTCTTATACTATATACAAGTCACCATGCTACTTAGAGCTTTAGAGAGCCCACAACTAACCATCATACATTCAAATTAGTAATATTAAGAGTCCACAATAATATCACAAGAACCACAAAACACTAATCAAAATAATTGCATTTATGTCATACCAAATACATCAAAGTATTAAATTTTTTCTCAAATCTTCCTTCATTGCCATAGGTATATATTTCAAATTAGCCAGGAAGTTACATGTCATATATGCATTTTACAAAAGAATCAAAAGAAACTACATATATCACTATAACACCTAGTTTTGCGTGCTACTAGCTTTCATGGTCTTCTCCTTATTGGAGGAGCTAAGATAGAAGAGTGATAAACATATATTTCTATCTATTTGATTCTCCTAACTTAGGCATTTTAATGATTAAATATGGTTTTAAGACTTTAATTAGATAAGATTTTGTTTTAGAAGCCATTTCTACATTTTAGGAATTTATTTGCAAAATTATGGAATTTTAATACATAAATCTTTTTAAATGAATTTTGTGAATATTTCTATTTCATTCTTTCCATTATTTTTGTGCAGATTTTCAATGAAAAAAATTGAGCTTGAATGGAAATTGATTTAAAGAAAAGATGAAGGGTTCATGTGTACAGTTTGGAGGAAATAGAATGGAAGCAACATGGAGAAGAAGTGGTAGAATATGGGAATAAAGAATGTATAAAGAAGAAGCTTGAGCGGAAAGAGAATGAGGCAGCTCACATGTGAAGAGAAAAAAGGCACAAAGCCTCGGGCTGTAGCACTTACAAGAAAGCTAACGTAGAAAATGAGTTGGGTAGAAGTTTAGGCCATAAATACACACACATGCAAGCTGCGTTGAGTGAATGAAGGTAAAGAAGAACTGCTGAGCTTGAGACACATGAAAAGAAGCTCTAGAACAATGCAGCAACTACAGGGCTCAAGTTCTACGTGCATGTGAATAATACAACAATGAAGAAGCAGCTCTACGTAGAAAAGCAGCTCACAAACTCGAAGCAAATGAATGGCTGGAACAGACGTTGAGCTGAACGTAAAGAATGAAAAGAAGAAGCTATGGGTTTAGATTAAATACGTGGAGCATTAAGGCAGCACAAAACAGAAGAAAGAGCAACGAGTTGAACGAGCTGAAGCTTGCATGAGCTAGGAGAACTAGCTACGAGTTAAAGGAGAAGGCTGGAGCTGAACGAGAAGAACGAGCTGAACGAAGAAGCTGCTGAGCTGGATTAGAAGCTGTCTTGTGAACTCACACGCATACAGAACCAAACAAAACATGCATGAGCATCGAACGAAGAGAATGAGCTGCTGCATGACAAAGAAGAGAAGAATAGAAGGCTGATGTGAAGGATAAGAAGCAACACGTTGAAGTTGGAAGCATCCCACGTCGAAGAAGAGGCAGCCCTGCTTGAGAGAAACGAAGAGCTGCATGAAAAATGCATGAAGAAGCTAAGAAGCTACGTGGAAAGGAGAAGCTTGAGATGAGTAGAGGAGATGATGGATTAGAGCTTGCATGGGACGTGAAAAACAAATGAGGCAGCAGCAGAAATGAAGGAAGATGATGGATTTGGATGATGTAAAGAAAAGTAGCAGATTTGAATTGCATGAGCTTGAGCTAAAGCTACGTGGAGTAGGAACATATGGATTATTATATTCAATGGGGCCCACACTATCTACAATGCAAGCTTGTGATCTATATATTAAAAGAAGAAGCTGAGCACATGGAGAGAAGCACATGAACAGCACGTAGAATCATTAAAAATTCACATGAGAGGGAGCAAACATCCATTCCATTCACGCCTCCTATTTTCGGAAACCTTCATCCATATATTCAATCCATTCCATTCACGTAACTCCACTCACGCCTCCATTCGGATATCCTAGTCCATTCACGTAACTCCATTCCATCATCTATATATTCATTCATTCATTCATTCGGCCACCAGGGAACCATCCATCCACTCCATCAATCATCCAATCCATCTTACACCCCCTTCATTCATCCATCCTACGCCATATTCCACTCCTTCGTCCAGCACATCCCCTCTCCACTCCACTCCATTCCATCATCCAACATCCCAGGAAGCTTTAGTTCATCTTGAGGCTAGCAAGGAAGAAGACCTTGGAGAAGCTTGAATCCATGGAGAAAATTCAGAGTTTTTGGCTAAGAATTTCTTTATTTTTCCTACACTTTTTCTCTTTCATTTATTGTCTTGGTTAAGTTGTATTTGATAGGGAATTTGTGTAATTATAATTAGTGGCTGGTTAGACACTAATTAGGGAACCTTTTTGTTGATTAATTGATCTGATTAATTCCAATATTATCTGAATTCCCATGTATGCTTCGAAGGTGTTCGATAAAATACATGAGTGAGATTATTTGTTTGAATTGAAGATTCCTTAATGTTTAGTTAGTTAATTAAATATTTAGGATTATTCAGAGGCTAATCAATCAGTTAATCAATCAAATTGGATGTTCATTGATCTTAGAAACAAGAATTAACAATTTAATGCGGGATTGAGGTCTCAATTCAACGTTGGATTATTAATCTTTTGAATCTTGAGTGGTTACCCAAGATAATTTGTTATGAACATAATTAGGATCTCTTAGACCAGAATTAATCATAATTGGATTAGGATAAGGATAGTGGATACCAAGGGACGAATCCAAAGTTAGTCACAAGTCCATCTTTCAACTATAATTCACTCAATTAGATAGTAATTAGGAATTTTAATTCAATTTTATTTTAAATAGTTTAAGTAAATCAAAATCCCCTTTGTTTAGGAAATTTTAGAGTCTTTTAACATTTAGAAAACTCAATTAAATATTGAATGCTAATTCCAAGGGAGATGACCTAGGTTGTGCCATTCACTACATATTTTATCAATCTAGTATTATTTTGAGGGTTGTGCGACGAGCCATTCAAAAAGGGGATGAGATATGCAGTGTCTGATATAATATAATAACATAACCATGCAATATAGAATGCAATGTTTAATAATAATGATGCAAATAGGCTTGGGCATAATGTAGAGAGACATCACAATCACTTGAGTCATTTCACATGCAATATACAACACATAATGCATATAAGAGGAAATAACTTTAGGTTACCTCTGTAACTCCAACAAGGTGTCCAATAATCAGTCCAAGAAAACTTAACCTATTGAACAAGAGAAAATTCAACATCATAATCAGTTTCATTCTTTGAAATTCTTTTCATATAAACTACCCAACTATATTTCCATCCCAACTAAACCATTTAAAGCTCTTAATCCCAAACATCCTCCATCCTCCATCCTCCATCCTCTATCCTCCATAGAATTTGCATATGTGTTTGTCTTAATAGTAAACTTATGCTAAATTGTCACATTAGGGCTCATCTTTATTAAAAATCATCATTTAAGGTCTACCCAAGCTTAAAGAAGCATTATGTAACCATTAAAGTATCAAGATTGAATTTGAGGTTCCAAATCGCATCCATGGCTGCCCTCACTAAGAAAACCATAAAAATGATCATATTTTTGCTCATTCTCATGAAAAATTATTAATTAAGGCTTACCCAAATCAAAAGGAACCATTACAAGGCATGAAACTGGAGTATTAAATCAAAAATCCCAATTTACAAAACCTAGAGTTTATACTTCTCCATAAATCAAAACCTAGGGCATTTATGGATGAAGAAGCATTTTAGAGGCTTACCCAACTAAAATCAAGCTTACAATAACAAGAGATTCAATCTTTGCTCATCCTTCGTTCTTCTTCTCCTTCATTTTCTCAGCCTTCGTTCTTATTCTTCTTCTCCCTCATTTGATCAACTTTCATTCTTCTTCTCCCTCATTTGCTCAGCTTTCGTTCTTCTTCTCCCTCATTTGCTCAGTCTCTTTTGTTTGCTCTGCTTCAGAAGTTAGGACTTAGGGCTGGAGTTGTTGCAACGTTGGTGTTTGTGGAGGGAATTGAAAAAAGTTAATAAAAACTGATGAAATGTTACTGCAACGTGGAGGGAATTAATGAGTGTCTGGAGCTGCTGCTGCAACGTTAGAATATTGAAATTTTGATATATTAATTTAATGAATTCTAATTTTAATTTATTACTAAACAATTATAAATAATAATCTATTAGTTTCTTAAACTTAACTAAAAAAACTTTAGTATTTGATATTTTGTGATGGTTTTATTTATAGTTTTATTTTTTTAATTAATGATTAAATAATGCATAACATTAAATAAAAAAATAAATTTTTTTAAAAGCAAATAGACTATAATTATATACGTAAGAATTATTTATCTAAGAATTATTTATATTTTTATTTTTTAATTAACGATTTATTTTGTATGTTTGATTAATTTTTATATAATGCTCAAATCTAGATTTTGAATTTGAGATAAGAAGCATATAAGTAGATATATAGATAACTTGGAGAAGAGAATCTAAATTTGAAGATTAAATAAAAAGAGAGGAAGGGGGTTTGGGTGTAAATGAATGAATGAATGAATGAATAAATAAATAATGGAGTTTTGAATCTAACAGAAGAAACACATAACTATACAAATCTTTTTTTTTCCTTTGATTTTTAAATTTAATTTTTAATCTTGAAAATTTATTAAAACTCTATATAATTTTTAATCTTGAACAATTAATTAAAATTTTAGCATACAATAATAATTTATGAATAAACTTTGTAGCAAATTTTAATGAATAAACCTTTTTTATTTCACAAACAAGTGCTATTATAAATATTTTAGGAGATAAACCCTTGTATAGTGCTTTTACATTTGATTAATGATTAAAAATTAGATGAAAAATAGTTAAAAAAAACTTTCAATAAATGTTATATAACAACTACATTATTTGACATTATCTATTTCATTTATTTTGTATATTTGATTAATGATTATATAATGCTAAAATTTGGATTTCGAAAAAGAAAGAAGTAAAATAGAGATGACATTTTGAATTTACATAAGTAGATACAATTTTAGTGTTAGTTTCGATTGACACATAATGAGCATACGAGTAATTAAATTTTGAATATATTTGCTTTCAAGCATTCCCATTCTATCCTACTTTTTCATTTCTTTTTCATTTATTAATGTATTTTATTGTTTTTTCAACCCATTCCATTTAGGATACTAAAATTTTGCCATTCATTCAATCGCTTCTGTCTTCATTTTCTTTTTTAGGATAAATTATTTTCTTTTATCTTTAAAATTTTATTAGATTTTAAATTTAATATGTATGATTTTAATTTTTTTTGTCTTGAATATGTATGATTTACAAAAAATAAATAATAAAGTAAAATTAACTTAATATATAATTTGCAAAACAATCAAATTAAATTATTAATACAAATTTGATAACAGAGATTAAATTAAAAAAATTTAAATAATAAAAATCAACTCAAGAATCTTACAAAAGTGTAAAGATTGCAAGAATAACTTTATTTTACCTTTATAATTTTAAAAATGCATTCCATTCCATCTCTGTTGACTATAGTTTTCTTAAGCGCTAAGTTTGATATGAAAAAAAAAGTGCATTCCATATGGAGTTTAAATTGTGGTTTAATAATATATTACGCAAATAAATGACAACTACCCCTCTCACTTTGTGGGTGAGCTATGCGTTTTAATTAACAATTCCAAATAAATGAAAAAATATCTTTCTCACTTGACAACATCTTTTCATTTTACTCCCCTCTTCTTAATTGCTTTGCCTTTTATTAGAGGATTCTTCTAATATTTATTTTCCTAAGTTATGAACATGTGCCTATTTGTCCCCTTTTTTATCAACAAAAGATAAAGATAAAATATATTTTGTCAAATTAATTATATTTTTAATTAAACAAGATAAATATGCATTATGTCCATAGAGGAAAATAGGCACGTGTTCATACATGATCTATTAATTGGCCATGTGCACATATATGGTAAAATTTGTTGTAATTAAGGTCACTCATTATGAATCTCAACACTAGTGTCATCACATATATTAGCGAGCTCTAAAGTTCACAACACGAGGTGATTATTATAAACTTAACTATATTACGAGTACTAATTGGGTTACAAATTACATTAATGTGTATTTTTAAAATAAAACACTAAAAAAAAAAGCCTACTTCAAAAATATTAGTATCATTCGTTACTAAGCAGGCTATAGCTGATCATCATCGTAATCCTCGGCAACATCTTCATCGATGGTCTCTAATGTAGGTGAATTTAAAGGTTTGAATAGGGATAACCTCCATCCACAAATTTAGTCAGATCTCTAATTTCCTTAAACATTCTCACAAATTTGACACTAACACTTGTTGCTGAATCTAGAGTTGAAATGACTAAATGCACTTGAAAGTGGAACAATTTTCTCTCCTACCCTGCTACTATGCTTAAGTTGATGTGAGATTTAGAAACATGGGAAGGATATTTTTCATATATTTGAATAATATTTTAATAATTATCTATTTCATTCATCCCATCCTATAAGAGAAGAGGGATCTTCTTTATTACACAGTAGAATAGAAATTGGAAAGGTGAGGAAAATGATTAATTATATATTATTTTTATAACATTCTTTTTCAAAAAATGATATATATATATATATATATATAAAATTCTGAAGAGACTTTATCATATATTATTAAATTATAAATAATTAACTCTTAAATGTGTAATGTTTTTAAAACCAAGCTAATCATTCAATTAGTGAAAACAATAGTTTAAGGTTCATTTGTCTCAATGTAATGAAGTGTTATTGCACCTACATATAAAAATATTTTTTAAACTTATTTTTATGTAAAAATATTTTTTTATTAAAAAATTTATAAAAATATTACTTCAAGTTATTTGTATATAAAATTTAATTAATATTAGTAACATTACACATTTTATTTTCTTTGATAAAGTATATTTATAAGTATAATTTATTTTTTAATGTATTTGTCTATTTAAAAAAAATTCTAAATTCAAATTAATAAAAATTTTGCATTAAAAATTTTAGTGACGACTAAAATAATTGTCGCTAAAAGTTACTTTTGACAAATTTTCTTTTAAAATTTTCACAAATGATGCAAAACTTTTAGTGACGACAAGTGTCGCCACTAAAAGTGACCTTTAGTGACAAAATTAATTTGTCATTACTAAAAGTTAGTTTTAGTGGCGACTTTGTAGTTGTAACTAAAAATTGTCACTAAATGTGACTTTTTAGTGGTGACAGTATTGATGTCGCTACTAAAAGTATTTAGCGGTGATTTTTTGTTACTACTAAATAGTTTTAGTGGCAATTTTTTTTGTCGTCACTAAAACTTTTATCAAAATTAAGGGTAGAATTTTAATGACAACTTTTAGCGACAACTTAATAAAGTCGCAGCTAAAAATATTTTTTTGTGACAACTTTTTGTAGTCATCGTTAAAAGCTATCACTAAAAATCTATTTTTTTGTAATGAATGGGTTTGCACAAACATGGGGATCTTTACATGTGCAAATCCCTACTTTATGAAGTTCAAGTACTAGAACATTCACATACTCTAAGCCGCATATGTGGAGGAGTTAGAATCTTTTATTGGCCAACAATGAAGAAAGAATTAGCTAAGGCCCATAGACGTTCAAATTTTCCCAAGTAAGAAGAGTTGGATGAAGAGGAATTTGATAGAATCATGAAAGATTTACTTGGCTAAGAACAATGCATGAAAAAGAGTAATAATGAAGTTTATTAGTTTTATAATGGGCTGGGAATTATATGCAATGGGTTTAAGGTTTGCGATATGTAGACTTAGTTAATCTATTAAATTTCTCTAAATATTAATGTTTTTTGTAGCTACAATATGAAGTAATTAAAAAAAAATTTAATAGTGCCATTTGTCCTCATTAAAGAAAATTTTAGTGATGACAAATAAAGTTGCTACTAAAAAAGAATTTAGTGGTGACACAGGTTATTGCTAAAGGATTCTTTAATGGTGATTTAAAGAGTCACCATTGCAAATTTTTTAGCGATGACAAATGTTATCATAAAAAATACTTTTTAAGTGTGACATTTTACAAAAGCCAAACTATTGGGGCTTTAGTGGTAATAGAAGTTGCCTTGAAATATTTTTTAACAATGACTTTTCTTGCTGCTAAATATCATTTTAATGGTGACTTTTTTATTGCCTTTAAAAACCTTTTGTAATGAAGGTATTATCGATGACTTAGCAACAACCAAATGTCATCATTAAATGTTTTTAGTGGCAACTATTGGATGTATATGTCATTATTAAAAGTGATTTTTTTTTGTAGTTTTAATATAGATTTTGTCATTTTATTATCAAATAGTATAGGCAAATCTTCCTTGTTTTTATTGACTCCTGAGATCATGAAGCTTCAATATTTATTTTCTTTCTCTCATTGCTATTTCTTCTTCCCTTGATTCATGACTACTTTATTCACGATCTCTAGCTCTCTAGCTTCCATTCTATTTGAACAGCATAGATTCTTCTTCAAATTGTCGTAGCTTTCTTGGCCATAGTTTAAGAGTGACTCTTTCCTTGTGGATATGTTTTTAGGTGTTAGATTTATTTGTTGATAAATCTTAATCTATTGAATATTTTAATATTTGAACTAAGATATTGTATAATTAATTATTAGGATAATTGGTTATTATTTTAAAGAAGTTGAGAGAATGAATTATCTAATAATTAATATTTGAATTATTTGAATTTAGAAAAGGGATTACATCCTATTAGTTAGATAAATTTTATCAATTTGTCATACCATATTAGTTCTCTTCCTAGAGAGATATAAATAAGGAGCTAGCATGTTTCCTAAACATTAAGCTAAAAAGAATATATTCACAAAGTAATCAAGTAAGAACTTTATTGGGTATGAATTATTCTTCTACTATAACTATATTTCAGTTTTCATTTTAATTTCTAATTTTTCTTTTCTTTTATTGGAATTAAAGCACTAGGTTTAGATATATTCCCTTTGAAATTTCAACATGATTGGTGTATTCTTGCCAAGTTTCAACTTTAGGGTCAAACTTGACCATTAATGTAGTTTTTGATAGAGACACTTTTAGGCCATGATTCTCCTAGAATTTGAAGCCTACACAATGAGGAGCATATGGTTAAAAATTAGGGGAAAATAGATTAGCCACTAGAGAAAAAATTGGTTTTAAAGTTTCTAGAAAATATAATTGAATACCCTAGTTTCAAGGCTTGGCATTCTCTATATAGGATGTTTCAATATGCAACCATATATTGTTAGAAAGTCTATTTACAAGCTTTCCAATGACACCATTTTCACCTAATTTGGATGAATAACGAATGAGATATACTTAGTCAAAGTAGAGGGTTCGAATATGAAATTTATGAAAAACATGATCAACAAACCAATTTTTAAGGCTAATCATTCTCTTCTGATGTTGCCATTGTGTGTGAGCCATATATGGTTGGAAAGTTCATTCTACAAGCTTTCCAACGACTAAATTATGCATGATTTGGATGAGAAACAAAGGAGATATAGGGTTAAAAGTTAGTGGTTTAAACATACAAACTTTGAGAATTTTAAAAATATTAAGCTAGAGGTTGAAAATGATCATGGAGCCCCACTCTTACGTAAGGAGACTATGGTTCACCCTAGCCTTCAATTGGCCAACAAAACATCCCAATGGAAAAAACAAATCAAGAGAAGTCTAGTGGTGCAAGCCTTGTAGCCAAAAAGAGCTTCAAAGGTAGTGCATGGAGTTACGCACCACCTTAGGAGAGTGGACTTCTCTTTTTTTAATTTTTTTTGTAATTTTTTAAATTACAATCATTCTCGAGATGTGTGCAGGCATGTGGAGCCTTTGTTTGGGGTGGTTTTAGTCTTTTTTCTAAAATCATGATCTACACATAAATATATAATATGGCTATGTTTAAATAATTGTTCATAGTGTTTAGATACACATCAGACACATAGGACATCTAATAATTGAGAATTTATGTTTAAAAAATTTGTTTTATAAAATTATATTATTAAAATTAGTTAAGTTATGGTAATGTTGTTTGAAGAAGAAAAATATTTTTTTTAATAATTAAAGAGCTCTCTAGGAGGATAAATTTCAAACTTTTACTTATAATTAATTACTTAGTTGGAATTAAGCCTTAAGTGCTCAAGTGTTGAAAGTAAGTTTTATTGGGACCTATTAGAGAGTCCAAACATTAATGGTTTGTAGCATTGGTGGAATAGGAAGAACAACAATTCCTAGAGCAAAAAAATTCCTGACCTGTTTGAAAGTTTTTGTCATAAGAAAATAGACGGAGAAAATTCAACTAAGAATGGTCTAACATATGTTAAAGGAATGCCTTTTTCTAAGGTAGTTAGAAAGACATCAACTTAAGAAATATGAAAGAATTCCAACAATAATAAAACATAGATGTCATAGAAAAAAGGTCCTTCTAGTCCTACGGATGAGTTAAAGCAATTGTAGGAAATTGCTAGAAATTTGAACAAGCATATAAAAGCTCACTTGAATAAAATACATTGTCTTAGGATAGAGCTAAGACAAGAAGGTAAGCCTTTTTCTAAAAAGCCTTTTAGGTTAAAAGTTTTGACTAATTCCCTTTTTGATAACAAATATTGGAAACTTGTAAAAGAAAACTTGAGAGCCAAGAAAGGGCTCAGTTTCTTAAATGTATAAATGAGATAGAGCTCATGGAAGAGCACCACAATAGAGTGAATTTAAGGCAACTTATCTTGCTATCCCAATTTCCAAATATGAGACGTGCAAGGCATTTCAACTACAATACACTAGAGAAAGGGATTTATGTGAAAGGTTCCCTTAAGTGGATTAATTGTGAGACTGACTAGGAACTGCCAACTAAAGTGGCAAATCTTGATAGATTATAAGTCTAAATAATTTAAAAGATTTTAATGAATTATCTTTAACTAGTGAATTGTTAGACAAAATATATATAAAAAAATTCTGACACTAATTTTGTTGAACTTGTTCATTGGCATATGAAAATATGTGGACAATTTTTAGAATATTTTTTTTTCATGTTAAATTGGCTAAATCAATTATAACTTTGATGAAATAATTTATTATTTGAGAAATATGTTATATGTAAATTATGCATCTTTAGAGATGCGTATTTGAATGGAAGTTCTTGAAATGGTAGATAATGGGCTCATTCCAAGAGCCAAAATAAGAAAAATTAAATGTTGGCACATAATCGAGTTATAAAAGTAATGGTGTACTTCGTTGACATGATGAAAGCAAAATAAACATAGACTTTTAAACATGAACCTAATTATATACCATTGTTAGTCTAATTGCACTATGTAGCAGACATAGGTATTGCGTACATGTTAGTTAATGCTATGTCAATATGTATAGACAAGTCTAGAAAAAAAATAGCTTCTTAGACTATTCTTGTTAACTTAAGTAAGGATAATAAACTAAATGGTGACAATTATAGAGTTTGGCACCATAAGATTAAGTATATTTGGAGATAAGACATACAAACACCATGAAACTATAAAAAAGATAATTCTCTTTGTAAAATTGTTACACTTAAATTCTTTGGACCATGTTGCATCCATTGTGAACAAGTGGTTAAAGTTTATCTTGCTTGCAAACTGAATGGACACAAATTTATGATACCTTCCACTGTAGGTAAGTACTTAAAATTCCTTTATTAATATCAGAGCTTGATTAACTCAAATTTTTTGTTCCCTATGTTGAATTTATGATTTTTGTGCTTAATTTTATGAATTTGTTTGCAAGAAAATCATAAACTAGTGTATGTTCATGTTTTGGACCTTAGAGTTCCTTTAATGGAAAATTATGATAGAGACAATCTTAGGCCATAAAATTCATATTGTAGGATGCCTACGTGGTGAGGAGTGTATAGTTAAATTTTGAGAGAAATTAAACAATTAATTAGAGAGAAATTGCAAATTTTAAGTTTGGTGAAAACATAATTGAATGACTTTCTTTTAAGGTCTAATATTCTCTCCACAAGCCACCAATTAGTGCAAACCATATATATTGGAAAGTTTGTCAAACAAGCTTTTCAATACCATCAATTTCATCTAAATCAAATGAAAATATATGGCTTCATAAAATTGGTTGATTGAACATGCAATTTTGGAAAATCAAAAAATTTTTCTACGTCTCAAGGTTTAAGATAATGGAGAGAGCCCACATGTTAGGGTGGTGCATGTGGCTCACCTTTACCTTTATCTAGCCAAGGAGTCTAGAAGTGAAACCACTATTATTAGAAAATGCCTTTGAGGTGGCATGCGAACCTTAGGCACTACCTTAAGCATGTGGGCTTTTCACTTTTTTCCATTTTCTTGCATTTTTTGAAGGTAGAACCTTATTTGGGCATAAGGGATGGTGTGCAAGAGTATTTTAGAGTGGTTTTTGTCCCTTAAAAAATCTTTACAATCATGCTCTATAAGACGATATAAGGTTTGGCCATATTTGGATACTATTTCATAGTATTTAGATACTCATTAGACACTTATAAGACTACATAATTGACTTGAAGATAATGACATTTCTTATAGGTCTTAGATTTGATCAATTTACTCCCTATGATGATTACACCAATCAATGAAGACTTTAAGGAGAACTTTAAAAAACCAAATAAAGACTAGAACTTGTCCCTTATTCGATGTGCATTAGAAATAGAGTTTGCAAAAGAAAGTCATGTTATCACGAACATTAAGCAAGCCGTTCTACTTTTTTATTTTCAAATATGAGAAGCGCAATATTTTTTTAGGCATAGTGCATACAAAAAATCATAAGGGATTGATCAAACATGTAAAGCATATTTTTCAATGTATGCTAGAATGATTCTTGTAATCAGAAACAAACTTATGATTATTAGGCCAATGACATATAAAGTCACAGGTCTAACATATCAATTTGGTCCTTCAAAAAAAAATTGATAGAGGAAAATTATTGAAAGACTAAATTAAGAATGTTATACTTTATAATAAAAAATTGAGAAGTAAAAAATCCTTCAAGGAGGTAAACAATGATATTCTCCGAACAAAAAAAATAGTGACATATAATTGATAATTAATATTATCAAATAATTTGAGTTATAGAATACCTATAAATTTAGAATGTACAAAATTAATTGAAATAATTTAAACTTGTTATTGATTATGTGGATTGTCTAGACTGGTTAGTTTTGTTTACTAGTTTGAGGGATTTTTGGATTTTTTAAAAGCCATCTCACTTGTGAAGGTATTTTAAAGGATATCTCACATCAATTTAATATATTTAAAAGTCTTACTCTTAAAAAATTATTTGGAGTTGAGCTAAACTTTAAATTATTTTAAGATTGTATAATTTGATCTGCACAATTCAACTCAAGTTGATAGCTACATAATTAATTAATATACAAGTATTAGGTCCACCCAAAGCGAAAATCTTTCTTAATCATATCATAAAGCATATTAATTAATTAATTAATTAATGAAAGAGATGCGTGGTTGAGAAACAAAATCTGCATGTCACTCCACGTTTAGGTCCCTATGGTACCTATTTGCAAAACGCCATTAACCAATAATTTTATTCTCGTGTGTCTGTATTGCCTCCATAAATTATTCGATAAATTATGCTATTAATAAATACATAGTATTGCTTTAATTCATTTGACCTTTTATTCAATGAATCTGAACAGTGGGAGACATAGATATACCATTGTATTATGAAATTTAATTCTTTATCTATTGGTTGGAAATTTGAGTTTTCTTCCGTTTGTGACTTAATGAACTAAGGGCGTGTGTCCCAAACCACTTTCTACGAGTGCAATTAAAATATTAAAACACACACGCGCGGCGCACACATATAAAAGAACAATGGGATAATTGAGTACTAGTGTACAAGAAAAGGATATAACTTAATTAAAGTGTATATAAGGGATATGCCATATCAGTTTGACCATCCATTATATTCTTAGAAAAGCTCCAATTATTTGAATTCTTTAATTTTTTGTTAAAAGAAAAAGGAATTCTCTGCTTTGTCTATTGTTATATGCAACACTTGAAATAGGACTTCAAGTTTTTATGCTATATATCCAGAATAGCGTGGTCAATTCATATTTAACTTTCTTATATATGTCTTTTTTCTTTTCATCGTTATATTAGGGTATGAAGTTATGATACCTAATTAACTAGAAAGGATATAAGTTCATATTTAAAATACGCATAATCGTATGTTTTTTTTTCTCCAAAGTCTACTATCTTTCTATTATGAGTATCTTACAGGCTTAATATTTCATATGTTCAAAATAATTTAATCTACACTATTAAGGCTCATTATTAGAATAACCCCACATAATCCTAAATAGATTAACACCAGATAATATAGATCCATAGTTATAAAAGAAAGCTTGTGTTAGAACCCTAGGCTAATGATTGATGACCTTTTAAAAAATACCACTATATATTGGCAGCTGCAATCCATACTGTTTTTCTCTTAATTTATAAAGGAAAGAACTTGTACCCAAATACTTTAAGTAAAACATCATCTTCTCACTGGACAAAAGGATCTACTTCTATTTTGCCATATCCACAGCACCAATATTTTCTATAACATTTAAATATGTTTAATTTAAGGCATATTTGTAATATAAAATATGGATGTGATTTAATCTAGAATATACAAATATTTGTGCATATAATTAGATAAATTAGTTCCATAAAAGAATTGTGTTAACATATTCCAAAAGTAGGTTGTGTACAAGGGCAAAGGCAAGGGACCAGGGCCCCCTACTATTTCAAAGATAATTATTATGTATATAAGAATTTTGATAAAATTTAAGTATGGTCCTAAAAAATAATAAAGTTTGCATATAATTTCTTATAAAATTACATATGGCCTAAAAAAAAATAAATAATGAGGAATTCATACTATACTTAGGTCATGAAAAAATAAGGAAAAAAAAAGAAATATATCATGAGGAATTCATACAAGGGACCAAATCTTTTATCTTTGTTTTATTTTCATTAAAATTATGCCATCTCTACATTTACCAAGATTGCAATATTTTTTTCTCACATCTTGTCATCAAAATTAAAAAAGTTGACTGGCTCTAAAGCTTATTGAATATATCTGAAGTCCTTATTCATACTTTCAATTCTATGCATAATATTTTTCTCACTTCTTTCGGTTTGTAGCAAGTTTTTCATATTTGCACATACATGAAGTCTAATTTCTCTTTGGTAATCTGTCATCCATGAAATGCCTCTTCCAAGCATTTATCAAGGCATTGTCCTTATCCAAAGTCCAAACACATATTAGATTGGAGGCCATTGCTAATCCATAATGATAAACATAATATGACAAATCAATATAGTATGAAATATGTCATAATATCATACAGCATAAGGTGCAAAAGGTCATTCAAACTTCTATCTTTAAGCTAATTTTACAACAACTAAAACTTCATATTCAACCAAAAAGACTTTAAGCTAACTTTGCAGCAAAAACTTCATATCCAACCAAACAGAAAAGACACATTAGCTACAACGAAGTAGCCAAAACATTACAAAACACATTAGCTGCAATAAAGTAGCCAAAACACATTCTATTTTTAGAACATGTATATCCTACGACACGTCAAACCCAAGACGCCTTTTCATCATCTGGTATTGATGGTAACAGTTATATCAGCAATACTGGATCGCTAGCGAGGTTAACAGAAGCAAAGTGCTTTTAATCCATGGTGAGGTCCTTGACCTTTGCTAACTCAAAATAAATTTGTCCTCTTTTGATATTCAATTTTGCCTCGTGCTAAGTTCGGAACATGGTGGCATAATTTTTTAATTGCTTGAAGAAGGCCACTTTCTAAAGAGTTAGCCACCTTTACCACCTCCACAAATGAGTCATCACTGGTTCTTCTTTTCCTTTTCTTCGCTGAAGAAGTTGCTTCAGTTGCATTGTTAATGGGCATTTCAGCAAATGACATTGAAGCATCATCGTCGTTAAGGTCCGCAAGGTTCTCCACGTCAACTTCCTAATGCCTACATTCCCTTCTTCCATCTCCTCAAGTATGTCATATGCAAATTGTGCATCCTTCTCGGTTGCACAATCTTTTCCGTAGATGATGCTAAGTTTATCAAAACGAGGAAAAGATAATGTCTGAAAGTTACTGCTTTCTTGTGGGACTATACAGAAATAAATTTTAAAAAATAAAATTATATGTTGTAACAAAAGTAGATAAAAAATAAGCAAATGTCAAAACTTTTACCTTCACATAAGCATCTCACACTTTTTCTTTAAGGTAACACATTTCTTCTCGTTGTCCCACCCAATTCAATAGTGTTTGTTCCATACATCATATCATAAACAACCTACCAGCTTGTCTTCAAAGTTTTGATACGTGATAGTATGTAAGGAGAAGCTTTAAGTCCACAGCCAAGTGATTTTTGCTCAATCAAACCCTCCAAAGCTTGTAAAAGCCCATTCTTAAAACCAGTATCAACAATAAATTTTCCATAAGTTTTTGGCTCTAGAAGGCATTCAACAAGTAAACTATCCTCCTCCTTGGTCCATACATGTTCAGGCCACTAGGAAGCTGTTTGGCTACTTGCCTAAACTTTGTTGCTCCATTATGAAAAGCTAATACAAACACAATTACTACCCAAATGTAAAACACAAATACAAAATGAATATGAAATACAAATGTAAAATACAAACACACTTACATTACCAAAAAAGGGTCCTAGTCGCATGTTTTTTTGGGTTTTAACCGTAGTTAATGGGCATGGGCTTAATCGTGGTAGAGTTGTCTGTAGCAACAGGTTTTGCTGTGATTTTTGGAAACCGCATGTACCTTGTGGTTTAATTGCGGTTATTTAACTATAGCGAAGCCTTAAAATCTTTTAGCCTTCGTTGAAACTGCCGCTAAGCCTTTTCATTTTTTTTTTAAAATTCCTTAGTTATAATTATTGGTTCTCTTCAAAGAGCATAGTATGCAAATATTTGCAATCATTGAACATGAAACCCAGTGATCATACATTGAAACCATACCAATTCTAAAATACAAGGTCAAAAGCAAATAAAAAAAGGAAAAACAAAAGATAGTGATTTGTCATTTAGTTAACAACAAAGACCAACTAATTGACTTCTTCTTTATGTCCTCAAGAACCTCTTGACTACTTTATGCCATTAAGAACCTTTCATCCTCTACATTCCTGCAAAAAAAAAAAAAAAAGCATATGACATTTGATACATATGTTATATAAAAGGGTATGTGTTTGTAATAATGCTATTTTACAAGGTTAAACTACCTATATCTATTTTACATAAGTTCAATTAACATTTAGATTCATCATTCATTTAAAAAGATGTTAACGATAACCATGCCTGTAACTATATGGGTATGTAACTAATATCACTCTATAATTTTCTTGAATTATACTCATAGATAAGAGCTAGCCTTATGAGGTTCCATCAGTAACAGCAACTACACCAAACTCAAGTTTTAGGGTGCTTCTGATATTGAGCAGTGAGCATATTCCTAACCATAAATAAGATATAAATGAAAATAAAATCTACAAATGTTAAAAGCATTGGTAGAACAACTAAAGCATTTGAACATGAGAAAAAATAGCCATAATTAGATAGCTACCACTTGCAAGATCAATTCAAGAGCATTCCCTTAAACATTGAAATCACTCCAAAGGACACTTTTATTGCCTTCAACACAGGCGACAAGAGAGATGAAAAGTTAAAATAAGTAAAGGTATCTAGCTCTAGGATTTCATACCCATTCCTAGTATTGATTGCTCGACCTTATTATGTTGTTGCATATACCTCTATAATAATAACAAGTATCAACAAAAATGCGCCCAAAAATAAAAGCAACACAAGGCTCAGAAATTTATCCTTTTTGATTCAATAAAAAATGTCAAAGATAAACTAATCCAAGCTTAAAAAATTGATAAGAAATAAATTATTGGAGTAAGGTAAGAATTAACAATTTTATATTGCAACATATTGTGGACAGTAAGCGTGATATAAGAGATGGGCATTTTTCTCTTTACCTTTCTCTTTTAAGAACAAAACAACAAAGATATGCTTAAAAATGCAATTATCACAACTACAAAAGGCTTAATGACTTATCATAACCAATAATTTCTGTAAGTCCCTAGATATTGAAAAAAAAGATGAAAACGAGGGATTAGAAGTATAACTAAAATAAAAGAAAAGGCTAAAAGTGAGAAGAGTGATAAAATAAGAGAAAAATAAGTTAGTTTACTAATAACACAGGAAAAAATTAGGCATGTATGTAACTTAAAATATAACAAGAGAAACTAGTTTTTCATTAGAATATGAAAGCAAAGGATGAGTACTTTAGCCATAGGGGTCATTATGGTATAAATAATTGATGGTACTAAAAATAAGAAAAATGATATAGATGTAGTTTTAAATGTATTGAGCTATTTTAAGCCCTTAAAAAAATTATGGAATTGTACTTTTTTATGTAAAAGAGTATTTAAGATTTTATATAGAGCAATCAGATTTAAAAAGTACTTAAAAACGAGTAAGAACAAAGAAAAAGTATATTATAAAGGCAAAATTGTCATTTTAAAAAATGTATTCATTATGTTGACTTGTTAATTGTAAAATCCTTTCATCTCCTTCATACTTCTAGCCCTTGACCAACAGAATTGAGTTTAAGAGTGGCAAAGATGGAGGCTTGGAGAGAGGGAGGAGAGAGAAAAAATTCAAGGCAAATTTTAGATATGTAAATGACACCTTTTGATTTTCTTGTAGTTATGAAACTTCTACTCCATGAGAATTTTCTTTTGATCCAAACACTATCTTGAAAGGATGAAGATGGTGGTTGTCTAAGGGGGAAACATTGCTCTTTTGGAAGATTAAATTTCACTAAGAGAATCATTACCAAGAGCTATTTCAAATAAGATATGATTCAAGTCATGGGAGTGTGTAAACTTGAAACCCTGGACCTTTGTAATTTCACCTAGAGAGAGAAAGTGGATGATGTGATTTTTTTTACTTAGTGAAACTTGGTGTTTATGATGATGAAAATATTGAATATGATATGTATATGACTTGAAGTTTTGGAAAAAATCAAATTTGAAGCATGTATAGTCATTTTTGGCCAAATAAAGAATCATGTAGTTATGATATTTGTTTTATCATTTTGATGATAAAAGAGGTTTAATTATGAATTATAAAGGTGGTTTGAATGAGGTTTAGCATCAAACATTCATAAATTTTGATATGTTAAAAAATTGAGTTCAAGAGTGGCCTAAGTATTAACTGAAATTGTGTTTTAGCATGATTGTGGCTATTCAAGTGAGTCACTTATGATTTAAATAAGTAATATATGTCATAAAAATAAAGCCAAGATGTGGAGAAAAAAAATGAGACTTGTTGTAACTCAAAGTTGTGTCATGATACTAAGTATGTCAATTGAAGAAAATGACCAAATGAATAGTAAATGACTATATGAATCATAAAAGTGTTGTTTATCGTCAAATTTATGAATTTAGAAACTTTAGTTTAATTCAGAAAATGTACTTAGGAAAAACCCTAATTTGGGCCCTCGATGAAGGGCAAATAGAGAAGGAATGAAGGCTATGCTTTTAATTAAAAATTAGACCACCAAGAATAAATAAAATGAATATTTTGAATGATTGGAATTCTTGTTATAACATAAATTGATATAAAGAGATTTAGATATGCAAGTGGGGTATGCCATAGATATGCAAGTAGAATGGTCATTTTGAGAAATATGGCTAATTTTAAGTTGTAAACTATGTCGGCAAGTTGGCCACTTGCTGAGAAATTTGCTTATGATGAGAAACTTCCAAGAGGAATGAGAATGACACTTTGAAATGGTAAAATAGAACCATAATAAGAACTAAAATGTAGGTGTACCCTTGAATACCTTAGAAGTTGAGTTTGGAGCTAACATTTGGCATGTCCTTAGACAACATATAAAGGTTTGATTTGAGAGCAAGATGATAATTTTTGAAATCGTGTAGAATATTTTATAAATTTTTAAATTTAGCTTGAAAAAGTTGTTAATATAGTTTTTTTTCTTTTTGCATAATTTGAATTTTGTTTTAGGTAGTTGTTGCTTTTTTTGAAGCGTACACGCAAGTATATGTATCGCGAAGGTAATATAGTAATAAAAAAAAAATCATTCCCTCGAGAATTTGTTGTCAAAATAATGTTAAGTACTAAAATTCACACCTTAACTTAAATTAAGCGAATCAATTTTTAATAGTTAGTGTTAAAAATAAATGATCATGGATCAAAAGCTATACAGAGCTCAAGATTAGTATTTAGATGTTTCGGATGATTAATGGTAGCTAGGATTATTAGTTCCTCTTAAATTTCATAACGAATTGCTTAACACTCAGAATCCTTACTCTCAATGATGATACATGTTGGCGTAGGGTTCAATTATTCCTATAAGTATTCTTCCAAATCTCATATAGGGTTATCCAATCAATTTCATAATCCTTAAACCAATAGGGATCAAATTGCTAGCATAATATCTAATTAGACCATGTGAGACTAATGAGTATATTTCTATCTCATTAACTAAACCATCCACCTACCCTAATAAGTTTTAAGTACTCCCATCACTCAACTCTTGATCTAACCTCCATTTCCCTTTCCCAAGTTCAAGTAAGGTATCAAATCACCCTAAATGTTGGCCAATCAATTAGAGAGCATGAAGCATAGAGTTGAATGAATATATATTAACCATTGATTGCAAAGTTAGAGTGAAGAACAATCATTAATCCATACAAGAGTTCCTAATAATCCTAAATTAGAGAGTTTAGCTATACATGATCATGAAAACTAGAGGAAAACTTGAAGTGAAAGTCAAATACATAAGAAATAATCAAAAGAACAAAAGAAAGGAATAAGAAACTCAGAAATGGAGCTTGTTTCAGCTTCACTCTTCAATTCTTAGCTTCCCTCTTCTCCAAGATGCCTTCTTAGCTCTCTCCAACCTTCACACACTTGCAACAAACCAAATACAACCCAAAATGATAGCTCCTTCCCATTCCCCTCGCATATGAAGCCTGAAACCCTAAAAAAGTTTGTAAAGAAAGCACTGCATTTAGCTAATCCGTTTTGTGCCATGGCTTAGCATGTTGCGCTGCGGCTAGGTTGAGTTTTGGGTGAATACATGCCATGACCTGCTAAGGATACGCCGTGGTGAGATTGGCTTTTGGATGGAATGCGCGCTCCTCGCCTCAGCGCATAATATTTCTACCGCGATGAGTTTGGCTTCCGTGTGACTTCGTGCTGCGGTTCAACACATCCTCGTTGTGGATTTAGCTTCTCCTTATCAATGTCGTGGCTTAGCATGTCCTCGCTACGGTGGCATTAGCTTTTAAGTAGAGTTTCATTGCGGCGCATGGCGTAGGTTGCCCAACACGTTGCTATTTGATTTCTTCCCTTTGTCGCGATGAGATTTCATAAATAATGTAAAAACCAGTCCTGAAGCCTCTTTCATTTGAGAATGTTTAATCCTCTTTGAAACATGCATTTTATAACAAGAACAAAGTGTGATTAGTTATCAATATATTCAAAGTTAAGACAAAAACTATCATTTTCCAAGTAAGAATTAAGTATAAAGTTATTCATCCTAAGTATGTTTGTTTTATTTATAAAAGTATTATTTACCCTATAATTAAAGGCTAACATAATCTTTATTGCAAGAAAATATGTACAATAATATGAATAGTTAGGAATTATCACACCCCCAAACTTGAACTTTACTCGTCCTTGAGTAAAACAAACCAAGAACACTATTAGAGCGACCATTGGCTTGGGAAACATTAATGACTGCTATAGTCCTCACTTGTTGCATTAGAGAGTGCATTTAATAGGAAGAACAAGCAATATATGCTAGAAGCAAAGTTCAAACGATAAAGCTAAGACTTCTAACCATTTTGAAGTGTGTGTGTGAATTTGGCCAAACACTCATTTCAAATAAGTATTAGAATTAATTTTCCACACTCCAACAAGTATAACCAACCTCAATGATAGGAACTTCATAAGCTCACCTTTTTCCCTTTCTCCATTAAATTAGGTATCATAAAACCACTAGATCAAAAGGACTTTTAGGCTTGTAATGGGGCTAGGGTTGTGGCTACAAAGGATAGGCAAAGTTAGTGCAAAAGATCTTGAGCAATGATTTCATGGGATCCCCATCTTAAAGTTTCTCTCTTTTTTTTTAATGTAGTTGAATTAACCATAATACTTGTTTCCTCATGAACACACTATTATCTTTTTCTCAAGAAAAGGGCAAGATTATAGATTTTTATAAGACAAATTAGGTTAGGTACTCATGTTGGTAACAGAATAAAATGTAGTCTCTTATGGTTTTTTTTTTGTTTTTGTTGTTGAATGAACAGATACTAAAAAAAAAGAAAAAATAGGAAATGAAATATAAAGACAATAACATAAAAAAGAAAATAATAAAGAAAACATTAAGTCAACCCCTACTGACAACAAAATATAACATTCAAAGTTCATAATGTAGACAGCTAAATAGATGCAACTAACATAGGGATAAGGGAAATAGAAAAGGGTGTCAGATGTCAAGGTTCTGTGGTGGCTCTTGAGATGGCTCCGGAGGTGATTCCTAAAATGGCTCTGAAGGTGGCTCCTGAGGTGGTGATCCAGTGGGACTAAGTACAAAATTAGGAGGAGGTGGAAGCTCAGATGGATCCCACTAGAGATGGCTGGTTAAGTGTCTCCAACATTGGTATTGCCAGTGGTCCATAGCTTGAGCATGAAGGGAAAGATCCTGAATCATCGTGAATAGAGCATCCAAGGAAGGTGCCTGCGCCGGAGATGGTGGTAGATCCTAAATTGGTGAATGGGGTGGCTAATCTGGTTCAATTGGGAACTCCACTAGCTCCTCAACAGGCTATTCTATCGGCTCATCAATAGGCTCCTCTATGGGCTCATTCCCCTCAGCTTTCAGATCACCAATCATCAAAATAAAAAAGAATTTCCTCAGTGGGAGGAGCTCCTCATATGGTTCAAATGGAACCATTACAATAGTGCACAACTCCGTGATCAAATGAGGATGCACTAGGTCGGATACTGTAGACTGAAAAATCTTCTTAATGTTTTAAAAATAATGTAACAAACATCTATCAGTCTCCCAGTCATAATTAGGTAAATCAGGATTGCCCAGTCAATAGTCACATCACTCAAATGACCGCTCGGAAGCATGTTGGTGCATATGAAGTGAGCCCAATAGCGAGCCACTCGGTTCAAATTACTCTATAGAATGTCTTTTGGTAGCCCATGTGACATCTTCCAAATGTTTCACCCTAGAAGAGTCAATTCTGCAGCAACATCATCTAAGTCAAGGGTCTCCCCACTCATCTTGTACATGCAGAACTCATAGTTGGGCACCAAAGAAAGGTGATATTTGTCTCGAATCACTTGCTCATTAATAGTGATTGTACGTCCTTGGATTTTATATAAGTGTTCATGACAAAATAGGGCATTGGCATAGAATTCGTGGACTATGGGCACTACTATAGCTGCTGCCCTAAAACAGAATGTTCCCCATCTTCTGGTAGAGATTTGATCCACTACTTCTTGACTCTCGGAAGGTGCTGTATTGAATTTTCTCCCAGGAATCAGAGCTCTATGAAAAGTAACTTCATTGTAGCACTCCTGAGCTGCCAAGGAGACGAAGCGAGAGTGATCAAATGAAGTAGAAGATAAAGATGAGGCTTCACCCTGTGCTTTCTTTTTTGGAGCCATTAGAAAGAGACATGCCAAGAGAAATTTAAAAAAATTAACTTAGGCAAGTTGAGTAGTAGGTATTAATCAAGACTCCAATCTTATACAATTCCAGTCACTGCTAATCAATTATGATCCCCTTCGAAACTTAGTACCAGGTGAACACAAATTATGCACAAAGTGATCCAACTAGCGTGCAAACACCACAACTCAATGAGTTAACAAGCATATGAATTAACCACCTTCACAATCCCAAATGGAGTAAATCTCTTATCCAAATAAGTCTGATTAGAGAAGACATAAGAGGAATGCATAGTTGCACACAAAGATTGAAAAAAAAAAGGCCGATATTAGCCACACAATCAACAAACTCATTCAGGAATTTTATCAAATAGTTGGTGTGCACTTGCCAATTCCACATTTGAAAAGAAATTTAACACTAACAAAGCAACTTGGAGGCAATTTTTGTCAATCATCTAGTACTACATAGGAAATAGATGGCAAAAACAGTATTAATTCAAGTAAGTAGCCAAATTATATTGTTTAATTTGCAAAAGTAGTCAATAATTTGAACCACCATATCGTCAATTTCAAACTTAGGGAGAAAACAAGAGAGAGTACTTCATAGATACAAAAAGAAGGGGAGGTGAGTGCTCAATAAAAGAGTAGGACACAAGAAAGCTATTTAGGTTAAAGTTATTGCAGATTCGCGCCTACAAAAAAAGTGGCCATCATTCAGACATTTCAACAAACACCTGGTAGGCAGCCACCTTTTATACCATAGAAAAGAACCAACTGAATCAATATGTACACCAAAATTTTTAGCATATAGTCCTAATGTTGTTTAGGAAAAGAAATAAGATGAACATAAATAAGGGCCAAATGTAATTGAAGAAGCATACCTTTGAGTTTGAACCTTAGAAATAGCAAATAGGGAGAGAGGAAAAAGATAACGGAGGAATGGCGGAGGCACAGCAGCACAAAAGAGATGGAGGAAGAGGGAAGGAACTCTCAATAATTGAATGTGGAGGGGAGAATTGGGGGGGGGGAATAGGTTACTGTAGAGGAAGTGGGGGAGGAACACTGGCAGAGTCAAGATAAGAGATTGCTAGAAAAAAATGAAATTGACCTTTTTTGTTTTGTCCTCCATTTTTTTTAAGAAAACGACTTGCGTCGCGGCCTGACAAATCAAGCTGCGGTGACAAGGACTCAGGGAATTGTGTAAATTAGATACACGTTGCGGCCTGCTGCCTGTCAAGGGAGCCTCGGCGATGTTTATTGCACTATGGCAATAATTTGCCACTACCTTTATGTGAAAAATACTCTCATATGATTCACGCCGTGGCCCAAGATTTAGGGCCACGACGAATCTTGCTACTGCCTCTCATGGGCGTCGCGACAATGCTTATTGCGCCATAATGAAATTAGCTACTAGACCCTTAATACATGCCCTGAGCCGCAGCGCAAATTTGTTCAGCAACACCAACATATTTTCATATAACCCAATAGTCTAGCATTCATTTTCCAATTGAATCCTTCCACTTTTTGAAATTTAAAGTATAAATAAGACAATAATTCATCAAAATCAAGTTAAGAATACTCCTTTTTTTTCTTTTTATTTTTGTTTTTGAATTGAATGATGAGTGAGTTATTTGAAATTGCTCCCACAGTTGTGCCAACTTGACAATCTTCCTATAGATTCCCCTGAAACCACAACAAATGACCAATAGTTACCAATACGGGGTTGACGTATAACCTTAATAACAAATTAAATACTGAGAATGAAGAAACTTAGGTTGCCTCCCAAGAAGTGCCAAGTTTATAGTCTTTAGCCTAACTTTTAGTAGCTTCAAGTGCAATCTTCCAGTGTGATTGTGGACTTTGACGATCCACCTCTCTTCCTTGATAGTGTTTGACTCTCTGACCATTAACTTTGAATTTTCTGTTTTACTTATTTTCCATGATCTCCACAGCACCAAACGGAGAGACATCCACTATTTTAAAGGGTTCTAACCATTGTGACTTGAGCTTCCCAAGAAAGAGCTTAGGCCTTGAATTATACAGCAATACCAGTCGACTAGGCTCAAACTTCCTTTGTAAAATTTTCCTATCATGCCAATACTTTGTCCTTTCTTTGTAGAGCTTGGAGCTTTCATAAGCATGAAGTCTGAATTCATCAAGCTCGTTAAGTTACAATAGTCTTTTCCCACCAGCTCTTCTCAAGTCAAAATTCAATTTCTTCATAACCCAAAAGGCATTATGCTCGAGTTTGACTGGTAGGTGACAGACTTTACCAAACACAAGCTTGTAGGGAGACATACCAATTGGAGTTTTATATACTGTACGATATACCTAAAAGGCATCATCTAACTTCTCAACCCAATCCTTTCTTGATGGACCTACTATTTTCTTTAAAATCCTCTTTATCTTTCAATTAGAAACCTCACATTTGCCATTAGTTTGAGGATGATAGGCTAATGCCATCTTGTGTTGCACTCTATATTTTTTAGGAATGTTTTAAGTTGGTGATTATTAAAATGAGTCCCTTCATCACTAATGATTACTCTAGGGGCTCCAAATCTGGTAAAAATGTTTTTCTTTAGAAATCTTGCTACCACCTTAGCATTATTAGTATGACAGGCCATAATCTCAACCCACTTTGTCACATAGTCCACAGCAACAAGAATATACTGGTTGTTTTGAGAAAAGGTAAAAGGCCCCATGAAGTCTATCTCCCAAACATCAAATGCTTCCATTTCTAAAATATTATTCAGGGGCATCTCATGTCATTTTGATATGCTACCAACTCTTTGACATTTGTCACATCTCCTTACAAAAGTATGAGCATCCTTGAACAATGAAAGCCAATAAAAGCCCGATTTAAGGATTTTGGTTGCAATTCTTTGCTTGTTGAAGTGTCTTCTATATTTAGAGGCATGACATCTTAGCAGGATAGATTCTTGCTCTTCATCTGGGACGTACCTTCGCAATATCTGATCTGTTCACATTCTAAATAGGAGTGGCTCATCCTAGACATACAACTTTATATCATGTAGGAATCTCTTCTTTTGGTGTGAGCTCAAATCTGGGGGCAACACATGGCACACCAGATAATTCACATAATCTACGTACCGTGACACTTTGTTTTGCTCCATAAAAAATAAATTCTCATCCGGAAAGGTCTCATTAATCTGTTTCTCTTTGTCATCCTGAGCTTCAGTACTCAGTCTAGATAAATGATCTGCTACATGGTTCTCACTACCCTTTTTTATCAACAATCTCCAAATCAAATTCTTATAGAAGAAGAACCCACCGAATAAGCCTTGGTTTGGAGTCCTTCTTCTTAATCAAATACTTAATGGTTGAATGGTCTGTGAAAACCATAACCTTGGTACTTACCAAATAAGATCTGAACTTTTCAAATGCATACACTATTGTTAACAACTCTTTTTTAGTGGTGGTATAATTTAGTTGAATATCAGATAGAGTTTTACTAGTATAGTATCTTGAATGAAAGAGTTTCCCTTTTCTTTGCCCTAATATAGAAGCATAGTCACTAGCATTACACATCACTTCAAAGGGCTTAGTCCAATTAGGTGCCACAATAATATGGGCAGATACTAATTTCTTCTTTAACTCTTTAAAAGCTACATGGCATTGATGGTCAAAACTGAATGGAGTGTCTTTCTCAAACAATTGACAGAGGGGCTTGGCAATTTTTGAAAAGTCCTTAATAAATCTTCTGTAAAAGCCCGCATGACTCAAGAAACTTCGAACTCCTTTTACACTAGTCGGAGGTGGAAGTTACTCAATTAGGGAGATTTTAGCTTTGTCCACCTCAAGGCCTTTACTTGAGACTTGATGAACAAGGACTATACCTTCTTGCATTATGAAATGACACTTTTCCCAATTCATGACTAAATGAGTTTCCTCGCACCTCTTTAGAACTTGCTCTAAGTTAGCAAGACATTCTTCAAATGAGTCCCTAAAAACTGAGAAATCATCCATAAAGATCTCCATGGTCTACTCAATCATGTCAAAGAAAATAGACATCAAACATTTCTGAAATGTAGCTGGTGCATTACACAATTCAAATGACATCCTTCTGAAAGCAAATGTGCCGTAAGGACATGTGAAGGTTGTTTTCTCTTGGTCTTCTAGGGTAATAGTAATATGATTATATCCTGAATACCCATCCAAGAAGCAAAAGTAAGCCCTTTTGGCTAATCTATCCAGTATTTAGTCAATGAAGGGCAATGAAAAATGATCCTTCCTGATGGCAGTATTTAGTTTCCTATAGTCCGTGTATACCCACCACTGGGAATTAGCTCGTTATAGGTGCTAGCCACTACAGTCATGCCTCCTTTCTTAGGGACACATTGGATTAGGCTTACCTATGAGCTATCTGAAATTGGATAGATAATCCTAGCATTAAGCAATTTCAAAATTCCTTTCTTGACCACCTCCTTCATTATTGGGTTGAACCTTTTCTGATGTTCAACAGATTTCTTGTGATTGTCCTTAATAGTATCTTATGCATGCAAATGGAGGGACTTATCCCTTTTATATCTACTATTGATCATCCAATGACTCTTTAAAAACCTTTAAGCACTTGGAGAAGCTTCCTTTCTTGTTATTTAGAGAGAGCAGTAGAGATTATTATTGGTAATGTGCATTCTTTTTCTAGGTATGCATATTTTAAGTGAGACGGTAATGGCTTCAATTCTAGAGATGGAAGTTCCTCTACTGATGGTTTCAGCACAGATTTGACTCTAATTGATGCATCGAGTGGTTCAAATAGCCTTGGAATGCTTTTGAGTAGCTTCCAATAGCTTGATACAGTCTCTCACCCATTATACTCCTTCTTTGCCATACCAACTAATGATACTTCTAGAGGATCTTTAAGGGTTGATTCAATGAACTCATCATGTACTGCGTGGGTGATTAGATGCACAAAATAATATTCTTCTGGTTCATTCAGGCTCTTCATTACTTTGTACATATTGAAAGTCACCTTCTGGTCATTCACTCTTATAGTCAACTCTTCTTTTTGTACATCAATCAAAGTTCTTCCTGTGGCCAAAAAGGGTCTACCCAAAATGATAAGGATATCCTTATCTTCTTCATAATCCAAGACTATAAAATCTGTTAGAAAAATTAGCTTGTCAACCTTCATTAGGACATCTTCAATAACCCTATTAGGGTAAGCTAAGGATCGATCAGCTAGTTACAAAGTGACGGTTATTAGCGTTGCCTCTCCTAATCCAAGCTTCTTAAATGTTGACAATGGCATTAGGTTCACACTTGCCCCTAGGTCACACAAAGCATTTCCAGTGAAATGTTTTCCAATGTTACAGGGAATGGTAAAACTTCCCACGTCTTTCATCTTAGGTGATAATTTCTTCTGCAGAATAGCACTGCATTCTTGAGAACCACTATCTCAAATTCTTTAAACCGCCTTTTATTGGATAGCATATCCTTCATAAATTTAGCATAACTTGGCATTTGTTCTGTGAAGTCCCACATCGGCTGGTGCGGTCCTGGGATCAGCCCATATAAGAGGGGGGTGACTTCCTCCCCTTGCCGACGCGTTTTCCCAAGGGAAGGAGAGGTAACTCAGAACCAAGGGAAGAACAAAATCCCCCACGTGGTTAGCGTGGCTAAGGGGGGGACAATATCGGCAGGGCTGTGAGATGTTCCAAAGCTTCTGCAAATGGAATATTAATATGGAGTTGCTTGAAGATTTCTAAATTTTTTTGATATTTCTTGCCTAGATTTTTCTTCTTGAAGCATTAAGGAAATGATAGTAGGGGAATGATTCTCTCTTAACCTTTCTCTTGACTATTCTTCTCAGTATTATCTTTCCTCTTCTCCACCACTTCACTCTTCTCTTCTACAGGTTTCTCCTTCTCAACCTTCTCTTCCATCTTGCCTTGATCTTAGCTAGACTTATCGTCTTGCTTTGTTGGTGACACTTCTGGCAACTCTTTGCTGCTTCTTAATGCAATAGCCTTACATTCCTCTTTGCCTTCTCTTTTGGGTTAGGAATAGTGTCACTTGGTAGCACCCCGAGCTATCTTGAATTTATAGAAGAAGCCAATTAGCTAATTTGCACTTCTATATTCTTGATTGTCGTCTCATGTTTTGTCATTATTGCCTTTTGTCGGGCTAGGATGGCATCTTGCTTAGCCATATACTGCATGAGCATTTCCTCCATGTTTGGCTTTTTTTTTTTGATATAGATGTCTTTTCTTGAGCAAAAAATCAAGGGGGATGAGAAGGTCTCATACCAAAAGAGGATGACTAAGCCTGATTTTGTCCTTAGCTTTATGAGAAATTTGGATGATTCCTCAATTATGGGTTGTAGGTGTTAGAATATAGATTATTTTGATTTTTCCCATAGTTGCCTATGTAGTTGACTACTTTTACTAAGGAAGGGCATTAATCACTATAGTGTTCTTCTCCACAGTGCTTACAAGTGATGATCGGAGTTTGAATAGCATTAACTTCTATTGGTGCACTAAGTGTATTTCAAGATTGTCAAACCTCTTGTTTATTGTAGCCATTTGAGCCGAGAGTGTGGTTAGAGCATCAATTTCATGTACCTCGCCACCTTTTTCTTATGAGGTCTAGATGTAGACCATTGGAGGGAATTAGCTGCCATATTCTCCAACAAATTATATGCTGCATCAACATTCAGGTTGCCTGTGATACTCCCATTTGAAGTTGAATCAAGGATGGCTTTTGTTTTGGGTAGCAGTCTATTGTAAAAAGTCTGCACCTATACCCATTTAGGAAATCCATGATTAGGGCACTTTTTCAACAATTCCTTGAATCTTTCCCAGGCTTCATATAATGGCTCATCATCTTGTTACATGAAAAAGGTGATGTCATTTCTTAACTCCATTGATCTAGCTGGTGGAAAAAATCTGGCTCTAAATCTTATGACTAAATCATCCCAAGTAGCTATGGACCCATCCGACAATGAGTTAAACCATACCTTAGCCTTATCCCTTAATGAGAGTGGAAAAAGCCTCAGTCAAATTACATCATCCAATACTCCATTCTGCTTAAAGGAATCACACACCTTTAAAAAGTTAAAGAGGTGAGTGTTCAAGTCTTCGAAAGGGGAGCCACTAAATTGTCCAGTCATTTGAAGCATCTACAGCACCACTTGCTTCATTTTAAAATTGTTGGCTTGAATGGCTGTTCTTCTTATACTTGAGCGGTATCCTTGCATATTTAAAGTGGCAAAATCATTTACTGTGTGGACACGATTTTCATCCTCATGCGCCATATTTGTGGTTGAGTCAGAAGTTTCACTATCATCTTTCTGGGTTTGATTAGATGCTTCTTTAGATTTCTCTTGAAATAAAACCACTTTTAGACTTTCTATTTCTTGCACATAAGGTTGTGCACTCATAGAAGGTAGCCACTACAAAATAGAACAGAAAAATAATTGAAAATAGATAAAGTAAAACTATGTACAATGCTTAAGTTTAAACTAGGTGTGTTAGTATCAATATTGACAAGAAAATATTTTGGCATACAAATCCTCGGCAATGGTGCCAAAAACTTGTTGCTTTCTTTGAAACATATACGCAAGTATACGTATCACGAAGGCAATATAGTAATAAGAAAAGATTATTTCCTCGAGGATTTGTTGTCAAAATAATGTCAAGTACTAAAATTCACACCCTAACTTAAATCAAGCGAATCAATATTTAATAGTTGGTGTTAAAAAGAAATGATTATGGATCAAAAGTTATATAGAGCTCAAGATTAGTATTTGGATATTCCGGGTGATTAATGGCATCTAGGATTATTAGTTCCTCTTATATTTCATAACGAATTGCTCAACACTCAGAATTCTTGCTCTCAATGATGATACATGTTGGCCTAGGGTTTATTTATTCCTATAAGTATTCTTTCAAATCTTATATAGGGCTATCCAATCAATTTTATAATTCCTCATAAAACCAACATGGATCAAATTGCTAGCATAATACCTAATTGGACCATGTAAGACTAATGAGTATATTCCTATCTCATTAACTAAACCATCCATCTACCCTAACAAGTTTCAAGTACTCACACCACTCAACTCTTGATCTAACCTCCCTTTCCCTTTCTTAAGTTCAAGTAAGGTATCAAATCACCCTAAATGTTAGCTAATCAATTAGAGAGCATGAAGTATGGAGTTGAATAAACAGATATTAACCATTGATTGCAAAGTTAGAGTGAAGAACAATTATTAATCCATACAAGAGTTTCTAATAATCCTAGATTGGAGAGTTTAGCTATACATGATTATGAAAACTAGAGGCAAACTTGAAGTGAAAGTCAAATACATAAGAAATAATCAAAAGAACAAAAGAAAGGAAGAAGAAACTCAGAAATGGAGCTTGTTTCAGCTTCATTCTTCAATCCTTAGCTTCCCTCTTCTTCAAGATGCCTTCTTAGCTCTCTCCAACCTCTACACACTTGGAACAAAGCAAATACAACCCAGAATGATGGCTCCTTCCCATTCCCCTTGCAGATGAAGCCTTAAACCCTCAAAAAGTTTGTAAAGAAAATACTGCGTTTAGCTAATCCATTTTGCACCGCAGATCAGCATGTCGCGTTGTGGCCAAGTTGGGTTCTGGGTGAATACATGCTGCGACGAGATTGCCTTCTGGATGGAATGCACGCTCCTCACCTCAGCGTATAATATTTCTGTCGCGGAAAGTTTGGCTTTTGTGTGACTTCGTGCCGCGACTCAACACATCCTCACTGTGGATTTAGCTTCTCTCTGCCGCGGTAATCATCAGATGTGCTGTGGCGTAGGTTGCCTAGCATACTACTATTTGATTTCTTCTTTTTCAGCCATGGCGTGATGAAATCTTAGCTGCGGTGAGATTTCATAAATAATGCAGAAACTAGTCCTGAAGCCTCTTTCATCTGAGAATGCTCAATCCTCTCTAAAACATGCATTCTATATCAAGAACAAAGTGTGATTAGTTATTAATATACTCAAAGTTAAGATAAAAACTATCATTTTCTAAGTAAGAATTGAGTATAGAGCTATTCATCATAAGTATGTTTATTTTATCTATAAAAGTATTATTTACCCTATAATTAAAGGCTAACATCATCTTTACTGAGAGAAAATATGTACAATAACATGAATAGTTAGAAATTATCAGTAGTTTTTAGGGACCAAATGAAATTCATTTACCCTAAAGTTTTTATAGTAGAAAGTGCATACTCAGAGCTTTAAAACAAGATAAAGTTTGCTTAATTTCAATCCAAAATTTGGAGAGTTTCTAGCCTAACTCATTGTAAAATATTATGAAAGTTAAGATATTCATATTTTTGGAATCACCATTAAGTATAACACAAAAAATGGAGATAGTAACACAAAGATGGCCAGAGAAGCCCATCTTATGAGGCCCATGCCCCCTATGTACTAGGGGCGCAAGTGGACAAGTGTAGCATTACCTTCTTGCATCTTCTTCTTCCTTTGGAGCTTTAAGCTCCATCAATGGTGGAAAACCTCCAGTGTAGTGCTACTAAGCTCTATTTTTTTATGTTTTATTGTGATTTTTCACCTTTAAAACATGCTAGAAGCTTCAATGATGATGATTCAAGCCATCAAAGTCAACAAAACTTGATTTAAGGTAAGAAATCAAGTAATTTAAAAATGAGCCCTACATGAAATTTTTTCAATTTTGGGAAAATCCTTTGTTTTCTTTGTAAATAAACTAGTCTAATAGTAATTCTAAAACATAAATCATAGTTTCATTACAAGAAATCATATTAAACTTTAGGATTCGTGGGGAAAATTGCACCTTTATGCACAAGACTCCATTTTTATTCTAAAATTTTCAACTTTTTGTACAAACCAAATTTTGAGGCATATAATACATTAAATTGAAACATGTAGGAAAAAGAACAAAACCCTTAAACTTTCACATGCGATTAGCAAGCGATGGAAGTGAAATCTGGAATCAAAATTGTTAATAAAAAAATGATTCAACTTAGAATAATCAAGAACCTTACGTCTGTAACATCCCGAAAATAATTAATAATGACTATTTGGGGATTATAAATTTATTAAGAAGGATTTAAGGAAAATTTATGAGGAGATAGGAGTCTTAAGGAAAATAACAAATTTGAGTATTTTAACATAATAATTATTAATTGGATAATTTTGAGGGAAGTAAAATAATGATTTTTGGTTTATGCATGATTTGGCCTATGATTAATTTATATATGCTAAGAATATTATTAAAAGCCCAATTTTATTCTTATGGAGGCCCAATTTCATTTCATAGAAGCCTAATCCACTTTTGAATCCAATTACACCTATAATTATGGCCTAACATGTTAAGCATTAGCCCACTTAAAATAATGGGCCCATAGAACCAGCCCATTTGCACTGAAACCCTAAGAGGAGGTTGCCACTCATTATTCTTGTGTTGAAACATAAGCTTGGCTACTGAACACACAAGGGATTTTCACATCTTTGAAGAGAGGCTTAGGTTTTTTAACATTTTCGCTTAGATTTGCACTCTTAAAGGGAGATTCAGCCAAGGTAGGTCTTATAGAACTTGATCATCTTTTCTTCCTCTACATTTTGGTCTGATTGGTTTGTCATTTAGGGGATTTTCATCTTTTTCTCAATATGAAATATGGCCTTTGGATGATTTATTACAAGATTGTAGAGCTAGAAATTAGAGGGAGGAATTGGGTAAGCATTTCCTTCTCTTCTTATGTATTATTTTATTGTAAAATAGCCCCAAGGGTTGATTTTCATAATGGGTTTTGCTATAGTGTGAAAATATAAGGAGATGGAAGTGAAACACTATAGTTTCTGGACTTGATGACTTAAATCCAAATTTTGGAAATCATCAAAGGATTAGGTAAGTGCCTTCTACCATTTTTGTAAGTTGTATGTGTTGAAATTTTACCATTTTGGTTGATTTCTAGTATATGCCTTGTACATGTGCAAAAATAGAGATGTGGAGAGTGACCTATTGTGAGTTTTGATATCTTGACCTTGAATTGGTGCAATATACTCTTAAGACGCTTAGGTAAGTAATTCTTAATGAATTGTTGATGAACTTGATCAATGGATAGGAAATTCCTTACTAATGAAAGTTAAATGATGATGATTATGCTTGTTTTAGATTTGGTGTATATTTGGATTATAATAGTAGTTAAAGGAAGAGTAATTGGACTTTATTGAAGTAATTGTGGTTAATTTTTTAATTATATGTATATGCTCATTTTAATTTGATACTTGTTGTACATGTATGATTTTGAATGCTAAATGAATGGTTGGCTATCTAAATTGTTGTGTTTGGACCCTGAGTGAGTCCTTAGTAGAGCTAAGTGTGACCGACACTCGTGTATCGTACTTCGATCGAGCACTAGGTTATGATCAGACCTTTAAATGCATTGAGTTCAAGTTGTGCTCAATAAGGAAGTAGCACCGTGGATGTGTCTTTCCCAATGTTATTAACCTTTAACATGTTATATGTAATTGCTAGTATGTGATAGTAGTTATTGGTAGTCCAACTAGTTCATTTGCTGATGATATTGATACCTTTGGTATGTTTTTATGTATAAATGCGTTGTGTTGATTAATCTGTATATATATATATATATATAATTTGCCTCTTGTTATTGAGATTATAGCATATAGGTTTGGAAACCTTGTCAGATTAGGTTTGTGTAATGAAAATATTAATTTTTATGTATTTACCGTATTGTATCATGAATTGCCAAGTATAAGGACTGGCTATGTAATATAATTACTATGAAATTGAATATTGTGATTGTATCTTACTAATATGTGTTGAATGACTTGATGCTTTGTAACCATTAAGCTTTAGCCCTATGTACATTGTGATTGAAACGCTTTTGCTCTCATGGGAGAGGAATTGACTGATATGAAATTAAGTTTTGATTGCTCTAATTCAATCCAAAACTCTTAGACAATGAGAATTAGTGAATCATGATATTTGGGAGTTGGGAAGTCTGGAAGACCATGTGTGTTAACCATTAAGATCCTTAAATTCATTTAAGACTAGTGAGAATTGATTAGAGAGCATGAAAAATGGGAGTCTAGGTGTAGAATGGAGTTGAGCCGCAGTCAAAACTCCTTAAGTCGTGGCCAAAGCCCTTCTAAAAACTAAGAGCACCACGGCGTGAGATGCTTTATCATAGTGCAAGACCAAAATTTCACCTAGAAGAGTAATAAAGAGCAAACTTACCATGGCATAAGGGAAGCTCATTGCGACGAGCGTTGGGAGGCAAGCCTGGAGAGCTTTAAGAGACTTTCTTGCTGCGGCACTAATTGTGAAGGTGTGAATAGTATGTTCTTGAAAATACCTTCGTTGTGGTGCGGATATACCAAGTCACGGCGGGAGTCTTCAAACTTAGATTTTAGGTTCCAATAACCAACTTAGCTACGGGCAGAGAAGGTCCAAGTCACGACTAAAGTTCCCAAACTCTTGTTTTAATTTAGAAACCTTAGATTCTCTCATGATAATGTTACGTGATGAGTTGAAAACACTTATAAGAGAATTTTATAAGGTGGAATCAGTGGTTAAATGAATCAAAAGCTTCCAAATGATAATTGGAATCACTTGTGGATTCAAATGGTTTTGATTGTTTGGTTAATAACTCTAATAATATTAAGGTTTAAATTTCTCCACCTTCTTTCCTATTTTAATTAATTGTAATGACTTTAGACTTTGATTTATGATAATTAATCATGCATTTAAGTCTAATCATTGTAATTGGAAATCAATGTTGTTACAATGTCTCAAATACCAATTGTTAGAATACATATATGTAGGAGATGACAAGATAGAATTCTAAATTTTACTTGGAATCAAGCTTGAATCCATTGGTCTAATCAATCAAAATCCTTATAAAAAGTTGATAAAGAGAGAAAAAGGGGAGAGAGTGATTTCAACTTACTAGCCTCACATTTGAAAATAACTAAAGGGATATGTATATAGATATATAGTGACAAAACCCTTAACAAATATAAATAGAGTAATTGAATTAAATATAGGTTATAAGTTGATATTTCTACTTTAATAGGCTCATGGACAACTTGGCCTATTATAAGTTGTCTAATTATATGATCCAATCCATTTTGACGATATTAACTTAATTAATTAATTATTTGATATTGTTGAAATATAATTTGTCAATTATTGATGTAATAATTACTTGATATTAATTCACAATTAATTAATTAAAACATTTATAGCTAATTAGATAAAAAGTCATAAATGTATAAAAATTTGACCTTTATATTTCTTTCATCGTCAAAAGTAATTTCTTACTATTTATTTTCTGAAATGCATCTTAATTACAATTTGAAAAAGTTAAATAGAGATATATGTGTCTCTTATTTAGTTCCTTGTATATAGTTTTGAGTTACAACACCTATTATAACTTAAAAAAAAATGCTCTTTTAATATTACTCTTTTTTTTTAAGACAAGTTATTAATTATTAAATAAACAATCTCACTAATGTGCCACTTTCAGGGAAGTGATACTAAGAGAGGGCTCAAGCTCTCAATTATTCGATGCGCTTAATATTTTCGTATGATGACTAAAAAATATTTTATATAAATTTTGAGACACATTCAATAACTAAAAGTTTAAGTTTTTAGAAGCACAAATCTATTTTTAAAGTACCTTTGAAAGTATATATTTATGAAAAAAAATTATAACAAAAATGTTTTATTATTTTTTCTTTTAATTAATACAATACAGAATACTTTAATTGAAAAGAATTACAAACCCATTTTGGTACAGATGTCCTGGGTAAGTACACTTTTTTGTGGGATTCAACAAAATATTCATAATTATCGTGATGGAGGTTAGTCATTAATTAATTAGTGGTTGGGAGTGACCTCCTAAACAACTGAGTATTGGCCAACAGGGAACAAGGGAGAAAACCATTTTGGTACAGATGTACCGATCAGTAAGTACACTTTTGTGGGATTTAACAAGATATTCATAATTATTATGGTGGAGGCTAGTCATTAATTAATTTGTGGTTGGGAGTGACCTCCTAAACACCTGAGTATTGGCTAACTGGGAATAAGTCTTAAAAAAAAAAAAAAATAAAAATCTAACCTAAACTACATTAAACATACAATTAAAAAAAGTGAAATAAATTTAATCATATAATAATAAAATTTAACGTATGTAGATAGAAGAATATAAAAAATTAATTGAAATAAGTTGGTTAAAATTTATAAGATTCTCTATTTTTTTTGAGTGAATGAATCTTTTTAAACTTGAAGTTATATATAAATAATTACATTGACATTTAAAATTTGACAATGAATTTTATAAACTTAATATTATATGTGAGTAATTCTTCATTATTAGTGAGTCCATTATTTTACTAACAGAAGTGTGACATATTGGGGAATTATCATGCACTTGATTCAAAATTAGGTAGTTATTGTACAAACCTTAAAGTTTAGGAATTTATATCTACATATAAAATTAATAAATATATCACCTTTTGTTAGTTAAATAATAGATTCACTAATGGTGGGAGTTATATACACAAAATTAAAATTTTGATGGATTCATTATTAAATTTTAAAGATTAAGAGAATTATTAGTATATGATATAAAGTTCAACAAAAGTTTATGCATTTTAGCCAAATAAGTATATTAAGTGGTAAATAGGTTTATTAATACACTTAGTTTAATAACTTTTTATTTTTACTTTTTTAATCAAATATTAATGAACTTTTATTGATAATGAATTTAAGGTTTTTTATATGTAATTACTGAAATAATCAAGCAACATTATGGCTAATTGACGTTGCTAGGATTGCATGCGGAACCGCACCTCTAATATCAATATATAAAGTCCACATTTGAGAAAAGAGGTTTCGGGATACAATATTGGTAAGCCATGATAATATAGTGGGCTAGTAGCTAATATAGCATCAGTAAAATTAATGTGTTATATATACTAAGGTTGAAACCCTGCTTTTATTAATTTCAAAGGGTTGTCCTAGTTAATGAAGCGTGTGTATTTTTTAATTATTCTAATTATTTGAATTTAAATCTTAGAAATGAGCACACATAATTTACTATTTTTTAAAAATAAAAATAAGATACATTTTTTTTAAAATTAAGTAAATTATTATTTTTATATCTTTCCTATTTTAAAATTATTATCTTGCCTCTTGACATTATATGTATAACTTACCTTATTATTTACTTTCTATAAACGAATTTAATTTCTTTTCATAAGATGTATTTTTAATAAAATAAATTACTTAATTATCTCTAATATCATATTAAGAATAAAATGACAATCTCATATTAAAATTTAACATTATAACTATGGCCCATTTTGGCTAGATATGTTGACAAACAAGTAGCATGAATCATAAACACTGCAATCAATTGAAAAAATTAAAATTAAAAACAAGAGAAAAAGAAAGCTTTAATGCTTTGGAGTACATTTTGTTTAGATAGTTAATCTTTTTGACAGAAAATATATAGCGTTGGAGGATTTTGCAATATATGTACTACATGTTAGGAAACTTTTGAAATGAGATGAACATGTGTAATTTAGCTAAATTTTTCTAAAAAATGGGTATAATTTACCTAAGGGAAAAAGAACAAGATAGCATAATGCTATATCACTCATTTTCAATGGTCATAATAATATATCAGTCCACAGTTGGGCATTTGGAATTTAATTCCCAAACTCTTTGACTGAAATTAGAAATTTCATAGAAAAATTGGGCATTTGGACAAAATTAAGATCAAAAGTACGAATTTTGTTTAGGGATATATTGTGTTGTATGTGTTGATCTTAGGATTTTAATTGGCCAAAGGAAAATTTTTTGGTTTTTATTGCATAAGAAGTTGGATATTTCGTTCAAAAATTAAGAATTCAAGATAAAAAATTGGGGATATAACTAGATATTCTATTTTAAGGATAAAATTTGAGAGATGTTATATTGTATGTGTCAAATTTAGAATTCTAAATGGCTAAGGGGAGAATTTAAGTCTTCAATATATAGGAAATTAAGGACTTCATAAGAAAATTAAGAATTAAGAATTTATGACAAAACTAAGGATTATGAGTAAAATTTAAGGGTTATTGAGTGATGTGTCAAATTTATGATTCCAAATTGGTCAAGAAAGGTATTTCAATCTTCAATGCATGCATAAAATATTAGGAACTTTGTAAAAAAATTAAAAATTTAAGGCAAGTTCTAATGAATTCTATCATAAAATTGACAGAATAAAATTACATAATATTAATATGTTAACTGTATAAACCCTCGAATTACTTGAATGGCAATTTTTAAACCATATGAGATTAAAATAAAATCAGGACAAGGTGTGGGATACCAAACTATATTATCCTATAATCAATAAATGCTAAAGGTGACATAGAACAAAAGCATGTGAAGTAATTGGATTAATCAAAAGATTCTATGCATCTTTGTCACATGATCATTAGTTATCTATACATATATGTAAGAATATATTATAAAAAGTATATTAATGACAACACTTATCAATTCGCGTTACTTTCGGATTACCTAACTGATATAGCCACAACCAATGGTCTTAGACATTAACGAAGTTTCAACGAAGATAACGCACACCCTATAATTTATCACAAGTGGAATTAATGTTGTGGTTGTGGCTGATTAAGGCGTATTAATGGTTGTGTATATACCAATCACTTGCATTAAGTAAAGGGGGAAAAAAAGGCAGTCACCATCACAGATCGTCAAACCATTATTAATAAGGAAATGCATATGCGCATGTTAATCGCAATCATTAAAATGTTTTAATAATTATCTGTGTTTTTTTATAAGAAAAATTACAATGAAAGACTTATATCATGTCAAATTTATAATAAAAGACCATAAAAATTAAAATTACTATTAAAAACTATCATTACCATCAAGTTTTAAAAAAATTTATTATCAATTTTAGAATCTTTACTATTAGGCACCAATAATAAAACTCCTAAAATTGAGAGTAAAATCTTTTAACATGATGGTAATGATTGTCATTAGAAATAATTTTGATTTGTAAAATTTTTTATTGTAAATTTTATATGATATGGGTCATTTATTGTAATTTTTCTTTTTTTATAACTCATTTAGTCATTAGATTGCTCAACTCATTTGGTGTGGTCTAATATAAAGTATTTCGATCATTTATAATAACTATTTAAAAAATTAATAAATAACTTACACCGAAATAAGTGTTCAATTTTCTCTTCTATAATTATTGTTACAACGCAAATGACAAAACCAGTGAACCAAAACGAAGTAAACAGTAAATTTATATTTCAGGATGTCCATCAGCATCTTAAAATGTATGATAGGCAATTCCCCGCCAAAGCCATTAACGCAAAACACTTATGGTTATAGTATAATAAGTTTCTAATGACATAATTACAGACATTGTTACATGTTTGGACATATATCAATTTTTTTAAAGTTGATGTATGATTATAAATTTACTTGTAAAATTACACTGTTTTATTAATTCAAATGTTATAAAAGTAAACCTATATATATAATTTTTCAGTACCAATAGTGAAAAGTAAATTCAAGAAACTACAAATCTCGGAACATATATATTTTTCGTTTTTCAAGGCTTGTATCTAAATATGAGATGAAATCACATTAATAATTTAATATAATATCATCTTAATTAAAACATAACAAAAAATTCCTAACACCAAACATTGTTTGTATAGGTCTTGTTTTGTTACATTTTAAAACTTAAAATGTATATTAGGTGACAGGTGGGTGGAAGTTCGAGTAAAGGGTAACTGATCTTTTTTATATAGTAAAACAATTTAAAGGATATTTCTATTAAAAAATAATTAAAAAAATAATTTTATATATTTTAAAATTCCTGAAATATTTGAAAATTTCAAATTATATAGCCCTCTTCTTTATTTAGAAAATTTACTCTTCTCTCCTCTTTGTAAATCAAAATGCAAAACATAATCTCCTCTGTAACAAAAGTTGAACTACAATTACATTTATTTTTTACATTAAAAATGTATTTAACCAATATAAAAATAGTCAAATATATCAATTTAAAATAAATTAAATTTATAATTTTCAAAAAAAAATATTTAAATAAGTTTTAAAATTATTTTTAATTGGTCATATTATACTTTTAATAAAAGAAATCAATATTATTTTTGTAATGGAGCTTTTAAAGCAATGGATTGTGTAATTTTTTAAACATTTTTCAAAAAAGGAAAAAGCTCCATTACAGACGGTCGAAAACTATTGAAGGGGTTTTCAAAGGGAACAATAGTTGAGTTTACTATAATGTTATATAATTAGGGTTGTAAATTAAATTTGTGCGTAAATTTCACATATAAAGAATTTAATCTTATCCTTAATTGTATAAACACACCTATAAGAAATTTCCTTCAAGAGGACCTCATCCCCCACAGCCCCCATTGTACCCTTAAATACAAGGTTTGAGCTTTCCAACCAAAGCATGTAGCCTTTGCTTTCAAAGAACCGTATCACCTCTCTCTCTCTCTGCTTCACCTTCTTTCCCTCTCAAAATTTCCACCGAGTAAGACTTTTCTAGGCTTCTGCTATTATTTTCTTTTTCTTTCATCAAATTTCCCTTTTAAACTTAATTACCATATATGTTTAAATCCCAAATTAACATAATGTTCTGGTTATTTCCACCAAGTAAGACTTTCTACAAGTACCTACTATTGTTTGTTTATGAGAAACTGAAGTTTTCTCCCATCTTATGTCTGATAATTTTGTAAGTGTCGACATTGTTGCATTCCCCTCTCTAAATTTTTTAATTATTTTCTAACCCTTCAATTACAATAGCAAGACTTTTCTAGCCTTCTTCTTTGCCTTTTTTCTTCCTCTCCTTCTTCAAATATTCTGTTGAATATTTGATTATACCCTTGCGTGGTAGCGATGGTGCTATATATACTGTTTGTTTGATGCGAAAGTGAGGTCTACTCGCATTTTCTTGGGTAATTTGGAAGTTCCTTTGTTGTTGATCTAGATGAAGTAGACGAAAGGTGTTTGAGGGAAAACCCTAGCTAGACTATTTGAGGAAAAAGATGGGGAAAGAGAGAAGATTATGACATTGTTTTCTAGCCTCCTTTGCTTTTCTGTTTTTCTCCCTTCTTCAAAAATCTCCCTCTTACAACTTGATTTAAATCCCAAATCTATACTGGCTATTCACCTTCCTTTCGTTTTTCTTTTTTTATATTTTATTGACAATATTTGAATAAAACTGGATCGTTTCTAGTTATTGCATGCCGTGCAATAGTTGAAAGACAGGAAGAAGGGGTGGACTCTTCTTGAACAGGGCTTATACTCTTTTCTTCCTCTTTTACTCTTACTGCATCGTGTAATAACGGGATATGATCCTTTCTCATATTTGAATATTTTGCATGATATAGAACTACAGTACTATTGTTTGTTTGATGGGAAAGTTAGGTTTTAATTTCTGCCATTTCTGATACTTCGGAAGTGACATTGTTTTGTTGTACTTGACTTATGAAGGAGACAAGGTGTTTAAGGAGAAAACCCTAGCTAGCTGGCTAGACCTAATATTTGAGGAATTAATAGATTTAAAGAAATGATCAGAAGAGGGAAGTTTGAGATAAAAAGGATAGAGAACTCCACAAATCGGAAAGTCACTTTTTCAAAGAGAAGGAATGGGCTGCTCAAAAAGGCAAGGGAGCTATCTATCCTTTGTGACGCTGAAATTGCAGTCATCATCTTCTCCAGCAACGATAGGCTCTATGATTATGCAAGCTCTAGGTTCGTTTATTAATTCATCTCTCTCTCTCTCTATTTTTTTTTAATTTGATCTGGAATTTTTTTTTGTGGTTTTGGCCCGATCAACTCTAGTTAAATTTTTAGGTATTTGTTTGTCTAATATTCCATCCAGTCCTTTTTATTAAAAACAAAAAAAATGTTTTACTAGTATTAAAAAAACAGTTAATATTAGTTTAACTCATTGATTAGGTTTAAATTTGGTAATTTTTTCCTATTTTACCTATCTTCATTTTGCATGAGAAAACGTTATGTATTGTTAAGTGTATTGGGTGTAATAATAAATGAAGGGTAAAAAAAAATTTATTATTTAATGAAGTAAAAAAATATACCATATTTCTTATATTTTGGGATCAAAAAAATATGTTTAGATTTTCTTATAAAAAGGACCGGAGGGAGTAAGATATATAACAATTAAATTTTCTTTATAGGTTGGCATTATATAATTAGGTGTTTCAAAAAATTTTGTTCACATGTCTGGAAAACTTTCTGGTATGTTTTGGGCAAACATAGTACATTAAACACCCATAATGCATGTAAGAAAGAAAGTCTGCTTTCAAAGCAGACGGAAGATATTACTGCACTTTTAGTGTAAACTGATATTTTCTATCTGCTTTACCTTCAAACTGGACATGCTATATGCATGATTCTGATTTGCATGCTATAAATACTAATACTATTTATTTAATTTCTATATATAGACTTGAGAACTTATACTGCTGTATGTTTAGGGTGCAAAATGGGTTTAGGAAATTAAAGGAGAGTGTCAAAACAATTTCAAAATCTTTGAATTCCATTATTGGATTGGCACCTTATAAGGATAAAGATCAAATAAATTTCACTCCCATTCAATCACATACTCATATCACTTGCACTCATTGATTTTCTAAGTTTTCATCGTAAACCTTCAAGAGTATACATATGTACATATAGCCCACCAAAAACTTAAAAAAAAAAGAAAAAAGAAAAAGAAAAAGGAAATATTAATTACTATCTAATAACCCATATTTTACCTGAATCATTTGTGGTCCAAAGCTCAATTGAGTACTAGACCATTAAAATACCAACGAATACAATACCTAAATAATTGATGGCCCCTTTTCAGTTATGGTATATATTGTCCTTTTAATACTAATTGAGATTTGGGGATGAAATCGAATGATGATAATCAAATCCAAATATTTAATTCGATCAGATTGAGTACAAAAGTCCATCTTCAATATTAGCCGCTATATTTATAGAGCACGTTAAAGTGGTCATGAATTTGTCAAATGGAGTTAAGTTTTAAGACCCTATTAAAGCTGCTTTGAAGTCTTAATGACAAACTCTCTTATAGTGGAGTATGACGAATAAATAGGTGTTAGAATTTGGGTCATGAACAACACCGCCAAATAGACACATAAGAAACTAAAATAATCTAAGAAAATAGGAGAGAGAAAGTAGAATAGACACGAGGTTATCATGATTTGGCCAATTAATTGTGCCTACTTCCCTGCTGAAGATGATTTACCATTTTACTGTTGCGTTTTGTGAGCAATACTGGGAGAACCTTTCAAATCTCTCTTCTTAGATCTAAAAAATCTCACTTAATGAATAATCCCTAAGGTTTTCTCTCATATTGAAAGTCCCTAAAATTACAAAGATGTCCACGCTTATACAATACCAACCTTTAGAAAACTTTCCAAGTCATAAAACTACAACTAAACTCAAATTCTTAAGCCATTCTTTGCTACAGCGAAGAAGCATTCTTGTTGCAACTTAGTTATCCTTGTTGCAGTCAAGCTTAATTTTGGCCATGGCAAAGGTTGATCGCTACCCACTTCGAAGAAATAGCTACACCTATGTCGTGACGCCACACGGACCTCATTCCAGTGCCTTACTCTTTGTTATTGGTGTGTTGCTACATTCTACTCATCATGGCCAAAATGAGTTTCTCGTTGTGGCAAGGTTCTTGCTAGTGCCCTTTTTCGCACTTCAGATTATTTCTCCAATTTTTAACAATTTCCACCTTCGTGAAAAATCACTTCCTTTAAAAGTTGGCCTTGGAGATCCAACATCATCTCCTAAAGCCATCTCCACCTATCAACAAAGGAATATTGGAGCAAGTCCAAAAATGTCTAAATTCCTGCAAAGATAGCACCTTTGTCAACATATTCATTGCATTATTTGATTATGCACCTTTTCTAGCATAATCTCATTTGAAGAGACTAACTTCCTATTTTTCCTGTCTCTATAAGTGTCCATACCTGGGATTTTCTTTATAACCAAAATCCTTCGTATCAAACTCTTTACTCAACAAAGACTTCAAATCACATACATTAGACATCTTTTTAGCAACCATTAGCATATCATCAACATACAATAGTAAGTAAAGATAAGATTCATCCTCAAAGTAAAGATAAGATTCATCCTTAAGGACTTTATAGTAAATGCGACTAACAAATTCACACTTGTGAAACCAATGCTCAACATGAAAGAATCAAACCTCTTATACCATTGAATTCTTCAATCCATACATAGATTTCCTCTGCTCATAGGCAAGATGCTCCTTGTTGGGATTTTCAAATCCTTCCAACTACTTCATGAAAATTTGTCCCTCTAGCTTACCATGGAGGAAGGTAATTTTGACATCTAACTATTCTAACTCTAAATCCGGTTGGGTTGTTAGACTCAATAGCACCTTGATAGAAATGCGCCTTGCTAGTTTGGGAAAACTTTGTTATAATCCACCCCTTCCTTTTGCAAATATCCCTTGGTGACTAACCTCACCTTAATGTGCACCATCCTTTTCTTATGGACCTTCCTTCTTATGATAAACTCACTTGAACTTGATTGGCTTCTTACCTATGGGAGGTTGAACTAACTTCCATTTTTGATTCTTATGGAATGACTCCACCTCTTCCATCGTTGCCTTCATCCACTTGTCTTTTTCAGGATTAGAGATTGCTTCCTAAAATGTGCAAGGCTCATCACAATTAGTCAGTAATGCATAAGAAACTCAATCATCAAACTTATACCTTTTATGTCATTTGATATTCCATCTAGGTCTATCTATGGTGATGTTGTAATATTGCTACTCCTTTAAAACATTGCCATCATTTAATTTCACTGAGGATAACAACTCTACCTTAACATTAAAATCCCCAGATGAATTTCCCTATGATTTACCTTGTTTCCCAACATAGTTGTTCGTCAAACACCATAGGTATACTAATAACCACCTTTTGCTCCTTATGATCCCAAAGCCTATACCTTTGAGTCCTTTAGCATAATCAACAAAGATACACTTTCTAAACTTGGCATCCAATTTGGACCTTTCATTATTGGGATGTATAATTGAAAATATGAAGCATGGAGTAGTCTACTTGTTTATTGGTCCACACCTCTTTAGCACATTTATCTTTCAACTATAAAGTAAATGACTTGGTAATATTGAAATAGGCTATGTCGATTGCTTCTCCTCAAAACTATTTAGCTGAATTAGCTTGTATCCTCATTGATCTTTCTAGCAAAGTCCTATTCCTATGTGGTATAACCTAATTCTACAATAGGGTTTTAGGAACCATGAAATTCTTTTCTATCCCTTCCTTCTTATAGAAGTTATTGAACTCATGTAATGTGTGCACACTACCATTTTTAGAATGTAGACACTTTACCTATTTACCTATTTGTTTGTCCACCTTGGCTTTCTACTCCTTAAATTTTGAGAATACCTCAAACTTGTTCTTTATGAAATAAACTTAAATCTTTTTGGAGAATTCATTTATGAAGTTAACAAAATACTTAGCTCCACCTTTCGTTGATATAAGGACTAGACCCCACACATCATTGTGGATATATTCCAAAATATTATTGTTGTTATATGAAGACATTCTAAATTGAACCTGATTCTATTTACCAAGCATACAGAACTCATATAGATCTACCTTTAACTCCCTTTAACAACTTCCTTTTGTGTAGCTCCCTCATTCTCTACTCACTTATATGTCTTAGTTAGATATGCCATAAGGTAGAGCTACTTGTTTCTGACTCAGAAGAAACTATAAAAGCCTTACCAACAACCATACTACCTATAAGCCTTCAAAAGTTACTCTTGACTTGACTCCCTTTCATTAATATTAGAGCACTCTCAGTAATATTTAGAACTCCAATATCTATAGTTGTTGAAAAATTGTGCTTGGTCTTTTGTAACTGACTCAATGAAATAAGATTCTTCTATAATTTTGGAACATGCTTCATGTTCTCTGAAATTCTTAACACTTTGTTATACATCTTAATATATCTTCACTAATTTGATCCTTATCACCCTACATGGCTATTTGTTACCCAACTCAACTACAACAACATCACATGGTTTAGAAGAAACAAACCAATCATTGAACAAAGTATAATGGGAAGAACACTTAGAGTATAGAGTCCATGTTTAGCCATATCTCCCTTTATTTGTCACCGAAAGCATTAAGAAATCTTCTTCTTCTGAAGCCTCCAACATTGCACTCATTGAGTTGGGAGAATTGTTCTCCTCCTCCTTGTTCTTAAGCATTGAACCATCTTTCTTAAAGTGATCCTTTTTGTGACACTTGAAGCACTATATATTCTTTACATTCCTTTTTTTAGACTTTTATCTTCTTCTCATTTCCCATGAGATTGCTTCTTGTCCCTTTTTCTACCTCTTCCCCCATTCAAAACTAATTATCCCTTCCTAAGGACTTTTTGTATTCATCCTTTACATAATATTCTGGGACTTGATTGTAGTAACTACCTCTTCACACTATATAATCTCCTTCCCAAACAAAAGTGTAGTTGTCAAGTTTTTCAACGATGACAATAAAGAGCACAATAGCATCAATGCCTTATATTTGTCACTTGCCTTAACATTCACATATAGCAGATCATTGACCTTTTTGTTGGACTCTACAATATGTTCGTTAATATTAGCCCCTCTTCCATCTTGAAGGGACAAAGATCTCACTTCATGAAAAGTTTATTAGTGACTTTTTTTTGCGACATGAACAAAGTTTCTAACATTGTCCGCAAACCCTTTGTAGTCTCTTCCTCCATCACATCATAAATAACTGAATTTGCCAAACACATTCAAATCATATTGAAGGCAACTTGATCTATGTCTTACCATTCATCCTCATTCATTTTGTCTAGCTTCATCCCTGTAAGTGCCTTGTGAACCCTTGATTGGACCAACAAGTTTGACATTCTCATGTGCCAAAGGCAGAAGTTCTCTTTATCATCAAACTTGGTAACGGCATTTGTGTTGTTCATCTTCTAAGACTCAAACTTCTCCCCATAAATCACAAAACTAAATCAACCATGTCTGATAAAGATTTGATGAAATTTGAATCTCCCTTGTCAATTCAACTCATTGGATTTCAAACTGAAGCTTTAATACTAGATGTTAGAATTTGGTTATGAACAACTCCATCAAACACACACAATAAACTAAAACAATTTAGAAAATAGAATAGAGAATATAATAGACACGAGGGTTGTCATAGTTCACCCAATTGTTCCCTATGTCCACACTAAAGATGATTTGTTGTGCCTATCGACAATTTAGCCAATTAATGCCCTTACTCTTTGTTTTTGGTGTGTCATTGCATCCAAATTATTGCAGCCAAAATGAGTTTTTTAGCACAGGGAGGTTCTTGATGGTTCCCTTTTTTGCACTTTAATTGATTTCTCCAATTTTGAGTCACTCTTCAATAATAGGACATATCTAGCTAACAAGTACAAGATCATGCACGTATATATTAGGTAGCTATATATTATACTTGGCAAATTCGAAAAAGAAAAGAAGTTTACGCATATGCACTACTCTATGTGAGTGAAATAAAAATTCAATTCCAGCTTTTATATTACAGTTCACTTTTTAGTTTCCAAAGTCATGGATATTATATGGTTAACTAACTAAAAATGTCAATTATCACCCAAAGAAAGAAAGGAATAATACTTAGAAGAATTATATATATATATATATATATAGAGACACACACACACATATAGAGGAGTATTTTATACAAGAGATATGAGAGGAGGAAGTAATCACATTAGATCGCAAATTAATGATCTAGATAGATGCAATAATCCACCATAAATGTGTAATAATATTTTTTATTTTTACATTTATGATTATTGAATCAATTTGGACAATTGATTTGTGATATAAGGATTAGTATTTTCTGTTCTCACCTCTCATCTAAAATCATTCTTTTCACTTGATCTATCATGTGTATGTGTGTATAAAATATTGTTCATTGATTATAATGAAAGGTAAAAACTATTTTCAAAAGGATAAAATTTAAATGCAGTTTTTAAATGTTAGAACTTGGGCTGCTTAGGATGGATTGACCAACTTGTCTCAATTAATTAATTAATTAATATATAAATAAATTAATTTGAATTTCAAAATTGGTGGTTATTTATTTGTTTTTGGATAAAAGGGAGTTATGAATAAGAAAATAAAACTAATCCTATGAGAAAAAAGGTGCGCTCTCCTCCCTTAGACTTTTTCCTAAGAAATACAAGTGACAAACAGATAGACACAAGGCCCACAGAGAAAAGAGTCACTATGTGACAAATTATCATTGTTGGACTCCGGTGCATCTGTCAAAAAGAAGTTATAGTTCCACTGGTAATCACAATCCAAACTGAGTGCAATAGAAAATTCGAGAAGATCTATTTTCACAAAGACAAGTACTTGATTCTCTTCATTAAATTTTTGCTATTAATTTATCCAATACAAACATGACGAATAAGTAATTTTTTACAACCTAATATTACATGATTAGATCTTTTTAAAAACTTCCTTTACATATTTTATATTTACTGAAGAAACTATAACAAACACTTAAAAAATTATATTTATGCCCAATTTTTGTTAAACGCATATCGATCCAAGTATTATTTTTATCCATTTATGTTCTTATGTGTTGCTCTGATATCTATACATTATGTATAGATATATTGCTGACTTTATATGCGTGCATATATATATATATATATATATATTTAATGTTATTTAATTTGTTCAGAGAAAAATAAAAACATAAACGTTAATAAAAGTCGTAGCTCTATTTTTACTGATCCTCTAAAGAAGAGTTGCTAAGTTAATTTGGATGATGAAGCTCTCATTCAAGTATGGGTTCTGTCAACATATTAGTGACAAATGGCATTTGTGGCAAATAAATGAACTAATACTCTTTTATCCTTCTCCGTATATCTATTTTATTTGTGTGTGCATGTGTCTCCTTCCCATATCATACGTTTCTCAGAATTTCTCCTATATAACTGTATTTTAATCTATTTTAAGAACTTAGTTCTACTTACGAACAATAAAGTAATTATGAAATTGCTAATGTGATGTATTCTATCTATATGAATATATATAAATAGCTTACAAGTTTTTACAAGAATAACAAGCATTCTACCAAAAAATCAAAAATAAATGAATAGTAAAGTATATAGCCAAAAATATGAAATTTCTTGGTAAGTTGATCACACGTGATTTTGTTTTATCATCTAAAGATAGAAAGTACTTATATTATGATCAAAGAAATTAGAGTATAAATAAGCTCTTAATATACGTAATTAGGTCTCTAGCTACCTGGAAGTAACATATGGCTTTCTTTTCTCCAAATTGTAGCGTTCCATTTTTTTTTTCCTCAAACAGGCATGGTAATAACTTCTATATATTGATGTTTCCTAAAACGTACTTGGTTTAGGAAAAACTTTATATATATGACATTTGTGCAATTAATATTAATCACTTCGATTTGACAACAATTCAAAACTGATATTCAACTCTGGAAAAAAATTTTTGTTATGCATTAACAAAACTCATTCAAACATTTTAAACTTTTTTCAAATCTGAATAAAAAGTCGCAAATTTGATTCGTCTTTTATATTAAAGAATATTTAAAACAATTGGATGAAGTGACAGAGTGCCATGACATCTATTACGTAACTAAAATTCAAAATATTAAATGATAAAATCAAGAAGTACTTGGTAGCTTTCCATGTTAATTCCTTGACAATGGTTTATCATAAAAATTGTACATTTCTTTCAGTTTATTAAAGTTAAAAAGGGTTAGATTTATTTGGTAATATATAAATTATTTATCGTGTATGATTAGCTGACTAAACATATGATCATGCCGTGACTTCTTTATCAGCATGAAGTCCATCATTGACCGCTATAATAATAGCCATATGGACGATTACAACCAGCTCTTGAATCCAGCGTCAGAAGTCAAGGTACACATTTTTTTTTTGGGCAATATTTGCTACAAAAAAAAATAGGGAAAATTTTATTCAGTCAAAAAAAGAAAAAGAAAAAGAAAGTAACAATGCATACAGCTAAGTGAGAAATAGAACCTTCGTTAAAAAGAAGAAGAAGTAATTAAAAAATTGAATGGGAATTTGGCATATCTTAAATAATCAGAAGCAATATTAATATGGATCAGGGTAGAAAGAAACTCAGAGTGTTCACTAACATCTTTAGCATCTGTAGAAAATATATATAGAAGATAAATCTGGGGTTAATTGTACCTGATCTTCATTATCGACTTGCATTATATTGAAGCATATATAGAATGTGCTTTCAATCTATTCCCCCCTTGATGTGCTTGTCAGATATCTCTCTCTCTCTCTCTCTCTCTCTCTCTCTCTAATATTATTTTTGGTTTACCCTGTATATTTGTTTGTCTTTGGAATTGCTAGTTTTGGCAGAGGGAGGCAGCAAGTTTAAGGCAACAACTGCAGTACGTGCAACAATACAACAGGTACAATTCATTGAAATAAGAAAATATACTGAGCAAAGTATACGTATATATAATTATTACTGAGCTTATGCGCGTGCAGATGAGATGCATATAGTAAATTTAGACTGTTTAAAAAAAAATATATATATATATATTTAAATTTTAAAATTTTTTATTTTATAAGATGTAGAATATAAAATAAAAATAATTTTATAACTAACAATTACAAAAAAAAATGATATTTTGTATCAAAAAATAAAAAAAAATTTATAAAATCTGAAAATTTGAACAATCCAAATTGAAATGCACAGTGTGTGCATCCCCTCTGTACATAGAGGATATGGACTTGCTAATGACTTTGGAAATCTTAGATTGTCAAGTTGTTGGTCACTACAATGATATTATTCTAAAATTATTCACGAATTTTTGTTTAATATCTTAAAATTTTGAGTTATGATTTTTGATATGTTATCCAGGTACAAAAGTTTGATAACTGCCTTCCAGCTTTATCTTATTTAGAAGGGTAGATTATTTTTCCCTTTTTTTAATAGATATTTAAATTACACCATCTTTTTTATTTTGAAAATATACACCTTCTTCTACAACAAAGGATAAATTATATTTATATTTGTTTTGACATAAGATACTTCCTATATCTATTATTTATATAATATAACAATTGTTTTACATACATATATACATATACATATACATACATATATATATATATATAACAATATAATATATGATTCTTTATATGTTATTAGAATCCGATGACTGAGCACAGAAGTTTAATCATTGCCTCCCAACTTTATCTTAATCAGAAAGATAAGTTATTTTCTCTTTTCTAAAAAAAGTATTTAAATTATATTACCCATCTTCTATTTTGAAAATATACATTTTTTTTATAACAAAAGATAAATTATGATTATACTTATTTCAACATGAGATACTCCCAAAATCTATTACTTATATAACAATTATTTCATCAAAGTTAGCCTCTTTTCTTTTGTTTTCTCTTAGTCTAAGGAAAAAGGGATATATATGTGTGTGTGTGTGTGTGTGTGTTCATCTTATGGGCATCACTTATGCAGGCAATTGTTGGGCCAAGAGCTATCAGGTGTAAACATCAAAGATCTGCGGAATTTGGAAAGTCAACTGGAAATGAGTCTAAGGATTATCCGCATGAAAAAGGTATGCACATGAACATTTTAATTTTCTTAAACATGCCAAATCTCAATATATATATGTATAGCGTAGCACTTCAATAATTAGTTACATGGTTATTTCTCTGCCATGTAGGACCGAATTCTCACAGATGAAATAGAGAAACTCAGTCGGAAGGTTAATTTGCACAGCAACATTTACTTAATTTTATTTTTTCCCAAACTCAGTTGAATTCCCCCTTACCTAGATAGCTACTGCATTAAGTTGATTCCTTTGCATGATAATCTATTCCATCATGAAAACATCTATGAAGAGAATGCAGAAATTCAAAGCCTTTTTTATCAAATTACAAAGTTGCATATGGTTCCTCATAGCTATACAGTATGATTTCTATTCATATATAATTATTCCCATGTCATGTGCATGTAAGATTTAACAATAAGCTATTGGTTGGATCAGGTATGTGCTAATGAAGCTAAAAATAGCTCTAGCCTTCCATGCACCACCACCAATGAACAAGATCTCACAGACAACTGATCCTCGGCCTCCTAACCAAGTAACAGCAAAACAAGTGAAACATAGGGTATATACTTCTAACCATTGGTGGCGTTTGGTACATGGGCATCCTAATTTTTTTAAGTCCTTGAAAACCTATTTATAAAACATTTGAGCTTGATTATATAAAATGATCATCATCCTTATACTATTTAGAACATATACAAACATAAAATTTTATATTTGATATATTCAAATATCTTATACATAGGTTTTGAGGAGCTTAAATTTCCCATGTACTAAACAATACCTAAGTGCTAGTTATTATTGATGCTTTCTTATTATTTGTTTGTTTATTTATTTATTTATTTACTTGTTTGGCAGCAGATTACAACTGCATTGACACACAAAATGGATGGCCATTCATCATTATCTCCTTAACTATTTGATAGACAGTGGGAAGGGAAGTCAAAAGTCATATATTTCTAAAAGCCCATTTGGGAGAACAGTCCTTAATTAGATTTGGTATGAATTACTATAGTTGTAACAATAAATTCCGATTGACTACTGTACTTAACTGGATCGTCCCTATGTTAATTATAATGAACTTTACGTGAAGCTGTTATTTTAGCTACTTGAATACGTCCTGTAATTTTATTTCTAGTACATGACAGCGCGAAGATTTAGTTATTTGTGAGATGTTATTTTAGCTGCCTTAGTACGTATTGTAATTTTATTTCTAGTACATAACACCTCTTGAAATCTACTAAAGCTTCTCACCTCTAAACCATACCTAATGGCTTGTAAATCTTGTGATGAATTATTCAATAGGACAACAGCATTTTAGGGTACCTATTTTTGTCCAACTTAAATCAACAAGCATAATGCTATATAATTTCTTGAGATTTCTCAATAAGAAGTTTCATGAGGGTGAACAACACTACGACTATAGTGAGAGCATAAGAAAAGTCTAGAGCAACGCGATGGGTTATCTGATTTTTATCAGAAAAAGCACAACTTATGTGAAAATGAAGATGGATTAAGCCTTAAAACAAATAGTTCTTTAATTTGTGCAAATTTCAATGTTTAATTTCAAAAGATCAGGTTTATATTGTCGTCACCTTTAGATTTCTTTCTAGTATCAAATATCAAGAATATGGTCTAAGCACTGCAGAGGCCAGAGAAAACGTACCAGTTTCGCCTTCTTTTTTTTTTTCTTCTGCTTTTCTCAGCATATATCATATTTTAATTGCATCATCTTTAGCATATCATTCACAACCAAAATTTCCAATATATGTAACTGATTTATGATAAAAGGATCTCTTGATAAGTAAGCTGTTGGATTTATCCACTCATGATAGGATAAATCTTAATCTAACTAAATATCTTAATTTTAAATTAAGACATTAGACAATTAATTATTAGTATAATTTGTTATTGTCTCAAAAATAATTGGGATAATTAATATTTAAATTTATAATGGGAAGATATATCCTATTTATTGGATACATCTTATCAATTAGATAAGAGTTGTATTCTATTAAAACTCTATTTATAAAATCTCTATAAATAGGATATTAGGGCAGAACCCCTAGATATACTTGAAAAATATTAGACTCACACATAGAGTTAAAAGAAAGTGTTTAGAGTGTTTCTATTGTGAACTTGAGATCAAAGTCTAGTTTGTGACTATGATTTATCATGTGAGGCAATTAATTTGAAAGATCTGCCCATGGCAAAGGTAAGCGTATCTTGAATGATTTCCAACATTGGTATCAAAGTATTGTTTGCTTAAAATTTTCCTTTTCCATATGTTTTCACATAATTATATTGAATTATTTTTGTGCAATAATATTGAATAAAGTTTGATTTGCATGAAATCAGAGTTTGAACCTTGGAACCTCTCTAATGGCATATTTTTATAGAGACCAAATTAGATTACGAAATTTATACCATAGGTAGCTTACATAGTAGGGATATTGTGGTAGTAATTTGGTAAAAAAAAGGATTAGTCATTAAGGAGAAATCTAAACTTGAATGTTTAGAAAATCAATGATGAAACCGCTAACTTTGAAGGCTAGTGTTCTTACCATAGATAATCATTTGATGCAAACCATATATGACTAGAAAGCTTGTTAAAAAGCTTTCCAATACCACCAAATTTGTGCAAAATGATACAAATTAAGTGAGATATGACAATTCAAAGTTAAGGGTTCGAAACTATTTTTCTAGAAATTATAAATAAACAATCCATGTTTGAGGGCTATATTCTCTCTTCTTAGGTCAAAACTCTGTGCAAATCTTATATCATTGTAAAGATCTTATTGCAAGTTTTCTAATGGCATATAGTTTGTCCAATTTGGACAATACACAAAAGAGATATGGCTTTGCAAAGTTGGCCCATCGAAAACCTAAATCTGGATTTTTTTGTACTTTAGAAACTTCAAAAGGTTAAGGATGAAGTTGCTATCCTACTCTTTCTTTTGCTTGTGTGACTCATCTCTATGGTGTTTTGTCCTGAAGTTAGTCCCAATAAAAAGAAGAAGAGGAAGGTATTAGTGATAGCCTTATCATTTGGACAGCCCCCTAAGGTGATGTTTGGAGCCCACATGCCACTTTATGCACATCTAGCTCCCCATTTTCCTATTTGTAGATTATTTTTTTTATGACAACCACTTTTAAGGCCATGTGGGGACACATGCAACATTGTTTTTAAATATTTTTATTCCTAGAAGTCCCTAAAATCATGCTCTACATGATAGTATATGGTTAGGCTATGTTTAGACAAGTTTAGGTAGTATTTAAACACACAGCAAACACGTAGGAGACCTATTTTTGACAGACTTAAAGATGAAAATCATTTCTTGAGAAATTTGGAAAACCAAATTACAACAAGTAATTGGTGTGCATTAGCAATAAAGCTCTATAAGAAACAACGGGTTAGCATGGATGTTGATAAGGCACTCTACTTTCTTAATTTTTTTTAAATGTGAGGAGTATGAATTATTAGGTATAATGCACATGGAAAAAAGAAAATTCATTGCAAGAGATTGATCAAACATGTAAAGTATATTTTCCAAAATATGCCATAATGATCTTTATATTTGCAAATAGGCTTGTGATGGCTAAAGAGAAAATATTTTAAGAAGATGAACATCTTTAGAGTGAGGTCCCCTTTAAGTGTATTTTTGATATTGATGCAATTTATGAATGCATTGAAATAAAGATATTAAATAAATATATAAGAGAAAGATCCTATTAAGTGGGAGTTTTTGGATTGGCAGACTATGACTCATTTGAGAACTAAATTTAATAGGGAAATAAAAGGGAATACTTTATTGAGTGAGGGTTCTTAGACTAGTAGACTTAAGTTCATTTAAGAACTATAACTTAAAATTTGTAAATGAATTCGATGGAAAGATAATGACTTTTTTAGGATATATGTGATAAAAGTAAGAAAAATCTAAACTTCTAATCATGAATTTAATAATGTCATTATTAGTCTAGTTGAAGTTTATTACAAATGTATATATGTAATATTGTGTATATATAGTTATTTTGTGTTACCTATGTAAGGGTTAGTTTTGATTATGGCTGTTAAGAACATCATTGTCTAACTTGATATGAGTGACAAGCCCAACAATTTCAATTAAGAAATTTGGTGTCGTAAATTTCTCTTAATCATAGAAAAGAATTGGATACTAAAAGACCATTGAATAATGTCATATAGGAGTGTTGCTTACTTGAAGTATACACGCAAATATACGTATCGTGAAAACAATATAGTGATAAGAAAAGATCGTTTCCTTAAGAATTTGTTGTCAAAACTTGTTAAGTATCAAAATTCACACCCTAATTTAAATTAAGCAAATCAATTTTAAGTGGTTGTATTAATAAGAAATGATTATCTATTATCTATTGTGTAGATTTTCAAAGATTAGTGTTTGGATTTTTTGGGTGAATAGTTGCATCTAGGATTATTAATCCCTCTTGCATCTCATAGCAATTTACTTCAACACTCAGCACCTTTGCTCTTAATGGTGACACATATTAGCTTAGGGTTCACTTGTTCCTATAAGTACTTTTCCAAATCTCATATAAGGTTATCTAATTAACTTCACAATTCCTTATAAAATCAACTAAAATCAATTTGACAGCATAATACCTAATTGGATCATGTGAGGTTAATGAGTAAATTCCTATCTAATTAACTAAACTAGCCATTTTCCCAAACAAGTTTTAAGTACCACACCCTTCAACTCTTGATATAACTTCCTTTTCCCTTTTTTAAGTTCAAGCCAAAATATCAAATCAATTTAATTATTGGCCAATCAATCAGAAAGCATGAAGCACGTAGTTGGATGAATAAGTGCTCATCATTAATTGCAAAATCAGAGTGAGGAATAACCACTAATCCATACAAAAGTTCTTAATAATCCTAGATTAGGGAGTTTAGCTACACATGTTTATGAAGACCAGTAACAAAGTTAAAGCAAAGGTTAGATACATCAGAGAAATGCAAAGAGAAGAAGAAGGAAGGAAGAAACTCAGGAATGAATCCTGGCTTTGCTTCAATCTTCAACCCTTAGCATCCTATTGCTTTAAAATGCCTCTCTTAGCTTCTCCCTAGCCTCTACACACTCAGACTAGACTAAAGACAGCCTAAAATGATGGCTCCCCTGCAACAAAAGCCATATGAAGTAAGAAACCCTTAAAATTTTAGCAAAGAAAATGCTGTATTTTGCAAAAAGGTTGCATTTTGTGAAAATGTTGTGTTTTGCTAAAATGCATGGCGCTGTGGCTTAGTAGATCACATTGCGGCGAGTTTGGCTACTGGATAGAATGGATACACTCTGCGTTGCAGTGCAGAATAACACCACCACGGCACGTTTAATCTCTACCTGGTAGCGTGCTGCAACTTAACATGTTCTTCATCGGCTTTAGCTTGTCTTGACCCACGCCGCGACACTGTTAGCTTCTGTGTGATGTTTTATTGGGGCGTGATTAGGATGAGCTACAACACAACTTGTCTTACAAGCTTGTCTTCATTTTCTTCCTTTTTAGCCACAACTTGATGAATTCTAGCCACGACAAACTTTTAAAAATAACAGCTACAAGTACTCTGAGACCTCTTTGACATAAGGAATTTCACTCTTCTCTTAAACATACACCCTACAATAAGGAAAAAGTATGATTAGTTCTCAATATACTCAAAATTAAAACAAAACTTATCATTTCCAATGTAAAAGTTGAGTATGGAGTTATTCATCCTAAGTGTGCTTATTTTATCCATAAAAGTATTATTTACCCTGTAATTAGAGGCTAAATCCGTATTTACTAAAAGAAAATATGCACAATAACATGAATAACAAGAGGTTATCAAGGAGTTTAAATATGGAAATACAACTTAGCTAAGGAGTGATCTAGAAATTTTTTATTAAAAAAGAATAGAACAATATTGCTCGCATAACAATGTTGAGTAGCATGTCTGAAAACCCCATGTGTAAGTGTAAGTCATATTCAACTATTCCAGCCATATAGATAGCTCTTAAAGATAACTTTGGTCATACTTCTATAACCAAACTACAAAAACTAATAATTAATGAAATAAAGTCAGTTGGTCATATTCTTACTAATGAGTAGAAGTTTAAGCTATTATAAAATCTCTTCTTATAAGTTGCAAACATATCAAAGTGAATTTGACCTACAAAGAGAGTATCATTTTTTTATGATGTTGCTCATCATATAGAACTTAGGAATAAGTATTTAGAAGTTGCTAAACCTTTTGAAAAATCTTATATAATTGAGATTGCTATGACATTAAAGTCCAAGCACAAGGAAATCAATACTTTCATAATGAGAAAAAATCTAGTTAACATTTTAAAGAGGCCAAGAAAGAATTTAATAATATAGGTAAGTGTGGTAGAAAAAAGCTTAACATGGTAAAGTGAAATGTCATACCTATCAAAAAATAAGTCATTTTGCTCTTGATTGCGTTGAGCAAAATAAGTTAAGGACAATAAACTATGTAGCTAAGAATTGAAGATTCTTTGTGAAATATCATAGGTTGTTTTTTAGAATTAGATAGCTTTATATAGGAAGCAATACAAGATTTAAAATTAAAAAGGATTAGAACATGCAAAATTGGTTTTGCATGGAAGATGAATCCTTATCTTACATAGTGTTTTATACACTTTAGAGATCCAATGAAACTTAACATTTATTATTTTTCTTCCTGATTTGGGTTCTGGTGTTGATTTTCTATGACAACTTTATTGACATTAGAAAAGGGACAAGGAATATGATTTAATTTTCTCTATAACGTTTTTATTGTACTGGGTATAATTATAAACATAATTGCTTTACCTAATACTTTGTTTCTACTTTAGTTTTAAATATGAATATTTGACACATTAGGCTAGGTCATATAGATAAAGAGAAAATAAGTAGACAAGAAAAATAAAAGATGATATGATTCATTTCTATTTTAGAAATATTACTATAAAAACATTGCTTAGTGAGTAAAGCAAATTAGAAAACTATTTGAAAAAAGAACTAGAACTAAAAATCCATTGCAATGAATTCATTATGATGTACATGGTTTAAAGAGTATGAGAGAGACAATTATTTGTAATATGGTTAAGTTCATTTAATGTACCATGAGTTAAAAACATTTGAGTGCTTTAGGCACTATATAAATATGATTGAGATTTGAATAGATATGAAGATGATGATGATGATGAAGAAGAAGAAGAAGATGATGATGATAATAATAATGATAATAAGTTTTTTTGAGTTATGATCGAGGATATGAATATTTGTTAGATTAGTTTAAAGAATTCTAACAGGAGAAAGGAATCATGAGACAAATAAATATTCCCAACATTCTAAAGCAAATGAATATGCTAAGAGGAAGAAGAAAGAATTAAAAACCTTATTCAAAATGCTTAAGTTTAATGATGGCTTAAGTGAACTTATCCATTTTCTATTAGGGTGATAAGTTGCAAATTAATGCCTTCAAACTTAACCAAGTACCTTCTAAGTTAGTTATTTCCATACTTTATGAATTGTGAACAAAATAATAGACTAGTTTTATACATCATAAGACCATAGGGTCCATAATAATTCTTATAAGCATAGGAATTAAGTTCAAAGAGTAAGAAATGTATCTTTATTTTTATTAGATACTTAAGACAATCAAATGGGTATATCCTCATTATTGAGAATGAAGTTAGAAGTATAACTGAAATTAAATTAAAGAATACCATACTTAGAGAATGAATTTCTTAATAAGGGATAAATTGATAGGTATACGTCACTTTATGAGATGCAAGATCAAGTTGATGATAATAAGTAATTATATCTCAACCTACTGATCCAAGTGGGAGCTTAGTGTAAAATAAGAATGTTGCATGGACAATTCCATTATTTTAGAGTAATTACAAAAGTGTGCTTAAACATCATTTTAAGATTGAAGGAGCAACACTTAGAAGTACTCAACTAGACAATGAAGAGTTAAACAAAGCTTAAAAGAGTCAATCATGCCCTACTAAGGATGAGAGTAATGGAATAAGAGATAGATCTAATAAGGAAAACCATGTTTGGGACTTAATTAACTATCCAGAAGGTAACTAAGAATAGATGGTTCTTAAAATAAATGAGAAGATAAATAAATCAATTGAGAGAGATAGGACACACCTAGTTGCTAAGGAATATATACAATAGAATGGTATAAATTATGAAAATATCTTGCCTTTATTGTATGATACAATTTAAATTATACTAGTTCTATCTATAGTTACAAGTTTAGATTTGAAACTACATTAAGTAGATGTGAAGGTTGCACTCGCAAATAAAGAACTAGATAAAGAAAGTATATGGAACAACCATTAAGTTTCGTTATTAAAAAAAAAACAAAACAAAACAAAAGAAGAAGAAGAAGAAGAAGAAGGAGAAGAAGAAGAAGAAGGAGAAATATAACATAAAATTTATAAGCTCCAAAAGTCCATTTATGGATTAAAACAATCATCTAAATAGTGATATTTAAGATTTTATCAAGCAATGAGCTTATGTGAATCTCAAATGATTGACGAAGACTACTGTATTTGCTTTAAGTGGTTTAAAAGAAATGTTGTTATATTATTCTTTATATGGATAATATAGTCAATATTCTTTAATGGTCATTAAAAAAAAGTTATCCTTTATTTTTATATGAAGGACATATGTAAACAAAGTATATCTTTAGAATTTAGATCCAAAGGAATCGCTCAGAGAAATTAATAGCTCTTTGATGATAGAATTATAATTAAAAAGTCCTTAAATAGTTAAGCATAAAAGACTATAAACCTATCAATATCATAGTAAAAGACAATAGTTTAAGTTATGTAAAAAGTCCTTTGTTCTAACTTTGTTGGATATTGTATGCAATGATGTATACAAGGTTAGACATTTCTTAGTACTTGACATTGTTAACTGGTATTGGTCAAATCTTGATCAATAGTAATAAAGTGCTATTAAGTGAATCCTAAGATACTTATAGGGCATTGTAAACTAAATACTATATTGGAAAAATTTAACTTTTGGATATACATTCTTGATGAATAATGATATTATATCTTAAAACAACAAGAAGTAGACATGCATATGTGTTATTCATCATGAAAGTAGAGTTTATTGCATGTTTTGCAATATGGAAGAGGCTATATGGCTAAAGAGGATTGTGAAATTCTTGGGGATCACCGATAGGACATTGAGTCCTATATTGACCAATTGTGATAGACAAGAAGCATATCTTATACTAAAGTTTCTAAGTATCATAACAAAAGTAAACACAGACATAAAAATAGTGTCAATCTAGAATATGCCTATGTATAGAATGTTATTTGATTTCCTATGAAACCCATGCCTAGATATGTCCATGAAGAAGGCATAAAATATCTTGGTATGTGTAAGACATAAAGTATCATGCCTTATGTATGATGTACCGAACGTAATTTTCATAAAACAACGAAATGAGCCACATAAAAGTAAGTTCTTTGAGATGACCTAGATAATATCCCAAAAAATTTGGGCTGAGTCCTAGACTCCTATAAATGATAATTCTAGACTCAGATGGAAAGAAAAATGGAGTTAGGATGGAGAAATAATTTACGACAGAAACTGATGAAACATAATGGCATTTTTGTAAATAAGTTTAACTTTTGAAAAACCACATAGGAGGATTTTTTAAATGAAAATTTTGAGTTGCCCAAGGTTTTCAGAGGCCCTAAAAACTATGAGAAGCTTTGGGACTGGTAAAATCCCTCCGGTGTATGTTTTTCAACGTCAGTTGACCTAAACTTTGACTAGTTCTTTAGGTAAGGTTTTAGCTCCAATTGAGTGATTCCAAAGGTATTTTATTAAATTAGGAATCTAAATTTTATGATGAAAAAGACGGTTCTAAAAGAGGAGCTAAAATGAAGCTAAAACGAAATTGCCATTACAAAAGGACAAAATTAGAAATAAAAGCTTTTAGAATGTCCTAAACACTTCCACACTTTTCTTCCATCTTCTCCCTTTTATTGAGCACAAAATCTTCTGTCCAAAATACAGGAGTTATTCTGCTCTCTTAGGTGTGCAAGAAGGAGGAGAAAAAGAGGAAGAAAACCAAGGAGAAACTAGATAATTTCATGGATTTTCTTACTTTATCTTCCTCCAATCTTGTTCTCCTCTCTTCCTTATTTCTTTCCATGGATTTTTTGAATGATTTGTTTCTATTTTTGGTCTAGACCTAAGGGGGAAATTTTGAATTTGCCAAGGAGAGAGAACCAAGGAAGAAAAGCTTTGAAAACAAGCTTGAAACTAAGGTACTTTTCCATTCTTGATGCTTTATCTTGGTTGCTCCTCTTTGTGGTAGTTTCCGCCAGCCTAGGAGGGATATAAAGAGATGAATTTTGGGTAGAACCGAGGGAGAAACCTAGGGAAAAGAGTGCAAGGATTAAGAATATGGCAAGAAATTCTAAGAAAACCCAAAGGAAATCAAGTTAGAAAAGTGTGGTGTTCTTAGAGGTTTTGTAAAATCTGCTTTTTGTATGAGTAATTCCTTGGCTATTTGAATGTTTCCTTGAGCTCCTAAGACCCCTAGAAACCTTCCCAAGTGGCTCTCCCATCAAGGAAAAATTTGAAACTCCAAGAAACCCAATTATGTGCTTGTCTCGGCCTTGGTTTGAAACTCCATATGATGTTAAAAGATGGGAGGAACCATTGGAAAAAATTTAGGAGCCATAGGTTGGGAGATGGGACAATGGTGTTCATAATGGTGCCTTATGAAGCAACTTGGTCTTCTAATGGTGCAATTGAATATGTGATGGCTCCAAGAACCTTAAATGAGTATAAGAAGTCTAGAAATAACAAGAGAATAGAGCCTAGAACTTGGATGATATGAGTTGCTTTAATGGACCATTTATGGAACCAATATGCCCATTATGGAACCAAGTGTATGTTTAAGAGTGAACCTAATGTCTTAGCTTGCTTCAAGTGTGTAATTGTGTGATGTTTGTGATGTCTAGGTCAAAAGAACCCTATTCCACCTAAGTGCTCTTGTGAGACCAAAAAGGGAAAGGAATTGGCAAAGTAAGCTTGCATAAATTAAAAGGTAACTCTCCACCACATTCTCTTTCATTCTTGTGTGTATATGTATATGTTGTGTGCTTGTATATGCTTTTGTGATTTGAGAACATGTCACTTGATGTCTTAAGGTTGCATTGGTACTAATGTGTCTTCTTGAATGACTATGGTTGTGGAAAGAGCTCCTAAGGGTAAGGTGATGCCAAAGGTCTCATGGCATGGGTGAGACAAAGCCAAAAGTCCCTTGAATGGGTGAGGTTAAGTTAAAAGTCCCTAGGCCAAGAGTGAGGCAAATCCAAAAGTTCTAGAAATGGGGTGAGGCTAAACCAAAAGTCCCTAAAGCATGAAAGTGGTCTTGACATGTTGATGTGGCATGAAATGGGATTTATTGCACACTTTATGCTTGCTTATTCATATATTTGATGTATGTATGCCTTGAATGTGGTGTGAATGGATGTGTGAGCTATTGAGATTCTTGAAATTTCACTCCATTTCCCTCTCATGCTTAAAATGTCTATGTGGTGCTCAAGGCCAAAGAAATGCAAGCCAAGAACACTAAATGGCTACACTTTGTTCAATTTGTAGTTTAAATTATAATGGAGTGTCAAGAAGTATTATACATATTATTTTTGGTTGTGTAAAACCTTGAGCATATGTAACATGATGTATAAACTATATGTATAATGTATGTAGTATTAAATCAATGAAATTATGTAATTTGACTCTTGAATGGCATGTGTGTTTAGTGTATAAATGAATGTTGAGAAACCAAAATAAGAGGCATGGGGTTTGAGACCACTTGGGCAATCTCTACAAGTCATATTTGTGCTTTGAAACTTGCCTAAGAGGTGCCAAACAATTAAGAAAGCCATTTGGACAAATTGGTAACTCATATAGAGCAAAAATTTACCATTTTAAGGGGCTATACTATTTTTTATCCAAATGAGCTCTTCTTAGTTTAAATTTGGAATACATTTAGAGCTTATTGAGAGCTTTTTGGAAAGCTAAAGTTGGTAATTTTTGGAGGTCTATGGAATATTTGGAGAATTTTTGAATTTGGGAATTTTCTAGTTTTGGTCCTTGGTACTGTAGCACTGGTCTGAAATTAAATTCTTTCACTCATGGGGCAAATGATATCCAATTACCATGAAATTATATACAAAGAAACTAGACATTCCCAGTGACTTGTGCCGACTAGAAGTACCTCAATTGGAGGTCTAAAGAGGGAGATATGAATATTTGAACATTCTGTCCAGTATCAGGAGTTTTGCCTGACCTGAGTTATTGTTCTATTGAATTCCGAGGACTGGGCTACCTGAGCTGGTCTAGAAATATTTTTTTTCTTCTAGCTAACATCCACAAATTTCCATATTGGTATTATTTTCATGGATTGGATTTTTTTTTTGAATTAATTGGACATTTTCAAAGTTTGCTGCAGAATTCTATGATAGTTCCAGAATGCAGTTTGACCTCTAGACCTTTTTGGATGTCAAACGTCCTCTGTGATGAATGTTATGGTCTAGAAATATTTTTAACTTGAAGTAAACATCTGTAGCTTTCCAGAATGACCAATAATGCATGTTTTCGATTTTTTTAGGATTAGTTATGATTTTTCAAAATTTGGACAAAAAAGAGGCAAAATCTATTCGAAAATAAACCTCTATGTTTTATGCTTCATTTCGGTTTTCTTGAGTTGTGAGCCACATTTTATGATCCAAATGAGTTGTATCCATGTAATTAAATATGAGAATATATTGTATGAGCTCACACGGTTCACGTGACACCGAACAAAATTTTTATACATGACACAGCAGAAAAATAATCAATATTTTAATGTCATTTTCTTGTCTCTTATAAGAATTAATTGATATGAGGTATAAAGATAGCATGGAAGGAGCTAAGAAATTATGGCATTACATATAAATTAATTGTTGACTAAATAGATGTGTTATGCCATAATTATAGATAACATATACACAGTGATAGTATGTCATATAAGTTGATTGTAATACCTTACTCATTAACCTTCTCAACTCATCACTAAGACTAGCTTCATGCCTTCACATAGAAAAAAAGTATATTTAAAGGTAACAAATTGTGTTACGTAAGGCCCAAAAGTTTCATTTCATACTTCATGGACTATATGAATTTATCCATATCATTTTCTATCCATAACATATTCATACAAGTCATAAACATCACAAAATATCTCAATATTCACAGGTTTGAAGCCATATGCCTCATATCAGAATTTTTAGTCTCGGGTTGCTGTCACAACTTTTTGGTGTGAACTTTGAAAATTTATAACTAATTTTAAAAAAATCAAAATCATGCATATGATAACTTTCTAGAAAGCTCTAAATGTTAACTAATGATAAAAATAGTTCCAAACTAATTCAAAAGCATTTAGCCTACAAAAATTGATGAAATAGTACTAAAGGTCGAGCTACATTACTAGTATTGTCATGCAACTTCAAAAATTTGGTTCTCCCTCTATAAAGTTCCAAATAAGGTGGTCTCTATGGCTATGGAATCTAGTTTATACTTGTAAAAATTTATAAGCATTGGATATCATTTGACCAACGTGTGACATAGAAATATAAACTGACCATAGGAATAGTGTTGTTACCATTTCAATAGAATTTTTTCAATGTTGAAAAATCATAATAAATTCTCTAGAGCTCCAAATTAAGTGTTTTTTAGCTTTGTGAAAGCTCTAGATGAGACCTATATTCATGCCAAATTTCATAGGAAAATTCATCCATTTGATCAATTTGTGGTTTAGCTCAAATTTTGGTTACTTTTAAAACCATAAAAGGGTGAATTTGGCACTAAATGGTCTTAAACTCATTCCCCCACCATTTGGGCATATCCACAAGCATAAACACAACCTATATAAGCTTTTCAAGTGGTCCAAATCATCATGCATCTCAAAACCACTATCCTAGTTGTTCTTATACACTAATGTGTCATGGCCTATGGATGTCAAAAGCATACATACATACACCATTGGTTCTAAAATCAGTACATTCATCATATCTACATACTTTTAAACATGCTCAATGGCTTACATTATATATACATCATATGAATACAATTCTTGACATCAATATGCTTAAGATTGTCCATTTCTCTACTCCTTTGTCAAAGGTTTGCTCTTCAAGTAGTTTAGCCTCTATTTCTTAGTCCACTTGGTTCACCTAGTTATGATTAGGCATATAGAGGGGAAGAGTGAGATTCAAAGGATCTCAATAGCTCTTTACCCTTTTAAACATACATAATGTATGTATTTTCAAGTCTAAGAATGCATGCATGGCAACTTAAGCTACTAATAAACATATATAAAGCACTTTCCATATTTTAGAAACTCATACATATCATATATAATTCTCAAGGGCATTGGTCTAGCCTCACCTATTTTTCTTGGGACTTTTAGATTTTCCTCTCCCATTTTCAAAGGACTTTTGACTAAGTCTCACTCTTCTTAAGACTTTTGTTTTAGTTTCACTCAATCCTAGGGACTTTTAGCTTATCCTCACCTTTGCTAAGGGACTTTTGGCATCACTATGCCTATTCAAGTCAAAATACATTCACAAATTCATTTCAAAATACATAATAGTACTATAGCAAGTAAACAATAGCTAGAAACATATCTCATAACTTAAACATACATACAAGCACTTAAAGACAAGAAGACATCTAAGCAATGTATGAGAGAAAGGTTAGAGAGCTACCTTAGAGTCAATGTCACATACTTTTCTCTTGAACTTATCTTCTCCTTTTAGTCACACTCATGGAATTGGATGGCACTTGATCCTTTTGGCCTAGACATATCAAATGAGACATGAGTTACTCATGGGAATAAGTTTTAGCCTTATGCAAACTCTATGCAAAGCTACTTTCTCATATGGCTCCATTATGCTTCCATACAAGACACAATGAAGCAACTAGTGGAATTCAACATCTTGGCTCCATTTTTCCCTTCAATCTAGGTCTCTTGACTCCATTTAGACTCCTTTAAGTCATCACAAATTCATTTTAATGAGCCTAACTATAAGTTGCTTCTTTATGTCTCATCATGGAGCCTACTCCTCCATCCCACATACCAAAGCTTCTAAATTTTTTCTAAGGCTTCGTTTGATGTTTCTCTATCATATTTAGTCCTATTATAGGTTTAGAACAATTTAAAACACTTCATAGGTGGTCAGACCTCTCTTGGTCGAGACTATGCATTGGTTTTGGACCATAAAGCTTGCTTTATTTTCTTGAAGGGAATGTCTCATATGCGACTTCCTAAAGGTCTAAAGGACTCATATGATGTCTTATATAAGCTAGAATACCTCTAGAAAAAATCATATTTCATCATTTGTTTTAAAATCCTAAATTGTGCCAATTTGAATTTTTTACTTCTCTTTTTTATTTCACTTGCCCATTCTAAATTCCCATACTCTAAAGCACTTGTTCTTCCCTTGATATGGTCAGAATTCAACTCCCCTTAGATGGGCTCTAGGTTAGACAAAAATCACATGGAGGAAGAGCAAGAAAAGAAGTATGAAAGGCAAAGGGATTTGCCTTGTTTCAAGACTTTTTCAAGAGCCTTTTCCATTGCTTTAAGCTTCTCCTTGAAATTCTATGCTCTCTCCTCTGGACTAGACCTAAATCAACCATTAAAACTATAGGAATGAAGAGGAGAAGGAAGAGAACAAATTTGGTGAAGGAAGGAGCATGAAAAACTAGAAATTTTCTTACCCTTTTGCTAAGTTTCTCTCATCCTCCCTCCCTCCATCTTGTGCGCCTTTCTTCTCTGCCTTGGTCCTATTTCAGAGGTGAGTAAGTTGGTTATGAAGGATGGGAAAGGTTGGAACATGATTTAAGAAGCATAAAAGTAAAGTTAACACACTTTTTCACTTTTCATTTTAGTCCTTAAACTATGGTTTCTTCGTTTGGTCTCATTTCAACTTCTTTTTTCGAGAATAATCTTTTCCATCATAAAATTTAGGTCTCTAACTTATAAAATGCCTTTAGTTTCATTCAAATTGGATTTAAAGCTATTTTGAACCATTCAGTTAAAGTTTCGGTCAACCCTTGGCTGAAATCGTTCACCGAAAGAGTTTTAACTGTTTTAGAAGTTGTTATGGTTTTCAAAGCCTCTAAGAACCCTAAAAAGGTTATAATTTTCATTTAAAAAATCCTCTTATAAATTTTCCAAAATTGCCAAAAATTATGAAAATGTCCCAACTCTCTTTTATAAACTTTTTTAGCTTATCTGGCTCGAGTTTCAGGATGACTCAAACCTCAAATCCTCATTTTCCATTATTTACAATTTTCTTCTAATTTTATTTGCCTTAAATCATTCTATTTGGGGGACTTCCTTTTATATCTGATGAGTTTCGTATATTTACGAAGAAAATGGATGTTACATTAATGAGGTTGGCTCTCTCACACAAGCAATTGCCTTTAGCACTTATGAGGAGTAAGCAAAGATAAAACTTTTATATTTGCCATGTGAGACAATGGAAGTGCCAATATGGAATAGAAAGAAACACAAAATAGAAATATGTTGCCTTAACAAAAGAAAAGAAGTAAGTAAAAATGAGATCTAAATAGTATAATTATATTAATTGAATTATGAAATCCTACTTTTTCTATAATACTTATAGCCAGATTCAAGTTCTCTTAAAAAATGCTCCAAGAGGCAAATTGAATAGTAGAATTCAAGTTAGATACTGTGTGTGTCTAAACTAAAATGTTTATGTTGTTGATAAATAAATCAAATCAATATATATTTTTATGAAATAAGAGAAACACTGTAGCATATAATTTATACTACATGTGCTTAAAAATTGCAATAAGGAAGCAAGTGAATAATCCCTGCTTTATTACTGCGTAAGTCCCAAAAAGGAAAAAATCCTTTCATAGATGCCCTTATGACTTTGACGATATCATAAGCAAATAAGTCAGTGTTTGCTACTTGATTATGCATCTTATGGTTATGATATATTCAACTTAAATGACTAATGCTAGGAAAGTAGCTGATTATAATCTAAGTGGTATGTAGGCAAAAGAAAGATTACTTGAGATATACATTATGCTTGTATCTGAGACATGTCTGTTATGAAGTTATTTTTAATAACATCATAAATGTGGGTATTATGCATATGAGAAAGGCAATCTGAGTATTACTAAAATGTATATGGATTAGATTTGTTATAAGTATAGAATATGGTGTATATGGGTGAATCTAAGGCACTAGAGACACATAAATAAGCATGTAATTTATATTCAAGGGTGATAGTCTCTTATACTAGTTCTGAAAAGGATTACTAGTATAAGAGCTCCCAAACATAATACTCAAGGGTCACAACAAACACTCTATATGAAAATGCAAGAGAAAATACTCTATTAATTCATCTCATCATATGCAAATAAAAAATGTTTGATTTATTTGCCTATGATAGGATAAGTTTTAATCTAACTAAATATTTTGATTTTAAATTAAGATATTAGATAATTAGTTATTAAGATGATCTATTATTATCTCAAAAGTAATTAAGATAATTAGTTATCTAATTATTAATATTTAAATTTAAAATGGGAAAAGATATCTTATTTGTTGAATATATTTTGTTTGTTGGATAAAGGTTGTATCTTGTTAAAACTCTACTAAAGAGATTTATAAATAGGAGACTAAGGAAAAACTCCTAGACACACTTGAAAAATATTATACTTACGTAGAGAGTTGAGAGAAAAGCCTTTAGGTCTCTCTGCTATAAACTTAAGATCAAAGTCCAATTTGTGATTGTGATTTATCGCGTGGGGCAATTAATTGAAAGATCCATCCATTATAGAGGTAAGTGTCCTGACCTATCTTGATTAATTTCTAACATAAGCTAAAGGCAATTACTAGAAATTGAAGATTGTAACATAATAAATCAAAAGTAAACAATAGAAAAGTGATACTGATATGAAAGTTAGACTGGCAAATTTCTAAAATAATACCTATTGTGAAGTTTGACAAACAATTTCATCAACTCAAAGAGTTAGAAATATAGGGTCAAAGAAAATCTAGAGAATGGATTGGGTACTGACTTGCAGTGGATTGATTTCTCAAATAATTGCTTTACATGATTTGATCTAGGTCACAATTTAGATTTTAACCTTTATTTTCATAACGAGTACATGAAATTTTAGAGAAGAAGGGAATGAAAAAATTCACTGTGTTCTTCTCTAATAAGAAGTTTTATTTTCTCTTAGAGTTAGTTTTTTGACTTTTCCTAGAGCACACACCATACTATATGCATAATCATTTTGTAAGATTGACAGTGGTAAGTTTTGCATTATTTTAATTTTCCCACAAAAAATAATAACTTACCTTTATTTTAAAAATTCAAAAAATTAAAAATTAAATAATTAATTATTAAATAATTAAATTAATTTATGAATTTTCTCACATCATTTTACTTGTACATGATAAGATGAGCAACATAAAACTCTTCACTCCTTTTAGACTTTCATGCCAAGTGCTTTATGGTGACTGCTTAAACATAATCTTTAGGAGCTCTTACACTAAAAATCTCATTATAGGATTAGCATGAAAGACTCATCCCTTAAATTTACATTACATGCTTATTTATGTGCCTAAGATGCTTTAAATTAACTTATATATACCATACCCTATACTTACAACAAATCTAATTCCTCTTTAGTTTAATTTTACCTAGATTACCTTTTTCATATGCATAGAATCTACACGTATGATGTTCCTAAGACAACTTCATAATAGGCATGCCTTAGATACTAGCATAGTTATGTATACCTCAAGTAATCTTGCTTTTGTCCACATACCATTTACCTTAGAATCAGTTGTTATAGTAGCAAACATTGACTTACACTTATGAAAGGATTTGTTCTTTTCTGGGACTCACATAGCAATAAAGTAAGGATTCATTCATTTGCTTCCCAATTGTGATTATTAAGCATATGTAGTATGAATTACATGTTGTGGAAGTGTATGTCAATCTTATTTATTTATTAACATCATATAGATCTTAGTTTAGATACACATAGTGTGTAAGTTGAACTCTACAATTCTATTGGCCTTTTATGGCATTTAAAAGAGAATTCACATCTGGCTACAAGTATTATGAATGGTAGAAATCCATAATTGATATACATATATATATATATATATATATTTGTGTGTGTGTTTGGATCTGATCTTGACCTTCATTTTTCCCTTTTTATCATGGCAACATATTTATATTTTTTATTCCTCATTTTTATTCCATATTAACATTTTTGCTACCTCACACGGTCAACACAAATGTCTTATCTTTGCTTGTTCTTTATAATTGCCAAGGTGATTGCTCATATGAGAGAGCCAACTATATCAACCTATAAGACATATTATCATTGTGTAAATGCTATTTATGATTATGGAATAACACATCTATTTAGTTAACAATTATGTTGTACATTGGATATGATGCTCTATGTACCACATTTACCAAAAGACTTTACATCTTCCTTATGCATATCTCTAGGTATAAGTTACATCAGGGAATCAACTAACATTTTATGTATAGACATATTTCAAATTAACACTCTTCTATATCGTTAGTCTTTTTCACTTTTTATGTCTATATGTTTAATCTTGTTATGATACATAAAAACTTTAGTATAAGTTATGGCTTTTTATCTATTACAATTGGCTAATATTAGACTTAACATTCCACCAATGATTCCTAAAAGCTTCAGAATCTTCTTTAGTCATATAGCCTCTTACATTATTGCAAAACTTGCAATAAACTCTACTTCTATGGTAAATAACACTATGCACATATACTTCTTGCTATTTTAAGATATTATATCACTATTCAGTAAGAAAGTATATCCACAAGTTAATTTTTGCATATCTGGATCTCCTCCAATTACATTAGGGTATCTTTTCAAGTGTAATCATTTACTTAACAATATAGTACATAGTTTCATTTTGCTTTTCAAGTATCTTAGGATTCTCTTAATAATATTCTAATGCTATTGACTGGGATTTGACTAATTCTGGTTCATAAGGTTAATCACTCCTAAATGTCTAACTTTGTACACATCATTGCATATAATATCTAACAATGTTGGAATAAGGGACATTCAATGTAATTCAATTTAGATTCAATTTAAGGACATATTTTATAACTTGGACTATTATCTTTTACTATAGGGATATTGATGGCTTTATGGTCTTTCATACTACATGCCTTAAGGCCTTTCTAATTGTCATTCTCTTGTGAAAGAGAAATTAATTTTCCCGAGAAATTATCTTAGGTCTTAATTTCAAAGATATACTCTATTTTATTCATCTCATTCATCTCAAATTTTATGGATAATTATTCTTTAATAACCATTAAAGAATATTGACTATTCCTAACTAATAGCATATTATCCATATAAAGGATAATTTACAACATTTCTTTCAAACTAATTAATATAAATATAGCAATCTTCATCAATTATTTGAAGTTCATATGAGGTCATTGTTTGATGAAATCTCAAATACCACTGTCTAGATGATTGTATCAATCCGTAAATGAATTTTTAAAGCTTACACATTTTATGCTCTATTTGAGAATGTGGTTTTCACATTCGTTTAATGTAGTTCTAAGTCTAAAGTTGCAACAATAACTAGGATTAGTTTAATTGATTTGAATCATACAACAAGTGAGAATGCATCTTCATAATCTATTCCATTTTGTTGTGTATACCTTTTAGCAACTAAGTGTGTTTTTTATCTTTTAATTGATTCATCCATCTTCTTTATTTTGAAAATCATTTGTTTTTAATTTTCTTTCAATTAGATGGATGATTAACCAAGTCCCATACATAATTTGTTCTCATCATATTTATCTCTCATTTCATTGCTCTCATCCAATCTTCTTGAGTAGGATATGATTAAGCCTCTTGATCTATGTTTAGTTTTGCATTGTCTATTTAAGTACCTTGGAGTGTTGCCCTTTTAATCATAAATCAACAATGTTTAGGAACACACTAGTAGTTACTCTAAAATAATAGAGTTATACATGCAATATTTTCGTCTTGCACCATACTCTTAAATGAATCAATAGGTTGAGGTACAACTACTTATCTTTGTTATCTTGATCTTATATCTCATAAAGAGATATATAAATATACCTGTCAATCACTCCCCTTATTAGAAAATTCATTCTCTAAATTCAGTATTCTTTGACTCAATTTCATCTGCACTTCTATCTTTGTTTTTATCAATGAAGGTATATTTGATTGTTTTGAATATCTAATAAAGATATATTCCTTACTCTTTAAACCTGATTCCTACACTCATGAGAATTATTATGGACATAAATAACCAACCTATGATCTTAGAATTTTTAAAGGAATCAATTTATAACTTATCACTCCAATAGGAAATGGATAAGCTTGGTTGAGCTATCATTAATTTAATAATTTTGAGTGAGGTTTTTAATCTCTCTCTTAGCATCTCCATTTGTTGCAGAGTGTTAAGAATCTTTGATTATCTCACAATTTCTTTCCCGTCATAGAATTCTTTAAATTAATCTAAAAAATATTTGCATCTAGGTCATAATTCAAAGTTTTAATCTTCGTATCCATTTGATTCTTAACCATGTTCATATAGTATCCAAAGAACTCAAGTGCTTTTGAGTTATAGGAGATTAAGGGCTCAAGGGAATACACTTCTTAGTCAAGGTCCTATCTAGTCCTCATAGAGCCTGTTAACTCATTGAAGGAAGTTACAGGGCCAGATGACCATATTACAAATAATTATCTTGCTTTTGACCATATATCAAAATAAATTAATTGTAATGAATTTTTAACTTTAATTTCTTTTCTAAATGGTTTTCTAATTGCTTTACCTACTAGGAAATGTTCTTATAGTGACATTTCTAAATTAGAAATGGATTCTAGCATATCTTGTTTTGCTAATCTACTCATTTTCTCTTTACTTATAAAGCCTAGCTTAGTGTGCTAAATATTCATATTCAAAACTAAACTAAAAGTAAAGTATTAGATAATGCAATCATATTCATAATTGTGCCTAGTGCAATAAAACCATAATAAAAGAAACTAAAATCAGATTTATTGCCCCTTTTCAAATGTCAATAGAATTATCATAGAAAATTAGCATTGGAACCTATATTAAAAAGAGAAACAATAGAAGTTCAATATCTTCAAATCTTTAAAATGTATATAAAACATGGTGTAGGATAAGGGTTCATCCTCTACATAAAACCAATTTTTGCATGTTTTGATCCCTTTTACTTTATTTCTTGTATTCCTTTCTACCTAAAGCTTTTTGCTTTTGAAAAGTAGTCAATGGTATTTGACAAAAGATTCTTGATCTTTAGTTACATGATTTGTAAGAATCATATTTTGCTCAATGCAATCATGAACAAAATGATCCATTCTCTGACAAATATAATAATTGACATTGACTACTTCAAGCTTACTTCCATGATGCTAACCTTTCTTTTTGAAAACTTTCATGGCCTTATTGAAACATTACTCAAAACTTTTCTTATTATAAAAGTGTTATCCTTTTTGTGCTTAGACTTTGAAGTCACCACAATTTTAGTCATATAGACTTGTCCAAAGTCTAACAGCTTCTAAGTCTCATGCCCAAGCTTTAAATGATATGTATCATTATAATATCCTATGATTTGGTAAATCAAAATAGTTCCTAAAGAGTGGAATAAATTATTTAAGCGAGGTCACAAGTTTAGAGAAGGATAGTATAAATTAAGAAAAATCAAAATTAGAATTATATGGTTATTGAAAGAGAACCCTAGAGTAAAATAAATTAAGGCAAATTAAGGCTAAAATGATAAATAGAACATCTAGAAATAAGATTGGAAAACCAAGGATGACATAAAATCGAAGTCAAAACGACTAAACAAAATGAACCAAAATCCAGTGGCAAAATCATAATTTTGAGCAAATTTTTTAAAACTTACACGAGAATGTTTTAAAGAGTAAAATTAAGCTTATTAGGATTTTCAGAGGCCTTGAAAACCATAAGAACTGTCAGAATAGTTAAAACGCTTTTGATGTACAATTTAGGTAATTAGTTGACTTAAATTTTAACCAGATTATTTTGGATTATTTTGAATCCTATAAAATTGAAACAAAATATTTTTAATAAACTAGAGGACCTATGTTTTATGATGAAAATGACGGTTCTAAAGAAGGATTCAAAATAAGCTCAAACAGAAGAATGGAAGTGGAGGAGTAGGAAGGAAATTTTGTAAAATGTTATAAAATACTTCTTTTCTCTTTATATGAGGCCAACCACGTCCCGCCAACCCTATAACCAACCTAAACTAGTTCTGAACTTGCCTAAGAAGATGCTTAAGAAGGAAGGAGAAAGGGGATAACAAAAGCCAAGAAAGGTAAGCAATTGCTTATTTTTTAACCTTAAGCTAGTTAAAAACTCTCTTTTCCTCTTTGACCCTTTTCTTTTGGTGGTATTAACTTCTTGAAAGAAGCACTTTGGTAACTGAAATCTTGAAGAAAGGGGAGAGTTTAAAGCAACCAAATCCACCATTAAAAACTCCATTTGATAAGGAGTAAAACAAGGTATGTTTCCATGCATGAAACTTGCTCTCCCTTGTTCTTCCATATCTTCTCATGTTCAGCCAACATGTGAGAATCCTATAAGAGATTGAGTCTTGGCCAAAACATGATAGGAATAAAGGTTTAGGGGTATAAAGATTACTATGGAACAAAAGAAATCTATTGTAATGTTAGAAATTGCAAGATATGATATTTAGAGTTTTGGTTGCACCTTAGGAAGTTAGAAACTTTAAAAGGGTATTTTAAGCCATGTGAAATCATAATTGAGCTAGAAAGAAGCTAGGGAATATTTATGGAAGCAAAAATCCAAAGAAGAATCACAAAACTCCATTGGCCCTTCATATGTACCTAGTTTCAGCCATGAAAGAGAGGTGGTACCTAAAAGGGGTTTTCAATTATTCCTAGGTTATAAATAGTCTAGATATGAATTATAAACACTAAAAGGATTATTGGTTTAAATTTAGAAGCCTTATTTTGAAATGTAAAAAGTTAGAGTTGAATTATGTTTAAAGAAGTAACTTGGTGCTAGGCTCCTTAAATTAAATTTATGATGGCTCTAATGAGTTCTAATAGAGTTATATAACTCATATTGGGTGAGGTCTTGGATCCAAGATATTTATTTACAAGAATTGCTTCATAATGCCATTAAATTAAACCACATATGAACCTAAGATTCTAGTTAACTTGTATAAGGCTTACATGAGTACAAGCAAGATTCCAATGTTAATTTTATGCTTTATTTGATGTGTCTAGGCCAAGCAAGTGAGATCTCATTCAAGTGTGGGTGTAGAGTCTTGGAAGAGGGGAAAGAACCAAAAGAGAATTAATTGAAATTCTTGGATAAAGGTAGCTTTTCCTTTACTCTTACATATGCATGCTTAGTTGATTGAGTTTTTGGATTGCTTGTATGTATTATATGCAAATTATATGTAATGTTGATTATTTGGTGACTATATGCAATTGCATGGCATTTGATTGCATTTATAATTGGTTTGGCTCTTGAATGGGAGAGGTTGTACCAAAAGTCCTTTGAAATGGGTGAGGTAAGACCAAAAGTCCCTAAATGTGGATGAGGCTAAGCTAAAAGTCTCATTTGTAAGTAAGGTTCAGTAAAAAATTCCTAAAGGAGGGTGAGGCTTGTAACACCATAATGTTTTATCCTCAACTAATCTCCACTTAAGCTTGATTCCATGAAATTCTAAAGAAAAATGGGTAAAAATCGTGGCATTTTAATGCATTATGACGGGATTTAAACGGTCACACTTCGCCCTGTGGGTCCTGTGAACCTATCAATCACATTCTCTACTCAAACTCTACTTATACAACTCATACATAGCATAAAAAAATTCATGAACCATGGATATGAAGCCAAAAACCAGAAAAATACAATTTCTCAAATGGGTCCAAAAGTCAATTTTTTGGCACCAATTTTAAAAAATTATAATTAATTCTAAAAAAAGAGAATTAAGCAAAACATAGCTTTCTGGAAAGCTCTAGATGTTAAATTCACACTAAAAATAATTTCAGGACATGAGCATAGCATTTGGATCACATTTGACATTGAAAAAGGCACAAAGGTCTAGCTGTCATTGGTACTGATATAGTTTACTATCATGAACTTTAAAAATATCCAATTAATTTTAAAAAAAATTAATTGATGCAAATGATACCAATCTAGAAAGCTACAAATGTTAGCTAGAGGAGATAAAAATTTTCAGACCAAGACAAGAGCATTCAGACCCCAAAAACCAATCAAACATTAATGTAAGTATGAAGGTAAGCCTAAAACATAACAACAATTTCAAAAACTTATTTCTCCCTTTATAGACCTCCAATTGAGGTGCTTCTAGTTGGCATAAGTTACTGTGAATATCTAGTTTCTACCTATAAAATTTCATGGCAATTAGATACCGTTTGGCTCATGAATGACAACTTTCATTTTGGACTAGTGGTAACAGTAGCAGTGACCAAAACTAGAAAATTCTCCAACTTTAAAAATTCACCAAATATTCCATAGACCTTCAAATATTCTACACTTTAGCTTCCTAAAAATCTCTTAACAAACTCTAGATTCATGCCAAATTTCAAATCAAGAAGAGCTCATTTAGATAAAAAACAACACAGCCCACCAATTTGGTCACTTTTGCTTCTCATAATGCAACTTTTTTTGTCCAAATGGCTCATTTTTATGTTTGGCACCTTTTAGGTAAGTTTAAAAGCACTAATATACCATATATGAATTGCACAAGTAGTCCAAGCCATCATGCATCTCAACCATGCTACATGCAAGAGTACACACCTAGGAATGAGCTACCAAGTACCCAAAACTTGCATTCCCATTGCTTTGGTTCCACAAATGGTTCATACATCACATATACATGCTTTTTTCACTTGTTTATCTATTTACATGTCAAAAATAATATATACATATATATTTTGACACTTCTTTACATCAAAAGAACTAAAACAAGCTATACATTTAACTAAGCATGCTCAATTAGGCTCTTGACTTGCACTTTGATCTCTTTGATCTCCACCTAACATATTAAAATAGGAAAGAAAAGAGGGTGAGATTCATAGAATCTTAATAACTCATACACTCATTCAAGAAATATAAACATGTCAAAGCATACAAGTAGGCATCCAACCATTCAAAATCATACAACACATGATTTACATGCCACGAAAATTATATCAATGCCAAGAATAAGTTTTAGGGACTTTTGGTCTAGCCTAACCTTATTTTTGGGACTTTTGGATTAGCCTCACCTTTGATCTAGGGACTTTTGATTTAGCCTCACTCATCCATGAGACTTTTGGCCTTGTCTCACTAATTCCTAGGGACTTTTGGCTCCACCTTACTCATCATAAGAGACTTTTAGCACTACCTCACCCTTTAAGAGCAATTTTCACTACCGAAAATGTAATACCATATTATTTCTAACATTTATCCTTCTATTGCAAATGAGGGTATGCACTTTGTCAAGAAAGTCTCAAGAAAATGCATTAAAATAATGAATTAAATCACGTTGCGTAGTGGATTACATCACCGGGACCCCATGAACTCATAAAAAATATTCTCTAATTATTTTTCATACATACAAATCATAACATTCTCAAAAAATGGCACAAACCACGGATCAAGGGTAAAAAATCCTAAAATTTTTTCATTTCCCGCGGTTGCACAGTGGCAGTTTTCAGGGGCAACTTTGAAAAATTATAACTAAATGTAAAAAAATCAAAATCACACAAACTATAGCTTTTTGGAAAGCTCTAGATGTTAACTTCACATAAAAATAATTCTAGGACATGAACATAGCCTTTGGACTACGTTTGATAATGAAATAGGCACAAAGGTTTAGCTGTCCTTGGTACTGATACAACTTACTATTATAAACTTCAAAAATGTCCAATTAATTTCACAACAATCCAATCCATGTAGATGATACTAATCTGGAAATTTACAGATGTTAAATAGAGGAAAAAAATAACTCTAGACTATTCCAGATACTTCCAAGCCTTAAAAACTAATCAAACAATGACACAAGTTGGAGTGGATGCCTAATACTGGATAGCAACTTCAAAAATTAATATCTCCCTCTTTAGACATCCAAATGAGATGCTTCTAGTTGGCATAAGTCATTGGGAGTGTCTAGTTTCTTCTTATAAAATTTCGTGGCAATTGGACATCATTTGCTTCACAAGTGATGGAATTCAATTTTGGACCAATGCTACGGTACCAGTGACCAAAACCAGAAAATTTTTCAACTTCAACAATTCGCCAAATATTTCATAGACCTTCAAAAATTACCAACTTTAGCTTCCCAAAAAGTTAATAAACTTTAGATGCATGCCAAATTTTGGACCAAGAAGAACTCATTTGGACAAAAAGTGACATAGCCTCCATGAATGGTCATTTTTCCTCTCTATCAAAAGTCACTTTGGTCTAAATAGCCTCCTTTTGAGTTGAGCACCTCTTGGGCAAGTTTAAAAGCATAATTATGACTTGATAAGCTGCCCAAGTGGTCCCAAACATCCATTAATACATTAAACATACATGTCATTCAAGGGTCCAAATCCACAATCATATTGATTTAATGTTACATAAAGTTTACATGGAATCCATACATCATGTTACAAGTGCTCAAGGTCTTACATTACAAAAAATAATATCTACAAAGCTTCTTTGACATTCCATTACAAGTTAGACTACAAAATGAACAAAGTGTAGTCATTCAATATTCTTGGCTTGCATTTCCTTGGTTTTGAACACCACCTAGACATTTCAAGAGTGAGAGGGAAAGGGAAGTGAGATTCTAAAAATCTCAATAATTCACACACCCATTCACCCACACATTCAAGGCATACATATATCAAGAATACAATTATGCAAACATAAAGTGTGCAAAGCTACATTTCTATGCCACATTAATACATCAACCCATTTCCATGCCCTAGGGACTTTTGATTTTGCCTCACCCCATTTCTAGGACTTTTGGAAGTACCGCACCCTTAACTTAGGGACTTTTGACTTAGCCTCACTTATCCAAGGGACTTTTAGCCTAGTCTCACCCATGCCTTGAGACTTTTGATACATCCTCACCCACTTTAAGAGACTTTTAGTATCACCTCACCCTTATAAGCCAATCTCATAGTCCAAAACATTCAAGAACAGATATTGGTATCAATGCAACATGAAGACATTAAGTGGCATGTTTCAAATCACTAGAGTACATGCAAGCACACAGTGACACATATATGCATATAAGAAAGTATGGAGAATAAGGTAGAGAGCTACCTTTCAATTTATACAAGCTTATTTTGCTAATTCCTTCCCTTCCTTGATTTCACAAGAGCACTTAGGTAGTTGGTTATTCTCATGGCCTAGACATCACAAGGAACACACAATCACATGCTTGAAGCAAGCCAAGACACTAAACTAAAGCTTAAACACATACTTGGTTTTTATACTAGGCATTATGGTTCCATAATTAGTCTAATGAAGCCACTCTTGGAATTAAATTTCTAAGTTTCATTCTCTTGTTATTTCTAGACTTCTTGGACTCATTTAAGGTCCTTGGAGCCATCACACATTCACTTGCACAATTGGAAATCCATGTTGCTTCATAAAGCACAATTATGGACACCATTGCTCCATCTCTCATTCCATGGCTCCTAAATTTTTTCTAATAGTTTCTCCTATCTTCTAACATCATATAAAATCCCAAACCAAGGTTAGAACAAATTAAAACATCCTCCAACCTCATGCTCTTGCCTTAGTTAAGATTAGTGAGCATAATGGGGTTCAAGAGCTTCTTGATTTTTTCTTGATGGGAGAGCCATTTGGAGAGGTTTCTAAGGGTCCTAGGAGCTCAAGGAAACATTTAAATGACCAAGGAAGTTCATGTATAAAATCAGATTTCACAAAATCCCAATGGATCCTACACTTTCCTAACTTGCATTTCAATGGATTTTCTTGCAATTTCTTGGTATTTTCCATTTTCTCATAACCTAATTCCATCAATTCTTAGTGGTTCTTGAACAAAAACCCTCCTCCTCTCTTGGGTCTATTTTGGCCGAAATTCCACCAAGAAGAGACTAAGGAAGTAGAACAATTAGGAGTAACAATTACCTTAGTTTCAAGTTTGCTTCCAAAGCCTTTCTTCCTTGGTTCTCTTCTCCTTGAAATATTCAAACTCTTCCCTTTCTTTCTAGACCAAAAATAGAACCAATCATCCAAAGAAAACCATAGGGAAAAAGCCATGAAGGAGAGGAAGAGTGTCACACCCGAAAATGCGACTGCGTGGCGCCTTTTTCAAAGAAATTCAAAAAATTCGATTTAATTTTAAATGAAATCGAAAACCGAAATTCAAAATTGAAATAGGATATAATAAATAGGGTTCAGAAGTCGCCACCGAAATTTTATTTTATTTTATTTTTTTTTAAAGGCAAAACTTTGGAAAAGTCTTTTTTTGGAAAATGGTCTACGAACCAGAAAATGGATCCGGAAGTCGATTGTGAGTGGGGAAGGTGTTAGGCACCCCACTACACCCGTTACTAAGAACGGTTACCCTAAATTAGTCGTGCAAAAATAAAATGGCCTAAATTCTATTTCAATTCTCCCTAACAAATCACATGTAACACAAGAATAAAGAAATTAAAGGAAATAAAAATAAAAATAGAAAAGGAAATCAATACTAAAATAAAACGGAAAGAAATTTAATAATTGAAATAAAAAGGAAAGAAAAGAAATTTCAAGAAAAATATTTTATTTACAAGGGCGGACTTAACCTAGGATGAAAGCTTAGGGCCTATATACCCTTCAGGAGGGATCAAACAGGAGGGATCAAAGTCCACGTAGTTCGATTGGTGATTTAATTTGGTTGATATTTTGTTTTGTTTTTTTGTTTTTTGGTTTTTTGTTGTTTATGTTTGATTTTTGTTTGATTTTTAATTCTTAATTGATTTTGTTATGTTTTTTGGTTTTTTTGTTTTTTTGCTTTTTATTATTTATTTATTTTTTGAAAACACAAAGAAAATAAAAATTACTTTTTCCTTTAACAAATAAAACAAGCTTGAAATTGGTTGATGTGTCTTAATTTGCTAAAGGGAAATCTAATTTCACCTTTTTTGCCTTTTCAAATTTTCTCTCTTTTTCTTATCATTTTTTTTGCTTTTTATTCGATTTTTGTTTTTGTTTTTATTACCCCTTTTTGTTCTTTGCTTTATTTTGTTCTTGTTTTTATTATCCCTTGTTTTAATTTTTGCTTTTGTTTTTAATTTAATTTAATTTTTTTCTTGATTTTTGATTCACTTTTCTCCCTTGTTTGTTTTTTTTTATTGTTCTTTTTTGCTGTTTTGTTGTTTTGTTTTTGTTTTAATTTTGATTGATCTTGTGTTATTAATTTCTTTTATTTTATTGATATAATATATATGTTATAATACTTTGTTTTGTTTTTATATATATATATTTTTAGGTTTTTCTTAATTTTTAGTTTGCGTTTTATTTATTTTATTTTTATGTTTAACCTTGTTTCTTCCCTTTTCTTGGTTAATTTTTATTTTTGTGCCCTGTTTTATTCTGTTTGTTTATCTTTGTTTTGTTTGTGATTGTTTTTTTTTTCTTGTTGATTTTATCTTCCTTTTTGGTTTTCTTATTGTTTTGTTTCTTATTTTTTTGTTCTTGTTTTTGGTTTTCTTATTATCATTTTTTAATTTTTATCCTAATTAATTTTTTTTTTGGGTTATCAAACTAAACTTAGAAGAACGTCCAAAGTCTACAAGGGAAATTTAATTTTTGTTTATTTTTTGGAAATGAAAAAAAAAAGAAAAAAAGAAAAAGAAAAACTTAATTACTTAAAATTTAATTTTAAATTTGAAAACTTTATTTAACTTGTAAAACCCTTTCTTTTCGTTCTTGTTATTTTTTTTTGTTTCTTATTTTATCCTATTTCTTTTTCTTGAAATCCTTTTTTTTGTATATAGAAGGAAAAACTTAAAACGTTATTGGAATGTAAATTTGAAACCCAAATAGGTACCAAGGAGGCTTTATTGCCCCACATGACCTATAGGTTTATTCCTATATGCTTGAGGAGATAAAAAAATCCCACACGACTATTCTAAGAATAAAAAGGTGACAAAAAACAGAAGATAGAATAAAATAAAAATAAAAGCATTAAAACAAGCTATTTGTGAGAGTGGGTGTTCAGTGTATAAGTAACCAAATAACACATTATTTTGAACAATATTTACAAATGAAATAGGAATCTGAAAGACATCACTTGCTTGCGTTGCTGCCTTTCTCCAGGATGCTGCCTTTTCATTTCCCAACTTGTCATTGTTCTTCTTAATCACCTGATAACTCATGAAGTCTCTCCTCAGCCTTCCCTTTATAGAACACCTTCTTGTATCCTCTCCGCCAATTTTGTTGTTCCCCACATTCAAATGAACCAGAAAAGACAGAAGAAAGTATAATTGGTTCAGGCCCAAGTTTCAATAGGAACTAATCAAAGTTCAAGCTATTTAAAAAAAGCATCAAAGAAAGCCTACGCAGCTTAAAGATAAAAAATTTTTACAGCATAAAAATTCTCAGCTCATACCACAACACACTGTCAGGATCTTGGCACTAAGCTTACAACACATGATTTCGGCGCTAATAGCATCACAAGTAATGCAATCGTGTGAACATGGAATTCTATGCTAAAAACACAGATTTTTAATCCAATTTTAAGCTCAAAGCAGAGTCCACTAATATGCAACCAACTAAATGCAAAATTCTACGTAGCTATATGTGGTGCTTTTAGCTCAAAACAAAATAGCAATTGGCAGAATTCTAGATGCATAATCTTTGCACAGGATACCAACAACGATGAAAATGAACAAGGATTTGGCCACACATAAAAAAACACCTCTCATAAAAAACATTTAATACACTTTTGCAGATGTTAATACTAGCATCTAACAATATCCTTGACCTTCAAGCAAGCATGGATCAATAACATTAACAAAGGAATGAATTACCACGCCAACAGTGAAACAAAACAAGTGCACATGAGGGACAGAGCAGACAATAATCTACTCCTAGCATTCGAATCAAATAAATAGTTTTTAATCCCCTGAATCCTTTCTCAGCAAATTGCTACACAGTTTTAAGCATTCAATAATGAATCGTGCCATATAAGACAATGGGTGATTTTCCAAAATTCAAACAAACTCATTTAGTCACCATTTATAAACATTTGAAGGCAAGAATGAAATTGGCAAAATTACCTTGGGTGAAGCTTCAATATTCGAATCCGACAGCTTTGATTTCAGAGTCCTTTTTTCCTAGCTGTTGTGCCAGATTTGCTTCCTTTGCCTTCAATCTCTCTCAATTTCTTTCTATGTTGATTTGTTGAAACAAATAGTCACTGCCTCTCTCATCTTGTTCTTCTCAAAACCGAAACAGAGCCTCCTTCTCCGTTTCTCCTCCTCTTTCTCTGTCTAGAGTTCTCTCTCTCTCCAATCCGAAAAAGTCCCCTTCGGCTCACTCAAACCCCCCCGAAATCCAATCTACCCGTTGCTCTCTCTCTTTTTCCCTGAATCCTCCCTTGCTTCTCGTCGATCTCCCTCTCTGCTTCAGTCTCCCCTTTTCTTCCTCTGTGACTCCGATTTGAAATCCCTAAAGCCGTGGTCTCCCCCTCTTCCTGAATCTCCCTCTCCTCAATTCTTTCTCTGTCACTCGCCCAGTCCCCTTCCGATTTCTCCCTCCATCCTTTTTCTGTTCGCCCCCAATCAATCTCTCTGCTCCTCCTTTTATCGCCAAAACTCAGAGTGCTCCTACCTTCTCCTTTTGCGTGTGTTCCTCTGTCCTTGTGCCTGGCCGTGGCAAAGATTATTTGCTCGCACTACCCCTTTCTGAATGGCCACAGCTCTCAGCGTCCCTCCGTGCTTTCGTGCTCTCCCTCTGAAGCTTTTTGTGCCCCCCCATTTTCTCCTGTCTGTCCGTCCTTTTTGTCTCCCAGGAGAGGACTCAATGGAGGGGGGACCAATGGGGCACCGGGTAGGGTTTTTTTTGTATTCGGGTTGGGCATATTGTGTTTGGATCCGGTTAGGCTTCATTTCTGGTTTTTTTTTTAAATTTTTTTTTGAGTTGATTTTAGATTCTTACTTTATTTTTTGGATTTTTTTTAAATTTTTTTGTTTTTGTTTTGGGTTTCCTTTTTCTAATTTTTTTGTTTTAATTATTATTTTTAGTTATTTTAGTTATTATTATTATTATTTATTTGTTTTTAGCCTCTTTTTCTTTTTCTTTTGTTTTGGGTTTCCTTTTTTTTTAATTTTTTTTGTCTCTTTTGATTTTTCTTTAATTCCATTTATTTTGAATTTTTGTTACTCCCTCTTTGATTTTTTTTGTTTTAATTTTAGATTAATTGGTTTAGCCTCTTTTTTCTTTGAGGTTTTTCTCCTTTGATTTTTTTTTGTTTTTAATTTTGGATTAATTGGCCTTTACTCTTTTTTTTTAAAATTTTATTTTTGAGTCCTTTCTTTTTTGATTTTTTTTTAGCTAAAAGGACTTGTTTGATTTCTCTCATTTCTTTTTTTTTGTTTTATTTTTATTAGTTTAATTTTATTATTATTTTTGGAGTATGCCTGGACAAAATACGGTGTTCACAAAGAGAATTGGAAGAAGGAAGAGCTTAAAATTCCATGAATTTCTTACCTTTTTTCTTGATTTTTCTCCTCCTTTTCTCCCTCTCTTTGTGTGCCTAAAGCCCTACTTCATTTCTAAAATTTAGGCAGAAGAAAAGTCATGCTTAATGACGAAAGAAAAAGGGAGAAACATGTGGAAGGTTATGAAAGATTCAAGAAGCTTATGTTTCCAATTTTGCCCTTCTGTAATGACAATTTCATTTTAACTTCATTTTAGCTCCTTTTTTAGAACCATCTTTTCCATCATAAAATTTAGGTTCCCAATTTAATAAAATACTGTTAGAATCCCTCAATTTGGAGCTAAAACCTTACCAAAAGAATCTATCAAAGTTCTGGGTCATCGCCCTTGAAAAAAGTACACCAAAGGAGTTTTATTGGTCCTGAGGCTTCTTATGATTTTTGGGGTCTCTGATAACCCTGGGTAACTCAAAACTTTCATTAGAAAGCCCTCCTATATATTTTTCTAAAAGTTGTACTTATTTACAAAAATATCATTATGTTTAGTCTGTTTCTGTCACAATATGTTTCTCCATCCTAGCTCCTGTTTTCTTTTTATTTGAGCCTGGAATTATCATTTTTAGGATCCTAGGACTCTACCCAAAGTTTTTGGGATATTATTTAGGTCATTTCAAAGGACTTGCTTTTATATGGCTCATTTCGTTATTTTACAGAAATTGCATTCGTTACACAAAATATAAGCATATTGGTACCAATGCAATAAGGCAATATCAAATGGTATGTCTCATAATACAAGTGCACACATAAGCATACAATGACCATCATACATCCAAGAATGCATCAAGAAAGAGTGAAAAGCTACCTTGCAAGCCAATACAAGCCTTCCCTTTTGATTTCTCTTTTCCTTCCTCGGTCTCACAACCACAACTAGATGGAGCTGATTCTTTTGGGCCTAGACACAAAAAGTATCATGCAATTACTTTCTTGGAAATCAAACAAATACTCATAAAAGTTAGGGGATTCTTACATCAAAATAAAATTTACAAAGTGTTTAAGAATCTCTAGTTTCTCTCTCTTGAATTTCACTAGCCCTTCTTCTAATCCCTTTGCATTTCTAAACTTCCTATACTTTAATTCAAGGGTTTCATACTTGTTCTAGGTCAAAACTTCCTTCCCTTTACTAGCTCTCAAGTTGGTAGAACCAACATGCACAAGAAGCAAAGATATATAGGTATCTACCTTGAATTTTAGCCTTCTTCAAAAGTGATTCCCTTTGCCTTCACCTTCCCTTTAAACATCCACTCTCCCTCTTCTGAACTAAACTCAAAACAAAACTAATTCAACAATCAAAACCATAGAAAGAGAGGGCAAAGAGAAAAAAATAAAATTCTAAGAAGGAAAACTATGAAAATCTCAAGTTTTGCTTACCTTTTCCTTGGTTTCCTTCCTTCTCTTACTCTCTCTATCCCTTTTCTCTGTTTTAGATGAAGCATAAAATAACTCTGTTCTCACTACGGTATGCACTATTATAAGAAACTTCATGATTTTTTTATGGGATGCCCAAACTCACTATAGCTAAATGCATTCTCGCTATAGCGAACTGGCACATTCGCTATAACTAGCTGGAAACTCACTATAGTGAACAGGTACATTCACTATAGCTAACAGGGGTCCTCGTTATAGCCAGCAGACTTAGAAAGATTTTAGAAATTTTGGTTGTTACAAGGCTAAACCAAAAGTCTCAAATTATCGGGTAAGTTTAGACTAAAAATCCCTAAAGCTTGGTATTGCTCTTAAAGGGCATGAATTTGAATGATTTATAGTTGTATGACATGTATGCTCGCATCTTTGCATTTAAATGAACCTTATATATATTCTTGAATATTGGATTAGCTATTAGGATTCTTGGAATCTTATTTGTCCTCATATTTCCACTAATCATAACTAAGTGACTCTCAAGGAAGTAAGAATAATGATCAAATAAATTATAGAGAGTTACTTTGACAATAGTGTTTATTTTGAGACATATTCTTGTACCTATGACTATATACTTGTATATTTAGATGTATGATCATTCCAACACATTTAAAAGTATAAGAATATGATGTAGAAACCATTTATGGATAATCATATGTAATATTATGTAAATTAACCTATTGAGTTCTTGAAAATGCATGTGTATAATGGCAAGTGAAAGTGTGATTTTGAGTTGCATGGCTTTTGAGACATGTTGGACCAGTCATATATGCTGCATTTGCCATTTAAAATGTGCCCAAATGGAGACATGACATAATATGGCACAATTAGAACCATTTGGAACCAAATTTTACACTTTTTTAGCCATATAATATCTATGAACCAATGACAAACCAAAGGAATAAATTTCAAGCTAAAATTTGGTAGGTATTTAGAGCACATATAGAGCCTTCCATAAAGTAAAAGAACATAATTTTTGGAGGTCTATAAAATTTTTTATGAATTTCCTAAGTTGGTTGAATTATGTAGATTTTTTGGTTCACTGTTTATATGATTCTATTTTTTGTTTTTGTGGGTTTTAAGAGACCAAATGAACTTATTTCAAGCTAAGATTTTATAGTAGATAATTCTTATTATAAACTTTCCATAACCACCAAGTTTGTGCAAATCAACATTGTGTAACTCAAGTTATGATTTTTCAAAATTTGGCTCATATTATGTGTCGAAGTTGTGAAAATGAGCATATGATGCAACCTATGGATTTTTTACTTCTTTTTGTGATGTCCCAAGCACAGCAAACTTGTTTGTCATGAATTTTGAGAAATATATGATGAAAATATTTATTTGTGCACAATTAGATTATTTTAGGCCTTCAATGACAGTTAATTCTGATACCAAAGGTATAAATTTTAATAATTGATGTTATATGAAAAGTATGGCTTGAGATTCTTTTGTAATTTATAATGGTATAACAATCATCTTAAAAAATAGTGATGTTCTTTTTATTGGTCAAATTTATTTTTATATTTTCTAATTGATAGGAAGAGATCTTATGATAACATAAACTTACTATTCATTAATAAGGATATAACCAACTGACTTCAATTTCTTGATTGTCAATCTTCTTAATTTGGTTATAGAAGTATAACCAAATTTGTCCTTAAGGGCTATCCATATTGTTTGAATAGTTGGATATGACTCATACTCACACATCAAGTAATTGGTTATGTTCCAATACTGTTAAGTGAACAATATTGTCCTCTTCTTTTTTTGATCCAAAAATTCTAGATCTTTCTTTTTGTTGAGTTACATCTCCATGTTTAGACTCTTATTTAACATTGTTCAAAAGTTTTTTTAGCATCTTATTCTTTAAGGATGTAAGAATCTTGCAGTGTCAATTTCCTAATTGATACCATCTAGTTTGTCACTCTTGTTAAGCTAGGCAATGATGTTCTTAATTACGATAATCATAATCTAATCTTTACATAGCCATAGACAAAATTTACTATATATACACAATGTCATGTATTTGCAATAAAGTTTGATTATATCAACAATAACATTATTAGGTTTATGATCAAAAGTTTACATTTATCTTATTTTCATCACATGTATTCTAGAAAATGTTTTTATCAAATTTATGAGTAAATTTTTCTTAAGTATGGTTTTTAAATGATCCTAAGTTTACTAGCCTAAAACCTCTTACTTGATAGAGTATTTTGTTTTATTTTCTCATTAAATTCATTAAATTTAGTTCTCAGATGATCCTTAGTTTGCCAATTCAAGAATTCTCACTTAATATAGTATTTCTTTTATATATTCATTTAATTTATTTAATTCAATGCATTTGTAAATTATGTTAACATCGAAATTCTACTTAAAAGGACCTCACTCTAAAGATGTTTATCTTAACATATCTTCTCTTCGGTTATCACAAGCCTATTTCGATCAATCTTCTACAATGAATACTCTTTTCATGTGCATTATGCCTAAAAAAAATGTATTTCTCATATTTGAAAATGAGAAAACAGAGTGACTCACTAACATTTGTGACAACATAATGTTCAGCTTTATCTTTGATGCACATCGATTAAAGGACAAAACCTTGTTTTAATTTGGTTCTTCAAATTCCTCCCTAAGATACTCATTGATTTATTTCTACTACATATCATTTTAGAAGTGTCTTAATCAAACCTAAAACCTATGATGAATGAGCAAGTTTAATCCCTTGCATCCTTAGGTCAATCCAAAAATTTCTCATTCTTTGGATATGTGTTTTGATATACTCATATGTGTCTATTTTGTAAGTATATGATGTCTCTAAGCTTACAATAACTTGTTAAAAGGAAGACAAAATTTATTAATTCATAATTTAAATTTTTTTAATGAATTCTTCATAAAAGAATATACCATTGTAAAGCTAGAAAAATATTGAAAAATAACCAATAATTGTCTAAACATAGGCAAATTATGTACCAAATTGAAGCTTGCAAAGTTAGTGATTTTTAGAGCCAAAAACTAGCTCTAAATACCTTTTTCTTCCTCTTTCTATTGGTACCAAATTTAGACCAAATAGTGGTGGGGGTAGGTCTCATGTGCCACCCTTAAGAATGGTTAAACCACTTCATCTTCAACCTTTGGTTTTTTATAAGTTGCAAAAAAATCTAGAATTCTTGTGTTTAAGTGGCTAACTTTGTGACTTCACATCTCATTCAATTTTTATTCAAATTAGGCAGAAGTGGTGTTGTTGAAAACATTCATATAAGGCTTACAGTCGATGATGCTTTGTGTGAAAAATGACAAACCCTTGAAAAGGTTATTTGACTTTGTTTAATTGAAACTTGAAATTTCTCTCTAATGGTGTTTTGATTTTTTCTCGGCTTTGTACTACAAGTTCCTCTACACATAGGCTTCCTATGATGTGGTTTTCGTGGCCTAATTTAGTCTCTATCAAACTATGAGAGGTCCAAATTTTGAACCATGAAAATTCAAGCCGATTTTTACACAATTCTACTCTAAATTAGTCCTGACAACCATAGGAAAGTAATTAAGCTGAACCTAACCAAGCTCTGATACCAATGAAAAAAAAGAGAATAGATCAGGTACTTACTTATTATAGTTTAATTTCTCGAATAATTGCCTACACAGTTTAATGTAGGTCACGATTTGAACTTCAATCTTTGTTTTCATAGCAAATATACAAAATTTAGAGAAGAAGAGAATGATAAAATTTACTATCCTCTTCTATGATGAGAAGTTTTCTTTTTCTCTTAGAGTTTGTTTTCTGACTTTGCTTAAAGCACATACTACATAATTTGCATAATTGTTTTTGTACGATTGAAAGCGATTAGTTTTTACATTATTTTAACTTTCTAGCAAAAAATAATAACTAACCCTGTTTTGGAATTTCAAAATTCAAAAAAATTAAATATTGATTAAATTAATTAATTATTAAATAAGTAATTTAATTTAATTTAATTTTTTAGGCTTTGTTATAGATTTGGGTTAACTCATCATAGGCAACCTAATAATCCAACATGGGGCATTAAAATGCACTCTGGATTGACTTGATAAAGAATGTTATAACATGAAGCCTAAAACAAAGTAACTAGAACTTTAATGTGAGCTAATGTGAAGCATATTGTCTTGAACAATCCCCATAGTTCTTTTATAGTGAAGAGACAAGTTTGAGCACTAAAATTTGATTTATCATTTTCTATATGTTTTTGGTACAACATAAAATATAGATCTAATACCAACTTAAGCCATTCTCGTGTTAAAAATTAAGACTAATTATGATCTTAGTTGATGCAATTATTCCAAACAAGAATTTCAATAGCATACCAAATAATGCAACTTAAAAACCATATAAAAGTCATTATAATGTTCATTCATCTTTCTCCTTTTAGTGTTGTGTTATACTAAATAAAAGATTTTTTTTTTCATTGACTTGTAGGTTAAATCTACAAGCATAGCAATTTGTCTATGAGTAACTAGGACGTGAGAATAATAAACATATATACCCTTTCATCCTCATAAATCTCTATTTTTTATTACAAAAGAGGCATAAGATTTTAAGAGCTAGGAGTGACAAAAATGGCGGGTAGAGATCAAATTTAGGTGCATTAGTATCCCTTGACACTCACATTTAAGAAAAGTGTCATTTAAGCCAAGACTCTCACAAGATAGACCATTAGGAAGTAAAATTGAAATGATATTAAAAATTGGTAATAATAAATAATATAAATATTTTAAATAATATATTTAAAGAAATGTTAGTTTTGAAATTTTAGATTTGTTATAAGAGCCTCCTATCCATAAGTGTTTGAATTAGCCTAACTCAATCTAAATTGCATCTAGTAAGCCCAAAAGACTTGACAACTACTATTCATTGAGCCTTATTTAAGAATTGACAAAGCAAGTTGTTCAAATTGCTCTGAACATAATAGCTCACGATAAGCACCCTAATCAAATGACTCCTATCCACTAGATAACTTGGCCTGATTATTATTATCAATGCACTACCCATGAAGCTTATAAATAAATACCTACCATGTGTGTAACAACCAGAAAAAAGAAAAGAAAAGAAAAGAGAAAAGAAAAGGGAAAGAAAAGAAAAGTTGAAAATTTTCGAAGGCTGAAAATTTTCTAAGTCTGCTAGCTACAACCTAGTTATAGCGAATATACCTGTTCGCTATAGCGAGAAATGGGCTAGCTATAGCGAGAATGCCTTCTCGCTATAGCGAAAATGCTTCTAGCTATAGCGAGTGCGGGTATTCCATATAAAAATCAGGGAGTAGCTCGTAGTAGCGTACGCTATAGCGAAGGCGAAGGTCTGGGACTGACACGAGCTCACCGTAGTGAGGGTTATGGCTTGCTATAGCGAGGGTTATGGCTTGCTATAGCGAGGGTTAGTCCGAAAAAGCGTGAAAAGCGAGATTTTGACTTTTAAAAGCTTCCAAACTTTCCTTTCTCTTAGAACCGATCTAAGCTTCGACCAAGGAGAGAGAAAAGAGCTGTGGAGAGAAAGAGAGACCTAGAGAAGCAAGGAGATCAAGCAAAGAGGTGAGTAATCTTTAGATTTCCATAGCTTTTCTCCTTAGCATGTTGTTCTCCTCCTTTTGCCTTCTCTTTCTATGGTTTTGGAAGTTGATTTGGGTTTGGTTCAGAAGAGGGAAGTGGAAAACTACTCTAAAAGAAGGGTATAACTCATATATCTTCATTTCTTCTTCCTTGCTTTCTTCTTTGAGAGCTTGAGAGAGGAAAGAGAGTGAGTAGAGTTCTAGAGAGAGAATCCCTAGATCTTACAAGGGTAGTGGGGGTTTTGTTTCGATGAAGAGCCCCTTTATCCTTATGAGTACTTATTTGAGTTATGAGAGAATGATTTGGTGCTCTTTGTTGTGCTTAGGCTCAAAGGAAGCAACTCCATCTAGGTGTGAGTGTAAGATCAAGAAGGGAGAAGAGGATTTGAAAGGGAAGATTTGTGTTGGCCGATAAGGTAACTCTCTACTCTTTCTTGTTGCACTCTTGGATGTGTAATAGTCATTGTATGTTTGTGTATGTGCTTGTATGATGAGATATGCCATTGATATTGCCTTGACGCATTGGTACCACTATGTTTATGATATGAATTGTGGAAATTGCTCGGGTGAGGTGGTGCCGAAAGTCCCTTGAGACGGGTGAGGTGGAGCCAAAAGTCCCTAAGCCAAGGGTGAGGCCAATCCAAAAGTCCCAATGCTTGGGTGAGGCTAGACCGAAAGTCCCTGGAGCTTATTCTTGGCATGGCATGAAACACATATGTTGTGTTATTGTGATTTGTTTGCATACTTTGACTGGTTTATATATCTTGATTGCTTCTTGAATGAGTATGAGTTATTGAGATTCCCTGAATCTCACCCCCTTCCCCTCCCATCTTAACATTCAGGTGGAGCTCAAGGAGAATCAAATACACCTCATGGAGCCTAGTGAGCATACTTAGAGAAATGTATAGTTCTTTTGGTTCTTTTGTTGTAAAAAGGTGCCAAAATGAATATGCACCTATTATTTTTGAGTTGTAAATATGTGAGCACATGTAAACATAGGTATAGATGATGTATGAATTGTGTAAAGAGCCAAAGTAATGAGAATGTAGAAATTGGCCCTTTTGTGGCTTATATGAAATGATGCGTTTTGTTCCGTAGCATAGTGATTTTGAAATGTATGATGTTTTGGATCACTTATACATTTCATATATGCTATGTTTTTACTTTCAAACTTGTCCAAAAGAGGCTAGAGCATGTGGGAGACCACTAGGACCCCAATAAACCATTTTGGGTGCCAAAACCGCCAATTTTGTGAGTTCCGTCAAAGTATGACCGGATGAGCTCTTCTTGATATGAAATTTCGCATGCCTCTAAGGTCTATTGAGAGCTTCTTGAGAAGATAAAGTGGGTAATATTTGGAGGTCTAGGGAATATTTGGCGAATTGTTGAAGTTGGGAAATTTTAATAGTTTGGTCATGGTACTGTACAATAAGTCCGAAAATGAATCCATGTCATTCATAGACCAAATAGTGTCCGATTGTCATGAAATTTTATGATCATAAACTAGATATCCACAGTGACCTATACCAATTGGAAGCACCTCAATTGGAGGTCTGTAGAGAGAGAAACGACTTTCTGAAGTTCTGTATCAGCATCAGGGAAGTTTCTGACCTTCATTACTATTCCATCAGTTTTCGAGGTCCAAGATCTCCTGAAGTGATCTGGACTTATTTTTCTCCTCTAGATAATATCTGTAGCTTTCCAAATTGGTATAGTTTTCCTAGATTGGATTTTTGTGGAATTAATTACGGATTTTCGAAGTTCATGACAGTAAACTGCACCAGTATCAGGGACAGCCGGATATCTGTCACTTTTTTGATGTCAAAGATGGTTTAAACGCTGAGATCGTGGTTGGGAGTTATTTTTAGTGTAAATTTAACATCCAAATATTTCCAGAGAGCTATGATTTTCTTGATTCCCATTTTTCTAGAATTAGTTATGATTTTCCAAAGTTAGAGCCAAAAATCTGACTTATGGGCTCATTTAAGGAATTGCATTTTCTTGGTTTTTGGCTTCATATCCGTGGTTTGTAAGTTGTTTGAGACTATATACAAGTTTTATAAATGGTGTTTGAGTAGAGAATGTGAATGATGGGTTCACGGGACCCACGGGACAAAATATAACCGGTTAAATCCCGACTTAAAGTAGTGCAATACTACGATTTTGGTCATTTTTCTAGGAAAATCATATAGAATCAAGCCTAGAGGGAGATGAGCTGGAGTTAAGATAATATGGTGTTACAATGTGGGGATAAGAGCAACAACAGCGATTAGCATAACAAGTCACACTACCTTACTTAGCTCTATCTTAGTAAGCCTTAAAGGCATAATCTTTACTTTGTTTTGCCATTATATCTATCTTCAAAGACTCCTTAATACAAGTCATCATTTCTTTGATATTTCATTCTATCTAATGTCCTTTCTTGTTCAAACCATGATCTCTACAAACAGAAAGATTTCTAATTTTTAAATAATTGAACAAGTTGTAACATTTCTATGAAATAAGTATTAAATAATATAATTAATTATAAAGCAAAAATTAAATAATAAATATTGTTGAATTTAAAAACTTATAATTTAATTAAACTATATTAATAATAATTCATAAATATGAATATTTTGAAGTTTAATTTTTTAAAAAAATTTAGGTAATTGGTTAAGTAATATGATATTAGGTAGAAATAATATTTTTATTAAATAAAGTTAATAATGAGCAGTATAATCAAAATAATTAGAAGATAATTATAACTAAGTTCTTTTAATGAAGTGCTAATGGGAAAGTTACCTACGGTAAATAGTATCCAAACAACAAGATTATCCTATTTAAGTTGAATAAACCTAATTATTACTATTATTGTTATCAGGACTTATTTGAAATACAAGAGACTTAATTGAAAATGTTTTTGGATTTTTAAGGGCACACATGTAATTTTCCAAAAAAAGGAAGTGAAGAGAAGAACCCAATCTAAACTCTTCCTTTTTGGCCTTTTCCTTATCATTCACCATCTTTTGTTTATTTTGTATTTTGTTTTTTGTTGCCTTTCATCTCCTATCTCTTTGTCACATTTCCCTTTATATTAGGACTTACCCATGTTTTTAAAAGTAATTTAAGCTCTTTTAAACCTATTTTGTCCTTATTTTATATTTGTGTTTAATTAGGGACTTATTTGTAAAGAATTTTGATTTCTAATTTTTACTTGAATTTCTCAAGTTTAATGGCTCTAATTTGTTGATTAATTATGGATTTCTTTGTATCCATTGTATATCTTGTAAGTACCTAGAATTAGCTTAGTTTATCTTGTTTAATTTGTAATTGAATTCTAATTTGGTTGAATTGTTTTCTGTAAGGACTTAGTTTTAAATAAATAAAGAAATTTAGGTAGAAAAGCTAATTGGCAAAGAGGCTAAGGACTAAAGTGTAAAGAAAGATTTCATAAGCTAATTTCTACATTCGTGGCTATGACCAACACTCTTTTTTCCATGGCGGGCGATAAGTTTAATTTATGCTTATTTTGGCTACCTTAAATTTGTTGGATTTGATCACTTTTGAGTTGATATTGATGCAATTTCATTATGATTTGATTAGGCATTGACAACGTAGAGTAATTGTGAAGAATTGGGAAAATTAGTAGCCAAATATAGCAAACACCATGCTCAAGTTGTATTGGAAGACATAAGCCATATATAGAGCTGAAATGGACAAAACAAGGACTAACATGAGCAGACTATGTTAGCCAACATGCCCTCGTTGGAGACCCCTACATCAGAATGTCAAGCTAGAGTTGAACACAAGCATGCTTTGTTCTTTGGTAACCTTGACATAGGAAGGCTATGTTCGGCATCAAAAGCATAGTTTTTGAAAGTTTTAAAGTGTTTTAGAAGTTTTTTATTTTTTATTTTTTACACAACCCTAGAGCTGCAACATATAAAAACCTTGGGAGAGCATTATAGCTATCATGCAACAACTTAGGAGAGCTTTGAAGGTCTTCATTGATGCCATAGAAAATTATAGCTTTTGTTTGGAGATTGTTATGCCACTTTTGTTGATTTTGTGTTCTTATACTTTTTCTTTTGTTTTAGCATGTGTAACACCCTAAAATTTACCAAGAGTAACTATGGATAATTAAAGAATTAATATAAGGAAAATTAGGCAAATTAGGGAAAATGGAAATTTTTGAAGAGAAAAATTATTTTGGGCATTTTAAGACAAATAATTATTTTTGGCAATTTTAGAGAAAATAAAATATTGTTGTAGATTTAAATTTCAAATGGGTTAAAAATTTAATAATTTGGGCCTTATGATTAATCTATTTGTGCTAAGAACTATAATTAGAAGCCTAACTGTAACCTTGTGTAGACCCAATCCAAATAAATCCATATTACCTAGCCTAATAAGCCCATTTCTGAACCCACGTGGATAATGGGCTTTGAGGTCAACTCAAACCCATCTAAAACCTTAAAATATTCAGCTTTTCTACCTTATTCTATAGACCCAAACCATTCTTTAGCTAAAGGAGAGTTTCATTTTCGCATTTTGAGAGGGAGGCTAGGGTTTTATCACATTTTGGCTCCATTCTACACTTCTAAGGGAAGAATCAGCTAAGGTGAGTTATACAAAACATATTCCTCTTATTTTCCTCTACAATTTGGTTTAAATAACTTCTAGTTTAGTAGATTTCTATGCCATTTGTAATATCCAATTCTTTGAAAGTACGAGAAAATGCAAGAAATGTAACATTCAATTCTTCAGTAAACGTACGAAAGTCATTGGATACAAAGGAAAGTCCCTCAAATAGAGTGATTTGAGGTTTAATAAAATTAGAATAATATTTTAAACCTCAAATAATGAATTTAGGAAGCTAGAAGTATCCTAAAATGGAGGCTAAAATGGCCAGACAAAATTTAACGAAACAGTTACGAAACATAATGACATTTTTGTAATTTTGGGCAAATTTTAGAATTATTATAGGAGGGATTTTTAAATGGCAAAATTGAATTCTCCCAGGTTCTTAGAGGCCCTAAAAACCATGGGAAGCCTTGGGACAGTTAAAACCCCTCTGGTAGACGATTTCTAACGTTAGTTGACCCAAACTTTTACCATTTTGTTCGGGAAAGTTTTAGTTCCAATTTGAGTGATTCCAAAGGTATTTTATAAAATTATGAACCTAAATTTTATGATAGAAAAAATGGTTTTAAAAAAGGAGCTAAAACGAAAATGCCAAGATGAAAGGGCAAAATTAAAATTTTTAAGAAAGTGAAAGCTTCTTGAAACCTCTTTAAGTTTCATGTTTTTTCTCCTCATCATTTCCATGACCCATTCTGCCCAAAAACTGGAGGAGACTCAAGAGACTTAGGCATACAAAGAGAGGAGATTTTGAAGGGAGAGAAAGCCAAGAAAAGATAAGAAATTCTATGGAAATTCAAACTTTCTCCTTAGCAAGTTTCTACTCCTTCTTCTCCTTTTTATTTTCATAGGTTTGATGATGTTGTTGGTTCTGTTTTAAGGGCAAAACAGAGGTGAAAATTTCAAAATTCAAGGGAGGAGGCCAACCAAGGGAAGAACAAGCCAAGAAAAACAAGAATCTAAGGTATTTTTACTACTTCATAAGCTTAAGCTTCCTTGTTCTTCTTCTCTCCATTTCACCTCATGTAAGACCAGACTTAAAGGGTTAGAATTCTGGCTAAACCAAGGATGAATCTTAGGAAAATAAGGGAGGAGAACAAGAATATGCAAAAGAAACAATCAAATAGCTATTAGATTTTAAGATAGCAAAGTTAGGGTTTCAAGTGTTCCACCAAATTTTAATTTGATACAATAATTTCTAAGCCAAAATGAGTATTTGAATGAACTCCTAAGATCCCTAGAAGGCTTCTCATATGCATCTTCCATCATGAAAACAAAGCAAACTTACATAATGCTCCCTTGGTATATGGTTTCGGCCTAAGCTAGAAAGGGTACCAAGAAGTAGTTTTAATTTATTCCAAGCTTGATTTTGAGTCATATATGATAGAAGAGGATGAGAGGAAGCCTTGAAAAAATTTTAAAAGCCATAGACAGTGAGATGGTATCTTAGGTTCCATATTATGGCTTAAACAAGCAACACCTAGCTAGACTCATTGATTTGATTGTGTGATGACTCCAAGAGGCTACAAAGGAGTCAAGAATCATAAATGAATGAGGCGAATAAAACAAAGATCATATTTCCATAGGGTTGCTTCATTAAGTACATTATGGAACCATAAAAGAGCCATATGACTCACCTAGTCTTTTTAATGAATATATAGCTTTAGAATTTGGTTCAAGAGTGTAATTGACTTCTATATGATGTATCTAGGCCAAGAGAATGAAGCTCCACCTTCTTATGTGTGTGTGGACAAGGAAGAGCAACCAAATTTAAGAAAGAAAGTTTGCATTTGTAACAAAGGTAGCTCTCTCTACTTTCTTTCATGCATGGATGAATGTTGTCTTGTCTTTGAATGTGTGTATGTATATGTTAAGCCAGGAAAATGTGTTCTAGCATGATTTTATATGCCATGGTACCATAATGTTGTTTTATACATTCAAATGATGTCTTGTTACTTTGTTTTGGTTTGATTGAGTGTGGTGAAGCCAAGAACCCTCTGACCATGGTGAGGATGAGACAAGAACTCTCAAGAATGGTTGAGACAAAGTTTAGAGTCTCCAAAGAGTAAGGCTTAGTTCAAGGCTTTTGAGAAAAAGAGTGAGGCAAGTCCAAAATTCTTGAAGAGAATGGGTGAGGCTAAACCACTTACTTGGCAAGCCTATGGATATATTGTATGACTTCATGAAAGCTAGAAATTGCTTCTTGAATGATCACATGTTCCATAATGTTCATGCATGCATTTCTAGTCATGAATTTACATTCTTTATGTGTGATTGAAAGGGAGAAGAGTTAATGGGATTTCTAGAATCTCATTCCTTCCTCCCCACATGTCTAACATATCTAAGTGGACCAAGTGAGCCAAGGAATGGAGCCACCAAGTCTAGAGAATGAAGATTGACAATCAAGTGTGTGAAAATGCCAATTTGTAGTCATATGAGTGGCACATGATGTAATCCTCTATTATATATGTTTATGACCTTACAAGCACATGTAAATAAGTAAATGTATTATGTATAAATGAGATTTGGTGCATTATGCATGATATAGCATGATTTGGGTATGGAATGGCAAGACTTGACGTGTGCATTCTTATGTATAACTTGAGGTGGATGAGTAAGTTTGAGAAATCTAGATTTGTGCACCTTTGAGACAAGTTTAGTAGACCATTTTGGTGCTTTCTCACATGCTTAAGTGGCCATGGTTGTCATTAAAGAAAATTTGGACCATTTGAGACCCATTGATGACACAAAATGAGCTATTTCACAACCCAATATCAAGATCTGACTAAATGAATGAATTTGCCTATATAATTTAGCATGTACATAGATTTAATCTAGATCTTTTCAAGAATTTAAAGACCAGATTATTTGGAGCTCTATGAAATTAATTATGATTTTTCAAAGTTGGCATTTTTCTGTTGTTCTGATGTAGACACTGTTCATATGGTTAGTTCCTTGGGCTATGTTATTTTAAGGCCAAATGGTGTCCAATGGTTATGAAATTTTATATGTATAAACTAGACATAATAATATTTCCATGACCACTAAGATCACCCCAATTGGACATCTGCGTAGGGAGATATGAATTTTTGAAGTTGGAGGATAGTACTAGTAGCGACAGGCGACCTCTGTTACTGTTCCATTAATTCCAGTGGTTAGACGTCCCTGTTGTGGTCTGGAATTATGTTTAACATAAAGTAGACACTTGTAAATTTTCATAATGGTATAATGTACATGATTTTGATTTTTATAAGATTAGTTATGATTTTTCACAGTTCATGTCAAAATTCTGGAATTCCAATCCGAGGCTGCACACTCTATTTTCATGTATACCTTCCACTTGCATGAGTTCTAGGCCACTTCTTGAGCTTGATATGAGTTATAATTATGTATTTAAATATGAGAATAAGATGGATGAGTCCATATGGTCCATGGGACACGGAATGAAAAATTTATGCATGATGCAATGCAATTAAATTGAATATTTTCAAGGGATTTTCTTAAGAGTTCTATGTAATCTATGGAAGTAAACCTAGAAATAATGTGAGATAAGCTAGAGAATGATAGTGTTACACCATTCCCAAATTTGAAACTTGCTCCTTTGGTGGCCCCTTTGTTAATTTTTAAAGGCTGAGGCTAGAGGGATTATTAGGTAAGTATCCTCTCCTCATTTTGATATATTCTCTATTGAATAATGGCCCCAATAGCTGACTTACATAATGGGCTTTGAATGTTGTGCAAAAATACCTAGAATTTGGAATGAAACCTTGAAGTTCCTGGTATGGGAAGGCTCACATCTGAATTTGAGTTTCATTAAAATCTAGGTAAGTGCCTCTTAAATGTTCAAGATGCTAAGAATGATAGGTGATTGATTTTTGTGTTTAGTATTAACTAAGCAATTGGTTTTGATACATTAAGATCTCTAGAGTATGAGAACTTACCTTTGACTTCAGAACTTGACTTAACTAAGTGAGATAACAATGATTAGAATTTTAATTCCTTGCATATATGCATTTTTAATCTGATATTTTTGGCATAATATATTTTGTTGTGCTAAATGATTGGTTAGCTACTTGATTGTTGTTGTTGTGGAACGTGAGCGTGTTCTTAGTGGAGCTATGGTGTGACTACCACCCATACATTGTGTTTCAATCAAGTATCGAGTTGTGATCAAATTTATGAATGCACTGAGTCTATGTTGTGTTTAATAGGGAGTTGGCGTCACACCATATATAGCTAGCCTTTAATTTGTATCATAAGTGGCTAAAAGTATTAATTTTACAAAAGAATTACCTTTAGCGATGAAATTTATCGTTATTAAAAGCTAAAATAATTTATCTTTGGCTAAATGGACCATGTTGACTTACCAAACTCATTTTCCATAACACATTTGTTTAATTAGAAATATCACAATTTGAACCATAAATTTTTGGTCCAAGGCATACATCATAAAACCACATTACACTTGTAATTTTCCACATGCTCTATATTCTAATATAAACTTTGAATATTTATAACTAATTCTAGAAATTTTAAATAATGTAAATTATGGTTTTTTGGAAAGTTCAGGATGTCCTCTAACTACCATAAAAATTTCAAATCAAAACAATAACGTTTGGTCCTCAAAATGGAAATGGAACAGTAACTAGGTCACTGGTTTGAACAACAGAAAACCTAGAATTTCAAAAATTCATATCTTTCTTTGTACAGATCTAAATTGAGTGCTCTTAGTGGCTATAGAAAACTTATGATGTCTACTACATGCCTGTAAAATTTTATAAGTTTTAGACTTCATTTGCCCCCTAAATGACACTAAAAACTAAACTAATCATATGAATAGTAACAGTGATAGTTTCTGCATAATTTGACCAACTTTAAAAAATCATAATAAATTCTTTAAAACTCCAAAAATAGTGCTCTTTGACTTTATGAAAAGTTCTAGATGAGTCCAATCTTTCCAAATGTTATACAAAAAATTGTCCATTTGGTCAGACTTTGGTTCAAGGCAAGAATATGGTCGATTTTGGGATTTACATAACTTCAAATGGTACCAAATGACCTTCTAACCATACTATGACCATTTGAGCACGTCTAAAAGCTTAAACACAGCATATAGAAGTATCAAAATAAGTCCAAACCATCAAAAAACTCAAAATCACCTTTTCACTTGTTCTTATACACATGTATACTAAGGCTCAAGGATGTCACAAATTTACATATTCATACATTTAGCTCCAATTTCAATTCATACATCATAATTACATACTTTTACATGTGCTCAAGGGCTTACATCTTATAAACATCATATACATCTATACTTTGACATTAAATTATATAAAATCATATTCTATTGCCAAAATCTTATCATTCAAGATCCTTGGCTTCCATTTCTTGCTCCATGAAGATCACTTAGACATGGTTAGACATGAAGTAGGAAAGAGTGAGATTTAAAGAATTCAAATAGCTCTTTTACCCTTTCAAGCATATATATATGGCACATTTTCATGTCAAAAAATGCAAGCATGCAATAAAAGTTTCTAGTAAGCATACATAATCATTTTTCAAGTCACATAAACTCATCTAAATCAAGTATAGGCTTTAGGGACTTTTGATCTAACCTCACCTAATTTTTTTGAGACTTTTGGATTTACTTCGCCTACTTTTAAGAACTTTTGACTTAACCTTACTCCTTTTTGAGACTTTTAGCTTTGTCTCACCTATTCTTTTGGATTTTTGGCATAACTTCACCTATTAAGAGCCATACACATTCAAATTGTCATTCATGAAACATAATGGCATCAAAACATTTAATCAATGGCTATATACATATCTCATGCTTTAAACATACATACAAGTATTTAATAACAATTAAACAACTAAGAAATGCATACAAGAAAGGATAGAGAGATACCTCAAGCTAAGAAACACAAACTTTCTTCCTTGGATTTCACTTCCCCTTCTCGGCCTCACACACACACACACACACACACCTAGGAGGAGCTTAATTTTCTTAGCCTAAACATATCAAATACAACATAATTACATCATTGGAACTAATTCTAGCCTCACATCAACTCTATACAACCATATTCTAGCTTATGGTATACTTATGGCTCCATATAAGGACATAATGAAGCAACTCCTATGATTCATGATCTTGGTTCCAATTTCTCACTTAATCTAAGTCTTATGACTCCATTTAAACTCATTAGAGTCATCACAAACTCAATTCAAGAAGTCAAACACTAAGTTACTTCTTTATGCCTAAAAAGGAACCTAAACTTCCATCTTTCAAACTGTGGTTTCTAAATTCAAATTAATGGTTTCTTTGGTATTTATTATTCATATCTAAATCACTTTTATCCTTAAAATCAAAGAAAACTCTCTATAAGTATCTCTTCTTCCTCTTGGTTAAGACATGCATATGGTTAAGGAACTTATCAAGTTTCATCCAATTTCCTAGGAGTTTTGGCATCCATGAAGCTTCCTAGACCTCTTATGAACTCATACATACTTTTATATAAACTAGATTATCATTAGAAAGTTTCAAAATTTCCTAAGTGCAATTAAAACCCTACTTACCAAAACTTGATTTCCAAAGCTTTTCTTTTAATTCCAATTGCATATTCTTGTTCCTCATGCTCTAAAACCTTTATTCCTACCTTACTATGACCTAAATTCATCCTCTTTTAGATAGGCCTAGGTCTGGCTAAAATGCTCATGGAAGAAGTAGCCAAGAAGAAGTAAGAAGGACCATGATATCTTACCTTATTTTAATGTCTTTCAAAGGAGCTTTTCAAAGCTTCTAAGCTCTCCTTTAAATTCTCTCTTCCTCCTACTAAACCAGCCATAGAATAGCTCCAAATTAATTATTAAAACTATGGAAAAAGATAGGAGAAAGAGAAGAAGAAGTTTGATGAAAGAGAAAGCATGAGAAAATGGCCATTTCTTACCTTTTCTACTTGATTTTCTCCTCCCTTCTTCCTCCCTTTTGGTGCGCCACTTGGAGTAGGTTCTAGTTCTATTTTTGTCCAAAAGAGAGTCAGTTTAGGCATAAGGGAGAAGTAGGGCGTGATATATAAGAAGGTGGAGGACCATTTATAACAATTTAAAATTTTCAACTATGTCTCTAAATTTTATTTTCTCCATTTAGACTTATTTCAACTCTTTTTTTAGAACCGTCTTTTCCATCTTGAAATTTAGGTCCTCAAATTCATAAAATGCCTTTGGTATTACCCAAATTTGATTTAAAATCTTACCAAATAGACTGGTCAAAATTTTTGTCAACCAATACTAAAAAATACATACCAGATGGGTTTTGACTATTTTAAAAGTTCCTATAATTTTTAAGGCCCCTGAGAACCTTAAGAAACTCAATTTTCTTAATAAAAGATCCTTTCTTCAAGTTTTTTAAAAAGTTTTCCGAAATTATGAAAATGCCACTATATTTTTACCATTATTAGCTTTGTATTCTCATTTTTAAATGTCTAAATTATTATTTTAATCTTATTTAGCCTCTAATTATTCAATGTAAGGGACTTCCTTTTATAATCTCCTTTGTTTTAGGACTTTCATAACAACCCAGCATTATAGTTAGCGTTGTGGATGGGTCTTTCCTTGTGTTGTTGGCTATTAACATAATGTATGTGATTGCTCGTATAGGATAGTAGTAACTAGTAGTCTAATTAATTCATTTATTGATGATAATGATGCTTCTGGTAACTACATTTAATATGTATTTATGCTAATAAAATTATACATGTGCATGGAATTATCCCTCGATTACTAAAATTCATATCTCACCCCTTTTATGGGCTAATAAGTTCAAGTGAAATTTTCTTGGTTAAGGAAGAGGAAAAACAAGTGGATGAACATCCATAACTTGAGGCTCTTTGTGGAGATCTCTACACTTAGACCATTTTGTTTTAGATTAAATGCTATCTTTTTTGTAATTTATTTGATATAGCATCATAGCACACTCATATTGCCAAGTGTAGGCTTTTTTATGTTCTATAACTAAGATTGAAATCATTAGGAAGTTAGACTTTTGTAATACTTGAACTCTGATCTATATACCTAATCATGATATGATATGAGTTATTATTGATTAAGAATCATAACTTATCATTTAAGAGTACAATTATGCCTTACCATTAATGATTGATATGAATAATGTTGTATGGAATCTTTGTTGGAATATACATTTGAATGATGTTATCAGTGACTTTAGGTACCTATTGCTATCATGATATGTAGATGTGCTGATATGTAGTGGTAATTACTTGAGGTGAATCCCCCCTAAGTCCCTAAACAATGAGGATTAGTGAATTGTGGTATTTGGGGAGTTAGGAGGTCTATAAAACGATATATGTTAGTTATGGAAGTCCTAGAATCCACCTAGAGTTAATGGTAAAGGGTTGGGGAGTGTGAAAATAAAAGAATAAGATCAAAAGGGAGTGAAGTCGTAGCTTAAAGTACTTGAGTCATAGCTAAAAATGCATTTAGAGGTATAGAAGTTAAGAGTGTTGCGATGCAAAATCTTGAGTTATAGTGCAACATAGGAAAGATTAAGTGCAGATGGTACTCAAGAGCAACCTTGCTGCGGCGAGAATCAGGTAAATATGTTAAGTGAGCTCTAGTAAGCTCTCTTGCTATGGCAAGACATGGGAAAATTTTTCACTAGGGATTTCTAGAGAGGAACCTTGCCATAGCGTGAATGGTTTAAGTCGTGACGAGACTAGGGTTTTAGGGAACAAGAAGTTCCCAAGAGCAAATTCACTGTAATGAGAGTTACATAATTTAGTTTAAGGTTCCAGTAGCTAACTTAGCCATGGTGAGGGTTGTCCAAGTCATAGCCTAGATCACCAAACTCCTATTTTAGACTTTAGAACTTAGTTTTCTTGATGCTAATGGTATATAATGACTTGGGAATAATTATAAGAGGGTTTTGAGAGTGTAGAATTAGTGACAAAATAAATTGAGGTATTTAATTGAAAATTTAAATTTCTTATATAATGATCCATAAAGATAATTAGATTTAAATTTTCCCAGTATCTCTTTAATAGCGACTATTATTGACTTTAGATTAAAGGTTATGATCAATAATCATGTAATAACGCTCAATCACATTAATTAGAAGTTAAGGATGTTACAGTATGAATTTATTATCTAGACTTTGTGTTTTTATTTTCTATCATGAGCGGCTAAGCCCTTCATTTTGGGTTTTGGATGAATATATCTATAAATTATGATAGAACTAGGAATACACATATAATGATTTTTCATTTAAATTAATTTATTATTTAGTTTATATTTCTTTTACAATTTGTTAGGCACTTATTATAAATGTTAGATCTATAGTAAGAAGGACCAAGAGGTGAATTACTATAAGGGATCAACTAAAATAAACTTAGGCCTAAGTACACTAGAGATGGTAATCTAGTCTAAACAGAATTGTAACCTACATGCAAGCCAAGCTACTTCATGTAAAGGTACACTAAGGTCCACATAATTTAATGGACAAAAACTTGTTGTGAAAAATCTACAAGCACATAGATCACATAAGTAGTATTAAAAAAGTGATTGAGAATCATCCCAAAAAGAAGATAGATCAAGTACCAATTCTTAAAATTAATCCAATTATCTAAAAAATCACTAAAAGTAAATAAACTAAAATAGCTATGGGAAAACAAAATTCACAAAAATAAATAATTGGACTATCTAATAGTAAAAGGCTTTAGGATTTGGATTTAAATGCTATTTCTTAAGACTAATTAAAGTCAACTTGTGCAATTTATTTTAATCCTAATTAATGGTTGATTCTTTAATTTATACGAAATTTTCTCTCAAGATAAATTATATGTGTATGTCTACTCTCATGATTGCATGCTTTAACACAAGCCCATTACATTATATGGACTTCACTATACCCTTGCATATAGCAACTTAGCATAAATGCAAGTTACAAGCATGTCTACTTCAGTAGCTAATTGAGTCTACCCCACTTGACATTATCTACAACTAGTTTTAGTAGGACATCTGCTATAACCTTGTCTACTTTGTAAGCCAATCCAAGGCCACTAAGCTGTATAACCATACACATCGTTACCTCTACCACTTTATGGCCCACTTTCAACTTGGCCACGATGACAGTGTTAGTGTGATAAATTGAAATGAGCTCTTTATTTTACATTGTATGCACACCAGAATGAGGGTGAATACTAGTGTATGGCTCTTATAGTGTAAGAGACATGTCGCCATGGCCTTTACTAGCCTAATTGTGGTAGGTGGCTGCATTATACACATTATAGGCTACTTGGGCTTACTAAATAATGATGAGCTATAGCTCACTTACATTGGGGGGAACGAGTGGATAAATATCACCATGCTAATGGCTATGAAGTTTTACACCCACCATAATAGGGTGCTTATGTTTCTTGACCATGTAGGCCACTCTATGACATTAAGTGGAAAGGTAGTAAAGCCTAAGGCTCAAGACCCAGACCTAAAGCATATCCATCCACCATCACTATCTACCACACAGTCTTCTTAACACACTGCTCAAACTGCCACCTCTACTTCTAATGCCTAAATGTCATGTTGGAGGAGATCTTATTAAGGCTAGAGCATTTCAATACTGATACCTAAGAGAGCCTCCCCCAGATTTGCCTAGACCTTACCCTTTAGGATGAGCAATTCACCTTACTCTAAGTCTGGATTGCTAATCTTTTCCTTTCATAGTTTTGGTGGGATATCTCCTACAACCTTGTCTACTTTGTAAGCTAGCCCAAGGCCACTAAGCTGTATAACCATACACATCGTTACCTTTACCACTTTATGGCCCACTCTCAACTTGGCCACAATGACAGTGTTGGTGTGATAAACTAAAATGAGCTCTTTATTTTACACTATATGCACACCAAGATAAGGGTGAATACTAGTGTGTGGTTCTTATAGTGTTAGAGGCATGTTGCCATAGCCTTTATTAGCCTGATTATGGTAGGTGGCTTCATTATACACATTATAGGCTACTTGGGCTTACTAGATAATGATGACCTATAGCTCACTTACATCGAAGGGAATGAGTGAATAAATATCACCATGCTAATGGCTATGAAGTTTTACACCCACCATAATAGGGTGCTTGTGTTTCTTGGCCATGTAGGCCACTTTATGACATTAAGTGGAAGGGTAGTAGAGCCTGAGGCCCATGACCCTGACCTAGAGCATATCCATCCACCATCACTATCATATCACATATATTCCATTATCATACTCTTCCATTCAAGGTTATTATATCAATTTTTCCCATGAAATTATAAGAAAAGTATGAAAATAATACATTTTTGTAACACAACATTAGGGTTAAATTTTCAATTCTGGTTATATGGGCCCCGTGGATGTTCTAACATCATTCTCTACTCATCTATCACTTGCACAAGTCACAAAAAATCTAAAACATCAAGTAATCCATGGATTTCAAGCTTAGCACCACAGATTTTTCTTCATTCACCTCATACAACATATGGCAGATTTCAGGGGCAACTTTGAAAATTCATAATTAAATGTAAAAAAATCAAAATTTGCCATGCTATAGGTTCCTAGAAAGCACTGAGTGTTAAATTTACACTAAAAATAATTTAAATTTATGAATATAGCATCTAGACCATGTTTGACATAGAAAAAGGCATGAAGGTTCAACTGGCTACTACTACTGATATAAATTTTTTATTTCAAAAATGTCCAACTAATTCCAAAAAACTCCAATATAAGCAAATGATACCAATCTGGAAAGATATGGATGTTATCTAGAGGGAAAAAATAATTCCAAACCATTCTAGGTTCGTTCAGACCATGAAAACCAATCAAATAGTGATACAGGTTTGACTGGATGCCTGGTATTAGACAGTAACTTTAAAAATTCATATCTCCCTCTATAGACATTTAAATGGGGTGATTGATGCAGTCTGTCGCGCAACCCTCAAAATAAAACTAGGTTAACAAGATATGCAGCTAGTGGCACAACCTAGGTCATCTCCCTCGGAATTGGAATTCAATGTTTGATTGGATTTTCTTAGTGTATGAAGATCCTAGAACTTACTAATTTAGGGGGGGTTCCAGTCTGATTGAACTAAGTAAAATGGATTTAAAATAAAGTTCCTAAATTCTACCTAGTTAGATGAATTATGGGCGGAGGATGGTTTTGTGATTAGCTTTGGAATCATCCCTTGGTATCCACTATCCTTATCCTAATCCAATTATGATTAATTCTAGCCTAAGAATTCATAATTGTGTTCATAACAATTGTATCTTGAGTTAACACTCAAGAATCAAGAAATTAACAATCTAATATTGAATTGAGAACTTAACTTCGCATTAAATTGCTAACTCTTGTTTTAGGATCAATGAACACCCAATTCAATTGATTAACTAAGTAATTAACCCCTGAACCATCATCCAAAAATGTCTAATTAAACAACTAAACACCAAGGAGTCCTTTAATTAAACAATTAAAGGTTCAATCTCTCACATGCATTTCATCAAACACCTTGATTGCATATATGGGTAATTGCAAGAAATTGACAAATTCAGAATTTAATCCAACCAATTAATCAACAGAAAGGCTTCCTAATCAGTGTCTAAACAGTCACTAATTACAATTACACAATTTCTCAATCAAATACAACTTAAACAAGACAATATATGAAGGAGAAAAAGTGTAGGAAAAATAGAAATCCTTAGCCATATTTCTGAGTTTTTCTCCATGGATTCAAGCCTCTCCAAGGTTTCCTCCTAACTAATCACAAGAGATGGGTCAGAGCTTCATTATATGGTGGATGGATGGAGGTGGAGAATGGAGGATGGAATGGAGTGGAGAGGTCATGAGATTGGAGTGTATGAATGATGGCGTGAATGGATTGTGTCAGTGAATCAATCTCCCGTGCCTCTGCCCGAAGGTATTCTTTTAATTCCCTTGTGAGAAGCACGTGCTCAGCTGTTGCATTTTCTTATTCCAAGTGCGCGTTTTGATCCAGCCTTTTGCCTACTACCTGAGCCTTTTCGTGCTTCATTTCTTCCATTCACGTGCTTACAAGTCAGCCTTTGTTTATATAAGTGTGGGCCCCATTCCTTCCGTGTGTGCATGCTCCATTTGTAACTTCTCACGTGGCTTTTCTTAATTTCATTTCCTCCTACAGCCAGAGCTCCCTCGTGCTTCTTCTTTACGTGGCTTCAAACTTCCTTTTAATTCATTTTCACGTGGAAAGTTACTTGTCCAGCGAATTGCCCGTAGCCTCTTCTTCTATATTCCTGTAGCTCGTTCCAGCCACCCATCTCTTCCTTCTAGTATCTCAGCGCCCTGTGTGCATGTCCGAATAATGATGGATGAGCAGCCTCCTTCTTCTCCAGCTAGCGTCTCTCCTACAGGTGTGGTCCGAGGGAAGAATTGAAGAAGCCCTCAGCTACTCCAGTCCCCTCCACGTCGTGCTTCATTTATCACGTTCTGCCTAGCGTTTCCTTCTTCTTTACGTGCACCATTCAGCTCGTGTTTTGCGCCTAAACTCCAGCCCATAGCTCCTTCCACGTTGTACCTCATCCCTCATTTCACCATCCCACTTTGAAGTCTTGCTTCCTCCATGCATGCTCTGTTTTTCATGCTCCATCTAACCCATAGCTTCTCTTTATGTTTCTCTTCCTTTGTGTTCATGTTTCTGCTCGTTTACCATGTCAGACCAAAGAGTGCTCTGTTTCTCTTCTTTCTCATGTGTTTCTTTACGTGATAATCTGGTTCCACCTAAACTCGAGCTTCTCGCCAGCTCATTCCAGCATCTTTCTCCACATGTTCTGCATCAAAAGCTCCAGCCTTCTTCATTTCCTCTTATGTTTCTGCATGCATTTTCCTTCTTATACCACGTGGCTTCTTCATTTCTCAGCTCGTGCAGCAGCTTCTTCTTTGTTCTGCTCACTTTCTTCCATGTGTTCTGCACAGCGTTAAGCTTACTTCTCCTCACTTAAACCATGCAAGCTTTTCACGTTGCTTTTCACGCGTTGCTCTCTCTTTACTCTCAACCCAAAGCCATATTCATGCGAGCTTCTTCATGTATATATATAAGGTGGGCCCCACTTCATTCCCATGTTGAATATAATATTAAGATTCATGCGAGCTTGAAGCTTCTTCCTCTGTTTAAGCTTCCCATGCGATTTAGCTCTGTGTTTCTGCTGCTAACCCACGTAATTCTCCACGTAAATTTCAGCATGGTTTCCACGTGATTCCTCCTCCTTTATTTCTGCTTCTCTTCATACCACATATTGCTTCCTTGGACTTGGAGAGCTTCCACTTCTGTTTCAGCCACGTGAATGTGTGTCTTGTTTCATCACAAAAATCTCCATTCCATCTTCTCTTCAAGTAGCCAGCTGGAGTGGTTCTTTTCTATTCAGCTTATTCCACCTTCTTCCTTCATTCCCTTGTGAGTTTCCTTTCTATTTTGCTCGCATGCATGTGGCTATCTCATGCTTCCTAATTCTCTTCCAATCCAGAACATCATCCACATTTCTTTCCACGTAAAGCTGCCTCTTACCCATCTCCATACCACTCCACTTTTATTTCCTCCAAACTATACACATGAAGCCTTCATCTTTTTCTTTAAATCAAATGTTCATTCAAGCTATTTGCCCATAAAAAATTCTGCACAATAGAATGCAAAATATTAAATAGAATTATCCACAAAATTATTTAAAAGCAATTCATGCATTAAAACTCAATAATTTTGCAAATTAATTCATAAGGTGCAAAAATGGCTACTAAAATCAATTATCACCTAAGTAAATCCATTAAGCCTTATTGAACTATTAAAATGCTTAAGTTAAAGGGAATAAAATACATAAAAATCATGCTTATCAGTGATTCTAGTTGGCACAAGTCACTAGGAAAGTCTAGTTTCTTCTTATAAAATTTCATGGCAATTAGACATCATTTATCCCATGATTGACATAGAACAAATTTCGGACCAAAGATACAGTAACAGTTACCCAACCCAAAAATTTTTCCAATTTCAAAAATTCATCAAAAATTTTGTATATCTCCAAATAATACCTAATTTAACTTTCCAAAAAGCTTTCAACAAGCTCTATATGTATACTAAATTTCAGACTAAGAAGAGCTCATTTGGACAAAAAGTGACATAGCTCACGAATTTAGTCACTTTTGCTCCATATGAGGGACTAACTTGGTTCAATTGGCCTGCTTTAATATTTGACATCTCTTGGGCAAGTCTAAAAGCACAAATATGACTTGTAGAAACTACCAAAGTGGTCCCAAATACCATGCATCTCATTTTGACCATTCCACATCCAAGATTTCATAAACATTTCAAGCCATCAAGAAGTCAGAATCCATATTTACATTGATCTAGAGTCACATAAAGTTTACATGGTATCCATATATCATATTACATTTATTCATGGTCTTACAACACAAAAAATAATATGTACAAAACCACTTTGACATTCAACTACAATTTAAACTATATAATAGGCAAAGTAAGGCTTTTTATTATTCTTGGCTTGCATTTCCTTGTCTTTTGAGCACCACCTAGATAATTCAAGAGTGAGAGGGAAAGGGGAGTGAGATTCCAAGAATCTCAATAGTTCACACACCCATTCACATATACATTTAAGGCATACATATATCAAGAACACAAATATGCAAGGTGCCTTAAGCATATAACACATATAACCACATTTTCATGCCACCATCTCATATTAAATTCAAGGAAGAGCTCTAGGGACTTTTGGTTTTGCCTCACCCTATTTTTAGGACTTTTGGATTTTCTTCACTCTTGGCCTAGAGACTTTTGACTTAGTCTCACCCATCCAGGGACTTTTGGCCTAGTCTCACCCATGCCTTTAGACTTTTGGCATCTGCTCACCCACATTAAGGGACTTTTGGCATCACCTCATCCTTGTGAGCCATTTTCATATGCCAAGCCATTCAAAAACGCACATTGGTACCAATGCAATCTCAAGGTATCAGGTGGCATATTCTCAAGTCATATAAGCATGCATAAGCACCCAATAATATACATACACACAAGAATGCAAGGAGAATGAGGTGGAGAACTACCTTTCAATGGATACAAGCTTCCTTTGCTTTACTCCCTCCCTTTCTCGGCCTCACAAGAACACTTAGGTAGGTGGATGTTCTCTTGGCCTAGACACCATAAACAACACACAATTACACACTTAAAGTAAGCCAAGACATTAAACTAAAGCCTAAAAACATACTTGGTTTCATAAGTGACATAATGGTTTCATAATTGGTCTAATGAAGCAACTCTCATATTTCAAGTTCTAAGCTCCCATCGCTTCCCATTTCTAGACCTCTTGGACTCAATTAAGGTCCTTAGAGCCCTCATATAACCACTTGTACAAATGGAAAATCAAGTTGCTTCTTAAGCCATCATTATGGACACCATTGTCCCATCTCTCATCGTAACATCCAGTTTTCTAAAAATGAGAGAAAATATGAGAAACGTAATGTACGATTTCTCTGTGAACAAACAAATTTCATTGGATACAAAAGGAAGTCCCCCGAAATGACATAGTTAAGGCCCCAAAAAATTTGAAAAGCATTTTAAACTCCTAAAAATAAGAATCCCAAGCTCAGACGGAAAAAAAATAGAGCTAGAATAAAGAAATAAAATTTGATAAAAAACTTACAAAACGTAATAGCATTTTTGTAATTTTGAGCAAATTCTAGAATTTACACAGGAGGGTTTTTTAGATGAAAATTTTGAGTTCTCCAAGGTCCTCAGAGGCTCTAAAAACCATGGAAAGCCCCGGGATAGTTAAAACCCCTCCAGTGGATGTTTTCCAACGTTAGTGTACCCGAACTTTGATGGATTTGTTTAGGAAGGTTTTAGCTCCGATTTGAGTGATTTGAAAAGCATTTTACTAAATTGGGAACCTAAATTTTATAATAGAAATGAAGTTTCTCAAGAAGGAGCTAAAATGAATTAGAAACAAAAATGCCAAAAACGAAGGGTAAAATAAAATTTTTGAAAAGTTCTTTTTCTTCCTTTATATATATAGATGGCTCCTCACTCTCACCCTCATGTAGCCTCATATGTTCTACCCTAAACTAGAGAAGAAGCCCTAGGATGAGGCGTACAAAAAGAAGAAGAAGAGGAGGAGAAATTTAAGCTAAAAGGTATGGAATTTTGGTAGTTTTTCATACTTTCTTCCATCCAAACCTCCTCTCCTTCATTCTCCTTTTATTTCCTTTGATTAAAATGAAGTTTACAAATCTGTTTTAAGGGAGAAACTTAGAGGAAATTTCGGATTTGAAGAGAGGAGCTTAGAGAAAGCAAGATTCAAGTGAGAAAAAGCAAGAAAACAAAGTAATTTCTCTTCCCATGGTTGCTACCTTTGGTTCTCCTCCTTCTCCATTTCGCCTAACCTAAGAAACCCTTAGAGGATTTGATTTTTAAGCAGAACTAAAGGTGAATCTAAGAAAAAAGGGTGTGGAGATTAAGAATATGCAAAGGGAATTAACAAAAAGTCATTTGATTTCAAGATACAATTTCTAAGGTGTCAAATACACCTTATAAAATCTAATTTTATACAATGATTCCTAGGCCTAAATAAGAGTTTAATTGAACTCCTAAGATCCCTAAGAGGCTCCCCATATGTATCTTTCCTTGAGAAAACAAACAAAACTCTATGGAAGCCAAAAGTGCTCTTAGTCTCAGCCTAGATGAGTTTGCATAGCTAAGGAGAGTTTTAAATTTTTCTAAACTCATTCTTGAGTCATATATGATGAATGAAAATGAGGGGAGGCCTTGAAAAAATTTTAAAACCTATAGAAAGTGAGTTAGTGCTTTATGTTCCATATTATGACCTAAAGAAGTAACATATAGCTAGGCTCTTGGTTTTAATTGTGTGATGACTCCAAGAGACTTAAAAATAGTCAAGAATCATATTTAAAAGGAAATAATGGAGCCTAGAATTTATTTGAGGGGTGCTGCTTGATTAGGTGCCATTTTAGAACCATAATGAGGTTTATAGGTTAAGGTAGTGTCTAAGCAAATTATATAGCCTTAAAATTGAGTTCATGAACCTAATTAGCTTCCTTGAGTTGTGTCTAGGTCAAAAGAAATCATCATCACATTTGTGTGTGTGTGTGTGGCCGAAGCAAGGAAGGAAAATTCAAGAGAAAAAGTGTATAATTGTATCCAAGATAGCTCACTTCTCCTTCTCTCATGCATGATTGTTTACTTTATTTGTCTTTGAATATGTGTATGTGTATTTTTAAGCCATGAAAAGTGTTCTAGCATGACTTTGATTCCATGGTGCCATTATGTTACAATATGCTCTTATATGATGTGTGCTTGGATTTTCTTGAGTGTAATGAGGCCAGGAACCCTTAGCTATGGTGATGATGAGCTAAGAATTCTTAAGATTAATTAAGACAAAGTAAAGAGTCTCCTAAAAGTGAGATTGACTCTCAAGAATTAAGTCTAAGAACCTTTTAAAGAATGAGTAAAGCAAGTCCAACATCCACAAGTAATTGGATGAGGCCAATCCACTTGCTTGGCAAGCCTTTGTATGCTATGTATGACTTTTACAAATATCAAGAATATTTTTTGAATGATTGCACATGTCCACATGCCATGATGCATTTGTAAAACTTGTTTGCATCTATTATGTATAATTGAATGGGAGATAAGCTATTAGGATTCTTTGAATCTTATCCCCTCCTCTCCAATATTCTAACATGCTAGGTGGACCAAGAGAGTAAGGGAATAGAAGCCAACCATATGAGAAATGAGAGCTTGACACTAAAGTGCATGGATTTGGCTACTTTAAGGCTTTATGAATGATAATTAGTGTAAACTATTATTGCATAAGACCCATGACCTCTTGAACATGTATAATTATGTTAATATGTGATGTAGAAATGAGAGATTATATTGTATGACCATTAGAATGTATATTGAGCATGAGATGGCAAACTTTGCTTCTTGAAAGTGTGATGCATTAGTGTACAAATGGAAGTGGAATAGCCAAAATGAGATGCATGAGGTTTGGGACTCCTTGGGCAGTACACACAAGTCATATTCATACCTTTAGACTTGCTCAAGAGGTGCCAAACCCCAAGAAAAGCCATTTGGACATTTTGGTATCCCATATGGAGCCAAAATTCACTAATTTAGAACCCTATGTCACTTTTTATCCAAATGAATTCTTCTTGATCTGAGATTTGGTATAAAATTAGAGCTCATTGAGATCTTTTTGACAAGTTAAAGAATAGAATTTTTTAAGGTCTACAGAATATTTGGTGAATTTTTAAAGTTGGCAAATTTTCTGATTTTGGTCAGGTTACTGTTCACTCAAGTCCAAAAATGGAATCTGTCACACAGGGCATAAATGATGTCCAATTGCCACAAAATTTTATATAGAAAAACTTGACATTCCTAGTGACTTGCATCAACTAGAATCACCTGATTTGGATATCTAAAGAGGGAGATATAAATTTTCAAAGAACCTGTCCAGTATCAGGAACTTCAGCCGACCTCAGTTATTGTTTGATTAGATTTCAAGATCTGGGTGTGCCTGAACTGGTCCAGAGTTATTTTTTCCCTCTATCTAACATTCATAGATTTCTATATTAGTATCATTTGTATGGATTGCATTTTTTGGAATTAATTGGATATTTTTAAAGTTTGTTACAGAATTCTGTGACAGCATCAGTGGATAACCTAACCTCTAGAACTTTTTAAATGTCAAACGTCCTCTGTGTCAGATGTTATAGTTTGAAAATATTTTTTGTATAAATTAGACATGTGTAGCTTTCAAAAATGGTTAATAATGCTTGATTTTAATTTTTCTAAAATTTGTTATGAATTTCCAAAGTTGTAATAGAAATGAGAGCAAATATGGCCCAAAATATATATGTGTATTTTAAGCTTCCCTTTAAGTTCCACGAGATGTAGGCCACTTTTGATGATTCAAATGAGTTGTATTCATATAATTAAATATGGGAATGTATTGTATGAGCTCACATGATCCACGTGACACCGAATGAAATTTTTATATGCGACGCAACGTGAAAATAATCAATATTTTATTGTCTTTTTCATTGAAAACTCATATGATTTTTAGAATTGAGTTACTTAAAGGCATGAGATGAGTTAGAAATTATGGTGTTACACTCATTCCATGGCTTCCAAATTTTTTTCAATGGTTTCTCCCATCTTCTAACATCATATAAAGTCTCAAACCAAGGTTAGAACAATTTAAAATACTCCCTAGCTTATAGAATTAGCCTAGGCCTAAGCAAGCACCATAATAGGGGTTTACAAGCTTCTTGATTTTTCCTTGATTGGAGAGTCACTTGGAAGGGTTTTTAAAGGTCTTAAGAGCTCAAAGAAATATTCAAATAGTTAAGGAATTATTCATACAAAATTAGATTTTACAAAATCCTAGAAAACACCACACTTTCCTAACTTGATTTCTATTAATTTTTCTTAGAATTTCTTGCTATATTCCTCTTCCTTATAGTTTAAAACCTTAGTTTCTCTCTTGTTTTTGGATAGAAAATCCTCCCCCTATATGGTTCTGTTTTAAGCTGAAATATACACCGAGAAGAAGCAAGAGAAGGAAGCAACCAAGGTGAGAATTTACCTTACATTCAAGTGTGTTTTCCAAGCTCTTTCTTCTTGGTTTGTTCCACCACAAGGAATTAAAAATCCCTTCTTAATTTCTAGACCAAAATAGAACCATTCATCTCAAATAAATCATGGGAAGAGAGGAGAAAAGGAGAGGAACAAGATTAGAGGAAGATGGAGCATGAAATTCCTTATATTTCCTTACCTTCCTTGCTTTTTTCTTCCTCTCTTGGTGAGCCTCAAGGAGATGCTATTTTTTTGTAATTTGGGTGAAAGAAGTCGTGCTTAAAAAGGTGGGAGAAAAAGGGAGAAGTGTGTTGGAGCTTATAGAAATACACTTTTTCAAAAATTTCAATTTTGTCCTTCTGTAATGGTAATTTTGTTTCGGCTTCATTTTAACTCCTTTTTGAGAATTGTCTTTTTCATTATAAAATTTAGGTTCCCAAGTTAATAAAATGCCTTTGGAATTACTCAAATTGGAGCTAAAACCTTACTGAATGATCTGTCAAAGTTCGGGTTTATCGACATTAGAAAATGTACACCGGAGAGGCTTTACCAGTCCTGGGACTTCCTATAATTTTTAGGGCCTCTGAGAACCTTGAGGAACTTAATTTTTCCATTTAAAAATTCCTCCTATTTTTTTTCAAAGGTTGCACTTATTTACAAAAATGTCATTTCATTTCGTCAATTTTCATCACAAATTATTTCACCATTCTACCTCTATTTTTCTTTCTGTTTGAGCTTGGAATTATCATTTTAGGAGCCTAGGACTCTATCCAAAGTTTTTGGGACATTATCTAGCTCATTTAAGAGGATTTGCTTTTATACGGCTTATTTTGTTGTTTTATAGAAATCATGTTCGTTACAATCACTATCTACCACGCAGTCTTCTTAGCACACTGTTAAACTGCCACCTTTACTTTTAATGCCTAAATGTCATGCTAGAGGAGATCTTATCAAGGCTACAGCGTTTCAATACTGAGACCCAAGAGAACCTCCCCCAGATTTGCCTAGACCTCACCTTTTAGGATGAGTAATTCACCTTACTCTAAGTCTAGATTGCTAATCTTTGCCTTTCATAGCACTCATCACTTTCACCAAATAGTTAATCCCCTACCCCATCCTTATATGTTCCCTATAGCATAGCCTGTGTACTTCTTGCTTTTATTTTGTTATCTTGACTATCGTACTTTCTTATGTCCTCCTTTTTATTTTATTGTTATATTTATGCTAACTTGTTAATTGATTCTGAGTTTAGTTCCTTTTTTTGTCCATTCCTCACATACTTAGCCCTTATGTCTTCAATGGAAATGTAATGCTATCAAAGGAGTATTTTACCCCTATCCCTTTTTATGCAAATATTCCCTTTTATATATTTTTTTTTCCTTTTTTGTTGCATTGAGGACACTACATCACTTAAGTCTAAGGGAGTGTTACAAGAATATGTGCACGTAAGTTGTAATGTCTCAGACTTATTCATCATGGTGAGGGCTTGTTCATGGCCATAGCGAGATTATGTAGATAAGTTTTTTTTTATAAATAATTTCAAAAACTTAAATCATAAAGCTTTCTTAAGAGATTCTAAGACTTAGATTAGATTTTTCCCTAGGTTTTCTATGCTAAGGTTTTGTATTAGAGTCTAGAAAGTTAAGTGAAGATTTAAGGAGGAATTTAATTGGAAGATTAAAGATCCACAAGGTTTTTAATCTTTTCTCAAGTTTTCTTTGCAAGAATTATTCTCATCTCTTGATCTTATATTTCTTACTCAATTTCTTCTTTGATCTACATTGATTTTGTTTGTATTTTCAACTTTATTTGCTTAATTTTCTTTATTATTAGTGATAAATTGTTGTTGTAGCAATTGTAGTTATGATTTCTTTGAGTATTATGTTGTTTATAGTGTAATTACAAGAATTTAATGCTTTTTATCTATTCTTTCAAGTATTTGATCTAATTGTGAATGCTTTAAACATCTTGAGAATAAAGTCAATGAGCTAAGTAATTGCATTAGATGCTGAAAAATTGATTAGGTAGAATTAAAGAGTGTAAACATTGTGAAATAAGAGTCTATACACCTCTAATTTGTCATATGATGTGTAATTATCAATTATTGAGCATTTGGAATGTTTGATAAATTGTAGCTATGACAAATTAGCAAAGGATTATTAGGTGAAATTATAATTTTCTAATTATGTTATGTAACTTAATAATTTTAATCCACTTAGTTCTTACTAAGTCTTAAACCAATCAGACAAATGTCTTAGGATATACTAGAAGTGTGTAGTTAATAAAATGGTAAGGTTAAAGAGTTAGCCAACCATAACCAATATAATAACAAGAATGAACAGTACATTAATGGAATACAATTGTCACCTGAATCCTATTTGTGACTAGGATTAGGCTAGGAGTGATTGAGTCTTTGCGTGGTAGCTGAGGTTACATGTAGTTTTAGGTAGCTTTCTCATATCCTTTTGATTATTGGTGACTAGTTGTCTGGGCCACTAATGTTCATAATAGATAGCTTAGATTAACTTTAATTCATTAACTAGGCAATTGTGATAACTTACATTATTTAGTCACTTCCATATCATTTATTGTCAAATGCAATGAAAACAACAACAACGAGACTTTTAGCAACGGTTTTTAGCCATGTGATATCTCACATGAACCTATGAGGGCCAAAAATAACATTTCTTTCCATTTTAAGTCATGACTTTCATATACATATTTGTTTTGACCCATATGATCATAATACAAGTCCTATTTGCATAAAGGAGCCATATAGCCTAATTTGATCATTTTGACATAATAAGGTCCTAACTTCAAAAATTGATAACTTTGGCTACATGACTTTGATTTACACAAATTAGATGTCTATAAAAAGCTTATGATCTGAACTTGCTCCTGTAAAAACTTCAAGTTAAAGTAAATCCATTTAGCCCTTCAAAAGCCTAAAAAATTGAACCTGCACTAGTATGAATAGTAACTGCTATTTGATAGTTTCTTGGGCTAACTTTGAAAATTCACCAAATATTTTATAAAGATCAGAAAAATGAAAACTTTAGCTTTTTGAAAAGTTCTATATGTCCTTTAATTGCCTATCAAATTTCAACCCCAAAATAGGCTATTGGGCTATCAAGCATAATGTCACATTTTATCACTCATTTGGACTAAATTTTGATTTTAAAATGGTCTAATTAAACTCTAAAGTATAATCTTTTTCTTTGAGCAAAAATCAATTCATTCATGACTCATTTCTATAGGGTGCAATACATAAAATATGACTAGCCTCTAAAAATTACTATCTCATATCCAAGCAAGCACATGGAACTAATGAATTCTCATATATCGAAACATGTCCATTTTCATATTTCTACATCAAATTCATAGTCTAAAACTTGTACATGAAGGGATATTACATATCATCATTTTATACATCATGATTTGCTACTAGTTTGTCTTATAATATACATCAAAATAATATATACATTAAAAATATTTTACTACACATTCTAAAGCTCTAACTCTTCTCTAGTTCCTTTTTCTTGCTAGTGATACTTGTCACAGTTAATGGGAGATAAAAGGGGTGAGATTCTTAGAAGAATCTTAGTAGCTACCCTCATTCCAAATCAATGCACACAATGGATAATCAAGAGGAAATTCAAGCATGTAGGTCATATGCACAAAAGCAACTCAAACATGAAATTGACATGAAACTCTTGTACTCAGCTAGCCATGGCATGTAAGCATACCAGTTGGGCTCATCTCTGGGATACAAAGCTTAATTTCCTTCCATCTCATACTATGAGCCAAAGCTTAACTCACATTTACATAAATTTCATGCTAAGATGCTAATTTAAAACATAACTAATACAATCATCAAATAATAAATACATATAAGTATCTCAACTCAAATGCATCCAAATACATACAAGAAAGGAAGAGTAAGTTACCTTGTGAAGTTAGGAGCTTTGATCCATCACTAACCCACTTGTTCTCTGTAACGAACGTGATTTCTGTAAAATAATGAAATGAGCCATATAAAAGCAAGTCTTCTAAAATGAGCTAGAAATGTCCCAAAAAATTTAGATAGAGTCCTAGACTGCTAAAAATGATAATTCTAGGCTTTAACAGAAAGAAAAATGGAGCTAGGATGATGAAATAATTTGTGACAAAAACTAACAAAATATAATGATATTTTTGTAAATAAATGAAACTTTTAGAAAAACACATAGGAGGACTTTTTAAATGGGAAATTTGAGTTACTCAGGGTTCTTAGAGGCCCCAAAAACCATGGGAAGCCCTGGGATTGGTGAAGTCCCTCTGGTGTATGGCTTCCAATGACGGTGAACCCAAACTTTGACGAATTTGTTCAAAAAGGTTTTAGTTCCAATTTGAGTGATTCAAAAGGCATTTTATTAAATTAGAAACCTAAATTTTATAATAGAAAAGATGGTTCTAAAAAAGGAGTTAAAATAAAGCCAAAATAAAATTGCCATTACGGAAGGATTAAATTAAATTTTTTGAAAAAGTGTGTTTCTAAAAGCTCTCACACACTTCTCCCTTATTCTCCTACCTTTTTAAGCATGACTTCCTCTGCCCAAATTACAGAAAAATAGCAGCTCTCTTAGGCACACAAGAAGAGAAAGAAGAAGGAGGGAGAAAAGCCAAGAAAAGGTGAGAAATCTATGGAATTTCATGCTCTTTCTTCCTCTAACCTTGCTCCTCTCCTTCTATGCTTTCTTTCTATGGTTTTCTTGAAATGTTTGGTTCTATTTTTGGTCCAAAACTTAGAGGTGCAGTCCAAAAATTTTGAGGAGCTTGAACCTAAGGTAAACTCTTATTTATCTTGCTTTCTCCTCTTGCTTCTCTTGAGGGTGGTTTTGGCCTTATACAGAACCAGTAGAGGGGAGGGAGTTATGTCCAAAAACAAGAGAGAAACAAGGGAATCAAGCCATGGGGAGATGGAATATGGCAAGAAATTCTAAGAAAAACCCTTGGAAAAAAAGATAGAAAAGTGTAAGGTTTTTTAGAATTTTGTAAAATCTAATTTTGTGTGAGTGTTTCCTTGGCTATTTGAATATTTTCTTGAGCTCTTAAGACCTTTAGAAACCTCCCCAAGTGGCTCTCCCATCAAGAAAAATTTGAAACTCTAAGAACCCCTTTTAGTGCTTATGTCTAGGCCAAATGAAGTTCATAGGGCTAGGGAGTGTTTTAATTTGTTCTAATCTTAGTTTGGGACTACATATGATATAAGAAGATGGGAGAAACTATTGAAAAAACTTTAGGAGCCATAGAATGAGAGATGGAGCAATGGTGTTCATAATGGTGCCTTATAAAGCAACTTAGATTTCCAATTGTGCAAGTGAATGTGTGAGGGCTCCAAGGACCTTAAATAAGTCCAAGAAGTCTAGAAATAACAAGAGAATGGAGCCTAGAACTTGAAATGTAAGAGTTGCTTCAATAGGCCAATTATGGAATATGTCACTTATGAAACCAAGTGTGCATTCAAGCTTTAGTTTAGTGTCTTGGCTTGTTTCAAGTATATAATTATGTATTATTTGTAATGTTTAGGCCAAGAGAACATCCCACCACCTAAGTGTCCTTGAGAAGCCGAGAAAGGGAGGGAATAAAGCAAAGAAAGCTTGCATCAATTGAAAGATAGCTCTCCACCTCATTCCCTTTGCATTCTTGTGTGTATGTATGTCATTGGGTGCTTGTGCATGCTTGTATGACTTGAGAATATGCCACTTGATATCTTGAGATTTCATTGGTATCAATGTGTGTTCTTGAATGGCTTTGCATGTGGAAATGACTCACAAGGGTAAGGTGATGCCAAAAGTCCCTTAATATAAGTGAGGAGATGCCAAACGTCTTAAGGTATGGGTGAGATTAGGCCAAAAGTCCCTTGGATGGGTGAGGCTAAGTCAAAAGTCCCTAAGCTAAGAGTGCAACAAATCCAAAAGTCCTAGAAATAGGGTAAGGCAAAACCAAAAATCCCTAGAGCTCTTCCTTGAATTTAATATAAGATCGTGGCATGAAAACATGGTTTTATGTGTTATATGCTTGAGGCACCTTGCATATTTGTGTTCTTAATGTATGTATGCCTTGAATGTATGTGTGAATGGGTGTGTGAACTATTGAGATTCTTGGAATCTCACTCCCCTTTCCCTTTCACTCTTGAATTGTCTAGGCGGTGCTCAAAGACAAGGAAATGCAAGCCAAGAACAATAAAAAGCCTTACTTTGCCTATTATATAGTCTAAATTGTAGTTGAATGTCAAAGTGGATTTGTACATATTATTTTTGTGTTGTAAGACCATGAACAAATGTAATATGATGTATGACTCTTGTATAGCCTATGTGTGACACTAAATCAATATAAATTTCGAATTTGGCTCTTTGATGACTTGATACAACTATGCATTCTTGGATGTGGAATGACCAAAATGAGATGCATGGGATTTGAGACCACTTAGGTAGTTTATAAAAGTCATATTCATGCTTTTAAACTTACCCAAGAGGTGCCTAACATTAAAGGAGGCTATTTGGACACATTTGGTATCTCATATAGAGCAAAATTGACCATTTTGGTGAGCTATATCACTTTTTATCCAAATGATCTCTTCTTAGTTTAAAATTTGGTATGCATCTAGAGTTTGTTGAGAGCTTTTTAGAAAGTTAAAGTGCATAATTTTTAGAGGTCTATGAAATATTTGGTGAATTTTCAAAGTTAAAATTTTTTATGGTTTTGGTTCAGTGCATTGTTCATTCTGGTCCAAAATGAAATTTTGTCACTCATAGGGCAAATGATGTCCAATTGCCACAAACATTTATAGAAAGAAACTAAACCTTTCTAGTGACTTGTGCCAATTAGAAGCACCTCATTTGCATGTCTAGAGAGGGAGATATTAATTTTTGAAGTTACTGTCTGGTACTAGGCAACTAGTCAGACCTATGTTATTGTTTGATTAGTTTTTAGGGTCTGAATACTCTTGGCTTAGTCTGAAACTATTTTTTCCTTCTAGCTAATATCCATAGCTTTCCATATTGGTATCTTTTGAATGGATTGAATTTTTTTTGTAATTAATTGGACATTTTTGAAGTTTATGATGGTAAACTATATCAGTACTAGGGATAGCCAGACATTTATGGGTATTTTGTTGTCAAACATGGTCCAAATGCTATATTCATGTCCTAAAATTATTTGTACTATGAAGTTAACATTCAGAACTTTCCAGAATACTATGGTTTGTGTGATTTTAATTTTTCTACATTTAGTTATTAATTTTTAAAGTTACCCCTGAAAGTTGCGACTTGTTGTCCGAGAAGGATTGGTGAAAATTCAGGGTTTAAGGTTGAAAACCGTGGATTATGTGATGTTTTAAGTTATGTATGATTCATATAAATGGTAAATGACCATATAATATTATTGGATAATCTATAGGGCCCACATAACATGAGACGAAAAAATTGTCCCTGGCGTACCACAAGAAAAGTGTATTATTTTCATACTTTTCCTTGCTTTTGCCCCGTGAATGTGCACAAATTGCCCTGAATAAGAGAGTATGATAACATGAATAATATGGTATTACATTCTCTTATTTCCCCTTGGTCCTTCTCAGGTTGGCACACATAAAAAGGTATGATTGTAGTAACTTGGACTAAATACATTAATTTAAGATAACTCATTAGAATTTATTCTAACTCATTTCATTACTACCTAGCCTTATTAGAACTTAAAATATAGAACTTAAGTTACTTTAGACACATTAAAAGGTAACTTTCATAATTCAACTTCTAAACCTTAAGATCTTACTTTGCATAAGCCATATGACTCCTATGGAACTCACTAGAGCCATCAAATGCAAGCTTAAACATGTCTAGCATAAAGTTGCTTCATTTAGGCCTGTTTAAACCCTAAACTTTCACTTATAAAAATAGGGCTTCTAAATTCATTATAATAGTTTTATTAGTGTTAATAGTTTATATCTAGACCATCTAAAGCCTTAGAACCTATGAAATCACTCCTTAGGTGCTTCCTTTCCTCCTTGGGCAAGACATACACACATTTACCATACATAGAGCTCTTGCCACTTTCTTGGGGAACTTGAAGGATATAGGATATCTATGACTCTTATCTAGTTTAAGTATGACTTTATAAGATTTAAAACATCTTTTTAGGGTTTTACATCTTCCATAGTCCATTTAGAAGCCTAGGTGGCCCTAACTTAATCTTTATGGCTTCCTTTGTGATTTTTTTTGCATAATCTTACTCTCCTTCCTTTTAAACCCTTGTTTTTATCAAGTTTCATTAAATCCAAACTCTCTCTTCTGCCTCTCTCTTTCTAGGCTAAATGACGGTTGTGTCGAGCAAGCTCAGATAAACTAGGTTGCAAAATATTTATAATGTAGGATGTAACCTAAATCGTCTCCCTTGAAAATTAATTTCAATATTTAAAAGAAGTCCTTTAAGTGTGAGATGAACCTAAAAGCTACCTAATTAAAGGAGATTTTGATTAAATCTAACTAGCTAGAATTTAAATTAAATTAAAGTTCCTAACTACTATCTAAATGTATGAATTAAGAAGCAACTAATAGACTTGTGACTAGCTTCAATTTTATCCCTTGATATCCACTATCATTATCTTAATTTAATTATCATTGCTTCTAGTCTAAGAGTCCCTATTTGTGTTAATAGCAAGTTATCTTGAGTAACCATGCAAGATTCAAGACATTAACAATTTGATGCTGAATTGAAACCTCAACTCTACATTGAATCATTAATTCTTATCTTTATAATCAATGAACACTTAATTTGAGTGATTAATCAATCAATTAATCTATAAAATTCCACCTTAGGATGTTCAATTAACCAATTAAATTCAAAAGAATTCTTAATTCAAACATTAAGTACATAATTCTCTAACATGTATTTCATCAAACATTTTAATTGCGTACATAGAGAATTAGAGGAAAAAGAAAAATGTAGCACTTAAATCAATCCATTAATCATCAATTACTCTCCTAATTGACATCTAACAACTATCAATTACAAGCCACACCAATCCTAATCAATTACAAGCTCAACCAAACAAGTTCAAGAACAAAAATTAATGTATAAAGAGAGAAAAAATGAAATAGGAATCTTAGCCTAATCCCTAGACAATCTTCTTAGATTTAAGCTTCAATCCAAGGTCTTTCTCCTAGCTAGCCACCAAGTCAATTAAGCCCTCATAGAGTGAAGAATAATGGAGAAAGATGGAGGAATGAATCACAGCTTTGTGGAAAGTAAATGGAGGAATAGATGTGAATAAGATGAATCGATGGATGAATGGGTCGTGCTCTCTCCATGCTGCCTCCAGTCAATACCACGTGCTCAGCCCATGCTTCCCTTGCATTTATGTATGATCCATGAGAATGAAGCCAATATGTAAGTAGATCAGAGTAAGCTATTCTGCATGTTATCACCAACCATGGCTCTTCCCTCATTTCTCTCACGTGCTTATTCCTTTTTCCCTTTAAACCCAAGCCTACCTCACATGAAAATCTCCCACGCCAGCTCCTTCTTCTTTCCTTAAGTCCTAGAGCTTACAAAACCTTAGAGCACTCCTCTTTCCCATCTTCATTTCCCTTTTCTCCTGGATGTTTTCCTTTCATTAACTATTGCCTGAGCTTCTTTCTAATGTCTTTACGTGATTTCCATGTAATTGTTCCACATAATTCTCTTCCCTTGCCACGTGAAACCGTCTACCTGAGTCTGCTCTTGCTTCCCTTCAAGTGTTTCGTCTTCCCACAAGCTTGAAACTCTTCATGCTTCTTTCCACGTGTTTCATTAGTGAAACAGAACCGAGCCTCTCATTCGTGCATGTGAGAAAGGAAGTGGCAACATGTTGGTTGTGTTCCTCTATGTCCTATGTGTTTATATGAGTTAAACGAGAGCCATGTGTGAACCATATCTTGGATGTGGGTTTGTGAATGGAATTGTGAAGGAAAGTCAATCCACATGTAAAAATGAATGAAAGCAGACCTGGACGTGTGTCTTGACCCAAGGCCCTCCTTGCATGTGTGTATATGTTTGCTACGTGAAAGGGTCGTGAAGTGCAAGTAAGTGAGACATGGTTGACTATCTATATGGGTTTTGGTGGTAGCCCTTGAGTTTGTTAATGAGAATGAGACCATGTAAGTGTGTTGAATCTATATGTAAATGGTTTGTTGGCACAAAATGCTACGTGGATGAGTGGAGAAAAGGCTCATATGTGTGCTGAGTTGGAGGGACATGCAAAGGAGGGTGTTGATCATTGAAATGGTCCTATGTGTATATGTGTAGGAAGTCGTAGATGTGTGTTTGTGATTAGAGCTTCCTAGACATGTGAATGAGTATGTGTGAACCTCCCTTCATATGTTTTCCAGGTGCTTGAATGTGTATGAATTAGTGAAAGATGCCTTGGATGAATGTATGTATTAGTGGAATGCCATGCCTCATCCTCCATTTTTTAATTTTTATTTCTTAAAAATGAATTAAGAAAATTTGCATAAGAAAATAAAATAAAACAAAATATTAAGTAGGAAGAATTCACGAAAAAAATATTTAAAAGAAATTTATGCATTAAAATTCAACAATTTTGTAAATAAATTCTTAAAGTACAAACAATGGCCAATAAAACCAAATATTATCTAATTAAATTCCTCAAGCCATAATTCATTATTAAAATGTCCAAGTAAGGAGGATTAATATATATAAACATGGTATTTATCAAATTCTCCCACACTTAAACTTTTTTACTCATAGGCAAAACTTAAGATCCAAAGAAAAGCTAATGAAATGACAAGTGGATAATGAAAATGAAAAAAAAAGTGTAAAAATCAGAAGTTAAAGACTAATTACAACTCTTCAACACTTCAACAATCAAAGTTAACTTCACTTGCATCAAGAAAGCAAGTTTCATGGCAGTTTCATTTAAAAAGAATGAATTAAAGAGCCTAACTTCTCATATAGGATAAGTGTTTGCTCTCAACTCTCAAGTGGTTAAGGCAATGTGTATCACTCAAGTTCCACCTATCAAAACCTAACTATCATAGGCTTGTCTATTTTCTAAGCCTCCACCACCTATGCCAAAAGTAATGTATAAATCAAAAGGAGTTTAATTAAGGTTGTAGTGGGCTAGGGAATAAAATGAATAGGTATACAAAAAGAAGGAAAAGCAAACCAATGGATACCTTAGAACCTTGAAAGCAATAAAAGGGAAACCTATGATAAGGAAGAATGTGCATTCCAAGGCCTTCTTTCTAACTAGTATAAGAAAAATTCAAACAAAACTTCAAAACATTTTTTTTTTCTTTGATTTTTCTCTTTACTCATTTTTTTCTTGTAATTTTCATTTTTTTTCACTATTTTCCTCTTGCTTCTTTCTCCCTTTTTTTTTTTTAAAAAAAAACTTTAAACACATTTTCCTAAACTTTTAATGGCAATGGCCTAAATGATACAAAGCACACATTTACCTATCCTAATTAGATGTAATGCTTGTTGAAATCCTTAAGGCATCTTCAAACAAGGTGGGAAAAATATTTTTTTCACTTTTTAGGGCTATGGGCTCAATCAAGAAAATAAAACAAGGTCTAAAATGGCTAAACAATGGATAAAATGCATGTAAAGGTTGGCTTTTTGGCTAACTAGTTCTAAAAGAAAGGAATGTCTTATCATTTTCATGCATGCAAATGCAAATGTAGTCTCAATAAAGAATCAAAATAAGTTTTAGAGTGAAAGCAATGATAGGTGAATACACACCAAAAATGGACAAATAAGGCTCAAATCCTCACTAGCTAATGCCTATCAAAATAATTCATTGAAATCAAACTCATTGCCATTTCACTTGAATCAAGATACAAGATCTATCACTTATCATATCAAAAAGTATTTAAGCTATAATCATCTTAACTTGTAACTTTCACAAAAATTAAAAAAAATATATCACACTATTTTTCAATTTTTCTTTTCAAAACATAGAAAAAATGAAATGAAATGGTTCCCTCCCACCCCCCAACACTTAAATATTGCATTGTCCTTAATGCCAGCACAAAATCTAATTAATAAAAAGATAGCACAATATAAAAAGTGGAAAGGAAAATGTACAACTGGATGAAATGGCATGAAGATCTCAAGGTTAGCTCAAATTTTCATGTAGCTTGTTAGCAACCATTTATTACCTATGAAATAGAACAAAACATAAGAGTAATATAGAAAAGAAAAGATAACAAACACACTAAACTAAAAAGGACTCTATAAAAGACCAACTAATTAGATGTATAAGAAACCAAAATTAAAACTACTTCATTTCTCTCTAGTTTGACAACTTTAAGTCTAACCACTTTGAAGCATTTTGACTAATTATTCAAGAATGTTACATGGACTTCCCTAACCATCAGTAGTTTTAGAAAGTCAAATTCAGCATCTCTAAAAGTAGTAAAAGAAGAAGAATCAAATTTAAAACGCTTAAAGTTAATGAAAGAGAATCTAAAATCAAGTTTATTAGCATCAAACACTAGAATCTCTAGATACCTATCAAAGCTAATAAAATCAATTGGACTCTCATCAGTAAAAGTCACTACATCAATGGAAAAATTCAATTGCAACTTCTTATAGTCTTTCAAGTGAAAATCCTTCAAGGTGTCTGGCAATTGTTTCATCTCAATTGGGGGAGTATGTTGCTTATTAGGAAGTAGTTTACTAACTTCATGAACCTGTTCAAAAGTCTTAACAAGAGAAACAATATCCTTCCTTACCAAAGAGACATCAGTAGATTCACAAGACTCTATACAACGATTAACAACAAAATCAAGTCTCTTACTAGTGTCAACAATAGCACCAGTATCAATATGATTCTCAATATCAACACTAGTATGATAAGAAGAATCAATATCATCAATAGTTTCAGTGCAGACATAGGACTCTTTGGATTTAACAAAACCATGATGATTAGAATATGTGAAGAACTCACTAGTCTCAATGAAAGCATTAATCTAGGAGCATCTATCACATATAGTGGATTTAACCCATACACAATCAAAAGAATCATTCAAGTCAGCTATGTCATATAATCCAGACAACATACTATCCCTAAACTCAGAAGATGCATCATCAATAGGCTTATTAACCAAACCTACACTAAGAATAGAATGATTATCATATCCTAGGTCACCCCCACACTGATCTACTATCCTAGACTCAATAGGATTATCATCAACTGGTTCAGAAATGAAAGTATCACTATGGGCATAGTTAGGTAGAAAAACCAAGTGCATTAGTACACAAGGACTCATTAACATATACAAATGTATCATTTTTTCTCAATGTATTATCACAATCAATAATGTCAAGGAATTCAACAATAAATACTTCATCTACATCATCATCATGTAATTTAGAATCAACATCATCATGTGCATTAGTATTCATTATGCTATAATCTAAGCTAGAATCAGTCCCAATAAAATGCAATGTATTAGAAGATGGAAGCATATTGCTTAATGAATAAGGCTCTTCTTTTTCTAAACATTCTCTTCTAATTTACTCTTCTTTCAATTCAATAGCACTTGAGGTAGGTTGACTCATTTAAACTCCTAAATCTTTCATGAGGTTATCAATCATTTGTTGGTTTTAAAAATGTAATTGTTCATTCTCTTGTTAGAGTTGAAAATTAAAAGCGTCTAATTGCTTCATCCTCTCCTCCTAACTTGGTTCCCACTAGGGCTTTTGTTGCATATATCCCTCATGATAGTTGTAGGCATAATACTTTGGCTCTTGCACATGGAAATTGTGGTATGGCTTAATGTAACTAGGATGAACCTCATAGGGATAGTGGTAAGGTTGGTAGCATGGCTGTTGAACTTGTTGTACTTGTCTTTTTTGCTCAAGTATACCATGAAGCATTGATATAGCTTCATCCATCTTCTAAAAAATACTATCATTTGCACAAGAATCATAGACATCTTGATTAGACATATAATAACCATCCATTTTAAGTAAAGAATATGAGAAGACTAATCAAACTTAGCACAAAAAGAAATCACTAATAAACTACAACTAATATTAACTATAAATCAAGAAAATTAAAATCAAATGAAGCTAAAAACTAGCTAACACTAAAAAATAGAAGACAATCACACAAAATGAAGTCATAAAAAAAAATAAAGAAATTAAATTCAAAAAATTAGAAAAATCCTAAAAAATTCGAGAAAATACTAAAAAAATTTAAAAAAAATGCCTTAAATGTTGGAATGTGGCTTTAAAATAGTGCACCTAATAGCTTTGCTATTTTTTTTACTCAAAACACCCAAAAATCTTGAAAAATAAATTTTGAGAATTTTTTGGGCACGTTAAACAAAAATTTTAGCAAGTAGAGAATTGTTACGTAACATCAAAAAGACCAAAAGCCAAGGTTAAAATAGAACAAAAACCACACAAAAACATAGCTAAAATAGAGCAAAAACACTAAAAAACCTCTTTTAAACAATTAAGAATCCAAACTCCCCAATAACGATGCCAAATTTGACCGTTGTGTAGAGCAACCTCGAATAAACTAAGTTGAAAAAGATTTGTAATATAGGGTGCAACCTAAATTGTCTCCCTTGAAAATAGATTTCAATATTTAAAAAAAGTCCTCTAAGTGTGAGATGAACCTAAAAGCTACCTAATTACATAAGGTTTTGATTAAATCTAACTAGTCAAAATTTAAATTGAATTAAGTTCCTAACTATTACCTAAATGCATGAATTAAGAAGCAATTATTGGACTTGTGACTAGCTTCAGATTTATCTCTTGATATCCACTATCATCATCTTAATTCAATTATTATTGGTTCTGGTTTAAAAGTCCCTATTTGTGTTCATAACAAGTTATATGGAGTAATCACACAGGATTCAAGACATTAACAATTTGATGTTGAATTGAAACCTCAATTCTACATTGAATCATTAATTCTTGTCTTTAAGATCGATGAACACTTAATTTGAGTGATTAATCAATCAATTAGACTCTGAAATTCTACCATAGGATGTTCAATTAACTAATTAAACTCAAAGGAATCCTCAATTCAAACATTAAGCACACAATTCTCTAACATGCATTTCATTAAATACCTTGATTGCATACATGAAGAATTGGAGGAAAATGAAAAATTTAGCACTTAAATCAATCTATTAATCATCAATTACTCTCCTAATTGACACCTAACCAGCTATTAATTACAAATCACACTAATCCTAATCAATTACAAGCTCAACCAAACAAGTTCAAGAACAAGAATTGATATAGAAAGAAAGAAAAAATAAAATAGGAATCTTAGCCCAATCCCTTAACAATCTTGTTAGATTCAAGCTTTAATCTAAGGTCTTCCTTCTAGCTAGCCATCAAGTCAATTAAGCCCTTATGGTGTGAAGAATAATGGTGGAAGATGAAGGAATGAGTCACAACTTCATGGAAAGTGAATAGAGAAATGGATGCGAATGAGATGAATCGATGGATGAATGGATCGTGCTCTCTCTGTTCTACCCGAGTCTCTTAATCATTTTAATAATCACATGCTACCTCCAGCCAATACCATGTGCTTAGCCTATGCTTCCCTTGTATTCATGTGTGATCCGTAAGAATGAAGCCAATATGTAAGTAGATCAGAGTGAGCTATTTTGCATGTTATCACCAATCGTGGCTCTTTCCTTATTTCTCTCATGTGCTTCTTCCTTTTTCCCTTTAAACTCGAGCCTACATCACATGAAAATCTTCCACATCAGCTCCTTCTTCTTTCCTCATGTCTTGGAGATTATAAAACCAGAGAGCACTTTTCTTTCCCATCTTCATCTCTTTTTTCTCCTAAATATTTTTCTTTCATTCACTACTGCCCGAGCTTCTTTTTGATATCTCTACGTGATTTCCACGTAATTCTCCTCCCTTGCCACATGAAACCTCCTGCCTAAGTCTGCTTCTACTTCCCTTCACATGTTTCTTCTTCCCACAAGTTCGAAACTCTTCATGCTTCTTTCCATGTGTTTCATTAGTGAAACATAACCGAGCCTCTCATCCATGCATATGAGAAAGGAAGTGGAAATGTGCTGGCCATGTTCCCCTATGTCCTATGTGTTTATATGAGTGAGTCTTATGGATGAAAGCCATGTGTGAACCATGCATATATCCTGGATGTGGGTTTATGAATGGAATCGTGAAGGAAAGTCAATCCATGTGTGAGAATGAATGAAAGCAGACCTAGATGTGTGTCTTAACCTAAGGCTATCTTTGCATGTGTGTATATGTTTGCTATGTGTAAAGGTCGTAGAGTGCAAGTAAGTGAGACGTGGTTGACTATCTATGTTGGTTCTGGTGGTAGCCCTTGAGTGTGTTAATGAGAATGAGACCATGTAAATGTGTTGAATCTACATGTAAATGGTCTATTGACGCAAAATGCTACATAGATGAGTGGAGAAAAGGCTCGTGTGTGTACTAAGTTGGAGGGATGTACAAGGGAGTAAAATGGTGCTATGTGTGTATGTGTAGGAAGTCGTAGATGTGTGTTTGTGATTAGAGTTTCCTGGACGTGTGAATGAGTGTGTGAAAAGCTCCCTTCATATGTTTCCACGTGCTTGAATGTATATGAATTAGTGAAAGATGCCTTGGATGAATGTATGTATTAGTGGAATGCCATGCCTCATCCTCCATTTTTTTTAATTTTTATTTCCTAAATGAATTAAGAAAATCTGCATAAGAAATAAAATAAAATAAAATATTAAGTAGGAAAAATTCACAAAAAAAATATTTAAAAGAAATTCATGCATTAAAATTCAATAATTTTGCAAACAAATTCCTTAAGTGCAAACAATGACCAATAAAATCAAATATTATCTAATTAAATTCCTAAAGTCATAATTCATTATTAAAATGCCTATGTTAGAAGAAATTAATGTTCAAGGAATAGCAAGTTTCCTAACTTATAACATGTTTGAAAGCCTTTTGAATGATGATTCTTATGCTATATTTGGTTATTCCAAATCTCCTCTTTTCTTCAAGAGGTCAGCCACAAAGATCCTAAAACTACTATCAGAAAGAGCATGAAAAAGAAAAGAAACTTTTTAACTAGCATGTAGTAAAATTGTGCATGTTTACATATTTATTTGGCTTCCTTTTTCCTTCCCTTTCTTCTTCTTTTTTAACACCATATGAGACCTGGTTCAAAGCTAACGTATGTCAGTTATGAGGGAGATATGAAGGTGGCATGATGTAATAAGGGAAAAAGAAGATATTTTAAACAATTTTCAAAATTCCCATTTTATCCTTTCTCTTAATTTCCTTTATTTTAGCTCATTTTTCATCTTTTTCTAAAATTGTCTATTCCATACTAAAATTTGGGCTCTCTACTTTATTAAAAATATATGTTTAGGAATTTCTGAGATTTAAAATAGTCTAGTAAAGTCCAATTTAAAATATTATTATCTAGAAACTTAATTTTACATTGTTAGGGATTTACCATTCTGACCTGATTTGATTAATTTACTAATCTTATTTTGTGATATTATGATGAGGAATATGAGTATCTCATGTTAAATCTCATGATATTCAAATCCCTAATTTTTCTCACTTTTCGGTTGGATTGGCCTTTTTTCCTTTTATTTTACATCTTTTGCTCTTTTAGCTTTTTTTGTTCCTTTTGTTTAAGCCTCTAGTCCTTCATTATCATATTTATTAACTTCACTTTTAATATCTAGGAATTTTTAGAAAATACTAGTTATGACAACAATTATCCTTGCTTTTTAATAGTGCGTCATCCCTACAGGTTCAACCTTGAATACTTAAGACTTTACTACTCAATCAACTAGTATACTAGCTAAAAGTAATCTTGATTTTTTCCCCTTAGATTTCATACAAGCTCACTCATATTCAAGCTATGTAATAATCACTAAGTTTTTGGCACTACTGTCGAGAACAATGTTTATTTTTGTGTAACAATATGCCAAAATTCGATCATCAAGTTTTTGGCACTATTGTTAAGGATTGTTCTTTACTTGTATATTTAGAGTAATGGTGGGCCATGGGAGTTGTTTACTTATAATCTATGGACAAAAGGAGGTTTCTTATTTGACTTTTATTGGATTAGATCCATGTATGATTTATATATATTACGATAGTTTTCATTTTTCTAACTTGTCATTTAGCTTTTTGTTGAAACTCAGGATTTGATTTTTCTTAAACTTATTTTATTAAATGGAAGTAATATTACATTTATATACGATAAAAAGGAAAGTAAACTCCTACTCCAACTAAAACATGTAATTCTAAAAAAGCAAGATAACTTTATCCTAATCAAATAATGATAACTCCATCATAATTAAAATAGAAAACTTAAACTAATCTTATCTTAATAATAACAAAATACTTAAGTTAATTCTAATTGCATAAAAATGTTATCCAAAACTAACTAAAAGCAAGTAAACCTTAATTAAAATAAAATACATAAAATAATTTAATTAAAATTAACAGTAATATCCAATACTCTCCTTCAAGCTAGATATTCCATATTAGAGCTAATCATCTAACATTGCCAATGTTTTTCTTTCTCGATATTTAGAGGTTGTTTGAAAATTTTCTTTATTCTTATCTTTTTTTTTTTTTGGTTTCTAACTCTTTGTCTTCTTTTTCCCTTTACTTTGTAGCAAGGGTCTTGATTTTGGGTGTAACACCATAAATTTTAGCTTATTTCATATCATTCTTAAGTATTCTATCATTATTCATATAGGCTTCCCATAGAAAAAGCAAAGAAAATGGGATTAATTTCGCTTTGTGTCATATCTAAAAATTTCAATCCGTGTCATGTGGACCGTGTGAGCTCATACTATACTTCCTCATATTTAATTATATCATTACAACTCATTTGCATCTCAAAAACATCCCTATAACTCATGGAAACCGAAATGAGATATGGAAAATGAGTGTCCATTCTCGGCCAGAATTGGCCTCATTTCTGAGCAAACTTTGAAAAATTATAACTAAATCTAAAAATCATACAATCTTGGTCATTATAGAAAGCTTAGGATGTCTACTTCATGTAAAAATATTTACAAGTCATAAAATCCCACACACAGAGCGTTTGACATGCGAAATTGTCTGGAGGTCGGACTGGGTCCTGATGCTGTCACAGTTTATTGATATGAACTTCAAAAATGTCTAATTAATTTCACAAAAATCCAATCCATGAAAATGATACCAATCTGGAAATCTGTGGATGTTAACTGGAGAGGAAAAATATCTCCAGATCAGTTCATTAAGCCTAGCTTTCAGAAATCGATGGAGCAGTACTTCTGGTCAGGCAAGATGACTGATACTGGATAGAAACTTCAAAAATTCGTATCTCTCTCTCTCTAGACCTCCAAATGAGGTGCTTCCAATTGGCACAAGTCATTGTGATTGCCTAGTTTCTCTATATGAAATTTCATAGCAATTGGACATCATTTGAGTCTCAAGTGATAGAAAATATTTTCGGACTATTGTAACAGTACATCGGACCATTTCCATATATTTAGCCAACTTTGAAAAATCATCAAATATTCTGTAGAATTTTGAAAATTATGACCTTTAGCTTCCCAAAAAGCTCTTAATGAGACCTAATTGCATGTCAAATTTTAGATCAAGACTAATTCATTTGGCTAAAAAGTGACATAGAGTTCCATAATGGTCAAATTTAGCTCCATATGAGGTACCAAACTTGCCAAATGGTCTTCCCTTGGTGTTAGCACCTTTTGGGTAAATCTAAAAGCATATTTAAGACTTGTATGAGTTACCCAAATGGTCCCAAATTTCATGCATCTCATTTTGGCCATTCCACCCTCACTTATACACATATTCATCAAACTTTAAATTCTCATTCTATAGCCTTACATATTCAAAACATGGGTTAGTGGTCATATATCATAATCATACATCTAAACATCACATAATAGTGTATTTACATATATCTCAATATTCATAGTACATATACAACTTCATATACATGATGAACCATCATTATGGTTCCAAAATAGACAAAACAAGGCATAAGCTTGTCAATCTCTCTTCTTTATTGTTGTTGGCTCCCTTCACTATAATTATTTAGCCCACCTAGCATGTTAGATCATTGGAGAGGAGGGGATGAGATTCAAAGAATCCCATTAGTTCATATCTCGTTCAATCATACATAATATGTACAAAGCAAGCTTTTCAAATGCATGTATGAAAAAATGGAAGTCATGGACATTTTCAAAGTAACCTTGGCATGTGAATCAATCATACAAGACATTCAAGAGTTCCCCAAGTGTTTGGATTGGCCTCACACTTCTCCTCATGGATTTGGACTTGCCTCACCCATTCTTTAAGAGCTTTGGATTCAACCATACTCTTGGGAGCCCACTTTGCTTTTGGGAGACTCTTTGTTATGTCTCAACCAAGCTAAAGGGTTCTTGGCTCATCCTCACCAAAGGGAAGAGTTCTTGGCCTCTCCTTACTCAAGCAAACATCATAGAAACATCATAGATTCATTTAAAACATAACATGGCATCAAGGACCATGGAATATAAAGGCATGCTAGCATACTTTTCTTAGCTTGAAAATTCATATACACACATTCTAAAATAAGCTAAACACACATCCATGCATGAGAGAATGTGGAGAGAGCTACCTTGTACAAATCTACACACTTTTCTCCTTGGATTTCCCTCCTTTGCCTCAGCTATACACCCACAATTTGGTGGAGATGGTTTCTCTTGGCCTAGACATGATTTAAGGGAGCCAATTAGGTTCATGAGACATATTCTAAGGCTACACAATTTGCTTAAACTCTAAATTGTTCTATAAGCTCCATTATGGTCCATAAAGGCACCTAATGAAGCAACACCCCTCAAGGGACTTTTAGGCCTCATTCTTTCCTTTCAAATATGATTCTTGACTCCTTTTAAATCTTTTGGAGTCATCACATCATTAAAACAAAGGACCTAGCATCATGTTGTTTCTTTAGGTCCTAATATGGAACCTATAATACCAATTCACTTTCTATGAGTTCTAAATTTTTTCAAGGCTTCCTCTTATCCTCTTCCATCATATATGACTCAAAACTAAGCTTGGAACAAATTAAAACTATCCCTAACCTATAGTTTTGCCCTAGGCCAAAATGACATATGAAAAACGAAAGTAATGGGTTTGCTTTGTTTTCTTGATGGAAGAGGTGTATGGGGAGGTCTCTAGGGATCTTAGGAACTCAAGCAAACACTCATCTAAGTTAGGGAATTCATGAATCAAAACAGATTTCACAATATCTCCATGAATCCCTCACTTTTTTATCTTGCGTTTTCATGCTTCTTTCTTTAATTTCTTTGCACCTACTTGCTTCTCACATTCTAAAATCTATGAATCTCCCTTGCTAGGACCAAAATTCATCTCCCTTTGATTGGGCTCTATATAGGACAAAATTATCATAAGGAGGAGAAGGGAAGAAGAAGCATGGAAGACAACAAGTTACCTTGTTCCTGGCTTTTCTCAAGTGCTCTTCCAAGTGATAAGTTCCTCTCCTTCAAATTCTGTTATTCCTCCTCTTGACCAGACTCAAAACATCACCAAATCCATCAATGAAACCATAGAAATGAAGAGAAGAATGAGAGGAACAAGTTTACTCAAGGGAAGAGCATAAAATTACATACTTTTCTTACCTTTTCCTTGCTTTTTCTCTCTTCAAAATCTCCTCTCCTTGTGTGCCCAAGAGAGCTGGCTTCCTTCTCTATTTTTGGGGCAGAAACAAATCGTGGAAGTGAGGAGCTGCTGGAACGTGGATAAGAAGGAGCTAAAAGTCACTTTATGCAACTTTTTACTTTTGCATTTTAGTCCCTTTTCTTGGCTTTTTCATTTTAGACTCATATAAACTCTTTTTTTGAAATTTGACTTTTCCATCATATTCCTTAGGCTCTTAATCATAAGAATTGCCTTTGGAATCACTCAAAAAGGATCTGAAATCATTCCAAACCGTTCGGTCAAAGTTTTGGTCAACCTTTGCCGGAATCGCTCACTGGAGGGGTTTCAACTATTCTAGAGGTTCCCATGATTTTCAGGGCCTTTGAGTACCCTGGAAAGCTCAAATTTTCCATTTAAAAAGCTCTCCTGTGAGTTTTCAAAATTTTTCAAAAATTACAAAAATACCCCTACTTTCTTAGACAAATTTTCTGAGCTCTTCTGGCTTTTTTTTTTGGCATCTCAAACCTCAAATCCTCATTTTCTAATATTAAAATTTTATCATAATTTTAGTTGGCCCCAATTCCTTCTATTTCGAAGACTTCCTTTTATATTTGGCTCATTTCTGACGTTTACGGAGAAATCGAACATTGCGTTTCTCACGTTTACGGAGGGATTAGATGTTACATTGGGCATGCTCTCCTCATTGTCTCCTCATCCCTTAATATATAGTTTTCCCACACTAATCACTAACATATGATTTTCTCCTACAAACCATGTATAGTTATTTATACTAATAACCAACATATGATTTTTATGCTAACCAGCAATATATGATTTTTTTAAATCTATAATTGGCTCTTGGTTATCAACAATAGTAACCGTTCTTTTTTTTTTTAACATCAACTTTGATCTAATGTTGTAATGCATTGAATTTTCATCAATCATACCAACAAACTTTTAAAGGAAGCTAAGTTGACTAGTTTTTGGTTAACGACAATGAATGATAGCATGTCACTCACCTGCATATGAGACAAGTTGCAACTACATATGGTGGTGCGTAATAGTGTGTAGAGGGGCATCAACTATAGGATTTTGGAATTTGGCCGACTAGGGCCTTCTAAGGATAGTGATGAGGCATGTGGTGTCTCTAATGATAGCGAAATGGTGATTTCAAATTTTGGATGTTTTTGTTGGAAAAAAAAAAAGATAATGAAGAGCTATAGAACAATGCATTTATATGACTCTTGTTGGCCAAACTTTGCCATGTTTTATGTTGGCCTAACTTGGCCATTCAAAATAAGTCAGGCTCTTTAAGGCTCTAATACTATATAAAAATTTAGAATTTAATTTTTCCTCTAAACTTATTTTATTTGATGGAAACAATAGTACATTTATAAAGGATAAAAGGGAGAGTAGACTTTTATTTCAACTAAAACATGTAACCTTAAAAAAAAAAGATAACTTTATCCTAATCAAAATAGAATGACTCTATCGAATTAAAATAAACAACTTAACCTAGTTTTATCTTAATTAATACAAAACACTTTAGTTAATCCTGAATACATAAAATCATTATCCAAAAATAACTCAAAATAAATAAGCCTACAATAAAATTAAAAAAAATAAAATAACTAAAAATAACATAATTAAAATTAATAGTAATTTCCAAACACATTTGGTTAATTGTTTTAACTTTTGTATATTTGTTTGTAAATTTGCTAACTTGTAGATTAGTTTAACAGTGGATTAACTCATTGATTTCTGTATGATAACATGTATATTGATTGGTGGATATCTTGAAATTAGTGGATATAGGTGTTCATTGAAGACCAAAGGAGCTGACTTCAACTTGTCGAGATGTTGACTTTGTGGACACTTGTATAGTTGTGTAGAGTTTTCTAACTTGTAGATTAGATGATTCTTTCTAACATGTTGATTGTATATAATAGTTAGATGATTGAATTGTAAATATTTGGGGATCATTGACATAGATAGCCATTCTAATTGTTCATTCTTTCTTTTTTCATTTTTTGGTAGAGTTAGTTGTATAAATTGTTTTCGTATAATTGACTTTTCCATTTTGTTTCTTGAAATCTCTGTTTAATTTGTTTGCTAACATGTTTAGGAATAATTTAGTTTAGTTTTTATTGAGCTGTATGTTCATTAGGTAGGTTAAATAAATTTTTGAAATGATATTTGGACTGTCGGAATTTTTTGGTGTTGAGCAAATCTGTCAAGCTTACTTTCTGATTTTAGTGGGGCTTTCTTTGGTTGGATTAAGCCATGATTTTTGGTACGGTATATGATCTATATGTGAGGAATTATGTGTAATAGTTTCATATTTTTCTGGGTAGATTTATTTGGTTAAATACACGGATTTCCATTCACAGGTCAGACTCTCCTGTTTCTGAATGTTCCTTTTCTATAACTTTGTGAATTTACTAGGACCAATCTAGACATGATTTTGCTCGGAAATTTTGTATACAAGCAGGTCCATGTGTCTAGTTATGTTATGTAAATAGTTTTTTTCATGAATTTTGGAGTTTATTTAGTTATGTTTTTTCTAGCCTTTTCTTTGACAGTACAGATGTCCTGTTTTGCAGTTTTTCTGCCCTTGTTTTAGCTTTCTAGTTTGATTTCTCTGTATTGATTCTTAGAAAATTTTGAGCCAAATTTTGGCATGAGAGTTCTTTTATGTGTCTATTTTTTCGAGAAAATTGGACTTGATATTTGGAACATGTTAGCTATACCTTTTTGCTTGTGAATTATACATGATTCATCTTGTTTTCATAACTAAACAATGTGGTTTTTCCTAATTTGTTGGACATATCTTGGTTCTCTTATGAACTGATACTCGATTGAATTCCATAATTTTCATTTGTCCACTGTTATATATATATATATATATATATATATATATATATATTTTGTATTCTTTTAATTGCTCGGAGTAATGATTGGATTTGATTAGTCATTTTTGTACAAAGGTTTTGAAAAGGTTGTTACCACTTGTTTGAATACACCATTTTAGTCAGCTAGTTAGTGGTGAAGCTTTTACGTTACTATGGTTAGTCTTGAGTTACAGTGTGTAGAGAATGTGTCCTTTGTGTGCATTTGATTGATAATTCATATATTTCTTTTTCATAGGGCAACTTATAAATTCTTGGATGAATCATTTATGCACAATATTTTGATTAAAATTCTTATCACTTTTAATGGTAACGTATTTGCTTATTTTGTGCATGATTGCGGCGAACAGCAGAGGAGCACTCGAGGAATATAGAGACCAACCAAGGAGAGGTAACAACATACATATGTTGAGGTGGTATGAATTGTGCCAAGTCCAAGTGGCACGTACGTGAAAGAGCAACAAGTTGGAATGATGCCTCATTCAATGATGAGGTTTCGTGAAAGAAAAGTCGAGCTCAAGACTCTAAAATAGAGCACTTTACTTTGTTTTGGTTATTTTGTTTTTATTATTTTATTGAATGATTCTCAAGATATGGTGTTATTTTGTATTCCTTTAATTTTTTAGATCATAGTTGCTTTCACTCTTGAAAAAAAAAACTAAACTAAACTAAACTAAACTAAAACCAAATAAACATGTATTAGCCTTGATGTTCTTTATCCATTTTTTTCTCTCTCTTTTCTAGCTGTTAGCTTTTGTGGTAGATTCGTGAATGAATGGAATCTCAAGAACAAAGTTCAAGAAATCTTCCTTGGCTCAATTTTGAAGAAATTTATCCAAGTGAAAAAAGCAAGAAATTCGAGGCAGCTTTCTTCCCTTATTTCCATTATGAATCCTTTGCTTCTTAACTTTCTTTTACGTGCTTACATGTGAAAATTTATTGATATATTTCCCTTCTGACAATTCTTACTTGTAATCAAATGTCGTGTTGCTTATTTGTGAAATTTACTGGGAATTATCGGTAATGCGTTTTGTTCTGAATTTTTGTGTATATGCTTGTTCATATGTCTAATTGATGTGATAAAAATTTCAGAGCATTTGGAGTTTACTTGCTCTCTTATTTATTCCCACTTTTGTTCAGCACTCTATTCTGTTTTGTCAAGACTATAACTTGACTTTACTGATTTGCTAGGAATGCATCTGATTGAGTTTTGAAATGAAACTAGTGCGAAAATTTTCTTCTCTGCGTGTAGCTTCTAGAAAAATTTGGAGATCAAATGTGTTTGGAGTAAAATTTTGAGCGCATACTGCCCTGTTTTTTTTTCCCCAAATGCTGAATTCAGTTGTGAATGCTTAACTTTATGGATTCTTCAAAAATTCTTGGAGTGTGATTTCTTTGTGAATTCAGTTCTATCATGTTTGACAGCACGCATACATATGCTCATTGAATTTTCATGAGTTGTTTTGATTGTTTGTCGGATGGTTTCCACATATTCAATTGTTCTATTTGAGCACAATTTTCCAATTTGTCGCGTTTAACAGTTTTAATATGCTAATTTCTTTTGTCAAATTTATTTATCAAAATATGTGGTTATTTACTTTTATAGGTTATGTGCCTCTATCTGAAATGTGTAGTTATTTACCTTTAACCGCTATGTGTCTTTGTTTGAAATATATGATTATTTAATCTCATGAACTGTTTGCTTATATTTGAAATTGGAGTTATATACAAACCTTCCAACAGAAACTTTTATATGAATTTATTCTCTATTATACTAGTTAATTATTTTTAAAATTTAGTTTCAAATATTTTAAATATTTTCATTAAATTCACTCCACTGCATTTTGATTATCTATGTAACTTGAATGAGCTATATATAGGCAAGTTCTCATAATTCTTATGTAACTTTTTCCCCATTACAATCGGTTGACAAATTTAATCAGGAACTCTCTTTACATGTTTTTAATTTATGTCTTGACATATTTCAACTTCTTCATGTGAATTTTCTTTAATAAATCAAATTGCTCTCATAATGTGGCTGCACTTGTTTGTAATTGGAATCTATACCTTTTGCTTTTTTTTCCCCTATCATGGTAACAATATCTTGAAGGAGTTCTTTTATTCTAATGTTGAAGTATTAACCTTGTCCAAGTTATTTATCCCTTTAATTCTCATTTACACTTTTATTATATGATATTCGAACAATAACTTATTTTTTTAAAAAAAAAAAACTCTACACCTACTCGTCCCATTCAATTATTGTATTTTATTATATGTTTACTAAGTTTTGCAATTCACTTTGTTAATTTAACATTTCAAATGATAAGAGTAGAGTCTGATCCGTCCTCTACAATGTAGCTTTGATCATGTTGTCAGTGGTAAGCCTAGCAAATTACTTCACTTAAGCCTTAATGATTTGATGTCATTTGTATATGTATATTTTGATATTCTAGTTAGCTTTACAGATTACAAGCAAGCAAGGACCTCATCCCTTTTGTTGTGTTCTATTGATAGGAAAATTATAACAAAGCTCTTTTTGTTGTCCTGAATTGAATTTGATTGTTTGTATACTCTATCGAGTTTTTTACAAAAAGTTAAAGTGAGTTTTTTTGTTATGAAATAATGGATATGAATGAGATTTTAATATATGATTAAAAATAAATTTTATTTGAAAAGTATTCTTATTTGAATGCCCCTTAGTCCTTAACCATGCATAGGAAGGAAGTAAGAATTCATATATTTTGATAGACTCAAGGATGCGAGATTACCTCATATTCTATACCAATCATGTTTTTACTTAAGCGCATGACACATGACTTCTTTGAAAATGATAAGATCGAAATTAAATCCTAAGTCATTGAAGAAATTCTAGTCCTAAACAAGCTCCAATGATGATCGATAGAAATTCTCAATTTTTACCAATTATCTCAAAAGTTAGAAGTTGTAATCACCTATTATAAGTCTTGAACTACATCAAATTCATGAATTAAATTTTTTATTTTAAGTTGTAATCATTTTTTAATTAAAAATAGAATAAGAAATATGCAAAAAAAAAATTATATCCAAGTCTAATTCTTAATTTCAATACCTTATTTGGATGTTCAAGAAATGTGGAAAAATTAATCAACTGTTTTATTTCACTCAAAATTGTGTGCAATTAGGTTCATAAATATTTTTTATTTTGGATTTCACCGTGTCAATCTCTAAGATTTATTTGAAATACTTTTTAACTTATAAATTTATTTAAAACAAAAATACTTATAAGACCAAAATAAATTACAAAATATACTAGAATCAAAATATAATTTTAAAAAAAATTATAATAAAAGACTAAAAAATAAAAAAATTATTTTTATAAATTTATTATCACTTATTTTAAAATGATTATCACTGAATATAATGACAATCAATTAAACTTAATAATAAAAATTCTTAAAAATAAATTTTAAATTTTATGATAAAAATCCTTTAAAATATATATATATATATATATATATTTTTTTTAGTCCTTGAATCTTCCCTAATTTCAACCGTATTTTGATCATGCGTGGCCTCGATTTTAATACCTCATAATCAAGCTTATTTCCCACATCCGCTCACGTAGCCCTATATTCCCCTCGTCCCTGTTCCTCTCGTTGCTTGGAGACTTCGGTCAAGCTGCTCCATTCAGGTTACTCTCTTCTAGATTTCTCATTTTTTATCGGTTATATACTTGAGTTTGATATTTTAAGATCAAAGATTTTGTAAATTGAATTAAAAATCCTTGTAATTTGGTATTTGCTTTTGGTTTTAATTTGGGAATGGCATTTGTTTCACTCCTTTTTAGGATTTTGGTCAATTATGCTGCTGCTTAAATGTTTGCCAGTTAAATAATTGGCGCAATTGGAATTTTGGTTTGATTCATAATAGACAGACCATCTGTTTTTTTTTTTTTTTTTCCTTTTTGCAATTATGGTATATGAAGTCCTTACTGTGTAGTTAAGCATTTCTGGTTGTTGATTTAAAAGATTTTTTGTCAATAAATTCCGGTGGTTCTTGACTTCTTGTTGAGGATGGGCGGCTATTTTCTCAATTGACTTTTGTGAGGTTCATTTCTCCTTCAGTCCTTCTATAGTTTTCATTTTCTACTTGATCCAGCATTCACAATTACTGGTGGCTGCGCCTAAGCTTAAGCGTATAGTTGATTTTTTGGAGTTAATTACATAAAATGTTTTCGTTTACAGCTTCTTTGTTAAACGATAGGTATTTGAGGTTTTATATATTTAGTTGTCGTGGTTATATATAATCTCTCTACATTCTTTTCATCTAGGCTTATTGAGTCCTCATTGTAAATATGAGCAATATTAGTTATGAACATTAGGTTATTGGTTTTATCTACAGTTCTGGATTTGCGTCACAAAATACTTACACAGTAACACATTATTGAATTATCTAAGCTTGGTGCCTGTGATTTGTTTTGTGCTTTGCACTTAATGGTGCTAGACTACATTCTGTAGTGTGGCTTGTTTTACAAAAGAGAGATATGGATTGTAACTTTGATTTCAAACTGTAACATCAACAAGTTCAACTGGTTTTCTGCACTGCAGTTTCGACCTTGAAGGAGGTTTCATGGCCTAGTTGTGTGGCAGGCCCTTCTGAAGGATAAATGAAAACTTTTGGTCTCATGGGTCTGCTTAATGAGTAGTTATTTGGTCGTTTGGAGATTGGCTGAGCGGATGTGCAGTTAAGGTAAGGCTTTCTTAGGTTTCCCTTTTTATGGCCTTTTTTCTTTACTGTTCCAGTTAGAGTATATACTATGTGTAATTGTTGGAGAACTGAAAAAGTAAAACCTGCTCGTTCTGTTGGATAAGAAAAAGAATCTGCTAGGTTCTATTTAAAATAATGTGTATTCTGTCAGCTACTATATGTATTGCTGCTTAAGTAATCACTTATCCATATTCCCAAAGCAAAAATAGAATAGAAAAGTAACTCATTATTATATGACAGCAGTTTTTATAACATTTTGGAAATTAATGTTATCAAAGTCACCAAGTTGCTATCACATTTTGAAATGATACCTCTTATGCTCACTCTCAGACATGGAAGTTTCTCCAATTTCGTCCCAACATTTTGTAGTCAGAAACTCTAAATTACCTTGTTGTTCAACTGTGACTTGTGTGTGTTGAATGTCTTTCTTCAGAATAAATTTTTTATCTTCCTTAGTATGTGATGATGCATTTTCTGGTTGAATATCAAATGTCAATATTACTAATGGACTCAAGTGATGTTTACTTGACTGGTATGTTAAATTATCAGATCTGATGAAGGAATATGTTTGCTTTCCAAATTCACAGATTTGGCATCCCAGAAACATTTGGACACTCAGTTATAAATTATTATCAGAAGTCAATTTCATTGACGGTGCCAAGTGACATTTAATTGGTATATCTAATTATCAGAGCTCATGAAGTAAAACATTTGCTTATAAATTATAATGCTTATAAATGGGCAAGATTAGATAATAATTTTGATGTATAAACAGGTCTTAAATTGTGCTTTACATGAGGGAAACTTTGTCAATAGATGACACAGTCTTCTATTAGTAAACATATATTCGCTTTGTAAAATAATGGAAAATTTTTGTTAGGAATTTGTTAAAATATGATTATGTGGTTAAGATGAAGTTGTCCATGTGAATCATGTTATCATGGGCATGAAATACTGCAATAGTATTTTCAGGACCCCATTGATCCATTTCAATGGCCTTCTCATGTTCTTCATAACCACATGTTTAAAATATATATATATATGTATATATATTGTATTACGGGAATTTCCGCAAATTATGCTTAATATTTCCTTGATTTCAGGTTGTTTCAATGGAGTATACCCCAGAAATGGATGATAAGTCATCTGAAGAAGTAATTTCAGATAAATCATCCCAAAAAAAGCAGGAAACTCTTGATGAAATGCTTTCTCGGCATGGGTAATACAATCATCATAAAAAATAGTACTATCAGGTTTTATCACATATATCGTAGCATTTATTCTTTGAAATATACTAATAAATATACATGCAAACACGTAGACACAGAATAGGCTGTCTTTCCTTCAGTATAATTTTAGCTTTTAAATGCAAAAATTTGTTTTAATTGCATTTAGTTTGCCAAACTTCCACTCATATAATTTAATTTTCTGTTAAAAAAGGTACATAAATCAGTAAATAATTAATATTTTATATATAAATATACACCTCCTGCCTTAGATTTGTCTTTGGCATGTTTCTCTTTCCTAGTCACTGTTGCACATCTTGCCCTGGCATTTTGGAGGCTTGGAGTAGAAGATATAACCTTCCAAATGTCTGACGCTGGAAGCTACATTTCTTTATTAGAAGGCAACCTAGTAATTTTTTTCCCCTTCTTGAACCTAATTATTGCATTTTTATATACTTAGTTCGTTAGCATTCTCTGTTCCTGCTCTCCCTCCAACTACATTGGTTCATATTGGGTGCTTCTACCTTTACTGTGAGGTTTTGGGTCTTCTTATGGTTCTCGTGATTCATGTTGATAAAAAATGACTTATTTGCATACAGGAAGGAAATATCTGAGCTGCAGAAGAAGGAAATTGAACTGAAAAAGGCAGCAGCTAGGGGTAGTAAGGCTGAGCAGAAAGCTAAAAAGAAGCAAGTAGAGGAAGAGATTTCTCAACTCTCTGCTAAGCTCAAAGAGAAACATGCCAAAGAACTGGCTGCAGTAGGCTACTGTAGTAATGGAAATGAAAAGAGTAATTTGGACACTTTGGTGAAGGCCATAGCAGGAGTATCTGTCACCGGTCAACCTGAAAATATTAAGGCCAGCAAGGCCAAACAGAGGCGAGACAAAAGAGCTCAACAAGAAGCAGAAAGGGAGCAAAGAATCCAAGTGGAGCAGAGTGGTATTACAAGTGATCGTAGGATTGAGAACGAGAAATTAGAAAGAAAACTCAAACCTCTTGGTTTGATTGTTAATGAAATAAAGTCAGATGGGCATTGCCTTTACAGAGCTGTTGAGGATCAGCTGGCTATTCTTTCTGGGGGTACATCTACTTATACATACCAGGAACTTCGGGCTATGGCCGCTGCTTATATGAGGGAGCATACATCTGATTTCCTCCCATTTTTCCTGTCAGAGAATTTGGTGGAAGGTGATTCCGATGAATCACCTACTCAGAAGTTTGAAAATTACTGTAAAGAAGTGGAGTCAACAGCAATATGGGGAGGACAACTAGAGCTTGGTGCCTTGACTCACTGCTTGAAAAAGCATATTAGGATTTTTTCAGGGTCCTTTACAGATGTGGAGATGGGGAAAGAGTACAAATCTGATGATGGTATCATTTCATCTAATTCAAGTATTAGGCTTTCATACCATAAGCATGCTTTTGGTCTCGGTGAGCATTATAATTCTGTGGTCCGAGCTAATGATTAAAAAGGTATATCATGAGGATTCTAACTGTGTGGCTTCTTTCTTTACAATGAAGCATTCAGCTCAAGGTCTTACTCCTCAATATGAAGAAGTTCTAAATCAGAAATGGCTATTACTGTGAACAGTGATTTGATAAGCTTTTAGGATAGCTATTTAGTAAATTTTTTTCGAGTTCATGTGACATTTGTTTCATTCTGAATGTTAGCATACTACTCGCACACTCCTACATTTTCCTTAAATCCATATAAGACTAATGATCTTCAAGTAACATGGCGAAGTTGTATGACTTGTCGTCCTTTGTAGGGCTGAAGAGATAAGATGAAGTGCTTGGATAAAGGACTGCAAATTTGAAAAGGATGATGATGTATTCATGAAACTTAAACTTATTTGTAAATTTCTTTCATTGGTATTATGGACGCCAGGAAGAATTTTACTACTATTATGAAATTACAATTTTCTTATATTTCGGCCACTACTATTGTATGCGAGCACCTTTAGTGTTTGAATTAATGAGAGGATTTGAATGGTTAATAACTTTTATTGACGTGGTTAGATCTCATATCCACTTATAAATTTTGACATTCTCCACGAACGTATTTAGAGGCATGTCTTCTAGCTTCGCTCATCATACTATTACTTCGAGTGGAAGCAGAGACAATGTGATTGAGAACGTGGGTTTTAAAACTCTCAAGTGAATGCCATCAACTCTATATATATTGTTTATCTAATTGGTTACAAGGGATAACAGTTTAGATCAAACTCAGTTGACTCCTTGCTCCGTAATTTTTCTTCCTTTACAAAAGCCAATGTTCATGCTCAGAAGAGTGGGGCCAAGATTCCTATATTGACTTGGTATCGATGACTTGCACATATATCCATAGAAAAATTACAGAAGAAGACTCCTAATTAAGTTAAAAATATTTATATTAAAAAATTTTAAATTTTAAAATTATTTTTAAGGATTCAAGGACAAAAAATCTAAACTACATAAAAAAAATTATAATTCAAGATCTGAAATAGATTTGGACCTGCTCATTTCTAGAACTAAAATGAGTGATCATGTTAAAATGAGATAAATACAAGGACGTGGGTCTTATACACTCACAAATTCCCTTATGAGAGATGTGAGTCCTATATACTCCACCTTGCATCTATCTTTCTTCAACATGACCACTTATTTTAACACAAGAAAATGAGTGTATCCAACTTTATTCTAAGTTAATATTTTTTTCATAAATCTTGTAGAATAATTTTAAAATTTAAAGTTTTTTAATATAAATATCTTTGACTTAGAGTTTTTAACTATAATTTTTCTTATATATATGCTGGCTATGAAAATTAAATTAGTCTGAGCAATCTTCTTGCAAATACTTTTATATTGAAAAGTTCTGTTTACAAAAATGTTTATAAATTAAGTTAATTATAAATAAATATGTAAATATTTAAAATATATTTTTTAGGAACACATTTTTAATTTTCAAAATATATTGCCTTAATATATAAATTTATTATAAATATTCAAAAATATTTTTAGAGCTGCAATTTATATTGGCCCTATCAAAGCTGACAAGGCGTTGTATTTCTGCAACTTTTCTTGTCACAATAAATTAACAGCAATTTGATTTGCTGTAACCAATTATGTATGAATTTGTCTTAGTTGACCTTTTTTCCAATGAATCAATCAAAAACTGAAAAAATAAGTTTAAGTTTTTCAAAGGAACGCAGAAGTTCTAATGGAACTTAGAGGCAGAAAAAGAGAAAATATGGCCCCAAGATTGGCTTCTGGCAGTTATTTCTTCACTGGTTTCTTAATTTCATGTTCTTGTATGTAGTCAAGAGACGTTATGTAGCCAAGATTAGAAAGAGAATTAGAGAAGGAAGAAGCTTCGGTGAGGCCGAGGAGCACTATATTCCTTAGAGACTGTTACTATACGTTTTAGGTCACGGAAGGTGCAAGGGAGAGGAAGAAAGAAATCAACTACAACTAAGGCTCTCATGGTAGCATCTTATAGTCACAAGTTGTTTTGATAGCTCTTGGCAATGACTATCTATGGAAGGTGTGGCTAAGGTTTAGTTCACATGGTGACATGAAAGGAAGGGGGAAAAACTACACCTGAAGAGGCTCGAATGGGAAGGTTATCACTGATGGGTTTGGCATCCTATCATCAATTCCAACTATGATTAAGTCTCTCAGATGGGATAGCCTGTGTCTTCGGTTATGGGGTGAAGTGTTTTTTGTTCTTTTTTTTTGGGGGGGGGGGGGTGGTTTGGGGGCGGAGTATTAAAATTGTCTAAAAGAAAGAAAAAAGCATAGTAGAAAGAGAGAGAGCTATTGAAAGCTTAGGCAAATCATCCAATGAGCATTTGGTTGTTGAAAAAGAAAGATTGAAAGATGATAAGGATATGATGGTAGTTGGCATCTCTCTCTCTCTCCCCCACTCTCTCTTCTCTGTATATGGGCTGGTTGAGTTCACTTTATTCATATATCAATATATGGACTTAAGTAAATGAGATAATTTTTGTAGTTTACGGAAGATATGAGTAGAAGATATGTGTAGATTCTGTAATTTTCTCTATACATGTTATGGTCGATGCCTTCTTCCATGCAAGCTACCCACATGGGCCCATCAAGAAGTGCCACCTCAGTGCTACATGACACATTATGTTGACTGGATACCATGTTGTTAAAATTGAGAAATGGCCTAACAATCTTAAAAATAAATAGTGTATTTATATTTCAACCCTTATTTTTTTATTAATTCAAATCCCTTAATTTGTAGAATTTACAAGTTACTCACTTCATTTTATTTATTTATTTTCCCAGTAACCCCAAATCCTCTTCCTCACAGTTGAAAATGACATGTATTTTGTTTTACTTGTTCAATTTGTGAAGAAAACTAGGAGTTTTATTTCTCTTGATACAAGCTTCAATTTGTGCATTGCATGTCTTGTGAATCTATATGTACTAGGACAAATCTAAGCGTAAAGTTTAGAACCATACTATTCACATTATTGAATCAATGGCCAATTTTAGTGGTTTTTAATGATGACTCTTGCATTAGAATTGTTATTCATATGTTTATGATGCTATTAAGCTTGGTTAATTGATAAAAATTCATTAGATATGCTAAGAATCAAAGAAAAATAAAGTTAGCGCATGATTTTGAGATTTTTGTTTTTTAATCAAAATATTGAGTTGTCTTAGCCTTGGATGCTTGAATTTTCATCGGTGATGCTTCTAAAATGCTTTAAGAGCTAAAAATCACATTAAAAAAGCAATTTTTAAAGCTTAGGTGGAGCTTCAATGGTGGATTTCCAACATGACTAAAGCGTCAAGCTTCAAGCTTGAAGACGGACATCTAAGCAATACCCACTCATGCCCCCTAATGCATGGAGGCATGTAAGGCCCATCCTTTAGCCCCCTTTAGTCCAACTTTGGTCCATTAGCCTTTATTTACAGTGTTTTATTTAATAATTATCTTTTTCAAATTTTTTGACTAGCTAAAATATGAGTTTATGAATTTCATAATATTTCACACTATTTTTTAGATATGTACCCTCCAAATTTTTTCACTAAAAATTTTTGTGCATAATCTTCACTCATCTTTGTACAATATATTTTTCATACTCTCAATCGTGACACATTTCGATATTCAAATAATTTCTTGATGATTTACGCACTTTATATTCTTTTTTATGTTGAAATTGATTTTTTAGCCAAATTTTTGTTTGAATTTTGATTATGGTAATTATGACAATAGACATTTGATACTTTGTGATTGTGTACTAATTTATCATGGGACAAATCATAAGGGTATTTGTGGTGATTAGATTGCTTCAATTGAAGTGTCAAAATGACAGTCATTTTAGATGAATTAAAGATGAATCTTGGCACTTTAATGCATCTAACAATTATAATCTTGTCATGTAAGGGAGACCAATCAAAACACAACATTTCATTAATATGAAAACGCTAAGTTTCACTTATACACACACACACACACACACACACACACACACACATATTTGTAGATTTTTGCCCTCAAATGCTTGCCACCCAAGCCATCTATGCTCTAGGTCAGAACACATGTCACTAGCTATACAAAATGAAGCATTTTGGGCGGTACTTGACTATGTTCATCTCCCTTAACTTCTAAGACACCATCTAAAGAAAAGGAGTTAAGCATTTTTAGGCATTTTTGGGCTGCATCCATTAATGGCATGAAGGATTTGAGCTTGTCAATTGTGTCTAGCAGGGGTAGGAATGAGTCATCTTGAAGAGCTATTTCGCAATTAGTCTCAACTTCACATTTGCATATTTCGGCCAAACAAAGGGAAGATGAGTCCATCATTTCACACCTTTCCTCTATAACCTTAAAAACTTGCTATTTTAAAGTTATTCTCTACCTTTGCTACCACATTTCATTAATATCGATTTGCTTTGTTTTTGATTTGCTTTACTCAGATTTGCTTTATTAAAATTTTCTTTGCTTTTCTATTTTCTTTGGATTTTGATTTACTTTATCAAAGTTTCTTTTACCTAAAATGCTTTGCTTTTCCTCATGCAATTGAATTTCTTTTATACAAATTTGATTCAATGGTTGAATGTTCAAAATTGATTCACTCTGCACACAATGGCTCTTATGATTGATTTTTATTGAATTTCTTGTGCTGCTAAAATAACCTAAATGTGGGAGCATTAGAAATTCCTCTTGTAAAAGTGTTCTTAATGAGTTGTGTTTAGCAACCAGTATTTTGGACGTGTGTCATTTCTGTCATACTGATGCTTTTCCCTTAGATAGTGTTCTTAATGGTTCTATATTGGATTAAAATTTATTTGTAACAACTTGCCTTCCTGATGCTTTCACTTGATAAGTCATTTTCTATTTTGGTTTGCTTGGTAGTGTAACTTGGTTCTGTATTAGCTTTCCCTTGGTTAGCTTATGGCACTTTACTGTAGCTTAAGTATATTTGTTATTGCCTAATATTGTGTTTCCCCCCATTGGTTCTATATTAGTTATGTATTGCTTTTGCTTAGTTTGGTATTGGCTAGACTTCAAATGCTTATAAGTGACTAATGACTATTGTCTTCCATAAATAGGTATATTTGTTACTGCCGAATATAGTTTTTTCCCCACTCAATTTTCAATTTTGCTTGTGTTCTTTATTTGTGATCTATGATTTGTGATGTGCAATACATGAAAATGCAGTATTTCTACTCAATGTAAATGTAAAACTCAATAATAAAAGGTTAACCTAGAGGCAAAGGAAGGCATAGTAAACCTAGTGCATATAAATGCAACACGTGGAAATGCAAATATCAATACATGGTAAGGCACGTCTCAACACATGGAAATGCAAAACTCATATAGTACATGGATGTTTAATGCAATATAAAAAGTCATGATTGGTTCATTTGTTACTCTTTCTGATGTAATGGATTTCTAATGCAATATACAAAGAAAGCTATAAGATGTGAATAAGATATAGTGGATTGCTAATTTCTAATGTCTAATGTAATATACAAATTGTTGAGATTAATAAAATGATTTCTTACATTTCTCACTCTATATCTTCCATACTTAAGTTGACATATACAATTCCAAAAACATCATTATCATATACAAATTCAAAATAACATACACTAGTAACACTTCAAACATCTTGATGGTTGATATTTGAGAATAGCAGACTAAATTCCATTGCCTTCAGGCAATGGCATAAGATGATCAAGAGATGCCTAAATTAACCAAGAACACTTATTATAACATGAACATTAAGTACACAGGAACAACATATGCACTTCGTCACTTGAATGCTCTTACTAATGCCATGCATGCCTGTGAAAGTATGCTCTTCCTCATGGGTTTGACTTTATGTATAAGTTGTCAATGACACTGAACAAGATACATCAAATTACTGCTAGATGTGTGCTTTAATCCCCTATAAAGATTATGTGTATATATTAATTCTTACAAAAAAAGCAAACAACCAAAGGACCTTCGGATGTGTGAATAAACATATCCTTACTTACCATAGATTGTTGGACTTGCACAATATGGACACTCAAAACTCTTCTTCTTTCCCTACAGAGACACTCAACCAAGTTCTTCTAGTGGATTTTACTCCCTTTACCAAGTTACTTCTTGAATCACTTTAAGTGTGGTATACAATCACTTGTCAGACCCTTGCTTGAGATAGCATCACTTTCATCGTTATGACCTTTTTGACTCAAACAAAGCTCCTTTACTTGCTTGCCCAACTTTGGCATGACATTATGCACCAATGTGAATGCTTCTGGACAATCAAACAACCTCATATGCTATCCTTACTAGCTTGGGACAAAGTTTTATGTGCTACTTTGTGCTATTAAGGCTCAAATCTTCTTTGATTTACTTGCCTTTTACATCATGTATCATACCACTTCTCACATTTTTATCCACTTCATGAGAATTGATCTTGAAGTATTTTAACATTTATGCAATTAAACACCTTCAATGCATAGTAGCACAATATGTAATATCTAATAATTTAGAACACAATTGAACCTGATAAATTGAAACAAGAACACCCTAAAATAAGGCAAATTAAGTCTAAATGAGATTATAATGTTAAGTAAAATATCTTAAAATATGGATTAAAGCCTTACAGCTAGCCTAGAACCAGAGCTAAAACAGCTAAACGAAAAGTTACAGAAGCCAGTGACATTTTCGTAATTTTAAGTAACTTTTAGAAAACTCAAAAGAGGGATTTTTAAATAGAAGAATTGAGTTTTCTAAGGTTCTCAGAGACTCCAAAAATTATAAGAACCCCTGAAATGGTCAAAACTTTTTCAATTTGCATTTTAGAGTATTAGTTGATCAAAACTTTGATAGAATCATTCGGTAAGATTTTAAATCCAATTTGGGTGAAACTAAAGGCATTTTATGAATTGGAGGACCTTAGAAAAGATAATTTTCAAAAAGGAGTTAAAATGAGCCTAAATGGAAACAACCAAGATAAGGGATTAAATTAGAAATTTGAAAAAGTGTATAAATGAACCTCTAGGCCCCTTAAATCACAAGCCTCTTATGCCTAACCTCTTAACCGACATTTCTTTAGTCCAAAACAAATTCAAGGGCAGCTCAAGGTGGTGCACCAAGTGAGGGAGCAAGGAGAAGAAAATCCAAGCTAAAAAGTGTAAGAATTCCTTACTTTTTCATGCCTTCTCCTTCACCAAACCTTTTCTCCTCTTCCTCCTATCTCTTATCATGGTTTTGATGATTTATTTGGACACGTTAGGTGACTATTTTAGTATAGGAAAAGGAGCATTTGAAGGGAAGCTTTGAAGCATAAGAAAGTGTTATTGAAAAGCTTATAAATAAGGTAAGAAAGCATGGTTTAAAGTGCTTCTTCTTATCTTTTTCATTTCAGCCAGATTAGGGATGATATATTAGGGACTTTATTTTGATCCAAACTTGATAGAAGATAGGGTTTTAAAGCACAAGGAATCATATGAAGCAATTAGGATTCAAAAAGAACCTATAGATAACAAGTTATGATATTTATGGTCTTGATTGCACCTAGAAATTTATGAAAATTTCTAATGATAATTTAGACTATCTAAGACCATGTTTAAGTTCTTAAGACATCTAGGAAGCTTCACAATTGGCAAATTCCTTAGGAAATGGAAGGAAACCCTATAGGCTCTCAATATGCTCTATATCTCGGCCTAAGAAGGAATTATGTACCTAGGGAGAGTTTTTCTTAATTTTAAAGATACAAATGGTTTAGAAATGAATAATAGACATCAAAAGAACCATTGGTTTGAATTTATAAATCATATTTTGAAGGTTAAAAGTTTAGGTTTCTTTTAGGCATAAAGAAGCAACTTGACATTTGGCTCCCTAGATTGAGTTTGTGATGGCTCTAATGACTTTAAGTGGAGTCATATGACTTAGATTAAGTGAGAAATTGGAGCCAAGATCTTGAATTATATGAATTGCATTATTATGCCCTTGTATGGAACCATAACCATGGCATAAACTAAAAATAGCTTGTGTAAAGTTTATATGAAGTTAGAGATAGTTCCATTAATGTGTTTGTATTTGTGTTTTGTTTGATGTGTCTAAGCCAAGCAAACTCCTCCTAGGTGTGGGTATGAGGTCAAGAAGGGGAGGTAGAATTCAAGGAAGAAAATTATGTTTCTTGAATCAAGGTAGCTCTCTATCTTTTTTTGTATGCATTGCTTAGTTGTTTGATTATCATTGAATGCTTGTATGTGTGTTTGAATTATGAGACATGCCTATAGCTATTGGTTTGATGCGATGGTACCATTATGCTTCTTGAATTGCTTTTGAAATGTGAGATTGCTCTTTATGGGTGAAGTTATACTAAAAGTCCCTTGGAATAAGTAAGGAGAAGCCAAAAGTCCCTAAGAATGGGTGAGACAAGGCCAAAAGTATCAAGAATGAGTGAGACTAAGTCAGAAATCCAAAAAAAAAAAAGGTGAGACTAATCCAAAAGTCCTATATAATAGGGTGAGGTAAAACCAAAAGTTCCTAGAACTTGATTTTGATTTTAACATGCTTATATAATCTTAAACCCATGATTTGAATAGTTCTTGAAAGTGTTTGATGCATACTTGTATTTTTTGACATAATTATATACCATATATACTCACTTGAAAAGGTGAAAGAGCTATTAGAATTCTTTGAATCTCACTTTCTACCACTTTTCATCTAATATTGTCTAAGTGAAGCCTAAGGAGCAAAAAATGGGAGCTAAGGAGCATAATTTGTAATACTTTGACAATTAGAGAGTTTTTTATGTAAATTAATGTCAAAGTATGTATGTACAAGTTATATATGAGATGTAAACCCTTGAGTATATGTAAAAGCATATAAATATGTTCTATGAACCAAATTTGGAACCACATGTATGAAAATGAATGATTTTGACATCCTTGATTCATAATGTCTATGTGTATATATACAAGTAGGATGGTAGATTTAAGTTTTATGGTGATTTAGATCTATTAAGAGTATATGCTATGTTTAAACTTTTGGACATGTTCAAATGGTCATAGTATACTTAGAAGGCTATTTGGTACCATATAATGATAATTTAATCCCAATTGTTGCCATATTCTTGCTCTAAACCAAAGTCTAACTAAATAAACAAATTTTTACATGAAATTTGACAACCATATAGGTCTCATTTAGAACTTTTCACAGAGCTAAAGAGCAATATTTTTGGAGCTCTAGAGAATTTATTATAATTTTTTAAAATTAGTAAAATTATGCAAAAATTATCACTGTTACTGTACATATGGTCAATTTGATTCTCAATATCATTTAAGGGTAAAATAAAGTCCAATACTCATAAAATTTTATAGGCATATAGTAGACATCATAAGCTTTCTATAGCCATTAAGAGCACCCAATTTGAAGCTCTATAGAGGGAGATATGAATTTTTAAAGTTTTTAGTTTGTTGCAGAATGTCCTTTCAGACCTAGTTATTGTTCTATTAGATTTTAGTGCGACAAATGATATTGTTTTGATCTAAAATTTTTATGGTAGTTAGAGGACATTTTGACCTTTTTATAAAGTCATAATTTGCATGATTTAGAATTTTTTATAATTATTTATAAATTTTCAAATTTTATATCAGAATATGGAAGCAAGGAAATTGCAAGTATACTCTTGAATTTGTGATGCTTGGTCCAAACCTGAGATGTAAACTTCAAAGTGTGATGTTTCTAGTTGAATGAGTATGATATGGATGGAAGATGACTTTGGTAAACCCACATGGTCCATATAACTAAAAATGAAATAATTTGGCTTTTAATAACAGTTATTTCTACTGCTAAAATTGTTAATTTGGTAAAAATGGATGTTTTATGCGAATTATGATATATATATTAAGTGTTGCCTTAATATGATATTACACAGTATGCCAAAAATCTCGAACTTCATACAACTACATGGAATAGACTTGGTATAAGGATCCAATAACACCCTATACTCTATCCTCGTTCACCTTAGCAATCACAAATTTAACCAAAGGCAAAACTTCATTCTCTTGCTTTGTGAAGTAAGCTACATACTAGTCAAACTCTTGTTAGAACAACTCAAAGATAGTTGTGGAGTAAATATGAGAAAGTTGTTCCAACATAAGCAAATGCTTAATTTTTAACCTTGGGATCTTTTGTCATGACTCATACTTACATTTCAATTCATTGTACCTTTTGTCATCTACTGTCCTTTCAAATGTCTTAAGGAATTGAATAATGTTTAAATTCAATTTGAATGTTTAAGTCCAATTTGGTGAAACTTTTAACATCCAAATTCAAGTTTTTATTCAATTAAGTGTTTGGCATGCCAAAGGCGAGTGCTTTTTCCATCATCCCTTACATGCTCATGTGAGATATAGTAAGAATAAAGTGAGAACTTCCATTGGATTCATACACTTTCTTGCATTGCATCATGGTTAAAAATTCATTTCAGAGTCACATGGACCATATGAGCTCATGCTATGCATCCTCATATTTAATTGCACCATTACAACTCATTTCAATTCCAAAAACATGCTTTCAACCCATGGAAACCAAAAAGAGACATGGGACATGACTATGCATTCTCGGCCAGACTTGGCCTCGTTTCCAGGCAAAGTTTGGAAAATCACAACTAAATCTAAAAAATTGAAAACATGTAATCTTGGTCATTCTAGAAATCTTGGAATGTCTACTTAATTCTAAAAATATGTGCAAGTTATAAAATCTCACACGCAGGACGTTTGACATGCGAAATGGTCTGGAGGTCAGACTGGGTTCTGATGTTGTCACAGTTTACTAATATGAATTTCAGAAATGTCCAATTAATTCCACAAAAATCCAATATATGAAAATAATACCAATATGAAAAGATGTTGATATTAACTAGAGAGAAAAAATATCTTCAGATCAGTTCATCAAGCCAAGCTCTCAGAAATAGATGGAACAGTACTTCTAGTCAGGCAAGATGATTGATACTGGGTAGAAATGTCAAAAATTCATATCTTCCTCTCTAGACCTCCAAATGATATGCTTTCAATTTCTACAAGTCACTGTGAATGTCTAGTTTCTTCCTATAAAATTTCATAGCCATTGGACCACGTTTTCCTCTCGGATGACACAATTACACAACTGACCAAATGAACACTGCTGATGCAAATCTAAAATTCTAATACCAACTTTGAAAAATTATAGAAAATTTCACAGACCTCCAAATGACCTGATCTTTAACTTCCCAAAAATATCTAGGCAAGATCTAGTCACATACTGAATTTCAAGGCAAGAAGAGGTTATTTGGTCAGACTTTGACATAAGGGGACAAAGTGTCAATTTCCTTTGTTAAAAGAGGGTTTCAAGGGTTCAAATTTGCTCCTCCTACTCCTAAGGCTCTATGAGCACGTGGGAAAGTATCAACATAGGCTATTAAACATGGCTCAAATTTTTAATAATCTAGATTTTCAAAACTCACTCTCCCCCACCAAAACAGACACCATGTACATAATGCCAAGATCTTGCTATTCATACCAAAAACTTGATATATCATTCAATATAGTTCTAATTCTCATACATATACGTTATGTACATCCATTTACAAGTATTCATAAGTGCCTACAACATGTACATCATTAGATTACATTTCTTAACAATCAAATGGTGATAGGATAGCTATTTCATAAATCTCTTGTCGATTTTCCTAGCTTCAAGCTTGGTGGCTCCCATGTCTTTGTTCACTTGGTCCACCCAGCATGTTAGGATAGTGGAGAGAAGGGGATGAGATTCAAAAAATCTCAATAGCTTATCTCTCATTCAATCTTACATAATATGTGCCAAGCAAGCTTTTTAAATGCATGTATGAAAAAGTGGAAGTCATAGACACTTTAAAAACAACCTTGGCAGGTGAATCAATCATACAAGATATTCAAGGGTTTACCAAGTATTTGGATTGGCCTCACACTTCTCCTCATGGGTATTGGACTTGCCTCACCCATTATTGAGCACTTTGGACTCAACCATACTCTTGGGAGTCCACATTGCTTTTGGGAGACCCTTTGCTTTGTCTCAACCAAGCTCGAGGGTTCTTGGCTCATCCTCACCCAAGGGAAGAGTTCTTGGCCTTTCCACACTCAAGCAAACTCATACAAACATCATGGATTCATTTAACACATAATATAGCATCAAGGATCATGACATGTAAAGGCATGTTAGCATACTTTTCATAGCTTGAAAACACACATACACACATTTTAGAACAAGCTAAACACACATTCATGCATGAGAGAAAGGGGGAGAGAGCTACCTTATAGGCTAATACAAGCCTTCCCTTTCAATTTGTCTTCTCTCTTCTTGGTTCCACAATCACAACTAGATGAAAGTGCTTCTCTTGAGCCTAGACACACAAGAGTATGGAATTACTCTCTCGCAACTCAACACTTATTCACAAAATTAGGGGTTTCTTTATAGCAAACCCTACCAAGCATATAAGAAACCAGGGGTTCTTTCTCTCTCTAGAAGTTCACTAACCATCATTCCTCTCTCAAGCTCTCAAGAAAGAAAAACAAAGAAGTAAAGCTACATGAGTTCTAACCTCCTTCAAGAGTGATTTTTCACTTTCCTTCTTCTGAACCAAGCCCAAAACATAGCTAATTCAACCACCAAAACCATAGAAAGAGAGGGCAAAGAGAGAAGAACAAGATTCTAAGAAGAAAGGCTAAGGAAATCTCAAGTTATGCTTACCTTTTTCTTGTTCTCCTTCCTTCTCTAGGTGTCTCTCTCTCTCTCCTCCGCCCTTTTCTCTGCCTTGGATGAAGCCTAAGTTGGTTAAAAGGAGAAGGAATGAATTAGGGTGCTTTAAGAAGTTAAATTCTCTTTTTTCACGCTTTTCGGACTAACCCTCGCTATAGCAAAGAATAACCCTCGCTATGGCGAGCACGTATTAGTTCCAGACTCCTGTTTTCGCTATAGAGCGTGCTACAGCTAGCAACTCCTTGGTTTTTGTATGGGATGCCTGCACTCGTTATAGCTAAAAGCATTTTTGCTATAGCTAGAAGGCACTCTCGCTATAGCTAGACTGTTTCTCGCTATAGCAAATATGTACATTCACTATAACTAGGCCATTTCTCGCTATAGCTAGCAGACTTAAAAAATTTTCAGCCCTTTAAAAATTTTTCAGCCTTTTTTTTCTGGTTGTTACATTTTTTCATGTAACAAGCCTCTCATTTCTCCTTTATCTTGTATACTAATCTAATCCACCTGTTATCATGGATACCATAATTTGACAACAACTTATCCCATGTCAACTCAAACTGCAACTCTTCTTTATACTCATACATGCACCAATTGAATTTAGTTATGAAATGGAATCCATCCTTCATCAAGTTATGTAGGTTATTAATGCCATTTTGCATCAAACGCTATATGCATAATCTGTAATATCTGGTTCTCTGAAACAAGAAAAAACCTGAGAAATGTAACGTACAGTTTTTTCATAAATGTACGAAATTCACCAAATACAAAAGTAAGTCCCCCGAAATGACTTATTTAAGGTCCCAATAAATTTAGAAAGCATTCTAGACTCCTAAAAATGAGAATCCCAGGCTCAGATAGAAAGAAAAACAGAGCTAGAATGAATGAATGAATTGTGACAACAAGTTGATGAAACGTAAGGGCATTTTTGTCATTTTGAGCAAATTTTGAAATTCTCATAGGAGAGCTTTTTAAATGAAAGTTTTAAATTCTCCAGGGTTCTCAAAGGCCCTAAAAACCATGAGAAGTCCTATGACAGTTAAAACCCCTCCGGTAGATGTTTTTCAACGTCGATTGACCCAAAATTAGAGTAATTTATTCAAAAAAGTTTTTGCTCTGATTTGAGTGATTCTAAAAGTATTTTACTAAATTGGGAACCTAAATTTTATGATAAAAAGATGGTTCTAAAAAAGGAATTAAAATGAGCCTAAACGGAGCAAACAAGCGCGTAGGGGCAAAATGGTCATTTTGAAAAATTATAAAAGAGGCTTCTTAAGTAAGATTACACCTCATCACCTTCTCCAAGCTTTCATTTGCAGAAAAATGAGCAGCAATAGCATGACATTAAGAGGGGAGAGAGAGAATAAGTTTAAGCTTTTGTTTAGGTAAGTAAACGGCCCCGTTTTATTCAATGCCAATTAGGAAAGTTATTCTTCTCTCTAAGAGCTCTCTAATAGTGGTTTTCTTTTTTTGAAAACTTGAAGATTCAGGTATAACTCAAGCTAAAAAGAAACTCTTTTCAAGAAATCAATTAGTAGAAAATAATTTACGCGAAGAGAGCTCTGTTTTAAGGTAAGACTTTACTTGAAACACTTGTAAAATCTTGTGTTTTCAAGCCATTTAAGCTTTATTCTAAAGAGAGAAAGTAAGGAGGAGATTTTTTCTTTTTGTGTTCTTGATGGAACTAAAGGTTATGGAGTGTGAAATTAAGAATATACAAGTAGAATTGAAAGGGAGCTTTAGAATGCAAGTTATGGAATTTAGAGATTTGGTTGCACCTAGGTTAAGATGAAGCTTCCTAATAGTAATTTAAGTTGTCTAAGAATATATATGAGTTCCTAAGACACCAAGAGAGCCTCCCACATGCTTCTCCCATCAAAGAAATTAAAAACAACTCCATTGGTGCCATATGGAAGCATAGCTTTGGCCAATGAGAGTTCATGCATCTAGGGAGTGTTTTAAATCCTTCCAAGCTTAGTTTTGTATCATGTATGATGGGAGAATATGAGAGGAAGCCTTGAAAAAATTTTAGAAACCATAGAAAGTGAGATGACCTTATATGTTTCATAATATGGCTTAAAGAAGTAACACCTAGTTAGGCTCTTTGAATTGATTGTGTGATGATTCTAAGAGGTTTAAATGGAGTCAAGAATTATGAATAGATGAAGAGAATAAAGCCAAGATGATATTTTTCTAAATTTCCTTCATTAAGTTCATTATAGAACCATAAAAGAGCCTTATGAGTCACCTAACTTTTCTAGTGAAAATGTGGCCTTAGAATTTGATTCAAGTGTATAATTGGCTTCCATATGATGTGTCTAGGCAAAGAGAAATGATCTCCACCTTCTTGGGTGTGTGAGGTCAAGGGAGAAGACTCAAGACTCAAGAAAAAAGTGTGTGAATGCAAGTAAGATAGCTTTCTCCACCTTCTCTCATGCATGAATGTGTGCTTACATTGTCTTTGAATGTATGTATATATGTTTTGAGCTATAAAAAGTATTTTAACATGAGTTTTTATTCCATGATACTATGATGATATTTTATGCATTCAAATGATGTTTTATATGTTTACCTTAGTTTGCTTGAATATGGAGAAGCTAAGAATCCTCTAGCCATGGTGAGGATGAGCCAAGAACCCTAGAACTTAGTTGAGACAAGGTGAACAGTCTCTCAAGAGTGAGATTGACTCTTAAGAGTAAGGTTGAGTTAAAATCTCTTAGAGAAAATGGATAAGGCAAGTCTAAAATCCATAAGAGAATGAGTGAGGGTAATCCACTCACTTGACAAGCCTATGTATGCTATGCATGACGTACTCATATGTTAAGAATGTTGCATGAATGCTCACACGTGCCGACATACCCATCAATGCATTTTTAAGGCTTATATTGCATACTTTATGTGTGAGTGAAAGGGAGATGAGTTATTGGGATTCTTTGAATCTCATCACCTCCCCTCCAATGTCTTAACATGCTAGGTGAAGTAATTAAGCAAGGTAATAGAACCCCTCAAGCCTAGAAGAAGCAGAATGACATCAAAATATATGAAAAGGGCTAGTTTTTCCTCTTTTGTAGCCATACACATGGCATATGATGTAATCCCATGATGAAATTTTTATGTAATCATATAAGCATATGTAACTACCTAAATGGATGATGTATAAATGAGAATTGATGTCAAATATATGAAATAGCATGATTTAGGTATTGGATGGCTAAAGCTAATATGTGTAATCTTGTGTATATCATGAGGTGGATGAGTGAGTTTGAGAAATCTGGATTTGTGCACCTTTGAGACAAGTTTAGAATGTCATTTTGGTACATTCTCACATGCTCAAGTCATCATGGTTACCTTGGAGCTCAATTTGGACCATTTGGACCATTTGTAAAGCTTGAAAATGACCATTTCATAACCCAATATCAAAATCTAACCAAATGAATGAATTTGTCCATGAAATTTGGCACACATGTAGAAATTATCCAGATATTTTTGGGAAGCTAAATATCATATTATTTGGAGCTCCGTGGAATTAATTATGATTTTTCAAAGTTGCCATTTTTCTGTTGAACTGATATAGGTACTATTCATATGGTCAAAAACTTGAGCTGTGTCATTAATGGGCTAAATGATATCTAATGCTAATAAAATTTTACAAACATAAACTAAACATGACAATATTTCCATGGCCACTGAGATCACCCCAATTAGACCTTTGAACAGGGAGATATGAATTTTTGAAGTCGGAGATTAGTATTAGGGATGATAGCTGACCTCTGGTACTATTCCATCAGTTTTTACATAAAGTAGACATTTGTAGCTTTCCAAAATGGTAAAGTGTGCCTGATTTTAATTTTTTTAGAATTAGTTATGATTTTTCAAAGTTCAAGCATAGAATCTGGAAAACTGATCCGAGGCTACACTAGTATGTTTTTATGTATTTGCTCCCTTTGCTCGAGGTATGGACCATTTCTTGAGCTTGTTATGAGTTGCAATTGTATATTTAAATGTGAAAATGAGATGAATGAATCCATATGACCCACAAGATGTTGAGAGAAAATTTCTACCATGGCAAAATGTATCTTGATTCATGATTTCTTATGCCATTATGTTGCTTCTCATAGAATTTGCTTGATGATGAGGCATGGAAATTGCATGAGTTGTGTTTTAGAATTATAGTGTTACATTTATCCATACTTCTTCTTTGGCATCACTTCATGTAATGTTTTTAGCATTGCTTAATCTTGATTAGTGAAGACAGTAAAGGGTTTTTTATGTTGGTTAATTGTCAAGAATGTTTTAAAAAGCCACTTAAATGACTTCATTATTTCATCATATAATAGTGTCATCCCAAAAATTACCAATCTTCTATAATGATTGAATCCAAAAAATAAAGTAAGTGGTCTATTTCCTTTGTTAGTACAGTGCATTTTGTCAAGGGATACCACTTACTAAAATAACCATAATCAATTGACATTTTTGCATTGGCTCAGAAGATATTGGTTATTTGTTCATCTGTATCCATTTGATAAGTATGGTAAAATGAAGGATTCTCCATGAATTAGTTTTGTAAATATTGCAATAAAGTATTGACTTCCTTATACATCATGCTTCTTTATCATCTTTTCTAGAGATAATTTTTGGTATCCAAGCAAGTATAACTGTCCTACTACATGCCTACTCATCAAGTCAAAAGTGGCTTTTTGTAGAATCTTAAAATTTTCTACCAACTCAATCTCAAGAGCTTGAACTTCAAAGATTTTATGTCGTGATGCCAACATATAAGTAGTTTTTGAAAGATGAAGTGGGTGATTATATTTCTCAAAAAAGTCATGAACATTATATTTTCCAGTCACATGCATCACTTTAATTCAAGCTTTACAATTAGTTATAGTCCCAAGTTTTGAATTTTTGTGCATAAACTTTTTTATGTTCCTTCGAGTACTCTCTTTACAACAAACATATCTATACAACAAGATAGAGCCATCCTTAGCCTTATTAAAATATTGTTTATGAGCTTAAAACCCCATTTTTCTATCGTAGTTAACTAGAACTTCCACACTGCCTTTAAGCTATGAAATTCCATACATAGATTAGACTTATGATAAACCTTTATAGAAAGATCCATCATCACTTACCTTCAAAAAAAAACAAAGTTATAAAAGTAGTGAGGAATATAAGTAGACAAAAGAAGGAAAATAGCAAAACAAGTCCAAACAACAAATAATGTCAACTTTATATAGATTGATTATCTTATGTCAAATATATATGAATTGAATTATAACTAAATACAACATTCTGACAAACCTTCACTCTTATATAAGGCATTAAAGAACATTACAATAGTATGTGAAAAGTGTAAAGTACTTTTTTTTAACCTACAATAAAATAAAAATATAAGTAAACACTACACATGTTGGTTTTTCTCATCTATGATGTATCAAATACTATATGCTACGTTAAATCCTTAAAACCCTTAGAAAATCATGCAACTAACACAACCATCGATTAGACCATTTGGTATATTCTCATTTTGGACTTGTACATAAAGAAAATATATACGGTCGAGAACTAACTGACTTCAAAAAAGGCTAATTCTAAATATGCAAGGGTCGTCTTCAATGAGAAAAGTAGTAAAGATAAGAACCAACCTACCTTTAAATAAAGATTAGAGAGACAACAAGTAGACATTGAGCTATAGCTACCATAACCTAAAAATGGCAAAGACAAATTAGCCAAGGGTTTTACTACAAAGCTTTTTGGGTTTTAACATCAATAGCACAAAGAGCTAGACATAAAGAAGGGTTACAACAAAACACACCAACCAATGATCAAAATGCAGGATGGACCCTATTTTTTCAGATTAATAGAGCTTCAGTATGATTTAGTTTGAAATTTAATGTTTAAAGACAATGACCATAGCTAAGTGCCACCCACAATGCTTTATTTTGTGTAGCTAGTAACATATGTTTCAATTTGGAGCACAGATGGCAAGAATTTGATGGAAAAAATCTGCAAACATATATATAAGTGAAACAAAGTGTTTCATATTAATGAAATGATGTATTTCAATTGGTCACCCTTGTGTGGCAAGATTAGAACTATTAAATGCATCGAAGCACCAGAAATCATCCATTTTGGTAATCTACTCACGTATTTGTGATGTGGAGCATTTAGTAAAGTTTTAGGATCAAATAGGCACCCTAACTTGTAAAGGCCTAAACTTCCAATCCAAAAGAAGCTTTGGGCATTATTACATATCCACATAAAAGCTTTTTCAGAGCTTGTCGTCAAGGCTAACTTGGGGTCACTTTCGATTTCAAAGTTCTCCATTTTTAATGTGTTTTAAGGCCATTTAATATTTTTTTCTCATATTTCATATTACTTGTTGTACACATGCTATTAGGTAACTTACATTAGTAGTGTTTGTACCCTCTTGGTATAGCATTTTTAGTGTGCTCCGTTGGTTATGTGATAATTTTAATTAATATCTTAATATTTCTTATATGTTATCAATACAAAGATGTTAGGTACATTTGTTCTATAGGCATTTCAATGTATGATTGAGTTTTCTTGGTTTATTACAATACGAGACCTTTAGGTGGGATTATGGTAAATAATATATTTATGTGTGTAATTTTAGTTGGATCTTGTGGGAAATTTTGTTTTTAAATATGTTGTGTACATGATATGTTTACATTCATGTTGTTTTTATTCCATCTTCTATGTTAATGAAATCACTATCTATGAAAACTCTATATGGGACTAGTTAAATCAACTAGAAAAAGTCCTCAAATATGTACTTTAGAAGTTACACTATTGGCCTTGGCCCTGAAAGTGGATGCACTTACTATACTTAACAGCTACTCCAACTACTCCAATGTTGTTCATAAAGCCTTTCATGAATAATGGCACATCTCTAACAAAGTGTTCTTAGGCAATGGATTCATGAAAAGGAAATCATAGTTAAATTCTTGAAGGCAATAGGAGAAGATTCAGTTAACTTGATAGGCTCAGAAGGATCATCACTTTTCCTTAATAAAAAACACTTACTTTAATGAAGTGTCAAGTGTTCAATGAACATATCTTGAAAATTGTGTTTTACGACAATGAGTTTAAAGTCTTTTGGTGTTAGTTTAGGATTTTTTTTATCACTATTAAAAAAAAGCTTTTAGCAATGATAAAAAGTGCCATTAAATACTTTTAAGTGGTGTAACAACCAAAAAAAAGAAAAGAAAAGAAAAGAAAAAAGGAAGTTGAAAATTTTTCAAGTCATGAAATTTTCTAAGTCTGTTAGCTATAGCGAGAAATGAACTAACTATAGCGAATGTACCTGCTCGCTATAGCGAGAAAGGGTCTAGCTATAGCGAAAGTGCCTTTTCGCTATAGCGAAAATGCTTCTAACTATAGCGAGTGTGGGCATCCCATACAAAAATCAGGGAGCTGCTCGCCGTAGCGTGCGCCGTAGCGAAAGTAGAGGTCTGGGATTGATACATGCTCGCTGTAGCGAGGGTTATGCTTCGCTATAGCGAGGGTTAGTCCGGAAAAGCGTGAAAAAAGAGAATTTGATTTCTTAAAGTATCCCAATTCATTTCTTCTCTTTTAACCGACCTAAGCTTCGACCAAAAGAGAGAAAAGGGCTGTGGAGAGAGGAGAGACCAAGAGAAAAAAGAAAGAATAAGGAAAAAGGTAAGCATAGCTTGAGATTTCATAGCTTTTCTTCTTAGCATGTTGTTCTTCTCTCTTTGCCCTCTCTTTCTATGGTTTTGGATGTTGAATTAGTTGGGTTTTGGATTTAGTTCAAAAGAGAGAAAGTGGAAAACCACTCTTGAAGAAGGCTAGAACTTATGTATCTTCACTTCTTCTTCTTTGCTTTCCTTTCTTGAGAGCTTGAGAAAGGAAGGAGAGTTAGTGGAATTCTAGAGAGAGAATCCCTAGTTTCTTACATATGTAGTGGGGTTTGCTTTGATGAAGAGCCCCCTAGTATGTGAGTGTTTATTTGAGTTATGAGAGAGTAATTTCATGCTCTTTGATGTGCGTAGGCTTAAGAGAAGCAACTCCATCAAGTTGTGCTTGTGGGACTAAGAAGGAAGAAGAGAAATTGTAAGGGAAAGCTTGTGTTGGATAGTAAGGTAGCTCTCCACTCTTTCGTGTTGCATTCTTGGATATATATAGTCATTGTATGCTTGTGTAAGTGCTTGTTGTGTGAGACATGCCATGTTATTGCCTTGATGCATTGGTACCAATATACTTGTGTTTTGAGTTGTGAAAATTGCTTGAGCGAGGTAGTACCAAAAGTCCTTTGAGATAGGTGAGATAGAGCCAAAAGTCCCTAAACCCAGAGTGAGGCCAATCCGAAAGTCCCAAAAAATCGGGTGAGGCTAAACCAAAAGTGCCTAGAGCTTATTATTGGCATTGATATGAAACCATGGCATGAAAAGCATGTATTGTGTAATTGTGAATGGTTTGCATGCTTTGACTTATTTATATATCTTAATTACTTTCTTGAATGAGCATATGAGCTATTGAGATTCTCTGAATCTCACCCCCTTCCCTCTCCCATCTCATATGGTCCAGATGGAGCTCAAGAGCCTAAGAATGGAGGCCATGAGGCATAGAAGGCCTTTGTATTGCCACTTTTGCACACTCACACATAGTTTGATGTATAGGAAAGCTAAAGTGCTTATGTATACATATTCTTTTTGAGATGTAAATATTTGAGCAAGTATAGAAATATGTATAAATGATATATGAACTATGTAGAGAGCCAAAGCAATGGAAATGTAGAATTTGGCCCTTTTGTGGCTTATACATAATAGTGTATTTTGGCCCGTAGCATAGTGAATTTGAAATGTATGATAATTTGAATCACTTGATCATTTCATATATGCTATGTTTATACTTTAAAACTTGCCCAAGAGGTGTTAAAACATGTGGGAGGCCATTTAGACCCACTTTGAACCATTTTGGGTGCCAAAATTGCCAAATTTGTGAGCTACGTCAAAGTATGACCAAATGATCTTTTCTTGATATGAAATTTGGCATGCCTCTAAAGTCTATTGAGAGCTTCCCAAGAAGCTAAAGTAAGTAATATTTTGAGGTCTAGGGAATCTTTGGTGAATTGTTGAATTTGGAGAATTTTCTGGTTTTGGTTATTGTACTGTGCAACTAGGTCTGAAAATAAATCTATATCATTCATGGACCAAACGGTGTCTGATTGTCATGAAATTTTATGGGTATAAATTAGATATCTACAATGATCTATACCAACTAGAATCACCTTAATCAAAGGTCTGTAGAGGGAGAATGAACTTTCTGAAGTTCTGTGTCAGTATCAGGGAAGCCATCCGACCTTCGTTACTGTTCCATCTTTTTTTGAGGTTCAAGGGCTACTAAAATGATCTGAACTTATTTTTTTCCTCTAGTTAACATCTGTATCTTTCCAAATTTGTATATTTTTCCCAGATTGGATTTTTTTGGAATTAGTTACGAATTTTTAAAGTTCATGACAGCAAGCTGCACCAGTACTAGGGACAGCCGGACCTCTATCTCTTTTTCTATGTCAAATATGGTCCAAACACTGAGATTGTGGTTGGGCATTATTTTTAGTGTGAAGTTAACATCCAGAGCTTCCAGAGATCTATGGTTTGCTTGATTCCTATTTTTCTAGAATTAGTTATGATTTTCCAAAAATTGGAGCCAAAAATTTGACTTTTGAGCTCATTTGAGAAATTGCATTTTCTTGATTTTTGGCTTCATATCCGTGGTTTATGAGTTCTTTGATACTATGTATGAGTTGTATAAATATATTTTGAGTGGAGAATATGAATGATGGGTTCACAGGACCCATAGAGCAAAATATGACTAGTTAAACCCTGACTTAAAGTAGTAAAATACCACAGTTTTGATCATTTTCATTGGAAATCATATAGAATCAAATGTAAAGGGAGATTAGTTGGAGTTAAGTCATTATGGTGTTACATTTTTGGTATCAGAGCAAAGGTTTAGGCACTTTTGCTCGGTGTTGGGCTCTTGAATAGTGTAATTTGCTTGTGTTTGGTGTGAATTGTCATGGAAGTGGTATCATCCATATGCATATGTGCTTGTGATATGTTTGTGAATTGAGGGTTGCTACTTCTTTTCAGACATGGTTGAAACTAGACGGGGCAGGGATAGAGGTAGGCTACCCAAGGCTCAAAGAGCTGAGCCAGGGGTTCCGGTTGGGCCTGAGAATCCTCTGCGGACCATGATGGAGAGGCTTAACCGATATGAAGCCATGATGGGCCAGCACCAGGAGATGCTAGAACAGCAGATGTACATTACCCAACAACAACATGATATGATCATGTACCAGTAAGATACCCTAGCCAGGCAAGAAGAAGCTAGGAGAGAAGCCTCTGTACCTCAGCCATCTATATCTGGCATTCCACCTGCACCTCCCTAGGAGCCTGTTGTTGCTCAGACCCAGACGCCTATCCAGAAACTGTTGAAACAGTTTCAGCAGAACAGTCCACCCTCGTTTGATGGGGAGTTGGATGCGGATAAGGCTGAGCTTGAGTTATGGAGCTAGAGAAGATATTCTCAGTGATGGATTGTACCACCGAATAGAAAGCTCAGCTAGCCACTTTCATGCTACAAAAGGAAGCCAATAGATGGTGGCATAGCACAAAACCTCTTATGGAGACCAAGAACGTACAGATAACTTGGGAAAGCTTCTTGGTCGAGTTTTATAAGAAATATTCCCTAGTTCGGTGAGGAAGAAGAAAGAGATAGAATTTATGGGCTTGAGACAGACGGATGAGATGACTGTGGACTAATATGTGGCCAAGTTCATTGAGTTATCTCGGTATTCCTCTTACCTCCAGAGGTATGATGATAAACCCTGAAGATGTGAGCAGTTTGAGACTGGGTTGAAGCCCCTGATTAGGGACAGAGTTACCCCACAGCAGATCAGGAAGTTCAATACTCTTGTGGAGGTCAACAGGGTGATTGAGACTAACCAGTGAGCTATCATGTCTGCTGTGGCTACAGCTAGTTAGAAGGGGATTTTGAAATTGAAAAGACCGAGACTGGAAGAAGATTTTAGTATGACACCCAGTGCCAAGAAGAGAGGTAAGGGGCCATGGAACCAAAGGCCACAGCGGGGCAAGCTGATGTCGCCTCTTTGGAGCCAGTCATCCTTCCAGCAGTCTCTAGTGATATGTTTTAAGTGTGGGAAGCTGAGGCACATTGCTAGACACTGTCCTCAGGTGGACACAGCGCCTCCTCCTAGGCCGTAGACCCAGGGCTAAGTGTTTGCCCTCACTTAGCAGGAAGCCAATGCGTCCTCCAGTTTGATCCGAGGTACGCTGATAATGAATGGCTTTCCTGTAGTTGCTATATTTGATTCGGGTACTATTCACTCATTTATATCCTATGATTGTGTGAGGCAATTGGGTCTGGCTATTAGTGTCTTGTCATTTGACTTGTCTGTCACTACACTCACTGGAAGCCACGTGGTTACTTCTCATACCTGTTTGAATGTCACTATTCAGTTCAATCATTGCCATACTACTATTGATTTGATCTGTATGCCCTTCCATGATATTGATTTGATTGTTGGTATGAACTAGTTGGCCGCGAATAATGCGATACTTGATTGTGAACACCGAACCATTTTCTTACTTACTTGTAGGACTATACCTAGGGTGTAACACCCCAAAAATTAATTAAGGTATTAATCATGGATTAGATTAATTAGGCGTAATTAATATGGGATAATTAGGCAAGTTGAGTGAATGGAGATTTTAGAGAAATAAATTATTAATATGGGTTTGAGATTTAATTGGGATAGAAATTCTATCTAGGCTTAAATTAATGGATCATAAGAAGAGGTTAATGGAGGCTCAATGGGTTAGGTGTATACCCAACCCAATTTAGTGTGATGGATGCCCAAAATCCACCTTGTATAGACTCTTTTAAGTGGCCCAATAACCCTTGTGCAGACCCACATTCTTGAGCTATTAAAACTTGGTCTGGCCTAATTGAATTTCAGCAACCCAACACCTTGAAACTGGCCCAACCTCTTAAAATCTGAAGCCCAAATGAAGTTGGACCTTGGAGCAACCCATGACCCATATTTGACCTAACTAAAACCTTACTTAAACCCTAATGCTTTAGCCACTTTCTCACTTGCTGAAACTTAAGAAGTAAAATTCAGAGGTTAAGAAAGAGGCTAGGGTTGGGGGCAAGAATTCTGTATTTTCTCACATGTAGAGCAAGATTCAGCTAAGGTAATAGTTATATAACTTAATCCCCTCATCTTTCTCTTTAATTTGGTCCAATTAGTTTTTCATTTGGAGTATTTTCACCCTACCCAAAATCTGAAATGTAGGAATTTGGGGATTTTCTTGGTGAAATTCGTAGGTTGAGGTTAGGGCTGACCTTGGGTGAGTTTAAACCCTCCATTTTGACACTTCGTTTGTTAATTTGAGACCCCCATAGCTTATTTATAAAATGGGTATTAATTTTATACGAATTTGTTTAGGATTTTGGGTGGAATATTGAGTTTTCTGGTGAAAGACACTCTAATCTGAATTTGGGATTTGTGATGGCTGTTGTAAATTTATCTACAAGTGAGGTAACTGAGGTTTATATTAATTCCATGTATATACCTGATTTAATTTCATATGTTACTGTACATGAATGATTTGAAATGTTGAATGAATTAGTTGGCTATCTGTTGAATTGTGATTGGACCTTGTGAGTCCATGGTGGAGCTATGGTGCGGCTGCCACCCGTGCATGTGCTTCGACCAGGCACCGGGTTATGATCAAACCCCAGATGCACTGAGCCCTGGTTGTGCTCAATAAGAAGTAGGTGTCGTGGACGGGCCTCTCCCAGTGTTAATGGCCTTTAACATGTGATAATATGATTGTTAGTATGGGATAGTAATCATGATAACCTAATTATTTCATTTGCTGATATGATGGATATGATTCTGATGTTGATTTTGATTCATGCATATATGCTAATTAAACTGGATATATGATGGAATTGCCCTGGGTTACTGAGATTTATATCTCACCCTATTTCATGGGATTAACATTTCAGGTGAAGGTTCTTCGGGTAAGGATAAAGGGAAGCAAATAGATGAAAATCCATGAGCTCCAACATATGGGAGAAGGCTACACTTAGGCTGACTTATTTAGTAGAGATGCAATTTTGTTATTAGTTTACATAGCATCATCATGTATTCATGTTACCAAGTGTAGGCATTCATATTTTGTTTGATTGAAATGTAACCGTTAAGGATTTAAGTCTCATTATAGTTGAATATTAATGTATGAACTTATAGTATCACATATATAGTTTTGTTGAAATTGTGATATGGATTACCATATGAGAATTATAGTCATATGATGCCTTGGATGTGGACATAAGCTATTGTTGAATGGAATCTCTATGGAATGTGCATGGGATGTTAATTGCTACTAATGCATGTGTTCTTGCTGTCATACATTCATGAATTTGCTGATATGAGCTAGTTGGGCAAGTAAGAAGTAGTATTTAAGTTTTGCAATAGTAATGGATGGATTGATGGGTAAATAGGATAGATAAACACCATTAGAATCACATAAAATAAGGGAAGGTGGACCTGGAGTGTTTCTAAGATGAGATTTGGAGTGTAGGGGGCGAAATTTGGGCAATGTAGTCACAGGAGGAAGTCTCGCCGCGACCAAATGAGAGACAGAGTCGAAGGGTGCCGCGGCGCAAGGGTGGAAAACTGACCTGGGGAGTGACAGTGGCAAGGAGTACTGCGGCCTGATAGATCTCGCCGCGGCGCAAAGTGGAAAAAAATCGCCCAAGAGGGTGACAGAATGGGAACTCGCCGCGGTGTAATAAGTCCTGCTGCGGCGCGAGTCGAGGAAATAAAATAAGGGTTGGACAAAAGCAAAACTCGCCGCGACACAAATATATTGCACCGAGTCGAGAATCGTCAGAATTGAGAACAGTAGTTCCAGGAGGTATTTCTGCCGCGGTGCCACATAGGTTGCCCGCGATGAAGGTCCAACTCGCCGCTGCAAGATTTGTGAAATTTGTCCAGTGATTCCAGAGAGCAACTTGACCGTGGCGGGGAAGGTATAGGCGGCGCAAGTCCCCAACCTACTCCTTTTAGCCTAGAAACCTCAATTTTTTCAACGGTAATGGTAAGAGATGATATAGGAACACTTGTGGGAGGTTATTGGGTATTGATACTGATGGACAGTTGAATCATAAACCCCTTTATGGTAGTAGGATTTCTTTTATACAAATTTTATTTTGTTGAGGTGGTATGGTGATGACCCTAACATTAAGGTTCAAATTTTTCTCATATTTTCACAATGTGATAAATTGTAACCACTCAAACCTTGATAATTAATTATTAATCGTATATTTAACCATAATTACAATGATTAGAAGGGAGGGTTGTCAGATAGGGTAGGAGCTGAGTTATCTTTTGTGACTACTGCCCAGGCTGAGAGGCATTTAGAGTGTGGATGTCAAGGGTTTCTTGTCTTTTTCTCTATTCAGGCTGAGGTAGAGGAAGGGATAAAGGAGATCCCAGTTGTCAAGGAATTCCCAAAGGTTTTCCCTAAAGAGTTTGACTTTACTAGTCTACCCCCTGAGAGAGAACTAGAGTTCCCTATAGACATGGTGCCTGGGGCTGGACTGGTGTCCAAGGCTCTTTACAGGATGGCTCCCGCCAAGCTCACTGAGTTGAAAAAATAGATAGAGGAATTATTAGAGAAAGGGTTTATTCGCCCTAGTGTTTCACTTGGGGAGCTCCGGTGTTATTTGTGAAAAAAAAAGATGGTAGCTTACGATTGTGTATCGATTACAGAGAGTTGAATAAAGTTACCATCAAGAATAAATATATTCTCCCTAGAATTGATGATTTGTTAGATCAGTTGGATAGGGCATCTGTGTTTTTCAAGATAGATCTTAGATCTGGGTACCACCAATTGAGAGTGAGAACTGAAGAAGTCTCCAATACGGCCTTCAGAACGAGATATGGGCATTATGAGTTCCTTGTGATCCCATTCGAGCTAACGAATGCGCCTGCTGTGTTCATGGATGACATGAACAGGGTATTTAGACATATCTAAATCAATTTATGGTAGTCTTCATTGATGATATCCTAGTGTATTCCAGATCCTTTAAGGAGCACGAGAGGCATTTGAGATTAGTCTTAGAGACCATGAGAGATAAAAGGTTGTATGCTAAACTTAGTAAATATGAATTTTGGCTGACCGAGGTAAGATTCTTAGGTCATGTGATCTCATGAGACGGAGTCGCGGTTGATCCCCATAAAGTTGAGGCTGTGTTATAGTGGGATAGACCTAGAACGATCACCGATGTTAGGAGTTTCCTAAGTTTGGCAGGGTACTATAAACGATTTATTCAGGGCTTTTCTCAGATGGCCTTACCACTGACGAGGCTAACTAGGAAAGAGACACCATTTGTATGGGATGATAGATGTGAGAGGAGTTTCCAAGAGTTGAAACTTCGTTTGACCACTGCCTCTGTACTGATTATCCCTGACCTTAGTGAACCATTTGTGGTTTATTGTGATGTCTCGGGCAAAGAATTAGGATGTGTGTTGATGCAGCAAGGTAGAGTAGTGGCATTTACCTTTAGGCAGTTGAGGCCTCATGAGGAGAATTATCCCACACATGATCTGGAGTTAGCCGTCGTAGTGTTTGCTCTTAAAATCTAGAGACACTATATGTATGGTATTACCATAGTGATTTACAGTGACCATAAGAGTCTGAAATACCTATTTGACCAGGAGAAACTCAATATAAGACAGAGAAGATGGATGGAATTCTTGAAAGACTATGATTATTTGTTGAAATATCATCCGGGCAAGGCCAATGTAGTGGCGGATGCCCTAAGTAGGAAATCCATCCATGCAGCCCATATGATGATTAGGGAGCAGGAGCTCCTAGAGAAGTTCAGAAACTTGAACCTCTCTTGTCAAGTGGTATCGGGTAAATTGCATCTGAGTGAAACCTGAATTGAGAATGTATTGAGAACCCAGATCTTAGATACCTAAAGAGAGAATAAGTTCCTAAGACAAACCAGGAATGAGATTTCCTAAGGTAAGATCTCAGATTTCAAGATGTATGAGGATGGTATGATAGTATACTGAGATAGAATCTGTGTGCCTAGTCGAAATGAGTTGAGAGAAAGTATTTTGGTAGAGGCACATAAGAGTAAATATACTATCCATCCAAGTGCCACCAAAATGTATCAGGATTTAAGACGGATTTTCTTATGGCCGGGGATGAAGAGTGATATGACGGACTATGTGGCTAGATGCCTAGTGTATCAGGGGGTAAAAATAGAACATCAAAGACCTGCTGGGTTATTGCAACCTCTAGATATCCCTGAATGGAAGTAGGATAGTATAGCCATAGACTTTGTTATGGGGTTACCCAAGACATCCTTTGAACACAATGCTATTTGGGTAGTTGTGGATAGACTGACGAAGTCTGCACACTTTTTAGCTATCAGGGCTACTCATACACTAGATAGATTAGCCCAGTTGTATATCAGAGAGATAGTGCGACTTCATAGAGTACCCAATAGCATAGTTTCGGATAAAGACCCTGTAACGCCTAGTACATTGTACAATCACTGGAACGGGCCAGTTTGAAAAGCAAGTCCCCTGAGATGAGTGATTCAAGGCTAAATAAAATTTTAAATAATAGAAAATAAGGATTTGAGCCTTGAGTTGCCCAAACACTGGGGTCAGAGCGATTCAAAAAATTTGTCGAAAAACACCTAGGAGGACTTTTTAAATGGAAATTTTGAGTTGCCCAAGGTTCTCAAAGGCCCCAAAAACCATGGGAAGCCCCGAGACTGATAAAGCCCCTCCGGTGTACTCTTTCCAATGTCAGTTGACTCGAACTTTGATCGATTCGTTCGGGATGGTTTTAACTCTGATTTGAGTGATTCCAAAAGCATTTTATTAAATTGGGAACCTAAATTTTATGATGGAAAATATGGTTTTCAAAAAGGAACTAAAACGAAGCCGAAACGAACTTGCCATTACGGAAGGGCAAAATTGGAATTTATGGTTTCTTGAATGTTCTAAAGAGTTCCACACTTTTCTCCCTTCTTATCCTCTTTAATGAGCACGACCCATTCTGCCTAAAATACAGAAAATCTTCAGCTCTCTTAGGCACACCAAAGGGTAGAGAAAAAGAGGAAGAAAGCCAAGGAGAAACTAGGTAATTTCATGAAATTTCTTGCTCCATCTTCCTCCAATCTTGTTTTCCTCTCTTCCTCCTTTCTTTCCATGGATTTTTTGAATGATTTAGTTCTGTTTTTGACCCAGACCTAAGGGGAGAATTTCGAATTTGCTAAGGAGAAGAGAATAAAGGAGAAAGACACTTGAAAGCTCACTTGAACTGTAGGTAATCTTTGCTTTTTGTTGCATCTTCTCTTCCCCCTCCCTTTGTGTGTATTTCAGCCAAGAACAGAACCAAAGGAGGGGAGGATGTTCTGTCCAAATATAAGGAGGGAACAAAGGTTTTAGGCCATGGGGAGATGGAATATGGCAAGAAATTCTAAGAAAACCCAATAGAAAACAAGTTAGAAAAGTGTAGTGTTTTCTAGGGTTTTGCAAAATCTGATTTTGTGTGAATGTTTCCTTAGCTATTTGAATGTTTCCTTGAACTCCTAAGACCTTTAGAAAGCCTCCCAAGTGGCTCTCCCATCAAGGAAAAATCACAAAGTCTATGAACCTCCATTATGGTGCATATTTCGGCCAAGCTAGGTTCATTAGGCTAGGGGATGTTTTAATTTGTTCTAGCCTTGTTTTGGGACTTTATATGATGTTAGAAGATGGGAGAAACCATTGGAAAAAATTTAGGAGCCATAGATTGGGAGATGGCCTAATGGTGTCCATAATGGTGCTTTGTGAAGCAACTTGGTTTTCCAATTGTACAATTGAATGTGTGATGGCTCCAAGGACCTTAAATGAGTCCAAGAAGTCTAGAAAGAACAAGAGAATGGAGCCTAGCACTTGAATAATATGAGTTGCTTCAATAGGCCATTTATGGAACTAATATATCTATTTTGGAACCAAGTATGTAATAAGCTTTAGTTTAATATCTTGGCTTGCTTCAAATGTGTAATTGTGTGATGTTTGTAATGTCTAGGCCAAGAGAAGCCTACTCCACCTAAGTGCTCTTGTGAAACCAAGGAGGGGAAGGAAATTGCAAAGTGAGCTTGCATACATAAAAAGGTAGCTCTCCACCTCATTCTCTTTTCATTCTTGTGTGCATATGTATGTCTTAGTGTGCTTGCATGCATTCTTGATGCTTGATAATATGCCACTTGATCCTTGTTGTGCATTGGTACCAATGTGTTGTCTTGAATGACTATGGTTGTGGAAAGAGCCCATAAGGGTGAGGTGATGCCAAAAGTCCCTTGATGAAGGTGAAGAGATGCCAAAAGTCTCATGGCATGGGTGAGACAAGGCCAAAAGTCTCTTGAATGGGTGAGGCAAAGTCAAAAGTCCCTAGGCCAAGAGTGAAGCAAATCCAAAAGTCCTAGAAATGGGGTGAGGCTAAATCAAAAGTCCCTAGAGCATGAAAGTAATCTTGACATGTGAATGTGGCATGGAATGGAATTTATTGTACACTTTATGCTTGTATGGTTATGCATTTGGTATATGTATGCCTTGAATGTGGTGTGAATGGATGTGTGAACTATTGAGATTCTTGGAATCTCACCCCCCTTTCCCCTTCATCCTTGAATTGTCTAGGTGGTGTTCCAAGTCAAAGAGATGCAAGCCAAAGACATTGAACATCTTTGTTTTGGTGTATTATATACTTTAAATGGTGGTTAAATGTCAAAGTAATGATGTATGTAATATTTTTGTGATGTAAGACCATGGACAAGTGTAAAATGATGTATGAATATGATGTACACTTTACATGACACTAAATCTCTAGTATTGTGCAAATTGGCTTTTGGATGGCTTGATGTAACTATGCATAAATAGATGTTGAGATACCAAAATGAGTTGCATGAGGTTTGGGATCACTTGGGCAGCCTCCACAAGTCATATTTGTGCTTTAAAACTTGCTCAAGGGGTGCCAAATTCAAGAAGAGGCCATTTGGTGCAAAGTGACTCTTGGTAGGAAGCAAAGATGACCATTTCATGAGGCTATATCACTTTTTGTCCAAATGAACTCTTTTTGACCTGAAATTTGACATGCATCTAGAGCTTATTGAGAGCTTTTTGAGAAGCTAAACTTGATAATTTTTGGAGATCTGTGGAATATTTAGCGAATTGTTGAAATTGGAAAATTTTCTAGTTTTGGTCCTTGGTACTCTAGCACTGGTCCGAAATTGAATTCTGCCACTCATAAGGCAAACGATGTCCAATTGCCACGCAATTTCATACAGAGAAACTAGACATTCACAGTGACTTTTTCCAACTAGAAGCACCTCATTTGGAGTTCTAGAGAGGGAGATATGAATTTTTGAACATTCTGTCCAGTATCAGGACCCTTACCCGACCTGATGTACTGTTCTATTGAATTTCGAGACTTTGGATACCTGAACTGGTCTGAAAGTATTTTTCTCCTCTATCTAACATCCACAGATTTCCATATTGGTATCATTTGCATGGATTGGATTTTTTTGGAATTAATTGGACATTTTCAAAGTTTGCTGCAGAATCTGTGACAGCATCAGGAGGCAGTTTGACCCCTGGATATTTTCTGATGTCAAACACCCTCTGTAATGGGTTTTATGGTCTGTACATATTTTTACTGTGAATTAGACATCCGTTGCTTTCTATAATGGCCAAGAATGTGTGATTTTGATTTTTCTAGAATTAGTTATGATTTTTCGAAATTATGCCAGAAAGGGGCCAAATCTGGCTGAAAATAAACCTCCATATTCTAGGTTCCATTTCGGTTTCCATGAGTTGTGGGCCAACTTTGGTTATGTAAATGAGTTATATGTATGTAATTAAATATGAGAATGTGATGTATGAACTTATATGGTCCACGTGACACCGAATGAAATTTTCATACGCTACGCAACGCGAAATAAGGCATTATTTTAATGTCATCTTCCATTCCCTTTTGTGCAATTCATCATGGAAAACTTAGAAATGATAGGAAGCAAGCTAGAATTATATGGTGTTACAAACCCCAGGTTCACATCGAACTTTTAGAGGTCATTGCAGCATGCCCTAGGGATTAGGTTGCGGTTTAGTACTGCATATCACCTCCAGACAAATGGTCAGATTGAAAGGACTATCTAGACCTTAGAAGACATGATTAACCATCAAGTTGTGCTTGTGGGACTAAGAAGGAAGAAGAGAAATTGAAAGGGAAAGCTTGTTTTGGATAGTAAGGTAGCTCTCCACTCTTTCTTGTTACATTCTTGAATGTATATAGTCATTGTATGCTTGTGTAAGTGCTTGTTGTGTGAGACATGCTATATGTTATTGCCTTGATGCATTGGTACCAATATGCTTGTGTTTTGAGTTATGAAAATTGCTCGATGAGGAAGTGCCAAAACTCCTTTGAGATAGGTGAGGTGGAGCCAAAAGTCCCTAAACCCAGGGTGAGGCCAATCCGAAAGTCCTAAAAACTCGGGTGAGGCTAGACCAAAAGTGCCTAGAGCTTATTATTGGCATTGATATGAAACCATGGCATGAAAAGCATGTATTGTGTAATTGTGAATGGTTTGCATGCTTTGACTTATTTATATATCTTGATTGCTTCCTTGAATGAGTGTATGAGCTATTAAGATTCCCTGAATCTCACCCCTATCCCTCTCCCATCTCATATGGTCCAAGTGGAGCTCAATAGCCTAAGAGTAGAGGCCATGAGGCATAGAAGGCCTTTGTATTGCCACTTTTGCACACTCACACATAGTTTGATGTATAAGAAAGCTAAAGTGCTTATGTATACATATTCTTTTTGAGATGTAAATATTTAAATAAGTGTAGAAATATGTATAAATGATATATGAACTATGTAGAGAGCCAAAGCAATGGAAATGTGGAATTTAGCCCTTTTGTAGCTTATACGTAATAGTGTATTTTGGCCCGTAGCATAGTAAATTTGAAATGTATGATGATTGAATCACTTGATCATTTCATATATGCTATGTTTATACTTTAAAACTTGCCCAAGAGGTGTTAGAACATGTGGGAGGCCATTTGGACCCACTTTGAACCATTTTGGGTGCCAAAATCGCTAAATTTGTGAGCTTCGTCAAAGTATGGCCAAATGAGCTCTTCTTGATATGAAATTTGGCATACCTCTAGATTCTATTGAGAGCTTCCTGAGAAGCTAAAGTAGGTAATATTTGGAGGTTTAGGGAATCTTTGGTGAATTGTTGAAGTTAGAGAATTTTTTGGTTTTGGTTATTGTACTGTGCAACTAGGTCTGAAAATAAATCTGTTTCATTCATGGACCAAATGGTATCCGATTGTCATGAAATTTTATGGGTACAAACTAGATATCTACAGAGACCTATAACAACTAGAATCACCTCAATCGAAAATCTGTAGATGGAGAATGAACTTTCTGAAGTTCTGTGTCAGTATCAGGGAAGCCATCTGACCTTCGTTACTGTTCCATCATTTTTCGAGGTCCAAGGGCTACTGAAATGATCTGAACTTATTTTTTTTCTCTAGTTAACATCTGTATATTTCCAAATTTGTATAGTTTGGCCAGATTGGATTGTCTTGGAATTAGTTACGATTTTTTAAAGTTCATGACAGCAAGCTGCACCAGTACCAAGGATAGCCAGACCTCTGTCTCTTTTTCTATGTCAAAAATGGTCCAAACACTGAGATTGTGGTTGGGCATTATTTTTATTATGAAGTTAACATCCAGAGCTTTCCAGAGAGCTATGGTTTTCTTGATTCCCATTTTTCTAGAATTAGTTATGATTTTTTAAAGTTAGAGCCAAAAATCTAACTTTTAGGCTCATTTGAAAAATTGCATTTTCTTAGTTTTTGGCTTCATATCTGTGGTTTATGAGTTTTTTTATGGTATGTATGAGTTGTATAAATGAATTTTGAGTAGAGAATGTGAATGATAGGTTCACGGGACCCACGGGACAAAATATGACTAGTTAAACCCTGACTTAAAATAATAAAATACTATGGTTTTGGTCATTTTCATTGGCAATCATATGGAATCAAGTGTAAAGGGAGATTAGTTAGAGTTCAGTCATTATGGTGTTACAAGTGGCAACATTTGGTTGTCATTATGTTGTAGCTAGAACCTTTGATACTAATTATCTTTAGTGATGAAAAAAAATGTCACTACAAAATATGGTATTTGGTGGCAACATAAATTTCCTCTAAAGATATATAATGGTGACTATTGTCACCACCAAGTCCCCTTAATTTAATTTGTGGGAAAGGGTCATCACTAAATAGGAATTTTTAATGACAATAATGTCCCCTTAAAGGGTAGATTTATCGCTAACACAAGAATTGATGCCACTAAATATAGATATTTAGTGGCAACTAAGTTCACTGATAAAGAAGCATCTTTAATGGTGACACAAATCACCACTAAATCCCCTTTAATTCAATTTCATAAGATGATTGTTGTTGAAAAAAAAAACCTTGGGCTTGACATTGTCGCCACTAGTTGCCATATTTAGTGGCGCGAAAGAGCTATCACCACTAAGTATAGACAATTAGTGGCAATTGTTGTCACCATTAAAGATACCCCTTTAGTGGTGACTTAATTTGCCACTGAAGTTGCAATTTTAATGGCAACAACATATTTATTGCCACTAAATATTTACATTTAAGTGCAACATGTGTCACCATTAAAAAAAAAATACTTTAATGGTGACCTCCTAACTTTTGCCTTAATTAGTAGATAATTACTGCAGATTTAATAACAACTACAATTTTGTCACCATTAAATATTTATATTTAGTGGTAACCTTAATTACCACTAAAGGTTCTTTATTAGACCTTTTAAAGTTGACAAAAGTCAGTGCTAAAAGTATATAAATTTTTTTCTTTTTTGGGAAGTAAATGATGTACATTGATTAGCATTAGTAAAAAATTTAAATATAAGTAGCAAATCAAATGCAAAATTCATAAATAACAAATGTTGTATACTTCAAAATATATCCAACATAATAAGAGTTTCCATTCTCCAATAAACATCATGTGGATGACTTTTTTTCAAATTACATATAAAAGCTTCCATACATCTTAACATCTTATAGATATTGATAGGTCAAACCTATAAAAACAATTGAGTTTAAGTGGCCTTGTAAAAGAAAAATATCGAACATCAATATAGATCACATTAGATTAGATAACTTTATTCCCGAAACATATAGTATGCACCAACAATATTATGCTATTAAGAAGGACCTTCTTATGCAAACCCTATTGAATCAAGTCAAGACAAAAAGTGAGACATCATCTTAAGATTACTTATTCTTACATGCATTCAAGAAAAAGTTTGACCTTAAATGCACATATAATAGGATGGACTTAACTCCACTAACTTTTTAAAACCTAAAACAAAGAAAGCATATACCTACTTTTTTACCTAGTACTATGGAACACACTAGCAATCTAAAATAATATTCAAACAAACCCATCTCATATCTTGACTAGACAAAAGAATACTATAGACAATTCTCATCAATCTGTAGTAACATAGAAGCATATGAAATAGAAATCAATGTCTTAGGAAGCCACCACATTGATGTTAATAGAAAAGAAAAATATTTCTTGTATAATGAGTAGCAAATTTTAACACTCAAATAGGACAAAAAGACAAACAATCTTTCCATTTAACAAAATAATAACACAAGGCAAAAGTAACATTATCATACTTGAACTAAAACTTTTAGGGAATCAACACAAGAAGCAAGTTTAGCATTTAACATAAAAAAATAGAAAAGTTCCAAATTTTGCATGAACCTACACGAAAGACCTCATTTAAAGGAACTCTCAACTCATAACACCCAATGGAAGAATGAATCCAAATTTTAACCAAATATGGCAAAGGAGTACTATTATTCAAAATCTTTTAAAATATCTAGCATGGAATTAGTAAAGCGTTTGACTTAAACACAACAATCATAGTAATTACCAAATTCTACCTAAAATTTAAAAAGAACTACATCAAAGACATTACTAGTAAAAAATACTATAAGTGAATCAAAATTTCACCTTAAACAAAAATAGTTCCTAATTTTTTTCATGCAAAAAATATTAGAAAAAAGTTCTAAAGCACACAATAGTATTCATGTTAAGAAAGTAAATTAAATGATATTTTTTTCATATCAAATTTGAAATTAAACAAAATAAAGATAGTGTGAAGGCAAAAGGTATACCTTGAGACCTTCTCTGATGATAAGATGTCTTAAAGATTGAAGAATAATGCTTTAACCCAACTTTTATTAGAATTAGCAATAGTAAATCCTAATTGAGAACAATTGCTTTTGCTTATTCCTTTCCCTTGCCCCAATAATGATGAAGGGCTTAACCTAACTTCATTGTCCCATCCAAACAAAGATAGACTGAATTTTAAAAAAATGCATAAAAGAATAAAAAATCAAGAAAAGTAAATGCATAAAGAATAATAATACCTAATTACATGATAAAGGATAATGAAAAAGAAGGGACATAGTGAGCTAATGGATGAAAACCTAAAATAGAAGACTATATAGTTGTACAATTTTTACTACTTAACCCAACTAACCAACACATAAAAAAACCCCATAAAACAATAGAAAAAATAAAAGGTATTAGAGCCAGTACTAAAATAAATTTACTGCCTTAAACAAAAGTTATAACAACCAAACTCATAGAGACATCACAAAGAAGACAACAAGCTATTGATATGGATAACCTTGCCAAATAACACAATGACAACATAGAAAATACAAAAGAGATTATATAATAATGGTGGGAACTCAATCAATTCATTATATAGGAAAGAATATTGGAAATACCACTCATACAACACAATTTGCAAAATGATACAATCAAAACATAGCATAAATACACATGACAATAGTACAAACACATAAAGAAGCAACAAACAAAAGCTAGCATTTCATTATTAAGCACTCTCCCAACTCCTTGTACCCAAAAGTTCTCTCTGCATATTTCCATAGAAGGTTCCCTTCTTAAATTATCTTTAAATCACTCTTGTAACATCCGATTTTCTGAAAACGAGAGAAAACGTGAGAAACACAACGTACAGTTTCTCTGTAAACGAACAAAATTCACTAAATACAAAAGGAAGTCCCCTGAAATGATGTAGTTAAGGTCCCAAAAGACTTGAAAAGTATTCTAGACTCCTAAAAATGAGAATCCCAGCTTAGACGAAAAGAAAAATAGAACTAGAATAAAGAAATAATTTCTTACGAAAAACTTATGAAACGTAATGGCATTTTCGTAATTTTGAGCAAATTTTGGAATTCATATAGGAGAACTTTTTAAATGAAATTTTTGAGTTCTCCAGGGTTCTTAGAGGCCCTGAAAACCATGGAAAGCCCTAGGACAGTTAAAAACCCTCCAGTAGACGTTTTCTAATATCAGTTGACCCAAACTTTGACTGATTCATTTGGAAAGATTTTAGCTCCAATTTGATTGATTCCAAAAGTATTTTACTAACTTAGGAACCTAAATTTCACAATGGAAAAGATGGTTCTCAAAAAGGAGCTAAAATGAGTTAAAAATAAAAATGCCAAAAATGAAGGGCAAAATTAAATTTTTTTAGAAAGTGGAAACTTCTTAAACACACTTTAAGTTTCTTATTTCTTTTCCCCTTCATTTGCATAACCCATTCTACCCAAAAACTAGAGAAAACACTAGGTCTCTTAGGTGCACCATGGAGGAGAAGAAAGGAGAAGAAAAAGCAAGGAAAAAGTAAGGAATTTCATAGATTTTCATGCTCCTTCTTTTAAACTTGTTTCTTTCCTCTTAAGCTTTCTTCCTATGATTATAATGAAGTTTATAAATCTGTTTTAAGGGAGAAATTGAGGGAAAAATTTAAATTTGAAGAGATGAGCTCAAAGAACACAAGATTCAAGTGAAAAAAAGTAAGAAAACAAGGTAATTTCTTCTTCCATAGTTGCTACGCCTTGCTCCCCTTCTCCACCATTTCGCCCCACTTGAGAAAACCTAAGAGGATTTGATTTTTAGGCAGAACCAAGGGTGATTCTTAGGAAAAAGGGTTTGGAGATTAAGAATATATAAAGAGAATTAACAAATAACCATGAAAATTCAAGATGCAAAGTTTAGAGTTTCATATGTTCCTTACAAAATCTGATTTGATACATTGATTCCTATGTCTAAATAAGAGTTTAAATGATCTCCTAAGATCCCTAGAAGTCTCCCCATATGCTTCCTTCATCAAGAAAACAAAGCAAAGTTCAAGGAGATCATAAAGCTTCCTAGTCTCAGCCTAAAGGAGTTTGTGTACCTAGGAATAGTTTTAAATTGTTCTAAACCTATTTTTGAGTCATATATGATGAGTGAAGATGAGGGGAAGCCTTGAAAAAATTTAGAAACCATAAAAAATGAGTTAGTGCTTTATGTTCCATAATATGACTTAAAGAAGCAAATGTAGTTAGGCTCTTTATTTTAATTCTGTGATGACTCCAAGAGGCTTAAAAGGAGTCAAGAATCATATTTGAAAGAAAAGAATAGAGCCTCAAATTTAATTAATGGGTATTGCTTCATTAGGTGAATTCTTGGAAATATAAAGGGGTTTATAAACCAAGCTAGAGTCTAAACAAGTTGTGTTGCCTTAGAATTAATTCCATGAATCTAATTGGCCTCTATAAATTGTGTCTAGGCTAAAAGGAATGATCTCCACCTTCTTAGGTGTGTGAGGTCAAAGGAAAGGATTCAAGACCTAAGGAAAAAGTGTACAAATGCTAACAAGGTAGCTCTCTCCACCTTCTCTTATGCATGATTGCTTGCTTTACTTGTCTTTGAACGTGTGTATGTGTATTTCAAGCCATGAGAAATGTTCTAGCATAAGCTCTTACTCCATGATAATGTATTATGTTTTCTAAATAATATTCATGATATTTGTTTTAGTTTACTTGAGTGTGGTGAAGCCAAGAACCCTTAGCCATGGTAAGGATGAGTCAAGAACCTTTAAGATTAGTTGAGACAAAGTAAAAAGTCCCCCAAAAGTAAGGTTGACTCCTAAGAGCATGGTTGAGTCCAAGAACCTCTTAAAGAATAGTGAGGCAAGTCCAACATCCATAAGTAAATGGGTGAGACCAATCTACTTGCTTGGCAAGCCTTTGTATGCTATGTATAACTTGCTCAAATGTCAAAATTGCTTCTCGAATGTTTACATATGATAATATATCCATGCATGCATTTATAAGACTTGTTTTGCATGCTTTATGTATGATTGAATGGGAGATGAGCTATTGGGATTCTTTAAATCCCATCCCCTCCTCTCCAACAATCTAATATGCTAGATGGACTAAGAGAGCAAGGTAATGGAAGCCAACCACCTTAAAAATGAGAAGATGACATGGAAGTGCTTGAATTTTGCTACTTCAAGGCCATACAAATGTCAAATGATATAACCCATGGTTGTATATGGTCTATAACTTCTTGAACATATGTAATTCTGATAATATGTCATGTATAAATAGGAGAATATGAGATGTGATCATTAGAATGTGATTTGGGTATGTTATGGCATTGTGGCTTCTTGAATGGTATTATGGAAATGTCCATAAGTGTGACTGAAATAATAAAAATGAGATGCATGAGGGTTGGGACCATTTGGACAGCTCACACAAGTCCTAATTATGCTTTTAGACATACCTAAGAGGTGTCAAACCCCAAGGAAAGCCATTTGGACATTTTGTTATCCCATATGGAGCCAAAATTGACCATAATGGAACTCTATATCACTTTTTATCCAAATGAACTCTTCTTCATCTGAGATTTGGCATACAATTAGAGCTTGTTGAAAACTTTTTGAGAAGCTAAAGAACAGAATTTTTGGAGGTCTAGAGAATATTTGACGAATTTTCAAAGTTAAAAAATTTTCTAGTTTTGGTCATGTCACTGTTCATACTGGTCCGAAAATAAAATCTATCACACAAGGTCCAAATGATGTCCAATTGCCACAAAATTTTACACAAAGAAACTAAACATTCCCAGTGACTTGTGAACTATAAGCACCCTATTTAAATGTCTAGAGAGGGAGATATGAATTTTTAAAGATTCTGTCTAGTATCAGGAACTCCAACTGACCTCAGGTACTGTTTGATTGATTTTCGATGCCTGAATGTGCCTGAGCTAGTCTGGAGTTATTTTTTTCCTCTAGCTAACATTCATAGATTTTCATATTTGTATCATTTACATAGATTGAATTTTTTTTGGAATTAATTTGATATTTTTTAAATTTGCTGCAGAATTTTGTGACAGCACCAGTGGATAACCTAATCTCTAAAGTTTTTCAAATGTCAAACACTTTCTCTGATGGATGTTTCACCTAGACATATTTTTAGCATGAAGTAGACATGTTTAGATTTTTATAATGGCCAAGAATGTATGATTTCAATTTTTCTAGAATTAGTTATGATTTTTCAAAGTTTGTGACAGAAATATGAAAAATGTAGTTGAAAATATATGTATGCATTTTATGCTTCCCTTTGACTTCCACGAGATGTAGGCCACTTATGATGATGCAAATGAGTTATATTCATGTAATTAAATATGAGAATGTAATGTATGAGTCCATATGGCGCACGTGACTCCAAAAAAAAATTTTATATACGACGCAACGCTGAAAAATGCATTAGAATAATGTCATTTCCTTGCCTCTTGTATGAATTGCTTGATGTGAGGCATAGATATAGTATGAAATGAGATAGAAATTTATGGTGTTACAACTCTCTCTTATCCTTTATGCATAAACCCTTATAGAGTTTGTTGGTCCATTAGTCTTAGTCCCAGCTCCCTTATTTCTACCCTAAAACATGTCAAATTTAAAGTTCTTTTTTTTTTGGTAATATTGTACTTCTTCCATTAAATAGATTTTTTTTTAATTACAACAACTTATACTTATTTTTAATGCATGAATGGAAAAGAAGTTAATTCTACCAAAGTTCCAATAAAGGTGTTAAAGATCATCAAAGTTGTAAACAAACATGTCATATAACCATAGCAACACGAGAAGACAACTTCCAACAAGGTTCACAATATCATTTTCTTTAACAAAATGTTTCTACTTACATATGGTGCATATAACTACATATGTAAGTAAAGGTCATAATTCATCAGTTAGTTATTACAAAGTATAATTAGTGCCAATATTAATATGACGGGTTGGCACAACAAATAAAAATAAAATGGTTTGGGGTAATTTCACATCTAAGCCATTGTCAACTTCATAGCCTACTTGACCCTTTCATGGGTCCACAAAAAACTTCTATTTTTTCTCATAATTAGATATATTACTAAGATTAATCCAACGCCATCTAGTATCTTCCAAATTTGAATCTACAAAGATCACAAAAGAGTAAAGGTCAAATTTTACCTAGCAACTTCCTTGGTCTTCTCAAAGGTACAAACTTTGCTCCTATTGCCAATGCAATAAAAGGACCAAATATAAAACCCTAAGCTTCAACTCCAACAAAAGATAAAAGGAACTTGCACTTCAGAACCACCCCTCATTAATAATGCAAAAATTAGTTGATACAAGCTAAAAAATTCACAGAATTGAATTATGGAAATTTAAAGAATACTATCCAAAAAATAGTATGGAATATTATGGAAATTAAAAAACTTATATTTCAAGCAGTCAAAAAATTTGAAAAAAAAATATCAGTAAATAGAACATGAAAAATGAGGGCTAGTGGACTAAAGTTGGGCTAAATTGGCCTAAGGGGTGAGCCCCACACGCCCCCACTTGCTAAGGGGCACAAATGGGCATTATTTGCGTTGGTATATACCCTAGAAGCCAATCATAGAATAATTATACTTTCATATATTTTATTACATTTTGATAAATAAAGGCATTTCAATTATTATATTTAATGTTATATTTGTGCAATATAAATAAATATATTAATTGCCCCTAGAATAATTTATTATTCTTAAATTGTCCATAGTCGAATATTATTGTAAATTGGGATAGCAATAATACAATGAGACTAGTATATATGTTGGCTGATGACCATAGTCATGGATATGAGATATCAAGTCATTACATTGGCAGTGTTAAAGAACAACTATACTAGAGAAACCTGCTATGAGAGTGCTTCATGGATCATTATTTGTCATAAGGTATTCTCATAATGGCCATAGTATATGCTATCCTTTGACAAAAAATTACTATAGTTTTGTACAAGAGAAGTCATGTACTCTAATATCGCCAACCGTCACCTTTAATAAAGATGACCAAAATGAGATAATTAGGTGTATCACAAATCATGTAGAGGAATGTAAGTGATTCAAATAGAATTTTGTTCCTCTAATATAGGAGGAGTGATATCTATAAGCCCCTTGATTGAGTGAGACTAAGATATGTATGGCACTCAAATGGATCAATATGTGATATTGATCCTTTTGTTTTGATTTAGTCTACTCATGGATAAAAAAATGATAGATTGAATTATAAAAAGAATGACATATTCCATGTTTCGAGTTCAATCTATATATCTAGACAAAAGAGATTGAATTACATGAAATATTGGTCATGAATTAGGTATATCGAATCACAAACATTCTTATTACTTCATTGATAGTGATATATTGCTAGATACCATTCACTATCTGTGATACTAAAATAAGATTCTTTTTGGATTATTACCAATGTCATAAAGACCTACAAGGTCACATATAAAGAGTATATCAAAATTGAAGTTAATGTAATATAATTTAGATTTTAGCTCGACTACAAATCTTAAAATATAGTCCAAAATATTTAATATAATATAATATAATTATAATATTATATTATAATATATTATTTTATATTAAAATAATATTACATTCTTTTTGGCTTTATTGTATTACATTCTTTTTTGGGACAATTGTTATTAGACTAGGTTAATAACTAAAGCCCAATTATCTCTTTATTCATCATCTATTTAGCTAGGGCTCATTAGTTTGACATCATAAAACCCTAGGCATTTGTCTATAAATAAGCAACCAAGGATTTGATGGCTGTACGAATGAAACCAAGTGAGAGCCACTACTTAGAGCAAGAGAAAGTCTTTTAACAGAGATTCAGAGAGGAGAGAGACTCCCTCCGTTCACTCTGGGAGTGGATTTTTTATCTACTTTTGTGTGAATATCATAGAGGCACAGGTTCATTGATCTGCGTTTGTAATTTCTTGCAAGCGTTTATAAAAGTTCTTGCATTCACAGTATTAGGAGGTCATGAATTGAACAGACGAGAACTTGACTATGGCAGCAATCTACACAAAAGGTAATATTCTTATCATCAATTTATGTCTTTTTCGCAAGGATCCTTAGTAGGTTTCAAAAAATTTTAAATTTATTGTGCCATGATTGTACTACGAAACCTAAAAGCTTGGACATCTATTTTCAAGCTTGAAACCTAAAGCTTCAACCACAATTGAAATCTACTATTAGAATTCCAAAAATTGTGTTTTAATGTAATTTTCATTCCTTAAAATGTTTTAGAAGCATCAATGATCAAGATTCAAGCATCTAAGGCTAAAAATACTCAATATTTCAATCAACAAATGCATCCCAAAATCATGCCCCTTTTTTTTCTTCAATTCTTCACATAATCAATGAATTTTTAGTAATCAAACAAGCTTAATAGCATCATAAACACATCAGTAACAATTCTAATGCAAAGGAAAAAAAATTAAAAACCACTAAAATTGACCATTAATTCAAAAATGTAAATAGTAGGGAATCAATTTACAAGACATGTAATACATCAAATTAAAACTTGTACCAAGAGGAATAAAACCCCTAATTCTTAACAAAAAGATCAAGTAAAAAATTTTAAACTCCAAGATAAATGTCATTTCAACTGTTGGGTAGGAATTTAGGATTATTAAAAAAATAAATAAAGGAAAGGAAATAAAAAAGTTAAGAGATTTGAATCAAGAAATAAAAACTAAAAAATAATAAGGATTAAAATATAAATATTATTATTTATTTTTAAGTTTGTTGGACCACTTTTTAATTTCAACAATTTGTTATTCAATCAAAAAAATGTGTCGCATGGCACTGAAATGTGGAGGTGGTACTTCTAATTGGGCCACGTGGGATAACTACCATGCAACCTGATTTGAGGTTGCATGAAGGAATTTACCATTATAGTATTTTCTGTTATAATGTTGACTCTACAACAAATTACCTTTCAAACTTTGACTACTTTTTTTACTTTTGGCATATGACACCACAATCAAAGTTGTAGCATCATATAAGGGTTTTTTATTAGAATATATTTTTTATTTAATTTTTTAATTAAATCCATATTTGTAAAAAATATCACTCCTAAATCTTATACAATGGTCAAAGTTGGATCCAATAAAGCCAACTTTGGTGTGGCACAGGTTTTAAGGAAACAAATTTGATTTATAAGAAGTAATGAGGAGGTAATAATTGATGTATAATAAGTTAATGATTAAGACATAATTAGGCAATGATTGTTGTACAATGAAGTAGTTAAAATTAGTTATGGTTGTTTGTTATGGTATAAGTAGTAAGTAATGATTATTTAATGATTAATTAGTTAAAATTAATTAGTATTAATTTATTTGATAAGTAAGTGATATGATTAAAAACAATAATGATTGCATGATTAGTTAGTTAAAATTAGTAATTAATTTGTATGATTAATTAATTAATTATTAATAATTAATAATTAATATTAGTTATGTAATCATTGATTAGTAAATTTATTTAGATAGTAAATATAATAATTATTAAAGAAGTAGTAATAAGAAAATAATTATTAAGGAAATTAATTAAATTAAATTAAATTAAATTAAAAAATAGAGAAATTTGCATGGAGATACAAATAAAATTAAAAATTATTGTGTTAAAAATTAATAATAATATAATATGCTTTTGAGTATTGGATAAACGGGATTAATACCACCAATGTTATTTTTTAACAATATACAAAAAGATAATTTATTTGCTCATATATATATATATATATATATCAAAAGTAATAGCTACCAATACTACAACAAACTCTTCGCCTTTCACATTGTGATCGCCCTTGACCTACAAGTTTTTCATGTTCTTCATGTTGTTGATCTGGTGGATTGAGTAAGCAATGAAGAATTTAGATTAAACATGGGAGAATGCACAGGGGAATCAGATGCTCAGGGGTCACAAACCCATAATGTGACGATCCCTCAATTTCAAAACATTAACCACCGTATTTAGTATTAAAGATTGTTGGGTCATCAAATAATGATATGAATGACCCAAATTGAGAGGGATCGAGAGATTCAAATTAAGACAATGGTGAAGGAGGCACATGATAGGAAGGACCAACTTCTCCAAAGTTTGCATATTGGCTAGTTGACATAGAAGAAGATGGATCAACTATACTAATGTGTTGTTGTGTCACAGCACTTCCACCTAGCACAAATGATACTGAAGCATCAATACCATGATGATTTTGTTTATTGAGGTCAATAATAGCTAATCAGGCTGACATGTAACCTTCACTTCTCTTGCCTGGCCTGCCTTTTGAAATTTTTAGTCGTGGTAAATCAAGTGTAGGTGGAGCAGGCTAGGAGACCATCGTGAAGTGCTATTTCCCGAGAGCCAATAAGATATTTATTTAGTCTTGACTCACCCTCTCTCAGTAGTTACTATAGTCCATTTGCGAAGGGTGCTAAATGTTTAACTTGTAGAGGTCATCTACAATATCAGCCTAGAAATTAAATTACACCAGTTAAATAAAGATATATGATATATTAAGAAAATAAAAATAGTAAAGGAGATAAGTAAAAAATGTACTACAAAACCTGCAACACCATTAGCGAGGTGCATCAACCGACAAGTATAGGTCCAATACCATCACATGTATTCGAAAGTATGAGCCATGGGTGCTGAACTTATAAGCGCTTGAGATAAGGCATTTTACCATGCATTCTATGCCTTAACAAAGCTTATATACTCTTCTTGCCAATTCATTGATGTTTTTCCTCGTAACTGTAATGTATGGCAAGACCCTAAATTGACTAGAGAAGCGAGGATTGGTTGTTGCCTGCCAAACTAGCAGAGCACACGATCTAAATGGTGCCACTCGATGATATGAAAGCAAATAAGGGGCACTAAAGCTAGCCAAATTCTCAAGATGCTAAGTAATATTTAGGATAAGCTCTTACACACTGTTTGATTTATATGGCTGCCAAATGATATATGCTCAAAACATGAAAATGATATAATAAATACATCATATGCAATAGTTGATTTAATAAAGATCAATTCATGCAAAGTTAAAAAACTTTATTATCTCGCATTGCATCTAATAAAATTCCATATTGCCATAAGGCCATAACCCCAAGATGAAGAGATCGTCCCATGTTTTTCCATCTGTGGTTCAAAGTAAATATGTCACAACATGTTGATAGAGAAATCAATAATGTTTTGAATATATGTAATATGTATACATTATTTATCATGTCTTACCTGAACCCTAAAGGATGTAGTAGTTGATAGATATCTATTTGCGGATCTAGCTGTGGAGGTCTCTGTGGTGCTAACATCGGGAATCTATCTTATGCCTATAGATGAAGTAGGGTCAGACAACCATCTATACCCTATTCCTCAAGTTTAGTTGCATTACAAAACTTTTTGTACAAGCGAGCTAATAGTGCATATCCCCAACTATATTTTCCTACTTATTCGAAATCCCACAACAATGAGAGGTACATCAAGTACACCTTATAACTAGATCTATCCAGCATAAGAAAACCACTAATCAACCTTAATATATATGCACATGCAAATGATTGTACATCTTCATTATTTGCATCATCTAGCAATTCATTAAAGTGCTCAGCTAACCAACTAATGACAACCCTTTGTCTAATTATTTTGTCATCTGGTGGTGTAATTCCAAATAGCCACTCATATGTTTATAATCATATAAAGTTCCTGCGACCAATAATAGGCCTTCCTATGCACGAGAGGCCTAACTACATAGTAATGTCCACCAAAGTGATCAAGCATTCTTCGTAAGTAGTGCCGATACAAGTGATGGATCATATTCAAATTAACCTAATCGAGCAATGCTGTAGAATCCAACCTATAGAAAATAGTCAAAAATAATAAGAAGAGGTGGGGGTAGTCGATCATTGTACATGACATGTCATGGCCGAAGCACTCGATTATCTTACAAAAAAATATAGAACACTATATGTACATTATTACAATTAAATCAAACAAGTATAAAACATTATAAATGGGAGATTATCTTACATGGCCAAGCCACGTAACCTATGACATGTGTCGTGTTTAGAGATAGAAAAGGGAGTCATCTTCTAGCCCTAGATAGATAACCTATTGCAGACGCACCATTACTCTAAGATTTTTGCATATCTCATTATGTTATAGATAATACAAAATATGATAAGTCTTAATCATCAAAGACAATAATAATTAGTTATTGTACATAAAGATATGGTTTATTCAAAAGCAAAGTTCTAACCCATATACATTTAGGCCAAGTTTTTATACATATATATGTTCACAAATAATAAGATATATCCAAAAGTAAGGTCCTAAATCATATACATTACAACTAATTTTTTATACATATATGTGCAAAAGCTTGATCCTACTATTGTCAAGTGAGGTGACAATGTGAACAAGTGAAACAATTATAACCAACTTCTTTGCATAACCAACACTTATTAGGTTGACCTGGTTGTGTCCAATCCATCTCGTTGTGTATGCGTGTTGAACGAGGGCGGCCTTTTGTTCGAATCATCTATGGATCAAGAATTAACTTTGACAAATCTATGGCCAATGAACTTCACCCCTAATAGGTTGGAATTCATTGTTATATGCACTATACATCATTTCCAATTGAAAAATGTGGCCAATAAACTGTAAATGGTCAAGGCCAACATTACCAAAAGCCGTAATAACATGCTGACACAGGTACTTTTCAATCTGAAACTCATCATAGTTACATTTACACTTAACTAGGTTCACCTTGCAACATCGACCAAATTAACAACACATGCGGACAACACATGTAGAGGCAACCTGTGTAATTGGAGCCATCTTCTTTGTAAGCATCTCACAAAATACTTGGCTGGCTGCTATCTATGCATGCACCTGTTGACCCCATTAAACAAAATATCTATTTACCCTATACATGATTGCCTTCGTGATGCCAGTTATAGGTAAACTCCTGATATCCTTAAAGACAGCATTCATTGTCTCGGTCAGGTTCGTTATTATGTAACCATAACATTGACCTTCTATGTCGTAGGCTCGTAACCATTACTCCTTAGGAATGTTAGCTATCCAAGTAGCCGTAGGGCCATGTAAAATTGTTAACTCAGCTAAACGTGTATCAACAACATGACAATCATATGCATATCTAATATTTATGAATTTTTCCTTTAGCCAATTCATCCTATATGCTTTATGCAAGTTGCAAGCTACATGTCAAAGACAAAAGATATGATACCTATATGGTGGTTGCCACCCTACCCTCGAATTAGAGACGACGAATAAAATTGAAAGATATCTATCTAATATCAAGCAAATCCCCCTTCTACTCTTGACGACACTCCTACAAAGATTGAAAAGGAATCATGCCCAAGCTCCTCTTGTCTCTCCTTGCATAATAGCAAATGCAAAGGGCACGACCTTCTTATCACCATCTTGAAATAAAGCTATATATAGTGTACCCTTGTATTTTCCACATAAGAATGTCCCATCGACTTAGACAATTAGTTTGAGATGTTGAAATGCATTAATGCATGGTTTGATTGCCTAGAATACTCGACAAAACATATCCACGAGTTACCCATTAGGATTGTCTTGTTGATATTGTTTATTTGTAAAATATACAGTTGAACCAGGTACAAAATGCTAAACAACAGCCAACTACCTAGGTAATACTGCATAAGAGCTTTCTCAATTTTCAAACATAATGGCAAGAGCGTGGTGTTTTGCTTTCCATGCCTTTCTATAAGACACAATATAGCTAAATAAATTTTGTATTTTCTTAATGATTTGAGAAACTTTTACCTCTAGTTGGTTTGCCATCATTGCCATAATATACAATGATATAACATCAAAATCCAACTTTGCATGGTTTTGGGACAATGTCGAAGACAAACATATATGTGGTCCCCTATATTTTGTGATCTCCCAATGTGTTCTTTTTGTTTTTTTACATACTCTGACCCTCCACCTGCAACTATAGCCATAGTGATTCTTCATTTTTTGCAGAAGAATGATATACATGAAATATATGGTGCACTCGTATGGAGTAAAGCTTAACCACACGACTTAATGCCTTTATATCTATATATTATATGCTAACACTTAACTCTCGATTGTCATTAAGATTCAAAAGCTCTCCCATTCTAGGAAAATTGGGACCACTTGCTGTCTCTGTATTAACCCATGTGAAGAAGGCAAGTGGTGGGTCATTATATTCACTTGTAATCTCATTCACTATAAGCTTTGTCGAACCAGTGGTCTTTGCATTAGACTTATTATCATCTTTGTCATCATCATTATCATAATCATCAGGGATGATAGAGTTATATTCATCCTCATTTTCAAATTCATTCAGTAGGTCTTCTATAAAGTCCCACATCGGATAGGAAGGTTCTGGACTAAGGCCTTATAAGTGGGGGCGAAACTTTCTCCACCAAAGGCGTGTTTTCCTTGAGCGAAGGCTGGGTAACCAAGACCTCGAAGCACTAAAGTCAACAAAACCCTTGGGAAGGCCGGGTCAAAGACCCACAAACCAGGGGACAATACGTCTGGTGGCTCTGTAAGTGTGTTGGTATCAAAGCCGGCCTAGCCGCATGTACAACCTAAGGACGGGTTGGCCCCCAAAGGGGGTGGAATGTAAAGTCTCACATCAGATGGGAAGATCCTGGGCTAAGGCCTTATAAGTGAGGGCGAAGCTTTCCCCACCAGACGCGCATTTTCCTTAAGCGAAGGCTGGGTAACCAAGCCCTCGAAGCTCGGAAGGCGACAAAACCTTTGGGAAGGCTGGGTCAAAGACCCACAAACCAGGAGACAATACGTCTGGTGGCTCTGTAAGTGTGTAATGTAACAACCAGAAAAAAAAAATGCTAAAAAATTTTTGAAGGGTTGAAAATTTTCTAAGTCTGCTCGCTATAGCCTAGCTATAGCAAATGTACCTGTTCACTATAGTGATAAATGATCTAGCTATAGCGAGAGTGCCTTCTCGCTATAGCAAAAATGCTTCTAACTATAGTGAGTGCGGGCATCCCATACAAAAATCAAGGCGTTGCTCGCCGTAGCGCGCACCATAGCGAAAACAAGGGTTTGGGACTGATACGAGCTCGCCGTAGCGAGGGTTATGCCTCGCTATAGCGAGCGTTAGTCTGAACAAGCGTGAAAAAAGAGAATTTAACTTTTTAAAGCATCCAAACCCCCTCTTTCTCCTTTTAACCGATTTAAGCTCCCTCTAAGGCAGAGAAAAGGGCAGAGGAGAGAGAGAGAGAGAAATCTAAAGAAGGAAGGAAGAACAAGAAAAAGGTAAGATTTGCATGGTTTTTCTTCTTAGCATATTATTCTTATCTCTTTGCCTTCTCTTCCTATGGTTTTGGTTATTGAAATAGTTGGCCTTTGAGCCTAGTTCAGAAGAGGGAGAGTGGAAAACCCCTCTTGAAGAATACCAAAACTTATATATCTTTACTTCTTCCTCTTTGCTTTCCTTTTTGAGAGCTTGAGAGAGGAAGGATAGTTGGTGAACTTCTAGAGAGAGAAAGAATCCCTAGTTTCTTATATGTTTGGTAGGGTTTGCTATAGAGAAACCTTTAACTTTGTGAATAAGTGTTGAGCTATGAGAAAGTAATTTCATGCTCTTATATGTTTAGGCTCAAGAGAAGCACTCCCATCTAGTGGTGATTGTGAAATCAACAAAGGATGAGACAAATTGAAAAGGAAAGCTTGTGATTAGCCAATAAGGTAGCTCTCTCCACCTTCTCTCATGCATAGATGTATACTTACATTGTCTTGCATGTGTGTATGTATGTTTTTAAACCATGAAAAGTATGCTAGCATGATAATGCCTTATGTATTTCAATGATATATTATGTGATTGCTTTGGTTTGCTTGAGTATGGAAAAGCCAACAACCCTCTAGCCATGGTAAGGATGAGCCAAGAACCCTAAAGTTAGTTGAGACAAAGTAAAGAGTCTTCCAAAAGTGAGGTTGACTCCCAAAAGTAAGGTTGAGTTTAAGAACCTCTTAAAAAATGGGTGAAGCAAGTCCAAAATCTACAAGTGAATGAGTGAGACTAATCCACTTGCTTGGCAAGCTTTTGTATGTTATGTATGGCCTACTTAAATGTTGAAAATACTTTTCTTATGATTTCACATGCTAATATGCCCATGCATACATTTGTGAGACTTGTTGCATGCTTTATGTATGATTGAATGAGAGATGAGCTATTGAGATTCTTTGAATCTCACTCCCCCTCTCCACCATCCTAACATGCTAGGTGGACTAAGTGAGATAAAAGATGGGAGCCACCAAGCTTGAAACTAGGGAATTCGGTAAAGAAATTGTAAAATAGTCATTTTGTCATCGTTATGTTGCTAAGAGATGTAATCTAACGATGTACATGTTGTAGGCACTTGTGAATACTTGTAAATAGATGTACTCATTGTATATGTATGAGAATTAGAATTATAGTGCATGATGTAGCAAGTTTCGGTATGAATAGTAAGATCTTGGCATTATGTACATGGTGTATATATTGGTGTGGGAGAGTGAGTTTTACAAATCTGGGTTGTTAAACATTTGAGCCATGTTTAATAGCCTATGTTGATGCTTTCCCACGTGCTCATAGAGCCTTAGAAGTAGGAGAAGCCAATTTGAACCCTTGGAGCCCTCTTTAGCAAGAGAAACTGGTCACTTTGCCCCATGATGTCCAAGTCTGACCAAACGACCTCTTCTTGCCTTGAAATTTGGCATGGGACTAGATCTTATCTATAACTTCTTAGAAAGTAAAAGATCAGGTCATTTGGAGGTCTGTGGAATTTTCTATGATTTTTCAAAGTTGATATCAGAATTTGGATTTTGCATCAACACTGTTCATTTGGTCAGTTGTGAAAATGTGTCATCCTAGGGGAAAACGTGGTCCAATGGCTATGAAATTTTATAGACAGAAATTAGACAGTCACAATGACTTGTAGCAATTGAAAACACCTCATTTGGAGGTCTAGAGAGGAAGATATGAATTTTTGAAATTTCTGCCCAGTATCAGTCATCTTGCCTGACCCGAGGTACTGTTCCATCGATTTCTAAGAGTTTGGCTTGATAAACTGATCTGGATATATTTTTTCTCTCTATTTAACATCCAAATCTTTCCATAATGGTATCATTTGCATGCATTGGATTTTTTTAAAATTAGTTGGACATTTTTTAAGTTCATATCAGTAAACTGTGACAATATCAGGACTATTTTGACCTCCAGATGATTTCACATGTCAAATGCTTTGTGTGTGGGATGTTAGGACGTGTACATATTTTTAGCATGAATTAGACATCCCAAGCTTTCCATAATGACCGAGATTACATGTTTTCAATTTTTCTATATTTAGTTGTGATTTTCCAAACTTTACCCAGAAATGAGGTCAAGCCTGACCGAAAATGAACATACATGTCTCATATCTCTTTTTGGTTTCCATGGGCTAAAATCATATTTTTGGGATTGAAATGACTTGTAATGGTGCAATTAAATATGAGGATGTATAGAATGAGCTCACACGGTCCATGTGACACTGAAATAAATTTTTAACCATGCCGCAACGCTAAGCAAGTGTATGAATCCAATGAGGAAGATCTCACTTATTCTTCCTATATCTCATATGAGCATGTAAGGCATGATGGGTATGAGCTAGAAATGATGGTGTTACATCTTCTATTACAATTTTGAGAGATTGAGATAGAATATTACCAAATACTTGATGAGATGAACTCGACTGAGACATGTGATCTATAGGACGGATGTTATACTGTCCACCATAGCTAGCCTGTGGAACAAATGGGTGAATATCTCCAAGATATGCATTAAATAGGGATGCATGTTCTACTGTCTCATTCACACTACTAGTAGATGAGAGTGTTAGTATAACATGTTCTCCTCTAATTATGATTCAAAATTCAAACCTACTTCATTATTTGAGATACATGCATACAACTCTGCATCGGTCAGTTAAGATGAGAAACGCGAGTTTACTTGCCACATCTCTTACACATCTGAATCATCTTCTAAATTATATGATTGGTTTAATGTTGGATTAATGACAGCAAATACTTATATATTAACTCATATACAAACTAATTTGGGCAAAATCGTAACTTTTGTCCAATTATTTGTTTCAACATCTCCAAAGTGATGTTTGAATCAACCGTCATTATCTTCACTTTGGCACACTCAAATGTAACATGGTCTTGACCATCAAAAATTCGTCCATTTACAAATATACATACAATCTCACTTTTAGTGGACATAATTTTTTTCAATAATAAGGTTTGCAAATAAAAAAAAATAAGAAAAAATTAATTCTAACAAAATAACGTAATCACAAAAAAATTACAAAAGAAATAAATATATCAAAGACAATAAAAGCAAACTAAATAAATATAACAAAAAACTAATTACAATGAACATAAATATACCACATAATTGATATAGGAACAAAATTTAAAGCAATGTAAACAAAATAGATATTATTACAAAATTTAAAGCAGTCATAATTAATATAACCAAAGAAAATACATGGACAAAACTAAATATACCACAAATAATAAATTCAAGCATAATAAATTTAGACAAAAAATTAAATGTTCCTAAAATAAGTATTAAAAAAATGAATAGTAACATATCAAATGTAGAAAAAAAAAAAGCAAATGTCACCAAAATAAATACATAAAAAAATTAATGCAAACAAACTAAATAAATATAACACAGATTTAATGGACACAAAATAAATATAACAACAAAAAGTGAAAACAATAGATATAACAACAAGATAAATGCAAATAGTATAAATATAAGACACAAAAAATAAATAAATTCAAACATAATAAATATAACAAAAATGGGTATAAATAAAATAAATATAATGCAAAAAATAAATGTAAACAAACAAATTATACCCTAAAAAAATGTAAACAAACTTAAAATAGAAAAAATAAATAGAAATATAACAAACATAGCCAAAAAAGTAAATGTCATCTAAATAAATGCACAAATTAAATAAATTTAACACAAAAATGTAAGCAAAATATATATAAACAAAAATTAAATGCCCACTAATTAGGTATAACAAAAATATTAATTTCAACAAATTAAATAAATAATATGAAAAAAATAAATTTAACAAAAAAATAATTAATGCAAACATAATTAATATAATAAAAAATTAAATATAAACAAACTATATATACACAAAAATTAAATACCACTAAAAAATATAACACAAAAATAAATTTGAACAGAGTAAATGAAAAAATAACTAACAAAAGATAATAAATGGCAACATAATAAATAGAATAACAAAAATTAAGCATAACTATAATAAATATGCAAACATTATATGCAAGCTAAATAAATATAATAATAAATAAAATGCAACCGAAATAAATATATTATAAGTAATTTATGCAAACAAATTTATTATAACAACAAAATAAACATAGTCATAAAAATAATTTCAATTAAAATAAATATAACAATATATTAAATATAGATATATAATTTAACAATTTATAAAAAAAGTTAAAAATTTTACTAACCTTATTAAGTCAAAGGAAAAAAATTGAACGAAGGAGATAAGTCTTTTTAACAATTAAAATAGATCAGAAGAAAAAAATTAATATATTAATATATGTAAAAAAATGTAAGAACTTGAAAATTCATGTTTGGCTAAAGGAGAAGAAAAAGAGCGTGGGATATTGATGAAGAAGAATAATAATAAGCGCTTACAAGAATAGAGGATTATATTTAAATAGGGAAAGCGGGGACACAACAAAGGGGGGCCTTTGGGATGGACTTTGTAGAGGGGTGCATTGGGATGGACCCAATCCATCTCGTGTTATCAAGTCAGAGTCTACAATTATTCAGACTCTATATATAATTTCAAACTTTAAAATTTGTTAACACGAGTGGCTCACTCAGCAATAATAGTTTGATAAGTGATCTACAATTATTCATCCTACGCGCAGTGCCCACCTTCAAATCTTCTAATATTGACTAAATCAGCCAAAACAAAAAATATTGAGTTTTATATAAATGTTTGCTACAATGATGTCCTCTAAAATCATAATACTTAAATGTTTTTTAGAGCTTAATATCACTTATAGATAGTCCAAATGATAAGAGTTATAAACTTTTTAATATATCAAAACATAATAAGATTTTTAAAATTATTATTTTAAGAATAATTTTATTATGTTAAAAAAATAATTGCAACATTAATAATAATTTTAAAAAATTGACTAGTCATACTACTTAAGCGTTGCAATGTGAGTCCCTCTTGCCTTTTCAATGAAAATTATGTAGATTAACCTCAATGACTAAAAAAATTTTGTAGTGAATTTTATGAGCCACAAAAAAAAACACTCCAGTTGCACTTGAGTGTGAATAAAATTAAATAAATAAATTATATATTTTTTAAAATTTTATTAAAATTATACAAATTTCTTTTCTATTTTCAAAATATAAAAAAATCTCTTATAAAACAAAAATTATCTTATATTTTTGTTAAGTTTTAAATTTTTTGACCAAAATACTTTTTATTTAATTTTTTTAGTTTAAAAAATTATATACATTTAAGTTAACAGATGATATTTTAATTAAAAAATTTTAAAATTGAACTAAAGTATAAAATTATTTTTTTCAAGAAATAATAATTTCAGCAAAATTTTAAAAAAATTATATAATTTATTATAAATAAAATTATCAAGGGTACCAACAAATGATTCTATCTTTTAAGCCCATTTGGTAGCCAGAAAGGGCGACGAAAAAAGCAAGAAAAAAAATTTAAAAAATGTTAATTTTACTTCTATAATTATTATTTAATTATTATTTGATATTCTCTAATGATAATTATTTAATAATTAAAAATAAAAATATTATGAGAATTTTTTATTTATAAAATTACTTTTTTATTTTTTTTCATTTTTTATTTTTAATTTTTTACATACCAAATGATTCATATCATTTAAGTTACCTTGACTAGGGCTTTGAGAATAAAATAATTCCAGGATGCTACTTTACAGTTACCCTTAATTTTCTCCAGCATTCTCGCCTCTTTTTCCTCACTTCTTCAACAGTCGTTGTCACCATATCACCTGCCTTTATATATCACCATGTTCTTCGGTTGAGCCTCAGGTTCTATTTTATATCATCATCTTCCTCTCTCAATGAATTTGCTCTCCGACTTAGGATTCATCAATTTGGAGGATTCAATTATCATGTCAATTTCTTAATGAAATAGACATATAGTGTCGTAGAATTTGAGATAAACACATGGTGGGTCCTGTACATCTGTCATTGAGAGGATCCAAATCCCTATTTGTAACTTCTTGAGGTTTCGAACAGCTACTATTCCATATCTTTGTCCAGGAAGTGTTATAAAACAAGAAAAAATGACCTCGAGAATGACAATTTCGATTTATCAGGGTAAAAAAATTTAGTTAGATATGATAACAGATAAATAAACTAAATCAATCATAAATATCTATAAAGCATTAATACTTAAAAAACAAAACATATTGTGTTTTATATGTATTTATCACTAGTATCAAATAGGACATGATATTTCAAATTATATTTAAATACAATATATTTAATCAAGTTGCAGTGTTCATATCGTAAAATGTCTTGCATCTATGTGACTCTGCGCTTCTTAGATGAATAAACATGTTCCCACTGGTATCTACCTCTTAATGGCTATGTGTTCGTTGATAACTGGATAGGTGAGGAAAACTAAACAAGAAAGAAACCAAATGAGCCATAAACTATGTTTCTTTTAATATTGCATTCTAGAAATTTGAGTACATTTCCCTAAGCGTTGCAATTGTGATAATACCTATATTTCAGAAGCATAAAATCATTTATATACCGGGCAACCATTTGCCACTATGCCTTTTGCCGTAGGACAAGTTGCAAAGGGACAATGTTCGCCCTCAGTTCCCCACCAAGTGAGGCTCTTGTTTTCAAGGCCCACTGAAAAGTAAAGCAGCACAGCCATAAAGGCAACCCCAGCATCAAGTGCTGCTGATAAAACATAGTTGTACCTCTGCCACCATTGCTTTCGGTAACGGAAGACAAAGAAGTTGAAAATTGTTCCAACTATAATCCAGGCATTGTAGTTCAATGGTGTTGCCTGTGGCATAACTGCTGTTGCTCCCAGTAGGACTGGAAGGTTGATCAGTGGAATCCATGACTGTTTGGGAAATGCCCTATGCAATAGCCAAACAATTATGGGCCCTAGTGCTCCTCCAAGGAAGAACCAGTTCATTGCCCTGTAGTTTCCTTCAGAACCAAAGATGCGCCGGGGTCCTACTAGACCCCAGATAACTGATGCATCAAAGAAGACCCGGTCGCCAGGGCATGTCCATGGGCTGCCTTCAGGGAGAAGATCATCATGGCAAATGTTCTTGATGGAGGTCAGCAACCACCATGCTACGCCAATGTTGATGGTTCCAGCGAGCATGGTACCAATGAACTATACAGGTATGAAAAAATGTGCTGCATCAGAAAATGTAGGAAAATGCAATATTAATATATTGCAAGCTATTTTTGTATGTGAGACAAAGATTAGGACATAAAACTTAGGCTAAAATCCAACCTATAAGCATCTGATATGAATATTTCAACATATCAATAATTTTTCTTTAGAAATCATTGTATTAGCATGATTGGGTCCCTAGCATCCACCATTGGAACATGCTTTTTCTTTATTTACAAACAATGTTGCATACAGTTCATATCAAAATTGTTGCTGGTTGTAAATTACGCCCTCCCAAAAGAAATGAGAGAAGTATAAAGTTCAAATGAACAAAAAGAGAATGTGACGTCTTTGACATACATGTAGTTCTTGGTGCTCTGCTTTTGTGACTGGAATGCATCTATTTGGAGGTTGAGGAAAAACTCTTTATATAGAATAATCAACATATAGGACAACTAAAGTAAAATAAAGCTTCTACGAGTTTCATTTTGTTGGCTGCTAAAGTGAATCCATATGGAAGTGTTTAGATTGTACCCATTCAGTATTGTTTTCTCCTTTCTGTTTGCTTAATTATTTTTCTTTATCTGATCATGGTACATAAATAATTAAGAAGACAACAGATGAACTGTAGATTTTGTTTCCCCAAGGGGGGTGAATTTAACATACCTGAACTAAGAACATTGATCTTGGAGGGATCTTCATGTAGTGTCCAAGCTTGAAATCACTAAGGAAGGAGACAGCCTGAGCCATGCTTATGTAGCCATAGGTTTTGAAGCAAACATTGGCAATTGGTCTTCCTGGGTAAATGAGACCAAAGACATACTCGGTGATAATGTTCAAACCTGGTGTCTGTATAGAAGCATATAAGAGCAATAGTTAAAACACTATCTTTATGATCCCATTAAATACTGCACTTACTGTAATGATTAAAAACCACAAATGGACTGTCTGGCTTCCATTACATTCATTTCTCGAAACATAAATTTTATAGCTGCATATCTAATGTTGATCTTAGATTCACATGTAACCATTAAAGCATTGTAATTTGTATCTAGTTCATCATAAGACACATAAGAGAAATTTTCTAACGCGTCCACGCCAAGTAGTTGAGAAAAAGTACATAAATTTATTCAGTATTGTGCGGACAAAACAAAGGACAAGATTTCCTTTTTTCTTCTCCTCTTTCCCTTTATGTTTTATCTTTTTTTATTTTTTATTTTCTTGGCTAGGAGAGGGGGGAGCAAAAGTTCCAAGATTCTAACCTGGTTTGTGGTGGCGGTTATGATGCTAATTGGGAGGGTAAAAATGAAGGCCAAGGCTGCAGCAAAAAGGAGTCCCCACCAAGGCATTTGAACCTGATTATTTAGAAAGATGCATAGTACCAGAGAAACCACAAATGTCACACCCAGCAGGACGTAAAACCACCATGAAGGTATATCCTTGTATCGTTTCATCAATTTTGTGTGGATATCTTCTATGCCCTTGTAAGAAGCACGATAACGCTCCATAATCTCCCTGCTTGTTTAGTTACATATCAGTATATAGCTACAAATCTTGCAAATGATATAGCTGATAGCTCTATAGAAACTTAGTGTCCTGCTCATGTCCTTAAGAGAAACTTTTTGACACCGAATTGGACAGGGACTCCTAAAAAAATTGTTGAAAAAGCATTATGATTGTTTAAGCTTACCCCGTCTCCAGTTTGCACAAGTTTGTAATGTTATCTTTTGCAGTAAAGCATAAAAGATGTTGATGCCTAGCACATGATTAAACTGTCTAGATTTCTAAGAATTGTTCTTCAGATGTCCTTGGCAATGAATATGTTGGATATGGAATATTTCTAAGTATATCTAAAGCATGCAAAAAACCTTTTTGATTTTTGACAACCTAAGTGATACAGGATTTTAAAAACATACCATCACATCCTGAATCCTAAATTATTTACAATCTTCTTTCATTTAATTAGAAAATTATGGTGAGCAATAACATAACTGCTACATATTTTCAGTATTAGTAAGAGCCTTACCTTCCATAGAAACAAGCAACATGTGTAAGGGTGGATGCTATGGTGGCAAATCCAAAGCCATAACTGAGAGCAAAGAACACACTCAGATGAATTCTACCTTGCGCTTCATACTCGGCATGGTTTAGCTCAAACTGGTCATTGACAATAGCTGATATGTTGTATGGTTGACCTTGAGCTGTGAACAAGTGTGAAGAGAAAATGGGAAACCTATTGGCACTGTACACATTTAGGCCCCAGTATGCTATAGGAATCACAACATACATTATCACTACATAGCCCACAAAGACATTGACAATGGCGAAGAACGGTGAGATGAGAGGGCTGAGCAAGAAGGACGCCACAACAGACCAGTCGAGTGTTAGGGCTCCAAGTCCCAGCCCTTTCATACCAGAACCTATCTGCTGAGCTGTGACTGACTTGGAGAATATCCAGCAGACCCATGATATGTTTGTGAGAGTTGAGAAAAGGTATCCAGGGACCAAATACCATGAAAAACTGCAAACCAGTGCAATGAAGAAGAATTTTGCCCGTGTTGGTCGATGATCATCTTTCTCATGCAAAGCTCTGCATTATCAACAATGTTCGCATGGAAATGTATTTTTAAGACAAATTTTATACATATAGATGCATATTCAAATATAAGTTTGATATGAAACGAGACAGTGGAGAGATCACGCTACATGACTACAAATCACAAATTTTTAAGGAGCTGCAGATAAAATTGTAGTTGTTTGGTTTGCTTCATAAGAACAAACAATGGTACCAAAGAAGATAAAGGTTAAAACGGTAAAAAGATAGAGGCTTTAAGGTTGCAAGAACTGATGAAAGAACACAACTTGAGGTTTTTTTTGTTAAGTTACAATTTTTGGATGTAATAGTAAGAATTTATATACAAAGTTCACTCAAGGGTAAAAAATGTTTCTTCATTTGGTTTTGGATTTTTAATTTGTAAATACCCTTAACCTTACTTCTACTTTCCGCAGGAGGTAAGAAAAAGGAAGTTGGTGTATCACATATGGAGCCAAAACTAAGGAAGCTAAGCCAACAATCAGTCTATGGAGGGACCATTCTCTATATTTTGTTCATCTTCACAATAACTAATAGTAGCAGTATCATGCATATATATTTTATTTATTTTAAAATGCTACACATGTCATCTTTCTTTCCATACAATATCAAATAGGCAAATACTATACCCAGAACTCAATGGCTCTAAAATCAAGTATTTGACCTCTCGTGGCTCTTATGGCCTATTTGGTAAGAAGGATTAAGAAGGAAAGGAAGGAAACGGTGGGAGGATGATGTGTTTCTGATGTTTGGTATGTATAAATAGAAAAGAAAAGAAAGGATTGGGATGGAAGGAGAATCTATGTACCCCGCAATAATTCATTAGTGGAACGAAGGGGAGAGAGAAAGGATGGTGTGAGGAAAATGATACATGCCACTAAGTATTGGGTATGAAACGGTTATTTCTCTTGCATTTGCTAAATATCTACTATTAAAAAGAAAAAAAGTTATGTATAATTTTTTATATTCTTATTATCAAATTTTTTAATTAAAATATGACAAATATATAAATATTAATAATAACATAATAAATATATGATTTTTATAAATAATTATATAATTTCTTAATTTAACTATACATTTATTATATTATTATTAAAAAAGTATACACATGTCATATTTTAATTAAAAATCTAATGACAACAAGAAAAAAAAGCTGCATCTAAGTTTAGTTTGATTAAAAAGAAAAAACACAGGTATGGAAAAACGTGAATATTTTTCAAGCCTTGTATAACCAATGCATTTAAAGAAAAAAAAATAGATAAAAATTTTTGTAAAATAATTAAAAAATTAAGATAAATAAAATATATACTTATATTAATATAAACAAATAGAGATGAGATGTATTATGTTTGATAAATAAATTTAATCAAATGGAAGATAATAAAATAATTTGACATTTTATGTACATATATTTCTCTCCTTTTTTTTATAAAACTAAATAATAGAAAAAAAAAATGTCTAGTTCTTTCCATTATATGATACTAAATAAAGTAAGCTCTAATTTATCTACTTTCTTTCTCCTTTTTTGTTCCTTTCTCATGTATTGTTTTTTTTTTTCCCTTTTCTTTCTTTTTTCTTTCCCTCCTGTGATAGCAAACAATACATTATAGTTGTAATCAAAATCAATAATGTAACCACTAACATGAAGTCATGAAGGCTCGGAAAGCCAATGACCCACACTCAAAGAAAGTCCAAAATCCAAAGACATATTTCGACCGAATTTTTCTTTCTTTTTCTTTTCATCCTTTAATACCAAACAATACATTATAGTAGTAATTAAAATCAATCATGTAACCACTAACCATGCAGTCACTGAGGGCTCATAAAGCCAATGGCCCACACAAGAAAAAGGTCCAGATATGCGATCATTAATTTCGATCTCAATTATCAACTCTCCCATCACCTTCCGAGAGTAGACTCTCATGCCTCGTTTGGTATGATGGAATCAAAAGGAGCGAATAAGAGAGGAAGATAAAATCCAACAATTGAGTTATTTGATATGTATAAAACTTCTTTTTATAGGATTGGTCATTCTTACATTTGTAGGAATCTCTTCTCTTCTCGTCATGCAGGGGATTGAGCGTTTTATAAAATAAGAAAAATTATTAAAAATAATCAAAAATAAAATTTTAAATTAAAATATTATTTTATTATTTTATTAGTAATTAAAAATAATTATTTTATTATTCATTATTAATAATTAAAACTAAATATTTCATTACATTTTATAATTATTAGTAATAATTAAAAATATTTTGATCTTTTAATTCTCTTCTCATTTTATTTTTATCTCATTTCTATTCAACCAAATATAAAAAAATAAAAATATTCATATTTCTTCTTCTATTGTACCAAATGTAATTATGAGGTACAAAATTCTTTTCTATTTTTATTTTATTTTTTATTCATATTCTATCAAAAACTAATCCTCTATATTAAACGTGAGTGGGAACCTAAAATCCAAGGCTACAAAAGAGATAAGATTAAGCTATATAACATATATATATATATATATATATATAAACTTTTTAAGGGATTATTATAGCAACCGTTTATATGCCATGACTTAAAAGACCAATTCTACGAATAGTTCTCCTTCAAAAAATTAATATTATTTTTTTTTTAAGATTTTTACGTTAAAAAGTTAATCTTGTAAAAGATAGAATTATGAAAAGAATTATCTAACACGACAGAAAACGTCTTATAAATTTAAAAGCATTAATTTTTTTTCATTTTTTAGACCCAAAAAAAGTTTATATTTTGTCTAAGACGGGTCAGATGCTGCCTGTCTGTATATTGGAATCATTATCAATTATTATCGTCCGTTCCAAGTCCCTACATGAGCTCATTTATGGACTCCATATATGCGTGTGGACGCAAGCTTTACTCCTGAGGTCTACCGAGTCACGTGAGTATATGAATTCTCACTAGAATCTTCTAACGTGACATGTGAAGCTTTCTTCTTTCTCTTTTTTTTTTTTAATTTAACGGTGACCAATAACAGATTATTACTTTCAATCACGTAGCTTTATTTTATTTCATCAAATACAATGCATTCTCATTCTCCCTACACACGTATGAAAGATTCAGCTCCTCTAAACAGTGACATAAAAGATAATTAAATAATTTTATATATTTGTAGATTTCTCTCAATAACTACTTTATTCTGCACTTTCACTAAACTTTTCTCTCAATAATCCTTACACTTTGTTTTGTTTACCTTCGTTATCTACTCCTATCCACTAGGTAAACTGCATCTGCGCATCACATAACAGTGATACAAAATAGGGATCTCTGATGCAGGGTTTATTTTGTTAAGAAGTTCATTTTTTTCATGTTGAACTTTTTTAAAATATATGTAAAATATTTTTTTATTAACATAAATAAACTTAGAGATGATCTTCTTAGAAAATCGAACTTTTCATTAAATAATTTTACAAAATATCCTCTACAATCTTTGATTATATATATATATATATTATACAGACAATTGTTAGAGTGTTTTTTTTTAGGGGTGAAGTGTCCCCAAAAAAAACAGAGCATCAAAACTTTTGACGTTAAAAAGAACATCGTTTAACATTGTTTTTATCTCAACCTTTCAAGCTTTTTGACTCCCATACTTTAATTAAAAAAACTTATTATTTAAACACTTAGTGGAAAAAATTATTTTCTTATATACTTATTCATTTTTTAAAAATTTTAAGGAAATGTATTTTTCTAAATATGCAAACTTTGTAGGCTTTTTTACTCCCATACTTTAACTTCGTTTTTATCTCAACTGTGTAGGCTTTTCTACTCCCATACTTCAATTTTTTTAAAAAAAAAACTTATTACTTAAACACTCAACCACAAAAATCAGTATTTCATATATTTATTTAGATTTTTAAGGAAACAAAAATCCAGACTGTCCGCGTTCAATCAAGTATAATTCTAGATGTGGGGGAGAGAGAATCTGGAGGAAAGGGTGTGGGGGTTTGGGATCTGGTGATGAGGGGGAAAATTCGGTATTCGGAAATGGGTTTTTTTTGGTGTAAAATATATTTTATATAATATAAATTATATTTTTATGTTATCTAAAATAAATATAGTATATTATATTTATTATATATAAAAGTATATTATATATTATTAAATTTTTAATATAAAATATTAAAATATAATTAATATTAATAAATTTATAAGTGTAATTTTCTTGATAAAGTTATATTTTAAATATAATTTATTTTTTTAACTTATTTATACATAAAAATATTTTTTTAGTCTTAGTAATAATTTTATTAAAAAATTATGTTAACTTATTTAAAATAATGAATAGATTTGGTTTCTATAACTAAATAATACAACCTATTACAGATTTTAACCTTTCAAATTTTTATAGTAAAAATAAAATTTTGTATAAAAATTATATAATCTTTATATAAAAATTTATTTTACAGTAAAAAAATAGTAATGGCTTGTATTATATAAAAATTAAATTTACATAAAAAATAGTAAAAATTTATTTTTCATTATAAAAATTTGAAAGGCTAAATCTATAATGACTTATATTATTTACTTATACAAACTAAATTGATTTATTATTTTAAATAATTTGAAATAATCTTTTTACAAAAATTTAAGAAAATTAAAAAATTATTTTTATATACAAATAAGTTAAAGAAAATGAATTATACTTGTAAATATAATTTTATTAAAAAAATTAAATTTATTAATTTAGTAATATTAATTATATTATAATATTTTATATTAAAAAAATAATATATAATATATTTTTATATGTAATAAGTATAATATAATTTATTTATTTTAGATAATGTAAAATTTTAATTTATATTACATAAAATATATTTTATACATACACTCAAAAAAACACATATTCATTCCCTAGCAACCATCTTTTTCCCCTCATTCCAAGATCCCAACGCCCCACATTCTTTCTTCCAAAATTCTCTCTCTCCTGCCTCTTAGAATTATGCTTCACTGAACACGGACTGATTTAGTCTGCGCTCTTAAGGAAATGTAATTGACACAGTCTGTGTTTTCTTAAAAATTTAAAAAAATAAATACATAGAAAAATAGTTTTTGTAGCTGAATGTTTAAGTAATAAGCTTTTTTCTTTAATTAAAATATGTGGTTGCCTTACATATAACCCCTTAAATACCGAAAGCAAATTTAATTAGATATAGAGAGAAAAAGAAATAGCGAGGTATATGAGGCTTATATAAAGTGTGTGGACTTGATCTTCCCTAATAATGTAACATGTATGTAAAAAAGAGAGTGGTATAAAAAAGTAAAAATGTATATAAAATTTATTTTTTTATCTTTTTTTTTAGCCTCTTTTTAGGTATATACCATATATTTACTTGTTAAATATACAAAATCCAAATCTGCGTGACCACTTACTCTCTCCCTATTCTTCTTTTTTACCTCTCACTAAATGCAAAGATTCAGATTCCAACCTTAAACACTAAAATTAGTGTCGTGACTTCTAAATTTTCATTGACTATTATATGAAGCGTCGATTACGGGGTCCAGATCCAGAAAAATAACACACAAACACACACACACACACACACACACACACACATATATATATATATATATATATATCAGAAAAGAGAGAAATGATAAATTTCATACCTGAAAAGTGAGACCTGGACGAGGGCACTGGGCCACCACATATGGGCCGGCTCGACTACGTATTTCCTGAGCAACCCAGCCCATCCGTATCCCAATACCTGCATACATTACACACCACCTACTTTACTCTTTTCACACTAGGCTTGGCCTTCCTCTAACCCCTTGTTTGGTTTGAGGGGAGGGGAGGGGAGGGGAGGGATTTTCCTCCCCTCCCCTTGTTTGGTTTGCATAATTGGAGAGGAGGGGAGGGAAAATTTCATTAAACTTTCCCTCCCCTCCCCCTCTCCCCCTCCCCTCCAATTTGGGAGGATTGGGGGGAAAGTTATATTTTGGACTAAAATATTTCTATATTTATTTATTTAGTTTTATTTATTTATAAATTTTTTTAAATAATTATAATTATAAATAATTTTTAATATTTATTTAATTTGGTAATAAAAATATTAAATTTTTAAAAATAAAAAATAATTAATTATATTATTATTACTTTTAAAACATACAAGGGTAAAATAGTCTACATATTATTATTTTCCCTCATTTCCCCTCCTGAACCAAACAATATATCATTAAAATCACTCCCCTCCCCTTCATTAAAATCCCTCCCTCCCTTCCCCTCCTCTCCCCTCCATTAAAATCCCTCCCCTCCCCTCCCCTCAGTTGAACCAAACATAGCCTAAGTCTAAACCAGAAAAATTACTTCTTTTTTCTTTTTTTAGTAGGCAGTATCTAGATAGATAAAGTAATATATTTTATTATTTATTTATAAGTATATTTCATAAATGATATTGTAGGCATAATTTATTTATAAAAAAAAATCAGAGAGAAATTTTGATACGTACATTCTATTAAAAAAAAAAAGCAATCATAAAAATAAACACAAGGCATTTGGTATGTGGTTAATCATATTTTTTCATAAGATTTTCTTTAATATATTTATATGTATTTTTATAATTAACTTAAATTTATTATTTAAAATGCATGGCACACCAAATGACTAGGGCATGTTGTGTTATTTAAAAAATAATAATTTGGATCTTCTCCTTCTTTATGCATCAAATTGTTAGAGGAAAAAAGAGTGAAAGTGATATAAATAAATGAAAGTATATATAGAATTTATTTTTTCATTTTTACATATTTTCTTTCTTTCTATTTTCTCTAACAAAATGATATTCCAGTCCTTTTGCACAAAAGAGGTTCTGGACTCAAAGAATATCTCCAAAAAAAAAAGGTTGAAAAGTTGAAAAGTTGAGCATTAAATATTTACTCAAAAAAGCTCTCACGCACTCGACATATCCAATGAATTTTTGTTTTTTTTTTTAGTGAATAAAAGGGGGGCAGGAAGCCAAGGCAAAACAAAGGAAAAATCCAATGATATCTTCAATGATGTTAAATATTAATCATTGAAAATATCTAAATTTATAACATTTTAAATAGTTTTAAAAACGAGGATTGGAAATGAGTCTGAAGTAGATTTAGTAAAAAAGTAAAAATTCCCCCAAAAAAAAAAGTCCAACGATTTGTGTAGACCAACTCAGCAAAAATAACGTTTCTAATAAAATAATCATTTGAGTCTGATATGGAATCAATTTACAGTGTCTGAAATCATTCGTTTGCCTGCTTTTTAAAAGTTAAAAATAAATAAATAATTAATTAATTATAGTTACCTGAGTGGTGATGATAAGAAGCCAGGCAGCCAAGAAGGAGATGCTCCTCCCATAGAACGCTTTGATGATATTAACAATACTAACCGCGTAAGACGACCCGGACCCGAAGGCGCTGCCCGCATTTGCGAATATGGTGATGAGCACGTGTTCCTTCATGTTAAACGGGCCCGGGTTGAACGAGAACAGCTTCGACCCGAACCCGGGGATCCGGAACTTGGTGGCGGGAAGCACGGCAGCCATGAAGTGACCGACGGGCAATGTGGCGACCTGCACGGTGATCTGTGTGATGATGAGTTCTTCGGTCCGGTAGGCGAAGAACTGGTTGAGGAAGGAGAGGATGGAGCACGAGAGGAGGCCCAGGAACCACATTCGGAAGGTCCATACGGGTAGGGTAGGGTCGTCGGTGTTGGTCACCGTCAACCGGACCTCCTCAATGGGAGAGAGCTCGTCTTCGTCGGCGGCAGCGTCCACAGCGGTTGGTTTCTCCAGGTCGAAGGTCTTGGCGGTGGTCGTGGTGACAGCCATGAAAAATTAAAAAAGAGAGAGAGAGAGAGATAAGGGAAGGGAGTGCAGAGTGCAGAGTGCAGAGGTGAGGTTGGTATTTATGATTGGGGATGGTGTTGAATTTGACGCTAACCAACAATTATATTTTGATTAATTTTTTTTATTTTTAAGATATTTTTGTATAAAAAAAGTTTTTTTTTATTTTTTATTACAAAAAATAATTTTTTTATTTTTATTTAAAAATATTTTTTATTTTTACAAAAAATTATCTTAAATCCTATTAAAAAAATAAAATATATATTATGTTTTAAGTGAAAGCAAAGTAGAGATAATTTAGTTAAATAAAGATAAAAATTTTTTTCTCCCTCCAAATATTTCCTCCCCTTCAAACTCCTCAAACCAAACAACATATCATTAAAATCTCTTCCCTTTCTTCTCTTCTAAATTAACTAAACAACGTATCATTAAAATTCATTCCCTCCTTTCCCTTCCATTGAACCAAACACTGACTAACCCTTCCATTGAACCAAATATTAATTAAGGGAAAGTTTGGTTCAACTAGGGTGAGCAGAAAAGCTAACGGACGAATCCATTTAATGAGTGATGGCATGTATTTGTTTTTAGCATGTTCATCTTTTTCAAGGTTTTGATGTAATTAATTATAAAATATAAAATAATATTTTATTAAATAATTATTTAAAATATTAATTTAATTCTTTTAATTAATAAATATGAGTATAATAATACATATATTAAAATAAATAAAATATTATTCTATATTTAATAATTTTTATATTATAAATAAAAAATACAACATGTTTCTCTCGTAACATATCACTCATTTATAATAATATGACAAAATTTTTTGGGTGAATGTAGTAAGACAAAACCTAAGTGCATAACTTGTGTGGAATTTTTTTTAAAGAAATTTAATTTTAAATTTTTTATTATATATTTAACGTTAAACTTTTTTAATAAAAATATAATACATGAATATATATTTTCTGGTAGAAGAATATGAATATTTCTATAATTTAGTATTATATGGCTGGATTGGATTTTATAAAATATTTTATATAATTATGTTTATTTTTATTTTTATTTACTAAAAAATATGATAACTAATACCTAAATTGGAAGAGAAGAGGGGGATTAGTTGAACAAAATTTGATCATATCTCTAATTGTATTAACCAAAAAAAAATCTCTAATTTTATATAAAGATATTTATTTTAAAAATTTAAATAATGAAAAAATGCAAATAAGTGTTATCTTATTTAGCTGATTAACCAACTAATTTAATTATTTAAAATTCATGATTCTAATTCGTGGAGGGGACGAGACTAGTTAAAACAAAATGGATATTAGATCAACGGTACAACAACAAAAAATTAATTTTACCTATAATTATAGGATGTAAAAGTTGATGAGATACTTATTATATGTCAATTGTTTTCTACATAAATTTAAATTAATGAATAATTAAACTATGGGGAAAGTATTATATTTTTTATCTATGTAACCATCAAATTATTTAAAATGTATAACACTACACACAAATTCTCATGATTAGCTCACAAGCTGTCAAATTCTAAAGTGTCTTTCAATTATTAATAAAGCCACATAGACACATTACTTATAAAAGTCACAAAAATTATAATTGTCCTTTGAGTATGATAAATTGTTAACTCTGAACGTGATAAATTGTTAACTAAACTAATGATATATACGCAGAGATCTAATGGTGATTTATTTTTTGCAATTATGTATTGTGATAGTTATATTACGCTTCAACCTGTTGAGGAGAGAAACAATAAATAATAATTAATGATAGAATAATTAATGGGGTGATAAATTTATTAAGGAGATAATATTAAAATTTTCAATGGTACGTCGAGAATGCTTCCTTAAGAAGGGATGGGTTGGACTTGAAGATGCGAAAATCTCTATATCTGGAATCCATGGCAATGAAGTCTAACAGATACAGATCGAAACAAGATTCAACAATTATGCTAATTGTTATACCATTATTCATGGGTAGCCAATAATTCCTTTTGGCATGTGACAATTTTAAATGTTTTTCCCTATTGCTGTTTTCTTTATAGTTTTAAATATTATCTATTTTTGGTTCTTTTATTTCATAAAAAAACAAAAATTGCTAAATGCAAAACTAGGGTCAACAATGGACAGCCACCGATTTTATTAATTTGACGGTGGCTGAATAATGACCACAAATTTGGAGCAATCTTAGTGCCATTATATATGTTCCTTTTTTGATAGTTTTAAATTAATTTATCAAATATAATAATTTCAAATAACATAATATTTTGTACTCTGATATATTTGTTATACTCAAATATTCAAAATACTTTTTAAACTAAACCATTTATTCTAAGCTACATGTTTAGTTTTAGACTGTTCCTGGTTATAACTTTATATATCTTAAATGTTTAATTTATTAATTCTTTTAATATTTTGTCTACAATATTTAATATTTTTTTATTTTTCACAAATATCCTTATTCTTCGGACATAGAAGTAGTTTCCCTTGAGATATTGTAATTACCTCTTCCCATAAATATTTTTTTACGAGCTCAAACTTTAAACATTACAAAAATCCACTCAATCTTGTTACTTACAATTGAGCCACACGTCCACAATATTTAATATAATCTCTATTGTTGACTGTTATATCACTTGTTAAAGATTAGCAGGCTTGACTTATGTAAATTTATCAGTATTTAATTTATCAGTATTTAATTCCAAAAAAAAAATTGACATTATGTAAATTTAATGTGTGATAGCTTTTGCTATGCTTGAAGTTTTATCTTCAAAAGTTAGGATTTTAAATTCCACATGGAAGAATTTTATATATATGTATATATATGAATATTTAAATAAGATATGCGTTATTTGAATAAGTGTTTTAATTTCTAATGTTTGGTAAAAAAAAATAGATATTATGACGCAAAAAGTAAAATAAAAGTTTTTATGTTATTAATATAAAATGAAAATTCAGTTCGTCGTACGTGAAATCGATAGGGCATAATCTAAACGCAAGACTTTTGAAACCCTCTGCAGATGTGGCCAAGTCGTGTTCGCATTCCACCGTTCGTTACATCAGTGGACTTTGGAGTGGGTCCTGCGACGACGTTTTGGTCTACGACCACATAAAATAACAAATCCATAAGAGAAAAAAAAAATGTTAAGTACACGTATAGTGTTAAGAATAGGTATAAATTTTATATCAGAGAAAAAAACAATTATCAAAATAGATATATAAGAAAATTTGTTTAATTAGATAATTGTTATGTTTTATCTTACCAAACAACTTTATCACTTTATTGTTATGATTTGTGTAGGTGAGATGATGGAGACTAAACAAGAAACTGTGCTACAAATTGTAGGAATTAAAATAATAGTTCAAACAAAATTTTCAAAATTAATTATGCAAAATAATTCAAACAAATCTTTCAAATTTAATTCTAAAAAATAAGTCAAACTCATACAGTCTCTTCCATAGATTCTAGTTACGGCGGGATCTCCGATGATTATGGAATTAAACAGCTAATGGGAATGGATTGCTAGCAGCAATTAATTTTGACTAGGAAGTGAGAAAACAATGACTTGTAAGACAATAATTAATTATTAGAATTTTATATTTATGCTTCTGCGTTTACGAAAGATAATATGGGTTCTCGTCAAATACGTCATCTATCTTTTTTAAAGAGTGATTATTATTTTTTAAAAAAAATATTGTTATATGCTATCTTACCATAAAAATTTAGATCAGATCAAATAGACCTAAACTCAATTATAAACGATCTAAAACATTTAATAATTATCAGAGTCTCATTTAAAGAATTAATACAATAAATTATTTATGGATAACATTATAAATTTAACCTATGCATTGCACGGGTCATACATTAATTATGCAACGCAAGAACAGGACAGGACACTCATGGGCAGCGAATATTGGCTGTAAATCAATTCAACGACTCCCATCCAGCCAATAGTTGAATCTCTACTTCTTAGACTTGGCTTCAAAATACAGAAAAAAAAAAAAAGAACTAAAAAGGGTGATGTGGCTAGATGGGAGTTGCTGGATCGCAAGAATAAATTGCGGAAGATCCATATTGATTTTTCTTAAATTGAATCTTTTGTAATTATTCAGCCAGAGTGAGATATATATATGTATATATATATAAAGTAAGAATGTATATAAGATTTTTTTTAATACTTATTTTCTCTTTTTTTTATCTTTCTCTAATTATATTATAGAAAATATTATATTTAATAACTCATATCATATAAAATTTATAATAAAAAACTTTAAAAATTAAAATTATTTTTAAAAATCATCATTATTATTAAAATTTAAAAAATTTACTATTAATTTTAAATAATTTATTACTGGATATAAAAAATTTATTTTCCTATACTCAATAATAAATCTTTTAAAATTAGTAATAAATCTTTCAAAATCTTATAATAATAATGGTCTTTAATAATAATTTTAATTTTTAAAATTATTTATTATAAATTTTATATAATATGAGTCATATAATTTTTCCTATCTTGCATATAATCTATTTGTAAATTATAGTGGATCCAAATTGATATTTTTTAAATTAAATTCTCTACACTTGTGTAGTCAGACAAGATATGAGACATAAAAGGATCAAAGGATGTATAAAAACTATTTTCTCTCTTTATACCTATTCTCTTTTTCTTTTTTTCCCCTTATCTTTCTTGAACTGCATATGTGAAATCCACCGGTGAATTGCAGAGGATCTGAACTGAATCTTCCTTCTCTTTTTTAAATTTCTTTTATTTTGTTGAACGTTGACTTCCAGTCTTTTGGCCTTATTTTATTTCATTAATTATGATATATGACATTCATAATCACATACGAATACGGACGGGCGATGAAGTAGACAGAGGAAGTAGACGTGGAGTAGAGTTTATGGCAGCGTTTTCCGTGGTGGTGGCCCACCACTTGACGGATGATCCGTGAAGCGTTTGTTGGAAAAGCTCATCGCCTTTCCTTTTGGTTTCTAGTTTTACTAGTCACTCCGTAAGTGAACAATTCCAAGGTTGTGGGAAAGTTCACTTCTTGAGTTCATGATATCTTATTTTTAGGGCTAAGGCTATTTTTTTTTAATTTTAATTATTTTCTAGTATGAAAACTTTTAATGGTATCTTATAAGTCCAATATTTTTATAAGTTTAATATGATCAAATTTACGTTATTAAAGTCTGAATTATTAAGACAACATCGCATAATTTTATGTAAAAGGATAATAGCTCATATAGAATTCTTAAATATAAAAAGCGGTTAAACTGATGAAATTCTAAACAAGAAAACATTTATCATCTTTTTAAAAATATCATTGTATATATATATATATATATATATTGACAATTACGAATTATTTCCCTTTTCCTGTTTCACAAAAAAGAAAAAACCTCATGCCTTAACATTTTAAGTAATAGATTACCTTTTTGCTAAATTAAGCTATTTTCTTCTTATTTTGTCATCTTCTCAACATCGACACCTTAAATCTAAATATCTAAACCCAATAAACTCTCCACTACTAATGCTGAAAAACTAAAATCTTAAAACATAGAACCTTAGACCTTAAATCCATAAACCTTAAATTTAATTCATAAACTCTTAAATTCTAAACTATAAATTGTATATATAATTTTTTTTGACAAATTTGTATTTTGAGTAAGCCTTTATTTTTCTATTGATAGTTTGTCCTTAATGACATATCGTTATTGTTATATTCCTATACAAAAAAAATTAATTAATTTACAAGGTTAATTATAAAAATAATACTAAATATAAGTAATGAGTTATGGGTCATTAATTCTAAAATTGTAAAAGAACTGAGTCGAAACCAAATTAATCAAATAAAGCAATACATTAATAGAGTTAAAAATAAATTGTACAATAAACTTGACGTTGAAATTTATTGTATTAATTATTTCGATCCCCATGGGAAGATGCCTTTCTGCCAACGACGACGGTGCAGGCTTTCCTTTTTGTGAACAATATAATTGATAAACATAAACCAACAAGCGGGGCAGCACATCAACGATATAGTAATTAATAAACATAAATAAACCAACCTGGTTTCTTTGCTTTTCTCGGAAGCAGACATCAACGATATAATTAATAAACATAAATAAATCAACCTGGTTTCTTTGCTTTTCTCGGAGGAAGAACATATTTGGATGGTTAAGATTTTTTTTTATTTTAAATATTATTTTTTAAATTAATAGTTATTTCTTTTAAAAAATAAATTTAAAATTAAAACTATTCAAATCAATTATATATATATATATATATATATATAATCCCGTAAATGGTATTGTTTATTATCACTGTTCAATAGTATCACATTGCGGCATTATTTATGATACTATTTATATACTGTTATGCATTGTTTCTTTATTGTTATTTTTTTATGAGTCTCACTTTTTTTTTTTAATTTCTAAAACCCCTGCATTGTGGGGAGAGGTCTTAGTTATATTTGAATAATGGAGGATGGAGAGGAAAGGATCTGTTTTGTAAATATATATTTTTTATTTTTTAAACTATTGAGAGGGACCACAAGGGATAGTAATTTATATGTATTTTATAACAAAGACATTTCGTTTTGAATTCTTGTTCTTGTCGTTTTTACATGTGAGATTCCCATGTCACCCTAATTCGGTAAAGAATGATATAGGCAACTAGAAGTGCAAAAAGTTCTATATCCCCGGGCAATTATGATGTGTTGGATTTAGATAGTTAGTTTTATTAATATGTCTATGTAGAAAAAAAATTTTATATTATTTATTTATAAAAATTAATAAAATAATATAATTCATATTTATAAAAATTAACAAAGATACTTTGTTTTGCATATATAGAGGAATTGTTGTTCTTGTTCTTTTTACATGTGAGATTCCCGTTGTACTCTAATTTGTTAAAAGAGCGATGTAGATGACTGGACGTGCAAAAGGAAGTTCTAACTTCCACGTCGCCGTGAAATCTGTTGTTATTTAAATTATGATGAATTGTATTCACAAAGTTAATTTTACCAGGATTTTGACTCACGTGCTGCGAATGAAAAAATTAATGCCTGAAAAGCCCAACCACAAAAATCAATTCTGATGCTTAAATTCTTTTTTTATTAATGGGTCACAGCATCAGAGATGTCGCGACCCATTTTTGCCTTTGAGAGTTGTGACATTACTGATGCCGCAACTCAAAAAAAAATTTAAATTTCTTCCCAAGGAGTTATAGCGCGAATAACCATAGAGCTAGCCAATGAGGAAAGCTAGCTGGAGAATTGGAATCTAATATGCAATGGTCTTTGGATCTTAAGTGTTTATTTGGACTAATCTTAGAAAAAGAAAAAAAGAAAAAAATATTTTAAAAAATTAAAGTTATTATCAAGTTTTATGATTATAGTTTAAAAAAAATTAAAAAATTATTTATACTGTAATTTTCTTAAATCTTAATAATAAGTTTCTATTATTTTGATATTTGAAAATAATTTTAATTTTGAAGATGTTTTATTATAAATTTTTAAAATTTAAATCATTAAATAAAATTTTTCTTAATAAAAAAGAAGAGGGGAGAGAGAGAGAGAAAGATGGTGGGAGTGAAAGTGATATCATGTGAAAGAGTTTTGGTTAAATTAGTATTTTCATCTCTTAATTTTGTTTATTGTTCTTATTTGGTCCACAATATGAGATATTAATCATTTAACTCCTAATTCAGACACACATGTCTTGATATGGTTAATGATTTAGGATACATGTAATATAAATTAAAATCTATTCGAGCAATTTGGCATGAAAGAATTAAAGCTAGACAATAGATAAAGGATCAAAAATGTTAATTTAATAGAAAACTTTTTAAAAAAAAATTTGAAAAAGATATTAGAAACTTTTTATATGAGAAACGAAGGAAAGAGATTTTAAATGTTATGAAAGAAAAAGAAGAAAGGAAAAAAAAGATAGTTAATCAAATGAAGGATTTCCAACATTTTTTAAGGAAAGAATTTGAAAAGATTGAATTTAGATATATTTTTGTTATTAAATTTTTAAATGAAGATATGACATGATACACGTAAAATTTTGTAAAGATGCAAGCATTTAACATTAAAATATAATGATCCCACATTTGTTAGATTTATAAAAAAATTGAAAAAGAAATATGAACACTGGTCTTAAATTATTTCTAACTTTAAAACCTAGTTATTTTTATTATTCTCTCTTCCCTATTAAGAGGATCCAAATAGGGTAAAATTTTGACGAAACTTTTCTTTCTCTTATTGGATGAATATTTTCTAATTTATTATCCTATAGTAAATCTAGTGAATATGTACAATTTTTTTTTGTTGCAAATTCCTTTTGTTATTTCCTTATTCAAGTTTAATGATTTGCTATTTCTAACAAACTATAAAGTTTTCATGCCCATTTTCTAAAGGGTTAACCCCACATTAATCAGCTCCTTATCTACTATCATTGTGGGAATATGGAGATGCTTCTTAATGTCCTTAAATTCCAATGCTGTCGTCAAAATAACAAAATCTTACAATGCTCTCGAGATGGAGATGCTACTTAATTAATATAACACGTTATATTGATACTATATACTCACAAATTGAAACGTGGACACCAAAGTATGCTACTGTACACAAAAGGATAGAATTATTAAAGTGAAGGAAAAAATTGAATTTTTTACTCAATATGTCATCCAGTCCCGCATTGGGGTCTTCGTTGCTGGCATTAGGAACGGTGTTGAGATGGCTCCTGTTCTGCTTCTTCAGCTTCTGCTCCTGCTTCTCCTTCTACTTTTTCTTCACCTTTATCCTCATCGATTGATCTATTATTTGGTTGACGAGTTGTCTGAGGGGATTGAGCAAGTGGAATCGGTTGATTAGGGGTGAAGAACCCTTGTTGGATAGATGATCCCCACGATTCAGAAGATGTACCAGTATACTCTGTACTGAATGCGAATGGATCGGAAAATAGAGTGGTAAAAGAGATACCACTAGCTTGCATAGTTTGGGGTGACAGGGTGGAGAAGAACGGTTAAGGAGCTGGTGATGTGAAGGATGATGAACCACTCCTAAGAACAAAAAAAGAAGGACCAACATCCCCAAAATGTGAAAAAGATCTACCAGGTGCAAAAGATGGTGCACAAGAAGAAGGACCAACACTTGCGTAGTCAGCAAATGATGTAAAAGTAGAAGGACGTGGCTCTGCAGTTTTTTCATGGACAGGCATTGGAGTGTAATAGGACGATGGTGCATCTGTCTGACATATACCACTACGTGTAGTATCTATTAATAACTTTTTAGTAGATATAAAACCATGCCCTCACTTTCCTAAGCGAGCCTCCAGCTCGGGTGGCCTCTGCAGATGAGGAGCAGGTGGAGCAGGCTAAGAAACCAACATCTCTTGATGTTCTCCTAAGGCCTGCAGCATCATCCTTATATCTCCATATGTCTTTTCCCTAAATCCCGTATAATCAAGCATCGAAAGATCAGTAATGAAAAACGCATATAGGTTGTCCAATATATCAACCTGTGAAACAGAAAAAATTAAGAATCATGCAGTTAGATGAGAAACATACACAAAAAGAAGAAAATAAAATGTAGGAAAAAAAACTTACCACAAAACCTTGGGAGCCACTTTTTGGATGGATCCATTGTCGTGTATGGCGCCAATACCAACGCATATAATCGGAGAAACGATCTAATGAAGATACTTCTATATCTACTTGGGCAACAACCTCCTCCCACATATTCCATGCATTAATGAAAATCACGTGCTCCTGTCGCCAATCTTTATGTGTTTTTCTTCTCAATTGAAGCATATGCAATGATCCCACATTGAACGGCGTTTAAGGGATATGCTGGAGCTGACCAAATTGGCAGAGGACACGATCTGCATGGTGGAATTCAACGAGCTAAAAGCAAATAATAGGCAAAGACACTCACCATATATTTGAACCCACTAAACGATAGTTTGGAATTAACTGTTGGATACTCGAATGATCATATGGTTGCCAAATGAACACATCATCTTTCATTTGATCTAACAATATCCTGTAAACCTGCAGTGCCTCCGTGGTTGGATGAATATGATGGAGGACACGCCTCCATCTAAAACCCAGCAGCGGTCCTAAGGGATATATCTCTATTTGTGGGTCTGGCTGAGCGGGGAGAGGTGGAGCCAGACGAGAAAAATGATGCCAAGCCTACAGGTGCAACAATGTGAGACAGCCACCAATATTAACCTCAGCATAATTGGTTGCACCACATATCTCTCTGTACGAGTGGGTCAAAACTACAGATCTCCAACTATAACGGTCTGCCTCATCGAAATTGACAAGTAATGGTAAATACATCAACATCACCCTATGCCCAGTCTAATCCGGCATCAAATATCCTCCAATCAATCGCATAATATATGCTTGGGCAAATTGTCGTATTGTCTCATCATCGACATCATTCAGTAGGCCCGCAAATGTCTATGCAAGCCATAAAACACTGAGTCACTGTCTATCCATAGTCTTTGGAGGTGGAACCATGCGAAGTAACTGTTGGCACATGGTTACCCAATTGTAATTTGTTTGACCTGAAACAGCTTGTCCTATGTAGGGTAGGCCAAGCTAAATAGCAACATCTTGTAGGGTTATAGTTGCCTTTTCCCTAGTCAAATGGAAAGTGTGAGTTTTAGGCCGTCATCTCTTCACCAGAGCTGAAACCAGCGCTGCATTAAAGTCGAACTAACCAAGTCGAGATACTCCAAAAATTTCAGTCCGAATCAGGTAGGGAACAATGGCAAGTGGAGGATCAAAGATGTGATTTTCCTGTGCAATCCATCGTATGCGCAAAATGCTATCTGCCTGCAGTATGCATTTATGTTATTAACATGTCATAATATATAACAAGTGCAAAGTAAAAAATTTCTATATGATATGTTACCTGTCCCTGCCACACAACTTGTGAAACGTAATGAATCTGCAAGTACAAAAGTGAGTCATCCTCAGGTCCCGGGTTGATAATGCTCGGATGACCAGCCATTATACTGTTCTAGTTTAAGAAATATAAGTTAAAAGAATCAGCGTGAAATCTATATAGTTATTAACTAACGTTTCTACAAAGGAAACTATAAATCCAGGCAAAAAAATAATAAATATTACAAACAAGTTGACGTAAAAGGGAACAACAAAATAAAAAAGGTATATAGTTTGTAGCTGCATACAAATAAAAGAAAACACTAAATTTAATGTAATAATTTGGCGCGACACGGCATAAAACTTTAAAAATTTATTCCATAGTTCGTGGACTCGGGCTATATATTGTTTCCTATACATTTGTGTTAAGCCAAGTTCTTGAAAGGGGAATGAGAGGTTAGAGGAGTACGGTGTTACAAATACAATATGATAGAGATAAAGTCCCAAGCTCAATAGGAGTTCATTACAGGAAGCAACTAAAGAATGAATGCGATAAGATAAACTGCAACTAAAGAAGTTCAACGTCCGCTCGGTCGTTGCAATGGGCTGGTTGCTCGATTATGGCCTGTTTAGCGGCATAAACAGCAACGTTGTTATTCTCTCAGGCCTTCACACCAATCCATCTCATTCCAAAATTTTGAGGATTTTAGCTTACCTCGTTGGCGAATCATGGCAGGAACAGGTACTAACCGTGGACCCATAATTTGTGGCTAATACATTTCTCCTCCAATCGGCTAAAACTCTGTCTTGTATGCATTAATGATGGTGTCCAGGCAGAATAGTCGATCCACATATTAGAGCGGATCAATTGAGACTGAGGCACATGCAGCAAAAACATGCTGGCAAGGATACTTCTAAATTTGAAACTCATTGTAATCATAGGTACAACATCCAAAGCTCAACTTACAACATCAACTATATTGCTTGTTTGTTGGATTGTATGATTCTTTAACTTCGAATTTTGATGATCATTTGTCAACTCTACATATAGTTAAGACATATGCATTTTGTATCAAAGGTGATAATTTTTTCATCAAGTCTTTTAAAAAAATAGAACCAGCCTCAAGTTGTGCGGTGATCGTTTATGAATGGTCCACTCAGTATCTGTTCAATCTATACATAGTTGCTTTCACCAGTCCACTGATGGGTAAGAACCTAACCCCTTTTAGTACACTATTGATATATTCAGCCAAATTCGTAGTCATGTGCCCCCAACATCGGCCCTCAATATCGTAGGCATGAGACCATTTACTCTTGGAAATATCCTCGATTCAGTTTGTAGCCTCCGAGTGGAGTTGACGTAATTAGGTCAATTGTTCATCCACCTGATATCGCTCATGCAAGTAACCTGTGCCAATAGCAATGCATTAAAAAATAGTTTGACACAATAGCCATTAAAATAGTTTATAAGATAAGTTAAACATACCAATTTTAATGAACCTCTTCTTTAGCTATTTATTCCTAAATATTGTATTTAGATTACTTGCGATATGCCTTAAACAAAACACGTGATATGCATACAGTGACTGCCACCCAATTTCAGGATTAGAAATAGCAGCTAAAATTTCAAGATGTCTATCAGAAATTAAGCATATCCCTGTCTTATTTAGCAAAACTTGGTACCGGAGCACATAAAGGAACCATACCCCATGACTTATGTGTTTCACCCTCGACAACTGCAAATGTTAGGGGAACAACTTTGTTAGTTCCATCCTGTGAACTTACAATGAGTACTGTCCCATTGTATTTTCCTTACAAGAAAGTGCCATCAGCTTGCACCATTAGTTTCAAATAATCAAACACGTCGATGCATGATTTGAAAGTCTAAAAAAACGCGATGAAATTTCACTAGAGAAGTTTTCGCTGAGTTACTCTGTGGCCACGCCCTATGAACAAACTCATAATATGACCCAGACATGAAGTGGTTGACCACTGCCAACCATTTCAGCAAAAGAGCATATGATTGTTCCCAATTTTCAAATGCAATGCTCATTGTTCGGTGCTTTACCGCCCATACCTTTTTGTATGTAATAGTGTAGCCAAATATGCTATGCACTCTTTCAATAATTTGCCTGATTGACACTGATAGATTTTCAGCCACTATTAACACAATGTGCAATGAGATGACATCAGAGTCAAGTTTTGGATGATCTTGTGATAATGATGGAGAAAGTCATGTGTGTGGTCCATTATATCTTGTTATTTTTTAATGCGTGTCCCTTTCATCCCGACTTGTTCTAACTCTCTAAGTACACTGAGCACCATATTCTAGACAACGATATTCTTCATACTTCTCTGATGAGTAATGCACTTTAAAAGTGTGGTGAGTGCAAATAGAGTATATCTTTATCGCACGGCGCATAAATTGTTTATCTAGGAATTGCATACCAACATATAACTCTTGACTATTATTCAAGTAACTATTCTTAGTCATTTCAGGGATCTCAATAGAATTTCCATCATTTGATCTAATCTACGAAAGCATGCCATACACTGGATCCACATCATGTGCCAATGGAGTGACCGCAGCCTCATCAACATCGTCACCCTCAGAATCATCATCTCCATGGTCATTTACATTAGGCGGAGTATCATATTCATTCTCCTCTTCAAAGTCGTCCATAATATCCTTCGTTTGATTTGGGGGTGACGGAGGACTCGTATTAAGAATAGGCTGATGTGATGAGCTTGGTTGGCATATCAAGTCGAGAGTAGCCTGAGCCACAAAATGGCCAACATCTGCCGTGTCAGAATGAAGTTGCGAGGTATAATCATTGCTACTTTGGAACTGACCGATTGACGGGAGGAATAGCAACACATGAATCTCAGCTTGGGACTCTAGTAAATTTGTGCCAGTAGTTGATATATGCGCATATATATCCGATGCGCCCAATTGATTTAGAAATTTATGGTTGGCTTCCTACATGGTTTGGATATCATCATCATCTTCTAAAGTACAGGCCAAGTACTTTGTGGGATTACGCGAATAAGGGTACCTATATGCCAACTAAAACACAAATTGATTTGAACCCAATCGTAATTTTCACCCACTACCTTCTTCAACCCATTGAGAATAACATTTGTGTCAACTTTTAATATTTTGGGTCTATCACAGATAAATGTTGCACCTTCCTCGCCGTCATAAATTTTTCCATTTGCATATATGCATATGATTTCCTTTTTCACATTCATTATGAATTCTATCATAGAATAAGTGCAATGACACATGCAAAAAAGCCATCAATATCATTTACACACATATATCAAATCATATATCAACAAATATATATTTACTTTTATTCCGCTACCTACAACAATATTTCTCCATGGCTACATTAAAAATCAGTTATCTCACTTATTTGTATTTCTATTCTGCTTATATATGTATATAACATTATATTTATTTTTATATAAATTATATTTATTAAAAATTATGTTATACTTATATTATAAATATCATTATACATATATATATATATATACATTATTAAAAATTATGTTATACTCATATTATAAATATCACACACACACACACACACACACACACACACACACACACATATAATTTTTTACCTAATTTTTTTGTCATTTATTTACAAATAAACATTTCTCTTTCATATTTTAACTTACTTATTTGTTTCTAAACATTTTTTCTTTTTCTTATTACGTATTATGCATTATAAAGATAAATCAACAAATTTTTAATCATTTGTTTTCCTTAAGTTTGATGGTTTAATAAAAAGGTTTTGTTTCACCATTTATACAAACATAAATACAACTTATTCTCAAAATTATAGAATAATAAATTTCATACTAAACACTCACAGATATATATATATATATATATATATGTATATATATTCAAATTATTTTTTTATCTACATGTCAGCAAATTAAAAATATACTCATCACAATTATTGCATAAATTTGAAGATAATACATTATCTCTAAATTTGCTTCTTACCTCTAACCAATTATTAACCAACCGGTAATACAGTTTGTCAAGCCTTTTCCGTCCATTGCATTACAAAAGAATTTGGTCTCTACACATACAAAAATATGAAATATAAAAAATTCAAACTAAACATTTTCAACTCTAGATTTATTCAAAATCATTAAAATATTATTTACAAGTTAAATAACATTAATTTAGATTTCTCTTTTTTTCATCACATATTAAACAACAAATTATTCAGTAGGAATATGATATTTTTCTCATTTTGCTATATTTAAATTAATATTCATACCTAATGATATTAAAAAATCCCTTTGAACTGATTATATGAAGCTTTGCTTGGTCCAACTTTATTCCATGCCTTGTTAACTAACAGAGCTCGATCTTACTTTTTTTTTCCTACAATGAACACAAAATTCATTAATGAATAACCAAAAGTGTGAAGAAATGATGGTTTAGAAGAACAAAAATTAGCAAATAAAAAAAATATGAAACATCTATATAGAGTAAGAATGAAAGAAGGCTAGCAAAAAAATTACAATAATAAAAGGAGAACTTACAATGCAAATAAAAATGAAACACATAAACTTGAAGAAGATAAAAGGAATGGAAGAACACATAAACTTACAATGTGAATAAAATGAAGAGGAGAGGAGATGAGATGAGAGGAATGAAAAGGAGAGGAGATGAGATGAGAGGAAAGATGAGGAGGGGAAGGACTAGCAAGGAGGGGAGGGATTGACTGCCATTTGAAAGAGAAGGGGAGGAGGGGAGCACTGCAGCAAAAAGGAGGAGGAGAGCTGCACGTTGTAGCAACGTGCAGCTCAAAGTTGCAGCTACAGCTGCTGTAGCTATACCTCCACGAGTCACGGCATCACTCTTAAAGGGAGAAATGGGTCTCGGCATCTCTGATGCCGTGACCTATTAATAATAATAAAAAAATTTAAGCATCCAAGAAATTGGTTTTTGTTGCTGCGTTTTTCAAGCATTAGTTTTTCCACTCGCAACACGTGAGTCAAAATCCCTAATTTTACCAATATGTCTATATAGAAAGGGGTCTATTATTTTTTATAAAATTTAATAAAATAGAAGTCATATTTATAAAAATTAACAAAATTAAACATAATATGAGGATTAAGAAAGAAAATAAATGAAATAATAGATAAACGTTGTTTTCTTTGTTTGATATGCATAAAAGTAAAGAAAGAAAATGATTGGAAAGAATTAGAAATCTACAAAATTCACACTTCAACAATCCATTATTATAAAATAATTAAAATAATTTTTCTTTATATGATATCAAATAAAATAAATAATAACTCATCCATTTTTTTTCTTTTTTTAAGTCTGCTTCTGATACCAAACAATGCATAAACCTAAAAATATCAGGACAATCATGAAACGTAGAAAACTCAAACTGTTGCCTCAAAATTGATAGGCACAAAGTTTAAAAGCCTAGAACCATATATGGCTTTGTGTTTCTTAATATCGCCACCAAATGTGAGGAAGTGGGTTCATCGTTATTGGTAATCATTCATTTTTACATGATGATAGGCTTGACCTAACTGGGATATGACAAAAGCATTATGGCACTTCAGCAGCTGCCCAAGTTGATATTTCAGTGGTTGGTCCACCATCTCAAGCGCCCCATGCTGCCTTTCATTTTCAAGTCGAACTCCTTCTCTACCTTTAACGGGATATTATGGTCTAAGTCCAGTTTTTTCAAAAGCACAATTTATTTTAATTAAATTATTCTATTATAGTATTTATAAATTTTTCATTTTTAATTTATTTTCTACAATTAAATTTTTATTAGCATTTTGTTAAAAATTTAACTATAGTATTACATAAGATACAGTTAATGAGAAAAAAAGAAATAAGTAATAGAATTTACTTGCATGAGACTCATGTCTTTTTTCCTTTTTATTCTCTTCAATTACATTTTATAGAGTTATTATAAGAAATCCAAATTGAAAGTAACAAAATTATTAAAAAAATTCATGAAATAAAAAATGAAAAAAATAGATAAGATAATATAAGAAATAACTAAAGGCCCATTTGGTTAGATAAGATAAAAAGAAAAAGAATATAAAAAATAAGTTCATGAAATAAAAAATTATCTTTATATTTTTATTTTTAAAAAGATAATTTAATAATTAAAATAATAATTTGATAAATAAAATATTAATTAAAAAATATAATAAATAATACATAAATTATACAAACATATTATATTTACTTCGCGTGTAATCAACAAGTTTTAAAACATTTGTATTTAAAAAAATAATTAAAATAAAATAAGTATTATTAAATATTAATTAAAAATTATAATAAGTATTTTTTAAATGAAAAATCATTACTTTTCAACCCCTGACACTCAACATCATCCCAATAGGGCAGGGGCAGCTGCGTCCACCTTGCCTATGGTTCACTGTCTTTTGCCAAAAGATACCAATCATGTCCGTTGTTCACATCAAGATTTGATTCGAAAGTTTTGATTTTGGTGTTGCACAAGGTAGAGATGTTTTCGAAATAAATATATAGCTATGTAAATTATGGATCTATCATGGCCCAAATTTGAAAAAAAAAAATAAATGATGGCCTCTGGCCCAACTCAAAATTCAGCCCAAATGAAGTATAGGGTTCAAGATTCAAAGCTCTCTTCTCTCTATTCCACACTAGTTTGGAGCCCAAACGAGTTTTGGAACTAAATTTGCAAGATCAATGTTTGGGTTTTGCCATCGTGAAAAAATTTCAGGAGTAGGACCTTTTATTTTTTGTTTTGATGAAAAAAGAGAGAATTGATTCTAGTGAACTCCGTTATGTCATTATTAGAGATAACCATAATAGAGGTTGTGGGTTTAATTTTTGTTGAGTTAAAATAAATTTTTATGTACAATAAAATTTGAGATTTAACTTCCAATCAAGTGAAGTCATTATTTGGGCAGCCATACTTTATCCAACTAAGAAATTATTAATTTCTATATTATGCATTTAGCTTTCAATTATTTTAATTTAATGATCAATAAACTGTTAAAATATTGGTATAGAAAAATTCGCACTCAAATTGTAAGAGAAATTTTTTACTTGCATTCCTCTTACTAAAATAAGTGCAAGAAATGGATATAAACCTAGGAGCTTTTTTGGATTTCTCACAATGTTTCACAAGAATGTTATATTTTCACTTTTAATTTTAATTTAAAAAAAATTTAGAAATTATTCTTATGAGAGAGGTGAGAATGTTGGATTTTCTTAAAATGAGATTGTTTATAAAATGTCAAAAGATTATTTTTGTGCGTTTCTACCCTTATACATTTCTAGAAATAATAAAATATATAAATAGAATAAATAGTAAATAAAATAAAATAAAATAATGTAAAATAATAAATAAAAATATAATATAATATAATATAATTTTATTAATTATCAAATTGTAAAATAAATAAGATACACATTAAAATAAAAAATTGACATGATAAACAATGAAAGAAATAGTAAAATAATAATTATATATATCTTAATAATTAAATATAATAAATAAGGTATATATTAAAAGATAAATATATGAATAGCATATCTATTCAATGCCTAAAATATAATTATAATGATACATAAATAAAATAATAAATAGATTATAAAAATATTATACCATATTAAAAAATATTATAATTAATAAAATAATAAATAATAAAATTTAAGCATATTAATTAATATAAATATGTAAAGTAATAATGAGTTTTTTTTGGGAAAAACTAACAAAAATTCTTAATAAAAAAATATATTTCTCAAATATTTGCATAAACTAAGCGTAAAAGCCCATTTCGGTTATTCATAGATAAAGTATTTTTTTTAATTTAATTTTTTCACAAATAAAGTCATTATTAATAATATCTTTTTACTAATTTATTACAAATAAAATTAACAATATAATATCTTTCTATCAATTATAATAGATTGATAGAAAAATACTATTAATAACAGTTTTATTTGTGAGGAATTAAATTAAGAATACCCATATGTAAAAAATCAAATTAAAAATATAATTTTATGAATAATTAAATTAAAAAAATACCTTATTTATTAGGGATCAAATTAAAAAAATAATTATATAAAAGACTAAATTAAAAAAATATTCTATTTGTGAGAGACCAAAATAGAGTTTCAATTAGTATATCATATTCTTGCAAATAATATGCTCCAACATAAGGATATTTGATGGAGCTTGTAATTTGTTTCTTAATGTGAATCTTCATCAATTGGAAACCTCTCCCCTAGGTGAGAGAAAAAGCCCCTCTTTGGTGCCAGGATGAATCTATAAGGGGCTAAAGAGTGCTAGCCCTCCATGATTTCCTATTGCAATTTTGGATTTCTCTCCAAATTTCATGCAAGGGAGGTTCAAAGTTGTCTTGTCCAAGGAAAATGAGTTCTTTAATTTTTTTTTTCTAATTCTGGGGTTAAGCTTGAGATTGAAGAGCATATATTAGGTGTTGGTAAAACTAATTTATGTTTTGAAAGGAGAAAAGGTTTAGTGTTGCTAATGATCATGAGGTTGGAGTTTGGTAGGAAAAGAAGGAGGAGGCTCGAAGACTTGAGGCTATGAAGAAAAACCAAAACAAAAGCCATATGAAAGCCAAAGGTGGTGACACGGAAGCAACAAAGAAAAAGAGAGAAACCAAAGTGGAAGGTGTAATTATCAAGAGATAATAGGAAAAATCAATCAATATGCATTTGAGGAGAATGAGATAAGAAGACTTTTGGAGGATCCATATGTACTAGTGAGACCACTAAGTTGCTCCAAGATGGTGAAACACATAATTTTATGGCTAGAATATTTTTATTTTTGGCTTAATAATTCGGTAATTAAATTGCTATTTCATTTAACAATTACTTGTATAATATCTTGTATTTATGTCAATCAATGTTAATTCTTTAATAGGATATAAACATATCTATTAACAAAGAAAAATATATAAGCATATATTTTTTTATCCCATTTTTAGTGAGCTTGTTAGTGGAATTACAGTCATGGAAGGATGATTTGATAAACATAAATAAATTTTAGACAATAAATACTGACTACTATTTATGAAATTTTTGTATAAATTATGAGTTTGTTAGTTTTTTTAAATGTTTTTTGCCCCCATAATTTACTTTTAAATCCATTCTTGCCTTAGTGATAGCTTATCTGTCGTGAGTTGAGTCATTTTTTTTTGTTAATTCATATCTATGAAGCTTGTTCACATGATCTCTTTTATTTTATAATTGTTACTTATGATTGAGCAAACAATTTTTCCTAATATTATTTGTGTTTTCTACTCTATAAAGACAAACACAAATACATGAGGAGATGGTGAAGATAACTATGTTAGATTGGATTTAAATAAAAGTGAAGAAGATAATGGAATTGAGCTTCCAATTATTGGGAAACTTCTATTAAGCAATAGATTAATAAATTAACGATGAAATCCCTTATTCTAAGAAATTGGAATCCAAAAAAGAAGATATTAATAAATGACTTTGGTGAGAACACATTTATATTCAATTTTAGAGGTAAGGAGGATTTTAACAAAATTTTAAAAGATTGTCCATGGATAGTTATGTGTTCATTGTTAATTCTGAAGCTTTAAACTTCATAACTATCTCTCCAAGAGATTGCTAGGAAGTATTGCTCATTCTGGTTGCAATTGCATAAGCCTCCCAAGGAAGGTTTGGCAAAGAAAAATGTAATCAACTAGAGCAAAATAATAAGGAAGGTCATTGCATATGAAGAACCTCCTTTTAATGATGGCTTTACAAGAAGCTTTGTAAGAACTAGGCCCCTGGTAAATGGATTATGGATTCTAAGCAAGGTTACCTAATTTGTGGATTAAGGTCAAGTATGAAAGATTACAAAACTATTGCTATAATTGTGACAAACTAGGGCATGATTTAAGAACTTGTTGTAATAAAAAAACAATGTCTCTTCAAGATCCAAAAAAAATGAAATATGGGGTTAGTCTTAAGGTGACACTTGTTAGGGTTGTTGTTATTGTAAGTTTCATTGATGGTGTAGAGGGTTTTGGTGTTGGGAATGGAATAAAGGAGGTGGCGCATGGTAAACTCTCACTTAAAGAGAGCATGGTTCAGGAATAAAAAAAGAAAAAGCATGATTTGCAGGGGAATTTTGACAATAACAATTTTTAAAAAAGTAAGAAAACTAATAACATAGAGCAAAAGATTGTTATGAAGGAGTATGGTGAGTGTGGCAATGCACATATGGTTAAAATATACTGTGAGACAGAGGATAGGCTACACAAGGTAAAAGGGAATGAGGATAATGGGTATTAGGTTGCTTTGGCCCATTTCAAAAGCAAAGAAGCCAGAAATGGGCTAGGAATGGAAGAATTCAAGGATAAGAATGTTTTAGGATCCAAAAACTCAAGTACAAAAATTGAAGGGAACTCGATTTACTATGCTTAATTACCCTCTGATGACAAAGATTATGCTAAAGGGAAAGAGCTTGTTATGCCCTTCAACCTTATAAAATAGAGCCAGTGAAATGCCTAAAGAAAATTAGCTTGAAGAGAGTTGCCAACAGTACTCTTAAGCCTAATTTTGAAGAAGAAGAAAGGTGGTGAGGATGAAGAAACCCCAATTTGTCAATTTAAAAAGGTAGAAAGGGAGTTTTATTTTTTTGCCAACCCTATAACACAATCAAAGAAAAAAGCTCAAATACTAGGAAAAGGAAAAGTCCAATGGCTAAAAAAAGGTACTAAAATTCCTTGGGTGAAAGTTCCAATTGAGAATAGATCAATTTATGGATTTAAGGAAAGAATGGAATTAGAAAAGGACTTTGTTTTTTCCTCACCTATGAAAGACATCTCCTCTGTGGTTGATGGTTGTTCTACATATAAGCTTAGTGGCTACCCTAGGAAAGCCACCAGGGAGCCATGAATACAATTTCATGAAACTGTCAAGGTTTGGGCATGGCCTTGATAGGTAAAGCACTACAAATCATTTGTAGTAAGTATAAACCTTCTCTGGCATTCCTTTATGGAAGCTGGAATTAAAAAGATAAAGAAATTTAAAAAATTACCAATTTTTTTTTATATGTAATTTGTGTTGAATCTATAGGCCTTTCAAAAGGCTTTTGCTTTAAGGTGAAAAGAGAGTGTTGAGATGGATGGATTTTTCTTTTAGGAATATTATTTATACTAAAATTCAAAAAGGCTTAGAGAATGTATAGAAAAGTTTCTTTTTTGTGTATGACCCTCTTAGAGAACAAAATAAGGGATCTTAGTAGACTATTTTAAAGAGATTTAATGCTAATGAAAATCATTCTTGGATAGTTATAAGAGATTTCAATGATTTAATGTACAATTTAGAAAAGAAAGGTGGGAGGGTAAGGCCTCTTAGAAGATTTGTTGATTTTTATGAGTTTATGGCCAAAGGAGGTTTAATAGACATGGAATTTAAAGGCTCTAACTTCACTTAGTCGAGTAGAAGATTAGGCAATGCACACAGAAAGGAAAGACTAGACAAAGTTGTATGTAAAAGGCTATGGACGGAATCTTTTCAAAGAGCTCAAGTGTTTCATTTAGAGCCTATGGGATCAAACTACTCTCCTTTTTTGATTGTTTTTAACTTTATGGATGGGTTCGTGCCAAGGAGCTTTAAGTTTGAATTTATATGGTTAAGCCATAAGGAATGCCCCATTATGGTTAAGAAAAATTGGTTTAAAGAAGAAAATAATAAAGTAGAAATTATAAAGAATTTTCTTAGCAACCTAGATCAAGCTAAAAATGCTCTCTTGAAGTAGAGTAAAAGTAAGTTTCCAAACAACAAGAAGGTGATAAGTAATCTCCTTTTTGAGTTTCAAAATTGCTTGAAGGATACTTGTAATGAAAAAAAAAAGAGTTAAGCAGGAGAAATAACTAAAAAAAGTAGAGGAATTATGAGATAGAGAGGAGAAGTGCTAGGTGTAAAGGTCTCAAATTCAATGGCTAAAAGTGGGAGATAAGAATTAAAATTTTTCCATACTACACCATCCAAAAAAGGCAAAGAAACAAAGTCTCAAATTTGAAGATAAAGGATAGGTCATGAGTATATTGCAAGTAGTTTCAAGAAATTTTATTTTATTTTATTACTTCTAGTGGAAAAAAGGGATTTTTCTAAGGTTCTTAACTTCATGGAGGAAGTTATCAATGAAGAAGATAATTTTTTTTACTCTAAGTCCTATTTCTGACGCTAAGATTAAAGAGACAATGTTTGATATTATGGGGTTGAAGGCATTGGGACTAAATAGTTATTCTAGAATTTTTTTGGACACATTTGGTGGGTAGGACAATGTGTTAATGAAGGAGTTTTTTTCCTTAGAATCTTATTTTCTCTAAAGTTAATACATAAATCTAGTTATGATCTCAAAAATTGACACTTTAGAACAAGTTGACAATTTTAGGCCTAATAGCTTATGTAACTTTTCATATAAGAACATTTCTAAAGTTATGGCCAATAGAATGAAAAGGCTTTTGCCTAAACTTATAACATAAAATCAAAGAGCATTTTGTTCAAGGGATGTTCATCTTTAATAATATAATTGTGATGCATGAAGCTTTTCACTACTTAAAAGCCAAAAAAGGGGTACTTATGAGTTGGTCTTAAAAATTGATATGAATAAGACTTATGATAAGGTTGAATGGGACTTCCTAATGAATGTTCTTTTGAAGTTGGGATTTAATAGGAAATGGGTGGAAAAGATTATGGAATGCCTTGTCTTGCTCTTTCTCAATTTGCTACTCTCTAAGAGCAAGATAGCTAGTATTACTTTACAAAAAGGACTTAGGCAAGGAAACCTATTATCTCTTTATCTCCTTATTATAATTGTTGATGTACTCTCAAGGATGGTCAATTCTATTACTGGCCAAGGCTAATTATAGGGTATAAGATTGGCTAGAAGATGCCTAACACTAACCTACTTTTCAAAATTGTCTTGTTGGAATAATCCAAAATATTTTTTAAGTGTTCTCATAACTTTCTATTTCTTTAGGAATTTTGAAGGGTTTTCAAAATTTTAAAATTCTTGTTGTATTTAAAGTACTTATCTAACTTTTATGTTTCAATCTCTATGCTTTTTTGATTTAAATCACTTATTCCTTAATTTAGCCATGTATGTACTTAAGTATAAGGTTGTCGAAGATTCCGGTCCTCTGAAAAACTCTTAAATTTCTCAATCATCTCTTGCTAAATTTCAAATCATCTTACTTGGATCATAATCCTAAGTTAACTTTATCCTTTCCTTTGTTCAATTTCTTTAAGTCCTCGAACAATTTGTGTCCCTAAGATCACTAAATGCCTCAAAATTGACTATAACTAGTACTATCCAATTCTTACAATTGATGCTTCTAAATAAAGAGTGAAAAGAGTCCTTTTTATAAGGCTTAAGTTGTTTAGAAACATCAAATACTATTTTCTTATTCTATCTTGCCATGTATTCAAACCTATTTTAAAGGTATTCTACTCACCCCAAGGTTCTTACAATCAATTTTAGGGGAGTCGAAGCCTTTTTAGACTATCTATTTCCTCTTTTTAGTTACCCAATATTCTAATTAACTACTTTAAGTTGGAGTTAACTATATCTTGCCTATAAGATTGACTACATTTTTTGTCTTTCAACCAAATGCAAGATTATTATTATTATTATTAGGTTATTCAAATATTTTAGATTGAAACAAAACTTCAATTCCTCTACTTAATTATTAAATGCTAAAGAACAAATTATTTTAGAGTTAAACACTAACTTTGGTATCAAACTGGCTTTCTTCCTTATCATTCATAATTCTTTCTCCTATTGGTGACTTTTGGTATGATGCCTTTTCTTTGTTTTGTAGACATTTCTTTGTAACATGTCTTAGTCTCCACAAAGATAACATACTCCTTTGCCAAAATAGCAAGGCCTATTGCCATATGAATTCTTACACTTAATATAGGCATATTTCATACTTTCCCTAGGAGTTTGTTTCTCTTTCTTTCTTTCTTTGTGGTTTCCCTAGATAGGGACTTAGCTTAAAGTTCTTTTTTAGGTTATCACTCACCCTTTTTCTCTTTCTCATATGCTTTCCTTTGGTTTTCACTTTCTATGTCTACCAAGTGCTTTTCTATTAACTTAGATTTGTCCACAAGTGTAGCAAAATCCTTGACCTTTGAAATTGCTACAAAACTTTTAAATTCAAGCCTTAAACCATTCTCAAACTTGTTGATTTTCCAACTTTCATCAAGGTTAAATTCAAGATAAGAAGAGAAATTTATACACCTCTTCCAACTTGGCCATATACTAGTCAATTGTCACAGAATCCAGCCTAAGCTACACAAAACTCATACTTTTGAATGTATTAAAATATTCTAGTTATAGCATAAGTGTGGTATCTTATTGTGACAACCATTCTTTCAATGGCATTTACTATATCATTATTGTCAAATCTTTTATCCCAATTGATGCCATGCTTTTGTTGCATAAATAGAATAATCCATTATTTAGGTAATTAAGCTCAATAATTTAAATATACCCGTGAAGCAAAAATAATAACATCAATCTTGATATGCAAATATATAAGTATTGGTGCCACTGTCACTTAATAACACTAGCATATCAAGCAGAGTTAGGCTGCCATAACTCTTATCTTATCCTAAATTTTTCTCTAGACATTTTAAAACTTTTTTAGATTCCTAGCATGAGCTATTCTAATACCAAAATGTAACACTTTTTATTTTAATAAATACTATGCTTCTTATTTGTTTATCATAGTAGCAAAACATTTGAGCATTAAAAAGTTTGACTACATATTAATTAATTTCATACATTTAATATTCATAAGTTACATAATTACAAATAAGATAATCATAATATTCAATTACTAGGATATAAAAATATAATTAGTTCTTAACTTGGGCCACCAAATACATATCAATGTCTCATTATTATCACTTTTAATATTCTAAAATACCCAATATCTAGTTGTTTTAACTTGTTAGAGATGACATTGGTATCATGTTGACTTAACTCTAACCCATTTCAATCACATTAATCTATTGTTATTATAGCATCCTCTAAATCGAATTCTCTATCTAAACACATCACCAAGTGTAATAAGAATTGATATTCTTAGTAAGAAAACAATTTAAATTTTGTAAACTAGTGATAGTCCAACTATTATGTGTGCAAAAGACCTTTTTCTTTTAATTCCCTTATCTATGGCATATAAAAATAGCAAATACAATACAACAGACAAATACGGATACAAAAACATTCATGTATGAGGCCATAACTGTATTGAACATGTACCCACATACATGATATGTCCAACTATATTATAATAGCAACATGCTAGATTAACCATATTCAAATATAGTCAAACAACATATATAGCATGGCAATTAATAAATTATGTAAAATTGCAATTAGATATAATAACATGGTTATGACAAAATTTTTCATAAGTACAATTTCAATATAATCATAACAGGCTCAGTTTCTCATATTTGTAATTTATGTATTGCATAAACTTAATATAATCTAACATGCCATTATTATCACTTCATTCATAAAAGCCTAAATAGTACTCAAATGAGTATCCTTTATACATATCCTTCTAAGAAGATGTAGATAATCTTATCTTGAAAGGGCTAGTTATAAGAAAACGCATCTACAAGTCTCGTATCAAGTGTTCTATACTACTTGTATAAACTTAGGTTTTTACAATCATAGGTAACCCACCAAACATCCTATAATACTTAGAGTAAGACCTAAGTTTTCAACACCATGAAAAAGGAAGGCTATTCATGTTAGTTATTATGATTAGTAGAATCACTATTGATAGGAGCAAATATAACTAGGGCTTCCCAACCCTCTTATGACCCCCCATCATTATCTTGTCCCTAAGTGAGTAAGGCTTTAATTCCTAAGGAACTCTAACCTTGAGGTTGATTCTAAATAATCATATCCTTTCTTTAATATATATAGTGACATTGTTTTTGTGAATAAAGATCTTCTCTTATTAGAATTTCCTCTTTGAAAAGTCATATCTCTTAAAGACTTATTATAAAATTGGGAATTTATAGAATTTTGTCCCCAAATACTATCTCTTAATGATAGTCCACTTCTTTGAGAACCCTATTTTTATTTTAAAATTCCTCTTCACTTATAGAAACTTGTTTCAAGCATAGTATATAGACAAATATTTATCATACAACCAATATTCATATACATAAGATATAACCCATGTATTATTATATTACTAAATTCCCACATTCCTTATCTAGGTCATACTAAGTATTAATTATTTTCTATAATATAAAGCATTAGTAGTTAACAAAAACATGAATAACAATTAATAAATAAAAGTATAAATTACAAATAGATAATTCACAAAATGTTATTATGCATGCTCCTAAAAGTAGTCTAAAAAATCATTAGTTGTTTAAATAAATTCTAATTGAATCTTTTTTTTCATATTTATCATTTTTAATCTCTTTCATATTTTTATTAAATCCATGTCAAACTTATATCAAGGTATTTCTAATGCTAAAGATTCTATATATAGAAATTATTTGGGATTCAAGCATCTATACATAAGAATTAAAGTATTTTGGTATCACAGTCATCTATACATATAAATAATTTATTTTTTTGTCGCGGAGTCCAAAATATCTTTTTGTTTAGAGATCAAATGGCATATTATATGAATTAAATTTATAAGGTTCCAAAAGAATTTATAAAAATAACTAACTCATAAGTTAAACAACCCAAGAATTATAATAATTCTTAAATTAAACATACCTAGCATTTAATAATAAATTTATAAATTATTCATACTAATATTTACTAATAAATTCAAATATTTAATAATAAAATTTTTAATTCTCATCATCTAGTGATTTAAGTTAAAGTATAAAAATGAAAAAAAAAAACTAAACTATCATTATATGTTTAAATTTGGGTGTGTTCTTATTTCAAACTTATAAATTTTCTTCAAAAGTCTTTTTTCTTCATTTCTTTTAACTACTAACCTCTCTTGATTTTCCCTCTGGAGCCCCTCACCTTTCTTTCTATTTTCTCATTATTTAATCACCGTCTGGTTCTCACATGCTGACATTGTCTCATTCTTTTCTTCTCTGCTTTCGCTGAAGTGTAGAAATGGGGCAGGGGTTCGTGCCTTTTATAATGAGAGTAACCATTGATTTGTGCCAAGTGTAAGGAGGAGGAGTGATTCTTTAGCAACACTCCAACTGTTGTCATCTACAGATATCATGTAGCTTTCATCACCCCGCTGGCTAGAAATGGGTGACGCCACCACTTCAGAAGAAAGCATTAGGAGTTATCTTTTACTTTTTATTCTTTTTTTTTTTAATGAACTTTTTACTTTTTATTCTAATTGCATGAAATCTCCTCATGAAATACATATGAAATGTCAACTTACTTTATTATTATTTCTATAGCTTTGATAATGGCGTGCATTTGATGCTTTCTTCTATATATATATATATATATAATTCTTTTATTGTATTATAATATTATATATATATATTAACTTTTGATATACTATATTGTTTTTATCTAATCATAATTCTTTAGTTATTAATTCATATAAAATTATCTTATATATAAATTCATCTTATATATTATATTTTTCAATACTTAAAAGAATATTTTTTTCAAGTAAATTTTATTAAAGCTTATTTATTATTTAGCAAGATATTAAATTAACTCTAATTTTACTAAATAATTAGTATATGTTTATTTCTTTATCTAGTGTATCCTTTTTTTAATACATGTATTTGCTTAAATTTTAACAAGAAAATATCAGAAAATTGTATTTGTAAATATAAAAAAAAAATTCACATAATTTATATAAAATACCCTAATTTATTACTTGCATTAGATCTTGCTACGTTACTATTATATTTAATCACGGGTAAGACTCACTTAAAAATGAGTTAGGCCTATAAAAAATTTTGAATAAAATTAAGCCTAGACTTTATATTGTATATATAAAATAGGTTGAAGCTCAGTTAAGTCCAGCCTAACTTATAAAGTCGAATCACCTGATAAAAAATAGGTTCGCTATGATGTAGTTTCTTTTAACTTTCCTAAAGTAGTGCAAGTTTGAAAATTGAAAAAGAAACATGAATTTTAAAATTAAAAAGTTAAGGGAAAGGGAGGACAAAATTAATGTTAATTGACAAAAGTTATGATAAAAGCAAGTTTGATAATTGCCTCCAAAGATCAAGTGGCATGCTAATTGAGAAGAGGTATTATATTATAATATGATATAATATATATATATATATATACATATTATTGCTATTTAATTTGTCACCTTTTTTTTGTATATATAACAATAATATGGATAAGAATTTAAAGAAAGTCTAAACTAACCTATTTTATATTCGAGATTTTTTTAAAAATGGACCTTTTTTAAGTTATATCTATTTTTTGGAGTTGTATCTATCAAGCTAGAGAGCTTTCTAATTCAAAATCAGGTTTAATTACTACTTAAATAGATGGTGCATTGTGTTTTCTTTATGCTTAAGCCCATCCTCATTAATTGCTAGTCTATGTGGTGTGGTGGGTGGCATTTTATGAAGCTTCCTTTCTTAAATTCATGTGATGGGTTGGCTTAAGGTGAGGCAATGGAAGCGATATAATGACCTTATGCAAATTTAGATTTTACACATTGCAAACATAAAAGAAGCATTGGAAATTCTTTTTATAGAGATTAGTTTATGATTTAGTTAGATTTTAATTTTTGATAATTTATACTTAAATTTTTGATGACTTGTAAACTTCTTTTTTATAGTTAAATTTGACTTACGTAATATATTTTCCAAATAATTTCATATACTTTAAAGATTCTACAGGTTCAAGGAATTTATCAAGATTCTTTTTCTAAATATTTATTATTTAATTATCTATAATTAATTTTGAGAAATTACTAATAATTTCTATTAAACTCCTAATTGACCCAATAAAATATCATTTCCTCAATTTTTCCTTATGCTTAAAACTAACAGAAATCCCATATTTTCTCATGTAGTTGTTAATCAATAACTTTTTTTTATTTAATTCATCTTATATTAATTTAATTGAGTGTTTAATTTTAGGAATGTTATAGGTAGAACCATGGCTAAATTATATTGAGGGCCAAGTGTTTACTAGCATCCCTGTTCCATTGTTCTCAAAGGAAGATAAGTTAGTGTGGACATGTGGTGAGAAAGGTATGTTCTTTGTTAAAATTGCTTACCATATTGCTATAGCTAGATTTGATGAAGGTGATGTTGATAGATATGGTTCATCCCATAGCATACCTTCTGAAGTTTGGAAATGTATTTAGAAACTAAAAATGCTCTCAAAGATTAAACATTTTACGTAAAAGTTGTGCATTAGGTCCCTTCCATCAAAAGAGAATCTATGTAAGAAGAAATGGAGCCCATCATCAGTATGTCTATGTTGCTATTCTACCGTTGAATCAATGAAGCACTTGATCCTCCTTTATGATTGGGCTCAAATGGTTTGGTTTGGAAGTCCTTTTGCTTTCAAATTAAATGAAGGTTTTGAGACTAGAATTGATAACTAGCTTCTTTAGGTATTTGTGGGCTTGAAATTGAATTATTTTGAATGTGCTCACATTGCTTTAATTTGCTAGTTCATTTGGGAATCAAGAAATAGGTTGACTTTTGAAAATGAAATGCTAACTCCGATTGTTATGTTGGATAAGACGTACTATACCTCTGTTGAATACTAGAATGAGAAGAGATGGACTTATACTTATTTCATTGTAGCTGATAATGATGAACCAGGAAACCAAACTTGGCAACCTCTTGCATATAGCCAACTTAAAGTCAATGTTGATGGAAGCTTTTGTTAAAATTGGCCTTGTGATTTGGGAGTTGTTGTTGGTGACCATAATGGTAAGGCCATTAAACATTGCAGTACTTGATGTGTGGCATCTTCTAGTTTCATGGCAGAATCTCTAGCTTTCAAGGAGGGTTTACATATGACATTGGATGTTGGGTTTGAAAATGTGATATTTGAATCGGACAATCAATCTTTAAGCCTGTTTTATTGGTACCTAGGAAAGGTAAATTAATTTTATTAATTTTATTCAATGTTTATTATATTCTTATGATTATCTCTTATCTTATCATTTTTTTATTACTTTTTTGAAATAGAGGCACGAAGGTTGTTTCCATCCTCAAAATTACTTTTTTTGTTTTCTCTCTCAAAGTAATTATTTTTTATTTTGGATATCAAATGAGCCTTTAGTTTTAGTTGTGATGAAGGATAGTGTTTGTCTAAACTAGGGGAGCTCTCTTGTAGTGGAGAATATCTTCCATCTTAGCAAGCCCTTCTAGCAAAGCGGTTGATTAGCTCGCTAATCACTTCAATAGAGGGATTTGCCCTATAGGTTGAGATTCTAATCCTCTATCCACCCCTGTTTTTTTTTTCCTATTTTATGTAATGATGCTAGTAGTTGTAGGCAAGGGGTGGGTTGAGTTTTTTGTTTTCTAGTGGTTTTTGTGGAAGAATTATTTTGGCTAAAGAAAAAAAAAATTGATTATGTAAGTCAAAGTCCCTTATTAAAATGTATATGTCACCAAGTATTTATAAGAACACCCATTTCTAAAGAAACTATCATCCACCCAAGTGTGATATAGAACTAAAATTCTTTACGCTTTTATTTTTTGTTCATTGAGGTTTAAATTTAAATTTTTACTTAGTTAAATACTTCGTTCCATTTAGCAACAATGACTTGTGTAAATATATTATAAATATCAAATTCATGGAAAAAGCTTGATTTCAAAGAAATTAAATTCTTTGCAGTTGTATAATCTAAAAGAAAGTGACACAAAATACCGAAAATGTATATGAAACTTACTTTTTTTTTTCTTTAGGTTCATTCTACTTCTTTTTCTTTTTATTTCTTTAATCTCTCTCCAACTTCATTATATGTAATTTATTTGTAGACTATAAAAGATCTAGATTTTAAGTTAGATTAGTTTGTTGGAAAGGGAAAAAAAAAATCAACGTAGAATAGAGAGTATATAAGACAATTGTTGAATGAGATTCAGGGTTAACTAGTGCCAAACTATTCTAATTCATGTACTCTTCAAACCATCATAACTTTATCATCATTATATTTAATTAAAAATAGGAACCAGATGCACCACTTAGGGTAGGTTTTATGAGTGCCGACAAAAGTTGTATTCAGATGTTCAACTTATTAGACTAAATCAACTCTCAAATTAATTATAGCAAAAGTCAAATCTAGCCATATAAGTTGTCAATCTGGTAATCGTTCAAGAACTTGCCCAATATATATAACTTTGAATTATTTATTTGAATGAGGTGTTTGTAACAGCAACTAAATATTACATAATATAATAAAAAAATTTACATATCATGACATCATATGAAAGATTTTAAATTTTAAAACAAAATTTTATTTTGAGATCTTAAATAATAATATTTTCACACAGTTTAAATTTTTGATCATAAATTCATTTAAAATAATTTTAAAATTTATAGTTATTTATTATAAATACCTTTAATTTAAAATTCTGATCTATAATTTTCACCTTTCTTTTAAATCTGAAGAAAATTCCAACACAGAAAACATGATCATCCCTTGATTGTCTGACATTATTAACCTTGCAAACTTGCCTCCCATCCTGAAAATTTGCAATTCAGTTTTACTCTTTCATTTTTTTTTAAATGTTATTTTCCTTTATCTTGATAACTTCTGTTTAAGGGATAGCCAATTAAAAAAAGTTTTAATTGTTAAAATTACCATAAATTTAATGTTTTTTTTTTAACAAAGGAAGCATAGGTAATAGTGTCAAAACAAGTCAGTCTATTTAGTTTGTAATTTAAGTTGTCTTAATTTTTTATGCACTAACTCATTTAACTTGTGAGTTAAATGACATTGGATGGCCCAGATTGTTGGCAAAATAATTTGCAAATAAATAAATGTTAAAAATTAATACAAATTAACTGAAAGTAAAGATTGAGTGTGTAAATTCATGATGACTTTATGTGTTGATCAATATTTTCTTCTCGCAGCAAGATGGAAGAAGTTTGCTACATCAATTTTCCAGATATATTTGCCTTATCAATGTTAATAATTAAAATACAGTATTTGTTTTAAACTCTGTCTTGTCCTTGGATAATTATAATACTTAGTTTGTTGCTGTCGTTTATAAAAAAATCAATATTTTCTTCTTTCCATATAAAAATGAAAATTGAGTTGATAAAAAAATTAATGCAAAATAGTTTAAAATAAATATAGTATTAGTTTTAACTTATAAGAAATAAGTTCACTAATTTAGACATGTTATTTTTGTCCCAATAAATTTAGTTCACTTTTATTTGTTTTGTAAAAAGTTAAAATTCATTTTATCCTTATTAGATTATAATAAAAAAATTTGATAAAAATAATTGGCCCACGAGCCAACATGGGTAGTTATGGGCATGACTATTTAGGATAGTTTATTAAACATTCTGGCCAGTCATAACTTCTCTTTCTCAAATTATGAATTTTTTTATATAACAAAAAAACTAATTAGATAAAAAAATTAATGCTACTTATCTAAATTTTAAATTGGTTACATTGTACAATCTTATTTCAGTACAGCAACATTATATAAATGCGTCTTAATAAACTTAATCTTAACTGTTTTAATTAAGCTAATTCATTTATATGACTTTGCAATCTTTTAGTAAGTTTTAGTCCCAAAACCAATATTAGTATATATGAAATAGAAAAAAAATTAAGTATCATGCATAGTAAAAAGGATAAATATTAATATAAGGGGAGAGTAGTGACTTATTAAATTTCTCACTGCTTTTTTAATTTTTTAAAATACGAACTTAATTATGGTTTAATTTTTATTTAAAAAAATTTAAAAATTAAGATCACTTTATTGCAAGTATAAATAATTTTTTAATAAAACATAAACTAGAAAAATGCAAGTGTAAAGCTAAATTATGTTCTTTATAAAAAAAAAAGCTTAAACTTAAATTTATATTCTTCTTATTAAGTTTTTTAATTAAAATATAATAAATATAAATTTTTTTAATAATAATATAATATACATATAATTTAATTATAATTATTTTTAAAAATTATACATTTATATATTTATTATAATTTTGATTAAAAGATGTGAGAAGAAATGTATAAAAGAATTTTATATAAATTTTTTTCTCAATTTAAAAACATTAAAAAAAAGCCTCATATGCCAATGCCCTAGCTAAGTTGTGCTGTGATGTGACACGGTTTTTAATTGGATAAGATTTCAAATTTAATTAAAAAATATAAATATGTGTACTGGGGCTCTTATTTTTTAAATCGCCAAGTGTATGTTTATATGGATGATGAATAAAATTGATTTTGATAAACTTAATTTTATAAAATTAATTTTGTGTAAAAATAAATTTATTTAAATATGATTTATATTTAAAAATTTTAATTAAAAAATAATTTTATTAATATATTTTTAATATAATTAAGTTTACATTTGCAAAAAATAAGTGTAAATTGTTTTAATTAACAAAATTTTTAGAGATCTCAAAATTAATTATAATGCAGATAAACGCAGATACAAATATATTATAAATAAGCTTTTCTATACAAACTAAAGTATGAAGTAAAACGTGGGTGGTTTGGAGCGAAGGGTGGGTGAATAAATGGCGTTCGGCTTCTCTCCACTGAGCAACCCATCCACTGCGCCTCCGCTGAGAACAAAACGACACCGCTTCAGTTAAGTGATGATAATCTGAACCGTTCCTTTTTCTTATGCAATCTGAGCCGTCCATACTGATTCAACAAGCCTCCATCCAGATTCAATGTCCCCATACCCAATCGAAGCTACGTTCGCGTTCGCGTTTGCCTTTAGGAACCAATCCAGCGTCGCCGTGGATGGTTGCTCGCCTTCGTCGTCTTTTTTCCATTCTCCTCAGGCATTTCTGTTCGGCGAAAGCTTGATTCTTCATCTACCTTCAGCCTTCATTGCCAACTTCATCCGGCTCTCTCCAATACCCCATCTTGTTGAGCAATTTCTCTTCGGCTTTATCATCGTTGAGCGTTCGGTTGGGTGGAGGTATCCTGCACTTTCTTCTTCTTCTTCTTCCCTCTTCTTCTTTAACAAAAGAAGGATTTAAGCTGTGTTTTGCTCGATTCCCCTGTGATTTCACTGAATAGTTATTTCAATTAAGATAAAGTGAATGGTTGGTTCAATTGGGGAGCATTTCGAATATTGTTGAAATTCTTTGGTATTGTTGCATTTCAAATTGCTTGATCTGTTGCACCTCATTGCTGAATCTGTCGAGCCAATTTGCCTCATCTATTGAACCAATTTGCCTTATCTGTTGAACTTCATTGCTGAATCTGAATCTGTCGAACCAATTTGCCTTATCTGTCGAACCAATTTGCCTTATCTGTTGAACCAATTTGTCTTATCTGTTGAACCTCATTGCTGAATCTGTCGAACCAATTTGACTTATCTGTTGAACCAATTTGCCTTATCTGTTGAACCAAATTGAACTATATTGCTGAACTAATTGATTGATTTGTTAAACAAAATTGCTAAATAAAGTTGGACATTAGTTTTCTTTCATTGAATAATAGATTGAGTCTATGAATAATTGAGCCAACTGGGACAAATTTGCTGAAACTAGAATTAGTCAAATATTGTGCTACACAAATTGTGAACCTTTTTGGTCATTGATATATTTTTTATGATTGTTGTGTAGATTACATAATCAGATATGGATATGTAAATAATGACAACAATGAGCTAGCTTGATCAAAAAAAAGAGAGAGCCAGCTCAAGAGAAAACCCTGCTGTATGCTGCATTGGGCTGTCATGACAAAAAACAGAGGAACCCAAAAGCACTAAATGAGCTAGCTTTGACCAAAGGAGCTGAAATAAAGTAGCAGAAGCAGACAGGGCTGAAATAAAGTAGCAGAAGCAGACAAAGCTGAATGATGACTTCGTTTAAGTGCTATTACAAAAAACGTTGAAATGAAGTAATAGAGCAAAAAGAGTTGAAATGCTGCCTTCATTTAGGATCTGGAACAAAAGAAGATGAAATGGATGAGCAGTTGATATATAAATTTGTATTTGCAACAATTATACTTCAATAGTGTAAATGAATATTGTATTGTCTTCAAAGTGTGTCAAGTTGAGACAATGACATGTAATAAAGATTATATTGATTTGAATAAAAGTGATTCAACTTATTTTTACTTTCATTATTATGTCTATTATGATTTACCATCTGTAAATGCTTGGCTGAACTGTAAAGCTTCTAATGATACCATATCACAATCAAGTGGTGCCTGCAATAAGAATACATATGTTTTAGATGAATATACTACTAGTTATGTGAGAATATATACAAAATAGGTTATGTGCTCACCATCAACAAATTGGTATAAGTCATTTGATTTGGTATAGGTGTATCTATCATCATATAATCATGCTGTACTTGAATTGATGAGGTAGCTTTGTCAGGTGTCACCAAAGTTTCCTAAAATGGAAAAAAAAGCAATTAATACCTAATAATAACTTTAAAAAAATTTATTGCAATATCAAAAGTATACCTGTAAATTTTTTTCAAAGGTTGTCACTAACTGTGAAGACTTCTTAGAGGTTTTAACTTTCTGTGAAGCTTTCTTAAAGGCTTTCATTAATTGTGATGGTTCTTTAGAAGTTTTATCTTGCTGTGACGATTTATTTGAGGGTTTAACTCTTCATCTTTTTTGATTTAATTCATCCACCCAACTCTTTATCCATTTTTTAATCTTTCTGCCCTCTCTCTTCTTAAAGCCAACAACTTTACCACTTCCATCACCACCATCATTTCCTCCATCACAGCCATTACCACCATCACTCTCATAATTCCCCTCATCACCCTCAGTATCTTCTAATGGTTGTTTTACATGTAATTGAGCCACTTTCTTACTAAGTTCCAAAATGGTTTCATGAACTAGAGAGAACGCCTCCAAACTTTCTGATGCATCACTGGCTAATTTAACAAGCACGGGGCACAATTGCCTATATTGATTTGACCTTTCTAGTTTAGGATCAACTACAATCTCCTTTCCCTTTATATCATATACTACACCACATCATGCTTCTCTTGTCCATCTCTTTATAATATATTTTTATGGAAGTAACTTAATATCACATTCATACAATACTCGTAATGCATGACAACATAAAATGCCTACTCGTTCAAACTTTTTGCAACTACAAGTTATTGTCTCTGTTGGGGGATCAAATGTCAACTTATACTCTCCTTTCTTACCATCCATGGTGATCACATAATCAAAAAAAGTATCACTATCTTCTACATCCTCTTTTTTCTTTATTTCTATTCTCTTTTTTATACATGTAGCATCACGTAAATCATATTCATGTTGGAACAATTCAAAAATGGGCGGAGTGTAGACTTGAGAAAGTCGATGAAGCATGGATGAACTTTGCAATATCAACCTTGGTAACTTCTCACGTGTGGCAAAATCTTGCTTCAATTCATTGTATTGCTTAGACTCTACAACATCTCCTAATTGTTGCAAGAATTGATTAATATCCAATTTAGGATTTGTGCAACTTTTTACACTTGTATTAATACTTTCACTAATTTGTGTGCTTCTCATACCCAATGTCCTTGAGCTTTTCAAATAACATGCCACCCACTTCTCTTTTATTGCATACATAGACATCAACGATGTATTTTCTTCCATATTGTATTTTGATAATAACACTTGCCAAGCTTCCTCAAATTGTGTTTCATCCCAACAATGATACATGCAATAATTAAAGTCACTCATGATATGAGACTCCTCTCTTGTTGGATTCCCAAGGTGCTTCATTGCATTCTTTGAAATATGCCATGTGCATAAGGCATGTTTTACATTTGGCATCACTTCTTGTATTGCTCGTGCCATCGCAGCATCTTGGTCAGTAAAAATAGTTAGTGGCATTACGTTCTTGTTTGCACGTAAAAAAGTCTCAAAGAGCCATTTGAAAGTCTCAATGGTTTCATCATATAACAATGCAACTCCAAATATCACCCCTCCTTTGTAATGGTTAAAACCGGAGAAAATAGCAAGAGGCTTATGGTTGCGATTAGTGCAGTAAGTTGTATCCAGTGAAATGACTTCTCCAAAGCATGCAAAATCGATCAACATGCGTGCATCAGCCCATAATACATTTGTAACTTGCTCTTCTGAGTCCATTTGATGAGCATGAAAAAATGATGGATTTTCTGCTAATTGGTCTTCAAAATAACGAAAGATACATCCAGCTTCACCATATGCCATGGCTCTTTGTTGTCTTGAATCAAGATAATTCTTTGCATCAATTCTTGTATATCCCAAATTAGTTTGACCACTTGCATATTTGCTCATCAAATTATATGCCAATTTTTGACTAATCCCAGCTTCTTCAGCAACTTCTAATTCAAATGCTTGTGCTGATGTTAAACTTCGATATGATGCTAACATGTGAACAGCTTCAGGAGGATGAAGGGGATGATTATGATCTAGAAAAACTTCATTTACTTTGTATTTTCCATTTACTTGTACAACTTTCATTCTAGCTTTGCAACCTGTTCTTGTCTCTTGTTTAGGCTTCTTGGTTTTTTCATCTCGTTTGTCTGGTTTTCGTACTCCCTCTTTGCAACAAACATATAGATATGATGAATATGACCCATCCTTCCTACTCTTGTTAAACTTTTGCTTTCGAACACCAAACCCGGCTCTTCTACCATATTCACGCCAAAATTCCCATGACTCTTTTATATTGTCAAATTCAAGATTAAGTTTAGGAGTGAAATTTATATCCACCATTTATGCCTGCAAAATTGACAAGTACATATTCAATATAAATTAAATAAAAAATATATAAATTAATATAAACAAAACAGAAATATAAAACCAAAAATATAAAAGCATACATATGAACCAAAAATATAAAAGCATACATATGAACCAAAAATATAAAAACATAAATATAAACCAACAAATATTAGTAGAAGAAGGCAGCAAAAAACTATAAATACAAACCAATGATGATAGCAATACTCAATGATAAGATTGTTTGGAGCCAAAATGAAAAAAATGTTGATTCTGCCGCTCTCTAGATAAACAGACTTCCTATCCCATCTTACTCATACGCTACTCTCGTGCTCCAAGGTCTCAAGCTTGATGATTTATTGAAAGCATCCAGAGAAACTTACTCTCCTCATTTAATTCAATGACCTTATACGCTGCTCCTAGCTGATGGAGAAGATCTTTGACCCTCTTGCAGTAACCACAGTGCGTCTTATTGCCAGTAAATTTTCAAATGAAGTCATAGAGATAAACAGCAGAAATTGGTTCAATCAAACAGAACATGCACTGATGCACCAATTGGAGGAGGGGAGAGTAAGAAAGCAAAATGAAAAGCAATGAATGCTTCGCTGAATATGGCAGCTATATTTGAATTAAAAGGTGCACACATACACAATTACGTCAATGGAGAAATTTTTCAAATGAACTCATTGAGATAAAAAGAAGAAACTGGTTCAATGAAACAGAACATGCACCAGTAGCAAGAGAGAAGAGCACTAAAGACAGCAAGAGAGTAAAATGAAAATATAAGTATTACATATATATTATTATTATACACATGACCTTATACGCTGAAAATCAACTTATACAATATAGCAGCTTTATTTGAATTGAAAGGCGCATACATGCACAATTATGCAAAGGAGCTAATACCAGTTTCCTAAAGGCTACAAACCATTAGGATCTATGACAGCAATGCTCAATAAATAACAAATTTTAGAGCCTGAGAGTAGCGTATGAGTAAGATGGCATAGGAAGTCCGTTTATCTGGAGAGGATGCTTACCAATGCTTACCAATGCTCAGTCTCCTCAAAGCTTCCATCCACCTACCATCTTCAGCTTTCCCGCGCATCTGGAGGAAGAAGAACGAGCTTATGAAATTGATTGGATGACTGTGGTGTTTCCAGGTAATGGAGGGCTGTGATTCAATGTTGGAGGGCTGTGATTCAATTTGTGAAACGACGTCACTTAACTGAGTTGCTTCTATCATCACTTAACTGAAGCGGTGTCGTTTTGTTCTCAGCGGAGGCGCAGTGGATGGGTTGCTCAGTGGAGAGAAGCTGAACGCGAATAAATGCTGAACCAAACACCTTGGATGGGATGGGAAATTTCCAAGAAGGTAACAATCGAGGCAGTCGGTTCCTTCCTTCCCGGCCTAGTACCCGCGGCACCTGTTAATTTCTTCCCATGTATGTATTTTGTCCTATTAACAAATTTCTCTTCCCATGGAAGCATTCAATTTGTGTCGCTTGTGAACGAGTTCAATCTGCGCGACTTCAACTTCTTAACTTTCTGGGCATTGACGATTATGACGGAGGTCTTGTAGTATAGATCTTGGCCTGCTGAATTTTCGGTATTCAGCGAGGTGAATTACTTCTCTCTCACGTTTCTCCATTTATTGTGTCATCGAATTGTTCATATTGTTTAATTTGTATTTGGATTAAGGTTGCTGCATGCTGCTGTAGATGTTACTAGAGGCCTTTTTGAGTCTAAACAGATTCTGAAAGCTGGCAATTTTGTTTCAGGATTTAGTGACTGGAGAGGTCATAATCCTGCCGTGGCTTCTTCATGCGCATGGTGGGGTTTGTTGAATGTTGAGTGCTTCAGTCTGCCTCTGCCCCTTTTGAATCTACTTCTGGGTTTTGCTTATTTTTTTCCGGCCGTTTAAGTCAACTGAATATTGGGTTGCACAGGATTATTGAATTTGCCTTTTAAGATTGATGATTGGCACGATAATGGCATGTTGGTTACTGTAGAAGATATGAAATCTGAGATGTCTAGTTTATGAGATAGCAAAAGTGAATTGAGTTTCTGGGTCAAATTGTTTATTATATTTTTGTTTAGTAATTGGAAGCATAGTTTAGTATAGCTGGAGCAAGTTATGGAACTATCTTATCATAGAGTTATGGTGGATGAGGAGACCGACGCAATGGACAGTGAACCTTCTGCGAGCATGCCTCTAAGGGAGCGCCAAATCTACCCGTCCCATCCTGCAGGCTTGGTGAGAAGGAGTGCTTATATATTTGATGGCATGGGGAATTTTCATAATAAGGAATGGGATCTAGCAGACCTTTATCAGAAGGGAAAAAAGGAATCAGAGCTAGCAGATGGACGAGGGAAGGAGTTTTCTTGGTACCATGTGGAACTCCCAAAAGGAAATCAAAAATTGTCACAGTCTGCACAGGACCTAATTGGTGTTCTTTGCCCACCTTTGAAACTCCAGGACATTCTCTCACTTGTCAGCAATGGACCCTTTTGTGCACATGTTGACGGGGCACTTGTATTCAGGGTTAATTCACCTGGTCCTCCCTCCAGCGACTTTACATTTAGAATTGCTGCTAGAGTTACAGAAAATTCAGTAATTACTGTGTCTTTGGGGCGTGTTCCCAGATTAGGTTTCTCACGGATGGGAGAGTCTCTTCTTTCTGAGATTCCTAGTGTGGAAGGTCCCCCTTATTTTGGAGATCAGCGGAAGCAGGGGAATGGGATTGTGATTAAGGAGCATGTTCTTGAATTCTTATTGACGATGAATCATTCTGAGGAAGCTGACAATCCTGTGCCCAAATCTGTCTCAAATCTTGTAGTTCATATAATTGACACACATGTAGATCAGCTTCAAGATCTTGTTACTAAACTTGAAATGGAGTTGGACTCGGTGGAGATTGACTTGGATAAAGGTAATTTCTGTTAATGACAGCTTGACCGCCAACCGCATTCTCTTGCAATAGAACACAACTAGAACTTTATTTGCTAATACTGCTGCTATTTTGAGATGCATTTGTTATCAGCTTTAAGTACTCCTTTAGGTAGTTATTCACTTATTCTATTAACTGACTTTGGTCAACTGTTGAGAATTGAGATGAGTTCATACATACAATGGGCTTTTCTGATGTAGAAGGATTACAGTTATTTAATAGATGTCATCTGATTTTTGTGATGATTAATTGACCTCATTCAGTAATACATAGAGAGAGAGAGAGTAATCGAGGTCTGATTCTGATACTTTTGGTGATAAGGGACATTAAACTTTAAAATTTTAATTGAATCTACTCCTAAATATAGATGAATTATTTCATAGACCTTGCATAGATAACTCACATTTAAGGTGGCTTTGCTATTTTGAAGTTTAAGAACTTGTTGGCAATAAATGGCAGATTCAAATATATTGAAGCAAATTTTAGTAGTAAAGTGGTTTTTGAGCACCAATAAGAATTTTGCAAGAGTTCTTTACTTCCTAAATAAAATAAAGGAAAAAAATTCATTGCAGAATGATGAAACATTATCTTCTTGGCTTGTTTATCTTTGCTTTACTAATATAGGCATATCTAGGCGTTAAGTTAATGTAATAGGTATCGAAAGATTACTAGCTTGGCAGAAGGCTTAGTGCTGCATTGCATAGCATGAACTTACTATCATTTTTTGCATTGACAGATAAAGTGCCATCCTAGGACCTATAATCTGAAGCACGTGTTACATGGTCCAGAGCATCATTTATCTATATCCCAAGATATTAATGTTAGTTCTTTTTGAATCCATACATATTTGTTAGATGTTAGTTGATGGACATATAAGTACTGATCTTCTAATGCAACAAAATATATAGTTGCCGTACATTTCAGTACATGTCTCAAGTCAATGTAATTTATTCCATCTTTCATAACCTCATGTAGGGGCTATTCTATGTAATTCATTTCATCTTTATAATATTTTATAGTCTATATTCCTATTATTTGAGGGAGAAAATGAATATAAAATTTAATAAACAAATGACATTATAAACTGTATTCACCATTAAGTGTCAACTATCAAGATATACTTAATATTTTCTGACCCTAGTTAGGGTTTTTGACTGAATCTTGCTTGCAAAAATGGTTTGACTTGACTGTTTTCGGTCCCCATATGTGCTTTGGAATGGTGCTAAAACAAACTAAAACATTTGTAACTTCAAAGATTTTACTACTGATTTGCAACGAGGCAGGCCTCATTAAGGCTTTTTATAACATAATATGTTACACAAAGAAGTTATGTTTGGATGGATGTTCAGTTAATAATTATTTATACCAATGTTCCCCTAGCCAAAAGCCAAAACTAGGGAAGAATTCCTGGATAAATTTCTGTTTATAAACTTAAAAGAGACTGCTTGGTATAATATTAGTTTTATTTAGGCATCTAGGATTCTTGTGTATGTTAGATGCCCAAGATAGATGTTGTTGTTTGGTAGACGGATACAGGAATACGACACTAGCATCCAAGATCCCTGTCAAGCATATGATTGCCACAAATTATAGGTATCTCATGCCCCTCCCAAAACAAGTGGGAATATAACATCCCCCTCATATTAGGCTTTACCAACCTATATCTATTATCAATTGTGTCATTTCTGTGATAACCATCAGTCGTCATACCAAACATGGAAGTATAAGATATCCATACATATTATATCTTAGTATTTTATGCCCACATAATTGAGAATCCAAGATATTGGTATATCAAGCAGCTCTCAAGATTGTTCATCTAGCATTTTGATGTAGTGTGACCTACAATTTATCTTCAAGAATGTTTGGAGAGGTTGTAAATTATTTTCATCGTGAATGACTTGGTTCTGATTAACATAAACTCCGAACATTTTCTGTTCATGTGCATTTTTCTTCCTTACCAGTCCCTTGATGCACCCTATTTGGAGCTGTTTCATGGAATTGAATCTGGGGTCAACTATTCTGATTTATTGCAGGTGGTTTTGCTTTGAAGAAACAAATGCTAGATGATAGAAGATTTCCCAAACTGCATCTTGACTTGCAGCGTCTCCTTCAGGTGGTGCTTTAGTCCCATTAATTTCTTTAATATCGGTGGCATCTTGTGAGAAATCCTTGCGTACTTGATGATAATCCACATTTTTGGTCGGTGAATATTGACTTTACTAGTTGAATTGGATTCATGATGATTCAAAGCAATAATAGACCCTGGAAAGAAGAAATTATGGGTGTCAGATAGCTTATTGAAGAAGCTCCTTTAAATAGTGAAATGTAATTTCATGCATCAAGTTCATTAGGCAATCTAAAATAAATGTTTATGCCATCAAGCATAAGGGTTGTGGTTCCCACTGTAATTTATAAAATGAAATATAGATTCTATAGGGTATCTCATGTTTTAGAAACACAGAAGATTAATGAGGATATGTACGATTGTATCTGTTCTATTTTGCATGCGAAGAATTATACAGTGTTTCTGCTTTCCCTCAACAGGCATCTTAGAACTTAATTGGTTATGGAAAATGCTTTTTTGTGTTGGGTGGAAAAATGTGGACGGAAAAAAGAGAGAGAGAGAATCTAAATGTCAGTATGAATAGAATAAAATATTAGTTGTTTACTATTTTAAATAAGTGTAACATTAAAATTTTGCTAAGGAACATCTATAAAAAGAAGTTTAGATTCATGGGCATGGCCCCTTTCCCTGACCTGGGAGTTATGAAATTTATTTGCTCTGCTTGATGGTAAGTAGGGATCTTACATGACTGAGAAGACATTACCATTCCTATCTGATTTGTTCAAACTTTTCTAGTTATAAAAGCAAAATTTTGTGGACTATACTACCGTTTGGAATTGCTTTCTTGAATTTAATCAGGTGATTTCTCATGGAGAGCAAATATTTTTATGAGTCAAAGAAAAATGCTCTTTGAGATGAATGAGATGAATGAATCCATATGACCTGCGGGATGTTGAGAGAAAATTTCTATCATGGCGAAATGTATCTTGATTCATGATTTCCTATGTCATTATTTTGCTTCCCACAGAATTAACTTGATGATGAGGCATGGAAATTGCATGAGTTGAGTTTTAGAATTATAGTGTTAAGAATATTTCAAAAAGCCACTTAAATGACTTCATTATTTCATCATATAATAGTGTCATCCCAAAAATCACCAATCTTCTATAATGATTGAATCTACAAAATAAAGTAAGTGGTCTATTTTCTTTGTTAGTACAATGCATTTTGTCAAAGGATACCACTTACTAAAATAACCATAATCAATTAACATTTTTGCATTGGCTCAGAAGATATTGGTTATTTGTTTATCTGTATCCATTTGATAAGTATAGTAAAATGAAGGATTCTCCATGAACTAGTTTTGGAAATATTGCAATAAAGTATTGGCTTCCCTATACACCATGCTTCTTTATCATCTTTTCTAGAGATAATTTTTGGTATCCAAGCAAGTATAACTAACATTTGCTTTTCCTACTACATGCCTACTCGTCAAGTCAAAAGTGGCTTTTTGTCAAATCTCAAAATTTTCTGCCAACTCAATCTCAAGAGCTTGAACTTCAAAGATTTTATGTTGTGATGTCAACATATATAAGTAGTTTTTGAAAGATAAAGTGGGTGATTATATTTCTTAACAAAGTCATGGACATTATATTTTCCAGTCACATGCATCACTTTAATTCAAGCTTTACAATTAGTTCTAGTCTCAAGTTTTGAATTTTTATGCATAAACTTTTTTGTCTTTCCTTCAAGCACTCTCTTTACAACAAACATATCTATACAACAAGATAAAGCCATCCTTAGCCTTATTAAAATATTGTTTCTGAGCTTAAAACCCTATTTTTCTATCATAGTTAACTAGAACTTCCACACTGCCTTTAAGCTATCAAATTCCATACATAGATTAGACTTATAATAAACCTTTATAGAAAGATCCATCATCACTTACCTTAAAAAAAAAACAAAGTTATAAAGTAGTGAAGAATATGAGTAGACAAAAGGAGGAAAATAGCAAAACAAGTCCAAACAACAAATAATGTCAACTTTATATAGATTGATTTTCTTATGTCAAATATATATGGATTGAATTATAACTAAATACAACATTATGACAAACCTTCACTCTTATATAAGGGATTAAAGAACATTGCAATAGTATGTGAAAAGTGTAAAGTACTTTTTTTTAACTTACAATAAAATAAAAATATAAGTAAACACTACACATGTTGGTTTTTCTCATCTATGAAGCATCAAATACTATATGCTACCTCAAATCCTTAAAACCCTTAGAAAATCATGCAACTAACACAACCATCGATTAAATCATTTGGTATATTCTCATTTTGGGCTTGTGCATAAAGAAAATATATATGGTCGAAGAACTAATTGACTTCAAAAAAGGCTAATTCTAAATATGCAAGGGTCGTCTTCAATGAGAAAAGTAGTAAAGATAAGAACCAACCTACCTTTAAATAAAGATTGGAGAGACAACAAGTAGGCATTGAGCTATAGCTACCATAACCTAAAAATGGCAAAGACAAATTAGCCAAGGGTTTTGCTGCAAAGCTTTTTGCGTTTCAACGTCAATAGCACAAAGAGCTAGACATGAAGAAAGGTTATAACAAAACACACCAACCAATGATCAAAATGCAGGATGGGCCCTATTTTTTCGGATTAATAGAGCTTCAGTATGATTTAGTTTGAAATTTAATGTTTAAAGACAATGACCATAGCTAAGTGCCACCCAAAATGCTTTATTTTATGCCGTTAGTGACATATGTTTCAATTTGGAGCACAAATGGCAAGGATTTGATGGAAAAAATCTACAAACATATATATAAGTGAAACACAGTGTTTCATATTAATGAAATGATGTATTTTAATTGGTCACCCTTGTGTGGCAAGATTAGAACTATTAAATGCATCGAAGCACCAGAAATCATCCATTTTGGTAATCTACTCACGTATTTGTGATATGGAGCATCTAGTAAAGTTTTAGGCTCAAATAGGCACCCTAACTCGTAAGGGCCTAAACTTCCAATCCAAAAAAAGCTTTGGGCATTATTACATATCCACATAAAGCTTTTTCAGAGCTTGTTGTCAAGGTTGACTTGGGGTCACTTTTGATTTCAAAGTTCTCCATTTTTAATGTGTTTTAAGGCCATTTAATATTTTTTTTCTCATTTTTCATATTACTTGTTGTACACATGCTATTAGGTAACTTACATTAGCAGTGTTTGTACCCTCTTGGTATAGCATTTTTAGTGTGCTCCGTTGGTATTGTGATAGTTTTAATTAATATCTTAATATTTCCTATATGTTATCATACAAAGATGTTAGGTAAATTTGTTCTATAGGCATTTCAATGTATGATTGAGTTTTCTTGGTTTATTACAATACGAGACCTTTAGGCGGGATTATGGTAAATAATATATTTATGTGTGTAATTTTAGTTGGATCTTTTAGGAAATTTTGTTTTTAAATATGTTGTGTACATGATATGTTTACATTCATGTTGTTTTTATTCCATCTTCTATGTTAATGAAATCACTATCTATGAAAACTCTATATGGGACTAGTTAAATCAACTAGAAAAAGTCCTCAAATATGTACTTTAGAAGTTACACTATTGGCCTTGGCCCTGAAAGTAAATGCACTTGCTACACTTAACAGCTACTCCAACTACTCCAATGTTGTTGATAAAGCCTTTCATGAATAATGGCACATCTCTAACAAAGTGTTCTTAGGCAATGAATTCATGAAAAGGAAATCATAGTTAAATTCTTGAAGACTATAAGAGAAGATTCAGTTAACTTGATAGGCTCAAAAGGATCATCGCTTTTCCTTAATAAAAAACACTTACTTTAATGAAGTGTCAAGTGTTCAATGAACATATCTTGAAAATTGTGTTTTACGACAATGAGTTTAAAGTCCTTTGGCGTTGGTTTAGGATTTTTTTTGTCACTATTAAAAAAAAAGCTTTTAGCAATGATAAAAAGTACCATTAAATACTTTTAGTGGTGACATTTGGTTGTCATTATGTTGTAGCTAGAACCTTTGATACTAAATGTCTTTAGTGATGACAAAAAATGTCACTACAACACATGGTATTTGGTGGCAACATAAATTGCCTCTAAAGATATATAATGGTGACTATTGTCACCACCAAGTCCCTTTAATTTAATTTTTGAGAAAGGGTCATCACTAAATAGGAATTTTTAATGACAATAATGTCCCCCCTAAATGGTAGATTTATCACTAACACAAGAATTGATGCCACTAAATATAGATATTTAGTGGCAACTAAGTTCGCTGATAAAGAAGTCTCTTTAATGGTGACACAAATCACCACTAAATCCCCCTTTCAATTTCATAAGATGATTGCTGTTGAAAAAAAAAAACCTTGGGGGTGACATTGTCGCCACTAGTTGCCATATTTAATGACGCGAAAGACCTATCACCGCTAAGTATAGATAGTTAGTGGCAATTGTTGTCACCATTAAAGATACCCCTTTAATGGTGACTTAATTTGCCACTGAAGTTGCAATTTTAATGGCAACAACATATTTGTTGCCATTAAATATTTATATTTAAGTGCAACACATGTCACATTAAAAAAAAAACACTTTAGTGGTGACCTCCTAACTTTTGCCTTAATTAGTAGATAATTAGTGCAGATTTAATAACAACTACAATTTTGTCACCATTAAATATTTATATTTAGTGGTAACCTTAATTACCACTAAAGGTTCTTTATTAGACCTTTTAAAGTTGACAAAAGTCAATGCTAAAAGTATATAAATTTTTTTCTTTTTTGGGAAGTAAATGATGTACATTGATTAGCATTAGTAAAAATTTAAATAGAAGTAGCAAATCAAATGCAAAATTTATAAATAACAAATGTTGTATACTTCAAAATATATCCAACATAATAAGAGTTTCCATTCTCCAATAAACATCATGTGGATGACTTTTTTTCAAATTACATATAAAAGCTTCCATACATCTTAACATCTTATAGATATTGTTAGGTCAAACCTATAAAAATAATTGAGTTTAAGTGGCATTGCAAAAGAAAAATATCGAACATCAATATAGATCACATTAGATTAGATAATTTTATTCCCGAAACATATAGTATGCACCAACAATATTATGCTATTAAGAAGGACCTTCTTATGCAAACCCTATTGAATATAAAAAGTGAGACATCATTTTAAGATTACTTATTCTTACATGCATTCAAGAAAAAGTTTGACCTTAAATGCACATATAATAGGATGGACTTAACTCCACTAACTTTTTAAAACCCAAAACACAGAAAGCATATACTTACTTTTTGACCTAGTACTATGGAACACACTAGCAATCTAAAATAACATTCAAACAAACCCATCTCATATCTTGACTAGACAAAAGAATACTATAGATAATTCTCATCAATCTGTAGTAACATAGAAGCAGACGAAATAGAAATCAATGTCTTAGGAAGCCACCACATTGATGTTAATAGAAAAGAAAAATACTTCTTGTATTACAAGTAGCAAATTTTAACACTCAAATAGGATAAAAAGACAAACAATCTTTCCATTTAACAAAATAATAACACAAGGTAGAAGTAACATTATCATACTTGAACTAAAACTTTTAGGGAATCAACACAAGAAGCAAGTTTAGCATTTAACATAACCAACTAGAAAAGTTCCAAATTTTGCATGAACCTACATGAAAGACCTCACTTAAAGGAACTCTCAACTCATAACACCCAATGGAAGAATGAATCCAAATTTTAACCAAATATGGCAAAGGAGTACTATTATTCAAAATCTTTTAAAATGTCTAGCATGGAATTAGTAAAGCATTTGACTTAAACACAATAATCATAGTAATTACCAAATTCTACCTAAAATTTAAAAAGAACTACATCAAAGACATTACTAGTAAAAAAAAACTATAAGTGAATCAAAATTTCACCTTAAACAAAAATAGTTCCTAATTTTTTTCATGCAAAAAAATATTAGAAAAAAGTTCTAAAGCACACAATAGTATTCATGTTAAGAAAGTAAATTAAATGATATTTTTTCATATCAAATTTGAAATTAAGCAAAATAAAGATAGTGTGAAGGCAAAAGGTATACCTTCAGACCTTCTCTGATAATAAGATGTCTTAAAGATTGAAGAATAATGCTTTAACCTAAATTTTATTAGAATTAGCAGTAGTAAATCCTAATTGAGAACAATTGCTTTTGCTTATTCCTTTCCCTTGACCCAATAATGATGAAGGGCTTAACCTAACTTCATTGTCCCATCCAAACAAAGATAAACTGAAATTTAAAAAAATGTATAAAAGAATAAAAAATCAAGAAAAGTAAATGCATAAAGAATAAAAATACCTAAGTACATGATAAAGGATAATGAAAAAGAAGGGACATAGTGAGCTAATGGATGAAAACCTAAAATAGAAGACTATATAGTTGTATAATTTTTACTACTTAACCTAACTAACCGACACATAAAAAAACCCCATAGAACAATAGAAAAAATAAAAGGTATTAGAGCCAATACTAAAATAAAGTCATTGCCTTAAACAAAAGTTATAGCAACCAAACTCATAGAGACATCACAAAGAAGACAACAAGCTATTGATATGGATAACCTTACCAAATAACACAATGACAACATAGAAAATACAAAAGAGATTATATAATAATGGTAGGAACTTAATCACATCATTATATAGGAAAGAATATTGGAAATACCACTCATACAACACAATCTACAAAATGATACAATCAAAACATAGCATAAATACACATGACAATCGTACAAACACACAAAGAAGCAACAAACAAAAGCTAGCATTTTATTATTAAGCACTCTCCCAACTACTTGTACCCAAAAGTTCTCTCTACATATTTCCATGGAAGGTTCCCTTCTTAAATTATCTCTAAACCACTCTTGTAACATTCGATTTTCTAAAAACAAGAGAAAACGTGAGAAACACAACGTACAGTTTCTCCGTAAATGAATAAAATTCACCATATACAAAAGGAAGTCCCCCGAAATGATGTAGTTAAGGTCCCAAAATACTTGAAAAGTATTCTAGACTCTTAAAAATGAGAATCTCAAGCTTAAACGAAAAGAAAAATAGAACTAGAATGAAGAAATAATTTCTTATGAAAAACTTACGAAACGTAATGACATTTTCGTAATTTTGAGCAAATTTTAGAATTTATACAGAAGGACTTTTTAAATGAAAGTTTTGAGTTCTCTAGAGTTCTTAGAGGTCCTAAAAATCATGAAAAGTCCTAGGACAGTTAAAAACCCTCCAGTGGACGTTTTCTAACATCGGTTTACCGAACTTTGATTGATTCATTTAGCAAGATTTTAGTTTTGATTTGATTAATTGTAAAAGTATTTTACTAAATTGGGAATCTAAATTTCATAATAGGAAAAAAACGGTTCTAAAAAAAGAGCTAAAATGAGTTAGAAACAAAAATACCAAAAATGAAGGGCAAAATTAAAATTTTTTAGAAAATAGAAGTTTCTTGAACACACTTTAAGTTTCTTATTTCTTTTCCACTTCATTTGCATGACCCATTCTACCCAAAAACTAGAGAAAACACCATGTCTCTTAGGCGCACCATGGAGGAGAAGAAAGGAGGAGAAAAAGCAAGGGAAAGGTAAGGAATTTCATAGATTTTCATGCTCTTTCTTTCAAACTTGTTCCTCTCCTCTTGAACTTTCTTCCTATGATTATAATGAAGTTTATAAATCTGTTTTAAGGGAGAAATTGAGGGAAAAATTCAGATTTGAAGAGAGGAGCTAAAAGAATATAAGATTCAAGTGAGAAAAAGCAAGAAAATAAGGTAATTTCTTCTTCCATAGTTGCTACCCCTTGTTCCCCTTCTCTACCATTTTGCCCCACTTGAGAAGACCTAAGAGGATTTGATTTTTAAACAGAACCAAGGGTGATTCTTAGAAAAAAGGGTGTGGAGATTAAGAATATGCAAAGAGAATTAACAAATAACCATGAAAATTCAAGATGCAAAATCTAGGGTTTTGATATGTTCCTTACAAAATCTGATTTGATACCTTGATTCCTATGTCTAAATAAGAGTTTAAATGAGCTCCTGAAATCCCTATAAGTCTCCCCATATGCTTCCTTTATTAAGAAAACAAAGCAAAGTTCAAGAAGATTATAAAGCTTCCTTGTCTCGGCCTAAAGGAGTTTGTGTATGTAACATCCAGTCCCTCCGTAAACATGAGAAACGCAATATTTGATTTCTCCTTAAACATCAGAAATGGGTCAGATACAAAAGGAAGTTCCTGAAATAGAAGGAATTGGGGCCAAATAAAATTATGATAAAATTCTAAATAATAGAAAATGAGGATTTGAGTCCTGAGTTGCCCAGAAATCAGGGCCAGAGTAATTCAAAAAAATTACCGAAAGGCCAGTGGCATTTTCGTAAATATAGGCACTTTTTGAAAAACTCACAGGAAGGCTTTTTAAATAAAATTTTTAAGTTCTCCAAGGTTCTTAGAGGCCCTGAAAACCATGGGAAGCCCCGGGATAGTTAAAACCCCTTCGGTATACGTTTTTCAATGGCGGTGAGCCCGAACTTTGACTGGTTCGTTCAGAAAGGTTTTAGCTCTGATTTGAGTGATTTCAAAATCATTTTATTAAATTGGGAATCTAAATTTTATGATGAAAAAGATGGTTCTCAAAAAGGAGGTAAAACGAAGCCAAACCAGAAATGCCATTACGAAGGCGAAATTGGAAGAACAAGCCAAAGGAAGCAAGAAAACAAGGTAAAACTTTCATTCTTTTGTAGTTTCTTCCTCCCCCTTCCTCTTGCACAAATTTAGATACTATGAGTCCAATTCTTAGGGGCTGTTTTCTGTCCAATTCATGGAGGGATTAGAGGTTTTGGAGTGCAAGGATTAAGAATGAACCAATAAAATCAAGAAAGGGGCATTAGGAAACAAGATGGAACCATTAGGGATTCAAATGCTCCCTTACAAATCTGATTTAACATAAATGTTTTTAGGTTTAATTGAATATTTAAACATGCTCCTAAAACCCCTAGAGAGCTTACCACATGCACCTCGCATCCAAGAAAGCAAAGAATGAGGCCTAGAAACAACATGATGCTAGAGAGCTTCCCAATTGCAAGAAAAATCAATGAACTCTAAGTGGAAAAAGTATAGTGCATTTGAAGGGATTGTAAAAACTGATTTGATTCATGCATTTCCTAGCATATGTGAGTGTTTGTTTGAGTTCCTAAGACCCCTAAGAAGCCTCCCAAGTGTGTCTCCCATCAAGGAAAAATCAAAAAGGCCATGAACTCTTCTTCCCCCTATAGTCTCGGCCTAGGCAAGTTCCTATAGCTAGGGAGAGTTTTAGATTTTTATAAGGTTATTCTTGAGTCATATGTGATAAGTGAAGATGAGTAGAGGCCTTAGAAAAAATTTAGAACTTAAAGAAAGTGAATTGGTGCCATAGGTTCCATATTAGGACCTAAAGAAGCAACATGATGCTAGGCCCTTTGTTTTGATGATGTGATGACTCCAAGAGATTTAAAAGGAGTCAAGAATCATATTTGAAAGGAAAGAATGAGGCCTAGAAGTCCCTTGAGGGGTGTTGCTTCATTAGGTGCCTTTATGGACCATAATGGAGCTTATAGAGCAATCTAGAGTTTAAGCAAATTGTGTAGCCTTAGAATATGTCTCATGAACCTAATTGGCTCCCTTAAATCATGTCTAGGCCAAGAGAAACCATCTCCACCAAATTTTGGGTGTATAACCGAGGCAAAGGAGGGAAATCCAAGAAGAAAAGTGTGTAGATTTGTACAAGGTAGCTCTCTCCACCTTCTCTCATGCATGGATGTGTGTTTAGCTTGTTTTAAAATATGTGTATGTGTATTTTCAAGCTAAGAAAAGTATGCTAGCATGCCTTATATTCCATGATCCTTGATGTCATGTTATGTTTTAAATGAATCTATGATGTTTGTATGAGTTTGCTTGAGTGAGGAGAGGCGAAAAACTCTTCCCTTTAGTGAGGATGAGCCAAGAACCCTTGAACTTGGTTGAGACATAGCAAAGAGTCTCCCAAAAGCAAAGTGGGCTCTCAAGAGTATGGTTGAGTCTAAAACTCTTAAAGAATGGGTGAGGCAAGTCTAAAATCCATGAGGAGAAGTGTGAGGCCAATCCAAACACTTGGGAAACTCTTGAATGTCTTGTATGATTGATTCACATGTCAAGGTTGCTTTGAAAATGTCCATGACTTCTACTTTTCCATTCATGCATTTGAAAAGCTTGCTTTATACATATTATATATGATTGAATGAGAGATGAGCTATTGGGATTCTTTGAATCTCATTCCCTCCTCTCTAATGATCTAGCATGTTAGGTGGATCAAGTAATTATGGTGAAAGGAGACAACAACCATGAAGAGCAAGGATTAACAAGCTTATGTATTATTTTGCCCATTTTGGAACCATAATGATAGTTCATAATGTATATGATGTTATATATATACCATGAACCTTGGGACACATGTAAATATACTATTATGTGATGTTTAGATGTATGATTATGATATATGACCACTAGCCCATGTTTTGAGTATGTAAGGCTATCGAATGAGAATTTAAAGTTTGATGAATATGTGTATAAGTGAGGGTGGAATGGCCAAAATGAGATGCATGAGGTTTAGGACCATTTGGGCAGCTCACACAAGTCTTAAATATGCTTTTAGACTTGCCAAAAAGGTGTCATCACCAAGGGAAGACCATTTGGCAAGTTTGGTATCTCATAGAGTCAAATTTGACCATTATGGAACCCTATATCACTTTTTAGTCAAATGAGTTAGTCTTGGTCTGAAATTTGACATGGAATTAGGTCTCAGTAAGAGTTTTCTGGAAAGTTAAAGATCATAATTTTTGGAGGTCTACAGAATATTTGATGATTTTTCAAAGTTTGCTCAGAAATGAAGCCAATCCTGGCCGAGAATGAACACTCATTTTCCATATCTCATTTTGGTTTCCATGAGTTGTAGGAATTTTTTTGGGATGCAAATGAGTCTTAATGATGTAATTAAATATGAGGAAGTATAGTATGAGCTCACATGGTCCACGTGACACGGATTACAATTTTTAAATGTGACGCAAACCGAAATTAATCCCATTCTCCTTGCTTTTTTTATGGGAAACCTATATGAATTATGATAGAATGCTTAAGAATGACATGAAATGAGATAGAATTTATGGTGTTACAGTGTACCTAGGGATAGTTTTAAATTGTTCTAAATCTATTTTTGAGTCATATATGATGAGTGAAGATGAGGGGAAGCCTTGAAAAAATTTAGAAACCATAGAAAGTAAGTTCGTGCTTTATGTTTTATAATATGACTTAAAGAAGCAACATGTAGTTAGGCTCTTTATTTTAATTGTGTGATGACTCCAAGAGGCTTAAAAGGAGTCAAGAATCATATTTGAAAGAAAAGAATAGAGCCTAGAATTTAATTGATGGGTATTGCTTCATTAGGTGCATTCTTGGAAATATAAAGAGGTTTATAGACCAAGCTAGAATCTAAACAAGTTGTGTTACCTTAGAATTAGTTCCATAAACCTAATTGGCCTCTATAAATTGTGTCTAGGCCAAAAGAAATGATCTCCATCTTCTTGGGTGTGTGAGGTCAAAGGAGAGGATTCAAGACTTAAGGAAAAAGTGTACAAATACTAACAAGGTAGCTCTCACCACCTTCTCTTATGCATGATTGCTTGCTTTACTTGTCTTTAAATGTGTGTATGTATATTTCAAGCCATGAGAAATGTTCTAGCATGAGCTTTTACTTCATGGTACCATTATGATGCATTATGTTTTCTAAATGATATTCATGATATTTGTTTTGGTTTGCTTGAGTATGGTGAAGCTAAGAACCCTTAGCCATGGTAAGGATGAATCAAGAACCTTTAAGATTAGTCGAGACAAAGTAAAGAATTCTCCAAAAGTGAGGTTGACTTCTAAGAGCATGGTTGAGTCCAAGAACCTCTTAAAGAATGGGTGAAACAAGTCCAACATCCACAAGTAAATGGGTGAGACCAATATACTTACTTGGCAAGTCTTTGTATGCTATGTATAACTTACTCAAATGTCAAAATTGCTTCTTGAATGTTTACACATCATAATATGCCCATGCATGCATTTATGAGACTTGTTTTGCATACTTTATGTATGATTGAATGGAAGATGAGCTATTGGGATTCCTTGAATCTCATTTCTTCCTCTCCAATGATCTAATATGCTAGATGGACCGAGAGAGCAAGGTAATGGAAGCCAACCACCTTAAAAATGAGAAGATGATATGAAAGTGCTTGAATTTTGCTACTTCAAGGCCATACAAATGTCAAATGATATAACCCATGGTTGTATATGTTCTATAACTTCTTGAACATATGTAATTATGATAATATGTCATGTATAAATAGGAGAATATGATATGTGATCATTAGAATGTGATTTGGGTATGTTATGGCATTGTGGCTTCTTGAATGGTATTATGAAAATGTGCATAAGTGTGAGTGAGATAGTCAAAATGAGATGCATGAGGGTTGGGACTATTTGGGCAACTCACACAAGTCCTAACTATGTTTTTAGACTTACTCAAGAGATTCCAAACCCTAAGGAAAGTCATTTGGATATTTTGGTATCCCATATGGAGCCAAAATTAACCATAATGGAACTCTATATCACTTTTTGTCCAAATGAACTCTTCTTAATCTGAGATTTGGCATACAATTAGAGCTTGTTGAGAAATTTTTGAGAAGTTAAAGAACAGAATTTTCTGAGGTTTATAGAATATTTGATGAATTTTCAAAGTTGAAAATTTTTTTAGTTTTGGTCATGTCACTGTTCATACTAGTCTAAAAATAAAATCTATCACACGAGATCCAAATGATGTCCAATTGCCACAAAATTTTACACAAAGAAACTAGACATTCCCAGTAACTTGTGCCAACTAGAAGCACCCCATTTGAATGTCTAGAGAGGGAGATATGAAGTTTGAAAAATTTTGTCTAGTATCAGGAACTCCAACTAACCTTAGGTATTGTTTGATTAATTTTCAATGCCTGAACATGCCTGAGCTGGTCTGGAGTTATTTTTTTCCTCTAACTAACATCTATAGATTTCTATATTGGTATCATTTACATGGATTAGATATTTTTAAAATTTGTTGCAAAATTCTGTGATTGCACCAGTAGACAGCCTGACCTCTGGATCTTTTCGAATGTCAAACACTTGCTGTGATGGATGTTTCGTCTAGACATATTTTTAGCATGAAGTAGACATGCGTAGCTTTCTATAATGGCCAAGAATTTATCATTTTAATTTTTCTAGAATTAGTTATGATTTTTCAAAATTTGTGACAAAAATATGGAAAATCTAGCTGAAAAAATATATATGTATTTTATGCTTCCCTTTGACTTCTATAAGATGTAGGCCACTTATGATGATACAAATGAGTTATATTCATGTAACTAAATATGGGAATGTGATGTATAAGTCCATATGGCCCACGGGACTCCAAAAGAAAATTTTATACATGACGCAACGCTGAAAAATGCATTAGAATAATGCCATTTCCTTGCCTCTTGTATGAATTGCTTGATGTAAGGCATAGATATAGTATGAAATGAGATAGAAATTTATGGTGTTACAACTCCCTCTTATCCTTTATGCATAAACCCTTATACAGTTTGTTGGTCCATTAGTCTTAGTCCCAGCTCCCTTATTTCTACCCTAAAACATGTCAAATTTAAAGTTCTTTTTTTTTGGGTAATATTGTACTTCTTTCCATTAAATAGATTTTTTTAATTACAATAGCTTATACTTATTTTTAATGCATGAATGGAAAAGAAGTTAATTCTACCAAAGTTCCAATAAAGGTGTTAAAGATCATCAAAGTTGTAAACAAACATGTCATATAACCATAGCAACACGAGAAGACAGCTTCCAACAAGGTTCACAATATCATTTTCTTTAACAAAATGTTTCTACTTACATATGATGCACATAACTACATATGTAAGTAAAGGTCATAATTCATCAGTTAGTTATTACAAAGTATAATTAGTGCCAATATTAATATGACGGGTTGGCACAACAAATAATATAAAATGGTTTAGGGTAATTTCACATCTAAGCCATTGTCAACTTCATAGCCTACTTGACCCTTTCATGGGTCCACAAAAAACTTCTATTTTTTCTCATAATTAGATATATTACTAAGATTAATCCAACACCATCTAGTATCTTCCAAATTTGAATCTACAAAGATGACAAAAGAGTAAAGGTCAAATTTTACCTAGCAACTTCCTTGGTCTTCTTAAAGGTACAAACTTTGCTTCTGTTGCCAATGCAATAAGAGGACCAAATATAAAACCCCAAGCTTCAACTCCAACAAAAGATAGAAGGAACTTGCACTTCAGAACCAGCCCTCATTAATAGTGCAAAAATTAGTTGATACAAGCTAGAAAATTCACAGAATTGAATTATGGAAATTTAAAGAATACTATCCAAAAAATAGTATGGAATATTATGGAAATTAAAAAACTTATATTTCAAGCAGTCAAAAAATTTGAAAAAAAAATATCAGTAAATAGAAAATGAAAAATGAGGGCTAGTGGACTAAAGTTGGGCTAAATTGGCCTAAGGGGTGGGCCCCACACACCCCCACTTGCTAAGGGGCACAAGTGGGCATTGTTTACGTTGGTATATACCCTAGAAGCCAATCATAGAATAATTATACTTTCATATATTTTATTACATTTTGATAAATAAAGGCATTTCAATTATTATATTTAATGTTATATTTGTGCAATATAAATAAATATATTAATTGCCCCTAGAATAATTCATTATTTTTAAATTGTCCATAGCCAAGTATTATTGTAAATTGGGATAGCAATAATACAATGAAACCAGTATATATGTTGGCTGATGATCATAGTCATGGATATGAGATATCAAGTCATTACATTGGTAGTGTTAGAGAACAACTATACTAGAGAAACCTGCTATGAGAGTGCTTCATGGATCATTATTTGTCATAAGCTATTCTCACAATGGCCATGGTATATGCTATCCTTTGACAAAAAATTACTATAGTTTTGTACAAGAGAAGTCATGTACTCTGATATCGCCAACCGTCACCTTTAATAAAGATGACCAAAATGAGATAATTAGGCGTATCACAAATCATGTAGAGGAATGTAAGTGATTCAAATAGAATTTTGTCCCTTTGATATAGGAGGAGTGATATCTATAAGCCCCTTGATTGAGTGAGACTAAGATATGTATGGCACTCAAATGGATCAATATGTGATATTGATCTTTTTGTTTTGATTTAGTCTACTCATGGATAAAAAAATGCATAGATTGAATTATAAAGAGAATGACATATTTCATTTCTCGAGTTCAATCTAAATATCTAGACAAAAGGATTGAACCACATGAAATATTGGTCATGAATTAGGTATATCGAATCACAAACATTCTTATTACTTCGGTGATAGTGATGTATTGCTAAATACCACTCACTATCTGTGATACTAAAATAAGATTCTTTTTGGATTATTACCAATGTCATAAAGACCTACAAGGTCACATATAAAGAGTATATCAAAATTGAAGTTAATGTAATATAATTTAGATTTTAGCTAGACTACAAATCTTAAAATATAGTCCAAAATATTTAATATAATATAATATAATATAATTTTATATTATTTTATATTAAACTGCAAATCTTTATTGTATTACATTCTTTTTTGGGACAATTGTTATTAGACTAGGTTAATAACTAAAGCCCAATTATCTCTTTATTCATCGTCTATTTAGCTAGGGCTCATTAGTTGGACATCATAAAACCCTAGGCATTTGTCTATAAATAAGCAACCAAGGATTTGATGGCTGTATGAATGAAACCAAGTGAGATCCACTACCTAGAGCAAGAGAAAGTCTTTTAACATAGATTCAGAGAGGAGAGAGACTCCCTCCGTTCACTCTGGCAGTGGATTTTTTATCTACTCTTGTGTGAATATCGTAGAGGCATAGGTTCATTGATCTGCATTTGTAATTTCTTGCAAGCGTTTATAGAAGTTCTTGCATTCACTGTATTAGGAGGTCATGAATTGAACAGACGAGAACTTGACTATGGCAGCAATCTACACAAAAGGTAATATTCATATCATCAATTTATATCTTTTTCGCAAGGATCCTTAGTAGGTTTCAAAAAATTTTAAATTTATTGTGCCATGATTGTACTTCGAAACCTAAAAGCTTGGACATCTATTTTCAAGCTTGAAACCTAAAGTTTCAGCCACGATGGAAATCTACCATTAGAATTTCAAAAATTGCATTTTAATGTAATTTTCATTCCTTAAAATGTTTTAGAAGCATCAATGATAAAGATTCAAGCATTTAAGGCTAAAAATACTCAATATTTCAATCAACAAATGCATCCCAAAATCATGCTCTAACTTTTTTTTTCTTCAATTCTTCACATAATCAACAAATTTTTAGTAATCAAACAAGCTTAATAGCATCATAAACACATCAGTAACAATTCTAATGCAAAGGAAAAAAAATTAAAAACCACAAAAATTGACCATCTATTCAAGAATGTAAATAGTAGGGAATAAATTTACAAGACATGTAATACATCAAATTGAAACTTGTACCAAGAGGAATAAAACCCCTAATTCTTAACAAAAAGATCAAGTAAAAAATTTTAAACTCCAAGATACATGTCATTTCAACTGTTGGGTAGGAATTTAGGATTATTGAAAAAATAAATAAAGGAAAGGAAATAAAAAAGTTAAGAGATTTGAATTAAGAAATAAAAACTAAAAAATAATAAGGATTAAAATATAAATATTATTATTTATTTTTAAGTTTGTTTGACCACTTTTTAATTTCAACAATTTGTTATTCAATCAAAATAATGTATCACATGGCACTGAAATGTGGAGGTGGTACTTCTAATTGGGCCGCGTGGGATAACTACCATGCAACCTGATTTGAGGTTGCATGAAGGAATTTACCATTATAGTCTTTTCTGTTATAATGTTGACTCTACAACAAATTACCTTTCAAACTTTGACTACTCTTTTACTTTTGGCAAACGACACCACAATCAAAGTTGTAGCATCATATAAGGCCTTTTTTATTAGAATATATTTTTTATTTAATTTTTTAGTTAAATCCATATTTGTAAAAAATATCATACCTAAATCTTATACAATGGTCAAAGTTGGATCCAATAAAGCCAACTTTGGTGTGGCACAAGTTTTAAGGAAACAAATATGATTTATAAGAAGTAATTAGGAGGTAATAATTGATGTATAATAAGTTAATGATTAAGACATAATTAGGCAATGATTGTTGTACAATGAAGTAGTTAAAATTAGTTATGGTTGTTTGTTATGGTATAAGTAATAAGTAATGATTATTGAATGATTAATTAGTTAAAATTAATTAGTATTAATTTATTTGATAAGTAGGTGATATGATTAAAAAATAATAATGATTGCATGATTAGTTAGTTAAAATTAGTAATTAATTTGTATGATTAATTAATTAAAATTAATAATTAATATTAGTTATGTAATCATTGATTAGTAAATTTATTTAGATAGTAAATATAATAATTATTAAAAAAGTAGTAATAAGAAAATAATTATTAAGGAATTAAATAAATAAAATAAATTAAAATAAAAAATAGAGAAATTTTTATGGAGATACAAATAAAATTAAAAATTATTGTGTTAAAAATTAATAATAATATAATATGTTTTTTAGTATTGGATAAACTAGATTAATACCACCAATGTTATTTTTTAACAATATACAAAAAGATAATTTATTTGCTCATATATATATATATATATATATCAAAAGTAATGGCTACCAGTACTACAACAAACTCTTCACCTTTTATATTGTGATCGCCCTTGACCTACAAGTTTTTCATGTTATTGATCTGGTGGATTGAGTAAGCAATGAAGAATTTAAATTAAACGTGGGAGAATGCACAGGGGAATCAGATGCTCAAGGGTCACAAACCCATAATGTGACGATCCCTCAATTTCAAAACACTAACCACCGTATTCAGTATTGAAGATTGTTGGGTCATTAAATAATGATATGAATGACCCAAATTGAGAGGGACCAAGAGATTCAAATTAAGATAATGGTGAAGAAGGCACATGATAGGAAGGACCAACTTCTCCAAAGTTTGCATATTGGCTAGTCGACATAGAAGAAGATGGATCAACTATACTAATGTGTTGTTGTGTTATAGCACTTCCACCTAGCATAGATGATACTGAAGCACTGATACCATGATGATTTTGTTTATCAAGGTCAATAATAGCTAATCGGGCTGACATGTAACTTTCACTTCTCTTGCCTGGCCTACCTTTTGGAATTTCTAGTCATGGTAAATCAGGTGTAGGTGGAGCAGGCTAAGAGACCATCATGAAGTGCTATTTCTTGAGAGCTAATAAGATATTTATTTAGTCTTGACTCACCTTCTCTCAATAGTTACTATAGTCCATTTGCGAAGGGTGCTAAATGCTTAACTTGTAGAGGTCATCTGCAATATCAGCCTAGAAATTAAATTACACCAGTTAAACAAAGATAAATGATATATTAAGAAAATAAAAATAGTAAAGGAGATAAGTAAAAAATGTACTACAAAACCTGCAACACCATTAGTGAGGTGCATCTACCGACAAGTATGGGTCCAATACCATCGCATGTATTCGAAAGTATGAGCCATGGGTGCTAAACCTATAGGCGCTTGAGATAAGGCATTTACCATGCATTCTATGCCTTAACAAAGCCTATATGCTCTTCTTGCCAATTTATTGATGTTTTTTCTCGTAATTGTAATGTATGGCAAGACCCTAAATTGACTAGAGAAGTGAGGATTGGTTGTTGTCTGCCAAACTAGCAGAGCACATGATCTAAGTGGTGCCACTCGATAATATGAAAGCAAATAAGGGGCACTGAAGCTAACCAAATTCTCGAGACGTTAAGTAATATTATAGGATAAGCTCTTACACACTGTTTGATTTATATGGCTACCAAATGATATAAGCACAAAACATGAAAATGACATAATAAATACATCATATGCAATAGTTGATTTAATAAAGATCAATTCATGCAAAGTTAAAAAAATTTATTATCTCGCATTGCATCCAATAAAATTCCATATTGTCGTAGGGCCATAACCCCAAGATGAGGAGGTCGTCCCATGTTATTCCATCTGTGGTTGGAAGTAAATATGTCACAACATGTTAATAGAGAAATCAATAATGTTTTGAATCCATGTAATATGTATATATTATTTATCATGTCTTACCTGAACCCTAAAGGAGGTAGTAGTTGATAGATATCTGTTTGGGGATCTAGCTGTGGAGGTCTCTGTGGTGCTAACGTAGGGAATCTATCTTATGCCTATAGATGAAGTAGGGTCAGACAACCATCTATACCATATTCCTCAGGTTTAGTTGCATTACAAAACTTTTTGTACAAGCGAGCTAATAGTGCATATCCCCAACTATATTCGCCTACTTATTCGAAATCCCACAACAATGAAAGGTACATCAAGTGCACCTTATGACTAGATCTATCCAGTATAAGAAAACCACTAATCAACCTTAATATATATGCACATGCAAATCATTGTACATCTTCATTATTTACATCATCTAACAGTTCATTAAAGTACTCAACTAACTAACTAATGAAAACCCTTTGTCTAATTATTTTGTCATCTGGTGGTGTAATTCCAAATAGCCACTCATATGTTTGTAATCATATAAAGTTCCTGTGACCAATAATAGGCCTTCCTGTGCACGAGAGGCCTAACTATATAGTAATGTCCTCCAAACTGATCAGGCATTCTTCGTAAGTAGTATGAAAAGTATGGGTTTCAGGCTGCCATCTCTTCATAAGTGCTGATACAAGTAATGGATCATATTCAAATTAACCTAATCAAGCAACGCTATAGAATCCAACCTATAGAAAATAGTCAAAAATAATAAGAGGAGGTGGGGGTAGTCGATCATTGTACATGACATGTCATGGCCGAAGCACTCGATTATCCTACAAAAAAATATAAAACATTATATGTACATTATTACAATTAAATCAAATAAGTATAAAACATTATAAATGGGAGATTATCTTACATGGCCAAATCATATGACCTATGACATGTGTCGTGTCTAAAGATAGAAAAGGGAGTCATCTTCTAGCCCTAGATAGATAACCTATTGCAGACGCGCCATTACTCTAAGATTATTGCATATCTCATTATGTTATAGATAATACAAAATATGATAAGTCTTAATCATCAAAGACAATAATAATTGGTTATTTTGCATAAATATATGGTTTATTCAAAAGCAAAGTCCTAACCCATATACATTCAGGCTAAGTTTTTATACATATATATGTTCACAAATAATAAGATATATCCAAAAGTAAGGTCCTAACTCATATACATTACAACTAGTTTTTTATACATATATATGGAAAAGCTCAATCCTACTATTGTCAAGTGAGGTGACAATGTGAACAAGTGAAATGATTATAACTAACTTCTTTGCATAACCCACATTTATTAGGTTGACCTGGTTGTGTCCAATCCATCTCGTTGTGTATACATGTTGAACGAGGGTGGCCTTTTGTTCGAATCATCTATGGATCAGGAATCAACTTTGACAAATCTATCTGTGACCAATAAACTTCACCTCTAATAGGTTGGAATTCATTGCTATATGCACTAGACATCATTTCCAATTAAAAAATGTGGCCAACAAACTGTAAATGGTCAAGGCCAACATTACCACAAGCCGCAATAACATGTTGACACAGGTACTTTTCAATCTAAAGCTCGTCATAGTTACATTTACACTTAACTAGGCTCACCTTACAACATCGACCAAATTAACAACACATGCAGACAACACATGTAGAGGCAACCTGCGTAATTGGAGCCATCTTTTTTGTAAGCATCTCACAAAATACTTGGCTAGCTGCTATCTGTGCATGCACCTGTTGACCCCATTAAACGAAATATCCATTTACCCTATACATGATTGCCTTCGTAATGCCAATTATAGGTAAACTCCTGATATCCTTAAAGATAGCATTCATTGTCTTGGCTAAGTTCGTTATTATGTAACCATAACATTGACCTTCTATGTCATAGGCCCATAACCATTGCTCTTTGGGAATGTTAGCTATCCAAGTAGCCGTAGGGCCATGTAAAATTGTTAACTCAGACAAACGTGTATCAACAACATGACAATCATATGCATATCTAATATTTATGAATTTTTCCTTTAGCCAATTCATTCCATATGCTTTATGCAAGTTGCAAGCCACATGCCAAAGACAAAAGATATGATACCTATATGGTGGTTGCCACCCTACCCTCGAATCAGAGACGACAAATAAAATTGAAAGATATCTATCTAATATCAAGCAAATCCCCCTTCTACTCTTGACGACACTCCTACAAAGATTGAAAAGGAATCATGCCCAAGCTCCTCTTGTCTCTCCCTACATAATAGCGAATGCAAGGAGCACGACCTTCTTATCACCATCTTGAAATAAAGCTATATATAATGTACCCTTGAATTTTCCACATAAGAATATCCCATTGACTTGGACAATTAGTTTGAGATGTTGAAATGCATCAATGCATGGTTTGATTGCCTAGAATACTCAACAAAACATATCCACGAGTTACCTATTAGGATTGTCTTGCTGACATTGTTTATTTGTAAAATATACAGCTGAACCAGGTACAAAACGCTGAACGACAGCCAACTACCTAGGTAATACTACATAAGAGCTTTCTCAATTTTCAAACATAATGGCAAGAGCATAGTGTTTTGCTTTCCATGCCTTTCTATAAGACACAATATAGCTAAATAAATTTTGCATGTTCTTAATAATTTGAGAAACTTTTACCTCTAGTTGGTTCATTATCATTGCCATAATACACAATGATATTACATCAGAATCCAACTTTGCATGGTTTTTGGACAATGTCAAAGACAAACATTTATGTGGTCCCCCATATTTTATGATCTCCCAATGTGTTCTTTTTGTTTTTTTTCATACTCTGACCCTCCACCTGCAACTGTAGCCATAGTTATTCTTCATTTTTTGCAGAAAAATAATATACATGAAATATGTGGTGCACTCGTATGGAGTAAAGCTTAACTGCATGACTTATGCCTTTATATCTATATATTGCATGCCAACACTTAACTCTCAATTGTCATTAAGATTCATAAGGTCTCCCATTCTAGGAAAATTGGGACCACTTATTGTCTCTGTATTAACCCATATGAAGAAGGCAAGTGGCGGGTCATTATATTCACTTGTAATCTCATTCACTGTAGGCTCTGTCGAACTAGTGGTCTCTGCATTAGACTTATTGTCATCTTTGTCATCATCATTGTCATAATCATCAGGGATGGTAGAGTTATATTCATCCTCATTTTCAAATTCATTCAGTAGGTCTTCTATTGCAATTATGAGAGATTGAGATAGAGTATTACCAAATACTTGTTCAGATGAACTCAACTGAGACATGTGATCTATAGGACGGATGTTATACTGTCCACCATAGCTAACCTGTGGAACAATTGGGTGAATATCTTCAAGATATGCATTAAATAGGGATGCATGTTCTACTATCTCAATCACACTACTAGTAGATGGGAGTGTTAGTATAACATGATCCTCCTTTAATTATGATTCAAAGTTCAAATCTACTTCATTATTTGAGATACATACATACAACTTTGCATCGGTCAATTAAGATGAGAAACGCGAGTTTACTTGCCACATCTCCTACACATCTGAATCATCTTCTAAGTTATATGATTGGTTTAATGTTGGATTAATGACAGCAAATACTTATATATTAACTCATATACAAACTAATTTGGGTAAAATCGTAACTTTTATCCAATTATCTGCTTCAACATCTCCAAAGTGATGTTTGAATCAACCGTCATTATCTTTACTTTGGCACACTCAAATGTAACATAGTCTGAACCATCAAAAATTCGTTCATTTGCAAATATACATACAATCTCACTTTTAGTGGATATAATTTTTTTCTATAATAATGTTTGCAAATAAAAAAAAATAAGAAAAAATTAATTCTAACAAAATAACATAATCACAAAAAAAATTGCAAAAGAAATAAATATATCAAAGACAATAAAAGAAAACTAAATAAATATAATAAAAAACTAATTACAATGAACATAAATATACCACATAATTGATATAGGAACAAAATTTAAAGCAATGTAAACAAAATAGATATTATTACAAAATTTAAAGCAATCATAATTAATATAACCAAAGAAAATACATGGACAAAACTAAATATACCATAAATAATAAATTCAAGCATAATAAATTTAGACAAAAAAATTAAATGTTCCTAAAATAAGTATTTAAAAAATGAATAGTAACATGTCAAATGCAGTAAAAAAGCAAATGTCAGCAAAATAAATACATAAAAAAATTAATGCAAATAAACTAAATAAATATAACATAAAGATTTAATGGACACAATAAATATAACAATAAAAAGTGAAAACAATAGATATAACAACAAGATAAATGCAAATAGTATAAATATAAGACACAAAAAATAAATAAATTCAAACATAATAAATATAACAAAAAATAGGTATAAATAAAATAAATATAATGCAAAAAATAAATGTAAACAAAAAAATTATACCCTAAAAAAATGCAACCAAACTTAAAATAGAAAAAATAAATAGAAATAAAACAAACATAGCCAAAAAATTAAATGTCATCTAAATAAATGCAAAAATTAAATAAATGTAACACAAAAATGTAAGCAAAATATATATAAACAAAAATTAAATGCCCACTAAATAGGTATAACAAAAATATTAATTTCAACAAATTAAATAAATAATACAACAAAAATAAATTTAACAAAAAAAATTAATGCAAACATAATTAATATAATAAAAAATTAAATATAAACAAACTATATATACGCAAAAATTAAATACCACTAAAAAATATAACACAAAAATAAATTTGAACAAAGTAAATGAAAAAATAATTAACAAAAGATAATAAATGGCAACATAATAAATAGAATAACAAAAATTAAGCATAACTATAATAAATATGCAAACATTATATGCAAGCTAAATAAATATAATAATAAATAAAATGCAACCAAAATAAATATATTATAAGTAATTTATGCAAATTTATTATAACAACAAAATAAACATAGTCATAAAAATAATTGCAATTAAAATAAATATAACAATATATTAAATATAGATATATAATTTAACAATTTATAAAAAAGTTAAAAATTTTACTAACCTTATTAAGTCAGAGGAAAAAAATCGAATGGAGGAGATAAGTCTTTTTAACAATTAAAATAGATTAGAAGAAAAAAATTAATATATTAATATATGTAAAAAAATGTAAGAACTTGAAAAATCATGTTTGGCTAAAGGAGAAGAAAAGGAGCGTGGGATATTGATGAAGAAGAATAATAATAAGTGCTTACAAGAATAGAGGATTATATTTAAATAGAGAAAGCGAGGACGCAACAAAGGGGGACCTTTGGGATGGACTATGTGGGGAGGTGCATTGGGATGGACCCAATCCATCTTGTGTTATCAAGTCAGAGTCTATAATTATTTAGACTCTATATATAATTTCAAACTTTAAAATTTGTTAACACGGGTGGCTCACTTAACAATAATAGTTTGATAAGTGATTTACAATTATTCATCCTACGCGCAGTGCCCACCTTCAAATCTTCTAATATTGACTAAATCAATCAAAACAAAAAATATTGAGTCTTATATAAATGTTTGCTACAATGATGTCCTCTAAAATCATAATACTTAAATATTTTTTAGAGCTTGATATCACTTATAGATAGTCCAAATGATAAGAGTTTTAAACTTTTTAATATATCAAAACATAATAAGATTTTAAAAATTATTATTTTAAGAATAATTTTATTATGTTAAAAAAATAATTGCAACATTAATAATAATTTTAAAAAATTGACTAGTCATACTACTTAAGCGTTGCAATGTGAGTCCCTCTTGCCTTTTCAATGAAAATTATGCAGATTAACCTCAATGACTCAAAAAATTTTATAGTGAATTTTATGAGCCACAAAAAAAAAACACTCCAGTTGCACTTGAGTGTAAATAAAATTAAATAAATAAATTATAAATTTTTTTAAATTTTATTAAAATTATACAAATTTTTTTCTATTTTTAAAATATAAAAAATCTCTTATAAAACAAAAATTATCTTATATTTTTGTTAAGTTTTAAATTTTTTGACCAAAATACTTTTTATTTAATTTTTTTAGTTTAAAAAATTATATACATTTAAGTTAACAGATGATATTTTAATTAAAAATTTTTAAAATTGAACTAAAGTATAAAATTATTTTGTTTCAAGAAATAATAATTCCAGCAAAATTTTAAAAAAATTATATAATTTATTATAAATAAAATTATTAAGGGTACCAACAAATGATTCTGTCTTTTAAGCCTGTTTGGTAGCGAGAAAAGGCAACAAAAAAAGCTAGAAAAAAAAGTTAAAAAAATGTTAATTTTACCTCTATAATTATTATTTAATATTCTGTAATGATAATTATTTAATAATTAAAAATAAAGATATTATAAGTGTTTTTTATTTATAAAATTATTTTTTTTATTTTTTCTTTCACTTTTTATTTTTAATTTTTTAAATACCAAACGATTCATCATTTAAGTTACCTTGCCTAAGGCTTTGAGAATAAAACAATTCCACGATGCTACTTTACATTACAGTTACCCTTAATTTTCTCCAGCATTCTCGCCTCTTTTTCCTCACTTCTTCAACAGTCGTTGTCACCATATCACCTGCCTTATATATCACCATTTTCTTCGGTTGAGCCTCAGGTTCTATTTTATATCATCATCTTCCTCTCTCTCAATGAATTTGCTCTCCGACTTAGGATGCATCAATTTGGAGGATTCAATTATCATGTCAATTTCTTAATGAAATAGACATATAGTGTCGTAGAATTTGAGATAAGCATATGGTGGGTCCTGTACATCTGTCACTGAGAGGATCCAAATCCCTATTTGTAACTTCTTGAGGTTTCAGACTGCTACTACTCCATATCTTTGTCCAGGAAGTGTTATAAAACAAGAAAAAATGACCTCGAGAATGACAATTTCGATTTATCAGGGTAAAAAAATTTAGTTAGATATGATAATAGATAAATAAACTAAATCAATCATAAATATCTATAAAGCATTAATACTTAAAAAACAAAACATATTGTGTTTTATATGTATTTATCACTAGCATCAAATAGGACATGATATTTCAAATTATATTTAAATACAATATATTTAATCAAGTTGTAGTGTTCATATCGTATAATGTCTTGTATCTATGTGACTTTGTGCTTCTTAGATGAATAAACATGTTCCCACTGGTATCTACCTCTTAATGGCTATGTGTTCGTTGATAACCGGATAGGTGAGGAAAACTAAACAAGAAAGAAACCAACAGAGCCATAAACTATGTTTCTTTTAATATTGCATTCTAGAAATTTGAGTACATTTCCCTAAGCGTTGCAATTGTGATAATACCTATATTTCAGAAGCATGAAATCATTTATATGCTGGGCAACCATCTGCCGCTATGCCTTTTGCCGTAGGACAAGTTGCAAAGGGACAATGTTCACCCTCAGTTCCCCACCAAGTGAGGCTCTTGTTTTCAAGGCCCAGTGAAAAGTAAAGCAGCACAGCCATAAAAGCAACCCCAGCATCAAGTGCTGCTGATAGAACATAGTTGTACCTCTGCCACCATTGCTTCCGGTAACGGAAGACGAAGAAGTTGAAAATTGTTCCAACTATAATCCAAGCATTGTAGTTCAATGGTGTTGCCGGTGGCATAGCTGCTGTTGCTCCCAGTAGGACTGGAAGGTTGATCAGTGGAATCCATGACTGTCTGGGAAATGCCTTGTGCAATAGCCAAACAATTATGGGCCCTAGTGCTCCTCCAAGGAAGAACCAGTTCATTGCCCTGTAGTTTCCTTCAGAACCAAAGATGCGTCGAGGTCCTACCAGACCCCAGATAACTGATGCATCAAAGAAGACTCGGTCGCCAGGGCATGTCCATGGGCTGCCTTCAGGGAGAAGATCATCATGGCATATGTTCTTGATGGAGGTCAGCAACCACCATGCTATGCCAATGTTGATGGTTCCAGCAAGCATGGTACCAATGAACTACACAGGTATGAAAAAATGGGGTGCATCAAAAAATGTAGGAAAATGCAATATTAATATACTGTAAGCTGTTTTTGTATTTGAGACAAAGATTAGGACATAATACTTAGGCTAAAATCCAACCTATAAGCATCTGATATGAATATTTCAACATATCAATAATTTTTCTTTATAAATCATTTTATCAACATGATTGTGTCCCTAATATCTATTATTGGAACATGCTTTTGCTTTGTTTACAAACTAGTGTTTCATACAATTCATATCAAAATTGTCGCTGGTTGTAAATTACGCCCTTTCAAAAGAAATGAGAGAAGTATAAAGTTCAAATGAACAAAAAGAGGATGTGACACAATGTGTCTTTGACATATATGTAGTTCTTGGTGCTCTGCTTGTGTAATTGGAATGCATCTATTTGAAGGTTGAGGAAAAACTCTTTACATAGAATAATCAACATATAGCACAACTAAAGTAAAATAAAGGTTCTACGCGTTTCATTTTGTTGGCTACCTAGAGTGAATCCATGTGGAAGTGTTTAGATTGCACCCAATCGGTATTGTCTTCTCCTTTTTGTTTGCTTAATTATTTTTCTTTATCTGATCATGGTACATGAATAATTGAAAAAACAACAGGTAAACTCTAGATTTTGTTTCCCGGGGGAAAAGGGGTGGGGGGGAGAGGGTTGAATTTAACGTACCTGAACTAAGAACATTGATCTTGGAGGGATCTTCATGTAGTGTCCAAGCTTGAAATCACTAAGGAAGGAAACAGCCTGAGCCATGCTTATGTACCCATAGGTTTTGAAGCAAACATTGGCTATTGGTCTTCCTGGGTAAATGAGACCAAAGACATACTCGGTGATAATGTTTAACCCTGGTGTCTGTAAATGAGCATATAAGAGTAATAGTAAAAACACTATCTTTATGGTCCCATTAAATACTGCACTTACTGTAATGATTAAAAACCACAAATGGACTGTCTGGCTTCCATTACATTCATTTCTCGAAACACAAATTTTACAACTGCATATCTAATGTTGATCTTAGATTCACATGTAACCATTAAAGCATTGTAATTTGTATCTAGTTCATCATAAGACATGTAAGAGAAATTTTCTAACTCGTTCGTGCCAAGTAGTTGAGAAAAAGTATATAAATTTATTCAGAATTGTGCGGACAAAACAAAGGACAAGATTTCCATTTTTCTTCTCCTCTTTCCCTTTATTTTTTATCTTTATTTCTTATTTTTTATCTTTTTTGGCTAGGAGAGGGGGGAGCAATAGTTCCAAGATTCTAACCTGGTTTGTGGTGGCGGTTATGATGCTAATTGGGAGGGTAAAAATGAAGGCTAGGGCTGCGGCAAAAAGGAGTCCCCACCAAGGCATTTGAACCTGATTATTTAGAAAGATGCATAGTACCAGAGAAACCACAAATGTCACACCCAACAGGATGTAAAACCACCATGAAGGTATGTCCTTGTACCGTTTCATCAATTTTGTGTGGATATCTTCTATGCCCTTGTAAGAAGCACGATAACGCTCCATAATCTCCCTGCATGTTTAGTTACATATCAGTATATAACTACAAATCTTGGGAATGATATAGCTAATAGCTCTATAGAAACTTAGTGTCCTGTGTACATGTTCAGCTGTGTGTTATGACATATGCTCATGTCCTTAAGAGAAACTTTTAACATCGAATTGCATGTGGACTCCTAACAAAATTGTTGAAAAGGCATTATTAAGTTTTTAATGTTATCTTTGCAGTAAAGCATAAAAGATGTTGATGCTTAGCACATGATTAAATTGTCTAGATTTCAATGAATTGTTCTTCAGATGTCCTTGGCAATGAATATGTTGGACGTGGAATATTTCCAAGTATATTTAAAGCATGCAAATAACCTTTTTGATTTTTGACAACCTAAGTCATACAGGATTTTAAACATACTATCACATCCTGAATCCTAAATTATTTATTATCTTCTTTCATTTAATTAGAAAAATATAGTGAGCAATAACATAACTGTTAAATATTTTCAGTATAAGAGCCTTACCTTCCATAGAAACAGGCAACATGCGTAAGGGTGGATGCTATGGTGGCAAACCCAAAGCCATAGGTAAGAGCAAAGAACACACTCAGATGAATTCTACCTTGCGCTTTATACTCGACATGGTTTAGCTCAAACTCGTCATTGACAATAGCTGATATGTTGTATGGCTGACCTTGAGCTGTGAACAAGTGTGAAGAGAAAATGGGAAACCTATTGGCACTGTACACATTTAGGCCCCAGTATGCTATAGGAATCACAACATACACTATCACTGCATAGCCCACAAAGACATTGACAATGGCAAAGAACGGTGAGATGAGAGGGCTGAACAAGAAGGATGCCACAACAGACCAGTCGAGAGTTAGGGCTCCAAGTCCCAGGCCTTTCATACCGGAGCCTATCTGCTGAGCTGTGACTGACTTGGAGAATATCCAGCAGACCCATGATATGTTTGTGAGAGTTGAGAAAAGGTATCCAGGGACCAAATACCATGAAAAACTGCAAGCTAGTGCTATGAAGAAGAATTTTGCCCGTGTTGGTCGATGATAATCTTTCTCATGCAAAGCTCTGCATTATCAACAACATTTGTATGGAAATGTATTTTTGAGATAGATTTTAATACATATAGATGCAAATTCAAATATAAGTTTGATATGAAATGAGACAGTGGAGAGATCATGCTACATGACTACAAATCACAAATATAAGAAGCCGCGGATAAATTGTAGTTGTTTGGTTTGCTTCATAAGAGCAAACAATGGTAATAAAGAAAATAAAGGTTAAAAAGGTAAAAAGATAGAGGCTTAAGGTTGCAAGAACTGATGAAAGGACACAACTTGAGGTTTTTTTGTTAAGTTACAATTTTTGGATGTAATAGTAAGATTTTATATACAAAGTTCACTTAAGGGTAAAAAAATTTTCTTCATTTGGTTTTGGATTTTTGCATTTGTAAATACCCTTACCTTACTTCTACTTTCCGCTGGAGGTAAGAAAAAGGAAGTTGGTGTATCACATATGGAGCCAAAACTGAGGAAGCTAGGCCAACAATCAGTCTATGGAGGGACCATTCTCTATATTTTGTTCATCTTCACAATAACTAATAATAGCAGTATCATGCATGTATATTTTATTTATTTTAAAATGCTACACACGTCGTCTTTCTTTCCATACAATATCAAATAGGCAAATACTATACCCAGAACTCAATGGCTTTAAAATCAAGTATTTGACCTCTCGTGGCTCTTGTGGCCTATTTGGTAAGAAGGATTAAGAAGGAAAGGAAGGAAACGGTGGGAGGATGATGTGTTTCCGGTGTTTGGTATGTATAAATAGAAAAGAAAAGAAAGGATTGGGATGGAAGGAGAATCTATGTACCCCACAAAAATTCATTGGTGGAACGAAGGGGAGAGAGAAAGGATGGTGTGAGGAAAATGATACATGCCACTAAGTATTGGGTATGAAACGGTTATTTCTCTTGCATTTGCTAAATATATACGATTAAAAAGAAAAAAATTTATGTATAATTTTTTATATTTTTATTATCAAATGTTTTAATTAAAATATGACAAGTATATAAATATTAATAATAACATAATAAGTATATGATTTTTATAAATAATTATATAATTTCTTAATTAAACTATACATTTATCATATTATTATTAAAATAGTATACACATGCCATATTTTAATTAAAAATCTAATGACAACAATCAAAAAGCTGCATCTAAGTTTAGTTTGATTAAAAAGAAAAACCATAGGTATGGAAAAACATGAATGTTTTTCAAGCCTTGTATAACCAATGCATTTAAAAAAAACAGATAACAATTTTTGTAAAATAATGAAAAAAATTAAGATAAATAAAATATATACTTATATTAATATAAACAAACAGAGATGAGATGTATTATGTTTGATAAATAAATTTAATCAAATGGAAGATAATAAAATAATTTGACATTTTATGTACATATATTTCTTTCCTTTTTTTATAAAACTAAACGAGAGAAAAAAATGTCTAGTTCTTTCCATTATATGATATCAAATAAAGTAAGCTCTAATTTATCTACTTTCTTTTTCCTTTTTTTCCTTTCTCATGTATTGTTTCTTTTATTTTCCTTTTCTTTCTTTTTCTTTGCCTCGTGTAATGGCAAACAATACATTATAGTTGTAATCAAAATCAATAATGTAACCACTAACCATGAAGTCATGAAGGCTCGGAAAGCCAATGACCCACACTCGAAGAAATTCCAAAATCCAAAGACATATTTCGGCCGAATGTTTCTTTCTTTTTCTTTTCATCCTTTAACACCAAACAATACATTATAGTAGTAATTAAAATCAATCATGTAACCACTAACCATGAAGCCATAGCCCACACTAGAAAAAGGTCCAGATATGCGGTCATTAATTTCGATCTCAATTATCAACTCTCCCATCACTTTCCCAGAGTAGGCTCTCAGGAAGTGGGGGCCTAAAATCTGAGACTACAAAAGAGATAAGCTTAAGCTATACAATATATATATATATATATATATATATATATATAAACTTTTGAAGGGATTATTATAGCAACTGTATATATGCCATGACTTAAAAGACCAATTCTACGAATAGTTGTCCTTTAAAAAATTAATATTCTTATTATATGTATTTTAAGATTTTTACGTTAAAATTTTAATCTTTTAAAAGATAGAATTATGGAAAGAATTATCTAATACGACAGAAAACGTCTGATAAATTTAAAAGCATTAATTTTTTTTCATTTTTCAGACCCAAAAAAAGTTCATATTTTGTCTAAGACGGGTCAGATGCTGCCTGTCTCTGTATTGGAGTCATTATCAATTATGATTGTCCGTCCCAAGTTCCTACGTGAGTTCATTTATGGACCCCATATATGCGTGTGGACGCAAGCTTTACTCCTGAGGTCAACCGAGTCATGTGAGTATATGAATTCTCACTAGAATCTTCTAATGTGACATGTGAAGCTTTCTTCTTTCTCTGTTTTTTCATTTTATTTAACGGTGACCAACAACACATTATTACTTTCAATCACGTAGCTTTATTTTATTTCATCAAATACAATGCATTCTCATTCTCCCTACACACATACGAAAGATTCGGCTCATCTAAACAGTAACATAAAAGATAATTAAATAATTTTATATATTTGTATATTTCTCTCAATAACTACTTTATTCTGCACTTTCACTAAACTGTTCATTTAAAAAAATTAAATTGGAACATGGCTAAACAAGCTGTTTTGTTTACCTTCGTTATCTACTACTATCCACTAGGTAAACTGCATCTGCACATCACATAACAGTAATACAAAATAGGGATATCTGATGGAGGGTTTATTTTGTTAAGAAGTTCATTTTTTTCATGTTGAACTTTTTAAAATATATGTAAAATAATTTTTTTATTAACATAAATAAATTTAGAGGTGATCTTCTTAGAAAATCGAACTTTTTCATTAAATAATTTTACAAAATATCCTCTACAATCTTTGATTATATATGTGTATATATATATATTATACAGACAATTGTTAAGAGTTTTCTTTTTTTAAGGGGTGAAGTGTCCCCCCCAAAAAAAGAGCATCGAAACTTTTGACGTTAAAAAGAACATCGCTTAACATTGTTTTTGTGTCAACCTTTTCGGCTTTTTGATTCCCATACTTTAATTAAAAAAACATTATTTAAACACTTAGTGGCAAAAATTATTTTCTTATATACTTATTCATTTTTTAAAAATTTTAAGGAAATGTATTTTTCTAAAAATGCAAACTTTGTAGGGTTTTTCACTCCCATACTTTAACTTCGTTTTTATCTCAACTTTGTAGGCTTTTCTACTCCCATACCTTAATTTTAAAAAGAAAAACTTATTACTTAAACACTCAACCACAAAAATCATTTTTCCATATATTTATTTAGATTTTTAAGGAAACACATTTTCCGAAAAATCCAAACTCTCCGCGTTCAATCAAGTATAATTCTAGAGGTGGGGGAGAGAGAATCTGGAGGAAAGGGTGTGGGTGGGGGTTTGGGATCTGGTGATGAGGGGGAAAATTCGGCATTGGGAAATGGGCGTTTTTTTGTGTGTAAAATATATTTTATATAATATAAATTATATTTTTATGTTATCTAAAATAAATATAGTATATTATATTTATTATATATAAAAGTATATTATATATTATTTAATTTTTAATATAAAATATAATTAATATTAATAAATTTAATTTTCTTGATAAAGGTATATTTTAAATATAATTTATTTTTTTAACTTATTTATACATAAAAATATTTTTTTAGTCTTAGTAATAATTTTATAAAAAAATTATGTTAACTTATTTAAAATAATGAATCGATTTGGTCTCTATAACTAAATAATATAACCTATTACAGATTTAACCTTTCACATTTTTTAGTAAAAAATAAATTTTTGTATAGAAATTATATAATCTTTATATGAAATTTTATCTTACAGTAAAAAAATAGTAATGGCTTGTATTATATAAAAATTAAATTTATATAAAAGATAGTAAAAATTTTATTTTATTTAAAAATTTATTTTTCATTATAAAAACTTGAAAGGCTAAATCTATAATGACTTATATTATTTAGTTATAAAAACTAAATCAATTTATTATTTTAAATAATTTGAAATAATATTTTTACAAAATTTTAAGAAAATTTAAAAAGTATTTTTATATACAAATAAGTTAAAGAAAATAAACTATCAGTTCTATGTTGAACTTGAGTAATAATCAACTTCTTGAAAATAAGATAAGTATGGAGGGTAGGATATATGTTGTAGAACGGCATAAAAGGTGAAGAAAAATGTTCATAAATGTTTTTGGAATAATCTCTCAGACAAAAATATTCTTATTAGAATGTATGTTTATTGCCAAGCAAACACTGTGTCAATTATGTCATCCATAGCAAATTCTAAAGAACTTATTCAAGTAAGATCTACAAATTGGAGTCCTTATTTAAAAAACTAAAATAAAATATTTTATAGTAAGAAAACAAGGAATAAAACTTATTTTGAAGACACTAAGAGATAAGTGTAAAAATAAATAATATATAATATATTTTTATATGTAATAAGTATAATATAATATATTTATTTTACATAATATAAAATTTTAATCCATATTATAAGAAACATTCATTCCCTACCATTCATCTTTTTCCCCTCATTCCAAGATCCCAACGCCCCACATTCTTTCTTCCAAAAATTTAATTAAGGGCATGTTTGGTTTGTTGACCGAAAAAGGAAAAGAAATGAAAAATTTGGTGAAATTCTTTTTTTGCCCCTATAATCATTATTTAATATTATCTATTAATTATTATTTAATTATTAAAAATAATGATATTATATATATTTTTATCTATAAAATCACTTTTTTTATTTTTATTTCTATTCCTAACTTTCTGCATATCAAACGAGATGTTTGCGCTCTTAAGGAAATGTAATTGACACATTTTGTGTTTTCTTAAAAAATTTTAAAAAAATAAATATATAGAAAAATAGGTTTTGTAGCTGAATGTTTAAGTAATAAGCTTTTTTCTTTAATTAAAATATGTGGTTGCCTTACATAAAACCCCTTAAATGCAGAAAGTAAATTTAATTAGATATAGAGAGAAAAAGAAATAGTGAGGTACATGAGGCTTAAAAAAGAGAGTGATATAATATATATATATATATATATATATAATTTATTTTTTTAATTTTTTCTTTTTGGGCCTCTCTTTTGGGTATATACCATATATTTACTTGTTAAATGTACAAAACCCATATCTGTGCGACCACTTACTCTCTCCCGATTCCTCTTTTTTACCTCTCACTAGATGCAAAGATTCAGATTCCAACCTTAAACACTAAAATTAGTGTGGTGACTTCTAAATTTTCATTGACTATTATATGAAGCGTCGATTACGGGGTCCAGATCCAGAAAAATAAAACACACACACACTCACATATATATATATATATATATATATATATATATCCGAAGAGAGAGAAATGATAAATTTCATACCTGAAAAGCGAGACCTGGACGAGGGTACTGGGCCACCACATATGGGCTGGCTCCACCACGTATTTCCTGAGCAACCCAGCCCATCCGTATCCCAATACCTGCATATATTACACACCCACCTGCTTTACTCTTTTCACACTAAGCTTGGCCTTCCTCTAAGTCTAAACCAGAAAAATTACTTCTTTTTTATTTTTTTAGTAGGCAGTATCTCGGTAGATAAAGTAATATATTTTATTATTTATTTATAAATATATTTCATAAATGATATTGTAGGCATAATTTTAAAAAAAAATCCGAGAGAAATTTTGATATGTACATTCTATTTTTTTAAAAAAAAGAGCAATCATAAAAATAAACACAAGGCATTTGGTATGTGGTTAATCATATTTTTTAATAAGATTTTATTTAATATATTTATATGTAGCTTTATAATTAACTTAATAAATTTATTATTTAAAATGCATGGCACACCAAATGACTAGGGCATGTTGTGTTATTTAAAAAATAATAATTTGGATCTTCTCCTTCTTTATGCATCATTTTGTTAGAGGGAAAATGAGTGAAAGTGATATAAATAAATGAAAGCATATATAGAATTTATTTTCTCATTCTTACATATTTTTTTCTTTCTATGTTCTCTAACAAAATGATATTCCAGTCCTATTGTGCAAAAGAGGTTCTGGACTCAAAGAATCTCTCCCAAAAAAAAGTTGAAAAGTTGAGCAGTAAATATTTACTCAAAAAAGCTCACACGCACTCGATTTATCCAATGAATTTTTGTTTTTTTGTTTTTGGTGACTAAAAGGGGGGCAGGAAGCCAAGGCAAAACAAAGGAAAAATCCAATGACATATATTATTTTGGCCAATGATATCTTCAATGATGTTAAATATTAATCATTGAAAATATCTAAATTTATAACATTTTAAATAGTTTTAAAAACGAGGATTGGAAATGAGTCTGAAGTAGATTTAGTGAACACCTAAACATCTTAAGCATGAGTTCTACGAAATATCTCCAATCGCTCATCATGCCTCAAATTTTGGTGAAGAAAGACATAAAAAAGTACTTTACTTGAGACCAAAATTTCCCCCCCCCCCCCCCCCCCCCCCCGCAAAAAAAAAAGTCCAACGATTTGTGTAGACCAACTCAGCAAATTTGACGTTTGTAATAAAATAATCATTTGAGTCTGATATGGAATCAATTTACAGTGTCTGAAATCATTCATTTGCCTGCTTTTTAAAAGTTAAAAATAATTAATTAATTAATTAATTAATTAATCATAGTTACCTGAGTGGTGATGATAAGAAGCCAGGCAGCCAAGAAGGAGATGCTCCTCCCATAGAACGCTTTGATGATATTAACAATACTAACCGCGTAAGGCGACCCGAACCCGAAGGCGCCGCCCGCATTTGCGAATATGGTGATGAGCACGTGCTCCTTCATGTTAAACGGGCCCGGGTTGAACGAGAACAGCTTCGACCCGAACCCGGGGATCCTGAACTTGGTGGCGGGAAGCACGGCGGCCATGAAGTGACCGACGGGCAGTGTGGCGACCTGCACGGTGATCTGTGTGATGATGAGTGGTTCGGTCCGGTAGGCGAAGAACTGGTTGAGGAAGGAGAGGATGGAGCACGAGAGGAGGCCCAGGAACCACATTCGGAAGGTCCATACGGGTAGGGTAGGGTCGTCGGTGTTGGTCACCGTCAACCGGACCTCCTCAATGGGAGAGAGCTCGTCTTCGTCGGCGGCGGCGTAAACAGCGGTTGGTTTCTCCAGGTCGAAGGTCTTGGCGGTGGTCGTGGTGACAGCCATGAAAAATTAAAAAGAGAGAGAGAGAGATAAGGGAAGGGAGTGCAGAGTGCAGAGGTGAGGTTGGTATTTATGATTGGGGATGGTGTTGAATTTGAGGCCTAAGGGAGAGTTTGGTTCAACGAGGGTGTGCAGAAGAGCTAGCGGACGAATCCATTTAATGAGTGATGACATGTATTTGTTTTTAGCATGTTCATTTTTTTCAAGGTTTTGATGTAATTAATTATAAATTATAAAATAATATTTTATTAAATAATTATTTAAAATATTAATTTATTTAATAATTAAAATTTTTTAAAAAATTAATTTAATTCTTTTAATTAATAAATATGAGTATAATAATACATATATTAAAATAAACAAAATATTATTCTATATTTAATAATTTTTATATTATAAATAAAAAATACGATATGTTTCTCTCGTAACATATCACTCATTTATAATAATATGACAAAATTTTTTGGGTGAATATAGTAAGACAAAACCTAAGTGCATAACTTGTGTGGAATTTTTTTTAAAGAAATTTAATTTTAAATTTTTTATTATATATTTAACGTTAAAATTTTTTAATAAAAATATAATGCATGAATATATATATTTTCTGGCAGAAGAATATGAATATTTCTATAATTTAGTATTATATTGCTGGATTGGATTTTATAAAATATTTTATATAATTATGTTTATTTTTATTTTTATTTACTAAAAAATATGATAACTAATACCTAAATTGGAAGAGAAGAGGGGGATTAGTTGAACAAAATTTGATCATATCTCTAATTGTATTAACCCAAAAAAAATCTCTAATTTTATATAAAGATATTATTTTAAAAATTAAATAATGAAACAATGCAAATAAGTGTTATATTATTTAGCTGATTAACCAACTAATTTAATTATTTAAAATTCATGATTCTAATTCGTGGAGGGGACGAGACTAGTTAAAACAAAATGGATATTAGATCAACAGTACAACAACAAAAAATTAATTTTACCTATAATTATAGGATGTAAAAGTTGATGAGATACTTATTATATGTCAATTGTTTTCTACATAAATTTAAATTAATGAATAATTAAACTATGGGGAAAGTATTATATTTTTTATCTATGTAACCATCAAATTATTTAAAATGTATAACACTACACACAAATTCTCATGATTAGCTCACAAGCTGTCAAATTCTAAAGTGTCTTTCAATTATTAATAAAGCCACATAGACACATTACTTATAAAAGTCACAAAAATTATAATTGTCCTTTGAGTATGATAAATTGTTAACTCTGAACGTGATAAATTGTTAACTAAACTAATGATATATACGCAGAGATCTAATGGTGATTTATTTTTTGCAATTATGTATTGTGATAGTTATATTACGCTTCAACCTGTTGAGGAGAGAAACAATAAATAATAATTAATGATAGAATAATTAATGGGGTGATAAATTTATTAAGGAGATAATATTAAAATTTTCAATGGTACGTCGAGAATGCTTCCTTAAGAAGGGATGGGTTGGACTTGAAGATGCGAAAATCTCTATATCTGGAATCCATGGCAATGAAGTCTAACAGATACAGATCGAAACAAGATTCAACAATTATGCTAATTGTTATACCATTATTCATGGGTAGCCAATAATTCCTTTTGGCATGTGACAATTTTAAATGTTTTTCCCTATTGCTGTTTTCTTTATAGTTTTAAATATTATCTATTTTTGGTTCTTTTATTTCATAAAAAAACAAAAATTGCTAAATGCAAAACTAGGGTCAACAATGGACAGCCACCGATTTTATTAATTTGACGGTGGCTGAATAATGACCACAAATTTGGAGCAATCTTAGTGCCATTATATATGTTCCTTTTTTGATAGTTTTAAATTAATTTATCAAATATAATAATTTCAAATAACATAATATTTTGTACTCTGATATATTTGTTATACTCAAATATTCAAAATACTTTTTAAACTAAACCATTTATTCTAAGCTACATGTTTAGTTTTAGACTGTTCCTGGTTATAACTTTATATATCTTAAATGTTTAATTTATTAATTCTTTTAATATTTTGTCTACAATATTTAATATTTTTTTATTTTTCACAAATATCCTTATTCTTCGGACATAGAAGTAGTTTCCCTTGAGATATTGTAATTACCTCTTCCCATAAATATTTTTTTACGAGCTCAAACTTTAAACATTACAAAAATCCACTCAATCTTGTTACTTACAATTGAGCCACACGTCCACAATATTTAATATAATCTCTATTGTTGACTGTTATATCACTTGTTAAAGATTAGCAGGCTTGACTTATGTAAATTTATCAGTATTTAATTTATCAGTATTTAATTCCAAAAAAAAAATTGACATTATGTAAATTTAATGTGTGATAGCTTTTGCTATGCTTGAAGTTTTATCTTCAAAAGTTAGGATTTTAAATTCCACATGGAAGAATTTTATATATATGTATATATATGAATATTTAAATAAGATATGCGTTATTTGAATAAGTGTTTTAATTTCTAATGTTTGGTAAAAAAAAATAGATATTATGACGCAAAAAGTAAAATAAAAGTTTTTATGTTATTAATATAAAATGAAAATTCAGTTCGTCGTACGTGAAATCGATAGGGCATAATCTAAACGCAAGACTTTTGAAACCCTCTGCAGATGTGGCCAAGTCGTGTTCGCATTCCACCGTTCGTTACATCAGTGGACTTTGGAGTGGGTCCTGCGACGACGTTTTGGTCTACGACCACATAAAATAACAAATCCATAAGAGAAAAAAAAAATGTTAAGTACACGTATAGTGTTAAGAATAGGTATAAATTTTATATCAGAGAAAAAAACAATTATCAAAATAGATATATAAGAAAATTTGTTTAATTAGATAATTGTTATGTTTTATCTTACCAAACAACTTTATCACTTTATTGTTATGATTTGTGTAGGTGAGATGATGGAGACTAAACAAGAAACTGTGCTACAAATTGTAGGAATTAAAATAATAGTTCAAACAAAATTTTCAAAATTAATTATGCAAAATAATTCAAACAAATCTTTCAAATTTAATTCTAAAAAATAAGTCAAACTCATACAGTCTCTTCCATAGATTCTAGTTACGGCGGGATCTCCGATGATTATGGAATTAAACAGCTAATGGGAATGGATTGCTAGCAGCAATTAATTTTGACTAGGAAGTGAGAAAACAATGACTTGTAAGACAATAATTAATTATTAGAATTTTATATTTATGCTTCTGCGTTTACGAAAGATAATATGGGTTCTCGTCAAATACGTCATCTATCTTTTTTAAAGAGTGATTATTATTTTTTAAAAAAAATATTGTTATATGCTATCTTACCATAAAAATTTAGATCAGATCAAATAGACCTAAACTCAATTATAAACGATCTAAAACATTTAATAATTATCAGAGTCTCATTTAAAGAATTAATACAATAAATTATTTATGGATAACATTATAAATTTAACCTATGCATTGCACGGGTCATACATTAATTATGCAACGCAAGAACAGGACAGGACACTCATGGGCAGCGAATATTGGCTGTAAATCAATTCAACGACTCCCATCCAGCCAATAGTTGAATCTCTACTTCTTAGACTTGGCTTCAAAATACAGAAAAAAAAAAAAAGAACTAAAAAGGGTGATGTGGCTAGATGGGAGTTGCTGGATCGCAAGAATAAATTGCGGAAGATCCATATTGATTTTTCTTAAATTGAATCTTTTGTAATTATTCAGCCAGAGTGAGATATATATATGTATATATATATAAAGTAAGAATGTATATAAGATTTTTTTTAATACTTATTTTCTCTTTTTTTTATCTTTCTCTAATTATATTATAGAAAATATTATATTTAATAACTCATATCATATAAAATTTATAATAAAAAACTTTAAAAATTAAAATTATTTTTAAAAATCATCATTATTATTAAAATTTAAAAAATTTACTATTAATTTTAAATAATTTATTACTGGATATAAAAAATTTATTTTCCTATACTCAATAATAAATCTTTTAAAATTAGTAATAAATCTTTCAAAATCTTATAATAATAATGGTCTTTAATAATAATTTTAATTTTTAAAATTATTTATTATAAATTTTATATAATATGAGTCATATAATTTTTCCTATCTTGCATATAATCTATTTGTAAATTATAGTGGATCCAAATTGATATTTTTTAAATTAAATTCTCTACACTTGTGTAGTCAGACAAGATATGAGACATAAAAGGATCAAAGGATGTATAAAAACTATTTTCTCTCTTTATACCTATTCTCTTTTTCTTTTTTTCCCCTTATCTTTCTTGAACTGCATATGTGAAATCCACCGGTGAATTGCAGAGGATCTGAACTGAATCTTCCTTCTCTTTTTTAAATTTCTTTTATTTTGTTGAACGTTGACTTCCAGTCTTTTGGCCTTATTTTATTTCATTAATTATGATATATGACATTCATAATCACATACGAATACGGACGGGCGATGAAGTAGACAGAGGAAGTAGACGTGGAGTAGAGTTTATGGCAGCGTTTTCCGTGGTGGTGGCCCACCACTTGACGGATGATCCGTGAAGCGTTTGTTGGAAAAGCTCATCGCCTTTCCTTTTGGTTTCTAGTTTTACTAGTCACTCCGTAAGTGAACAATTCCAAGGTTGTGGGAAAGTTCACTTCTTGAGTTCATGATATCTTATTTTTAGGGCTAAGGCTATTTTTTTTTAATTTTAATTATTTTCTAGTATGAAAACTTTTAATGGTATCTTATAAGTCCAATATTTTTATAAGTTTAATATGATCAAATTTACGTTATTAAAGTCTGAATTATTAAGACAACATCGCATAATTTTATGTAAAAGGATAATAGCTCATATAGAATTCTTAAATATAAAAAGCGGTTAAACTGATGAAATTCTAAACAAGAAAACATTTATCATCTTTTTAAAAATATCATTGTATATATATATATATATATATATTGACAATTACGAATTATTTCCCTTTTCCTGTTTCACAAAAAAGAAAAAACCTCATGCCTTAACATTTTAAGTAATAGATTACCTTTTTGCTAAATTAAGCTATTTTCTTCTTATTTTGTCATCTTCTCAACATCGACACCTTAAATCTAAATATCTAAACCCAATAAACTCTCCACTACTAATGCTGAAAAACTAAAATCTTAAAACATAGAACCTTAGACCTTAAATCCATAAACCTTAAATTTAATTCATAAACTCTTAAATTCTAAACTATAAATTGTATATATAATTTTTTTTGACAAATTTGTATTTTGAGTAAGCCTTTATTTTTCTATTGATAGTTTGTCCTTAATGACATATCGTTATTGTTATATTCCTATACAAAAAAAATTAATTAATTTACAAGGTTAATTATAAAAATAATACTAAATATAAGTAATGAGTTATGGGTCATTAATTCTAAAATTGTAAAAGAACTGAGTCGAAACCAAATTAATCAAATAAAGCAATACATTAATAGAGTTAAAAATAAATTGTACAATAAACTTGACGTTGAAATTTATTGTATTAATTATTTCGATCCCCATGGGAAGATGCCTTTCTGCCAACGACGACGGTGCAGGCTTTCCTTTTTGTGAACAATATAATTGATAAACATAAACCAACAAGCGGGGCAGCACATCAACGATATAGTAATTAATAAACATAAATAAACCAACCTGGTTTCTTTGCTTTTCTCGGAAGCAGACATCAACGATATAATTAATAAACATAAATAAATCAACCTGGTTTCTTTGCTTTTCTCGGAGGAAGAACATATTTGGATGGTTAAGATTTTTTTTTTATTTTAAATATTATTTTTTAAATTAATAGTTATTTCTTTTAAAAAATAAATTTAAAATTAAAACTATTCAAATCAATTATATATATATATATATATATATAATCCCGTAAATGGTATTGTTTATTATCACTGTTCAATAGTATCACATTGCGGCATTATTTATGATACTATTTATATACTGTTATGCATTGTTTCTTTATTGTTATTTTTTTATGAGTCTCACTTTTTTTTTTTAATTTCTAAAACCCCTGCATTGTGGGGAGAGGTCTTAGTTATATTTGAATAATGGAGGATGGAGAGGAAAGGATCTGTTTTGTAAATATATATTTTTTATTTTTTAAACTATTGAGAGGGACCACAAGGGATAGTAATTTATATGTATTTTATAACAAAGACATTTCGTTTTGAATTCTTGTTCTTGTCGTTTTTACATGTGAGATTCCCATGTCACCCTAATTCGGTAAAGAATGATATAGGCAACTAGAAGTGCAAAAAGTTCTATATCTCCGGGCAATTATGATGTGTTGGATTTAGATAGTTAGTTTTATTAATATGTCTATGTAGAAAAAAAAAATTATATTATTTATTTATAAAATTTAATAAAATAAAATAATTCATATTTATAAAAATTAACAAAATACTTTGTTTTGCATATATAGAGGAATTTTTGTTCTTGTTCTTTTTACATGTGAGATTCACGTTGTACTCTAATTTGTTAAAAGAGTGATGTAGATGACTGGACGTGCAAAAGGAAGTTCTAACTTCCACGTCGCCGTGAAATCTGCTGTTATCTAAATTATGATGAATTGTATTCAGAAAGTTAATTTTACCCATATATCTATACGGAAAGGACTCTATTATTTTTTATAAACTTTAATAAAAATATCATTCATATTTATAAAAATTAAAAAAATTAAACATAATATGAGGATTAAGAAAGAAAATAAATGAAATAATAGATAAACGTTATTTTTTCTTTGTTTGATATGCATAAAAGTAAAGAAAGAAAATGATTGGAAAGAATTAGAAATCTACAAAACTCACACTTCAACAATCCATTATTATAAAATAATTAAAATAATTTTTCTTTATATGATATCAAATAAAATAAATAATAACTCATCCATTTTTTTTCTTTTTTTAATTCTGCTTCTGATACAAAACAATGCATAAACCTAAAAATATCAGGACAATCGTGAAACGTAGAAAACTCAAACTGTTGCCTCAAAATTGATAGACACAAAGTCTAAAAGCCTAGAACCATATATGACTTTGTGTTTCTTAATATCGCCACCAAATGTGAGGAAGTGGGTTCATCGTTATTGGTAATCATTCATTTTTACATAAATAAGATAAGATTAATGATGATAGGCTTGACCTAACTGGGATAAGACAAAAGCATTATGGCACTTCAGCAGCTGCCCAAGTTGATATTTCAGTGGTTGGTGCACCATCTCAGACACCCCATGCTGCCTTTCATTTTCAAGTCGAACTCCTTCTCTACCTTTAACGGGATATTATGGTCTAAGTCCAGTTTTTTCAAAAGCACAATTTATTTTAATTAAATTATTCTATTATAGTCTTTATAACTTTTTAATTTTTAATTTAGTTTCTACAATTAAATTTTTATTAGTATTTTGTTAAAAATTTAACTATAGTATTACATAAGATACAGTTAAAGAGAAAAAAGAAATAAGTAATAGAATTTACTTGCATGAGACTCATGTCTCTTTTCCTTTTTATTCTCTTCAATTACATTATATAGAGTTATTATAAGAAATCCAAATTGAAAGTAACAAAATTATTAAAAAAATTCATGAAATAAAAAATTAAAAAAAAATAGATAAGATAATATAAGAAATAACTAAAGGCCCATTTGGTTAGATAAGATAAAAAGAAAAAGAATATAAAAAATAAGTTCATGAAATAAAAAATTATCTTTATATTTTTATTTTTAAAAAGATAATTTAATAATTAAAATAATAATTTGATAAATAAAATATTAATTAAAAAATATAATAAATAATATACAAATTATACAAACATATTATATTTACTTCGCGTGTAATCAACAAGTTTTAAAACATTTGTATTTAAAAAAATAATTAAAATAAAATAAGTATTATTAAATATTAATTAAAAATTATAATAAGTATTTTTAAAATAAAAAATCATTACTTTTCAACCCCTGACACTCAACATGATCCCAATAGGGCAGGGGCAGCTGCGTCCACCTTGCCTATGGTTCATTCTCTTTTGCCAAAAGATACCAATCATGTCCATTGTTCGATCGACTTGATAGGCGTTAGCGCATTCTTACTTCGGACTACCACTTTTTATTTTATTTTTTTCTTTTTTAAATGCATAGCATAACATTGTAAAGAATCACAATTTAAATATAAAATATATAAAATCTGTTTCCAAAAGGTCAATCATTGTGTGGGTCCTACGCAATTTATACTTCGTCTCTTTTCTTACTTGATACTGTGAGAGTATCGTGTCAGGCTTGAGAAGATCCCCATCCTTTCTTTCACATCAAGATTTGATTCGCAAGTTTTGATTTTGGTGTTGCACAGCGTAGAGATGTTTACGAAATAAATACATAGCTATGTAAATTATGGATCTAACAATGGCCCAAATTTGAAAAAAATATAAGTGATGGTCTCTGGCCCAACTCAAAACTCAGCCCAAATGAAGTCTAGGGTTCAAGATTCAAAGCTTTCTTCTGTCTATTCCACGCTAGTTTGGAGCCCAAACGAGTTTTGGAACCAAATTAACAAGATCAATGTTTGGGGTTTGCCATCGTGAAAAAAATTCAGGAGTGGGACTTTTTATTTTTTTCGTTTTGATGAAAAAAGAGAGACTTGATTCTAGTGAACTCCATTATGTCATTATTAGAGATAACCATAATAGAGGTTGTGGGTTTAATTTTTGTTGAGTTAAAATAAATTTTATGTAAAATAAAATTTTAGATTTAACTTCCAATCAAGTTAAGTCATTATTTGGGCAGCCATACTTTATCCAACTAAGAAATTATTAATTTCTATATTATGCATTTACTTTTCAATTATTTTAAGTTAATGATCAATAAACTGTTAAAATATTGGTATAGAAAAATTCGCACTCAAATTGTAAGAGAAATTTTTTACTTGCAATCCTCTTACTAAAAGAAGTGCAAGAAATGGATATAAACCTAGGGGCCTCTTTGGATTTCTCACAATGTTTCACAAGAATGTTATATTTTCCCTTTTAATTTTAATTTTAAATTTTTTTTAGAAATTATTCTTATGAGAGAGGTGAGAATGTTGGATTTTCTTAAAATGAGATTGTTTATAAAATGTCAAAAGATTATTTTTGTGCGTTCCTACCCATATACATTTCTAGAAATAATAAAATATATAAATAGAATAAATAGTAAGTAAAATAAAATAATGTAAAATAATAAATAAAAAAATAATCTAATGTAATCTAATTTTATTAATTATCAATTTGTAAAATAAATAAAAAGATACACATGAAAATAAAAAATTGACATGATAAACAATGAAAGAAATAGTAAAATAATAATTATATATATCTTAATAATTAAATATAATAAATAAGGTATATATTAAAAGATAAATATGAATAGAATATCTATTTAATGCCTAAAATATAATTATAATAATACATAAATAAAATAATAAATATATTATAAAAATATTATACCATATTAAAAAATATTATAATTAATAAAATAATAAATAATAAAATTTAAGAATATTAATTAATATAAATATGTAAAGTAATAATGAGTTTTTTTGGGAAAAACTAACAAAAATTCTTAATAAAAAAATATATTTCTAAAATATTTGCATAAACTAAGCATAAAAGCCCATTTCGGTTATTCATAGATAAAGTATTTTTTTAATTTAATTTTTTCACAAATAAAGTCATTATTAATAATATATTTTATTAATTTATTATAAATAAAATTAACAATATAATATCTTTCCATCAATTATAATAGATTGATAGAAAAATACTATTAATAACAGTTTTATTTGTGAGGAATTAAATTAAGAATACCCATATGTAAAAAATCAAATTAAAAATATAATTTTATGAATAATTAAATTAAAAAAATACCTTATTTATTAGGATCAAATTAAAAAAATAATTCTATAAAAGACTAAATTAAAAAAAATATTCTATTTGTGAGAGACCAAAATAGAGTTTCAATTAGTATATCATATTCTTGCAAATAATATGCTCCAACATAAGAATATTTGATGGAGCTTGTAATTTGTTTCTTAATGTGAATCTTCATCAATTAGAAACCTCTCCCCTAGGTGAGAGAAAAAGCCCCTCTTTAGTGCAAGGATGAATCTATAAGGGGCTAAAGGGTGCTAGCCATTCGCGTTTTCCTATTGCAACTTTGGATTTCTCTCCAAATTTCATGTATGGGAGGTTCAGGGTTGTCTTGTCCAAGGAAAAGGAGTTCTTTAATTTTTTTTTCTAATTCTGGGGTTAAGCTTGAGATTGAAGAGCATATATTAGGTGTTGGTAAAGATGATTTATGTTTTGAAAGGAGAAAAAGTTTCGTGTTGCTAATGATCATGAGGTTGGAGTTTGGTAGGAAAAGAAGGAGGAGGCTCAAAGACTTAAGGCTATGAAGAAAAACCAAAACAAAAGCCATATAGAAGTGAAAGGTGGAGACACGGAAGCAACAAAGAAAAAGAGAGAAACCAAAGTGGAAGGTGTAATTATCAAGAGATAATAGGAATAATCAATCAATATGCATTTGAGGAGAATGAGATAAGAAGACTTTTGGAGGATTCATATATACTAGTGAGACCACTAAGTTGGTCCAAGATTGTGAAACACATAATTTTATGGCTAGAAGATTTTTATTTTTGGCTTAATAATTTGGTAATTAAACTGCTATTTCATTTAACAATTACTTGTATAATATCTTGTATTTATGTCAATCAATGTTAATTCTTTAATAGGACATAAACATATCTATCAACAAAGAAAAATATATAAGCATATATTTTCTTATCCCATTTTTAGTGAGCTTGTTAGTGGAATTATAGTCATGGAAGGATGATTTGATAAACATAAATAACTTTTAGACAATAAATACTAACTACTATTTATGAAATTATTGTATAAATTATGAGTTTGTTAGTTTTTTTAATATTTTTTGCCCCTATAATTTACTTTAAAATCCATTCTTACCTTAGTGATAGCTTATTTGTCGTGAGTTGAGTCTTTTTTTTTTTGGTTAATTCATATCTATGAAGCTTGTTCACATGATCTCTTTTGTTTTCTAATTGTTACTTATGATTGAGCAAACAATTTTTCCTACTATTATTTGTGTTTTCTACTCTATAGAGACAAACACAAATACATGAGGAGACGGTGAAGATAACTATGTTAGATTGGACTGAAATAAAGGTGAAGAAGATAATGGAACTAAGCTTCCAATTATTGGGAAACTTCTATTAAGCAATAGATTAACAAATCAACAATGAAATCCCTTATTCTAAGAAATTGGAATCCAAAGAAGAAGATATTAATAAATGACTTTGGTGAGAACACATTTATATCCAATTTTAAAAGATTGCCCATGGATAGTTATGTGTTCATTGTTAATTCTGAAGCTTTAAACTTCATAACTATCTCTCCAAGAGATTGCTAGGAAGTATTGCTCATTCTGGTTACAATTGCATAAGCCTCCTAAGGAAGGTTTGGCAAAGAAAAATGTAATCAAATAAAGCAAAATGGTAGGGAAGGTCATTGCATATGAAAAACCTCCTTTTAATGACGGCTTTACAAGAAGCTTTGCAAGAATTAGAGTGAAAGTTAATACTACAAGGCCTCTGGTAAATGGATTATGGATTCCAAGCAAGGTTACCTAATTTGTGGATTAAGGTCAAGTATGAAGGACTACAAAACTATTGCTATAATTGTGATAAATTAGGGCATGATTTAAGAACTTGTTGTAATCAAAGAGCAATGTCTCTTCAAGATCCAACAAAAATGAAATATGGGATTAGTCTTAAGGTGACACTTGTTAAGGTTATTGCTACTATAAGTTTCATTGATGGTGTAGAGGGTTTTGGTGTTGGGAATGGAATAAAGGAGGTGGCACATGGTAAACTCTCACTTAAAGAGAGCATGGTTTAGGAATAATAAAAAAAAAAAGAAGCATGATTTGCAGGGGAATTTTGACAATAACAATTTTTTAAAAAGTAGGAAAACTAATAACATGGAGCAAAAGATTGTTATGAAGGAGTATGGTGAGTGTGGCAATGCACATGTGGTTAAAATAAATTGTGGGACAAAGGATGGGCTGCATGAGGTAGAAAGGAATGAGGACGATGGGTCTTAGGCTGCTTCAGCCCATTTCAAAAGCAAAGAAGTCAATAGTGAGCCAAGAATGGAAGAATTCAAAGATAAGAATGTTTCAGGATCCAAAAACCCAAGTGCGAAGATTGAAAGGAACTTGATTTACATGGAGCAAAAGGTTGTTATGAAGGAGTATGGTGAGTGTGGCAATGCACATGTGGTTAAAATGGACTATGGGACAGAGGGTAGGCTACATAAGGTAGAAAGGAATGAGGATAATGGGTATTAGGTTGCTTTGGCCCATTTCAAAAACAAAGAAGCTAGTAATGGGCCAAGAATGGAAGAATTCAAGGATAAGCATGTTTTAGGATCCAAAAACTCAAGTACAAAAATTGAAGGGAACTTAATTTACTATGCTCAATTACCCTCTGATGGCAAAGATTATGCTAAAGGGAAAGAGATTGTTGTGCCCTTCAACCTTATGAAATGGAGCTAGTGAAATGCCTAAAGAAAATTAGCTTGAAAAGAGTTGCCAACAGTGCTCTTAAGAGCCTGATTTTGAAGAAGAAGAAGAAAGGTGGTGAGGATGAAGAAACCCCAATTTGTCAATTTAAAAAGGTGGAAAGGGAGTTTTATTTTTTTGCCAGCCCTACAACACAATCAAAGAAACAACCTCTAAGAAAAAAGCTCAAATACTAAGAAAAGGAAAAGTCTAATGGCTAAAAAAGGTATTAAAATCCCTTGGGTGAAAATTCCAATTGAGAATAGTTCAATTTATGAATTTAAGAAAAGAATGGAATTAGAAAAGGACTTTGTTTTTTCCTTACCTATGAAAGACATCTCGTCTATTGTTGATGATTGTTCTACATATAAGCTTAGTAGCTACCCTAGAAAAGCCACCAGGGAGCCATGAATACAATTTCATGAAACTGTCAAGGTTTGGGCATGGCCTTGATAGGTAAAGCACTACAAATCATTTGTAGTAAGTATAAACCCTCTCTAGCATTCCTTTTATGGAAGCTGAAATTAAAAAGATAAAGAAATTTAAAAAATTAACATTTTTTTTAAATGTAATTTGTGTTGAACCTATAGGCCTTTCAAAAGGCTTTGCTTTAAGGTGAAAAGAGAGTATTGAGATGGATGGATTTTTTCTTTTAAGAATATTATTCATACTAAAATTCAAAATGGCTTAGAGAATGTATAGAAAAGTTTCTTTTTTATGTATGACCCTCTTAGAGAACAAAATAAGGGATCTTGGTAAACTACTTTAAAGAGATTTAATCCTAATGAAAATCATTCATGGATAGTTATAAGAGATATTAATGATTTAATGTGCAATTCAGAAAAGAAAGGTGGGAGGGTAAGGCCTCTTAAAAGCTTTGTTAATTTTTATGAGTTTATGGTCAAAGGAGGTTTAATAGACATGGATTTCGAAGGCTCTAACTTCACTTAGTTGAGTAGAAGATTGGACAATGCACACATAAAGGAAAGACTAGATAAAGTTGTATGTAAAAGGCTATGGAAGGAATCTTTTCAGAGTGCTCGAGTGTTCCATTTAGAGCCTATGGGATCAAACTACTCTCCTTTTTTTTATTGTTTTTAACTTTATGGATGACTTCATGCCAAGGAGCTTTAAGTTGGAATTTATATGGTTAAGCCATAAGGAATGCCCCATTATGGTTAAGAAAAATTGGTTTGAAGAAGAAAATGATAAAGTAGAAATTATAAAGAATTTCCTTAGCAACCTAGATCAAGCTAAAAAAGCTCTATTGAAGTGGAGTAAAAGTAAGTTTCGAAACAACAAGAAGATGATAAGTAATCTCCTTTTTTAGTTTCAAAATTGCTTGAAGGGTACTTAGAATGAAGAAAAAAAGAGTTAAGCAGGAGAAATAACTAAAAAGGTAGAGGAATTATAGGATAGAGAGGAGAAGTGCTAGGTGTAAAGGTCTCAAATTCAATGGCTAAAAGTGGGAGATAAGAATTAAAATTTTTCCATACTACATCAGCCAAAAAGGGCAAAGAAACAAAGTCTCGACTTTGAAGATAAAGGATAGGTCATGAGTAGACAATCAAAATGATATTGCAAGTAGTTTCAAAATTTTTTTATTTGATTACTTCTAGTGGAGAAAGGGATTTTTCTAAGGTTCTTAACGTCATGGAGGAAGTTATCAATGAAGAAGATAATTGTTTTTTTCTCTGAGTCCTATTTCTGACGTTAAGATTAAAGAGACAATGTTTAATATTATGGGGTTGAAGGCATTGGGACTAAATAGTTATTCTAGAATTTTTTTAGACACAGTTGGTGGAGTAAGACAGTGTGTTAATGAAGTAGTTTTTTTTCCTTAGAATCTTATTTTCTCTCAAGTTAACAACATAAATCTAGTTATGATCTCAAAAATTGACACCTTAGAACAAGTTGATAGTTTTAGGCCTAGTAGCTTATGCAACTTTTCATATAAGAACATTTTTAAAGTTATGGCCAATAGAACGAAAGGGCTTTTGCCTAAGCTTATAACATAAAATCAAAGAGCATTTTGTTCAAGGGATGTTGATCTTTAATGATATAATTGTGATGCATGAAGCTTTCCACTACTTAAAAGGAAAAAAAGGGGTATTATGAGTTGGTCTTAAAAATTGATATGAATAAGACTTATGATAAGGTTGAATGGGACTTCCTAATGAATGTTCTTTTGAAGTTGGGATTTAATAGAAAATGGGTGGAAAAGATTATGGAATGCCTTGTCTTGCTCTTTCTCAATTTGCTACTCTCTAAAAAGAAGATAGCTAGTATTACTTTACAAAAAGGACTTAGGCAAGGAAACCTATTATCTCTTTGTCTCCTTATTATAATTGTTGATGTACTCTCAAGGATGGTCAATTCTGTTGCTGGCCCAGGCTATTTATAGGGTATAAGATTGGCTAAAAGATGCCCAACACTAACCTACTTTTCAAAATTATCTTGTTGGAATAATCCAAAATATTTTTTAAGTGTTCTCATAACTTTCTATTTCTTTAAGAATTTTGTAAGGGTTTTCAAAATTTTAAAATTCTTGTTGTATTTATAGTACTTATCTAACTTTTATGTTTCAATCTCTATGCCTTTTTTATTTAAATCACCTATTCCTTAATTTAGCCATGTATGTACTATAAGTACAGGGTTGTAGAAGATTCTAGTCCTTTGAAAGACTCTTAAATTTTTCAGTCATCTCTTGCTAAATTTCAAATCATCTTACTTGGATCATAATCCTAAGTTAACTTTATCTTTTACTTTGTTCAATTTCTTCAAGTCCTTGAACAATTTGTCCCTAGGATCACTAAATGCCTCAAAATTGACTATAACTAGTATTATCCAATTCTTACAATTAATGCTTCTAAATAAAGAGTGAAAAGAGTCCTTCTTATAAGGCTTAAGTTGTTTAGAAACATCAAATACTATTTTCTTATTCCATCTTGACATGTATTCAAACCTATCTTAAAAGTATTCTACTCACCCCAAGGTTCTTACAATCAATCTTAGGAGAGTCGAAGCCTTTTTAGACTATCTATTTCCTCTTTTTAGTTACCCAATATTCTAGTTAACTACTTTAAGTTGGAGTTAATTATATCTTGCCTATAAGATTGACTATATTTTTTGTCTTTCAACCAAATGCAAGATTATTATTATTATTATTATTATTATTATTAGGTTATTCAAATATTTTAGATTGAAACAAAACTTCAATTCCTCTAATTAATTATTAAATGCTAAAGAACAAATTATTTTAGAGTTAAACACTAATGTTCACACACCTAATTCTTTAGTATCAAATTGGTTTTCTTCCTTATCACTCATAATTCTTTCTCTTATTAGTGACTTCTGTTATGATGCCTTTTCTTGGTTTTGTAGACATTTCTTAGTAACGTGTCCTAGTTCTTCACAATGATAACATACTCCTTTGCCAAAATAGCAAGGCTTGTTGTCATATGAATTCTTATGCTTAATATAAGCATATTTCGTACTTTCCTTAGGAGTTTGTTTCTCTTTTTTTTTTTATTTCCCTAGATTAGGACTTAGCTTAAAGTTCTTTTTAAGGTTATCGCTCACCCTTTTTCTCTTTCTCATATGCTTTCCTTTGGTTTTCACTTTCTATGTCTACCAAGTGCTTTTCTATTAACTTAGATTTGTCCACAAGTCCTTGACCTTTGAAATAGCTACAAAAATTTTAAATTCAAGCCTTAAACCATTCTCAAACTTGTTGATTTTCCAACTCTCATCAAGGTTAAATTCAAGATAAGAAGAGAAATTTATACACCTCTTCCAACTTGGCTATATACTAGTCCATTGTCACAGAATCCTATTTAAGCTACAAAAAACTTATGCTTTTGAATGTATTAAAATATTCTAGTTATAGAATAAGCCTGGTTTCTTATTGTGACAACCATTCTTTCAATGGCATTTACCATGTCATTATTGTTAAAGTTTTTTTCCCAATTGATGCCATGCTTTTGTTGCATAAATAGAATAATCCATTATTTAGGTAATTAAGCTCAATAACTTAAATATACCTGTGAAGCAAAAATCATAACATCAATCTTGATATGCAAGTATATAAGCATTAGTGCCACTGTCACTTAATACCACTAGCATATCAAGCAAAGTTAGGCTGCCATAACTCTTATCTTATCCTAAATTTTACTCTAGACATTTTAAAACTTTTTTAGATTCCTAGCATGAATTGTTCTAAAACCAAAATGTAACACTTTTTATTTTAATAAGTACCACGCTTCTTATTTGTTTATCATAGTAGCAAAATATTTGAGCATTAAAAATTTTGACTACATTTTAACTAATTTTATACATTTAATATTCATAAGTTACATAATTACAAATAAGATAATCATAGTATTCAATTACTAGGATATAAAAATATAATTAGTTCTTAAATTGGGCCACCAAATACACATCAATGTCTCATTATTATCACTTTTAATACTTTAAAATACCCAATATCTAGTTGTCTTAACTTGTTAGAGATGACATTGATATCATGTTGACTTAACTCTAACCTATTTCAATCACATTAATCTATTGTTATTATAGCATCCTCTAAATCGAATTATCTATCTGAACACATCACCAAGTGTAATAAGAATTGATATTCTAAATAAGAATACAATTTAAATTTTGTAAACTAGTGATAATCCAACTATTATGTGTGTAAAAGACTTTTTTCTTTTAATTCCCTTATCTATGGCATATAAAAATAGCAAATACAATACAACAGAATAGATACAAAAAAATCTCATGTATGAGATCATAATTATTTGAACATGTACCCATATACATGATATGTCTAACTATATTATAATAGCAACATGCTAGATTAACCATATTCGAATATAGTCAAACAACATATATAGCATGGCAATTAATAAATTATGCAAAATTGCAATTAGGTATAATAACATGGTTATGACAAAATTTTTCACAAGTACAATTTCAATATAATCATAATAGGCTCAATTTCTCATATTTGTAATCTATGTATTGCATAAACTTAATATAATCTAACATGCCATTATTAGCACTTCATTCATAAAAGCCTAAATAGTACTCAAATGAGTATCCTCTATACATATCCTTCTAAGAAGATGTAGATAATCTTATCTTGAAAGGGCTAGTTATAAGAAAACATATCTACAAGTCTCGTATCAAGTGTTCCATACTACTTGTATAAGTGTCACACTCGAAAATGTGATTGCGCGGCGCCAAATTGAAATCAAAATTAAAAGTAATAGAGTTGCCACCAAAATTTTAATTTTTTGAAAGGTAAAACTTTGAAAAAACCTTTTTAGTTTGGAAAAATGATCTACGAACCAGAAAGTAGATTCGGGAGTCGATTATGAGTAGGGAAAGTATTAGGAACCCCACTACACCTGCTACTAAGAATGATTACCCTAAGTTAGTTGTGCAAAAATAAAATAGTCTCTATTCTATTTTAATTCTCCCTAATAAATCACATGCAAAGTGGAAGGAAAAAATTAAGGAAATGAAATTAAAAGAAAGAAAATTAAGAATAAAATAGAAAGAAGTTTAAAGAGTAAGATAAGTAAGAAAGGAATAAAATTAAAAGTAAAATAAGATGAAAAGAAATCAAGAAAATAAAACCAAAAGAAAATATTTATTTACAAGGGCGGATTTGACTTAGGGTGAGAACCTAGGGCCTACGTACCCTTGAAAGGGATCAAAGTCCACGTAATTCGACCCAAATGGTCTTTCAATTAAAAATGTTTTTTATTTTTATTTTGTTGTTTTGTTTTTTTTGGGTCCTCTTTGTTTTTATTTTTTTTCCTTTTTTAATATATTTTTTTAATATTTTTCTTCGTTGTTTTTATTTTAAATGACTAAATTATTATTATTATTTCGTGTGTGAAAAGAGAAGAAAAATAAGAGCTATTTTTACTTTTAGCAAATAAAATAGATTTAAAATTAGTTGATGTGTATTTTAGTTTGCTAAAGATCAAACTCATTTCCGATTTTCCTCTCCTTTTTTTATTCATGATTTATTTTTATTCTAATTTTGATTTTTTAATTTTTGTTTTGCTTTTCTAATCTTTAATTTTGTTATGTTATGTTTTTATTTTTATTTTTGCTTTTTCTTTTTTATTTATTATTTATTGTTTTTTTTTTGCTTTTGTCGAGAAGAGAAAAAGAAAATATCATTTCAAAGTTTTACAAAAAAAATAGATTTAAAACTGACTTATATGTTTTTATTTGTGAGGACTGAAATAATCTTATTTTTTTTATCTTCTCTTTTTTTGTTTAATCTTTGTGTTCTGATTTTTGTTTTTTTTTGTCTTCTTGTGTTTTTTTTAAATTAAATCTAATCTATAAATAAATTGATATTTTTGTATGATAACTTTTTCTTTCTTTTTTTTTTTCCTTTTTTTTTTTTGACTTTCTTACATTTAAAACTCAAGCTTCAAGTTTTGTAAACACATTTATTCTACCAGAAATCCGTTCAACTTTCTAAACAACTCTTTTTCATGCTTTTGCTTTTATTCTTGTTCATTATTTTTTTTTATTTTTTCCTGTATTGTTTATTTTTTTGGGGTGAATTTCGTTGATTTCATTTTCCTTTTAATTTTGTTGTTCGAAAATTAGATTTTGTTTACAATTTTTGAAATAGGAACTTTAGAAGCTCAATCACTTAAAATCGACTTTCAAAATTGAAAAGTTTATCATCATTTTTTAATTCCTTTTTTGTTGTTGTTTACTTCTTTTGTTTTTGTTTTTTGTTTTATCTGGTTTCCCTTTTGAAAATCTTGTTTAAAAAAAAAACAAATTAATGTTGATTGATAGAGCCCAAAACATATAAAAGTGTAAGTTTATTACCCAATGAATACCAAAGAGGCCTATTGCCTCACATGGTCCATGAGTTTATTATTGCGTGTCTAAAGGGATACAAGATCCCACATGACAAACTCAAATAAATCAAAAGCAACTAATATGAAAATAAAATTGAAAATAAAGCGAAACTAGGTATATATAAGATCCGTGTGTGCTTGGTGTATTTTTTGTCATACTATTGCACTATGTTTGAATACATTTACATGAGAATGGAGAAACTGTTCAGTACAAACAGAATTTAGTCCCATACAATAGTTCCCCGAGACTCTACTGTCTAAATTTTCTATACACCGCTCCACGTCTACGCTTGTGCCTATATCTCAAGTTGAATCAATGTCCATTTTCCATTTAAGGTTGCATATCAGATTCCTCAAACGTTACTTTCCCCATAACGTCGGAGTAGCAAATCTTGTACTTAATAACCACAACAAACCAACAAAAACATAGCAAAAGAAACAGCGCAAGAAGGCACTTCAAAATGAAACCTACCCTCAGACATTATTTCCCCCTTGAGGTTCGGGCAGTAAGCAGACAATACCACCACATCACCGAGCAAAGGTATCGCAAAATAGAACCATAAACACAAAACCTCACAAGAAAAAAAAATAAGAATAAGAATAAAAATAAAAAATAAAAACTATGACCCCCCAGGTTCAACACGCCCGATTGCCCACACAGACATTTCTGTTAATGAACCCCCCTCAGTACTCTAACGTCTAGTCCACACATCAAGTTTCTTTTAGGCATTTTATCAAATACCTATAAGACGCACTCGTACGGATAGGGGGAGGATCTCACGCCTCACCATAATCTCCTAACACAAAGTCACTAACAGCATATGATCCGATACTCAACATTGGATGTCGAACAAGGAAGCACTAAACCAATTTTATTTTCATATTATCAATACACAAAAATAAAAAAAAAACTTTCAGCATATTGCCAATGAAATGGAAATGAGACAAACTGGTCACAGAGGTGAAATCAGACAAGAATTATCCAGCAATTCAAGATTGAACAATTAATTATGATTGAAATAGAATCAATACCTGGCGAGCCATGTTGTTCAACCACGTTATTCAGCAAATCCTTGCTCTGCTCTCCTTTTCCGGTCTCAATCCCCTTTTCCTTCTAATTTCTTCTTTAGTCTTAGAAACCCCTTCTCTTCAAATTAGAAAATCCGTCCCTAAGTTCTGTTGTTTTCTTACTGTTCTCTCCTACCTCCGAAGAATCCTCTCCCCTTCTCTGCCTCTATCTCTCGCTCTCTCTCTTGCACTTTCTCGCTTTGAATCTCCCCCTCTCTGTTTTCTCGCCTCAGAACCCTTTTCTTAGACCAGAAAATCTCTTTCCTATTTTCTCCCTTGATTTTTTTTTGGACTCCTTCTCAAATTTTTTTCGATCCCCCTCTCTTCTTCGCTGCCTCCTCTATATATCTCCAACGGCCTCCCTGAATAGGGTTAAGCCCCTTCTGCCCCTTTTCTTTCATTAATTCGCGACCCTGCTTCCTTCGTGTTTCTTTCTCTTGGCATGCGATGGTGAAAGGGACCTGAGGATGAGGTCAATTCCTCGACCCTGTCGCCTCCTATTCTTCCCCTCTGCTCTGTGCCCCCGTCGGGTTCTTCGCTGGTGACAGAGACTTAAAACGTGAAAAAGAGGGAAAAGGTCAGGTCGATTCTGATGCAGCCCTCCCCTTGTGTTGTATTGTTTTATTTTTTATTTTTTTTTGTTTTTTGCTTCTTTTGTTTTTTTGTTTTCTCTTTATCTTTATTTAGGTCTTTGATTTGATGGGCTTAGAGCAGCTGTAGTTGTTGGGCTAATGTAAGCAGATCCCTTTTTTTTTTACATTAGGTTAACGGGCTTAAGACAATTGAGCAATTGAGTTTTAATTTTTTTGTTTTATTTTTGTTTATATATTCATTTATTTATTTATTTTGGGACTTAAATTTTTTTATCCTTTTATTTTTTGGAGTCCTTTTACTCTTTATATTCTTTTTTTTTAATTTTAATTTAGCTTTGATTTTTCTTTTGAATTGTATTAGACTGAAGGCATTTTTGGTTTGCTTGTGCTTTTTCATTGAGATTAATGGGTTTGAGAAAAGAGTAGTGCTGATGGGCTTGAGCAAATTGGGCTATAGTTGGTAACTTTTTTTGTTAGTCTTACTCTTTTTTTTTAAAGTTATATTATATTATATTATTATTCCTTTGAAGTGGTATTATTATTATTATTATTATTGCTTTTATTATTTATTTATTTATTAAATACCGAGACAAAATACAGTGTTCACAGTTACCCCTCTTTACTTGTTTTTTATGCAAGGAGATTGAAAACATAATTTTGAATATTTTTGCATAAGAAACAAGTAAAGATAAGAATACGTATTTTGTCTAGGATAATTTAGTTGCCTTTTGGCAATAAACAAAATGAGAAGGTGACCCAAACAAAATATAGTGTTTACAGGCTGCCCCTCTTTACTTATTCTTTAAGTAAGGAGAGCAAAAATGCAATTTTGATATCCTTAGCTTAAGGATAAGTAAAGATGGAAACATGCATTTTGTTTGAGGAGCTAACAAATCAAAATGAATTAACTTACCTGGGAAAGCCAAACCTGATCAAAGGTAAAACGGCTAAGAAATGCTTGTGAGAGCAAGGTAAAAAAAAAAATTCCTGTTCTGACAGAACCTTGGGTGTCTATTCTGGAGCAGGATTTAGAGGTGCCTGTTCTGTGTAGGGCTTTGAGGATGCCTGGCTTGCAAGGCTTTGAAAGAGTGCCTGGCCTGTAGGGCTTTAAAAAGGTGCCTGGCCTATGCAGGGCTTTGAAGGTGCCTGGTGTGTGCAGGGCTTTAAGGGTGCCTGGCCTATGCAGGGCTTTGAGGGTGCCTGGCATGTGCAGGGCTTTAAAAGGGTGCCTGGCCTATGCGGGGCTTGGATAGTGCCTGGCGTGTGTAGGGCTTTAAAAGGATGCCTGGCCTATGCAAGGTTTTGAAGGTGCCTGGCTTGCAGGGCTTTAAGGGTGCTTGGCCTATGTAGGGTTTTAAGGGTGCCTGGCCTATACAGGGTTTTGAGGGTACCTGACGTGTGCAAGGCTTTAAAGGTGCCTGACGTGTGCAGGGCTTTGAGGGTGCCTAGCGTGCAGGGCTTTAAAGGTGCCTGAATTGCAGGACTTTGAGGGTGCCTGGCCTATGCAGGGCTCTGAGGGTGCTTGGCGTGTGCAAGGCTTTAAAGGTACCTAGCTTGCAGGGCTTTAAAAGAATGCCTGGCTTATGCAAGGCTTTAAAGGTGCCTGGCTTGTAGGCCTTTAAAAGCACGCTTGGCCTATGTAGGGCTTTGAGGATGCCTGGCTTGCAGGGCTTTGTGACTTTGGAAGGCTTCCTTTTTCTCTCTTTTTTTATCTTTTTTTTTGTACAGTATACACATGTATGAACCAATTATATATGAAAAATCTTATTTCCCTGTTTTCTTGCCCCACTGTGAACTGGGGTTCACATGACACATGCATAAGCATACAAGATTTTGGCTTTAAATTATCCTAGCCTGAATTAATGCTTATGCAATGTATGCAAATGTGAAATGCATGAGACAAATGATGCTTCCTTTCATGAAATGCAGGTCTTTTATTTGCCCCATTGCATACCAGGGGTTATGTGCAAGTATGTGAGATGCTTTGTTTATTGCCATTTAGATGGTTTTGAAATTTTCTTACCTTGTTTTTTGTTCATGTTTTGTTGTATTATTATTATTATTTTTTATTTTTTAACTGATCAACCACAGTGAAATAGGATGTTGCTCTTCCAAAACGTAATGCCCATCTAGCCAGACCTTGAGTACCTTAGGCTACACGCCATTTGTAACTCTCAATTCTCTGTCGTCAAAGAATTTTGTACGCGATCCTTGAAACTATAACTGTCCCTTTTTATGGGTTTACTTTTCGAGTAACGATAAGGGTTTGTAAAGGATAAGTAATCCAAAGAAGATACCAACCATGTCGTGCCAAGTAAACGCTTTGATGAATGTCATTTTTGAGTTATTAATTATTTATAAAGCATAAAGATAGAGATTATGATATGGACTAAGAATGAAATGCAACTTAGACTTATGGCGAATGATTTTATTAACGAGTTTGCAGAAGGAAACATCTGGGAGTTCAGAAAATATGGAATTTGGACAAAGAAAGAGACCATAATGATGCAAGAACAAACAATGAAACTGAAAGAATTTTGACACGAGAAGTTCTTTCAAATATTGTCTTCTACAATTGGTTCCACATGCCCCTTGTGAAACGATTTGTTGTGCTACCCAAGATATGCATCTCATCCAACCTGCTCTATGACCTTCGACTTCTTAGGATTTTATTTTGCTTGTTGCTTGGTTGCTACTGTCAAAATGGACTTTCAAACTTTGCCCTTACTTCTGCCCAGGTACCTTCTTGCATTGCCCTATATTTCTTATCTTTTTTTTTTCCTTTTCTTTTTGCTCTAACTTTTGCCTAGGCTGCCCTTTTCGGTTTTCAACCTAGCAAGCTTTTCGTATTACGCAAAGTACTTATTAACTGCATCTGAATTAAAAGGCTTTATTAGTTCACGACCCTCCATGTCTATTAAGACTAATACTCCTCCTGAAAAAGCATGCTTAACAACATAAGGGCCTTCATAAGTGGGGGCCCATTTGCCCTAAGTGTCATCCTAGTTTGGCAAGATTCTTTTGAGGACTAGATCCCTAACTTTGAACTCTTAAGGGCGAAGCTTTTTGTTGAAAGCCCTTGTCATTCTCCTTTGATATAATTGTCCATGACATATTGCAGTAAGTCTAAAATAATTGTGTGATAATTTCAAGGGGTCTAAATAGAGTCAAAAATCATAAATTAAAGGAGAGAAGGGAGCCAAGATCATGAATTTCTATAGTTGCTTCATTAAGTGCCTTATGGAAGCATAATGGAGCCATAAACCAAAGTAGCATCATGTAAAGTGTGTATAATGCTAAGGCTTGTTCCCATAAGTAATTCATGTTTCTTTTAGTGTGTCTAGGCCAAGATAAATTATCTCCACCTTCTTGGGTGTGTGAGGTCAAGGGAGAGGACTCAAGGCTTAAGGAAAAAGTGTATAAATGCAAACAAGGTAGCTCTCTCTCTTTTCTCCTATGCATGAATGAATGTCTACATTATCTTTGAATATGTGTATGTGTATTTTAAGCTATGAATTATGTTTTGGTATGATGCTTATATTCCATTGAACTATAGTATTACATTATGTATTCAAATGATACCTATAAATGTTGCATTGGTTTGCTTAAATGTGGAGAGGCCAAGAACCTTTTATCTTTAGTGAGGATCAGCCATGGGCCCTTAGAAATGGTTGAAAGCAAGATAAAGTCTCCCAAGAGTAAGGCTTAGCTCAAAGCCTTTGAAAAAAGGGTGAGGCAAACCTAAGAACCTTGAAGAAAGTAGATGAGGCTAATTTAGTTGCTTATATCGGGTTCTTATCCAATCGCTTTCATCTAAATTGGATTTAATTAATACTCGTAATAATGGGATCTCGACCTCAATTGGCATGACAGCTTCCATCCCATAAACCAAGGAGTAAGGAGTTGCCTCAGTCGATGTACGTATAGTAGTGCGATACCCATACAATGCATATGGGAGCATTTCGTGCTAATCCTTATAGGTGACTGACATCTTAGCAATGATTTTTTTTATGTTTTTATTTGCTGCTTCTACGGCCCCGTTCATCTGTGGCTGATATGGCACCAAATTATGGTGCTTGATCTTGAATTGCTCATAGAGTTTAGAGATTTTTGCCCCATTTAGGTTCGGGGCATTACCAGTGATGATTTTCTCTGGCAACTCATAGCGGCAAATGATATTCACCCTGAAAAATTTGCAAAAAGCCTTTTGAGTGATGCTAGTAAAGGAACTAGCCTCGATCCACTTTGTAAAATAATCAATGGCAACCAAGATAAAACGATGTCCATTTGAAGCTTTAGGGTTGATTGGTCCGATCACATCGATGCTCCACATTGAAAATGGCCACGGTGCTGTCAAATTGTGTAATGAGACCGGTGGTGCATTAATTTTGTCTGAATAAATTTGACATTTATGGCATTTTCGAACATATTCAGTACAATCTTTCTCTATAGTTAACCAAAAATATCCACACCTTTGGGTTTGCTTAGTCAAAGTGTGACCATTTGCATGTGTACTGCATATTCCTTCATGAACCTCTACGACCACTTTCTGAGCCTCATTTGCATCTACACACTGCAATAGTATACCGTCATGACTTCTTTTGTATAAAATGCCATTGCTGATGAAGAAAGTCATGGCTAGACGCCGAATGGTCTTTTTATCACTCTCAGTGGCCTCAGTTGGGTATTCTCTACTTGTCATATAAGCCTTGATGTCATGATACCAAGGTTGCCTATCACATTCTTCTTCTATGTTTAGGCAATATGCCGGCAAATCCCGAGCTTCCACTCGAAGTGGTTGGATCTGGACCCCGTAGTCGAGCCAAATCATTACCGTTAAAGTAGCCAAAGTATTAACAAATTAATTTTTGTCTCGAGTCACATGATGAAAATTGATTTCTTCAAATTGGCTAATTAGCTGAACCAAGAATTTTTGATACAGACTCAGCTTCGAGTCTTTAGTTTGTCATTCTCTAGTCACTTGATGAATTATCAGTGTAGAGTCCCCAAAAACTTTCAGGCTTCTTATACCAAGGGTTATGGCAGCATTCAACCCACTAATGCAAACTTCATATTTCGCCACGTTATTGGTACATTCGAACTCCAATTTAATAGCAACGGGGAACTACCTTCCTTCTGGTGACATAACCATGGCCCCAATGCCATAACCATGCATATTTGCAGCACCATCGAAATACATCTTCTATCTCCCATTACCACCATCCTTGTCATCTCCATCGTCCTCTATAGTAAGTATGTCTTCATTAGGGAAATGAAAATTTAATGGTTGGTGTTCATCTAAAGGGCCTTCGGCCAAATGATCTGCAATGATGATTCCTTTTATGGACTTTCGAGTCACATATTTGATGTCATACTCAAACAAGATCACTTGCCATTTAGAGACTCTACCTGAAACGTGTGGACTTTCGAAAATATATTTGATGGGATCCATTCTGAAAATTAGCCATGTGGTGTAATAAAGCATATACTGTCGTAACCGTTTAGTAGTCTAAACTAACCCGCAACAAGTCTTTTCAATCAATGGGTAACAAGCTTCACATTCATTGAACTTCTTACTTAAGTAATAAACTGCCTGCTCTTTCTTTCCATAAGCATCATGTTGCCCCAATACAGCCCCCATTGATCTTGGCAAGATTGTCTGGTAGAGAATCAAAGGTCATCTTGGTGTAAGCAAAACTAAAATTGGGGGACTCAACAGATACTCTTTAATTTTATCAAAGGCTTTTTGGCAGTTATCGTCCCATCTTTCAGTGGGGTTCTTTTTCAACAATTTGAAAATTAGCTCATAAGTTGCAGTTAGATTGGCTATGAATCTTGCTATATAATTGAGCTAGCCTAAAAAGCTTTGTACTTCTTTTGTCGTTTGGGGGGATAGTATTTCTCAAATGGCTTGTATCTTATCAGGATCTACCTCTATTCCCTTTTGACTCACTATGAAACCCAATAATTTTCTTGTCAAAGCCTCAAAAATGCATTTGTTAGGATATAACTGGAGCTTGTATTCACGTAATCTTTTAAACAACTTCTTTAGTACCGCCACATGACTTTCCCTTTTGCAGATTTGGCCACCATATCATCGACATACACCTCAATCTCCTTATGCATCATATCATGAAAGAGTGCCATCATAGCTCGTTGGTAAGTCACCTCAGCATTCTTTAACCTAAATGGCATTACTCTATAACAATATGTTCCCCATAGCATGATGAATGTAGTATTTTCCTTATGATCTTCATGCATAGGGATTTGGTTGTACCTTGAATAGCCGTCCATGAAGAAATACCAATAGGCTCGTGCCGTGTTATCAACTAAAACGTCTATGTGGGGCAAAGGGAAATCATCTTTTGGGCTTGCCTTGTTCAAATCCCTATAATTGACATACATGCAAATCCTCCCATCCTTTTTGGGGACAGGTACGATGTTCGCTACACATTGTGGATACATGGACACCTGAAGAAAACCTGCTTCTAGTTGCTTCATAACCTCCTCTTTTATCTTTAAAAACATGTTTAGGTGCATTCGTCTTAATTTTTGTTTCTTAGGTTCAATGTTTAGAAGCAAAAAAATTTTGTGAGAAGCAATCGACGGGTCAAGTCCAGGCATGTCCTGATAAGACCATACAAAGACATCTATGTACTCCTTGAAGAGTTGAATCATTTCTTCCTTTTTTGGATCATCCACTATTTTGACCTCCTTTTTATGTTCTTTCGTTCCCAAATTGACGTTTTCAATTGCTTCTTCATGAGGGCGAATTCCTTTATCCATAGAATCGAGCAACTTTTCAAAGGTCTGGATCAACTCTTTATTATCAGGTTCGAGATTGTGCATATCTAAGGTAGCGTGCAAATCATCCCATGAAGGCTCGAGGACCTCTGCGTTGGGCAAGAGTTTCGAGGAAAACAATTTCCTGGAGGAAGGAACAAAGCAGAATGACCTAAAAGAGAGAGAACAGAAGCGAAAAGGGAGCAGAATATCCAAGCAATTCTCATTTCATTCGCAAAATACCATTGTCATTCATAAATGATCGTCTGAAGTCAAGACACAATAAGAGAAAGAAAGAAACATAAAAAAAGGACATGATCAAAACAATTACTCTAGTGCTACAACATCGGAGATATCTTCTATTTCCCAATTATCCAATCTTTCCCCCAAATCATCAATCGAAATCCGAGTCTTGACTCCTCGCGCGACCTCTTCGTCGACTATGGAAATACTTAATTGGTTCATAATCTCTGAGGGAGCCAAAAAAGTTACTCTGATATGGGGGATTTACAGCTTCTCTTGCTTCTTACCTCCTTTTGCTTTTGGCTGCTCCTCTACTGGGTTTGATAATAAGGATTCGTATCCTAACCCTTGACGATTAGGGTTCTCTGGGAGCGTAATAGGTCGTTCAATTCCCTGTAGTTGTATTCCCAATCCTTTTCCAGCTTTGAATCCACTCCTTTCTAGTATTTTCATTACAACCTGATTGACACTTCCCACAGCAGGCTTGGGTCCGTCCATTTCCAGACTTTGAAACAGCATTTCCTTATCTCATTTTGTAGCTTCAATGTATGGTAAAGAACTGAGCTTACTTAATATTATCTCCTCCTCTCCCTTGACCGTGATGATTCTCTCATTATCAATGAATTTGACTCTTTGGTGCAGCATGGAAGGGACAGCACCAGCATAATGAATCCATGGCCTTCCTAACAATATCGTATAGGAGGGGTCAATGTCCATTACCTGAAAGTCTACTGCAAACAGCTTTGGCCCAATCTCTAAGGATAGACATATAGTACCAACCATGGCTCTTTTAGAGCCATCGAATGCTTTGACCACCATATCACTTTTTCCAATATATGATTTTTCCACTGCCAATTGCTCAAATGTCGTTAGCGGTAGCACATTTAGTGCTGACCCCCCATCAATTAAAAATTTTGCAATTATAAACTCGTTGCATTTCAGAGTAATATGTAGGGCCTTAGGCTGATTAGCAGATGTCCCTACAATCTCTTCTTCAAAAAATGAGACAGCAAAAGTGGATTTAACGATATTCATCATACTAGCTACTTTTTCTGGGGTAACATCAGGCCGCACATATGCCTCCTTTAAGACCTTTTGCAAAGCCTGATGGTGTACTTCAGAACTCATGACCAAGGACCACATGGAAATTCGGGTAGGAGTTTTCTTTAATTGCTTTACCACATCATATTCACTTTGTTTTATGATTCGTAGGAACTCTTCATCTGTGTCATTTTCTTTTCCTTCTTTCTCATTTTTCGATCATCGCTAGCAGTTCTTTTCCCCTTTCCATGCTTATCAACATTTGTTGGGAGGTAAGCCCTGCCACTTCGAGTAATCCCTCCTACTTTAGTTATATTTTTAATAGGCTCTCCTTCTGACTTGGTGATCGCCATCTGATTAAAGGGGTGATCCCAGATTTCTTCATATCTCTATGGTATGGCATGACTACTTTGATATGGGAATGGAGTTGGCATGTTGATAACCACTGACGGTTGTCTCGGGGGAAGGGAACAAGATGGCCCCGATGTCGAAAAAGGATCTCCAACAGTTAAGGTAACTGCCTCTAGCAGTCTAGTTGGGATAATAATGTCGACATACTTTTCCTCTATTGTTCCGACTTCTTCTTCTGACTTCTCTATAACCACAACCCCTAGTGCCATTAACTTCTTCAAAGCTTCCTGAAATTGCATGCAATTTTCAATGTCATGGTCTATATTTTGCTGGTGAAAGTCGCAAAATTATACCGGTAGCCTACCAATAGTCCCACTGACCCTTTCCTTTGGTAATTCTAACACATACCCAGCCAACTGAAGATTAACTAACAGAGTTTTCATTGACAACTTAAGAGCACTAGGATTCTTGGAAAACCTCGGTTCTTCTTCAACATCGTTCATTTGTCCCCCATGACTTGGTAAAGGGTTGGTGGCAATTGTTGAACCTTCTCTGGTTTTGAGTTGGATGTGGTTGGACTCAATCAAATCCAGTACATTTCTCTTAAAAGTAACACAATTCTCAATTGAGTGCCCTGAAAGACCAATATAGTATTCACAAGAAGCATTAAGATTGTACCATGCTGGATATGGAGGTTGCATTGGGTTTGCACATCGAGGCCCTAAAAGCTTCGCCTCCAATAACTTCTTATACAATTCAGCATTGGTGGAATTAAAATTAGGCCAAGGGCGATTATCTTTTGGCTGCCCATAGGTCATTCTCTCATATTGCCCTTGTCTATTCATAACCAGTACAAATAGGGTTTGACCTTGATTTTCTCTATTTACTTGATAAGGAATGGGTTGTTGCGAATACTGTCTTGCGGGTTGGATGTAATTTATGTTTCCCTCTTTCTTCTTCAACCTTTGGCTCCTTTTAAAGCTATTTTCTGTCTGAGGAGATGAAAGTTTCCCATATATGACATCTACATCTATCCTTTCCCCAATTTCAATAAGGTCAGCAAAATCCGTAATGTGGGTCCCCAACATGATTTTATAAAACGGGTCTGAGAGAGTTCGAATGAAATAGGAGCAAAATTCAGAGCCAATCGTTGGAGGTTGGACTTGGGAAGCCATCAGTCTCCACCTTTGAGCATATTCTTTGAACAACTCTACTGATTTCTTACTCATCCTTTTTAGCTATTTCCGGGTCAGGGCAGTGTCGAGATTAAATTTATATTACTTTATGAAAGCTTCTGTGAGGTCCCTCCACCTCTGAATTTTTGAGTGGTCTAGTTGCATGTACCATAACAAGGTGGATCCCATCAGACTCTCTGAAAAAAGCTTATAAAAAACTTCTCATCCCTTGACCAGACGATCATTTTTGTACAATATGACCTCAAATGATATATCGGGTTGCCGGTACCGTCATATTTGTCAAAATCAAGAACTTTGAATTTCTTCGAAATTAAAATCTCGGGAATCATACATAACTCCTCCATGTCTAGTGACCCCTAAGTGTTGGGTCCCCATAAGTTTCACAATTGGTCTTTGACCTCCCCTAACTCTTTCTCCTAATCTTCCTTATCGTAGTTAGTTTTTCCTTTTGTCTCCGTAGTTGGGATCTGAAATGTATAAGTAAGGTCATCGCTGGGAAATTCTTACGTATCTCTTACTTCGTCATAAGGACCATGTTTGTCAGACGTTTTTGTTAGGGGATTCTAGACATTCTTCTGCCTCTGCGCAGCCTCTGCTATTTGGTCAAAGTGTGCCTCCGGTATGACCACTCCTGGTAAGCTTGTTCCTACCTCTGGAATATTTGCGATGACATGTGGATGACTGGATACTCTAGGTGAGGAATCAATAGCCTTCCTCTTTAGTGGCTCGACGAGGATTTTCATTGTTTCGCTCATCTGAGCTAGCTGATTCTCCATATTTGTCATTTGACTGTTCATTGTAACTGTGTCCTCCTTAACTCTCTGGCTACCCTCCACTTGATGTTCTTCCATGAGCCTAGCTCTTGAACGCGTGCTATATACTTTAATAGGGCGGGTCTGGCTAGATGGAACGCGTTTCGGGGGTGCAATATTGTCTTCCTTTTATTTCACTCTTTATATTCTTTTCTCTGTAAAGATGAGGCGAATTTAGTTATGTTAAAAAAATATTCCTCTTATTTTTATTCTTATTGCCGTTATTATTATTATTATTATTATTATTATTATTATTATTATTATTATTATTATTACTGTCATTTTCTTTTTACATATTTACTTGGGTTAATCATTTGACATAATGGCGGAGGAACCTTGGGCCCTCTGATTCTTAGAGGACTTTATTGATCCACATAAAAATATCAAAGTTGACACTTGATGTAGGAGGGGATTGAAATCCCTACATGATCAAGCCTTTACATTCATCTGAGTTGCTTTCCTTTTAGATGACAAACACAAGGGGGATGAAATTCATTCATAACAAAGTCCTGAGTGATGTATCATATTAGCATTAATAACTATTGAGGTACTTTAACTCGTCTACAATATCATTACACATCATGAAAAATTCTGTCATTTCCTTCAGTGTGCCCAATGGATTAGCTAGACTCTCAGCTACTTTGAGCGAACTCTTGAAGCTAGGAAGGATCTTGTTGGCCATGAAGATTAATTTCTTGAACCAGGATATAAACCTTTCCTTTTCTGTGGCTTGCTCGGTATGGAGTGTCTTCCATGTCTTGATGGTCTCGGCTTGTCGATTAAGTTGCTCCACCAGGTTTTGTATTATTGCAGCATTATCACTCCTAATGATGGATAATTCATTCGCTTTCTTTTCCAATTCCCTTGCCAGCATGTCAATTTCGTGTTGAGCCCCACTAGATTCAAGCTTCTGCATTTGTCTTTCTAGTACATCTTTTTCCTTGAGGACTTTCATCAATTGGGCTCTACTAATAAGCATCTTTCTTTCATTTTCGGTTACTCACTGTTGAGCTTCCTCTACGGTATCCTTCAATCTTGTATTCTCTTCCTTTAATTTTTTCACCTCGACGCCTCCCCTATTTCCCTTGTATCTCTTTGCCCTATCTGCTTCTGCTTGCAGGACTGCACATTCATTTCGTATCTGACTCAAACTCCTTAAGTGTTCTTGCCTTCTTTCTTCTAAAACTTTTAATCTTTCCTTCTTTTCTTCGACTTGCCTGGCTAATTGTTCGTCAACTACTTGCATGTCATTGCCGAGCATGGGGTTAGGTGGTCCGAAAGAAAGGTTAGCCCCCTTTGTCCTTTCCTTTAACCACTCTCGATATTCCTTGGTCGTGGTTACAATTCGCTTGCCCAGCTCACATTTTCCTTTGTATATCACTCGGCTCCATGCGCTTTTCATTTTCTGGCAAAGCATCTTAGCTTCCGAGTCATTATGGTAAAAGTGAATCAATCGTATCACCTCCTCAGATGAGATATCTTGCTTATATGTGAACTGTTGATGAACGACTGACGGGTTGTAATTAACACAACCTCGGGGGCTTATCAGGGGTACATTCAAGAATTCTCCATAACAGTATATAATTTCTTCACTTTCCCACCAAGCCAACTTCCACCAGACCGTATTTTCGTCCAGTTGACCAAGGGATCGTGCCCAATCATCACGAGTCATTTTTGAAGATGATAGTATAGCACTTTCACGATTAAGGAAGTTCCTAACCGGATGGTGTATAGTGTCATGTTGTCGACCCAACTGATATTGTCTCCTATAAATATGATTGAACATCCAAACGATGAGGAGTTGTAGACAACACTTTAACTTTCCTCCTTTTTTTGTTGACAGAAACTTAAGGTCAAGAATGTTTCTGCTAAGACTGCTAGCACAGGATTTACACGATAATTTTCCACCATCCATAAAACACTCACGACCGCCAAATCAATTATCCCTACTGCTGAGGGGAATAACACTAATCCGTATATGACTAAGGCAAGAACCCTCTTAAAAGTCACCCAGTCTTCCTTTGCGGCTAGGATCCTCAAACGCTCTTCCACGTACTTCCTCAAAAGGCCTTCGGTCTGTCCTCTTTGATGTAATCGGATTCTACTAATGTCTTCCTCTAAAACCTGAGCCACTGTATATTTTGACGGTAAATGTCCAGGATAGTAATAAATTGAGGTATCTTTTCTCAAAGGTGTATTCATAAAGCTCCCATATTCTTTCAAAGTGGGTGTGATCTGGAATGTAGAGAATGTAAAACACCTCAATGAACTATCCCAATGTTGGGCCAAGGCTGAAAGTGCTTCTGGCTGTATCGGTATCTGCAACAAGTCTAGAATGTCCCCTAAATGCCTTTGAAAATCTCGAATATGCCTTCCACTTAATTTTTCACCTAGTGTAATTAGGCTCTCAACTGATTCTACTTCTGCCTTGATTTTAAGCTTCATTCCAGTTGCAATTAGGCCAGTTTGTCTTGAACTCAAATGTCGTTTATTGCCCAAGGGTTCCATTACCTCTATTATGCCGATTAGTACGTATAACCATTCGCTGTTTCAAAATATCAAAGCTTATAGGTTAGTGTATCATCATCGCTAGCTTAAGGAATTTATTATTCCATAGAGAATGAAGATGTGAGGATCAATTTAAGAAGGAATAACTCCCTAGGTGATTGACACTGATATGTTCAGCGAGCTAGTATAACGATCTACTAACATTCATACTATGACGTTGGATACAATGTCTCAGCACAAGAAATTATAAACTTTGTATTCTTTCTTGAGGAGTCTATTACTCTATGGAAGAGAAGAGTAGACAGTTAAATTGAGAGAAGTATGTCTTTCTGCACGATTAATGTCCTAAAAAAAATTTAAATCTCTAGTCGAGGCATCGCACATGTTCATTGATGCAAAACTTCTAGATTTTATAGTCCCCAAAGTTTTGAAATCACTCCATTTCTATTAGAAATTCGTTGTTTGGTGGGGGATAATTTTTTATGAAAATAGATTGTGTATTGTCCATTATTTTAACTTCACTTTTTTTTTAATGAATGTGTAAAGCAAATAAATGTATGCCAAAAGATTCCCCTTTTGAAGGGTTACAAGGAATATGATTATGGCCTTTTTAGGGTTAGAAACCCATTAAGCAAAGGTTAGTTTAATTAATGCAGATTTTCATCATAGTTAATGCATGTCTGATTGTGCCAAGACAACCCATTAACTACTCCAATAACAGTGACAATGAGTCACTTTTCCTATAGATATCATCGGATGCATGGATGTGATAAGCAGACGATAAAAAAACGCTCTCCTTTGTCTTAATATGGGTAGATCCTAGGTTGTGATCATTGGAGGCTGACTCTAATTATTTGGGAGGTATCTATAGCTTGACTATCAGTGTAAATTTACCAGGTAGATCTATGACTCCTAAACATTGGTCCCTAAATTACCCCCATCATGAGATGAGGATCTCGCTATATAAATTTGACCTTGAGAGGAAAGAGATCCTACGCAGGTTAAACCCATATAACAAGATACAATTTAGGTGAGGTCTTCGTAATAGCCTCAGGAAGCACAAGGCCTCACAGAGAAATAAGTATAAACCTCTACTAACCTAAAGAGCACTCAGACCCGGGTATAGGACCCATAATATATGTGGGGTGATTGTGCCTTGGTGAGGTGTGTGAGGAGAGCATTTACCTTTTCATCTTATGGACTACCCAATCCTCATCTGCTAGGCAGATTGACGGAACAAAAGGCAAAGAAGCATATATACAAATATAAGTAAAATATGCACAGATATGGTCATCTATCCTAAAGTTTTATTCCACATGTTGTTTATCCCTACGCAGGTTATATATACAATTGATGAAATAAAATAGATGAAGTAAGCATGTGAACAGTAAGTTGTCTATCCTAAACATGTGAGGCAAACAATAAGAAACAAATAAAGTAAGCATGTGAATGGCATGTCACCTACTTAAACATGTGAGGCGAACAATAAACAGAAGGGAGAATCAAAATAAAAAGAAGGCCATAATGTATTGCATGACTAACTTAAATTGGGCTTGACTCTCAAACCATCCCCAGTGGAGTCGCCATACTGTCACACCCGAAAATACGACTATGCGGCGCCAAATCAAAATCAAAATCAAAATTAAAAGTAGTAGAGTCGCCACCAAAATTTTAATTTTTTGAAAGATAAAACTTTAGAAAAACCTTTTTAGTTTGGAAAAATAGTCTACGAACCAAAAAGTAGATCTGGGAGTCGATTATGAGTGGAGAAGGTATTAGGCACCCCACTACACCTGCTACTAAGAACGGTTACCCTAAGTTAGTTGTGCAAAAATAAAATAGCCTCTATTCTATTTTAATTCTCCCTAATAAATCACATGCAAAGTGGAAGGAAAAAATTCAAGAAATGAAATTAAAAGAAAGAAAATTAAAAATAAAATAGAAAGAAGTTTAAAGAGTAAGATAAGTAAGAAAGGAATAAAATTAAAAGTGAAATAAGATGCAAAGAAATCAAAGAAATAAAACTAAAAGAAAATAGAATTAACCTAAGGTGAGAACCTAGGACCTACGTACGCTTCAAAGGAATCAAAGTCCACGTAGTTCGACCTAAATGGTCTTTCGATTAAAAATGTTTTTTATTTTTGTTTTGTTGTTTTGTTTTTTTTAAGTCTTCTTTGTTTTTTTTTTCTTTTTTTTTATATATTGTTTTAATATTTTTCTTCGTTGTTTTTATTTTAAATGACTAAATTATTATTACTATTTCATGTGTGAAAAGAGAAGAAAAATAAGAACTATTTTTTCTTTTAGCAAATAAAATAGATTTAAAATTAGTTTATGTGTATTTTAGTTTGCTAAAGATCAAACTCATTTCCGATTTTCCTCTCCTTTTTTATTCATGATTTATTTTTTTTCTAATTTTGATTTTTTAATTTTTGTTTTGCTTTTCTAATCTTTAATTTTGTTATGTTATGTTTTTATTTTTATTTTTTCTTTTTTATTTATTTATTTATTTTTGTTATTTTTTTTGTCTTTGTCGAGAAAGAAAGAAAACATCATTTCAAAGTTTTACAAAGAAAATAGATTTAAAACTGACTTATATATTTTGATTTGTGAGGACTGAAATAATCTTATTTTCTTTATCTTCTTCTCTTTTTTTATTTAATCTTTGTGTTCTGTTTTTTTTTTTTGTCTTCTTGTGTTTTTTTTTTTAAAATTAAATCTAATCTATAAATAGATTGATATTTTTGTATGATAACTTTTCCTTTCCTTTTTTTTTTTGACTTTCTTACATTTAAAACTCAAGCTTCAAGTTTTGTAAACACATTTATTCTACCAGAAATCCCTTCAACTTTTTAAACAACTCTTTTTCATGTTTTTGCTTTTATTCTTGTTCATTATATATATTTTTTTATTTTTTCCTGTATTGTTTTTTTTTGGGTGAATTTCGTTGATTTCATTTTCCTTTTAATTTTGTTGTTCAAAAAGTAGATTTTGTTTACAATTTTTGAAATGGGGACTTTAGAAGCTCAATCACTTAAAATCGACTTTCAAAATTGAAAAGTTTATCATCATTTTTTAATTCCTTTTTTTTGTTGTTTACTTCTTTTGTTTTTGTTTTTTTTTGTTTTTATCTGGTTTCCCTTTTGAAAATCCTTTTTTTAAAAAAAATTGATGTTGATTGATAGAGCCCAAAACATATAAAAGTGTAAGTTTATTACCCAATGAATACTAAGGAAGCCTATTGCCTCACATGGTCCATGAGTTTATTATTGCGTGTCTAAGGGGATACAAGATCCCACATGACAAACTCAAACAAATCAAAAGCAACTAATATGAAAATAAAATTGAAAATAAAGCGAAACTAGGTATATATAAGATCCGTATGTGCTTGGTGTATTTTTTGTCATACTATTGCACTATATTTGAATACATTTACATGAGAATGGAGAAACTGTTCAGTACAAACAGAATTTAGTCCCATACAATAGTTACCCGAGACCCTATTGTCTGAATTTTCTATACACCGCTCCACATCTATGCTTGTGCCTATATCTCAAGTTGAATCAATGTCCAATTTTCGTTTGAGGTTGCAGATCAGATTCCTCAAACGTTACTTTCCCCGTAACGTCGGAGTAGCAAATCTCGTATTTAATAACCACAACAAACCAGCAAAAACATAGCAAAAGAAACAGCGCAAGAAGGCACTTTAAAATGAAACCTAGACTTAAACATTATTTCCCCCTTGAGGTTCGGGCAGTAAGCAGACAATACCACCACATCACCGACCAAGGGTATCGCAAAATGGAACCATAAACACAAAGCCTCACAAGAAAAAAAAAATAAGAATAAGAATAAAAATAAAAAATAAAAACTATGACCCCCCAGGTTCAACACACCCAATTGCCCACACAGACATTTCTGTTAATGAACCCCCCAGTACTCTAACGTCTAGCCCACACATCAAGTTTCTTTTAGGCATTTTATCAAATACCTACAAGACGCTCTCGTACAGACAGGGGGAGGATCTCATGCCTCACCATAATCTCCTAACACAAAGTCACTAACAGCATATGGTTCGATACTCAACATTGGATGTCGAACAAGGAAGCACTAAACCAATTTTATTTTCATATCATCAATACACAAAAATAAAAAAAAAAACTTTCAGCATATTGCCAATGAAATGGAGATGAGACAAACTGGTCACAGAGGTGAAATCAAACAGGAATTATCCAGCAATTCAAGATTGAACAATTAATTCGGATTGAAATAGAATCAATACCTGGCGAGCCACGTTGTTCAACCACGTTATTAAGCAAATCCTTGCTCTGCTCTCCTTTTCCGGTCTCAGTCCCCTTTTCCTTCTGATTTCATCTTTAGTCTCAGAAACCCCTTCTCTTCAAATTAGAAAATCCTTCCCTAAGTTCTGTTGTTTTCTCACTGTTCTCTCCTGCCTCTGAAGAATCCTCTCCCCTTCTCTGCCTCTATCTCTCGCTCTCTCTCTCTCTCTAGCGCTCTCTCGCTTTGAATCTCCCCCTCTCTGTTTTCTCACCTCAGAACCCTTTTCTCAAATTAGAAAATCTCTTTCTTGTTTTCTCCCTCAATTTTTTTTCGGACTCATTCTCAAATTTTTTTCGATCCCCCTCTCTTCTTCGCTGCCTCCTCTATATATCTCCAACGGCCTCCCCGAATAGGGTCAAGCCCCTCTTTATCATATTGCTCCGCTGCCCCTTTTCTTTCATCGATTCGCGTCCCTACTTCCTTCATGTTTCCTTCTCTTGGCATGCGATGGTGAAAAGGACCTGAGGATGAGGTCAATTCCTCGACCCTGTCGCCTCCCGTTCTTCCCCTCTGCTTTGTGCCCCCGTCAGGTTCTTTGCTGGTGGCAAAGACCTAAAACATGAAGGGGAGGGAAAAGGTCGGGTCGATTCTGACGCAGCCCTCCCCCTGTGTTGTATTGTTTTATTTTTTATTTTTTTTGTTTTTTGCTTCTTTTGTTTTTTTTGTTTTTTGTTTTGCTTTATTTTTATTTAGGTCTTTGATTTGATGGCTTAGAGCAACTATAGTTTTTGGGCTAATGTAAGCAGATCCCTTTTTTTTTTTGACATTAGGTTAATGGGCTTAAGACAATTAAGCAATTGAGTTTTAATTTTTTTGTTTTATTTTTGTTTATATATATATTTATTTATTTATTTTGGGACTTAAGTTTTTTTTTATCCTTTTTATTTTGTGGAGTCCTTTTACTCTTTATATTCTTTTTTTTTTTAATTTTAATTTAGCTTTGATTTTTCTTTTGAATTGTATTAGACTGAAGGTATTTTTGGTTTGCTTGTGCTTTTTCATTGAGATTAATGGGCTTGAGAAAAGAGTAGTGCTGATGGGCTTGAGCAAATTGAGCTATAGTTGGTAACTTTTTTTTGTTAGTCTTACTCTTTTTTTTTAAATTATATTATATTATATTATATTATTCCTTTAAAGTGATATTATTATTATTTTTTGCTTTTATTATATTTATTTATTTATTTATTTATTTATTAAATGCTGAGACAAAATATGGTATTCACAATAAATTTAGATTTTTACAATCATAGGTAACCTACCAAGCATCCTATAATACTTAGAGTAAGACCTAGATTTTCAACACCATGAAAAAGGAAGACTATTCATGTTAGTTATTATGATTAGTAGAATCACTATTGATAGGAGCAAATATAACTAGGGCTTCCCAACCCTCTTGTGACCCCCCATCATAATCTTGTCCCCAAGTGAGTAAGGCTTTAATTCTTAAGAAACTCTAACTTTGAGGTTGATTCTAAATGATCATATCCTTTCTTTAATATATATAGTGACTTTGTTTTTGTGAATAAAAATCTTTTCCTATCAAAATTTCCTCTTTCAAGAGTCATATCTCTCAAAGACTTATTATAAAATTGAGAATTTATAGAATTTTGTCTCCAAAGACTATCTCTTAATGAGAGTCCATTTTTTGAGAACCTTATCTTTATCTTAAAATTCCTTTTCACTTATAGAAACTTGTTTCAAGCATAGTATATAAACAAATATTTATCATATAGCCAACATTCATATACATAAGATATAACCCACGTATTATTATATTACTAAATTCCCACATTCCTTATCTAGGTCATACTAAGTATTAATTATTTTTTATAATATAAAGCATTAGTAGTTAACAAAAACATGAATAACAGTTAATAAATAAAAGTATAAATTACAAATAGATAATTCACAAAATATTATTATGCATGCTCCTAAAAGTAGTCTAAAAAATCATTAGTTGTTTAAATAAATTCTAATTGAATTTTTTTTATCATATTTATCATGTTTTAACGTCTTTCATATTTTTATTAAATCCACGTCAAACTTATATCAAGGTATTTCCAATGCTAAAGTCTCTATACATAGAAATTATTCTGGATTCAAGCATCTATACATAAGAATTAAAGCATTTTGGAATCACAGTCATCTATACAAATAAATAATTTATTTTTTTATTGTGGAGTCCAAAATATCTTTTTGTTTAGAGACCAAATGACATATTATATCAATTAAATTTATAAGGTTCCAAAAGAATTTATAAAAATAACTAATAACTCATAAATTAAACAACCGAAGAATTATATTAATTCTTAAATTAAACATACCAAGCATTTAATAATAAATTTATAAATTATTCATACTAATATTTACTAATAAATTCAAATATTTAATAATAAATTCTTTAATTCTCATCATCTAGTGATTTAAGTTAAAGTATAAAAATAAAAAAAAACTAAACTATCATTATATGTTTAAATTTGGGTGTGTTCTTATTTCAAACTTATAATTTTCTTCAAAAGTCTTTTTTCTTCATTTCTTTTAACTACTAACCTCTCTTGATTTTCCCTCTTGAGCCCCTCACCTTTCTTTCTATTTTCTCATTATTTAATCACCGTCTGGTTCTCACATGCTGACATTGTCTCATTCTTTTCTTCTCTACTTTCATTGAAGTGTAGAAATGTGGCAGGGGTTCGTGCCTTTTATAATGAGAGTAACCGTTGATTTGTGCCAAGTGTAAGGAGGAGGAGTGATTCTTGAGCAACACTCCAACTGTTGTCATCTACATGGGAGCGGATCTTCTATAGTAAGCCAATTTACTGCATCAGGTGCTGTAGAATTGATCTAAGCCGTCTAAAAGATCACCCCGTCTAATGCATGCCACGTCTTCAAACATGCCTTGAAACACACCGTTTTAAGAGAACCGTCGACCCCTTGCGTCATTTTGTGAAGAAATGCAGTAGCTTGTGAAGAGAGGTTTAAGACTCTATATCCCTGAATCCCTCGCATCATCTTGGGCGTCTTCTCCAAATCTGGTCTTAGCAATTCCTTATGTGAATTTCGATCTTGATTTCACCATTTTCCCTCTTGCTCTCATGCGAGTTCCCTAGTAATTTTTTCCCTTATGCTCTCTTACAATTAAATCTTTTTTTTATTCTTCTTTCTAATTTGATCTCTAATATTTTTTTTTTTAGATTTTTCTTAGTTTGTGAGTCCAGCAAACAGAGTCATGAACTCATTGAGTAGCTGCATTTTAAATTTCTAATTGATTATGCAGAAAGTTTTGGGTTTGAAGAATTTCTAATTAATTCTTTTGCAGAATGAAATTTTATAATCTTCAATAGAGTTTTGCGTAAACCAAATTTAATTTTCAGCTTTGATGAAGCCATTCAGCCAAGCAAAGGAACCCTTCAGTAGAATTTTGAATTGATTTCTGGTTATTGTATTGACTCTTGTTTGCTTTACTGATTCCTATTGTGCAGGGGTGGAATAAAAAGTGAGTGCTTCATCTTATCTTGAATTTATTTCAAGTTGACCTTTTTGGATTGGATTTGGTAATTCACTCTTTTGGTCTTAATTCGGGCTTGCTCTGTTTCTAGGATGAGATTTCTCTTCTCTAGTTAACACTTGTAATTGATACTTAGAAGATGGTATTTGTTTTTCAATTTACATTGAAGATGGTGGCTGTGGTGTCTTTATTTAGGGGCTGTTTTATTCAAACATATTGTGAATTAAAAGTAAGACTTGCAATGGAAAGTTCTCAATTGCATGATGAAATCTTTGATGAAAATTCTAATTTGTATACTTAATCCTTTAGAAGAAATTCTTGAATTGTATGCTTAGGTCTTCAGTGAAATTTTTGAGTAATATGCTTAATCCTTGAGTGGAAAATTTTTGATAGCTACACTGACGTCTTTTGGTGTAAGATTCTGAGTTTTATGTTGCCAAGCTATGAGTTGATGCTAAAATTTGCAGTATACAATCCTTTTCATTCAGGCAAGGCATCTTGTAGGGAGATGAACTAGGATATCCAATTTAACCCTTTCTAAATGCTTAAATGCCAAATACCTCTTCTTGGTTACTTTGGATTGGAATAGACATTAACTCATTTTATTTTCTCTTTTGCATATGAGCTGTGGATGATCAACTTGGAAGAAAGGAACCTTGAGTACTATACAGAAAGACTAAAGGAAAGTATGAGGAAGTGATTATTTCTGGTTTTATATATTTCTGCCAAACATTACACATGCTTTGTGTTCCTGCTGATTATACTTGGATATATTATTTAAAAAAATAAAATTTACAAGTCAGGCTGTGATTTTGCAGGTTGGCCTATAGGTGTTGAGAAAGAATCAATGGTAGCTTTTGAAGAATACCTTGTTGCTAACAAATAATATCTTCCTTGCTAGTGCTTTTCTCTAAGTTATCTTGGATTGAAGAACTCATGAGATGGAAAGTCAAATGCAAGAAAGTTAATCTACATAGGATTTTAACTACTCTATTCTTTTGTTAATTATTATTTTTATTTAATGTAGTATAATATTCACTAGCTTATATTTGTATGGATTTATCTCATGAGATATAGCTCAATGTTGTGATGAAATTATGTACGGTTACTCTATCCTCTGGTGCATTGTTCACAATGGATTAAGTATTAATGGAATAGCAGGGTTTGACATTGCTTGCATTTGCAAATACTACAATAACTTGGCACTTTTTGTAACTCTGTTGGTGAAAATATACGGAAGAGATTTAACCAAACAAATCAACAAATATTTCTATGATGAAATGTAAGAAATTTCATCATAATTATAGAAAATAATTGATCTAATATTATTACAGTGGATATGTTCTCCCAAAGTCCACAGATGCTTCAATTGGAATCTCTAATGTTACATAAATGTACAAAATAACCCGTTATACACAAAGTCGACAAATGCATCAATTGATCTAATAATTACTTTGCATTACAAAGACCTGTAGCTTCATGAAAGGTTTGTTATCCAAATGTAATTTGTTTCCAACTTGCCTATAGTCATCAAGAATTTATATTATTAGTAAAACACAAAATTAAAAATTACTTACAATAAACCAGTAGAAGAGAATTACCAACTTAACACATAGTGAAATGTATCAAGTCATCAATTTCGGGCATGGAGAAGGTGAATTACCAACAGAAGACAAAGTAACATATCAATCATGAGTCCCAAATCCATTAACCAGCTCAACTCCCAAACCAGAGCCTCAAGTCAAGAAGATTTTCCAGAAGAGGTGCAGAAATTCCGGCATTCAGCATCTAACATTCATTATGGGCAAAATTCCACCATGAGCATTCAGCATTCAGCAAATGAAAAAAAAAAACCACCAAAATTAATCTGGAAAATTAAAAGATGTGGTTCGAACAGATGAACCAAAATTTAATGCCAAACTTCAGCATTCACCATAAGCATGTGGTGAAAGTAAGCCATTAGGAAGTAGTTCCATGCTTCATCTTCTTCATGTAAACTGGATCTACAGTAAGTGGGAAAAAAACTAAAGATTTCAATGTAAAATTTCACCAAAAAGTAAAACAGAACCACAAGAAGGATGAGGGAAAAGGCGAAAACACAACTTGTGTTTCTTTGTCTTCTTCATCTGCTGGGTTTTCTTCATCTTCTTCAACTGCTGGGTTTCTGAGGAGTTTTAGGGGATTCAAAATGGTGCGCTGCGTCGGGTTCTAGGGAGTTACAACAGCGACGGCAAAAAATCACGAGGGAACTCGCATGAGGGATTATTGCAACATTTTCTGGAGAAAATGGCAAGGGATTCAGCTGCGTTTTTTGTCGAGTTGTGGAAGAGTTTTGACATGAAAATGGCAAAGGTGCATTAGAAATTAAACGGTGTAAAAGTTCAATCTAATTTGGCGTAATGTGAATGGTTCGATTTAGCAAACGGTGAAGATTGCGTTTACTGCACACCATGCTGTAATTTCTTCTAATGTAGAGGATCCGCTTGCTCATCTACACATATCATGTAGCTTTCATCACCCCGCTGGCTAGAAATGGGTGACGCCACCGCTTCAGAAGAAAGCATTAGGAGTTATCTTTTACTTTTTATTCTTTTTTTTTATGAACTTTTTACTTTTTATTCTAATTGCATGAAATCTCCTCATGAAATACATATGAAATGTTAACTTACTTTATTATTATTTCTATAGCTTTGATAATGGCATGCATTTGATGCTTTCTTCTATATATATATATATAAACTTTTGATATACTATATTGGTTTTATCTAATCATAATTCTTTAGTTAAATCCTTTAGTTATTAATTCATATAAAATTTGGTCATTTATAAATTCATCTTATATATTATATTTTTCAATACTTAAAAAAATATTTTTTTCAAGTAAATTTTATTAAAGCTTATTTATTATTTAGCAAGATATTAAATTAACTCTAATTTTACTAAATAATTAGTATATGTTTATTTCTTTATCTAGTGTATCCTTTTTTTTAATACATGTATTTGCTTAAATTTTAACAAAAAAAATATCAAGTAATTGTATTGTAAATATTAAAAATTTCACATAATTTATATAAAATACTCTAATTTATTACTTGCATTAGATCTTGCTACATTACTATTAGAACTAATCACAGGTAAAACTCATTTAAAAATGAGTTAGGCCTATAAAAAAATTTTGAATAAAATTAAGCTCAGACTTAATATTGTATATATAAAATAGGTTGAAGCTCAACTTATAAAAAATAGGCCTAGTTCAGCCTAACCTATAAAGTTGAATCACTTGATAAAAAATAGGTTTGCTATGGTGTAGTTTCTTTTAACTTTTCTAAAGTAGTGCTGAGTTTGAAAATTGAAACAGAAACATGAATTTTAAAATTAAAAAGTTAAGGGAAAGGGAGGACAAAATTAATGTTAATTGACACAAGTTATGATAAAAGCAAGTTTGACAATTTCCTCCAAAGATCAAGTGGCATGCTAATTGAGAAGAGGTATTATGTTATAATATGATATAATATAATATAATATATTATTGCTATTTAATTTGTCACCTTTTTTGTATATATAACAATAATATGAATAAGGCTTTAAAGAAAGTCTAAACTAACCTATTTTATATTCGAGATTTTTTTAAAAATAGACTCTTTTTAGGCTTATATCTACTTTTTGGAGTTGTATCTATCAAGCTAGACAGACTTTCTAATTCATAATCAAGTTTAATTACTACTTAAATAGATGGTGCATTGTGTTTTCTTTTTGCTTAAGCCCATCCTCATTAATTGCTAGTCTACGTGGTGTGGTGGGTGGCATTTTATGAAGCTTCCTTTCTTAAATTCATGTGATGGGTTGGCTTAAGGTGAGGCAATGGAAGCAATATAATGACCTTATGCAAATTTAGATTTTACACATTGCAAACATAAAGAAGCATTGGAAATTCTTTTTATAGAGATTAGTTTATGATTTAGTTAGATTTTAATTTTTGCTAATTTATAATTAAATTCTTGATGACTTGTAAACTTCTTTTTTATAGTTAAATTTGACTTAGGCAATATATTTTCCAAATAATTTCATATACTTTAAAGATTCTACAGGTTCAAGGAATTTATCAAGATTCTTTTTCTAAATATTTATTATTTAATTATCTATAATTAATTTTGAGAAATTACTAATAATTTCTATTAAACTCCTAATTGACCCAATAAAATATCATTTCCTCAATTTTTCCTTATGCTTAAAACTAAGAGAAATCCCATATTTTCTCATGTAGTTGTTAATCAAGAACTTTTTTTTTATTTAATTCATCTTATATTAATTTAATTGAGTGTTTAATTTTAGGAATGTTATAGGTAGAACCATGGCTAAATTATATTGAGGGCCAAGTGTTTACTAGCATCCCTGTTCCATTGTTCTCAAAGGAAGATAAGTTAGTGTGGACATGTGGTAAGAAAGGTATGTTCTTTGTTAAAATTGCTTACCATATTGCTATAGCTAGATTTGATGAAGGTGATGTTGATAGATATGGTTCATCCCATAGCATACCTTCTGAAGTTTGGAAATGTATTTAGAAACTAAAAATGCTCTCAAAGATTAAACATTTTATGTAAAAGTTGTGCACTAGGTCCCTTCCATCAAAAGAGAATCTATATAAGAAGAAATGGAGCCCATCATCAGTATGTCTATGTTGCTATTCTACCGTTGAATCAATGAAGCACTTGATCCTCCTTTATGATTGGGCTCAAATGGTTTGGTTTGGAAGTCCTTTTCCTTTCAAATTAAATGAAGGTTTTGAGACTAGAATTGATAACTAGCTTCTTTAGGTATTTGTGGGCTTGAAATTGAATGATTTTGAATGTGCTCACATTGCTTTAATTTGCTAGTTCATTTGGGAATCAAGAAATAGGTTGACTTTTGAAAATGAAATGCTAACTCCGATTGTTATGTTGGATAAGATGTACTATACCTCTGTTGAATACTAGAATGAGAAGAGATGGACTTATACTTATTTCATTGTAGGTGATAATGATGAACCAGGAAACCAAACTTGGCAACCTCTTGCATATAGCCAACTTAAAGTCAATGTTGATGGAAGCTTTTGTTAAAATTGGCCTTGTGATTTGGGAGTTGTTGTTGGTGACCATAATGGTAAGGCCATTAAACATTGCAGTACTTGATGTGTGGCATCTTCTAGTTTCATGGCAGAATCTCTAGCTTTCAAGGAGGGTTTACATATGACATTGGATGTTGGGTTTGAAAATGTGATATTTGAATCGGACAATCAATCTTTAAGCCTGTTTTATTGGTACCTAGGAAAGGTAAATTATTTTTATTAATTTTATTCAATGTTTATTATATTCTTATGATTATCTCTTATCTTATCATTTTTTTATTACTTTTTTGAAATAGAGGCACGAAGGTTGTTTCCATCCTCAAAATTACTTTTTTTGTTTTCTCTCTCAAAGTAATTATTTTTTATTTTGAATATCAAATGAGCCTTTAGTTTTAGTTGTGATGAAGGATAGTGTTTGTCTACACTGGGGGAGCTCTCTTGTAGTGGAGAATATCTTCCATCTTAGGAAGCCCTTTGCTAGTTTTGCTCATAAATAGGTTTTTATAAATTCTAGCAAAGCGGTTGATTAGCTCGCTAATCACTTCAATGGAGGGATTTGCCCTATAGGTTGAGATTCTAATCCTTTATCCACCCCTGTTTTTTTTTTTTTTCTATTTTTTGTAATGATGCTAGTAGTTGTAGGCAAGGGGTGGGTTGAGGTTTTTGTTTTCTAGTGGTTTTTGTGGAAGAATTATTTTGGCTAAAGAAAAAAAAATTGATTATGTAAGTCAAAGTCCCTTATTAAAATGTATATGTCACCAAGTATTTATAAGAACACCCATTTCTAAAGAAACTATCATCCACCCAAGTGTGATATAGAACTAAAATTCTTTACGCTTTTATTTTTTGTTCATTGAGGTTTAAATTTAAATTTTTACTTAGTTAAATACTTCGTTCCATTTAGCAACAATGACTTGTGTAAATATATTATAAATATCAAATTCATGCAAAAAGCTTGATTTCAAAGAAATTAAATTCTTTGCAGTTGTATAATCTAAAAGAAAGTGATACAAAATAACGAAAATGTATATGAAACTTACTTTTTTTTTTCTTTAGGTTCATTCTACTTCTTTTTCTTTTTATTTCTTTAATCTCTCTCCAACTTCATTATATGTAATTTATTTGTAGACTATAAAAGATCTAGATTTTAAGTTAGATTAGTTTGTTGGAAAGGGAAAAAAAAAAAATCAACGTAGAATAGAGAGTATATAAGACAATTGTTGAATGAGATTCAGGGTTAACTAGTGCCAAACTATTCTAATTCATGTACTCTTCAAACCATAATAACTTTATCATCATTATATTTAATTAAAAATAGGAACCAGATGCACCACTTAGGGTAGGTTTTATGAATGACGACAAAAGTTGTATTCAGATGTTCAACTTATTAGACTAAATCAACTCTCAAATTAATTATAGCAAAAGTCAAATCTAGCCATATAAGTTGTCGATCTGGTAATCGTTCAAGAACTTGCCCAATATATATAACTTTGAATTATTTATTTGAATGAGGTGTTTGTAACAGCAACTAAATATCACATAATATAATTTTTTAAAAAAAATTTACATATCATGACATCAAATTAAAGATATTCATATTAAAGATTTTAAAATTTAAAATTATTTTAAAAAATTTTAAAACAAAATTTTATTTTGAGATCTTAAATAATAATATTTTCACACAGTTTAAAATTTTGATCATAAAGTCATTTAAAATAATTTTAAAATTTATAGTTATTTATTATAAATACCTTTAATTTAAAATTCTGATCTATAATTTTCACCTTTCTTTTAAATCTAAAGCAAATTCCAACACAGAAAACATCATCATCCCTTGATTGTCTGACATTATTTTCCTCCCATCCTGAAAATTTGGCAATTCAGTTTTACTCTTTCATTTTTTTAAAATGTTATTTTCCTTTATCTTGATAACTTCTGTTTAAGGGATAGCCAATTAAAAAAAAGTCTTAATTGTTAAAATTACCATAAATTTAATTTTTTTTATTTTTTAACAAAGGAAGCATAGGTAATAGTGTCAAAACAAGTCAGTCTATTTAGTTTGTAATTTAAGTTGTCTTAATTTTTTATGCACTAACTCATTTAACTTGTGAGTTAAATGACATTGGATGGACCAGTTTGTTGGCAAAATAATTTGCAAATAAATAAATGTTAAAAAATTAATACAAATTAACTGAAAGTAAAGATTGAGTGTGTAAATTCATGATGACTTTATGTGTTGATCAATATTTTCTTCTCGCAGCAAGATGGAAGAAGTTTGCTGCAACAATTTTCCAGTTATATTTGCCTTATCAATGTTAATAATTAAAATACAGTATTTGTTTTAAATTCTGTCTTGTCCTTGGATAATTATAATATTTAGTTTGTTGCTGTCGTTTATAAAAAAATCAATATTTTCTTCTTTCCATATAAAAATGAAAATTGAGTTGATAAAAAATTAATGCAAAATAGTTTTAAATAAATATAGTATTAGTTTTAACTTATAAGAAATAAGTTCACTAATTTAGACATGTTATTTTTGTCCCAATAAATTTAGTTCACTTTTATTTGTTTTGTAAAAAGTTAAAATTCATTTTATCCTTATTAGATTATAATAAAAAATATGATAAAAATAATTGGCCCACGAGCCAACATGGGTAGTTATGGGCATGACTATTTAGGATAGTTTATTAAACATTCTGGCCAGTCATAACTTCTCTTTCTCAAATTATGAATTTTTTTATATAACAAAAAAACTGATTAGATAAAAAAATTAATGCTACTTATCTGAATTTTAAATTGGTTACATTGTACAATCTTATTTCAGTACAGCAACATTATATAAATGCATCTTAATAAACTTAATCTTAACTGTTTTAATTAAGCTAATTCATTTATATGACTTTGCAATCTTTTAGTAAGTTTTAGTCCCAAAACCAATATTAGTATATATGAAATAGAAAAAAAATTAAGTATCATGCATAATAAAAAGGATAAATATTAATATAAGGGGCGAGTAGTGACTTATTAAATTTCTCACTGCTTTTTTAATTTTTTAAAATACGAACTTAATTATGGTTTAATTTTTATTTAAAAAAATTTAAAAATTAAGATCACTTTATTGCAAGTATAAATAATTTTTTAATAAAACATAAACTAGAAAAATGCAAGTGTAAAGCTAAATTATGTTCTTTATCCCAAAAAAAAAGCTTAAACTTAAATTTATATTCTTCTTATTAAGTTTTTCAATTAAAACATAATAAATATAAAATTTTTTAATAATAATATAACATACAAATAATTTAATTATAATTATTTTTAAAAATTATATATTTATATATTTATTATAATTTTGATTAAAAGATGTGAGAAGAAATGTATAAAAGAAATTTGTATAAATTTTTTTCTCAATTTAAAAACATTAAAAAAAAGCCTCATATGCCAATGACCTAGCTAAGTTGTGCTGTGATGTGACACGTTTTTTAATTGGATAAGATTTCAAATTTAATTAAAAAATATAAATATGTGTACTGGGGTCATTATTTTTAAAATCGCCACTTGTAAATGTATATTTGGATTGGCCAATGACTTAGTTAAGCTGTGATGTGACACGTTTTTTAATTGGATGAGATTTTAAATTTAATTAAAAAATATAAATATGTGTACTGAGGTCATTATTTTTAAAATCGTCACTTGTAAATGTACGTTTGAATTGAGGGTGAATTGATTTTGTATAAAAATAAATTTATTTAAATATGATTTATATTTAAAAATTTTAATTAAAAAATAATTTTATTAATATACTTTTAATACAATTAAATTTATATTTATAAAAAATAAATATAAATTGCTTTAATCCAACGTCATCTCAATATTAATTATGATGCAGATAAACGCAGATACAAATATATTATAAATAAGCTTTTTCTATAAAAACTAAAGTTTGAAGTTTGAAGTAAAACGTGGGTGGTTTGGAGCGAAGGGTGGGTGAATAAATGCTGAACGAAACACCTTAGATGGGATGGGAAATTTCCAAGAAGGTAACAATCGAGGCAGTCGGTTCCTTCCTTCCCGGCCTAGTACCGCCGGCACCTGTTAATTTCTTCCCATGTATGTATTTTGTCCTATTAACAAATTTCTCTTCCCATGGAAGCATTCAATTTGTGTCGCTTGTGAACGAGTTCAATCTGCGCGAATTCAACTTCTTAACTTTCCGGGCATTGACGATTATGACGGAGGTCTTGTAGTATAGATCTTGGCCTGCTGAATTTTCGGTATTCAGCGAGGTGAATTACTTCTCTCTCACGTTTCTGCATTTATTGTGTCATCGAATTGTTCATATTGTTTAATTTGTATTTGGATTAAGGTTGCTGCATGCTGCTGTAGATGTTACTAGAGGCCTTTTTGTGTCTAAACAGATTCTGAAAGCTGGCAATTTTGTTTCAGGATTTAGTGACTGGAGAGGTCATAATCCTGCCGTGGCTTCTTCATGCGCATGGTGGGGTTTGTTGAATATTGAGTGCTTCAGTCTGCCTCTGCCCCTTTTGAATCTACTTCTGGGTTTTGCTTATTTTTTTCCGGCCGTTTAAGTCAACTGAATATTGGGTTGCACAGGATTATTGAATTTGCCTTTTAAGATTGATGATTGGCACGATAATGGCATGTTGGTTACTGTAGAAGATATGAAATCTGAGATGTCTAGTTTATGAGATAGCAAAAGTGAATTGAGTTTCTGGGTCAAATTGTTTATTATATTTTTGTTTAGTAATTGGAAGCATAGTTTAGTATAGCTGGAGCAAGTTATGGAACTATCTAATCATAGAGTTATGGTGGATGAGGAGACCGACGCAATGGACAGTGAACCTTCTGCGAGCATGCCTCTAAGGGAGCGCCAAATCTACCCGTCCCATCCTGCAGGCTTGGTGAGAAGGAGTGCTTATATATTTGATGGCATGGGGAATTTTCATAATAAGGAATGGGATCTAGCAGACCTTTATCAGAAGGGAAAAAAGGAATCAGAGCTAGCAGATGGACGAGGGAAGGAGTTTTCTTGGTACCATGTGGAACTCCCAAAAGGAAATCAAAAATTGTCACAGTCTGCACAGGACCTAATTGGTGTTCTTTGCCCACCTTTGAAACTCCAGGACATTCTCTCACTTGTCAGCAATGGACCCTTTTGTGCACATGTTGACGGGGCACTTGTATTTAGGGTTAATTCACCTGGTCCTCCCTCCAGCGACTTTACATTTAGAATTGCTGCTAGAGTTACAGAAAATTCAGTAATTACTGTGTCTTTGGGGCGTGTTCCCAGATTAGGTTTCTCACGGATGGGAGAGTCTCTTCTTTCTGAGATTCCTAGTGTGGAAGGTCCCCCTTATTTTGGAGATCAGCGGAAGCAGGGGAATGGGATTGTGATTAAGGAGCATGTTCTTGAATTCTTATTGACCATGAATCATTCTGAGGAAGCTGACAATCCTGTGCCCAAATCTGTCTCAAATCTTGTAGTTCATATAATTGACACACATGTAGATCAGCTTCAAGATCTTGTTACTAAACTTGAAATGGAGTTGGACTCGGTGGAGATTGACTTGGATAAAGGTAATTTCTGTTAATGACAGCTTGACTGCCAACCGCATTCTCTTGCAATAGAACACAACTAGAACTTTATTTGCTAATACTGCTGCTATTTTGAGATGCATTTATTATCAGCTTTAAGTACTCCTTTAGGTAGTTATTCACTTATACTATTAACTGACTTTGGTCAACTGTTGAGAATTGAGATGAGTTCATACATACAATGGGCTTTTCTGATGTAGAAGGATTACAGTTATTTAATAGATGTCATCTGATTTTTATGATGATTAATTGACCTCATTCAGTAATACATAGAGAGAGAGAGAGAGAGTAATCGAGGTCTGATTCTGATACTTTTGGTGATAAGGGACATTAAACTTTAAAATTTTAATTGAATCTACTCCTAAATATAGATGAATTATTTCGTAGACCTTGCATAGATAACTCACATTTAAGGTGTCTTTGCTATTTTGAAGTTTAAGAACTTGTTGGCAATAAATGGCAGATTCAAATATATTGAAGCAAATTTTAGTAGTAAAGTGGTTTTTGAGCACCAATAAGAATTTTGCAAGAGTTCTTTACTTCCTAAATAAAATAAAGGAAAAAAATTCATTGCAGAATGATGAAACATTATCTTCTTGGCTTGTTTATCTTTGCTTTACTAATATAGGCATATCTAGGCATTAAGTTAATGTAATAGGTATCGAAAGATTACTAGCTTGGCAGAAGGCTTAGTGCTGCATTGCATAGCATGAACTTACTTTCATTTTTTGCATTGACAGATAAAGTGCCATCCTAGGACCTATAATCTGAAGCACGTGTTACATGGTCCAGAGCATCATTTATCTATATCCCAAGATATTAATGTTAGTTCTTTTTGAATCCATACATATTTGTTAGATATTAGTCGATGGACTTATAAGTACTGATCTTCTAATGCAACAAAATATATAGTTGCCGTACATTTCAGTACGTGTCTCAAGTCAATGTAATTTATTCCATCTTTCATAACCTCATGTAGGGGCTATTCTATGTAATTCATTTCATCTTTATAATATTTTATAGTCTATATTCCTATTATTTGAGGGAGAAAATGAATATAAAATTTAATAAACAAATGACATTATAAACTGTATTCACCATTAAGTGTCAACTATCAAGATCTACTTAATATTTTCTGACCCTAGTTAGGGTTTTTGACTGAATCTTGCTTGCAAAAATGGTTTGACTTGACTGTTTTCGGTCCCCATATGTGCTTTGGAATGGTGCTAAAACGAACTAAAACATTTGTAACTTCAAAGATTTTACTACTGATTTGCAACAAGGCAGGCCTCATTAAGGCTTTTTATAACATAATATGTTACACAAAGAAGTTATGTTTGGATGGATGTTCAGTTAATAATTATTTATACCAATGTTCCCCTAGCCAAAAGCCAAAACTAGGGAAAAATTCCTGGATAAATTTCTGTTTATAAACTTAAAAGAGACTGTTTGGTATAATATTAGTTTTATTTAGGCATCTAGGATTCTTGTGTATGTTAGATGCCCAAGATAGATGTTGTTGTTTGGTAGACGGATACAGGAATACAACACTAGCATCCAAGATCCCTGTCAAGCATATGATTGCCACAAATTATAGGTATCTCATGCCCCTCCCAAAACAAGTGGGAATATAACATCCCCCTCATATTAGGCTTTACCAACCTATATCTATTATCAATTGTGTCATTTCTGTGATAACTATCAGTCGTCATACCAAACATAGAAGTATAAGATATCCATACATATTATATCTTAATATTTTATGCCCACATAATTGAGAATCCAAGATATTGGTATATCAAGCAGCTCTCAAGATTGTTCATCTAGCATTTTGATGTTGTGTGACCTACAATTTATCTTCAAGAATGTTTGGAGAGGTTGTAAATTATTTTCATCGTGAATGACTTGGGTCTGATTAACATAAACTCCGAACATTTTCTGTTCATGTGCATTTTTCTTCCTTACCAGTCCCTTGATGCGCCCTATTTGGAACTGTTTCATGGAATTGAATCTGGGGTCAACTATTCTGATTTATTGCAGGTGGTTTTGCTTTGAAGAAACAAATGCTAGATGATAGAAGATTTCCCAAACTGCATCTTGACTTGCAGCGTCTCCTTCAGGTGGTGCTTTAGTCCCATTAATTTTTTTAATATCGGTGGCATCTAGTGAGAAATCCTTGTGTACTTGATGATAATCCACATTTTTGGTCAGTGAATATTGACTTTACTAGTTGAATTGGATTCATGATGATTCAAAGCAATAATAGACCCTGGAAAGAAGAAATTATGGGTGTCAGATAGCTTATTGAAGAAGCTCCTTTAAATAGTGAAATGTAATTTCATGCATCAAGTTCATTAGGCAATCTAAAATAAATGTTTATGCCATCAAGCATAAGGGTTGTGGTTCCCACTGTAATTTATAAAATGAAATATAGATTCTATAGGGTATCTCATGTTTTAGAAACACAGAAGATTAATGAGGATATGTACGATTGTATCTGTTCTATTTTGCATGCGAAGAATTATACAGTGTTTCTGCTTTCCCTCAACAGGCATCTTAGAACTTAATTGGTTATGGAAAATGCTTTTTTGTGTTGGATGGAAAAATGTGGACGGAAAAGAGAGAGAGAGAGAGAGAGAGAGAATCTAAATGTCAGTATGAATAGAATAAAATATTAGTTGTTTACTATTTTAAATAAGTTTAACATTAAAATTTTGCTAAGGAACATCTATAAAAAGAAGTTTAGATTCATGGGCATGGCCCCTTTCCCTGACCTGGGAGTTATGAAATTTATTTGCTCTGCTTGATGGTATGTAGGGATCTTACATGACTGAGAAGACATTACCATTCCTATCTGATTTGTTCAAACTTTTCTAGTTATAAAAGCAAAATTTTGTGGACTAAACTACCGTTTGGAATTGCTTTCTTGAATTTAATCAGGTGATTTCTCATGGAGAGCAAATATTTTTACGAGTCAAAGAAAAATGCTGTTTGAAACGATGGTTTGCCAATGAAGACATTAACTCTCTTGAAGAATTAATTGGAAGATTAAGGCGGCTGAAGGAGAATGTAGGATTTATAGTAAATCGTGTCACAGCAATTCAGGCTGGTCTTGACAGCTGGCAGGCAGAGCAAATAAACAGGAAACTCTACTATCTTTCATTCCTTTCAATCATATTCCTCCCATTATCCATCATTACAGGAGGTTGGCAATCTGACTCTTTTTCACTTCTGTTATTCACATCCATAGGCAATATTGTATGATTTATTTTTCACTTCTGTTATTCACATCCATAGGCAATATTGTATAATTTTGATTCCTGGTCTCACTCTCAATGCAGTGTTTGGCATGAATGTTGGAGGAGTTCCATGGACAGGGCAAAACAATCCAGAGCTTAAGGATGGTTTTCGCAATGTCATCCTACTTTGTGTTGTTATGCTACTTCTTGTACTGCTTTGCTTCCTTTTCCCCGCTCTCTATAGCCGTATAGCTGCTTTGCAGAAGAAGAATGTTCTGGGAAGAAGCTGGTCGCTTAATAGGAAGTCATTTCTCAGAAGACCTCACCACATTGGAGAAGGGAGAGGGGGTTACCTTCGGATTTGAGGATGAAAGGGCATCTTTGTTTCGTCGTGACTGGCAAGATGCCGATTTCATCCTATGAAAACATCCTGGTCTCATTATCTCTGCCTTGTTTTCAATAGTGTCTCACTTAGACATGAGCGTTTTTAGCATAGGGTTTTCAATTACCCAAATCGAACAAAACAGATATAATGAACCGACAATCCGTTGCCAATTATACAATAACCAGAAGCCTCAGAAATGGAGGCTTCATGAAGCATAGATTCTATGGTTGACTAAAATGGAGAATTGTGATCGAAGGGAGCCTATTCTTTCATTGTTTATTTCTTGTTTCTGGGAGGGGATACATGGATCCGTTAGTTTTTTTCAATCATGGGAACATTCTTTACTTGTACAGTGGACTGTTTTAGTTTTATCCTAGTATTAAACAATGGAAGAGGCAGTATTGATTTGTCAGTTTCTTTCTTTGCTATGAATAAAACTGTTATATGAACTGTCATTTTCTTTTTTAATGCAGCACTAGAATCGACTCCAGAACTACATTATATGAGCCTATGCTTAAAAAAGCTAATTTCGGATTAATATTGGCTATTTAGAGATTGCTTCCAAGCATTTGGAATCTGCAACACTTGAATAGAAGCAAAACGTGAAGTTAGACGTCTGATTGTCCTCCCTAAGATACTGTAATGCCGTTGGCAGCATAACGTGTGCTTGAAGAAGCCGATAATGAGACTTTATAAGCCCCAAAATAACTAATGAATGTTATTGAGGATTGGAGACAAGCTTCTGTTGAAGAATGAAAAGTAACGGTTGTGGCATTGCATCCAAAATGATCTTAGTGAAAGACTAAAATAATTTACTAGACCAATACCATTTTCGAAATAAAGTAATGCCAAACCATGTGGATATTAAAACTCGATGCTTTCGGTACCTAGTATTACGAGGAGCAGCAAATCAAGACAATATCCTTCAACCTTCTGAAGTATTTGAGTCTTAGATGGAGGTTGAGTGATATTCCCATATTGCCCCAAAAGGCGACGTATCATTCTTATGGCATAGTCAGGGTCAATATGGGAATCCTCAAATATTTTCCTGTGCCGACAAAACTATATGACATATAATACCAAAATTATAGTGATCATATAATTATCAACCTTGCCCTTGATTGCACTTTTTGAGAGAATCATATTTGCATCCAAAGAGTAACGTCAAATGGATAAATTTGGTCAACTCTTAATGTCAACGGCGAGCCAGACCATATTACGCTGGCAAAGGTACATTGCAGAAATATATGATTCACTAATTCATCGGACTCATAAAAAAATGGACAGACTTCCTCAATGGATAAATGGTGCAAATGAAGAATGGATATAGGAGGAAGAGCATTTCATATTAGCTTCCACAGAAACAAAACAACACGAAATGGCAAATAAGCTTTCCATAAGTCGCTCTAGGCCGAAAATAGTGAATGTAAGGAAGACACTGATCCAGTTGTCAGTAGCCAATGGCCATCTGGAACTGTATACTAACCTGAATTATTACTAGTCCAAATGAGTTTATCAAATTGACCCATCACTGAAAATGGCATTTGAGATATTTGATGTACTAAAGGCTGAAAATAAAGTTTTGACAAAATAAAGAATAAGGTTACCAATCTTGTGAATTGTGATATAATAAAGGTGAGCCTGACTATTTCGACCACCAAAGATGGTTAAATGAAAAAAAATATGACTATTATTTCCTATCTATCATTGAAGATTATCATAAATGACAACTAGATTTCCTAATTCCTTTCCACAAGCATGCCATAGCGGAATGATCAATCAATATTCCAAAGTAAATATCTCTATAATATTTTGGCCTTAAAGTATAAAGAAAGAGTGAGTTAGCATCCACATCCATTAATCTCCAAATATGCTCATATGCCTTACTAAACAAGTGAGTTTGGCCTAAATCCATACCACCCATAAGTCAAGAAAGAAAGACATTAGATCATTTAAGTGAAGCTTCGACTTTGAATATGAATATCCCCAAAAGAAATTTAAAATTTTCATAACTATTTCATGACAATATTTTTTGAACAACTCAAAACACAATAAAAGATACATGAGAGTACAGCTTAAAAATGACTTAATCAATATCAAATGTGCAACTTGAGATCATAACATTGATTTTCATGCCTGAAGCTTTTGATCAATCTTATCAACTACTTCACGATACATATAACTTTTATCTCGGCCGATATCTACTTGAGTTCCAACATACTTGTCCATTCTAGTCTTATATTTAACATAATAAAAAATGTCAGATAGAAATTTCTTAAATTTATATGAAACACTTAGACTAAAAATCATTTCTAACTTACCATGACCTATACATGATCCAGAAAGATGATTATAATTATGCAAAACAAAGTGAACCACCTCACTCATTTGAGGTGAAGTTTTAAAAAATAAAACAATATCGTTTACGTACATCAAATGGAACACAGGTTTAGAATTCCTATAAATCCTTACTCCTTCCTAAGTGCAAACATGCTCTAACTTACAAATCATATAAAATAGGATGTTAGCGCATAAAATAAAAAGACACAGAGATAATTGGTCATCTTGGTAAAGACCTTGCTTAGAAAGAAACACTTCAGTTGGATTATTATTAACCACTACATGATAACTTCTTTGTGTGATGTAACTTATGCATAAACTCCAAAGCTAAAATAATATTGTATAAGATAAACCGTCTAGAAAGAAACACATTCTGAACTGTCACTTTTTTTTTCGGGGGAGCATTAAGCTTGTGGATTTTGTTGAATGTAGTATATAGTTTGAAATGTTGACTCAAAAACAGATCTAGCCCAGAGGAATTTGGGGATTGTTGATACTAACAAAATTGATAAGAAGCAGCAGCAAGGAGCTCATTGCTTCGTCATTTTACTTTTTATATTAAGTAAAACTTCATTTTGGTGTGACAGTAATATTAATTGACTCCTACTCCTTCAAAATTTTTTGGTACCATTCAGTACTTAAAAGTTCAATTTTTGTGTCAACCTTGTAATATTTGCTCCTCCAAAAACTGTATAATAATATATTAGTACATCTAGAAAGATGAAATTAAAATGGAATTAAACGTTCAAGTACTAAGACGATACAAAATATTTTTAATGAAACCAATTGTACTGTTAGAGGATTGAAATGGTATTTACTCTTTTTATATTTAGCGGGTCTGATGTAATCTTTTACATTTTGAAAATACTTATATAAAGTTTTTTTTAAGTATTTGAAACTAAGTTCTGCAATCAAATTATAATATGCGAGTTTTTTATTTAACATTCAATACTAAATTATTCACTCCTAAAAATTTTTTTCAGCATGTCATAATTATATTAAAGAATCTAACAAGAAGCATATAAAACTGCACCTAACAGATTTTAGACACAGCTCTCAGTTTGAAAACTCACATGCCATCTATCAAGAAGATACTGCATATTTACTGAATTTTAGCAATTTCACCCTTTTAGCCAGCAAACTATAGATTCTGCACGAATAAAATCTTATGTTGGTTTCTTATAGAAAGGATATTTTTTAGTATAGTTCTTTATAGATTTTTTTTTTCAATTTAGTCCCTTATAAATAAAGTACTTTTCAATTTTGTCTTTCATAGAATTTTTTTTAATTTAATTTCTTATATGTATTTCTTAATTTAGTCCCTTACAAATAAAACTTTTATTTATAATATATTATAGATAAGCAATACAAGTGGATTGAGGTTATATATCAAAATCTTTCACCAAGAAATCTTTAAAAGCATACACAAATTTATCATTATTCTTTTTTTTTTCCCTTTCAAGACAGCATGCGTTCTATTAGAAAGCCAAAGTATAAATTTCTATTGTTAAGTGATCACATTGGCACTTTAATTAAAATCCCATAATGTTGCCACTAAAAATTAGTTCTATCCAATATTCCATCTTTCTAGCCTCTGATCAAGATGGATAATCCATCCATATTAGTCTCCTATTGTGTAAAAATTCAATAATAAAATGAGATTCAAACTGTTTTACCATTTGAGACAATAACATCCATTGATTGAAACCAGTTTTTTATTTGTAATTACTAAATTAATTGATCCAAACTATTGTATAAAATTGTTCAATGTATGGATAATTTTAATCAATTAATTATTGAAAAGCATTAATTGTTTATTTTCAAAAATTATTTATTTGTTTTTAAATACAACCTTACAATGAAAGTTAGAGAAAGAACCAGAGCAGAAATGATGAAAAAGCAATTGGTTGAGTTGCTGAAACTTTAGCTTAACACATGTATTAATACAACAATCTATTACAATATAAATAATACAATCCACACACATGTCCTAGTCTGTTATACACTACACACAGCCTACACATTATTATACATGACTATATAATTAATTACAATTCCTAACACCCCCCCTCAAATGAGAGGGTAGTTCTACTAGCCCAAGTTTGTTGCTGAAATGAAGCAATTGAGTCTAAGGTAAGGCTTTGGTTATAATGTCTGCAATTTGAAGAGAAAAGGGAACATAAGAGATGGATAAGCATTTGGCTAACACAATATCTCAAACAAAATGAAGATCTATCTCCAAATGCTTTGTTCGAACATGATAAACAGGATTAGAGGCAATGGCAGCAGCTCCCAAGTTATCACTCCAAATTGTAGGAGGAACTTTCAAAGGAAGGCCAAGTTCACTTTGCAATGATGAGACCCATAACAATTCAACAGTAAGATATGCAATGGCTCTATATTTAGATTTTGTACTGAATCAAGAGACAACCCTTTGCTTGCAGGAAGACCAAGAAATTAAATTATCACTAAAAAAAATACAATAACCACCAATTGATCGTCTATCATCTATGCAAAAAAACCCAATTTGCATCTAAAAAACCCCAAAGAGAAAGATTGGATGCATTGTACTCGACATCTAGACCAGTGAGCACTTGACTGATAAGATCTTCATCTGACAGAGAGCAACCGACAATGATGAGTTAATTAGCAGAGTCCGCATCCGAGTAAGGTAGTCATCCATGCGAGATGGTCCTTTGTGAGCTCTCTGGAACTCAGACTTGTAGAGGGTAATTTGTGGCCGGTTTGTAGCTCTAACTAAAGCTCTCACACCATCCCACATGGCTTTGGAGGACGTGCAATGAGTCAATTGGACCACCAATTCAGGCGACATTGTACTGAGGAGCCATCCAAGAAAGAGGTGATCAATGGCCACCCACTCTTGGAACGTTGGATTAGGCTCGATCCCTACATCATTAGAGACAAATTCAGGGGGACATGGTTTTGCCCCTGTTAGAAAGCCATCTAAGTTGTTGCCTTTAATAACTGGAGATATCATAAAGTGCCATAAATGATAATTGCCACAATCTAGCTTGATTGGGCAGGGCTAATTCATAGACCCAATGGTGTTGGAGAGTTTGAGAAGATTAATGGGACAACTGGAGGAAATAGCTATCAAAGCACCCAAAGTAACTAGTACCGCAAATGTGCTGGCGACAAGAGGAGGAATGGAAGAAGATGAAGAAGAAGAGGTGGTCATGGTGGATTATTTGACTCTGATACCAAGTTAGAGAAAAAACAAGAGCAAAAATGATGAGAAAGCAATTGGTTAAGTTGCTGAAACTTTAGCCCAACACGTGTATTAATATAACAATCTATTACAACAGAAAATAATACAATCCACATACGGGTCCTAGTCTGCTATACACTACACACAGCCTACACTCTATTATACATGACTAATTAATTAATTACAATTCCTAACAATGAATAAAAATGAAAACATTATCAAATGTAAACTATAGTAATAACAACAACAACAACAATTAATATCTTATATATACATTAACTATTGTTTGTATCTGTTAATAATTAAAATAAAATTAGGAAATAAATGGCTTTGTATTTGATAATGTTAATAATTTATTCTTATTGTTATATTATGAAATAAAAAAAAATATTGATGGTAATAAAGGAAGGTTAATTTCCTCCTTGCAGCAATCACTTAACCATAATTTTTTTCAAACAATGACACGTTAGTATGCTGAAAATCAATTTGATTCCACCCAAAACTCCAAATTCTTTACACTGCATGCTTACCAGTTCGGCCTTTGCTTTTTTAAATTGGAATTGGTAAGATAAAATATCCAAGGGTTTACATGCTTGAAACTCCGGAAAAGATTTTTATCTATTAATTATACTTTAAGAGATATTATATTCATCGACTTGATGTTAGAATATTAATTAAATATTGGACTAATTAAAAATTTAACTTTAATAATATCAAATAGTTATTTTTTGTATTTGACACTGTATAAATGAATTGAGTTTTTGTGCTTTGAATAACATACAATAAGTAAGATTATTTATAAATTCATTTAGAAAACAAATTCCAGCTTATAACTCATTTTATAATTAATTATTCTATTATACTAGTTAAAAATTTATTTTTACTATTGAGGAATACTGACAAACTCTTTTCGCCTTCTTAGAATATTATAAGTTATAACCAAATTTCTATTCTCCTTCGATTGTTGTCTTGCTTTTAGATTTTCGACTTGACCAAGGACTCTAGCATCGTATCTAAGTATAAGCTAAACTTAATTTCCCAATTTATTTTAGCACTTCACACTACTTGCATAATACATCACAGAGTTTACAATAACATAAAATCATTGATCAATATTTAGTACACATGACAAGAATATGTAAATTGATGGAATTCACTACAACAGCCTATGAATATGAATATGATTACAACATGTGTGTGTGGCTCCTTAAAGCCACAGCAAAGCATCAGGAAGCGCAAATAATAGTTGGGTCGCAGCAGCACTCGTCCAAGAGGCAACAGCAACACAAAGCTGCTAAGCTGCCCATTTGAACAAAACAACCAAAAAAAATTAATATAATAAATTATATATATAAAAAAATAATATAACAAATTAACTATCAATAACATTTAAACATATTAAATTTACTTAAACTTTTTTAATAATAATGATAATAAGAAGCGAAGTGATTGAAACATGAAGAAACTTAGTATTACTTTTGGGTTAATTGAAGAACAAGATCACTTACCAACCCTCAAGGAATCCTGGCTCTCTTTTTGGTGGTGGAGCAGCGTAATACTGTGGAGGTGCAGCCACCGGAGGTGGCCCTTGATAGGGACCTAAGGGCAATAATACAACATTATTTAGTACTAATTAACACATACAAATCGAGAGCGTTGTTCAAATCCAAACAATTAATGGTTTAATTAGAGAGAGAGAGAGAGAGAGAGAAGGGACAGATCAACAGAACAGAAGGAAAACCCAAAATGGTGAAGAAGGGATTGTTTGACCCCTTTCTGACAATTATTGTCTATTATTTGAGAGAAGAGAGGTTTATATTTAATTATATATGTACCTTGAGCAGGATAAGGGTAGCCATATTTGATCTCACTCATGGCTGCAACAGCAAACCTATAAACTGCAGGAGATTAAAGGAAAATTTTCTTGATTCGATGAACTTATTGGACGACACAACTTGCAGATGGGTTAAGGAATGCAGGGTTTCGAGACAAATATATACACACATACGTGTATAAAAGCTTTCAGGAAAAGAGAAAAAGAAAAGTAAGAGGGAATATAACTAGTGGAGATATTGAACAAGAAAGATCAGCTAGAATATTAAATCTCCTTTCAAACGTATAAAGATGGAGTTTGCTATTGGTATCGACCTTCATAGTCACTATTCTTGATGCTATATTTTATTATTTATGACAGTTATCCTCCACCACCCTTTTGCAGATCAAGAATAATACTAATTTTAATAATAATTGAACAATCTTATATAAAAAAGCCAGGTCCTTTTGATTGTGGATTCTGGAAGAAGGGCAAGCAGAGAACACCATTATTAAAGGGCAATCATATAGAGGATTTTATTCTCGCATGTATATGAGATTAAGAATTTTTAGAAACATGTAATATTAAGTAAACTTTACTTTTTTTATAAAATCACAATAATTTCTGTAAGAAATTCAGTTCAAAAAAATTAATAAATCAAACAAATTATGAAGAGACATTTTTTTAAAAAAAATTAGTATATTTATATCATATTTATGATTAATTTAATTCCTTTTATACGTTGAATTAATGCCTTTAAAGATTTTTCTCAAATCATTCGTCATTAAATATTGTACTAGTACTAATATGAATTTTTTGTAATAATTGCACAATATAAAGTTACTTAGAAAAAGAAATAAGATTGTAAATCTTATAAATAATAATAATAATAATAATAATAATAATAATAATAATAAACAAATGTGCATTATTACAATAGATCTTGTACTAGAACATGTCAAAAAGTTTTGGAATGCCCTTTATAACACTTGGCCCGAAGTGAAAACTGGCATGCATGTATATGATTTGTAATTGAAAAGAGATACATTAAGAGATATAGAGTTAAATAATGTTTGATATTCAAAACTCTTTAACCTTTTTTTTTAATTATACCTTACATAATATTACCAAAAAATCTACTACTTGCTTTAGAAGCTCCTTTCGCTTCAAAAGATTCTAAAAAACTTGGAGCACCGTGTGAATAGAAGGCGTTAGGGTCTAAAAAAGCATTCGCCCGAGGGTGCTAGGTTGGAAAATGGTACCTATCTTAGCATGTAGGGTTTGTAACTTTAAGGTGGAATATGTTCCATCCATCCGCACGTACGTCTTGGTTATAGCACCTTCCCATTGTTTTGAGAACTGAAGTCTGAGATTCTGGGCTTTATATATATACTCCCTCCTGTTTATAAAAAAATTTAAAAATATAAAAAATATAGTATATTTTTTTGTTTCATTAAATAATAATTTTTTTATTTATTATTATATCTAATATACTTAATAATATATAATATTTTTTTATATAAAATAAAGATAAATAAAATAAAAAATTATCAAATTTAAACTTAATTAATGAGTTAAATTAATATTAATTATTTTTTTAATATCAATAAAATAATTTTTTATTTTTAATAAATAGAACTGGAGAGAGTATATATAGTGCCTTAGTTGACTTGGCGACGAAGGGAGGAATCGTTTGAGGAAATACATAGTTGGAAAAACTAGGAAGGCAAATTGAATAAGTAAAAAGAAAACTCGCAATGTGGCAGTATGGTGGAGGTCAAATTTATTTTAATTTATTTTTTAATTTCCAAAAGATTCCAATTTAAAAGTAAACAAATTTTTATATTTTAGTATAAAGAGAAAGCTTTGTGCAATCTTTAAGATTTTGTATTCGGATTTTTTAATAATGATATAATTAGTGGATATTTTTAATAATTCAACATTACATAATTGAATTTTTTTAAAATTATTATTTATATATTATATTTTTATTAAAATTGATAGTAAATATTTAAAAAATTTTATTTAACTCTAGTTCTTATTATTATAGTCAAAGATACGTGAAAACATTTGTAATTTATTTACCTCATAGGTATGTTGTTGTTTATTTTTTAACAAAACAGGCACAAAATATTGGAAGTAAAGTGTAAAATAAAGACCATATAATATTTTGATTAAAAAAATTGATAGTAAATACTTGAAAATTTTTATTTAAGCCTAGTTATTATTATTATAGTCAAAGATACTTTTAAACATTTGTAATTTATTTAACTCATAGGTATATTGTAATTTATTGAACAAAACAGCCACACAATATTGGAAGTAAAATGTAAAATAAAGACCGGATGTATGGATTAAACATTTCACATTATGCTGATCATCCCAATTTTAGATATTGAAACTAGGAATGTGAACTATTAGCTCATTAACAAATACACTTTAAATTTATAGTTTACAGTATAGACACAATTTAAACTTATTATCTCTTGTAAATTATTTAAATTCTTTATCATTATATTTTTGTAGATTCCGTATATTCATATTTACTTATTATTGGCATAATCTTAATAGCTAAGGCAGCTAACTTGGGTATTTTCCTTTTTCACATCACTGATTAATAAAGGAAATACTCTTTAAAAAAAATAAATTACATAAACCTTTATTAACTTTTGTTGAAACTACATAGTTCTCTTCTTTATTTTTTTAAAATATATATATTTTGGGAACAAAATGTTATTTCACATTTAAGTTTAATTTTAAACTTTTTTATTAAAAAATATTTATTTGATTTAATGAAAGATATTTTGATAAATTTTTTTTAAAAATTGAAGTATAAGATAACTTTTTATTTCAAATAAAATATGTATATATCTTAAAAATAAAAAATATGTATAATTTCATTAAAGCTCAAAAAAAAATTATAGAATTTATTCTAAAAAGAAGTGAGAGAAGCCCACTCCTCTTATATGTTACAAGTGGTTACAATTTGAGTTATTATCAATTGTATTACGTCATAAGGATAGCCCATTGTTTTTTTTTTATAATTCTCCTACTTACTTACAAGAATAAAAAATTGGTCAGTCAGTTAAATTATTAGGAATTATAATAAATTTATTATATATCTTATTTAATTGCTTAAATTCTAAATTGAAATAATATAATTTCAAATTTTCTATGATTGAATGGTTTTGGAGTGATCCTTGATACAATTCTCATATGTTCTTTTATTTGGGTCGCATTTAATAAAAGAAAATTAACATACATCATCTTCACAATAATTTAAGAATCACAAATCACTGTAAATGTGAAGTTAATTCTCTGCCATTACCATAGTTTTATATAAAAATATGAAACACTTTGCATATTCTTGGTGAATGAATTTTGTCGTTCAAAAATGCACTTAAGAAAAAGTTAAGATCTTTTTTCTTTTTTGGGGGAAAAATGTTAATAGTTTGTGCAAAACATTTTAGAAGAGGCTAACAATCATAAAGGATGACTACAAAGCACATAAAAGTCGAGTATGTTGAAGATCAAAACAGAGTATGGACATGATCAAGTTAACAAATAAGGTGCATCAAGCAATGACTCCAAGAAAGAACTCAACAACTTAAAAAAGAAAGGAAAAAATGTTAGTAATTTTCTGTTAAATAATCTTTCATATTAATATAACTGTACATAAATCAATTACCTTGTTAAAGAAACTCAATTATGTATTCTAATAAAGTGTTTAATTAAATAAATTTACAAAAATATCATTAGTTAAGTTATGTGCCTTTTCCAATAATATTTTAATTATAATTGATGGGCCTATAACTAAAAACATTTGACCAATGATATTTCAGAGTTATAATCCCTAAATCAGATACAATAATCATTATAATTTCTCTATCCAATCTCAAAGGAATTTTAAGACAAGGTCATAATTTATATAATGCAGAATAAGAGTCTGATCTGCACAATTAAAAATTACTAAATTAGAATTTGATTTGCATAATCAAAAGCTTAATTTTCTATCAAATAAAGCTAATAATGAAGAGGGAAGAGATAAAGAGGCTTCTAAGAAGCAATTTTAATTCACTATGTAAAGCAAATTACTCAGTTTTTCACTTAGCTATAACCACCAATTTTACACAAAGATCTTTTTTTATTAAGTGACATAAACTTCAAAGTGTAATTAATGAAACATTAACCTTGAATCCTCAATATCTGTTTCTTCCATTCATTGGATCAGATGTTTCTATATGAGTGTTGATTTTGACCGTTTGGAAGTGGTCTCTCACAATCTTCTTCCAAAAATTGTTACACCAAAAAAAAAAAAGGTTTTGAAATAGGCAATGTCTTGTTACAGTATTTAAAATAAATTTGTCACATAATTTCATGTTATATTTTTATGATCAAAATATAAAGAACTCCTCTCATCTTAAGGGGTTGTACAATTTATTCTTTTTAACTTTAAAAATTAACTAAAAATTTTTAAATTTTTAGTTAACATATTCCTATTCATTAATATTGTCATCCAAAACTAATGGTACTTAATTCGGCAAGCAAAATTAAGGAAGTATATTGCATGAAACTAAAATCTAGCAGGGTCTTTATTGGTTAATGGGCCAATCACATATAAGGTGCTTTTTTAAATTGTTTGATTGATTTTGTTTTTTTATTCTTTTTTAACTATATAACCACATATCTTAAATGTGTAAAAGAAGAAAAAAGAAGCCAGGTAAAGAAAACAAATAATTAGATTTGGATCAAAGCCCAAATCCAGTCTACATGGGCCCAAAAAAGTAGCAGGTTTCTGAAATAAAAGGCCTACTAAGAGGACTTTGATCGTATCACGGTCCATTTTGTTTGAGTTATGTCATGAGCAATTAAATTCAGAGATTAAATTCAAAGGCTGGGATCCAATCCGTGGAAAACATATTTTATATTTTTATAATCAAGATTTTTAAAAAATATAAAAAATATAATTTTTTAATTAAAATATAACAAATATATACATCTATTTGCAAGAAATCATACACTTATTATATTATTAACATAAAATTATAAAATTATCATATTTTAATTAAAAAACTTTATGTTATCTTTCAGGTAAACATGTTTAATCCATCAAATAACAATAATAATAAATAAATAATATTCATTACAATAATAGTATCTTCCATAATCCAAACAACTATCTCAAACAATTAAATCAGAACTTTAAACACTTAAACAACCTTTTCAAGTTTCAACAATCAAAGAAAAATAACTATTTAATTACTCCAAGTTTTATCAAACAACTAAAATAAATTAAAATAAATAATAAATTTCTTTAAATTTCTTTATCAAGAGCATTTGAATCTTATCTTAAAAGATTAGTTCTTATAGGAAGAGTTGAAATATCATCCTAATTCTTAAAATTATTAAGATTATTAAGGTTATAAAAACTTACATATTTTGTAAGAATATTTGATATTCTTCCTTTAAAGTATTTTCTAAAATGATAATAATAAAATAAATTTAACATCAAATACTTATAATAAGTATCTTTTCATAAAAAAATTAAGCATAATAAATTTATGAAAATGAATTATTTTCTTAATTCAATTGTCACATGTATATAAAATTTTTTTTCAAGTGATACATATAAATAATTTAATTATAAGTAAAAAAAATTAAAGTATAAAATAAATACATTTTTTTTTCTATAGTTTATCATAACAAAAGTTGACAATCATATATAAAAAAATTGCAAAAATATACTACTATCATAATAAGACCGTTCAACATCTTATAGTCTTTTAGACATGGTTACTTTTAACATTTTTAAATTTAAAAAATCTATAATTATTTATCTTAATAGTTTTTAGTTATATTGTTGTCACTGCTTGTAATCTTATTTTCATAATAATCGCTTATTATTATTGACTTTTAACAATTAATTGATACATATATTATAAGTAATTATTAATTTGCTCATAAATATAATAAATGTAAAGAGTTTTTAAAATTCTTTAGTGACATAAAGTCTATAAACTATTAACTTTCAGGCTAATAATAACAAATCTTTTATAATCATTAATTCATCAAAATATATCACAAGTCTCTCTCTCTCTCTCTCTCTCTCTCTCTCTCTCTCTCTCTCTCTCTCTCTCTCTCTCTCTCTCCTCTCTCCTCTCTCTCTCTCTCTCTCACAATCATATATATATATATATATATATATGTTTTATTCGTTTAAACAATGACATCATCTATTATAAAATAATCAACATAAAAAATAATGTGAGTATGTGACTATTAACTATCTAATTATGTTTGACCTTTTGGTTTTCAAAATACTTACTAATATTAAATTGATAATTATATTTTGAAAATGAATAAATATTAAATTTATAAATAATATAAAGTATTAAATAGATGGATAATATAAAGTAAAAACTAAAAGTTTCTTATATCTTAATATAATGATCACTAAACTCTAAGAATTGACTTCTTATATTAATTTGCTAAAAACTCATGTTGACAATGTATTATAAATCTAATAGAAATATTTGCAATATAACAAGAGCAAGAAAAAAATTTGAAAGGATAATAGAAAAATAATTTTTATTTTATTAGATGCTTCATACTTAATATATATCTCTATTTATAAGTCATTAATTATAAAGATGGGCTTATGAGTTACAAATATATAAATAAAAAATTTAATCAATATAGTTATATAACATAAATTATTTAAAAATGATAGGGGATATACCATTAAATATGAGAAGAGATCTTAAAAAGTATTTCTCTGGGAGTTATAAATATTTATGTAATTATATTATTTGCAACAAAGATCAATTATTGGTGAAATTTTGATATTTATTTGCCATCAATTATCTCTCATTAATATATTGTCCATTTTTAAAGGCCTAATAACGAAATTGTGCAATTATAACAATATTTCTGCTAAAACTTGCTTGTTTAAAAATTCAACCTTTAATGATTACTTCATTAATCATGTCCTGAAACCCATTTAAGGAGCAAACTTTAACTCTACTCTTCAATAACAATTTTTTCTCGTAAACTATGATGGTATTTCATAGAAAGCGCTACAAGACAGGATGAGTCTGAATCAAGTTGAAATTAAGCTTACATTGTGAATTGCTTAATTAATTAACAGTTACGCCATTGTTAGAGTATAATCAAACTTTGACCATTGGTTTCAAGAACCTTCCCTTGTCTATTTTGTTGACTTAGTTCGCCATAATAATTTGTGAGGTTTTCTTTTGGCCAATGATAATCATTTGTGAGATTATCTATCAACTTTCTTGCTTTGACTCTAGAAAAATGGCACTTCGCTTAGCCATACTCGAACATGACACTTTCATTCACATGTCACAGAAGCTTTAACCTACTTCTCAAGCTCTTTTTTTTTTTTAAATTAAGTTAGAAGATGATTTATTTTAAAAAAAGAATTTATTCACTGTAGCAAAATTATACTTGATATTTTAAAAAAATTTATATTTAATTTTCTTAATATTTTAATATATATTGCATAATTTTGTAATCTTTTATAAAAAAGTTACTTAAACTTTAAATAATAAAAATAATTAAATTATTTGTTTAAAAAATTAATTTTATTGATAGAAAATATTAAAAAATATAAAATAATTTTTGTTAAACAATACATTTAGGAGACTTATATTTGATTACGAGTCGAACTTATTAAAAAAAATAACATTGAACTTAGGCCTGAGCCAAAACTTATATTTTTTCTTGTTTACTAAGTCGAGCCTGCCCGTTAAACATTCAAATGGACCTATTTGCTTCCCCTTTGATATTATTACTCTTTTTTTTTTTTTGGGCAAACTTCCCCCTTTAATAGTTAGTCACTCTTTTGCCCTTAAAATACTTAGAGAAAAAGGCATTATTTAAAAATTCAAAAATAAAAAGATTATATTAATTTGAAAGCAATATTTAATTTTACTAAACATGATTTAACTATAAATAATACCTTTTTTTAAATTTATCAAATTTATTTATTAACAAATAATATAATATGTACTAGTTATATTATTTAAAAATATAAATTTATTGACTAAAAGAATATAATAATTATTTACTATTTATAGATAAGTTGACTTTTATTTGATTTTTCCTACGTTAATAATCTAATTTTATTATTTTCACATTTGACATGTATAATTTAGTATCTAAATTTTAATTATGTTGATATTCTTTTAAAAATTTTATTCTTTTTTTAAATTGTATTAATAATTAATTTTCAAATTCTATTGGTAAAAAAAGAATAATGTGAAAAAATTTAGATAAAATTTAAAAATATTACAATAAAATGATAGAAAAAAATTTTAAACCAATTCGTTATATATTTGAGTGTTTTTTAAACGACTCCTTATTTTTTCTTTTTTTAAACTTATATATATATATTAATCGAATCCATCAAGTTGAGCAATTTTTGCACCCATGATGCCATGATCCCACTTACTAAAAATTCAATCATTTGTTCCGCACTTTGCCCAGATCATGTCATTATGACAATAGCGTGGTCAGAGAGTACGCCTTTCCCCTTGTTTGGTTGGAGGGATTTGGGAGGGGAGGAGAGGGGAGAGAAACCCTTTCCTTTATTTGGTATAAAAAAATTGAAGAGGAGGGGAGGCAAAATAAAGAGAGGGGAGGGGAGGCAAAATATACTCCCCTCCAAAAGTTGAGAGTTTTGGAAGAAAGAGAAAATTTTTGGATATGTTTGACTAAATTGTCCCTTAAATTGTTTTTATTTCAAATATAATATAAATTTTATTTTTTTAATAGGATTTAAAATATTTTTTATAAAAATAAAAAATATTTTTGAAAAAAAATAAAAAAATTATTTTTTATAATAAAAAGTAAGAAATTTTTTTTATATATAAATATCTTAAAAATAAAAAAAAAAATTAATTAAGGGTATAATTATCCATTAATCCCTTTTCTCCCCTCCCCTCTTCAACCAAACAATATATCATTAAAATCCCTTCCCTTCCCTCCCCTCCTCTCCCCTCTCCTCCATTAATATTCCTCCCCTCTATTGAACCAAACACTCCCTTAGAGAAAATCAACCAAGCAACATATTATTAAAACCCTTTCCCTCCCCTCCCCTCTCCTCCATTAATATCCCTCATCTTCATTGAACCAAACACTCCCTTAGAGAATCCCAAAAAAATGTATTTTATTTGTAATTTTAAAAGTAAAATGGATAAAATCTTATTTGGCAATCAATTTTTTTCTGAAAAAATTCCTTGATTCTCACCTTCTAATTCTGTAATTTCTTTTGGAAGATAATTTCTAGACATAATTTTTTACTTGAGTACATGTTTTTATAAAATTTTAGACATGTCATTGTGTCCTATTGATAGCTTTTGAATTACTTATCTTTATCACTATTTTTACTTTTAAAAATAAAAACACTCAAAATTAAAGATACAATAAAAATGAAAGAAAAAAAAAAAGAACTCCAAGATATATATTGACTAGGTTTAGCTTTAGCAAGAAGTCACGAGCAAATATAGTGAGCATCTTGAATAGTCAAGACCATTAAGCCTCGTTACTAACCCTTTTAACTTTTTCCTTTTCACGTGATGCTTCTTCAACCACTTGGGTTAAAAAAATCGCTTTATAACAGTATACATGGAAATCTTGTGAGAGATTTGGTAATTGAAAGGAAAGAAATTGGGTGTAATTACACCAATTTTATAATACAAATTGGGAGGAGCAAGATAGATAGATTAGATTAGATCATTAGAGGAAGTGGATGAAAATGAAAGCTGTTAATTTTACCCACAAATGTAGTTGATCACATGGATAATGGGTTCTCGTGGTCCCCTTTAGACCGTGTAGTCAAATAAAGGCAACAACTCTCTCTACACTTTTCCGACGCCGAATGGCGCCACGCCGTCTCAAACTATGTCATCCAAACAATGACATTGAGTAAGCTAGTGGTATGTCAATATTATAATGTTTTAAATTTGGAGTGGTTATTAAATTTAGGTAAGAAATAATTCGTAGTTTAATAATTTTATTGGAATTGGGATTGAGGTTGAATTATTGTTTAAAGAAAATTATATAAAAATATAATATTTTACAGTAAAATAAATATATTATTGTAAAATAACATTTAAACTAGATATAAACATTAAACATATAAAAAATAGTCACAGTTTTTTTTTTTGCATGTGACAATAATTTTATATGATGAGTTTGATAAAATGTATTAAACATCATAAAACAAATTTTTATTACAAAATATTAAAATTATGATTTAGACAAAAATTAAAAATCAATTTTTCACAAATTTAATACCAAATTAAATTGATTTTTACAATTTTTTTTAGTAATTTAGTTTATTCTTGACCATTTCCTTTCTCATACTAATTTTTCAAAGCCAAACTGATCCATTTATGACTAGTTCATTAGTTTTTTCAATTGAATCCACTGGTATGATTTCTTCATCATTGGTACTGGATGAAGCCATAATGGAACTTCAATAAAAATATGAGGATTTTAAAATAAGTAGATTAGACAAATTATAAATGAGATATGATTGCATAAATATAGTTTATAAAAGATAAATATACTGAATTAATTACAAAGATCTATATAAGTGCATCGATGATGAATTAGTACATCAATATATGTATATGTATTTATAATTGATTTAATTTACATGTATTTTATAAATTGTACATAAATAATTATTTTATCATAAATAAATATATAAGAAGTAAATTAATAATTAAGCTCTTGAATTATTAGGTATATTTAGTTCTAGTTTCTAAAAAGTATTGACTATAATGAATATATTATACACAAATATTTTTTAAGTGATCTAGAAATATTGAGAGAAATAATGTATCATAAATTTGTTATTTTTTGGAAAGTAATTCATGTATTCATTAATTTTATAAAATTAAAACTAAATGAATTTGAAATTATTAGTTTATTCAACACGTAAGCATAAAAAAATTAAATTCCACTAATTAACATATATATATATGGGCGCGCGTGTGTTATGTTTGTATATTCATTTATAATTAATTTAATTAAATTATAAACTAAATTAATCTGAAAATTTGACAAAAAATAATGCGTTGAAAAGGAGTCATCGCCCATCTTAGTTCAAAGGGGAAGGTTGTGGTGGGGGCAAGGGGTAATAATGGGGCGTTTGATTCTCGGGAAAATACACGCTTTGTCTAGAAAAATTCCAGCTGTCTGTGCTTGCATACCCTATTAAAAAACAATGACTTTGAATAACTAAACCTTCCCACACTCGTCACTCAACGACTGGTATTAGTTGGGGGATCCAAATTACACTTATTTGGCCATAAATTATATATATATATATATATATATATACACATACATGCACACATCTATGTTTGTTATATTTGCCTCTATATGAGGCATGCATTAGCGTTCTTTAATCTTACATTTTTGTTTTCTTGTGGACCTTATGATGCACACACTTAAGTGCTGCTGAGAAGGATATTGATATAGACACACAACAAATAATTTGTCGATACAGACTTTTAGATCCTTTTCACCATACATCCATTTAAAAACTTAAACTTCACAAGTTCAGATTATGTGAAAACACATCAACGCCTGAAAATTACAATTTGATTTCAGTGTTTTGAATTGTATTGTAACATTCATTGGACTGTTATGACAACAACAGTTGAAATAAACGTGAAATTGTCCGATTGAACCTGAGATTTTCTTTTCAAAGGCAATCGGCCAATCAAACGAAACAATGCCCTTTTTGGGTGTTTTATTTCCTTTTCGCTTTTTCAATGGAGTTTTTTGTCGGCACACCGGAATCATAAATTAAATTCTTGTTATACCTAACTGATGAAAGGTTTGATCATTGTTACCAATTCGAGTTATAACACTTCCTGATGAGTTGACTCACAAATCTCCCGATCAATTCCCCCAGAGAGGCGACTACTCTTCAATTCAAATCTTCTTCATTCGATTAATTTTGTAGTTTTTATTTTCTCTTTTCAACTCCTGCCATTACCATTTATTTTCTTTCCTATTTTTTCACTTCTGATTTAACACTAAATATGCCAAATGGAAAAAATTTCAAGTGGAGGATGGAAAACAGAGGACTCGTTTGGTAGATAAAAGTATAAAAATAAAAAGAGAAAGAAAAAGAAAAAAAAAGTAATTTTAAGGATGAAAAATAATAAAAAGAGAAAGATGAATAATATTTAATAATAATTAAAGAGATAAAATTAAAATTTCTTTTAAATTTTTTTTTTCATCACCCTTTCTCTTGTCCTTTCCCTTTACGGAACGGGCTGAGAATTTGAAGATTGTAGTAAGAAAGATATTCAAGAAGAATTTTTTTTTAAAGTAGCAATAGATTATTAAAACAGAACAAATAAGAAGTGCCATTTGGACAATTCTACATCACTGAATAATCTATTGCCTTTAAGATCAGGTTATATATCTCCCATTTCCTAATGCAATTGATTATGCCTCATATATGGTCTCTGATCAGCCTGATGTACACAATAGGTGAGAAATTAAAATACATAAAAATTTATTAAAAAATGCACCAACTCCTCCATTTGAAGGACTCGCCTCCTGCTGCTGTGTAGCAAATTCAAAAATTTCTCAAATTCTATGAAGTTCATCCTCATGCTTATCTTTTTCCTTCCATTAAAAAAAAATCTTAAATTTCCGGAAGGGAAGAGTTTTGGGAATTTAAATTATAGTAAATATATTAATATACTAATTTTTTACATACCAAAGACAACAACGACACTAGTTGGTGGCATAGAAAGACAACATCTTAACATAATCATAATGTTACCATCTTCAGCATAGTATACAAGAACTAGTGAAATCTAATAATATACGTATTATATAATTATCCAAAAGAAACATAATTATTTTAATACTCGAAATTAAAATTAATCTTAATTTTCTATCAGAAGAACTGATCACACCGAACCTTGGGAAACCTTGTTTACCACTTTAAGATCCTGACCCAATGATACCCCACCTGGTCTTATATCAGCACCGATCGCCGGAGCAACTCCTTGGTACGGTGGCGGCTGCATCACTCCGCCCGGCGCAGTGTAGTAAAACTGTCTCCCAGCTGAATTATCGTATGCCACCTGCGCGTACGCAGCTGAGTTATCCGGCATCACAGGTGGCCGAACGACGCTGAATCCTTCTGTGTACGCGGAAGGTTTAACCGGCTGGGCCTGTGCCAACGTCGCCGGAGCCGCTGATGAAAATGGTGCTCGGGGCGGCGGCGCGGCGCTGTAGACCGGCTGTTCACGGTAACCATCAGAAACCATTCGCTGCACTGTGTAGTACCCTTGAGTAGCTGGTGCTGCCCCCGGTTGACGCACCACCTGCGGCGCCGGCGCGTGGTAGAACGTTCCCGTCGGTGGGATTACGTAAACCGGCTGGTCTCCTCCGCCGGGTCCATTTGATGCCGTCGTCGGCGGAAAACTCTCGCTGGAAACTTGCTTTTCCGGCCAATAACCACCTGGCTGTGGCGCGGTGGCCGGAGGAGCTTTTTCAGTGAACTTCTGTACATAATAATCTCCGGCTGCATATCCCCCTGCTGTATTATCCTCGCTCTTTCTCCGATACATAGTTTGATCATGCTCCCCAATTTGCATCCTCTGCATCTGCCTTTGTATCTCAATCGGGTTCACAGCCGGATCCGAGCCGACAACCCGTTCAGGGCCACCTCTTACTTGGTACTCCAGCGGTGGTACCACCGGTCCCGGAACAGGGTCATGAAACTTCACGGCCGCAGGCGGTGGCTGCACCGGAGGAACTCCTTTCTCCAGACCGAAGAGATAGTCGACGTTGCTGCCCGGGATAGGCGCGGGCTTAACCGAGCCGGGTGTAGTCGGACCCGGACCCGTGTTTAGAGCGTCTCCGAAGCGGTCCTGATCGGGCGCAAAACTTGCGGGCTGATTATTATCGACGGGGAAGAGGAAGAGCCTCATGCGAGCGGGCTTAGCGGAAGCACGGTACAGCCGATCATACTCGTGCATCATGTGCTCGAGATCGTCGTCGTTGGTGACCGAAATCAGGGCGTCGAGTTCTTCGCCAGGGAGCTGGTACTTGAAGGTGACATCGGCGCCGTCGTAGATGGCGGAGAGCTTGGCAATCATGGCGGAGAACTTGATGTTGAGGTCAACGGCCAGGATCTTGGTCTCGCCGCCGACGTAGGAGAGCTGGTTGTCGTGGGTGCGAGGTTGGATCTTGCCGCCATAGCTGCACATGAATTTAGCTTTGTAATTGGGCGGCGCTTGCTGGTCGTCCCACGGCGGTGGGTTCTCGAATTCAACCTCTCTAGAGCGCGGAGACGAGTCACCTGAATCTGGGTACGAAGGATACGTATAGTTCTCCATACTTGTCTCTGCTATTTTGCAAGGTTGGGACCGAAAGAGTGAGAAAGGGAGGGGCCGTAGTGTGGAGTGGTGAAGTTATATATTCATGGTGGGTTGAAGATGGAGGAGGAGAGAGAAAGAGGACGCTGGGGGAGATTTTTTATTTTTTGAAGGTAAATTATTTTTTTACACGTATTTAAGTTAAATGATTTTTATTTTTCAAAATATATTTATTTTTATAAAAATAAAAGATGCTTTATATTTATTTTTCTTTTTAACAAGAAATAATTTATTAGTATATTTATTTTGGTCAAAATATGTTTATATTTATTACTTATATAATATAATAAATATTAAATATATATTAATTTAAAGTAATTAATTAATTTTTTTAAAGTTTAAAAATTATAAAAGTATTTAATAAAAAATAATTATGCAAATAGAAAATATGTATTTCAATATTTATATTAAATATGTATTTTAATATTTATATTAATATATATTTTAATAAACATAAGTATTACAATGAATTTAATAAAATTTAAAAAAATTAAATTTTTAATTTTTAAAAAAATAGATAATGTTAAAATAAAAATTTTAAAGTAATTTAATAAAAATTAATATTATTTTTAAAATATTGTAATTATATTTTAATTTTGAGATATAAATGTACATTTGTAAAATAAATATAAAAACATATACCATAAAAAGGAAAAATAACTGAATTTTTTATATAAATTGTTTTTGAATTTTTATATTTTGTACAGCTGTATGAGAGTTTGATGTAACTAGTTTGGAAGGGAGGAAATGGAGGCTTCTGGGTGCTAGTGCCATTGGAGGGACACGTGGCGAGAAAGAGGGTGAGGAGGGTTGGGAGGAAAGGTGATCCTCATGGTGAGATAAGAATTGGCTCTAAGAATAGCTGGACTTTTTGGTTTGGGGTGTGAGGAGGGGGACCCATAGGCATTGATTGAGAGAGTGAGAGCTAGTAGGAAGGGATAAGAGAGTGACGTGCGTACGTACCACGAAGAGACACAAAAGGAAAGAGTGTGATGAATGGTGACTAGTGTTGAGCTATGAATTATAAGCCATTAAATTTTGGGACAACACATTTTTAGACTTGATTATAAATTTAATTTATCAACTTTAAAATTTAATAAAAAATTATTTTTTGCAAGAAACATAAAATTTTTAAAATTAAATTATATTAAGTGTAAAATTTTTATTTTTTAATTATAATAATATATTTAAATTTTCATATATTAGAATTATAAGGATATCTTAATTTAGTGAAATAAAAACATATGTTTTAAGGTAAATTTAGTTTATTAAAGACATATAAATTGAGAATATCAAATTTAATTTTTAGTAAAAGTTAGGATAAAATTATGTTAAGCATGCATAACTAATAAAGGATTAGTATGTAATATATCTAATTAATTACAAAATAAATGTATAAACCTAAGTTTGTCATATTTATTCTTTGCAAGCCATAGAGGAAAGTCCTTGTGAAAGTGCAGGGGAAAAGGGTTGGGGTTTAAACTTCCTTGAAAACAGACTTCAAAGCTTTGGAATCCCTCAGGGGTCTTCAATCCGTTTGATGATAAGTTCAGAAATTAGCGGTCTGGGTTAAGATCCTTGAACTTCCAATTGAGTATTATGATAAACATCTCATCTTGAGAGTTGGCAATGCTATAGGAAGAACTCTCAAAGTGGATGTGAAAAACTGCTTGATAGAGAAGGCAAAGTTTGTCTGGATAGATTCCAAGAGTGATTCACGGTGGTGGAGTGCGAGGGATTAAGCTTAATTTGCTTTGAATGTGGGAGACATGTGTGATTGAGCCTCCAAATATTATGGAAATCAATGCTGAAAATGTCAGGGGGAAAGAGACGGTAGAGAAGACTGGATTAAATATGAAATTAACATATAATGTTAGTTTTTAAAGAAAAAATAAAATAAAATATGCAATGCTTTATTAATAAAATGAATCGTCTTCAGTATAAGATGTTATTTTATTGAAAAGAGATAAATATAAAATATAAAGTCTAACGTTAAAAAAGAGAAAAATGAAAATTTATAAGATTTATATCTTTCAATTTATCTTTCTTTAACAGTAACGTTTTATTAGCATATTCACATAAAAATATCTAGATTATATCACTCAAGTGAATCTCATATTTAAGTAAGACTCAGTCTTCAACTAAACATCATATATTTTATATCTATTTCTCCTTTAAAATTTACGATGGTGAATCTTATAAAGAGGTTGAGAGAACAAGTCAATGTTAATGTCATAATTGGAGCGAGTCAACAGAGAGACACTAGTTTTGGTCAAGAGCAGAGAGAAGAAAATGTGATTCATGGATCAACAACTTCAAGTAGGACAGCGTAAAGGCCCAAAACCATCAATGTGGAGCGAAGTAAACCCCAAGTCGAAGGAGAGACCTGGTAAGTTGGGCCCTTAAAAGTTATTACGAGTGGGGGCTAGAGCAGAAATGGAGGTGAATACAAGAACTTCAGTGCTGGCACAGGAAAATGGCAAGAGCTCGTGGGTTTGGTAATCTTGCAGATTCATACAGAGTGAGAATGGTGGGTCTCCCTACGGTCAGTGTCAAATGATAAATTTATTTCTGGCGATCTCCAGTAAGGTTAGTTTTGAAGTCTTGCAACATAGAAGATGATCAAGGTTATGAGGTCTTAGTTTTCCATAACTAAGGTTAGAAGTTGAAGAAGTTTTTCATAGCTGTGCAGCATGAGAAGTCTGTAACCTTGTATCATGCTAATCTCGTCCCACAGAATTCTGCTGTTTTCCCATATTTGTTGCAGAGGAAGTGGTTGAACTGCATTCCTCGTCTTGTTTCTTCTTTTCCAGGCTTTATACGGAGTAATTGTAAAAGGACAGAGACCTTTGTCATCCCATTAATTCATTAATAGCTATCTCCAGTAAATCAGTGAACAAAGAATTGGATCCCCTTGTAGTGGCATGTCTAATAAAAATTTGTTCCATCCAAATTAATATAGATGGTTTAAATTTATTTATCTTTTTAAATTTTAAAATTAAAATTTTTTTCATAAGATACAAAACGTAAAATAAAAATTAGTTTTTGATGGTAAATTTCAAAAAAAATAATGTTTAAATATTTATTTTATTAAAGAAAAAATTGAGAGAATGACCAGAGAGAGGATATGAATCCTTGCCTTATTTTATATTTTATATTTTTAATAATATTTTTTTTCATAAGATACAAGTATGTTCTGCACTTATCTTATATAAAGATTTTGTGTATCAAAAAGTATTAAAGAAAAAACAATTTTGACAAAAGTTATCTCCTTGTTCATAAACTCTTTGATTTAAAAGTTTTTCAAGAAAATCAAAAGAATCATTGATCATAAGAGGTTAAGACAAGAGAAAAACCCTGAGGAAGAGATGTTGTTAGCCTAAGCATACATAGAAGAGAATTATGTTTATTCTAATTAGGAAATCAAAATAGATTATTTTATATTAAGGAAACAAGGTATAGAATGTATCCCTAAAAGATTAAGGGATAAGTTTGAGCATCACTTAGATTACTTCTATCCAGATTGTCTTCCTATTATTCTTGAAGAGAAAAAAAGGTTGATTAGATAGCACATCCTCTCCCTTTAGAGTATGTTCAGGTGCATCCAGAAGTCATGGTACACCATGAATGGTATCTCTCTAAAAAAGATCTTCAGAAAGTGAGCTGAAAGAATTCTTGCGTCTACACTCTATGGTATTAGAGCCTGAATTCTCAGGATGATCAGAAGTAGATTTATTTCAAAAGAGATTAAGAAGAAATCTTTAACATTATGTTATCTACAAAAGACTCTTACGAACTTGTTAGACTTTCTTCTTCCCTTTCTCTTCTTAGATCTATCCCTTCCTCATGTATATCCCATGCCTCTAATAAAATAGACAATCTTGTAAAAATCATTCATATTCCTAATAAATCTCATCTCAAAGAAACCATCGCTTTTCTTCTTAACCCGTATGAACTCTACCACGAAAATCATTATTTCACCCATTCAATCCGTAGACTCATTTCTCCTGAAACTCCTCTTATAAAAGGGATTGTGCAAGGAACAAAATTAAATCAGTTTGGGTTGCAATCAACTCAAACTAAAGATTATTTCACTTTAAAAATTCCCACTAGTTTTATCTCTCACTAAATCCGTAAAGGATACACTCATCTTTATTTTGGAGCTATTCATCTTATTCTTACCCTCTATGGAAGAAAATGGATTGCAGCTACAACTCGTGTTTCCCTTATGGATACCTTATACACCTCCTTTCAAAATGCTTTGATTAGAGTAGCACTTGTTACTTTCAATGGTGTCGGTGTAATTCTCACTATTGTCCCTAATTTCAACATTAAATTGACAAATCTCATTCTCCCCACCAAATTAAAAATGCAAGTTCAGGTCATTGGTGCTGTACAAATTCAAAATGTTATTCCAACAATTCTCCACCACCAGATGATCTCTATCTACAGAACCAGTCCATAAATCTACTGTTTCAAAACTTTACTAATGATATCCTGTATATGGTTTTTGATAGATCTGACAACACCACCTATATTCAAATTTCAAAGCAGATTCCTAAAGAAGAGTTGCTACAGCTAATGCCTTTAGAATTGTGACAAATTATATTGCTCCTCCAGTCCTTGAAAAACTTGGAGATGGAATTGTCAAGTCCATTTTCAAAGGACTTGGTTTAGAAGAAGTAACTTCTTCTACCCCTTCTTATAGGATTACTACTCATCAATACATGAAGATAACAATTGTTGTCACTCAAAAACAAGAAAAAGGTCTTATTCTAATTAGTTGCTTCCATCTTAATGGATCTTATGCTTATATGGCAAAAATTAATGGTTATTTTCTTTGGGATTGTGACCATTCCATATGTGATCCTAATTGTGGATGTCACAACCTAGAAAACTGAGAAGGCCCTGAAGACAATGAATGATGGCCTAGAGATTCTTTTGCACTTACCACTTGGAAGCTCAACAAGAAAAAAAAAACTAACCTGGGGATCAGGTCTTTGTTCTCACAAAAAGACTGATCATGATAGTGATGATGATGATCATGATGGCCATCCCAAACCAAAATGGGTAGGTATCAGAGACCTAAAACTAAGACCCATGTCCATCTATGAGCTACTTAAGGAACTTGGTTATGAAGAACTTCTCTTATAGCCTGAACCATTTATTCAACCATAAGTGTTACCATAACCAGTCCCATGCATAATGTTATTGTCTACATCTAAAGCTTATGACTCGAAATTTCCTCCAATGAAAAGAAGGACCAATCCAAAAGCAAATGTTCCATATAAGCCATTCTTTATTCTTACAAAGGTTGCTTCTAGTGAAGCTATGAGGCCAGTTTCTCAGACTGAAAAAGTATTAAATTGGCATACATATAATGCTATGGCACAAAATAAAGTTTTTGAAAGAATTGATTCTCGCTTTGAGAATTTCTCAAGTTAGATTGTTCAAGATCATTCACGTCTTGATGGACTTTCTACACAGGTCCAATAGTTATATGACTGCCTCTAATAGTAGGTGGCTTCTTTGAATGTAGAACTCAAAATTTTTATCACACATGGCTATATAGCCCTTGTGTTTACATAGAAATAACAGGAGATCAGGAGACTTAAGTCACAAATTGGCCAAATTAAAAATGATATGGCAAGGGATCATTCCAAAAGCATCTATGACCCATACCTTTCTTCATACACACTTGCCTACAATCCTTATCCCTCTCCATCATATTCACCTTACCCTCATGACACAGACTATCAGAAATATTTAAAAATGAATTATGAGGTTTTTAGAAAAAAAAGAAGATTACCTTAGTCCTGCCCAACTTAGTCAATTTCAACCTAAGCAACCACCTCCACCTCTTATTAGAGTACCATGACCTCCTCAAAGACTACAATATAAAACCTAATATGAATTCTCTCCTTTATGGAGTAAGCCTTTTGAACAACCCTTAAAACCATTACAAATTAAAATACCACCATCTTCATTAAAGAAAACCTACTCTTCTCCTTTAAACCAGAGAAACAAACAACCAATGCAAACTAAACCTCCATCTACCCAACTTGAACATCCTAAATCTTTTGGAATAATTGCCCTTACGGCACCAGTGATTTATTATAGTTCTAATTTTGATACTGATTGGACTGATGAAATTGGCTTAAAACTAGTCAGCTCTGATAAATCACATGATCATGCCAAAACCACAGTTTCATATATGGTCAACCTTACTCTTATAGAAGAAGTTGAATAATCCAATATGGAGCAAGAAGACTATGTTGAACATCATTCTTACATAAAAACTTCTCCTAACCATGCACAGGCCTAAGCTCATCCAACTAATAGCCTATGGTTCACTTTTGATAATATTCTTCCAAAAAAATAGAGAGACAAATTACATGAGTTCTTAATATAGATTGATCTTCAGATGGCTAAGCTTGTCGCTCATCTTGAAATAATACTTACTAAATTTATCACCAGATTTACAAGCACTCTCCAAGAATGGTTTCACAGACTAAGGGAGTACAGATAATTTCATTATATTCATGCTAGCAGTGCTAACCCTCTTTTTTGGGTTCATTCATAAAGAATTCCTTAAAGACTTCCATTTGTTGACAAGCAAAAGCAACAAAAATATTTTCAAATGCATTATTGTTCTTTAAAAAAGAAAGATCTTAACTTCCATTATCAAAGGATGGCATTGTGTTTGATTCACTTGTTGTATACTTTTTCCTTTTTCATTTTATTTATCTAAATATTATCAAGGGTCATTAGTTAATGTTCATCTGTTAACTCTATTTCCATGTAGAGGGATGAATGATATTGATCAACTTCAAAATCATTTTGCTTAGCCAATCTAAGAGATTTTATAGTAATCTCCAAAGGCAAAACAACATCTTAGCCATAGATTAGCTGAAATCAAGCAAGACCAATTGTAGTGCACTTAGCATTCATATATACTCAAAGTACTTTAGATAGGACTTTATGCCATCTTTTATGCTTGTCTTCCAAAGCTTTCTTCATCATATCAATTAGGATTTTGTTGGTAACACCGTCTTGCACATTGGCTTAAGTACAATATGGAGTTGAATGAATCATTTTGATACTATATTCTTAAGTAAAGGCCACCAATTTATCCCCTGTGAACACTATATCTTAATAAACCATTATATTTTGAGGAATGCTAAATTTGTGGATGATTTGTTGCTAGATAAATATGACCATATTAGTTTTTGTTATATTCATCATTGATTGAGTCTCTATTCACTTTGTAAAGCAATTGATTGCTATGATCATGAAGGCATGCCGCTTAGATAAAGGAGAATAAATTTTTTTATTAGATCTATGGCCCAACCTTTGAATGGCCATAGTTTGATAACTGGATGTAATTCATTAGCTAGCAATCTTTCAATAAGATTATGCAAATGGCAAGTTTTGCACCTTTTAGCATATTTGAAATAATTAACTATTGTTATTGGCTAATAATAGTCACGTCTATGAATCAACCATATCATATTGGGTTCAAATTTATGGGAACCACAAACCCTTTTATGAACTTATCCTATAACTCTTCTAACTTTCATTTTGCCTAAATATTTAAGTAATAAGTCTTTATGCCCCTTTTGTATCATTCCCCTTTTTATATAACTCATCATCTTTTAGAACATATCTCAAGGCCTTTTGTTTAAGTTTAAATTTTGCTAAAGATGAAGGATTCTTTAGATAGCCAACATCAATAGCTAACTGTTAATCAACAACTACAACTTCATGTATCTGAAGGATTTCTTAATCACTTTCAAAATCCATAAGTTTGAATCTAGAAGTTTGTTGGGCCAAGTTGTTAGCTTTTATAGTCTCTCCTTTTGGCATTTACATAATTATTACATCAACAAATTGTTGAAGAGAGCATTAACTATTTCATAATAATGTGATGGGTTCAAATTATTACAATTATGCTCTTTAGTAAACTATTTGATAACTAGTTAAGAATCTCCCATTATTTGGATGCATTCAGTCTTCATGTATATCAATAGTCCTAGCCTAATAATCAAGGCCTTATACTTAGCTTGATTGCTTGAACAACTTGGTTTTAGTTGAAACATAAATTTCCCAATCTGTCCTATTAGGCTAGTGATAGTAACTGTTATCTTAGCACCTTTTTGAGTTTTAATCTATCAAATGCTAATACCTACAGTTTGAGTTGTACATAATCATTGGCTTTTACTACAAGTTCTTTAATATCAATACATAGGTCCTAAGCTAAGAAATTAAGCTTGTCCTTTGATGACTATAAGTGGAACATATTTTAAAGCAAAAACATTTAAATTAATGGCTCACTTTATTAATCATCCTTATAAGATAGGCCTATTAAGTAAATATTTTATTATATCAATTTTGTATATTACTAAAACTTCTCTAAGTAAAAGATAATATTCAAGTTTTGTATATGTACGGTATAAAGAAAGACATAAATTTTCCATTAGAATGTATCTTATTTTAGAATCATTTAACAATCAACTAAGATAGCAAATAACTCTTTTAGTTCTATCTTTAGCATCTCATGTAAGAAGGCAATTGATGGATTCCTTAGTTGTTAAGAAGTAGAGCTTCAATAATTTAGCTAGCATTAGAGATGCCAGGACTAGTAAGTTAATTAAGCTTTGTTTGATCTATTCACAAGCAGTTTGTTGTTCAAAAGTATCTTTCAACCTTAACAAAGTTAAAAAAAAAAAGCTTTAAATTTTTCAATTAAGATGGCAATGAGCCTTTTTATGAAGTTTACTTTGCCAATTAAACTTTGTAACTCTTTCTTATGTTATGGTGGTTTTGCCTCTAAAACTATCTTGATTTTGTTTCTTTTTACTTCAATTCATTGCTTAAATGTAGAGCTCGTTTCTGACAATGTGACAGTTATTATAGGTTAACTCATCTCTTATTGTCATTATTCAGCCTCAATATAACAATCTTATGCACTCTTAAGATGTCATCTCGATCTTCTTAAAACCACATGCATTAAGTTCTTATGAATTACAAGACTAACTAGCAATGATAGCTCATCTTAATGCATCCTATACTAATTATGTAGGTCTCAATTTGTCAAACATATCAAATGCAAGAAAATCAATAGTTACATTATGTGTGATTAGTCAGCATTAACTAGTAACACTATGTTACACTTTCTAATCCCTACCTAATTGATAATCAAATATTTTCATCCAATTAATCGACTTGTAAACTTATGGCCATGACATTTAAGGGCTAATCAATGGATTAAATGCAAGAAAATCAATAGAAGTAATAAGCAAATACAACTACATTGTAGACCACACATTGATTTAGAGGAAATCGTCACTACTAATAACTTATCAATATAAAACAAGATTTAACGGTGAAATTAATCAATAAACATCAAAGGACTAATAAAATCTATAGGAAATTTGAATTAGATCAAGGTAGAACAAGGAATTCAAAATATACAAAGCATAATATACCAATGCAAATATTGAGAATTACCTTCTTGAGATAATCCAGTCCAAAATCTACTTCTTTTGCTCTAATGCAAGTGTAGCCTTTTTCAAGTAGTGTGGTGTAATCTAAATAATAATAGTGATAATAATAATTATAAGTCATAACGCTAGCAAGTACACTAGTCATATAAGTAATAAAGTAGATAATCAGTCCAAGTATTGATTCTACAAAGATTGTTAGGTAATAGTGAAAAATTTTCAATACTAAAAAAAAAAAGAATATGAAACTACTTAATTATAGCTAATTAAATTATATGTTAGTATCTCACGTCACCTTGAGCATTAGTGACCAGGTATAAGTATGTTATGGTCAAGTATAAAAGCATAAAATAAAATAAACAAAAAATTCAAGACTTTAACTCTAGATTATGACTCTAGACTCTAACTTAAAAAGAAAACAAAGTGGACTAGATATCTAACATTGGATCATCAAAGGAATAGAGCTTATTACATTATTTTCCATTATTATGAATAACTTAAACCTAAAATGATAGTAGCTAAATAAAGCAGAGTTCCTATCTTATCTTAGACCTAGCCTTCTCTTAGTGAGTTGAAAGTAGGACGTCTTGAGTTAGACTAACCCTATAATATATTAAGTACACAAATTCTTATTGCGCTAGTGGCTGACAATGCGAGTTTATTGAACTATCTTATAGCTAACTTTCACCTAAGTGAATTGAATATATATCATAACTAGATCTACTTAACCATAAAACTTTTATGAAATTCAATGAATTCTAAATTAACTATAAATGATTAGATTCCCTCAAGGACAAATTCAAATATATTAATCCTAACTATACCTATCATCGATAATAGAAGGTATGCACCCATAATTAATCATCCAATGCATGCCTGACATAATGGACCTAACATCATATAGGCTCAATTGCAATATTATTACAAAGTTAATATTAATATCACAGATTAACAAGTCCTAACAAGAAAAAATTAAAAAGTGATAATTAATCTAAGTTAGTAATAATAACAACAATGGGATTAAGAGCAAATGTATATTTCAAATAAAAAAATCATAACATAAATCATTATAGTAATCCATATATCAGTGTCAAATATACTAATCCTAAATTAGTACAAGAATACAGAAAATACAAATAGAAAATGAATTTGGAGAGAGAAAGGATACAATGCTTAAGACTTTGTCCATAAGAGATTATATATCTTTAACTTTGTATAGCTTTTATGGGTCCCTAGGCATCAACAATAGTCTAGATTGTCAAAAAATTACTCCAACAGCTCCATTGATGTTCTCCCTCATTTTTCACGTGATAAATAGGATATTTATAAACTTAGGAGAGAGAAAAGGGTGCTAGTTGTGCCAATATGATTCTATCATATATCACAACGACAAAAGATATGCCTTCTGCACTTGTATAAGTTCCTTAACATTTAGGATTTCTAGTGTTTCTTGGATCATAGCTATGTAAAATCCTTCTAATGCAACTGCCAAAGTATCATGCTTAAGGTTTTTCTTATTCAAAGCACAATTGTGCAAAATCCTTCTAATGCAATTGCTTAAGATGTTTTTTTAAGATTTTGGACCTTAACATAACAATTGCTATGTATTCTCTTTTTATGGCTAAGAACCTCCTTTGATCAACTTTATTGACTTGTAGCTAGCTCTTTTCCTGTACAAATAATTACATTTTTAATTAGACTTATTTATTTAATAATTAAATAAATATTTACATAAATTATACAAATGAAGAAAAACTAAAAAGGAAAACACTATAATGTTTACTAAAAATCAATGATAAGTCCCTAAAATAAATATGAAAATATAGATATAATTAAGATTTATCGTACTTCTAAATGTAGAGAAAATGAAAAGATTACTTTAAAAAAATCACAAAAACAAGAGAAGGTGATGCAAAATGGGAAAATAATAATAAAAATTATTATTAATTATTTATAAATTATAGATTAAAAATAAATATAAGAAATAATATTTTATTAAAACTAGAATTAGGATTAGTTATCTTTTGTTAGGCTTTAATAATTATCTTTTATTAGTTTTTAATTATCTATTAAGATTAGGTATTTATCTTTTAATATGATTAGGATTTTATATATTTATCTTTTATTATTAAAAGTTATCTTTCATTAAGATTAAGATTAGTCTTCTATCAATATAAACTTTTACATTTGTACTAATTGAGAATTTGACATCGAACAATAAAAAGTATTTTCAGAATATCTACATCTCCTTCTCTCTTCTTCTTTTTCTCCCTTTATTTTTTTTATATCTCCCTCTTTTCTTTTCTTTTCTAATATTTTTTTTTCTTATTTGTTTTAATATCTTTCTATGCTCTCTTTCCTACTCTTGTTACATCATAAGGTCTTTTGTTTTTGCATATTGGAAGGAATTTATGAAAAAACTCAAAAATTGCTTCATCACAACGAGAAACCATTCTCTTGGTTCATAAATTTAAAGTCACTTGTCATGGTGAACAATTACTCTTGTCACAACGAGGAACAAACCTAATCTTTAAAAAAATTTTGCATTTTAGTTCCACGAGCTCTTCAAAATAACTTCCGAAGTGTGCAAAAATTTATTTATTTATAACCAAGTCTTACAAAACAATTAAAACACAAGTACAAGTATTTAAACTATAAAATTAAAATTAAAATTGCAAGAAAAAAATTATTTATTAAATATAAGAGTTTTGAATTGTAATTTTTTTTTGCATAATTTAAAATTTTTATTCTTGAATTCTTTAGAATAATTTTAAAATTTAAAATTCTTTAATATAAATATTTTCAATTCTAAATCTTTAACTATAGTTTTGTCCATAAAGTATTTATAATGTATGTCTTTTTATTTTTTTTATTTAATGCGTTTTTATATTTAGACAAAGACCTGTGCAGATTGTGTTAAACGCGTACTTCTCACCATAGGATTCTGAGTGAGCTCCCCCACAGCGAGCTTGAGTAATAAAGCGCCTCCAACAACTGCATGAATCTAGTTTTCCATTTGGAGGGCCATTTTTCATTGAATATAGGGAGTAGAATTGGCTGGCGTGCACAGTAATAGAAATGAAGTCACGATGACCACTTCCCCAGCACTTCGAAAGCAACGAATTCTTACTCCCTAGCAACTACCTGCCTTGACCTTCTGCATTTTGCTCTCTCCTCTTTCATTGCTAACTCCCACCTCCCTCGAAATCCTCTCTCCCACAGACAAAGGCATTCTCTGCGAGGTTTGTGCTTCACAGTCATGGCGTTTGATCGGAATTCAAATAGCTTAGTTTTCGCCTTTGCTATTACTTTTCATTTTGGAAGTGATTTTTCTGAGCCATATAATTTGGAGTTTTGAATATCGCGAACTCAAAGTTAGTTAATTTTGTTTTTTTTTTCTCCTAGTGATATAATCTTTCCTTTTTGCGCTCTCCATGTTCGTTGGATTATCTGTCTGTATGTTTTCATATTTCGGAAGTTTTTTCGCCGCTCTTTCTGAATTGTAAATTACGTTTCACTTGATTTCTTTAGTGTTTTTAAAATTTTGGTTTGCTTTTGAAAAAATTACTCCCGGTGATGTGATTTTAATTTTGCGCCCTCCATGGTCGTTGGAATGTCTTTCTTTTTCGATGATGCAAATCATATTTCAGAAACAAATACTTCTTCACTTGTTAAAGGCTTGTGCTTCTGCAGCTGAAAATGGGGAAGAAGCGTGTGATGGTGCCAGTGGAACAAGTTGACTTATCCACAGTCAAATATGAACATGAAATTATCGAAGGTCATTGCTACTTGTATAAGCGTCTTCGGATGAATTTCGGTTTAGTTCAACAAAATGATGGTGTGAAGGAAAACCTGATGAATTGGATATTCTGCTTATATTTGTTAGCAATTTTTCTTGTTTTGCAGCTCCACACTTGACTGGATTCGTGTTTAGATTATTTGTTCGAATAATTGAAGCCCCACTGATAGGGTCTTTGGTAATATCTTTATTGAAGAAGCAGAATAAGATTGATGAGGTTTGTTTTTGGGTCCAAATTGGTGTTCCATGTTCATGCATTTCATGTGCTGAGTTTGAACTTTGAAGTTTCACCAAGGGGACTGGCTTATGAGTAGAGTGAGCTTGACAGTTTCAAAGTGAATTTACTAAATGTTTTGTTTATCTGTAATCAATAGTTGTTGCGGCACACTGTGATACCAGAAGAACCCATGTTCAAACCTGAATATCCACCTCAAGGTAGCTTCTTCTAGATGTTTGTACTTGATGTTAATTCACAGTGGTTTTTGTAAGGCATATTAATTTTTCTTTGATTATATAGCTTCATAATACTTGAGAAAACTTCATATTGATAGCAAATAATTTTATGCACTGAATTCACTTTAATTGAAATTAGATTTCTTGTCGATCTTTGGGCTAATTAGAATTAAAAGAATATATTGACATTAGGAAAAAATACCACGAATTAACTGCTGCAAATTGTTTGCCTTGCATTGAAGATGCATGTTGCATACCTTTCCCTAATATTGTGACCTAATTTCAGAAATGGAAGCTGGTGTCGTCATCCTTGATGAAGATGGGAGACCTGAAGACCGAGTTGAAGCTGCCTTGAATTGTCTTCCACATTATGATCCTGCTGTATGCTGGGGAAATTTGTCTATGCCTTTTCGGTACTGGAAAATACGTGATTATGCTTATGCTTATCGATCAAGAAAAGTAACGCCATCTATGGTTAGTAGCATTCAGTTGATAAAAATTTAATTTATATTTTATTCATTTATAACTCTTTTGTAAATAAATTATTCTTCTTTGGATATATAGGTTGCAGAGCATATCATCTCAGTTATGGAGGAGATTAGTAATAAGAAACCCCAGGAACCATTACTGATATCTTTCAATGCTAAGGAGGTCAGGAGGCAGGCAACAGCATCTACTCAGAGATTTGAAGCAGGTATTGCTATTTGGTTCTAATGCTTACGAGATGATGTTGCAGTGGTATTCTATAAGCGTGATTATGTTGACATATGATGGAATTGATATGGCAATCACCTAACTCTCCTCCTTGACTTTTATCTGATTACACAGGAAATCCATTATCTGTTTTGGATGGAATTTTCATGGCCATTAAGGATGACATAGACTGCTATCCCCATCCATCTAAGGGTAAGTTAATATTTTTTTTTTTTGTGAATACAATAACAATAACAACAACAAAATCTTTTCCCACTAAGTGGGATCAGTTATATAGATCAATCAACGCTATAAAATCCCATCGTAAACCATATTTTTAGACATTAATATTTCTTCTTGTGAATAATTATAAAAAATTATTTATATTATTTCATGGTGATGATAGGTGCTACTACATGGATGCATGAGGTACGCACTGTTAAAAAGGATGCCATTTGTGTTTCAAGGCTGCGTAGCTGTGGTGTCATATTTGTAGGGAAGGCAAATATGCATGAGTTGGGCATGGGAACAACAGGGAATAATTCTAATCATGGGTGAGATTATATCTTAGGTGATTTATGATTAATTTAAGTATGGATGACAGTCTCAGCATCGAAATTTGATCTTTTGCCATGGCAAAATCAGATAACTTAAGAGACTATTTTGTCTTATTCTTTGCAAATTTATGTTTAAGTATTGGAAGCTCTTTGCTTGCCTGATTTGATACATATTCAGGATCTAAGCATACCTCAGTCATTCTTCTGCTAGATTAGGTGAAAAAGTAGTAAGTGAAGAGGCCAAATGCTTGAGTTCTGTCATTTGTTGTTTTTATTTTCATTCCCTATGTATTCACTCTGCTCACTGTTAAATTAATCAAAAGGTTTTTACTATTACTGAAAGGTACAAAATGCCATATGGTGAAGGACATATGTCAAAGGCATTCAAGAATTTAAAGAAAAATCTTTCCACATTTTTAACTGCTATTAATCTAATTTTAATGTATAGTGATTAGTAATTTTCAAATTTCAGTGCACTTGTAAATTTAGTAAATCTTCTATACCCTTTCTTTATTTTTTGGTTTGCTTGTAGTTTCCTCATGTTCTTTATAAAAAATTTAATCATGATGGTTGATCTTTCAATTCAATTTTCTTGTGGTGCAGAACTACAAGAAATCCTCATGCACCTGAAAGGTATACTGGTGGATCTTCTTCAGGTCCAGCTGCAATTGTAGCTTCTGGACTATGCTCTGCTGCACTGGGAACTGATGGCGGAGGTTGTGGAAATACAATGTGTGAAATTGAATGTTATATTCCCATTTTTTGTATGCACTGATTTTAATGTTTGAAAATGAATGAGAAAGGCAGGTTCAGTTCGCATTCCTTCTTCCCTTTGCGGTGTAGTAGGATTAAAGACAACATATGGACGGACAGATATGAAAGGGTAATTTCTGACCCTATATGATGGATCATAAAACATCATTTTCCCATATGAAATGTTTATGGTTTAATAAGACATTTTTATCCTTAGTAGGAACTATCACAAATTTTAATTTTATCTTAGGCATTGGTATAGAATACTTGGACATATTCCTCTGGTATAGTTGTAAATCTTTACTCTAAGGTGAAGGCTTTTGGTTGGACTATGGTACTCAATAGAATTAGTACAAAAGATCTTCTTTAGACTCTTAGGCCTTAAAAGGTTATTTCTCGGATGTGCTATGAGATTTTAGAGGTCAGAAATAAACAATCATCTTTTTATGCGCTGTTAAGCTGTGTCTCTGCTGTGGAATAGACCTGCCGGCAATTTTAATGAACAAGAGGTTTCTCCAACCTTCTTAGATAACTTTTTTTGGATCAGGTTTAGAGGTATCAGTAGCAATAAGCAATGTAAGATCTTTGGAGAAGTGATGTTTATGTAGGCTTGCGGTGTTTATGGATAGAACGAAATGTGGGAATTTTTAATCAGAGGTTTCTTCCATTGCACCATTAGTGGGATAGCGTAGGTTTTTTATTTTGGCTTCTTTGGGTTTAAGATCATGGCTTATTTGAGGAGATTTTTGGGATTGGAGAGCTCTTTTGTGTTTATTTCTGCTTTTTTCCCTTCTATGTTGTTATAGGAGAATGACTTATCCTCCTTCTACACACTACTCTTTATCTTAATAAAATCTTTCTTATCAATAAGAATTTTTTTTGGAGAATATTTATATTTCTTTTTATGACTTTTGGTCTTAAAGGGGAATTTTTTGTGTCTTACAGTTGAGATAATTGTGCATTGTCTTGTTGCACTTTCATGTAAATTTGTGCAGAACAATATTATCATCTCTTGTCCATGAAAATTTTATGTAGTATTTTCAGACAGAAACATGTCTGAATGGTGCTTGGATAAAGTCTCTGATGGATCCACGTCCATTGGATGACGGCCTGTTAGTATATAGCAGAAAGAATAAAGAGAAAATGGAAGAGAAGGGTGGTGGACCAGTGAGAGGAATGATGATGCGTCCCTTGCATAACTAACTTGTCACATGGTACACGGGCATGGGAGAGGAGTAGAGAAGAGAGAGAAATGCTGTTAGCTGGATTTAAGAGCTAGGAGGTAGAGTGAGAGGTTAAGGGAGAAGACGTTTGACTTGGGAGAGCCTCTAGCCTCTTGAATGCTAGAGAACTTTTATTTGCTTTCTACATTTTGTTTTCTTTCCTTGTAAACATCCGAGACTGTCAAATTCCTTTCTCCTTCACTGTTGGATAGGAATTGCAGCTCATTATACATAAATAAAACGAGAATTCCCAGAAGTTCCATCAGTCTCCAAGAACTACTAAAATTTTATTTATGCAAGGCCTAGTTTTGTGATTATGTTAGCATTTTCAATCTCTTTTTGCAGGTCATTATGTGATTCTGGGACTGTGGAAATTATTGGACCCATTGCTTCAACAGTGGAGGATGTCATGCTAGTGTGTGTAAACCATACTTCTCTCTTTCTCTTTCTGTCTTATTTTTTGACTATCTCTTCCATTTTACTTGACTGCTTCTGGTTTGCAGTAGTTGAAATCAAGCCATTTTTCCTCTTTCTTCTATTTAGAGTTCATCTTTTTTGAATAATTTCACTCACTTTCTAGAAATTATTTTATTGTAATCCTTTTCAGAACCCAAAACATCCAAGAAAAGATACTGCTGATAAATTTGCAAAATTTTCTAAGTAACATGTATATATAAATACTAAAAAGTAATCAACATAAATTAGTACCTTGAAAGCTACCCACATACACAAGATATTGTCAAGGAAAAGCAGCTACTTGTGATAGTTACTCGGGCCATTCTTCATTATAATAAACCAGGAAAACAAAGTTGAATGGTGATGTCCATTTTTGGACGGTTGTTGCTTTTATATGTGCCATTTATACACACCACATGTTAGAATTTAGGAGTTCTTTATGAAATGAAGCACACATATCATTGCCCTATTTGAAGTGCTGGAGGGTCATCATTTTGCTATTGTTAATTTGTGAAAACCTAGATGCTGTCCGAGTTCTGTATTTAACCCATTACTTTCAGTATTGGTTCTACTTCTATCATTTTTCATGATAAAAGCTTAGGACAGTGTCTTCTTCACCATATGCCAATTATGCTGTCTCATTGTTAAACTAGGTGCTGGATTTTTTTTTTTTTTAGTTAGGTTCAAAATTCTCAATGGTGTAGTAATTGCATGCAAATTTTTTTGCCTACAGTAATTAGCTTCGAAGTATAAAGACTGTTTGAATCACTATAAATTATTACTTAAAAAATTACTGGTAAGGAAGAGCAGATGAAGTGTAAATTGAATATTCTTGCATAATGCCTAAACCAAGTAATGACATGCTTGCTACAATCTGCATGACTTGCACGTCACACTACTGTATCTTTTACATATTGCACCTCCCAAATTTCTTCCATTTTGAGGATGAAGTTTTGATTGCTGAAGCCAATAATCCTACCATGAATATTTCTCATTCATGTGTTCTGTTTATACATAAGAAGTACCGGTATTCATTGTGCAGTTTACTGGTAATGAATGTACATTTGTAGCTTCCCTATATCATTAATGACTTCTGCATGGGCTAAATAGATAGATATATATGTATGTATATATATATTTTTTAATGCAAGGATCAAATGAGTTAGCTGACCAAACTTTAATGCCCTTTTCTTGCCCTACAATTGAACACTTGAATGATATTAAGAGTTTATGTATATGTCTGCACTTCTAATTGTTTGGTACAACATCTCAATTGTTTTTGTCAAGTACTAAAACCTTGATCGTCATCTCATGCTTCTTTAACATTATATGCCAAACCTTAGAGTCGTTGCTTGTAGATAATTTTTGCTTTATTAATAACCATTGATCAGGTATGCGGCAATGTTGGGTTCATCACCTGCGAACAAAATCAGTATGAGACCGGTAATCTTTAAGTCTTTGATTGATATTCTTAGAAATATGTAAGAAAGACTGATATTTAAAATTAAACTTCAAATTGTGGATTTCATAGAATTAATATACATAACAGAAAATTAAACAGTCCAAAAGGTTAGCTCAAATTAATCGTGGTGTGTAGCTATAATATTCTAAGTATATAAGTGGAGAATGGGAAGAAAAAAGATAACTTTTCCACATATAATCTGGGAAAGACAATGAGACAATTTTCGAATTGCTAATAAAATGTTTTTCTATGGCACTGTAATTAAACTTTAATTTCATTGTATTTGCCATTAGCTACAAGAATTATGGATCAGAATTAGTTGGGGTTTTCTAAATGTAATTTATTGTTTTCTTTTTTTTTTGGGAACAATTCTATACCCTGCTACACTGTGCCTTTTTTCTCACATATATTTTTCTTTATTACCCGTTTCAACATCATGCTTAGTCTTTCCTCTTGTCCTCTTTTCTTGAACGTGAATTGCCTGCATCTTCATGTTGTACATGCAAAACCATTTTGAAAATTCTGCTTCAATTGATTTTTTGTTTGGAGTTGCCCTTGCCATGAGTGTAAGTCCGCCTAGTATTTTCTCCTTCTATTTTCACTTGTATCATTGTAACATGCTCATCTATTTTCTACTAGTAGCCCAACAACATAATATTTGAATTCTGAAGGAGGACCACCTCTACTAAACCTGAGACTCTTTTCCGCTTCTTTGGTATGTTAGTTTAAAGTACCTGCTAAGCAACCAGATAGAAATAGTGACTAGTAACCTTTTTAGAACAACACAAACAAAATTAGAGGAGCTGCTTGTGGAATTAGGATCTGTCCTGTTTAGACATTCAATTCAAAAGGTCAAACTATTAGTCAGGAGACCAATCTAGTATGTATATATATTGTGCGGATTTCCAGTCTTTGTTGGAAAGGAGATACTTTTTAAAAGAAGATATATATCTATACAATCCAACAAAGGACATAATGAACTTGTAAATACGGAAAACTTCTTTAATTATTCTAATAAATGAGAAGTGCAATCCAGTATTTAAAAGTTAAAATTATATGTAATGCTACTCTTTACAAATCAGGGTCTTTTGACATCTAATGCTATGGAGATATGACAAGCTAGTAAAGCAATTCTTGTCATTTTATATTCCATATCAGGCCGTGCACTACTTCTTCTGTAATGATTATATGCCTATTTCTTTCCAGTCACCACCTTGTTTGCCAAACCTGTTGTCCTATGATGATTCAAATACTTTGGGATTATTACGACTAGGAAAGTACACTCCGGTAATCAACTTATCCTTTATAAACCAATTGTATTTATAGGATTATATGATATATTTTCTTTAAAGAAATATATGTTTCTTCCTGTGCAGTGGTTTAATGATGTGCATTCAACAGAAATCTCTGATAAGTGTGAGGATGCTCTTAATTTGCTATCAAAATACCATGGTTGTGACGTAAGTTTATCATTGGTATCATATGTTATTCCTGATTGTATTAAAATTTATTTTAGTATTTATAGAAAAGAGAGTAAGTTTAGCGTAATGGGTTCAAACAATGCTGAGTACTACTTGTTTATCTTATTACCTATGAAGATGATAGAGATTGTTGTACCAGAGCTTCATGAGATGCGAACTGCCCATCTTGTTTCCATTGGCTCTGAATGCATATCATCACTAAACCCTGATTGTGAGGACGGGTATGTTTTTGGGTATTTTGAAGCTTAAGCTAGTAATTTTATCTTGTTCTCTGAATTCAACGAGGCAGTATAGCTTATTTGTAGTTGGAACAAATCATCCTTCTCATCTGTTGTTGAAAGTATTTAAAACTGGTAACTGTCAATGTCTAGCAATGCATATTGAGATATATATCATGTTTCCTCTAATCCTTCTCTCGTAGGAAAGGTAAAAGATTAACATATGATACTCGTACAAGCGTGGCACTTTTTCGATCATTTACAGCAGGAGATTATGTTGCAGCCCAATGTCTCAGGTGATGCAAGAGAGATTTTTACGAAAAAATACTTAGCTTTGGTTCCATTTAAAATATATATCACTTTTTAATGATGTAGGAAAATCATATGCTGCGCCTCTCAGAAATAGTTACTGATGTAGATTCTTCTATATAATTTAAACCATAAATCATAAAATGACAGCGTCTGTAGCTTTTTTTTTTTAAATTTCAGACGAAGGCTCATGTATTACCATATGGAGATTTTCAAGAAAGTGGATGTTATAGTGACTCCAACAACTGGGTATGTACGTATAACAAACAACTGTGTATAAGTGCGCTTTATTGTAATGGATCCTCGTCCTAAGACAAAATTCAGTATAATCGATTTAACATTCATATGCGTTTCTCTACTTTCTAATTGCAATTTAGAAACATACCACCTTGGTCCCTTTCGTCCCTGCAAAGGAAACTGAATTCTCTAATTGTTTACCTTTTATGGAGCTCTTGTCATCATGTATTATGTAACAACAATCTCATCCCTTCCTAGAATTACAATTGAAGAAGATATAAGGGGTGTGGTGGGCACTAGAATTTGGTGGGCACTAGAATTTGGGTATCATTGTTATGGAAAATTGGACATACATGTTAACAAAATCAAACTACTTATTATTTTTGGGATTAAGGCTTCGTTGTTGATGCTGGAATTATGTATGTTTCAGAAACTGAAACTGAATTACTTTTATGTCTAACAGCATGACGGCACCTAAAATACCTCCTAGTGCTCTTGAAAGTGGTGAGACAGATATCCCGGTTACAGGTGATTTGATATTTGGCTTCAGTGCTGCATATAATTATTATTGCCTCTTACCATATGTTAATTTGAGGCTTGGTTTTCAGGTTATCTTATGCGGTTTGTCATTTCCGCAAATCTTCTTGGGCTCCCTGCAATTTCTGTCCCGGTGAGTGAGAGTGGAGTGAATCACTAAGGAGTACTGTGTTTATTATTTTGGTCAAAAGAGTACATGATTGTTGCTTATATTCTGTTATGTTGTTTTTCTTCCTTTAGTTAACATGTTCAATGTTTAGGTTGGTTACGATAAGGAAGGACTTCCAATAGGTTTGCAGTTAATAGGTCGACCATGGGGGGAAGCTACAATTCTGCGTGTAGCTTCTGCAGTGGAGGTATGTACTTTGTCATGCATAAACTGAAAAGTGCTAACACTGTCAAGATAATTTTTCGGAGAGCCCTATCTTCAAGTGGCTAAGCTTTTTCATCATTAAAGATACTGAGATTCTGGCCTTACTGAAAAAACAGCCAAAAAAAGACATCAAAGTGAGAATCTCGATACATCTATTTGTGAAAAAGCTCAGTCTCTTGAGCGGCAGAATTACCTATGCTGTCACGGCCACGGCCTCCTCGTAGTTTCCATCTGCGTACGATATGGGTTAATTTGCCTCTCTGTTTAATGTACTCAGAAACTCTGCAGTGAGTCGAAGAAGAAACCTATATCATACTATGATGTTCTGAGGTCAAACTGAAGCTGCGTTTATCACAGCTAAAGCCTCTGCTGTTCCTGTTTTTTGTCAGTAATTGTGCGCAGTATGTTTCTTTCATTCTCTGGACATCTCATTTCTTGGAACGATAAACTTGATTTGACGAGTATTTCCTAGGAAATATTTTCTGCAGATAGGAATTGTAATAATTTCAAGATAAAACATTGATCTTTAAATTTGAGAAGAAAACATTTTTTTTCTTTAGTACTTATAAATATGTTTCAATGATAGTAGTGTGCTTCAGCTACAGCTATCAATTCAATGTCTCAATGGTATAAGTAGATCCCTATCTCTCATATAAGTTGTTACAATACCACAGTTGATTATGTAAGAAGTCAATGAAAACAAGGCTAAAATGGAAATCACCCCCTTTAATTCAGAGAAATGTGCAATCTGTTCCCCTCAACTTTAATGTTAATTATAAACTCTTTAAACTTTTAGTTTTGTGTAATGTAACTTCTTTGATAATTTTTTCGTCTAAAATTCTAATCTGACACTTTTATATAAGTTGAAAGAAGTCACGTCAACAAAAGAAATATATCTAATATATTATTTTAGGTAATAATCAAAGGCGTTTTTGTTGCAAAAGAAGTTAAGAGGAAATTTAAAATAAAAAAAAGTCTTACATTTGTCATGTATTGTCAAATGTTTTTCATTTTTGGCTAATTAACTTACATGGATAAATAATGTTAAAATTTTAAACCAACAAAATTGATAGTTATATTGTATAAAATTAAAAGTTAAGTTATATAATTGAATTTGAATGTGTGTCTCGAAGCACATATACATGGAGAGAATGTATCTTTCTAATATACTTTTTAAATAATCCAATAGATTATTTCCGATGCCGAAGTAGTGTTGAAATTGTACAAGTTTCAACGCTTGTTTACGAGAGGTGGAAGTCACGGGATAAAACTGAAAAGAAAAAATGTTTTATTACACTGACCGAAGTATAAAGAAAATTCAAACAAAAAAGAATTTGTAGTTTGGCTTCTATCAAATTAAGTTTTATTACATTGACTATCATATTGCATAAAAGACCTGTAATAGGTCCTGCATAAAATTGACTATACTTTAAAAATCTGGAAAAAATCACATTAGATATTTCGAGTCAGGATTAAATTATCTTTACATACTGATGGGATATTAATATTTTTAAAATTAGATCAATTATTAAACTAATGAAAACATATATTCACAATTAGTCAATTTAACTATAGTTAAACAAATAATAATTAAATATATATTTTTTAAAATATTATATATTAAAATTCTAATATAACAAATGAATATTAATAACTTTTAAATATTTAATTACTAATTCTATATTTTTTAAAATATTAAAAAAAATTATTTTTGAATTGAAAAATAAAAATTATCCAAAATTAGAATTTAAGAATATTTAATATTCAATTTTAGAATTTTCAAATTATATTAAGAATCAAATGATAAAAGAATGAGCAATTTTGGCTAAAAACTTTAATATTTAAAGAAATGTCCCTAAGAGATAGAATATGATAAACAGTAAACATTGAAAATAGCTTAAGTATATATCTTTTGTTTTTCTTATATTCTTTTTTTTTTTTCACTGTTCCAACATATTTTTTTTCCTATTATTTTTTATTTTTAATTTTTAAATCTATTCAAGATGAATTATGTTGTTTTGTAAAAAAATAATCTTAAAAAAAAAGGAAAAAAATTCAAAATCAATTGACTCTTAAACCACTCCAATTTTGACCGGTTTGACTACTTTTTAACTAATTTTTGATTGGCCAATTTTATGAATCATCTGAACCAGTTCAATGGCCAATTCGGCCAGTTTTCCCAACTGAGTATTTGAGCTCTATTCAGAAATTCAATGTCTCAATTTTCAACTACTATCCATCGAGAAAATTGTACGCTATACTTGATTCAACAAACATATTCAAGGAAATTTTTTTACTACAGAAAAGACCTGTAATAGTTTCAGCACAAAATTAACTATACTTTAGAAATATGAAGAAAAATACAAATGATATCTCGAGTCAGGATGAAATTATCTTTACATAATAATGGAGTATTTGAGCACTAGTCAGAAACTCACCGTCTCAAAGGCCTGAAACAAATCCAACAGAAGTAGAAAAACCAGACCCCTATTTCTCTGCGTTCTCATCAGCTACATCACTAGGGAGATCCAGCCCAGAAGGTATGTTGCCTGGATAGTTGGTGGTTGATGCATCCAATCCTGTCATGCTGGAGGCTGAAAGATTAATTTTAAAAATCCTGATGACGATGAAAGGAGCTTCTTCAATTGTTCAAAGTTGTAATCTCACCTTCTATCAACAATAACCATGGAGCGAAGCTCACAATTGGCAAAACTGCAGAAGCATATGTAGAAGTAGTCAATCACTTGCTTCATCACGAGGAATGAAAAACAGCACACTCATGATACCCAAAAAAACTTTTTTTTCACCGTTGCCAAGGCTCGGTTTCTAGTACAATTAATGAATCTATTTTCTGAAATATGCTAAACAGATGTGGTCAGCAGAAAGATAATAAATCAAATTAATTATATAGATATATAATCATGAGACACACTTTTTAGTAGAACTACTTAGATGGTCCGGTCTACTTGCCTTTAGCATAACCAGATTTATTTAAGACCCTCTTCTATTTTCTTAACAATTGTAGAGGAAATTACGGGAAATAAGAGTATTATGCATCCCGAAAAGAAACCATTTAGATGCTTCATAGTGGAACATTCACATACAACTAATGTTAAAGGAGTGTGAGTCTAGTAAATTTTACTAGATTGAGGCATCAATAAGCTTACTGCTTGCATATTTCCTTCTTCACAATAGGATGGCAATCATTTCCAAAAAATGTACTCAGAGTATGGAACAAGAATCCACTATGCGTCACTATAGCTATCTCCTTCTCTTTTCGTGTCAACAACCTGTGATTAAGTAGAAAACAAAAGAGAGCTTCATGTAACTCGATTACATAGCATTCGATGAAAATTTCCACTTTCTGACCCAAAAAACTAAAAAGCAGTCACAAGAGAGAGGGGAAAAAAAAAGATAAGAGAAATGGACTTTTTTTTAAGAACAGAGAATTAAATAAATCTTCAAATTCTTATGATTACTAGCTCTTTAAATGAATGCCAATACACTGGTTCAATGATCACAAACTTAAAATAAATAGTAATCAAGTTATTTCTCACAATTCTGAGATCAAAATAATTTCTTAAGTGTTCAACTCTTAACAATATTGCTACGGAAGCTATCAAACAAATGAACTTCTCTTTCAATTCGAAAGCTCACAAGTTAGAGAAGTTTGACTTTGAGCAGCTTGTATTTTGTTTAACAAAGATTCTGCAGCTATTAGATTATAATTTGGCATGACGACCAACAAATAATACAAGATGTAAGTTGATCATAGTCTTGCATATGTAGTAGAACTACGTTATAGCTTGGTGGAACCTTTTAGGAGGAAAAAAAAAAAGGAAGGGGAAAATGTGATTCCCAGACGTAGTATATCACTTTGGTAAGCTTTATATAGTCCAAAAATAATCAACAATGAGGATAAGTATTCATACCAATTCATGAATTTCAAACCCCTTACTGCAAGTTCTTCCTTTGTCTCCCTAACGTCGGCCTTCCACAAAATATCCTCATTACTATCTATCTGAGGAGAAAATTCAAAGGGATTTGGCATAAACCCCAAGAGAGCAATAAAATTAGCCTGATTTTATACTGCCTAAGAAAGCTGTCAACCATCTTTTATTTTATAAGTGTCATGTTTTAATGTGCAAGAAATGTAATACTTGCCAGTGAGAAATCAACTGCAGGAAAAGCAAACTCATATTCGCTGATGCTTCTTCTTTTATCACAGAGATGAACTCCCTGCACAAGAAAAACACACTGAAAAATATGCTGGGGTTCTTATGTCAATGTTTGTATCAAGTGTAAGAAAACTATACGAGTTAAAATTATTTTCACCTGGCAAAAAATAACTTCTGGCAATTTCATAGTAAAGGAGGAGAGAAGATGAAGCAAATGCATAACTGCATCTCTTTTAATAATTTATATATAACTTACTTTATTTTCTTGCATGTGGTCTCTCTCGTTCTGTTTTTTAACCTTAATACCATTCAATGACCCAGGAAAATTTTTGGTTCAGTGTCCAATATTCGCTGCTCACAACATAGGACTAAATTATGATTGGACCGTGATATAAAAGACCTATCAACGTAAACTTTTTTTTTTTTAATAAACCTATCCTAACTATTTTTAATTTAAAAGTAATAATTTTCAAATTATTCCACTAGACTGCCTGTGTTGTTGTTTCAATCACAAGAGATAAAATAAAAACCAGACAGTTATCATTTTATATAATGAAAAGCTAAGAGAAGTGGGTCCAGATGTTTTGGCATTACTAGGATTTAAATTTCATTCTTTGTCAATGAATAAGAAATTAAGAAAAGTATCTTACCAGCAACTAAAATCTAAAACTTTATAATACATGGCAGGGGACAAATTATCTTGACAATTATCTTTTCTCCAAAATATTTTTCTTTACCAAGACAAAGTGCCCACAAGGTGGAAAGGAGACTGAACTTATAAACTCTAGAGCAAGTAATAACATGATGTGAATTGTTTTCAAGGGAAATGTGTGATGCCAACTGGTAAAAAAAGCGGGTTCAAATTGCAAAATTACCTACCAAATGTTCACGACAAAGTTCAACAGCAATTATCGGTGGGCAATTCAGACTCGAAATTGCTGGACGGCTACTGTTTCCTGCATTTGCCACCATAAGTGGCAGTACATCCATCTTATCCACGTACCCGTCACCACCAAATACCCCAACAGCTGTTTGTAGAGTCCTGAAATGCCAAAGAAACCATAAGCCATGTTAGTCCATACCGTCTCTGCCTCAACTCGCTGGAAGGAATTCACACAAGCAAAATATATCTCGACCAGAAATTCTAGGAGGATCCCATATTTATTCATGGAGAAACACGATATGAAATTATCCTGAATATACAGTTATTATATTATAAATGAATTATAATTCCTAAACTCTGTTATGTCACCATTACTACTTAATTCATTCCCAAACCTAAGTTTGTTAAGATGACAACTGATGCATCCACTGAAACAGCAATTGTCAATCTGTCATTTGCAAGTTCTAACATTAAGTCCCAATTTAGTTTGGTATATAGTTCAGACACTATCCATCCAACCTTGTAAATACAGAATATGGATGACTTCCAAAACCCAAATTGAAGTTGATTCAGGAAATTAAAATTGAGAGTTTATAACTAACGCACTCATAATCTTAAGGTCACTACGTAATGGAATATACCGGCATATTTAAACATACAAAAAAACAAACATCACCAATCCAAATAAGATGACAAAAGGATTTAGATAATACTTTATGTTGAATGGCAATCGTCCTTTTTATTTAATGCTAAGCAACGCACATGCTCTCTAGTGATTGGGAGCAGGGAGAGAGTTTCAGCTAAATAGTAAGTAGCATTGACCTACCCTGCTCCCCCTCATTGGCTCTACATCCAAACAGCAAACTCAAAATCTCCAGCATATGTTATCCATTGTAGCCAACAATATCTGGAAGCAATCCATTAATTCGGGTCGTGCTTTAAGAACTTAAATATTAGCATATTATTAATCAATGGGTCCAAGATGGAGAGTTTAAAGCCTGCTGTCAACGAGTCACCATTTGACTAATATATCAGATACATATAGAATGCTCTCATAAGTTCGGGAAAAGCATTTTCCCTGTAAGTAGTCTCCGCAATTATCTTGCAGCAATTATGTATGACCTTGAAAGATAATATACCAGATCTATGAACTTCCATTGTTTGCACTATCCATTGCTGGTCAGACTGAGGAAGAGATTCTACACAGATCACTAGAAAAATGGATGAAACAGTAGTAACATGCTCAAGCATGTCTACAAACATTCATTTTTACACAAGTTTTACCAATGTTCCACACTAGAGAAATCAGTAGTTGCCCTCTGATATTGCTTCCTAGGTAGTCAGACACTTAACCATAGTACATGACTTTATCACACTGATCATCCAAGAAAACCTAACATGCTGCTAGTATAAAGTATAAACATAATCATAAATATATATAACATCTATTATGGAAAGAATGTCACAGAAAATCTCTGGCAAGCAAGGCAAAATAGCACAACATTTTCAAACCTACCGATTTCACAAAAAACTTGAAAGGGTTTGCAATGATATAAAGTATGAGGAACAGAATATGCCAAGTCTGGCTCGATGATTGAAATCAATAGAAGGTGAAAAAAATTGTACGTTAATGACATAAAGTCTTGAAACTTTCAAGTTCAATTTTCCACCTTTCTCATAATTTCCAGGTTCCTGACCTTCAGCAATATTATCAGGCATGAACTAGGAATTAAGTATTCTTTCAAGCAAAGTAGAAAGCCATATGACTTATAAAACCATAAAAGAAGCACTGATTCACTGATATCGCTACATTAAAACACTACCTCAATAAAGGAGATGCAATTACTAGATCAATCCTCTTTATGAGCCCAGAAGCATGAACATGCTTACGCAAATTGTCAACCTGTCAGTGTAAAGAAATTATCTTCTACTCTCACAGAGTAAAATGTCTTTTTCATCACTGAAAGCCACATGACTAATGCAAGCCCTTGCTTTCAGAACAGATTCCACATGATAAGCTGCAAAATGACTTGCATAGTCATGCTTTACCTGCTGCCAGCCTAATGGAGTGAGATGTGCATCGAAATAATCAGGATTCAAGTATGCTTTGTAGTTCTTATCTCCCTCTACATTGTGGATCCCCTGCGCATGCCTGACCTGGATGTATGGTTTTATAAGTCTGAAATGCTTTGATTTGCAGGCAAAAGACCAAGAAAGAAGGCAATCTTGAATGTCCTTGAAATGAAATACATAGCAGCTTCAAATCCACACTGGATATAACGTGTTGACAGAAAAGTGAGTTTGATACCAACCAGGTGAATGGTTTTGCACCGATACAATGGATACAAACTTGGACCAGCACCAGAATCCATATTCTCAGATGAACCTAAAGAAAATTTGGTTTCAGACCAGTGACAAAACACACAATAAAGTAATAAAGCATCAGAACTCCAACACAACATTGGCAACAATGAAATACATGTGTCAGAACATGATATATGACTAGAACAGCGTGCAGTTATTTGTAAGTACCACAAGACTGTTATCCTTTAACAATTCAATTGCAATTATCCAAATGCCTTCTTTTTTTCCCTAATTCTTTAAATGTTGTCATTGTCTATCTCTTATGCTTGATTATGCATACTTTCACTTGCTCCGTTACTTAACTCTCATTATCAACATACTCTACACTTGTCAATACGCCCACGCAACTATTCTCCAGCATAATCACCAACCTCTAAAAAAGCACACAGTAAGCACAATAAAGCAGACTCTGGCAGACTCCAAGCCTCAATCGCGATCTTCAGAAGAGTTCGTTAGTTCGTTTAGCAACAACATCCAACCAAAAACTTCCTTCACAAACACCTTTAGAAAAATTTCTTTCACCGTTCTGAAAAAATGCAAAATTCTCACGCACATGGAATTTAATCTCAAATACCATCCTAAACCACCATTTCGACAGTATCTAGCACAAAAAAATACAACGACTAACCACAAACAAACGAAAACTATAGAGTCATAACGAAGCACTCAAATTGAACAACGTCGTCTAAAAACAAAACCTCTCAGTCAAATATTACACAACATATACGCAAGCTCAGAGATCTGAGGAAGTACCAGAAGAAGGAAAATGAACCTCCAATTTATACGAAACGAAGGTCGGAGAAGAACCGGTGCGATAACGCAGAGAAGAAGAAGAAGAATAAGCAGATCGGAATGCTGTGAGAGAAACGGAATGAGGATGAGTGGAAGTGACGGCACTAATAATGGTCATTGGGCATTGGCGATGTACAGTAATTTATTCTGTTTTTCGCTCTATTTCTGGTCGTTATGAGTCAAATTGCGTGCCGATATTCAATTTCGATAAAATCATTCCAGCTTCCAGTTTCAGTTTTGCAGTCTTTTTAGCCCGACATATAGAGAGCAAATGATGGCTTTAGGCCACCCAAAGCAAGCTTATCAAAAACAGTTTTTTTTAGTTAAATTACAGTTTATCCATATCATTTTCCCTTAATCACATTGGTCATTAATCCATGGTTTAAGATATCTTATTTGATTTAGTGTGTTATTATTTAATTATTATTTTAAATAGTAAAATTCAAAAATTAAGCCAATGATATACTTTAAAAGTTATACGAATGCCTTTTCAAATTGAATAAACATTCTGTTACTCTCCGTCGTCCAGGCTCCGACACTATACTTTATTACTCTCCTGAGTCTCCTCTCCATAAATGATGTTCAGCGATGTCTCCCAAATCCCTTTCACCGCTCTTCCCGTGGCTCGTCTTACTAACCCTTGCTTCACTCTTCTTCTTTTATTCATTTGTTTCTCTCTATAGATCCTCTTCGCCAACCTCACAATCGCTCACAGTTCCCATATCTTCCTCTTGTAATCTCTTTAGAGGTAACTGGGTCTTAGATCCAAATCACAAGCCATTCTACGACGAGACATGCCCATTTCACCGGAACGCCTGGAATTGCTTGAGAAACAAGAGGGAAAATATCAGCCTGATCAACTCTTGGAAATGGGTACCCCAGAGTTGTGATTTGCCGCGAATCGACCCCTTTCAATTTCTAAGGCTAATGAGGAATAAGAATATTGGGTTTGTTGGGGACTCTCTGAATGAGAATTTCTTGGCTTCATTTCTATGCATTCTGAGAATTGCTGATGAGGGTGCTAAGAAGTGGAAAAAGAAGGGGGCTTGGAGGAGAGCTTATTTTCCGAAGTTCAGTGTTACGATTGCTTATCATCGTGCTGTTTTGCTTTCCAAATACCAGTAAGATTATCATTGCGTAAGTCCTTTCGTTTTGAATTTTGCATATGAGTTAGCTTTCTGCAGTGCTTTCTCGCGTGATTCACAACTAGCATGAACAACTTCTTAATAAACTAACAATTTGTTGCTTGAATTGTTAAGTCCATTTAGATTTAATTCTCAAAAATTTAGTGAGTACAATTCTCAAAAGGAACAGATGGTTGCACATTAGTTTTTTTTTTTTTTTGGTGAGATCTCTAGGTCATTTGGTAATAGAACTAAAACGAGTTTGTTAGTTTCAGGTGCACTTTACTAATTTTCGAAAATTGTTTAGTTTCCTAGAAAATTTCGTTAGTTTTGTACGTGTGTGCTTGTGTTTTAAAATAATTATCATGTTGCCCAATGATTGCAAGGAAAAAGAGCACTTATTCGTACGTATGGAACTCATTGCTAAAATTAGGCATATAAAAAGTTTGTTTTACTTCGACTTTAGTTGGTTCAGCGAAAGCGAAAGGAAGGAGAGGGGGGTGGAGGGGAGGGGAGGAGAGGGAAAGAATTTTAATGAATTCTTGTTTAGTTGGAAGGAAAGAAATGGATTATTGTTTGATTAAAAAATAGGAGTGAAGAAGAAGGAAGGTAATTATATTTGGATAAATTTATTTTTATATTATTTTAATTTTTTTTTTATAAGAAAAGATATTTATATCAATATTTTTTTAAAAAAATTATGAATTCTAATCTTTTTTTATTTTTAATTCTTGATGGAAAAAAAATTCATCTTAATCTCCACTAAATGTCAACATATTTTTTCCCATCAATTAAATAAGAAATGAATGACAAATCTGATGCAACGTAGGTAAGATGTTTAGTTTTGATCTTCTTCTTTCATTATTCTCCCCTTTTCTAAAGTTTATTTTTATCTCACATTTTAAATACTTTATATCCTCAAATTAAAAAAAAATCTAAAATTTTCGTTTACAAATTTTTTATTGCATTACTTTTTCTTTGTCTCTTTCAAAGTAAAATTTGACTTTATCATTATTTTGAAAGTCACACCATTAAACAAATAACACGTTATTAAAAACATATATACTGATTAAGCTATTGCATATGAATTAGTTATTTATTTTTTTGGATCTCAAACTATTTTATTCTTTCATAAATAAAAAAATTGATGAAAATAAATACAATTGAATCAAAATAAATTAATATATCTTTTAATTTGTTTTAAAAGGAAGAATAAGTTTGTCTTTCAAAAAAGAATTGCATGATTAAAAGGGGTTATACATAATAATTGAGGTATCATAATAATCATAACAAGTGGTTATATATCATAGAACTTGTGCATTATACAAAATATATTCAAAATTATCAAAGTATAAAGTATTTATCATGATACACATAATATCCAAAAAGTGTTTAAACGGTCACAAAATTAACATATCACATAGAAGATAAATCCCTAATAACATCCATTAGCAAATCTCTACGTGCATCAGGTGGACATTCAACAAATGTCCTTAATTGGTCGACATCACCCATGAAAAATTTATATATCTTAGTTGTTTGCGATAGTGGGAAGCCATAATCTTTGATCATATTCCAAATTTCTCCTACTGACAATTGTGGGAGCTTTTTATAGCTTTCTCTTAATACTTGATTTCTTTCTCTTATAGCTTCTGCAACCTCAACCATAAACCTCTTAATCTCAGTTAATTTAAACTCTCTTTCTTTTTTAGAATTTACTTTTTTCTTCTTCTTAAAGGAACTACTACTTGCTTCAGGTGAGAAATCTTGATTAACACTATCATCAAGAGTTTCAAAATTCTCCAATATTGTATCATTTTGGACAACAAGATTATCAATATTATTGATTGTTTCAGTGAAATCTTCCTCAATGATTGAGTGACGACATTTTCGCATCTCACCAATAGTCTCACCTTCTTCCCTTATTGCTCTATCAATTCCATACAAGGTGATCATCTTTTCATAGGATGGGAAAGGAATATTTCTCCAACTTGCTGCCTTTGGCTTAGACTGAAAAATGTTTAGGTTCAAACATCTGAATTATTTCTTTAGAAACAGCAAAAAAGAAATGAAGAAAACGTGTTACATTATTATGCTGGAAACTATAGTTTTATTCTTAACATGAGAATAATTTTAACAAGCAAAACAAAAAGAACTTTGCAGAACTTCGGCCGAATAACAAGCAAAACTTCCATTGGTAGCAAAGGATAAATCTGATCTCTACATAATCCTGTAAGAACCAGAAATTAAATGGGGATAGGCATATCAAGTCACACGCATCATACATATATATATTGCAAAGTGTTTAGAAATAGAAAAAAGTGGTCAGCTTTAAAAAACCTATACCATTAGTCATGCTAACTTCCATTTTGTAATGGCAATTTGATGAAGAAATATATGTTTCAGAAGTATATGTAGTTAAAAAAAAAAAGAACTAACCTTAATAAATGCATCCCAAACTTGATCTTTAGCATCTCACAAATGAGTTGATGGGTTCCAAGCAAATCCACTTACTCCACCTTTGAAAATATCATACATTTAAGAGAAATTTTTTTTTATAGTTTTTCATCAGTTCTTAACCTTCTCTTTGTCAATATCAATGTCAAACAAGGCACTTAACTCTTTAACAATGTTATCATAAGCAATAGTGGTGAACGTCCTATTAACTTTGTTTCCAATATTATGTTGATGCATAAAAGTATCAACAAGTGCATCATCCATAACTCTTGTCCAATTCAAGCATTGCTTTGTGTCCCTTGCTTTTGGTGGCATACTATACAATTTCATGCATAAATTATGAAAACAAAAATCAAACATAAAAGGTGAGCATACATCAAACTTTAATACATTGATGCTCAAACTTCGTAGAATAGAATAAAACTTCAAATAGCCATACATAATAGTAATACATCAAATTCTACAATTCAAACTTATTAGAATACAATAAAACTTTAAATTGCAACACATCAAATGCCACAATTCAAACTTATTAGAATACATAGAAATTTAAAACATGAAATAAACATACATAAAAGTTCAATCTAAATGACTATCTTAATAATGTATCCACATCTCATTTGCTATATTATCTCTAATAAGCTCTCCTCGACCAGCCTCCTCATTGTCACTACGTGGAATAAGATTATCATCCTCAGACATAGATTGATTTGCAAGTTCAGCATCCACTTCAACTATGAGTTTTTCATTAGGATCTATGCTCATCAAGAAGTTATGAAGAATGCAACATGCTCCAATGATAAATTTTTGAGCTTTTAGATTATAAGTAGGCTCTGATGAATTGGATATAATCTCGAGTCTTTTTTTCAATATACCAAAGGCTCTTTCAATTACATTACGTAACGATGCATGCTGTAGATTGAACAATTCTGTATGACTTTAGGGTGGATTTCTTCTTGAATATTCTTTCAAATGATAACGAACTCCTCTATATGGTGCAATAAGTCCACTTGTTAGTATGAACCCAGTATCTACAAGGTAATATTTACCTTTAAGAATTTTGATCCTATCTGCTCGTGTTAATGCATTTTTCATAATCCTAGAGTCAGATGCAATGCCTTCCCACCCAGCAAGTAGAGTAGTAGAAATCGTCTGATTCACGATTTGGGATGCACAATCTTATGCGATTATATATGGAAATGATACAAATTGTATAATAAATCAGGAAAGAGCCAAAATCACACCATGAATAGCCGGAATCGTGCACGTCGCATTGGAAACAGTGATTCAAAAAACAGCAGTTGCGTCAAGTTGTGAAGTCAGGTCCTTCGTGACCTGACGCAACCCGTTTAGCTAAAGAAGATGACACTATTTCGTAAACGATGTTGTCGACGTTGCAACCAATAATATTAAAGGCAAAACCTCTAGAATCTAGCTGAAGAATGAGACAAAAACATGATTCATAATTCGTGTAGTCAAATTCACTTTTATCTGCATTTTTTAGCTATATTCCAGACGATATAAGGTGTGTCTTTTGACTTAAAAGCTCCAGTAAGGCAGTAACTATTCCTATTCCTATATATATATACAAACCTAAACATTTAAAGTTTAAACCCTATTTAATATTCTAATTTGCCTCTGTCGCATGCAACATTAGATGCTCTGTTTGTCTCTGCCGCAAGCCATAAAAATTCCTAGCTTTTCCCTTACAATTTCTTTCTTCTTTCTCTTACAATTTTTTAGTTTTTTCCCTACAATTTCGTACTTCTTTCTTATAATTAAGTTATGGCTCCAAAAAAGATGGTAAAAAAAAAAGATGTTACTTGGGATCACTGCAAGTCATTTAAGACTCGATTACATGTTAAATATAACTATTGTTCTAAGACAATATGGGGAGAAGCATATAAAATGAAACATCATTTAGTTGGAACACACAAAGAAGTTGCTCCTTATGAACAAGTACCAAAGGAGGTAAGAAATTTATTTATAAAAACTTTAGATGATATAAACAAAGATGATGATGTTGCTGATTGCTTTGATGATAAAGGAAATCAAGAACATGATTCACAAAATAAAGAATCCATAAAAGCTTTTATAGTAAAAAGAAAAAGGGGGAGTGGCTCTAGCTCTAAGCCTATAAAACAACAAACTATGAATGCAATGGTGAATGATAGAGATGAGGTAGTTGGAGATATCTATAGATGCATATATGGTAATACATTACCATTTACTTTGGTAAAAAATTCATTATTTATTAATATGGTGAAATTAATTAGTGAATATGGAAGAGGCTTGAAATCATCTACTTATCATGAAGTAAGAGTTTCATTCTTGAAGAAAGAGATTGATCTTATCAATGCCAATTTGAATAAATATAAAGTTGAATAGAAGAAAATTGGTTGTACATTAATGTCATATGGATGGATCGATGGAAAAGGCAAGTCTCTTACTAATTTTCTTGTTAATAGCCTTAAAGAAACTGTGTTTTTAAAATCTATTGACACTGGTAGTTTTATTAAAGATGCTGAAAAAATGTTTAAATTATTAGATAAGATGGTGGTGGAAATCGGAGAGGAAAATGTGATTCAAGTGGTAACAGATAGTGTCTCAGCCCTTGTATCTGCAGGAAATAAGTTTATGGATAAAAGAAAACAACTCTTTTGGTTTCCTTGTGCTACCCACTGTCTTGATTTGATTTTTGAAGACATTGGTGATATTACGGTATTCCATAATATCATTGCAAAAGCAAAAAAAAATCACAACTTTCATTTATAGGCACATTTGGGTGCTTAATTTGTTTAAAAGTTATTTTAAAAGAAAAAAGTTAGCTAGATCAGCAATAACAAGATTTGTCACATCTTATTTGACAATAAAATCTATTTTAGATCAAAAGATTGTGCTTAGATCCATATTTGCATCAGAAAAATGGGTTAAAAGTGCATATGCCTCTAAGAATGAAGTGAAAATTGTGGAAGATATAGTTCTAGCTGATTCAAGGTTTTGGAAGTCTATCAAGTATTATTTAAATTGTGTGTCTCCTCTTGTGAAAGTTCTTAGACTTGTGGATAGTGATTCAAAACCGACAATGGGATATATTTATGAGGCTATGGATAGAGAAAAGGAACAAATAACAAATAATTTTAATAATGTGGAAAGCAGATGTAAAAAAAATGGGAAATTATAGACAAGCGTTGGGATTGTCAACTCCATAGGCTTCTTCATGCGGTAGCATATTTTCTAAATCCTAAGTAAGTTTTTCTTAGAAACAATTTTAATTTTTATGTAATATAATTATTTTATGTTTTATTTATTATTATATCTTGCTTTATCTTAATAACTTAATAGGTTTCATTATGATCCAAAGTTTAACCCGGATATTGAGGTGAAGGTTGGATTATACAAAACATTGGACAAGATGTATCCTGATATTGAGACTCGAGTCAAAATTGATTTTTAAATTGAAAATTTTGACAAAGCAGAGGGATTCTTTGAATATAACTTAGCAATTACAACTGGAGAAAAGAAATAACTTAGTAATTATTCATTTAGTAATATAATTTATTACTTTATTTATTTTAAACATTATATATAGTAATTAATCAAGTTTTTATTCATTTATATACATTTTTTTGGCTAGCTTTATGGTGAAATAGTTTGGAGAAAAGTGTAAAGAGCTATAAACACTTGTCATTCGCATCTTAAGCCTCACTTGTAGCGCTACAAGATGTGAGAGGAATTGGAGTGTATTTGATCATATCCACTCTAAGAGAAGAAACTGCTTAAAGCAACAAAAGTTGAATGCTTTTGTATTTGTTAAATATAATTTTCAATATGAGATTAGACAAAAGCAAAGGGAGGCGAAAGGAGATACATATGATCATATTTGCTTATCAGATCTTGAATTTGATTATGAGTGGATTACTGAACAAAAGGAACCTTGCTTGGAAGGAAACTCTTGGATGGATATCCATGAATGCTTCAAGATTGATGAAGGAGATCCTAGTAAAAAGAGAAAGAGGGGTATTGCACTTGCAATCTTAAACTTCTTTTTGTAAATTTTTAAATTAGTTTTTCTTGTTTAGTCACTTACCTTATATAATATAATTACATTTGTGATATGTCTATTTTTAAGTCCACGAAACCTTAATGCCAATAAGAAAGATAAAGGAAATAGGCTTTAAATTTTTCTTCATGCACCTTTTCTCTTTTTGAATTCATATTGTAACTTATTTTTCTTCTATTGAAACTTCGAATTACACAGTAGACAAAAACAAATGTGAGTAGAGCTACAGCTTTTCGACACAAATCCCACCATTGGTGTAAGAATAAATTGTTTTGGAATGGCAATACCATTTAACAAACAAAATCAAGATACATATAATTAATAAATGACCACTTCACTCATATATAGAAAAAATGAAAATCTGGACAGAGCATATTCAAATTATAAAAATCTAAAGTGATATGTATAATGAGTATTTATAAAACCACTACAACTCAGTTGATCTATACAATCTGGACTGTGTTGTCTTGTTGTGTTGCATTTTGGAAGAAGTTTGCCAGAGTCTTATTGCTTATTACTCACCTACTTTATAGGTTCACAAAGAGGGAAGATCAAACATGTCTGCTGGTGTGTGGATTATTAACTTGCAAAATAGAACCTTGTTTATAAAATTACTACAACCCCAACAGTGTATCCATTTCTATTGACTTGCAAAAAAGAACCCAGCAGATTATTGCCTTGCAAACACACCTAGCAAAAATTAAAACTCCGATCTATTGCTAATATCATTATACAAAAAAATTAAAACAAATGAAGGAACAAAAACTGAAAAATTAGGAAAAATGATCAACTCTGATCTATCGCCAATATCATTATCATTACAAGTAGCAAAATCTCTATTTCCATTACTCTAATTTATAAATAAAAAATAAAAAAAATAAAGGAACAAGAACTGAAAAAATCGAAAATAATAATAAAAAACATATCAACAAGCAGCAGAATATCGCCAACAAACAATGAAATCAAACTCAATGACTCACTTTATTAATCACAGATATTAGGTTTTCATTTTTAGATTAAACACTCATTTAATTTTATATTTTTTTAAAATCCCAATCAATTAAGTCCAATAATAAAATTATAACAAGAGAGGTTGAAAGTGCGGTTGTAACACCTGTCCTCTTATGCATGAATTTCACTGTGTAAACTCGAAAAGAAGATTGTGATGATGCTATCCACTTTTATTTGAAAGCCACAAGTCATAACGCATTATTTTTGCTTTTATTTTGTTTCACTATTTCGCAATACCAAGACGATTTTGTAGGTATTGTGGTGTGGGATATTTTGGAGCTTTGTAAAAAGGCATTCTCTCTCATTAACGTGAAGCATTCAGAATTTAAGTCCCAATACTTTCTAACGAGTTCTGACATGGGTTGATAATATTGATCAATTGTTCTGTTTATTTCTTCTCGTTGAATATCGAAGACCATTGATGCAGAGAATCAAGAATATATATATATATATATATATAGTGCCATCAACATTAATTTATGCGTGGAAAGCCTACTGCAATTATTGTTCCCTTCATGTTCATTCACATTTCTTTCCTCCATAAAATCATATGAAACTGTAGATGCTTTTATATTGTTAGTCAAACAAGAAATTAATTGTCTTTTAAAAAAAAAAAAGAAAAATTATCACTGAGCGATCTCTTTGAACATCATACTCTCCATATTGAACATCATAAGCACAAGGATTGGGAAAACCAAAAAACTGACCTGAGCAGTGATTTGTCGCACGCGAGCTGGAGTATGGAGGCCGGAAGCGAGCTGGAGGCTGGAGCACCAAACGCAAGTTGGAGGTGACGATCTGCAAGTGGAGCTGCTGGAGCCTGGAGCATTGAAGGCAGGTTGGAGCTACGCCAAGGGTGACACCAACGAGAGAGGCCGACGGTGAGTTGGACAGTGACGAGAGAGGCAGAGTGTCAAGAGGGAGAGAGTGTTGGGAGAGGCAACTGAGGAATGAGAAAAAGTGAGACGAGAGTTTGTAAAAAGGATAAACTTGGAATATTAGAAGTATTCAGGGACAATAAGGTAATTGAATAATTGAAAAATTCTCCTCCCCTCCAAGACACCTAAATTTGGAGAGGAGGGAGGGGAGGGAGGGAAGGGGAGGGGTGCCAAAAAATTTGCCTCTCCTCCCCTCTGATTTTTTCAACCAAACATACTATCCTCATCCCCTCCCCTCTCCTCCAAAAACTTCCATCCAAACATAGCCTTAGGAAGGGGAAGTTGCTATAACTTTTTGTCGAAATTTAAATCTCATCGGGATCAATCTAAGTGAACACTAGTTTAGAACATGAGAGGGAGGGAAGGGGAGGGGTGCCAAAAAATTTGCCTCCCCTCCCCTCCCCTCCAAATACTTCCATCCAAATATAGCCTTAGGAAAAGGGAAGTTGCTATAACTTTTTGTCGAAATTTAAATCTCATCGAGATCAATCCAAGTGAACACTAGCTTAGAACATGAGAGATCTTTCATATATTGAGCAACAACCCAAAATGTTACCAAAAGGACTGAGATTAAAGGCATGCCTTTTATGTCTCATCTGTGATGATGCATTCAACATCATCCTCGAGGGGTGTATGCAAATGCAATTAAGTTTGTTAGCTGGTTCATTATGAATGTTGTAGCTAAGTTTGTTCATGAATGCGATATTTTTGTCTAAACTATAAGAGATAGTTAGTAGATGTAGTTTATGGAAGCATATGCCTGCTGGGTTATAAGTGTAGCCACCACTCCTACCTGTCTATAGTCTGTACATTAGCCTGTTGTGGGTTTTCTTTTTATGGCGCCATTGTGAAAGTGACATTGCCAGTACTGTTAACTCTCAAATACTGATTGCAGTTTTTTATTGAGCTTGTTTTTAAATGCATTACATTTTAACTATGAGAGTTTTACCAAAGAAGAAGAAAAAAAGAGGGGGTAAGGGATGCAAAAACCCATCTTGAATTTCGGTTCACTTGTAAATAACCCCCTAAACTTTCAAAAACAGAAATTAAGTCCTTCAACTTTCACACTTCAGAAAATAAGTGCTTTTGTCTATTTTCCCCTTAAGTACCTTAACTCTAATACCATAACAAACTTTCCTATAATTGATTTAGGGTGTGTTTGGTTGGGGGTTTTTGGAGGGGAGGGGAGGGGAGGGGAAAGAAAGGGGATAAGATGTTTGGTTGAAAAAAATTGGAGGGGAGGAGAGGAAAGAAGGACAAATTTCCTTCCCCTCCAAATGGAAGGGTTTTGGAGGGGAGGGTAGGGGAAGGGAATTTTTTAATTTATAATTTACTTTTTTGCCCCTTGATTTTTTAATATATTAACATTTAATAAAAATTAAGATAAATTTTTTTTCATCAAGAATTAAAAATTAAAAAAGATTGGAATTCATAATTTCTTTTAAAAAATATTGATATAAATAACTTTTTATAAAAAAATATTAAAATAATATAAGGGTAAATTTGTCCAAATATAATTAACTCTCTTCCCCTTCCCTCCAACCAAACAGAACTCATTAGACTCCTCCTCCCCTCCATTAACCTCCCTTTCTCTCCCCTCTGTTAAACCAAACAGAGCCTTAGCAAGCTCTCATTTGCCTTCAGTGCCAGCACATCAATCATAGGATGTTTGATGTGACATTTGAGCTAATGTTGTTAAAAGAAATATAGAATAAAGGATCTATTTCTTGGAGCATGAAAGTTGAGGGGCCTGATTTTTTATTCTGAAAGCTCATGGGGCTATTTTCCAGTGACTTTTCAAGGAAGTTTTTTTATTTTTTCTGCTTTTTTTCTTAAAAGAATGATTCCATTATAAATAGTATGTACTTTGTCTTAATTCTTGTTAACTGTCTTATTTTAAGCTGTTCTTTTTGGTTGTGAATTTTGAAATGGCAACCTTATGTGATCATTACTGATTATAAAAAGGTGGTAGCCAAAGCAATCAGATACCGGGAATCAAGATGGCTCAGAAGGTATTTATCGAGTAGATGTTGATATTCCTGCAGACGATTGGGCTAACATTACAGGCTTCTATGATATCCTTTTGTTTAACTCTGGCCACTGGTAAATTCTTGTTCCCTATGCTGAGCTCTGAAACTGTTAAATAATGGAATGCCATACAGCTTATATGCATATATAAATAGTTGTTGAACCTAAACATTAGAAAGAATGCATAAAGAGATTTTGCAAGTATATTTGATGCAACTGCCTCAGCCTTTCTAAATGTATAACGTATGAGTTACTCTGTAATTCCTGTCTTGCACAGGTGGAATTATGACAAATTCCCAAAAGAAACGCCTCTTGTATTTTACAAGGCTGGACAGCCAATCGTTCCTCCGCTTGGAATGTTGGATGGACTCAAGGTTATTCTTGGCAACACAGCTTCATACATACAAAACAAAGTTCCAGCAAAGACACTGAAGTTCTGGCGTTTACAATCCCCAAGGCACTTCTATGGTGGAGGTTGGAATCAAAATGGAAGCTGCCTGTTCAACAAGACCCTTGAGAAGCACGAGGTACCTTCCCCGAGTTCATTGAAGATTCTATCTCTACCCGGATGTTGAAGTGAGAGGATCCACCCAAAGAAAGATCTGTTTGATTGATGTTCGATCATATCTCTGTCAGGTCAATGCCCCGTGGCAAAATACCTTTTTTCTTTACTTTTCTGTTGCAATTTATCAAACTGCAACACTTAAGACCAAGTCGTTTAATACACTATGATCTTACATTCCAATCCCTGGTATCTTGGATGGCACAATAGAGGATACGAAGGTATAAGGTATCATAATATTTAAGATTCACGTTTGGTGTGACAATTGAAGGTTGTCATAGAAATGATATAATTGATGTTTTATATCAGTTAAACAAAGCTAAAACTTGGATGTGAGATCTCCGTTGTTTTAGATAGTATGAGATACCACTCAAAATGATGTCATTTTATGCCTCAATAGTATCTTGGATGAGCAAGACATCTTGGTTACCAACGTACCTAACACAAGCATTTTGGATGCCTAGGATGAAGATGACAGTCTCAAGATGACAACGTATCAAATGCCTCCTAATTTTTAATACCTAATGAACATATACTTGAGTATCTCACATAAACTTCTGGCTCTTGCTTGCATTTAAAAATCATCTGGACAGAGAGACTTGAAAACCTTGTTAGAGATAATAATAAAATTGTCACAGGTTTTCACTTGATAGTTTAAGCTTTCAGTTGAAATAGTCATTGACACTTGTGTTGCATGCATTAGTTGAGAGAAATAGATACTAATATCTGAGCAGCTTGACTTATGGTTTGAACCCAGGAACAATGGAGTTAACAAGGAAGCAAGGCAATTGAATCTTCTGATTGAAGAAGCATTGCAAGGCATGTGCTTGATTTAACTCACTTGAGTGAATTCAGAGCTGATGCTCATCCTGCGATTTGGTTGGGAAGGAAGGATGCAGTGACAATCTGGGGTCAGGATTGCATGCACTGGTGTCTGCCTGGTGTCCCTGACACATGGGTTGATATATTGTCACAACCGGTCCATAATACATTAGGGAGGACTAGTGGATCATAAAAAAATGGAGAGATTAAGTAGACCTGGTTTATTTATTTTTTTTTAAAAAGGTAGACTAGGCCAATATGAATATAGACATAGAGTGTTTCTATAAAAATTCAACTTTAGGAGAGGATGAGTTTTTCACCTGACAAATCAAAATCTTTGGACAAGGACAGAAATCCAAGAGGAAAAAACTCAACTTCTCAGGCGTGTCAAAGGTTGTGTGCCGAACATAATTTCATGTCTAATTATAATTAGCTGAGTATACTTATCTTTGAGAGATTGGGTCTACCTAAAATTTTTTGAAAAACACAATTAGAAGCCATGAAATCCTACGTCACGCGTTTGTGGTTGAAATGTTGTGGGGCTTGTTTATTGTGGAGATGTGGGAATTTTGAGGTCTTCATTGAAGTGTCCTAGCTTCATGCAAGATTTAATGCCGATCTTATGGAAGAAAAGCTTGCAGCTCAATCTTGGATGGAAGCAATGATTGATTTGGTGAAAAAGAAAAGCTGATACTGAAAGTGGCGCACTTTCTCCTACATTCTAGAGCCTTCACATTTCAAATAATCTGGTTTATTATTTTCATTCAGATTTACGATGCTTTGCAAGTTTGCATATGATACCTGGCAAGAAATTCAGCATTTTTTTACTACTTGTTTCTAAACTATATTGTTCTGCATATTACGCATACTATTAAGACTATATGTTGCAATTTTATCGAATATGATGGCCTAAAAGAAAATTTATACCCATATTTCATGGAGGATTGGATTATGGTTAAGGGGCAAAGTGCAGGAGATGAAGGGCCTGTTTGATTTCTTGTTTTTAGAATAATTTTTTTATTTTTAAGAACAAAAAATTTTATTTAATAATGTATTTTTAATTAAGTGTTTTATAAAATAAAAAAATAAAATTTTGTTTTTGAAAACAAAAAAATTAGAATATTTTTTAAGTGTTTTGTAATTTTTGTTCTATAAAATTAAGAAAAAATAAAAAAACAGCTACTTTTTAGAATAATTATTCAAACGGATTTTTTAATTTTTTTGTTCTCAAAATTTGTTCTAAAAAAATATCTATTTTAAAAATAATAAAACAAAAACATAATCAAATAGGCTCGAATATTTCAGTCAATCAAATAGGAGGTCAAGATTTTTTCTTAAAAAAAAAAACCTCTAAAATGCATAATTTTGTTTATGTGAAAAAAAAAAAGAAAAAATAAGCTAATATCGAGGGATGTACATCATGCTTGGAGGTTCGATGTGCCTGGTTTTGCCAAGCCAAATAGGCCTAAATTAGATTAGGCGCAAAAAAAAGAAAAAAAAAAGTTAGGGTCGAGTTGAGCTAGGCATTGGGCTAACCATAAGAACTATATTGGCTTAATCTAGTTTGAAATTTAAATTAAAAAGTTAAAAAAGATTTATAACGATTGATATAAAAATTTTAATTTTTTTAAAAAATAAAATATAATTTTATAAGAATTTATATGAAAAAAAAGTTTTGAAGTCAAATTATAATTTTAATAATAAATTTCAAAAAAAAACAATCAAGTTACTTGATACTAACCCAGTCTTACTTAGTATTAAACCGAGCTAAGTCGGGACCAAACAACAGATTCTAGTTTTGAAATTTATTTGAAATTGAGTTGGATATCAAGTTAGATTAAAGCAAATACCCCAACCTCACCTGATCCGATCTATATGCACTTCTAGCTAACATGGCATTTAATATTGCCACGTCAACATTAAATATTGCACATGTTACTTTTAACTAAGTTTTTAAATAGTTGACATATAAAATGACTAATTTGATAATAATTTTATTTACGAGCGTATAAGGGACCAAAATAGATCTAGTAGGCTGACATAGTATTTAATGTCACCACATCAGCATAGTTGCCATGACATTAACGATTAATGGTTCGCATCACATTTTTTAAACTAGCACGTTGAAGGGCTAACAACATAGCATTTTTATAGGTAAAGGGATATTTTGAGAATAAACATTTATGAAAAATTAAATTGAAAAACCTTTGAAGGATCAAAATGAGTTTCCATACACATATAATTATTTATTTATATGTTATTGAATATTCTAATATTTCTTATACTTTATAAACAATTAAATGCAGTGTTAACGTAAAATCTGCTCACTTAAATCTTCTAATTTATTATTTTAAACAGGGAAAAAGCATTTCGAGAATACGACCAAAAGTTAACCAACAATGGACCAAAAGCAGTCCGAAGACCTGGTTAGAGGTAGAGCTACAGATTAGCATTTGTGATAACAGTGAGAATTCCCTGATCCAATATCAAAATAATCATAAATAAATATAGAAGTATATCAAAGTCTGTAATGCTTACATGTGAATGCGATTAATATGCACAATTTTGTAAGCGAGTACGATCCAAATCCTTGAGTTCCAATTAATTTATTAAACCAGCAATTCTGTGAGCGGAATACATAGGACTATAATAACGCTTAAAAAAAATACAGAGAATAGTCATTATAATGAACAAAAATTTAAAATCAAACATAAGAGTTATTTCTGAAGGGGGAGGTGCTTGAATGCTTTACCAATACAGTTACAATCTACAAGTTGAGCTAGGGGGAAAACACTGAGATGACAGCATCCGGGATATGAACAGCTTGTTTCGATATTTATTTACTCCATTGGTCTTGTCAAATGTAACAAGGTAGCTAGTAAGAATTTTATATACAAACCAGCAGGCTCTGAATGCTAAAAATGCACTGACCACACCAAATTAATGTTTCACAAACACAAATCAGAAATAGAGCTGTCTGCACTGTGCAACCGTAGCATCTGCTGGACAGTAGGGACACTTGAAATGTCGGGTGTTGGTTTTGGACAACTTCATGATCGATTGCTTGCAAAGAACATGTGAACATGGCAGCAACATTGGAGGATTCTCATCACTCTCTTGATCCCTACTCACGGGGCAGACAAAAATCGAATGAAACTGAAATTCCTTCCCCAATTCTACAGGCACTGGCAACTGTTTCATTGCCTGCCACTCTTGCTTCTTTGCTGCCATTACATTTGCCAGCTTTAAGAGCGTAGGCAACCCTTCAACTCCAGCAGCAACTGCCACACTGAAAGGGCTCTTGTAGGACTGTCCCAAGAGAATGCAGAACTGCCTAGTCAGCTCTTCAGTAGTCCTCTCCCAATGGATTGGAGACATCAACTCAGAATAAGGGGAGGTGTCAAGCCTTCCTGCATACAAGAGGCAACCCATAAGCTTTTGGAACTCATCCTTGTGGAGGGAAGCAAAAGGAGCAAGATAAGTTCGGGCATATTTTAAGGCATCAGCTCGAGTTCCATTTTGCAAGACCTCTACAAACTGCAGTTTGTGAAGCTTAAGCTCAAGATTGGAACCATTCTGGACAAGTTTCTCTCGGTTGGCAGAGGCCCATGTGAGAGCAGGTTGAAGGTTCCTAATCCTCATTGCTTCAAGAATCTGATGCATTTCCAAGAATTGAGATCTTAGTGAAGTTGCATTAAGTTCCCTGGCCTCATTTATGATGTTATCTCCAAGATCAAATAACCCCTCACGGTAAAAATGGTTTGCAATAATCTGATTCACAATGTGAAAGTCAAAGTCAACATTTCTGTATGCCTTGGATACATCAGGATTTAAGGATTTTTCCAGGAGTTTTTGGTACTTGGTAAGACTCATGTTCAATTCTTTCTGTGGTCCTTCTAACTGTTGAAGTTCCCCAATAGCATTAAGCTTAAACTTGAGTTCTGTAAGAATAGATTTCTGGTCAACAGGGGCTGAGTCATGAGCTGACTGAAATTTTGCCAAAACATGTTCAATTTCGAGCCCCACCTGATCAATGACTTCTTGGAACTTGGAAGAAGATAACTTTTGCTTCTTAGATACACGGTCAAATGCATCTCTAATGCTATTCAGCTCCATCTTTATGCTCTGGTCAGAAACTACTACAGAAAAGTGACAAAGCAAACAGTTACTCCTGTTCCAAAAAATACAACTAACACTTCTCGTGTAAAAACTAACAAGTGTGAGGAGAAAACCATTAATTATACATACAACAAAATGAATCACCAACTAAATCATATAACTCATCTTGTTTCAATATGAAGACAACAAAAAGGAAATACTGCAGTGGTGTTCACTGTTTGCTCTTGTGTGTTATAGCCTTTTCCACCCATGCAAAGAGAATTGTAACTATAAAGAAGTTTGGTGAATAGTTATAAGGATTTATCAAAAATTAGAGTCATAAGCAAGCCAAAATTTTGAAATTATTTCCCTGTCAGCCTGTTTTCACCACCTTTTAGAGAGCTCAAAATATGCTCCTAGCCTCCTAACTAACTCAACCGAAGAGGCAGCCCTATATCCAAGCTTAGTGAGAACATTAGCATTTTTTTTCTTTTTTTCTGGATAGAAAAAAAGATTTATTGAAGAGTAGAGAAAAGCAATACAAAACCGAGAACAAGAAGTCCTCCAACAACAAAGAAATAGAAGTTACAAACAGGACATCAGTGTATCACCAATAAGGAGACAGATTATATGCACAAGTCACAAATCAAAGATTTTGAAAGATCTTTATACCATGAAAAGTTAAACTCCATTGAGTCTAAGTTTCACCTCATCTAAGTCCCTAAATAACCGTAGTAGAGGATCTAAAAGTGGATATGTGACCATATTTTCTCAGATTTATGAAACAAGGCTACTCAAAAGTTAGTTCTAAGCTGACATATACCCAGAGGATCCTTTCATTTGGATTTAGACAACACTCGTAAGGATGACACTAAAGAGCTCCAAAATGCAAAATTAACAACAGAGAAACCACAGGTACAACAGTATAAATAAGGTCCCAATCACATTTTTAGTTGCTCATTCTTGTTCTACATATTCCTCATGTCTCATATTATATTGGATCCCAGTTTTGTAAGAAATTGGATCAGAAAGTATAAATCTTTTGCCTATTCTTATTCTAACATTCCTATCAACAGCTTTTCTATCATTTCCCGGTTTGCACAAGATGAATATTCCAAATCTGACATATGAGTTGAAAAGAAATATAGCATTAAGAGGACAAAAAAGTTTCAGAAGGATGCGTCTTACAATTGGGACAAATGGAGGACACTAAACAGCCAACAAATGTAGCAATAAAGGGTAGATAAACATAAAGGTTTGGATTCTCTATTTAATATATTGGCTCCAAATATGGATCTTCCTAGAAACATCATCAAGAGAAAACCCTTCAAAGCTTTAGACAATGCAAAATCATAATCAGACTCTAAAAACAATATATAAGCTTCTCCAAAACTAGGCCAAAGAATGAGCCTATTTGCTTGTTATGCAAAAATGCAGGTTTTCTTCCCACAAAAGATATCAGAATGTAGCCATGACAAGTCAATTTCAGGTGCAATTACTATACCACTGGGCTATCAATACAATAAGAGCATTTTCTATTTAAAAAAGGAAAAAGGTAATTTGCTGTCTTACAAATGGTACTTTCCCTATGTTCAAATATGCAAAGCAATGGGTGGTTTCTCTTTGACATTTTGTAAGAGTTATTTATTAAAAAAAAAAAAAGGACTGAAACCTAAAATATACCCGTGTGAATATTTCTTACATAATAAACAAGTAGCAAGACATATTTCTTACGTTATAATAAAGTACTAAAACTAGAAAGGATTAAGAGAAAGTAGTCTATCCACGATTAATCAGAGATGAAATCTGAAACCTTAAACAAATAACTTAAAATAATCAGTTATCTATACTACATTTGTCCTTCCTCTTGGAGTACCTTTTTTTCCCTCCAGTGAATCCTGTAGTCAAATGTTTTTTAAATGACCAAAGTAATTACCTGTAGTAATAATAGTAACCACAGATCTAGAGTTAGACGTCAAATGACAATGAAACAACGCCTTTATTTGACTGGGAGCAGTTCATTACGATAAACACACTCAAATCACTACAAAATTTACTAAACAAGTTTAATACACGCATCTTTACAACACCTTTCGCATATAATAGGATCATAAATTCATAATGGTAAATGTAGATTACAATGTTAACAATAATTGAATTTTACAAAGTTTGTACTACAAAATACAAGGTTAAAATCAAGTTCCCAGATGAAATTCTCATAATTAACCCTCTTCTCACATAAGAGCATAAAAAACTAGGCTCTTCAACAGCATGAATCAAACCCCACAGAATGCAATCACGAAAGACAAACAATGAATAACTCAGTTTCTTCTCAAATTGTCAAATTCTCAATCGATCACAATCTCTGATTGCCTACAAATGCTTAAAAAATATTACGATAAATTTCCACTTCTTTGGCACTACTAAATCTATCTGTGTAACACCTCAGAGAAGACAGAAGCAGAGAAAATAATCAAAATCTTAAAAACGATTAAACTCATCTCTTAATGATTTTCTCGAAGAAAACAGTGGAGATGCCTCCTTTGAACCATTGAATAAAATGAATACAAAAAAGGTAAAAATTAAATCAGAAAGAGAATCATGGAAAATTTTGGAAAAAATAATTCCAAAAGCCTGTGGTTTTCGGGTACCTGGGAAACAGTGGGAGAAGAAGAGCAAAGCGTACGAGGGAGGCGAGGAATGCAGGCGTGCAAGTGCGACTAAGAAATCTGAATGGCAGACAGCCACACGTGCGAGAAAATACCTGTTGGGCCGAAATAAGATTGCCCCTCGGCTCTTCGTCAATTTACTTTTATACCCTTCTAGGCCACGAGGAGCGTCAAAGGCGGCGTTCAGTTTGTTAGATAATTTTCATCTCCCCCCCATGACGCTGATCAAAGAAGCCAGAACGTAACTCTGTGAAGGAGGGTGATGCAACATCTCAAAAAAGGATGAAACGAAGAATTACAGATCGTTGGATTCTTCGTCTAGCACTTATCATCAATGAAGGGGTTAGAATTTCGGATTTTGGTGAACTACGAATCAGGAATTTCGGTGATTTTTTGTTTGCTTTATTCTTCAATTAATATGATAATTTTGTTTGATCATTTTTCGTTGGTTTGATTCTTCAAATGCCAAAAACTTTTCACTATTTTATGGCAAATTTGAGGGAATAATTTTATTTAATATACAAAAAATAAATAAAAAATAATTTTAGAGATAAAAATGATTTTATTATTCTTATTTTTAATGATTAAATAATAATTAATAAATAGTATTAAATAATGATTGAATAATAATTATAAGAATAAAATAAATATTACATAAAAATAAAAATAAAGATAATTTTAGAAATAAAAATAATTATATTGTTCTTATTTTTAATGATTAAATAATAATTAATAAATAATATTAAATGATAATTATAAAAATAAAATAAATATTACATAAATTTTTTTTTTCTTTTCTGTTTTCCTGTCATAGCAAACAGGGCCTTAATGATTTATTTTTGTATTAAATGGATAGGACTCTACATAGACCTTCTGTTTATGATTTTCTTGGGCTTATCGGCAAGCTTGATTCTACTTGGGATTAATGGTTATTATGATCCTAACCTTGCCCATTTACTCATCTTTGGATGATTTTTTAGCCTTTATCTAATGATAGAAAGAATTGCAAACTATAAACTGATTTCTTGCACTCTACGCCTAAGAGTTCTATGTGCAGTAGAGTGCATTTTATAGTGCTTTACGTATAATGAATATGAATATCTTCATAAATTCTTGTGCAAAGGATTTGCATTTGCACATTGCACAATCTGCAAGGCTCCCTCTCTAGTTGCTTCATTACTTGTTATGATCGAAGAGTTCGCAATGGCCGAAGAGTTCCCTAACTAGCATCAAAGCACTGCATTTTGGGTTAGTGGGGTTGCTGGAGCCGTTGGATCGCACAGAGGGCTAAGATTTGTGGGATTGAATTTGGTCAACTTTCCACACCGCGACTATAGAAAAGCTCAATGCATCAAAAGGCCTTGAGTAGCTGAAACTCAATGCTATATGGCTACATTACCACGTGGCAATTTAACTCAAGAGAAGAAGAGTTTCCTCTCCGCGGGCATTATAGGCACAATTTTTTTTCAAAGAATATAGGCACAACTTACTACATCACTTTTTTCCATGAGAATTAATGATAACAAATAATAATTAAATTCTTCGAATTTTTTTATCCATACAAAATCCTTATGTAATAAAATCTTTGAATTTTATGTGGTATTTAATGACTAAGAACTACAAAGTATATGCTGCTATCATCAACATTTCCAAAAAATAATAATAATCTAGTTTTATTCCATAAATAATAATACAATATAATATATAATATATAATAAGAGTATGAGAAAAACTTGAGAGGAGAAAAGGTAGATAACTCTAATTCATTTGAATACATTATACTTTGTACATAATTTTTATTTATAGACTTTCAACTATAAAAATAAATTTATGAATTACAATAATATAAATAAAAAAGTGAATAAATGTCCAATATAAGCCCTTTGAGTGTAATAAAATATATACCATTCAATGTGAAATTTGATCTTTGAGAATCATCTAACTACATTACAACACTCTCTCTTAAATGTTCATTAATAAACAATGTGTTTCATTAAAATTCCATTAAAAAAACGTTATGAAATAAAACCTAATAAAGGAAAAAGAATATATACCATTTATAACACTCATTGTAAACTATCTCACTAAAAATCTTATTAGAAAAACTTAGTGGAACAAAATTTGGGTAAGAAAAAAAAAAGTGCAACACGTTTTTTGCTTTCTCTAATGACAACGTCACTTAATGTTTTTGAATTGACACATCCTAACATTATATACTAATCAAATGTGATAGTTGGTAATATCTTATTAAACAAATATGCCAAATTATCATATGAATGAATTTGTTAAACATTTATATCATTATTCTTTTGAAGATCATAGTAAAAAAAATTAAAAAAAAATATGTTTCGTTTTATCTCATTTAATGTACATTTTTTTTAGCTGGGTTATACATTATATATTATCTTTATATAATATTATGAGAACCATTTTCTTTAAAAGTAAACCACTCATTTTTTAGATATGTTGTGTTATTAACCTTAGTCAAATATATTTTCGACCTGTCTCATATATTGTAATTATTTCTGCATAATTTGACGAAATAATAACTAAAGTTTGTTTTGTGTAGCATCGTAATACCCTTAATAATTTGTTTGAGATCAAGCTTTAGTGGAGTAGATATGTATCTTGCATCTATATAGTCAATTAATTGTGATCTAATTTCAATTAAATAAAACAACCTCATATCAATGGCCCCGTGAAGATATTATAATAAATGCTTAACTCTGTTACAATATTTTTGTTGGAGAATAACCAAATATTACTAACAAACTTAAAGTAAATGTAATATTAAGTCATGTACTATTAACAAATTACATTAATGCTTTTATTATACTAAGATATAGTACTTTAGAATTAATAGGCTCTTCGTCATTTTCTTGGGAACAAAAATTTTTTTTATTCATATCTAATAATTTTACAACTATTAAAGTATTTAGGGGATATCTTTTATCTATATATCTAATCACTTTAAAATTTTCATTAGTTAAATATTAGATCTGTAAGTCATGACAAAATTTTATTCTTTCAAAATCTTTCAACTCAAACTCTTTCTTTAAATAATTAATTGCTTTCTTGAAGTTATTCAAGAGTTTTAATAATATTTAAATTATTAACATATATAGCAATTATAACAAATTTTGATCCAAATCTTTTTATAAAAATACATAAGCAAATTAGGCCATTTTTATAACCATCCTCCAAAAAGTATTCATTAAGAAGATTATATCACATATTCCCAAATTATTTTAATCCATGCAAAAATTTATGTAAATATATTAAAAAAATTTCTTAGCAACCTTTTGCACACTTTTAGTATTTTAAATCCTTCAAAAATTCTCATAAATTTTACTATCTAGTAAGTCATATAAATAGACTATAATAAGATTTTATTAAACACATATCAAATTTTTTATGCACTTTCAATTTAATAAGATATATAAAAGTGATTGCACCATCATAAGAGAGATGACTCTTCATAATTACTGTTAGGCCTTTGCGAAAGTCCTTGTGCTATAAGTCGTGCTTTGTATATGACAAATTTTTTTCATTTTGTTTTTATACAAATACTTATTTTTACTTTACTAGCTTTACACCTTTAGGTTGTTTAACTACAAGTCCAAAAATTTCACACCTTGAAAGTGAATTTAATTATGCTTAAGATCTTTCCATTTTGGCCAATTGTCTTTATGTTTGCATTTTCTTCAACAAATTTAAGTTTAAGGTCTTCATTTTGTTTTAGTACTTCAACACCAATATTGTGTTAAAGAATTATAAATAATTATATCTTTTCAATTCCATTTTTTTCGGTAGTGATATAACTTATTAAGTTCTCTTCATCTTTATAAGTGCTTAAATCTCTTTTATAGATTTAGAATTAGTTATGTTTTGGATCTATTCTTGAGCAAATATCTTCTCAATATGAACATCTTACTTATTTGTTAATTTCTTTTTTGAACACTTTTTTTTTTTAATCTTTAGCATCAATTGGTCTACAATATTTCAGGTGCAGCTTATATTCATTTGTATTAATAGATTGTCCTACTATGACATCATTTTAGATTGGAGCATTTTCAACTTATATATGAGATTTGTTAACTCTATTTAATCCAATAAATATATCTAACAATTGATTTGTAATATTTTATAAATAATTTTTTTTTAATTTTCTATTTCATATTACTTTGTACGATGATCTAAATAAGATGATAATGATAATATAATATATGTAATTCTTTTTTCCACCTGCTTATTATCTCCCTATAATATCGAAAAAATTGTCTTATCAAAATGACAATTAGCAAATTTTGCCATAAAATAAATCTACTATTAATGGTTCAAAATATTTAATTATAGAAAGATATTTATAACCAACATATATTCCTTATATTTTTTTAAGGCCCATTTTTGTATTTTGTAGTGGAGCAATTGGAACACATATCATGCATCTAAAAAATTTAACATGAAAAACATTTGATTCCTAATCAAAAGTCAATTATAGTGGGAAGAATTTATGATAACTTATTGGCCTAATATGTATAAATGTTGCTGCATGTAAAATCGCATATCTTCATGTTGCAATGAGAAGTTTCATTCTAAGAAACATTAGTCTGGCTATTAATTAGAGGTATTTAATAAATAATTTTGCTAAATCATTTTGTATACAAACATGAGTAGCGAGGTTTCAATCGTTATTCCAATAGACATATAATGATAATTAAAAACTTGAGATGCAAACTCATTAACATTATCAAGATGAAATGTCTTGATAGCATAATCTAAAAATTATGCTCTTAATTGAATTACTTACATAAGAAATCTCACAAAAGTCAAGTTATAAGTCAACAATTAACACGCATATGACCATCTTATAGATATATTCATCAAAAACATATAATATTTGAATGGTCTACATGGTGAATGAATGGACTCATATATATCACCTTGGATATGTTATAAAAATAGGAGGGATTCAATCTCAACTTTAACTAGTGATAATATAGTAATGAATTTATTTTGAAAACAAAATAGCACATGAAAATTCTTTTAATTAAAAAATCTTTTAGTTCTTCAATAGATGTTCATATAAATTCTTAATAATTTTTTTGCATTATAATTGATTTAAGATGGCTTAACTAGTCATGCCAAATAATAAATATATTTGGATTAGTAAACTTTTAATTTACTGTAATATATGCTTCAATTGGACTAATATTTATATAATACAAATTAGAAAATAGGGTGGGTAGTTTTTAAAGACACATCTCTTTCCTGATAGAATGGTGATGATTTAATATTTTTGTTCATCTATAATCTTAATATGATATCTATTGCAACAGGTATCTTAAAAATTTAACAAATTGTTTTGAAGATTAGTAAAAATAATATATCATGACTAATAAATTTCATCCCTCTCTATAATAATATAGAAGCCCTTTTAGAGCCTTCAATTAGTTTTATATTACCTAATATAATAGTGACTTTGTCTTTATCTATTATCAAATAAGAAAAATATTTTTTTATCTTTAAGTATGACATGAGTTGTAACACTATCTATGAGATATGTTTTTTATTATGGATCTTGTGTCCAACCAAAGAATGGAGAATATCTATATTCTTTATTAAAATAAACAAAATACATTATAAGAAATGTTGTACTCATACATAAAATATATGAAAATTACATTCAAGAAAAATACACTTAAAACACACTAAAAACAAATAATATAAAAAGCATAACTTTAAATATTCTTATCATTTTCATCCCAAATTCTTTTTTTATAATTCTTGATGAAGTTTACTACATCTAACTATGCTATATCATCAAGGTTATTAAAGTCATCATCTTTGTATGCAAAGTTCACCTCCGCATTATTATTCTGGTAAGTCAAATTTGTTTTCACATTATTTCCCTTCCTTTTGATAAAGACTTTGATAAAACTTTACAAGATGCTCAGACATATTACAAATACATGATTGATATCTTTTCATACTACACTGATAACATAAATTTTCTACACTTTTTAAATGATTATTATAATCACCTTTGTCTTTTTCTTGTCTTTTATTATTATTCATCTTTTGGTGATGTGCATTATTATTACCACCATGAGAACCGTGATTATTGCGTCTCCTACCACGTTTACATCCACATCCATGGCCATGACCATAATCGTGACCACAACCACATTAATTATTATGTATTGCTACATTTATTCCAAGAATAAAGTAGATTCAATGGGCTAAATTTCATGGGTTTTCATTAATAATTTGTTATTTTGCTTAGTTACAAGGAATCATGAGATTGATTTAATATTTTTTAAATACATTTTTTACAATATTGTTATCATAAGATCACAGTTGAAACATGAAAAGTTAAAAAGGATCTTTTAACAATCCTTATTAGTTTTTTTTGGGTATAATTTTAATTGAAAACTAATATTAAAAACTATCACACTTATTTATAGTTTTAAAATTTTGCAATCATAAATACATTCAATTATAATGAGCTTTAAGTAATATTACTATTCTCAAATGGTCACATTGTTCTTTCAAATTATTCCACAATTCAAGCAAACATTTTACACTTAGTTTAACCCTTCACGCATGTGATGAAGAAAATCATTGCTTTTGCTTTGTCTTAGATGCTTTGTTTCTTACTAGAATTGCATTTCTTAGACTCTTAGCATCTAGATGACTTTTAGCATCTGACACCAAAAATAAATAGTTCTTGTCCGTTATATCAAAAGTAGCAAACTTGGAATTTGGTAAGATTTAACGTGATATAAGCTAATTAAACCCTTTATTTTCTTTTATTGTTAATTTCTAATATTAATTTATAATTTAAATATTGATTATTTAGAAGTTTCAAAAACTAGTTTTTGTGATTTGTTAATTATTTAATAGTATTAATATGAAAGACTAAAATAAATTCTACAAATGAAATATTTGTAATTTTTAAAGAAAATTGGTAACAATTTATTGATGAACATTATCAAATGGATGTATAACAGTATATTTTAGAAATAAAATTGTAATCAAATTCTTTGTCAAAATGGAAACATAATCCATAATATTTATAAAACTAAACCTACTTAAATGAAATCAATTATAATATATTTCAAAAATAAATATAATAACTTGATAAAATAGTTGACCAAAAAGAATTACATAAAAAAAAGAAAGAGCCAACTTAATTTAAGTCAAGAACTTAAAGCAAAGAATAACATGCTGTAAAATTAATGAAAAATATAGGAAATATAATAAGAACAATAAAAAAAACTAATAGGAGTAAAATTAAGAAAAAATTATATTTAAGGATCCATATCATATAAAATTTATTTTAAAAGATTTTAAAAATCAAAATTACTATTAATAACTGTTATTACTATAAGATTTTAGAGTATTTATAACCAATTTTAGAGGATTTATTATTGAGTATAAGAAAGTGCTGAACTTTTTTATACTTAGTAATAAATCTCTTAAAACTGATAGTAAATATCTTAAAACTTGATAATAATGATGATCTTTAAAAATAATTTTGATTTTTAAGGCATTTTATTGTAAATTTTATATAATACGAGTCATTGAATGCAATTTTTTTTGAAATTAACAATATATTTTAGAAATAAAATTGTAATCAAATCAACTTTTTCTCTTGTTAGTTTTATCTATATCATACATTGTATATAGCTTTTATTTATAGGCATTTAACTATAAAGATAAATGTAATAGTTATAATAACATAAACAAAAAAATTAATCTATATAATTGTATAGAATAAATCTTTAAGGCATTAAAAAATTTATGTTATTAAACATGAAAATTCATCATTGAGAGTCATTTCTTTAGAAGTTATAGATATATATATATATATATATATATATATATATATATATATAGACACACACACACACAACTATATCATTTACAAACAAGTTCAAATTTGTTGTAATTCATGATATTTGTGCATTGCTTTTTTGTGGGTAAATTATCCAACATGATCATGCACATTAATTTAATACCTGATACATGTATTTATATTATGTTTTCATCATCTTATCTGAAAAAAATTAAATAAATATCAAGTTAATACATGAGAATACAAATTTTAAATTATAAGAAATTTTTTTAAAAATTTTCCATGAATTTTTAAAATATCTCTAACTATTGCATTGAAAAAAAAAAGCACATGAGTATTTTAGTCAAAGTTATGAGTTAAATCGAGTCAAACTTTAACATGACGAAAATTTTTATTTAATATAAAATGAGTCCACATACAAATTTGAGCTTTAATCAAACTTAAAATTATAATCAATCTCAGTTTATCTACTAAATGAGCTAAGTTTAATCAGTTCATAAACAATATTATAAATACCATATATACTTATATGTACATATAAAATTAAAATAAATAAAAATTATACTTTTTATATTATGTATGCGTCTAACTATGCATAAATGTTTATATTTATTGATAATATTTAAAGAAATCATAGATAAATATAATATATTTACGTATAAAATAATATTTTATTATTAACACGATTGTTTATAAATTCAACAAATCAAACATTAGATTTTAAATTGGATTCTTTTAATTGAATAATCTTAATATATTAATCAAATTCCTTTATTTAATAAATAAATTAAGTTCAATTTAAAATTTTATCTTAATTGTACACCATTAACTCAAATTCCATCTTCTTACATAACACATTATATATTTCTAAGATATTTTGGCGTCTGAAACTTGGCAAGATGTTATTCGGTTTTAAAAAAACAAATATAATAAATAAAAAATAATTAAATTCTATATATATATATATTTATTTTTATTTTTATTTTTGTATTTCTTTGTAATGGAATAATGTATTAAACAAAAATGATATAAATTAATTTTTTTTGGTGAAAAAAATGCAAGAAAAAGCCAAAAATTTTCCATTTTATATAGATAAACTACAGCGCCTGCCACGTGGATATTACGTAGCTATCCGGCTTCAAAATCCCAACTATTCATTCATCCCCACCATCCCCCAGCACTAGACGTTAAAAGAACTGGAATGGCCTTATTGAAGCGCTAGTGTTCCCATCCACGGACATGTTCAGATGATTCCTTTATACGACGCTTTCGCTTTCCCTAAAGTTCTATCTCTCAGTGCTTGGACGTGTGCACTTCTCGTCCTCAAATTTGGTACGATATTTTTGGCGCTACAAGTATATGAGAGGGAAGCACAGTTAAAGCCAAAAGCTCAACATACTTTTCTCTACTATCTGCAGATTATATCTGTGTATTTAATAAGCGAAAACAACGAAATGCAAATGAGCTTCTTCCAGTGGGATTTCATTGTTGCTTGGTGAGCATTACAATCATGTTGGAGTCGCTAGCTTATTGCCAAAGCTTTAAGGTAACATCTTCATTGTTTTACTCGATTTCTCTTCTTTTCTTTCTGAGGTTAATTTGCTTTGTTTCTTGTGTCTTGTGGTTAGTCTAGATATGGGGTTTGCGAATTTTGATATTTGATGGAGCTGCAAAATTTTCTCCATCTTCCCACCCTTTCACTAAGTCGAAGAATGGAAATTAAACATGTTTTCTCTTTGGTTTCCTCATTCCTCCAAATTCAATCCTCTGCAATAAATAACTGACTGTATAACATGCAGTTGAGAGAGAGAGATATAAAAAAATGAGACAGGGTATACTTTTTCTTTTGACACATTTTTTTTATTTCTCTCTATCTTTCTTTAACTGTATATTATGCAGTCATTTGTTCACTACAGCGGGTTTCGATTGCATTTCCTGTTTTCATTTTTGTGGAAAATAAGACACATGGCTGAATAATCGGTGGAGCTCCAGAGGAAATATTTTCTGAAAACATTTTCTAAAATAGGTTGAAAAGAAGAAGAGCGAAAAACATGTTTTCAGCGATTTCACTAAATGACTGGGCAGTATTTTTGTAATTTCGCGGGAATGTGTGCACACCTGTTGCTCTCTACTAACCGTCTGCACCTCTCCATTAATTGGTGGTCAAATTAAAAAATCAAGTAAAATTTATGTCCATTTAAGTCAATTTGATTTGAAAACAAAGACAAACAAAATGTTAATTTCACAACACAAAGTTATCTTCTAAATGATAAGTATGAAAATTGAAAATGTTATCAGAAACAAAATGCACTTGTTTCTTAATATATATTATATATTCAGTTATGTCTAGGGAACTAGTATTTGCTTACATTATTGGTTTCCTTGAGAAGCCAGCAATTAACAGTTTTAAACTGGTAAACATTAACTGAATTTGTTGCTTAATCTAATGCATATGCAAGTAGTGGCTGCATGGCCTAACATTTTCTTGGAATGTTTCCTTGCAGGGACATGGCATTACCAAACACAAGAGTCCAATTTGGACTTACCCTCGTGCTATTTCCCGAATTTGTAGAAGTTCTATTTTCATGTTATATTCTTATAAAAAGCAAGTGGCGCCACTATCACACAGTGTTAGCCACAGAATAAGTCATAGGAATTCTGAGTCAGAAATTTTCTTTGGAGGCACACCTTTCTTTGCTCCTCCAGTATCTGGTTGGAAGGAACTCTATTTCTCTAAGTATAGGCAATTACATTGGGAACGGTTTCAGGCAAGCACGGCATATGATGTTGCTGGTGCTGTTGAAGTCATGAATGATTTAGGATTGGATACTCTTACATTCTTGGCTGTGACTGTGTTAATTGTGCCCACATTCAAGTTAATGAAAGCCAGTCCTGTAAGAACTTCTTGGCGATTTATTTATTTATTTTTAATAATTTCTTCTGTTGCACATGTGATAACCTCAAATATCAATCATTGTAATTGTTATCACGTCATCTGCTGTATTTATTTGCATAAATCTTTTATGAATTTTAACTAGTTCAGATGTATGTCATTTTATAGGTACACATTCATAGAGAGGAGGCATGACTTAATTCTCAACAATATGCAGGATAACATAGATTGGAAAGACTATATTTTGCAGCATATATTACATCTGACTTATCTTAACAGAACTTATAAAGTTGAAGCTACAGTTTATTGCTTCACTAACAATCTAGATTTGGATATATTTGAAATTAATAAATGCAGTGCAGGGTGTAAACAATAGTTTGCATTTATATTCAATTGGAGAGATGACATACACCTAAGTCTACTTACTCTTCATAAACATGCACATATTAAATATGACAAAATAGCATCATTTGTTGTCAGATCACACATATATGAAATAGTAAGAATGTGGAAGTATACTTAGTTTTTTTCACTTACTTTCTTTTCTTATCTTTATAACTGAAAGAAATTTAATGATTGTCGTTTTCAGATACTTGGTTTCTTCTTTGCTGGGGTGGTACTCAATCAGTTTGGTTTAATAAGAAATATTACAGATGTGAAAGTTTTGTCTGAATGGGGGATCCTTTTCTTGGTAAGTTAAGTTTCACAATCTCAGTTTCCTATGGTGCCATTGCTGCTACTCTTGTTTTATTTTAGTTATTTGCCATCCTCAAATTATGATATATACAGTGAAGCCTGCTATAGTACTTGGGAACTAATACTTCAAAGTGAAATCAATTTCCAATGCTATGCCCTTATGGGTTTTTAATTATAGATTCTAGACGAACACTATAAAGCTTTTAACCACTTCCTCTGACTGGTGTCTTATGGAGTCTGCAAGGAGTTTTTTTTGTGTATGGTTTATATAGCTCTTATGAAAGAAAAAATCTTCCGGGTTTTCCTTTTTTTCCCCCCCTTTTTCGTGGGACTTTAGGGTTGCAAATGCTAATAACTTCGGGCATGAAATGTTAGTAGACATGGTTTCTATATGTGCATTTTTGTCCGTGCACTCTTGCTTTCCATTTAACTGATTTATTCAATTTTTTTATAGGTCCTGAAAGTTGTCATTGTCTTTAAATTTTTTTTTCTTTTTTTCAATGGTAACTCTTGCTTGTACCTCAACTTTGCATATTATTGTCATGTGGTGTTTTGATGAGGTTGCATCATAATTGGAGGTTTTAAAAAATGTGTTAGAACTCTTAGATATATGGAACCTATGTTTTTTTCATGGTGGTAATTTCTCTGCAAAATTCCTTGTAAACACAGTGAATAATTATTCTGAAGTGATTTATGTTTCTTTTCAGCTGTTTGAGATGGGTTTGGAGCTTTCACTTGCACGTCTGAAAGCTCTAGCTAAATATGCCTTTGGGATGGGACTGGCTCAGGTATGAAAAGCGGGCAAAGAAAATATCTTTAGCCATTTCATTCAAGTCATTCATTGTTTAAGGATCAAATGCCCATAGATTTTAGCTGTCTTAGATCAAGAAATTTTCAATTGATTTGTTTTCTTTAGTTTTGTGCATTTTTGGTTCTTGTTCTACAAACTGTTAGGAAAGTACTAGTTTCTTCTTTGACATGCTATTTTTTATCTTTTAACCCTTCTTACTCTTATTTTCTTTTTTCATGGGAACTCATTTGAAGGTTGTATTGTCTACTCTAGCATTTACTGCTTTTGAACTTCCACCTAATGGGGCTATTGGAACAAAAATTTTGGAGTTCCTTTTCCACTCAAGGCCTGATCTGGTGAGATCTCTTGTATCATTTTAGTGCCTTTGTTTGTTATGAATCATGTGTAAATACACACACACACGCGTGTGTCTGTGTACAAATATATGCATGTGTGTAAGTATAATTAAAATGAGATATTTTGTTGATTAAATTTTAATTATTTTACTATTTGTCAGTATGTGATGTAACTGATTTGTTCGTTGGTGGCTTGGATCTAGCATATATATATATATATATGAGGAGGGATCCCAGGGATCCCAGTCAAATTATTCTTACACTGTCGAATAACTTTTTATAGATAATTTGTTTTTTTTTGGGGCAAAATCCACTGTTGGACTAATAGTTATTATTATGGAGATCATCCTCACAAAATTTGACATTAATCCAAAATTGTTTTATCCTATGTCTCATTACTTAATCTAAAAATTAACATACGATACATATTTCAAATATAAAAATCTTTTAACTATTTGATAGCATACTTACAGTAATCCAATTCTTTAAAAATTTGACATAAAAAATCAACATACTAACTATTTCTAATCTAACGGTTAGATCAATAAAAATTACTTCCCATAATAAAATATTGAAGCCTGTAAGTGAATTAATTCTTACACCAGTATCAATTGATCCCTTCTCTCTCTCTCTCTCTCTCTCTATATATATATATATATATATATATATATATATGTATATGTATATATATTTCCCTGACCATATGCAATCTTGGTTATTCATCTGCTTTATCTCCTTCATACAAGACAGGTTGCGTCTTTAAACATACAAACTGCCATTATATGCTTCATTCCTTAATGGACCGTTGGCCAAAAAGCATTTATTTTGCATAAAACGAAGATTGGTCAGTGTCAGTTTGACATCCGTGGCAATATGCTCAGTGTTCTAATCTGAATTTCATGTGTTTTATTTTATTAGTTGAAGGATTTCTGCCAAAGTCAATTTTTCATGCTCTGAAGCAAAAATCCTAGCTTTGAATTGAGATATTAAATTACAGCTCGATATAGAAAGGTTTAGTTGCAAAGCAGTCCTATAAGAGGCTCCATGATTTTGATCCTTTTTATGTTTTGATGATTGTAGGTGAACATTAGAAGCGTTGATGAAGCTGTAGTGATTGGTGCTGCTCTCTCACTGTCTTCTTCTGCATTTGTCCTACAGGTATCGGATATTGCAAATGTCTATTGAAAGTAAGCAAGCCTAATTCCATTGCGTTGTACATACGAAAGATACAAGTGTCTAACCTTTTCATGCCTATTCAAGCTATAATTACTGTACTTGCATTTCAAAATTTTGTCCATGCCTTGTGTAAATATCTTTTTTTCCCCTAGTACTTTTATTTTAAAATATATTAAAATTTAAATAACTAGGAAACATCTATGGACATTACAGATAAAAATGTGCGTGACAAATAGAAGCAAAATTACTTGCAAGGCTATTGAAAAGTTTTGAGGAGCTGAAGAGGGTTTGTAAGAGTTTATGCAAGTTGCAAATAAATACATCCATGCTTTTTATATGATATTTGTACAGGTATTTACCTTTTAATATTGCATTTAGGATCAGGGGAAAAGTCCAAGAAGAAAAGCTGAGATTGTGGTCTTCAGTTTGCACAATTAATACAACCAAAAGATGTAGCCAATTTAAAAATTTGAATTTTTTCCACTCGTCCTACCCTCATATACTTTCAAAATTAGATCTTATTGATTCTTTGAATATAATATTCCCTAAATGTTTAATACTTACATCATTTCCTCCTCTAGCCCTGCCACATCATGTTGATCCTTTTTCTTAGAGTAAGCAATTTCCTGATCGGTTTTTCTTTTAGTTTCCTTGTTTATATAAGCCATGTCTCACTCTTGTATTACTGTATTTGTTGAAAGAAACCATTGTGAAAATAAACTTTTAAGTCTGATTTATTTGGGTGATTTTAGTTGTGCCCCATGCATATACAAATCCCTCTGATACATAATATGGCCAGTGTAGCTTACCCACCAACACATATATGCATGTGTAGCTTCTTGCAGAGAAAGGTGAGCTTCCTACAAGATTTGGTTCAGCAACTCTGGGAATTCTTCTTTTGCAGGTTTTTGTCTTTCTCCTGCTTGGTTACAAGGTCTTTGTCCATTAAATATGTAGTTGTTAAAAACCATGAAGTATGTTTCAGTTTACTAATTGGTATTTGCTGGTAAACCATTGTTTATTGACTTGAGATGTATGATGCTTTAAAAAAAACTCTTTTTTGACATCTTTTGTGCCCATTTCTGCTTGATATTTGCAGGACATAGCTGTTGTTCCCCTTTTAGTCATTCTTCCAATACTGGAGAGCCAGGTAAGATGTCCCTCTTTTAGGACATAGCTGTTGTCTTAAGGTCAATTTCATTTTTCAATTTTATTTTAGCACATTGTCTTTCTCACTGCTTCCATATACAATGATGGAAGGAACAATTTATGTCATCCAATCATTGACTCTCACATGGATCAACGACCACTTTGACTATTATATTTTGAATTTTTTGAAGTGCCAAGGTCCCAGATAATAGCCAGCGTTACAGAGATTGGGAAGTTTCCCTCCCTCCCTACTCCTCATCATCACAAAAAGCAAAAACAAAAGCAAAACATTGAAAAAAAAAATCATGTAGTTTTTTCTTTGGTTAAATATCAATTCCTGTTACATGGGATTAATTGGAATTAATAGTTAGTTACAAATTGTTAGGAAATAAACTGATAGAAGTTGTTAGTTCTGAAATCTTAGTGTATCACTATCAGTATAGAGTTGTGATTCGTAATCACTCTATACTAATGGGTATTAGAGCTACGTCCCGGGCGCCATGGCAGAAGGGCATGATGGCTTCGGGAGGCTGAAACAAGAGACAAGTTTGTTTCAGTCAGACGTCGTCGACTTGCAAAAGCATATGTCGGAAATGGAGAACTTACTGATGAAGGTTGCAGCAACCGTTTTTCAAGTAGACGCGAAATCCAAGAATCAAACAAGGGCCACAATTCAAGATTCTTTGTCTATGTTATCTTAGGAAGAGAAAGATTCTGTGTCTTTGGCAAACTCAGAAGAAGAAAACCAAGTTCCATTACCTACGAAACCAAAAATTGACCAGAAGACACAGGAGTTTCCAAAGGCGACGACGAAGATGACAAGGGTGACGAAGGGTTTCCAACCTTTGTCGTACGTTCAACGACAAAGTCCAATGAGAAAGAGTCGGTCAACGGAACCGTGGTGTGAAGGACAAGTGGCGGTGTTGGTGGTGGTGAAGGTGGTGCTAGCTCGACAATGTAAAGAGCAGTGGCGAGTATCCAGGTAGTGAGCGAGCTAGGTTTGGGAGACAGAGGAAGGGAAGTGGACCTTTGAAGAATGACGAGGGTAGGCAGTCAATAGCGACAAAGGTTTCATCGAGTTGGATCTCGGAAGGTGTTACTAGAGAGGATCCTACAACTAAGTACAAATTGCTCCATGGACTTGGGAAGGGATCTAACGGATCTGTTTAGAAGCTAGGGATTGAAAAAGCTCCGATCTTGTGGCTATCAAAGTCATTTCACTTTCCGCAGGGGAGGAAATCCGTGGTGAAAGTGAGATGTTACAGCAATGTAATCATCCAAATGTTGTCTGCTACCTTGGAAGCTATCAAGGAGAAAAGTATCTTTGGATAGTTATGGATCACTGTGGTGGTGGTACTGTTGTTGACCTGATGAATGTGACTGAGGAGTCACTGGATGAGGATCAGATAGCATATATCTGTAGAGGAGCACTGAAGGGGATTTTGATATTGCTGCGCGGCTTACTAGGACCATGTCAAAGCGCAACATATTCATTGGAACACCTCATTGTGATGACTTCGGAGGTTATTCGGGAAAGTCGCTATGATAAAAAGGTAGACGTATGGGCTTTTTGGTGTCTAGAATTGCAATGGCAGAGGGCTTTCCTCCTAGATCAGCAGTCCATCCAATGAGGGTTTTATTCATGATATCCATTGAACCAGCATCAATGCTTGAGGATAAAGAAAAATGGTCTCTATATTCTCACGAGTTCGTTACTAAGTGTTTTACCAAATAACCTCATTTACGCCCTATTGCATCAGAGATATTAAAGCACAAATTCTTTGACAAATGGGAAATTGGATCAACAGCAACGATGCCCAAAAAATTTGAGAAGGCTTGCTCTTGCTTCAGATGCATTAGAAGGACCAATTCAAGTGACCAATGATGAACTGGGCATTCGGCCAAGATTCGGTAGCTAGGGAACTGCCGCCAGCTATTGAAGAACAGTACCAACTTTTTTAAATCTTTGAATTGTACCGATCTTCGAGGACAAAGACTATTTTCTACGATAGAGTATTGTTACATGAGATTAGTTAGAATTAGTAGTTAGTTACAAGTTGTTAGAAAATAACCTTTAGAGGTTGTTACTTTTGTTATAAAGTCTCAATGTATCCTTGTTAATATAAATAAAAGATAGATACATGTTAAAAATGCATGATAAATGAAGAGTTATGATTTGTGATTTCTACTAGTTTTTCATTCAAAAATATTATTGAAGAATAAATGGATTTTTTGTATTATTGTACAAGATGCAATTGGAGAGAAAAAGATTGAAAAACTTTTAATGTTAGAAGTTTCTCTTTTCAATTTCTAATATTGGAAGTGCTTGGCCTCACACTCCTCAAGCTATCTCTCTCTAATTGGGTGCCATACATTTACCCTCCAAATGTAGAAGATTCAAATTGTACTGAAAGTGTTTTGTCAAAGATAAAGCATCTAGTTACAAGTTGTTAAAAAATAATATTTAAAAGTTGTTAGTTTTGTTATAAAGTTTTAGTGTATCTTTATCAATATAAATAATATAGATACATGTAAAAAGCGTGTAATGAATAAAGAGTTGTAATTTGTGGTTTCTCTATACTAGTTTCTCATTCAAAAATATTATTGAAGGATAAATGGATTCTCTATATTATCGTACAAGATGTAATTACAAAGAAAAAGATTGAAGAGCTTTTAACGTTAGAAGTTTTCCTTTCTTATTTCTAACGTTGGAAGTGTTTGGCCCCACATTCTTCAAGTTATCTCTCTCTAATTGCACGCCATGCATTTATCCCACAAATGTAGAAGATTCAAATTGTATTGAAGGTGTTTTGTCAAAGACAAAGCATCCAGCTACTTCCCAACACACCCCCCCCCCCCCCCCAAAACACAACAAAAGAAAGGGCCAATTTGAGAATTTGTCTTTGTACCTATCTCACGGATGTTTCCTTCAATAGATGGATGTATATATCTGCCTGTGAATGTCTGTTCTACTTTATAAATCATGTGCAGCAGTGTGCTAATTTTGTTCTTCTTTAGTTTAAATGGAAAAAAAATTGTCTAATTATTTTGTCAGCAATTCTATGAAAATGAGGAAATGTTTCTGACTCCACCAACTAGTTGGCTTAATGGTTCCTACTATTTAAGTAAATTGGTTATTCTTGTTATCAGATGAATCAAGTCATTTGTTGATTGTTGACTCCCTGCCTTTTGATTTCTCTCTCCAGAATCTGGCTGAGGAAAGTATTTGGCCAATGCTTGCTCAAGAAAGTTTAAAGGCATTAGGTGGATTGGGTCTGCTTTCCCTAGGGGGAAAGTACATTCTTAGAAGAGTTTTTGAGGTCTGTATCATGTATATTTAACAAAGGCATTTTATCCAAAATAGAGAAAGCATTTGAATTCATTTCCACATATTCTAAACAGTAAACTGTTGGTCAAAGTCAGGTTGTGGCAGATGCAAGGAGCTCAGAGGCTTTTGTTGCTCTTTGCTTGATGACCATTGCTGGGACTTCACTCCTTACACAGAAGTTGGGCTTTAGTGATACGGTTTGCTATTTTCCAATAGCGTCTTAAAATTTGCGTTGGATATGAGACAGTGTAGAATCATTACATTGAATATAAGAATGACAATTGAATGCAATATCATAATGCAGCTTGGAGCCTTTTTAGCCGGGGCACTCTTAGCGGAGACAAATTTTAGGACACAGATTGAAGCAGACATAAGACCATTTAGAGGCTTGCTTCTTGGGTTATTTTTTCTAACTACCGGCACTTCCATTGACATGCAGGTAAACATGATTATTAAATGGGGTATGGTGAACTTCATTATTTCATGCGTTATTTTTGAGTGTGTGCGCGTGTGCTTTTATTTCTTTTTTAATTTTTCACTTGGCAGCTTTATTTGTTGGTTAGGCTATGTTTCTGTGCATCCATGCAATTTTTAAATATCAGAATCATATAACTGGGTAGAATAGCTGCACTAAATTTTGATTGCCTGTGATATAATATTCTAAGTAAAAAATGGAACATCCTTAAAACACACTTGACTCGGGAAATTACAATTATATTCCAAGTATGTGAATATTCACATACTCAAGTAATTGGCCTGGATATTCTTGAAGTAAACATATATACATATATATATATATCTGGTTGATTTACAATTAAGTAATATCAATGCCTTCATGAAATTGGATGCATGAATTGATGACGTTTGATGAGAAGTAATACTGTAAAATTGATGCAATGAGGAACATATTACCTGCTTGGTTTTGCCCATATTTATGAAGTATGCCTTTCTACAGAGAAATTTGATTTCCCCTCTATATTTTATCAATTTTTTCATTGCAGCTCCTTTTCCGAGAATGGCCAAATGTACTTTCACTCTTGGCAGGTTTAATTGTTATCAAGACATTGATTATTACGTCTATAGGGCCTCGTGTGGGACTTACTTTACAAGAAAGTGTAAGAATAGGATTGCTTCTATCCCAAGGAGGCGAGTTTGGATTTGTGGTTTTCTCTTTAGCAAATGGGTAAGTAAAAATTAAACAAAATGCACAGATGCTATTTAAATAAGGATTTTGGGTTTGCTTTTAATAAAAAATAGTTCTGTCTTCTTGGATGCAGGCTTGGGGTACTGCCGCTTGAGCTCAACAAACTGCTCATAATTGTTGTTGTATTGTCAATGGCATTAACCCCACTTCTTAATGAAGCTGGAAGAAGGGCTGCTGGTTTTCTTGATGACAAATTTGATGCTGAAAATGTATGTTTTTATCATAAGAATTATTTGTTTGAAGTTATGTACAAGTACACACACAAGCATGCATATAATGATTGCAGGTAGCAGTGGTGGGTTATTGGAGTAGTTGAAATAGGATTTCTGCACAAGTGTTGCAACTAATACAGGAGTAACAGGACAACTAAGATGCTATATTTCTACTAGGTCCTTTTGATGCAATCTAATGCGGTCTGTAGATTCAATGCATCAACTCTTCTCATTTATCACTTAATGTTCAAGAAGAATTATGGCATGCAAATAATGTAATTTGTATTACTTAATAGGTAAAACTTTTATGTTTCTTCACGACTTCATGATACGGTATCACATCCTATGCTCTCTTGCAATATACCTATATCTTTTAGGTATTTTTATGGCAGTGTTACTCTATGCAATTTCATTTTAGACTGCACGTTCATGTTGGGTGAGCAACTGAGTGCTGAGTTATTTACAGAAAACTTCTGAGATGGTAAATTTCAATGCCAGTGAACCTGTTGTTATCCTCGGATTTGGACAAATGGGCCAGGTAGATCAATCACTACATGTACGAACTATTGTTTATAAGGCATATGTTCTAAACTTTCTTCTTTTGATTCTGGTATGGAGGTCCTTGCCAATTTTCTGTCCAACCCATTGGCTTCAGGAGGAGATAGTGATGCTGTAGGATGGCCCTATGTAGCTTTTGATCTTGACCCTGCAGTAGTAAAGGTCAGTGTATTTGCACACTGTGCATGCCTTGTGTCTACTAGTATATTCAAGGACTTTTGCTTTTTTCAGTTGACTTAGTTTTAATTGGCATCTTGAATTCTTTGGTTTTCTTTTTGTTTAGTTTGTTAAGAGAATGATTGCACTTTTGTTTTCATTTACCAGTTTTCTCTTTGAGGAGGACATCATACTAAATTATTACTTTTTCCTTACCCATTAAATTGCTGGGCAGGCAGCTAGAAACCTCGGTTTTCCGATTCTCTATGGGGATGGATCACGCCCAGCCGTTCTTCAATCTGCTGGTATCTCTTCTCCAAAAGCTATCATGGTTATGTACGATGGAAAGGAAAAAACAGTTGAAGCTGTTCAGAGGCTACGGTTCACTTTTCCTGCAGTAATTATCTCTTACTCTTCCCTCCGGCTTCTCCCAATTTGGTATTTCTGCTAGCAAGACTGCAAGTATATGTGTAAGAGTGATAAGTTTCTAAGATAAAAAAAAAGGAGAAAGCCATGATGTAAAAAGCTCTGGTTTATTTTGTAACTCAAATTAATGGAAAGAGACCCCAATATATTATTAGGAAACTTAAGAAAAGATCCTTTTATATCTAATTGGAAGTCTCTTGCATAACCCAGTCCTAAATATGTTAACAGTATTAGTAATCCCAAGATTGCTTCTACTAATAAAATTGATAGGATTCCATACCTGATGATGATCTGAAAGCAACCATGGATGATCAGAGTTAGATAATTCAGCAACCTACTTTGCCCCTTTAGATTCTACAGAGGGTGGGAATTGTGATAGATAATTTTTGGAGAAGTTACTTTGAGTATTTTTCTTCTATGATAAAAGGTTATCGTGTCTGTATTGGTAACCTTTTTATTATTCCACTAACTGTTAATTAATTATTTAATAATTAATTAATAATAATTCTCATTCAACTGATGATCAATTTAGTGATAGAAAATCAACTTATCATTAAAAGGACTATAGGTTAAGATATCTCCCAACAGACTTGTGTACAATCCAACCTATCATAGATTATATACTATTAAACCCAATCTATTCTGGGCTTAGTATTATTAACTGGGTTTGATTACTTAATTTTAGTTTACAATTTATTCTTATTAATTAAATTAATGCTAATCCATAAATAGTTAATACAATTGTCAAATTAATTAAATAATTAATTCAACAACATACCCTCTACCCAGAAAAGAAAAAAGTGAATCTGATGCACTAGAACTTGTTAGTTAACAGGGGAACCAATAAAATCGTTACTCGTTTTTATTTGATTTATTTACATTTCTTTGTTTCTTTTCTCATTAACTCCCGGTTTGCTAATATACCTTAATATGTGTTTGAGATTATGATAAAAACATATATAGACTTTTCACTTAATAGCTCAAATTTTTGAGGTGGAATGGTTTCTGACATGATATCAAAACCTTTATGACCAAGTAGTCTTGCTACCCCTATTCTTTGTGATTAAAATTTCACTAGGTAGTTGAGCAGAGTAGTTTGTCCACACCTCAAGCTTAATAGGCTTTTGTGTGAAGGAGCGTGCTTGATATTATAATAAATATTATTTATAAATTTTCGATTAACAGCTTAAGTATATGAGTTGAAATAGTTTTTGAAAAGATGATATTCCATTTGGCAGATTCCAATCTATGCCAGAGCTCAAGATCTCAAGCATCTTTTAGATCTGAAGAAAGCAGGCGCAACGGATGCCATTTTGGAAAATGCAGAGGTACTGCTGATGGTTTTTTTCCCCTCATAGTTGGGGCTTGGGATAACCATTTTTCAATATTTCATGGATACCACAGCTAAATATTAAAAATCACTCATGCAGACTAGCTTACAGCTGGGTTCTAGACTTCTGAAAGGCCTTGGCGTGATGTCTGATGACATAGCATTTCTGAGTCAGCTCATTCGAGATTCCATGGAGCTAAAAGCTCAGGAAGCACTTAATCACTCTGAATATCGTGAATTAGATGTGATGAAACCACTGCAGGTACTTCATAAGATTGATTTGGATTGTGTTAAACATGGCATGTTTATGAATCTGAAATTCCAAAGAAGATTTACTTAACAAATGAGTTTAGTTAAAGGCATACACTTTTAATTGAGGCATTCTTGCGTAGGTTCAGCCTATATATGCTCACCAATCAATGTTTGTCATTCATGATTCAAAAGACCCCACTGTATTATTGCTATAATTGTTGACTCTCACTTATGTGAGTGAATTCCATGAATGAGCTATTAGGCCAAGCCTACGTACAAGAAATCCCTTTTCATTTTCCTCGACATGCCTGATTAGTCTATAACCAAAGATTTTTGTCTGGCTGTCATTTTCCCTATGTTTTTCTATGGAATTATAAAGATGATTGGCCTAAGAAATTGAACGGAAGACCAATGACCCTTGTACTGTCTGTTTTTGAATACAGCCTTCTAATTTTTGACCATTAATTGAATATAGCCTTTGGTATGATTAATTCTAAATATTGGAGGAATTCATTAAATTTCATTTGTTAAAGAGTATAATAAACTATTTATCAGTCTTCACTTAATAGTTTAAATTTTTGAAAGAAATAGTCTTTGACATAAAATTTGTTAGAAATTATTCTTGATCTTTCACTTAATAATTTATACTTTTAAGTGAATAGTATTTTATATGAAATTTAAAATTTTGTTAAAAGTTATAATCAATTTATTCATGATCATTTCAACTCAAAAATTTAATATATTACGTAAAGACTTATGAATAAATTTATTATAATCCCTAGCATAATTTACCTCCAAAATTCTCTACATGATTCACTGATGAATTTTCCATGGATATCAATGCTTTCTTTTGGGAACAATAAATTTCAAGATAAGTATTCTACGTATCATGCATCTTTCTTCCTCATAATCGTTACGGCTAGTATTGCCACAATAGTACAAGAAGAACTAATGCATCTTACATTGTAAGGTGAGAGTTGGTGATTTGATCGAGGCACGTGAACCTATGGCAACAACTGCACCAGAATATGAATTCTCAGAACTGAACCAGACAGATGAAGCTTCGTTGGCTACAATTCAGAAGGAAGTAGATTGGGATGAACAAGATTTTGAACTAAATCAAGCTGAGAGTTCAGAAGAACACGGTGTTCTGTATAGCAAACAAGGTACTGAGGAAAGCTCAATAACTGGATACCCAGACGCCCTAGGAGAGAAGAATCTGGTGGACCCATCAATCCCTTTACAGACAGCCATGGAGGAGCCCTAAAGATTTAGGAATTCTTCCTATTATTCTAATTATTATTGGTATTACAATCAAGCCTGTCTTCAGCTTTTATCCGAAACTAAATTTATTCCCTGAGCGATCTTAAGGGCACATATCTCCTTCCCATTAATTTGGTTTCCCTAACCCAATAGCTTATATTCAGGATGTCCTCAATTTTCATTACAGACTCTAACCATATATATATATATATATATGTATATAAAAGAAAAATTGAACTTATAATTTTGTTCTTAATTTTTAAGTTTCTTTATTTTTAGTCTTTGAAAATTAATAAGTATATGAATTAGTTACTTAAAAGAATAAAATTGCCATTTGTTAGTCTTTTTGTTTAGTAATTTAAAGATGACTGAAAAATTAACACATAATGAATTTGTTATTTTCGAAGTTAACTCATGCATTTATTAATTTTTGGAATTAAAACTAGATAAGGTGGTGTAGGAAACATCTCCAATTCAAGAGAGCTTGTTGCACAGTACTACAGTGTTGAGATGCTGATTTTAATCCTTCAAGAAACAACATAATGTATAGTATACTATTTAATATGATGAGCATAATTTCTTCGTATATGATTGCTGATCAAATCATTCAATACCACAAAATTATTGCATAAGCTTCGCAGTTCCACAAGCAATCCTCTGCTCCATGTACTGATATTGTGAATGAACCCAAATTGCTCCATTTAATACAATAATATTTTCTGCTTATTTTTTGCTTCGGGTGAAATTTAAACTTGAATCTTTAATACATTAATATATATATATATATATATATATATATATAGAGCTATTATTTCCTTCTTTCATAGGAAGTAGATTGCTCCTAAGATTCATGTTAGTTTAAGCACACCCTGCCTTGGTGCCAGAATCCCTGTTTACTATCATCACTAGAGATCATGACTCTGGCTTTTGTAGCCATAATTCGCACGGGGCTCAAGTTACAATTGATGGTTAAAGGATAGTATGTGAATAATTTTTTTTTTTCAATTGTTTAGAAGCGCAAGCGTGAGATCTTTAACTAAAAATGCTAGATCTTTGAAAACCTCTTATTTATCTTCAGTGTTTGTTACTCTATATCCTGGTTATTGCGAGCCATTTCTTCATGGAAAATAATCCTAGAGAGGTTGGATGGGTGGACTCTAGTGGCCTAGAAGCCGAAGATGATTGAGAGGAGTTTTTTGATATGGAAATCGCTGTAAACCCTAGATCTCCTCCTAGAGGTCCGATCTTGAACCAAAACATGCAATGAATCGAAGAAAATAAGATTTTCTGGTCCCATTATTTGATTGGAGAGGTCTTTGTCATGCCCAGGAACGTTATATTATGCAAGTTAGGGTTAGAGTTTCCATTAATACTCCTCTGATAATGGAAGTTATGTTGAGAATGGAAGATGGTAATTTATTGTGGATTCAATGTTGTTGCAAGATAACTTTTAAGCCTAGCAGGTTTTGTGAACATATATGGACACTCGTTTTCGCACTGTAACTGAACGAATCAGCAGATTTCAATTGCTTTGGAGGCCTAAATGCATCATATTCAGTAGGTGTTTGGAGTTGATATTGGTTTAATGTTATCAAAATGCAAGGAGGTCAATAAAGGTTACAGTCATCAAAACACTAGATGGTTATCAATATTATCCACGGCATAATGATCTATTAAATTGGCCTGTTTGATTTTTGGTTGTTTCTAAATGTGGAAGGGGAAAAGTTATGAAGGAGGACTTAGAAGATGAAGCTCTGGATCTACCGCCAACACCTGAGGTGCAATTGTCTTTGCCAGAATCTGAAGTAGAATTAATTTTGAGACACTAGAGATATCCGAGAATTTGGCTCCATTACTTGGTTAGCTCTTAGAGCATCCTTATGACTCAAATCTTGTGATGACTGAAGTACGTGAACTATTAGGTAGGTTGCCATTCACCCAATGCCATGCGTAAGAAGAAATGAAATACTAAATATAGGTAAAATTTTCAAAGTCTATATTTTTCTTTTTTACAGATAAAATTTTTGTTTTTACATATATAATTTTTATCTCCACAAACGAAATTTGTAACTTCTAGAATCCCAAAGAATAAAAAATAGAAATAGTTAATTTTGGCCAAATACTCCATCTGCAGTTAGAAGCTCGATGGCAGAAGATCCACCTTCTATCTGAAACCATGAATGAGAATCAATTAGGCTTCTAATCAACAATATTTCTAGTGGTCCTTTATTTGAGCCTAATCATACTTGGCCAACTTCCGTTTTATAGGTCATTAGGGGCACAACCCAAGAAACATGTCCAGCCCAACTGTTTAAAATTCAAAAGCTGATGGTATAGCAAAAATCCAAAGTAATACAATTTGGCAAGAAACTTTAATTGTTTGGTGTCACAGACCCACTGAAGGAGGCCTACCCAAATCCCACTTTTGTAAAGGAAGTGATTGGAAGACTATGAATTTGGCCCATGATGAAGTTCTACCTTTTCCAAACCTCAGACCCTTTCCTGATCAGAAGCTCAAACCTGGCATTTGGCAGAGCTTCCAAGAGACTTTGACTAGGTGAAGTGAGTTTCAAAATTCAAAACCTGAGGGTGTTCCAATTGTATCTGAAGCCAAGGAAAAGCAGGTGTATAATTATTGAAGTAGTTGAACCAAATAAAGCTGATTAGAAGAGGGGGAGGACTTAGAAGCAAAGGAAGTTATTATTCAACATATATTAAACCAAGACTGCAAGCTAATTTCAATCTTCATTGAAAAGCTACATTAAAAATGTCACGTTATTTATATTATGGTGAATTGGTCAAAAGAAGTTATTATTCTTACCTATAATAAGAATTTCACGTTCTTTATATACTCAGCCACTAAGATTTAACCCGCACACGTGACCTGTATTTGTACTATGGACTCTATCTGTACACGTCCACCCCACATGTAAAATAATTTCGCAAAACTAAGCTAATTTGATTAATGGGATTGGACCAACGTTTTTTTATTTTTTTCCTCAGGCTGAGTGATGTGGACCCTTCCTTATCTTGTCATTTCAGTATCACTTCAACAGAAACACCTTTTCTGTTAACATAATATGCCGTACGCCTCTATATTTACATTTACTTTTATATTTTAAAATTATATTTGATAATTTATTATAAGTTTAAAATAAGAATAAAAATTTTGTGAGAGAATTTAACGTAAGTATTAGACTTAAAAAATAAATGCTGTTTCAACTCTAATGAAAAATAAATACGACATACGTCTGCCAGTGCTATGCACAATTTATTATATAATATATATATATATCTTTTAGAGTAAATTTTTAAATAATATTATTATCTCCAAATTTTATACTCATTAATTTAATTTCTAATGCATTATGTTCAATTAAACGCCTAGAATTTAAATTTAGGTCAATTATACTTCTTTCCTTTACAAGATATTTAAATTATATAATTATTATTTTTATTTTAAAAATCTACATTTTCTTTAGTAAAAATAAAAAAAGTATTACACTGATCTTTTTTATAATAAAAAATAAGTTACTATTATTCCTTGTTACACTAAAATTTATATAATACAACAAATATTAAATATATATTTGATTAATATACAAATAATCAACTTTTTAAGTTCAGAATAAATTAAATTTATAATTTTAAATATAAAATAATAATATTATTAAAATAAAATATTTAAAATATATTTTTCATAATTTTTTTAATAAAAGAAATTAATATTATTTTTTAAAATATTTTGATCATATTTTAATTTTGAGGGAATATATGTATATTTTATATTAAAAAATATAATTTAATCATGTGATTGAGAGGAGAGAGTAATGATATTTTGTTCAACTAAATTTATGAAAAATAAGGATAACTTGTGTAATAAATAAAAATAGAAATCATGTGTGATGTCCGAAAGAGCCTGGTTACCGGAATCCTATTCCTAACTGTACTCACAGGAGGCTAATACAGAAGTCTTCCACTTCCATCGTCATGTTTACAGCTTGCTGCATATTCGTATTCTATTCCTATTTCAAGAAGGAAATAAGTGGAAAAAGCAAATGGGGGATTATTATTATTATTTGGTGAAATATATAAAGAGTTGAGAATGACAAGAAAAGGTGACGAGAGGTTCGGCTTGTGCGGGAAAAACAACCAAGCTTCTTCCTTTCGTTCAACTGCAACTACCATTCAATACAATTCGGTTTACCTGAGTAAAGGTTAAAGCGTCGTCGCCAAAAGTAAATATTATTTGGGATGGAAAATTGTGAAGAGCCAAAGCCAAAACCTTCTTCCTCTGAGCCTGAACCTACTGGGCTGGTCATAACAGGGTCTGGTCCCACTGTGGAGGCAGACATGGCGAGAGCTTCTTCCTCAATGATTCCGACAACTTCATGGTCTACACCGAAGAGGTAACTCTTAACTCTTTTTCCCCGCGCTTTTGTTCCTAAATCTGGGATTAAAAAATGTGGGTAGAGCAAGGGAATTCTGGGTCTCTTTGAGAGTCGTTGCTATTTTGCTTGTGGACTACCAATTCGAGATCTGGTGAAGTGTTTTTTTTTTTTCCTGTTGTTAATGAGGTGTATTGATTTGTTAGTGTTCACGTTTCATCAATGTGGATTCCTTCTTACTTTTTTTGGGGGGGGGGGGGGGGGGGCGCTAAAGATTTCGTCTTTGTTTAAGTTTCAATGATTTTGTGCATTTGGGTTTTTATGTGTTTTTGGTTTAAAATCTTTTAACCACTCTTCTATCACACATGCAGCTCGGTGGAGAATAGTTTTTCAACCGGACTATTCTTTTAGGTGGCATTTATTCCTGCTAGGGCAATATCTAATTTCCCAGTTGTTTGAAGACCTTTTTACAAAAAATTAGAATACGAGACATATAAACAATTAGTATTCCTATTTGTTATTTAAGACACAGCATACAAATTCTAAACAGGTTGGCTCATGTTGGGAAATTAAACTGCTCATGTATCAAACATCAAGTTTCCTATTCTGAAACACAAGAAAATGCAAAACATTGACATTTACATATTGATATATTACATTCACCATATTGGCTAATTTCTGGTCCCAACTTGTTAAGCACATGTGGCTTTCGCTTTAGTGGCAATACAACGGCCAATGTGTGAAAGCGTAAGACACTTGTGCTTACTTATATGAACATCTGTGATGTGTTACCCTCTCTTCTTTTGGAATTCTGTTGGAAATATTTAGATAATATGGTTTATATTCTTTGACTGTGAAATTAAGTAGGATTTCAAAAACATTATTATTCATTACACATTCAGCAACTTAAGCTCTTATATCTTTTTCTGTAGGCTACTTGTTATATTTTGCTTGATTAACTTGTTAAACTATCTGGACCGAGGAGCAATAGCAAGCAATGGTGTTAACGGAACTAGAGGAACTTGCACAAAAAGTGGTACCTGCACTGCTGGTACCGGAATACAGTAAGATATAGTTACCTTTTGGCACTTTTTGTCATCATACTGTTGATTAGTTTAACTTCTTCTGCCTGGTGAGGTTGGTGATATTTTCATTTTCGCTTGTTATTGCTGTCAAGATTTGAGCATGGATCCCTTGCAGTAAGGGATCCATGTAGTAGCATTCTATAAAGGCAATTTTTGCCTTTTTTTCTTTTTCTTACTTTTTGGGTTTAGGAATAAATATGAAAATAAAAAATTATAACTTTGAGGGTAAAAATTTTAATTGTGAGAAAAAATTATACTTTTAAGAATTTTAACTGTAAAATACAATTAACATTTTTAAAGTGTAATTTTTTATCATAGTTAAAATTTTTGTCCCCAAAGTTATAATTTTTACCTTGCATATTTATCCTTAAATGCAAAAACTTGTTACAGGACGCTACTGCATGTAACCCCTACTATAGTGTATCTGTGCTCATTTGGTATCCTTGCCAGAGGTTCTAATAGGATTGTGTAAATATGTGATGTTGCATAGAATGTTTTCCTATAAAACTTGAGACAGGACAAGATAATAGAGAATAGGAGGGAGAAATGAAGGGAAAGGGGATAAGGGTGGCAGAAGTGATGGGAGAAAAAGCGAATGGGTGAATATTTATTATTAAAATGAATCATAAGAAGGGCCATAATTCTGTCCTCATATAAGGGAACCCAAGAGCTCTACGAGGAACATAATGACAAAAGCTAATTCTAATAGGAATGGGAAATCAAGATGTTTACAATAATGATAATAAAAGGCATCTCTTACATAATAGGAAACCAGACTTACTAATCAAACTAAATCCTTAATTATTAATTATATTCTGCATGTGTGACCTTATTTGTTGTCAAACAATGCAACTAATTTAAAAAACCCAATGCCTATGTGCAGTATGTTATCAATTGTTTTTACTCTTTACTATATTCTTGACTTAATTTTTGGTTATAAAACACGGCAACATGTATTATGTGACTCAGTTTAAAATAGTTATCAACTTATTGCATGAGTAACTGATACAAATTTGTTAAACCAATGCCTTTCTCATACCTGCCTCTATCAGAACAAAAATATATGATGATGTCATGTCTTTGAAATGAGCTGGGGGCAGCCATATGATTTATCCACATATATAAAATTTTAAACTAAAGCATGACCTGAAGTGGAAATAGAAGACATGCAAAACGTTGTTAAATTATTATGATAGGGAGAGAAAGGGGAATATTGCATGCTGAGAAAATTTTCCCCATTGTCGTACTTGCTTATTGAAATGGCTTGATACGTATCAATCTCCATGGTGTAGAATTTAGTTCTATAGACTGCAAGCTAACTGTCACTGTTGCATGTATGAACTTATCCTTAAGTTCTGTTCTACTTCATCTAACACTGTATTATGCATCACTAAATTTTCAGGAATTTATTAGTCGAAGTCTCGTTGACAATATAGTTTTCTCATGTAGGGGGCAATTTAACTTGAACAATTTTGAGGATGGAGTTCTATCATCTGCTTTTATGGTTGGACTCCTTGTGGCTTCTCCAATATTTGCGTCTCTAGCTAAGAGGTAATAGCCTTTCCTATCACACTAGTTGCAAATCTGTGCTTGCTATGATGCTTTCTATTGGTGAGAAAAGCTATTTCAATATTGAGCCTTGTTATAATTTATAGATTTTAATCTGGGGAATTGGCATTTGGGAGGGAGGTGGGAAAGATTGAGAGACAGTAAAATTTTTAACTGAACTGTGAATGATGTACAATATCCCCATAGATGCCATAAAATGAAAATTAGTTATGCTATGACAACTTTTGGACCCCCCTCCCGTCCCCTTGGGCATGCTGTATATGGGAGTCCTCTGGCATTATGGGATTGGGACATGGGTTAATCTTCAAATGAGGACAGGGAATTTACTTTCCAGCTCCAGCCGTCCAGCCAGCTTTGCACTAATCTGTTGAGACTCAACTATTTGACATTGGCTGTCTTCATTTTAGCTTCACCATTTGATTATCTATTCATTATAGTTATCAACTTAACATGATCATGTATAGTTGTATTGCAATAAGAGTATTGTGGCATGTAATAATATCTATCTGGTGTTCTTGCACTAATAATCATTAAATAATTATTATTTGGGAGGTGAGTGCTCGCCGCTTGATTTTGCTTCTGTATTGAATCTAATAGTGCTTCAGAAGATCCCTTGCCAATGAATGAAGCTTCTGAAAGCTGAAAAGGATTTTAAACCACCATTGATCTATTCTACTTGAGATCATTTATCCTTTAGATGCACAATATCAAGTGTAGTTGGTCCAATCTTCTTGGGAATGACTTTGACTTGTTTCAAAGAAAAGCACGACTTTAATTTTTATGAGTCCATATGTTGTAATGCCTTGCAGCATAAATTAACTTGCAAACATAGGAGTTGGTTGTCAATTTATTTGATGTTTTGTCAGTTGAGTTGAAGTTCCATGTTTACTGGACATGATAGCTGAAGAAAGAGAAATTTTTACTTTTTTTCTTCCATGTAGATGTTGTAGAACACACCATCGATGAGATTTGTAGTTTCTATCATTAACTTTGTGTATGAGTTCTTACATGTTTATTTTATTGTGCAGTGTAAATCCATTTAGACTTATTGGAGTTGGGTTGACAGTTTGGACTCTGGCAACAGCAGGTTGTGGTTTTGCTTTTAGTTTCTGGTTCATTACAGTCTGTCGCATGTAAGTAGTCTATTCTCCTACTTTTTAATGTCATATTGAATTTGAGTACTTAAAAAAGAGGACACAGACTAAGAATTGGGCTATTTGTTCCATTCTGCTTCTGTTTGAGTACTTCAAAAAGAGGACCCAATCTAAGAATTGGCTTAGTTGTTCCTTATGATTTTGTTATTCTGTATAGGCTGGTTGGCGTTGGTGAGGCTTCATTTATAAGTCTTGCAGCTCCTTTCATTGATGACAATGCCCCAGTTGCTCAGGTATTTTTGTTTTCCCTTTTAATCATTTACTGCTTTTGGATTTGTCTCTGTTTTTTGTTATTCACTTATTCTCAGTATCAAGCCCTCATAGGTTTCATTTATTTGAACTTTGAAGCAATGATTTTGTGAATTTTGGTGGGTTGTAGCTCCCCCCACAAGCTTGATGTACGTATGTGTTTTCATAATTAATTGAGTAAGTTACACAGAGTTTTCTTGAGTTTTATACACTTTAGTCTAATTTTAAAATTTTTGGACTAAAATGTCCTCAAAAAAATATGTAAGAATGGTTAATGGAGGATATTTTAGTCAAAAAATTTAAAATTGATTAAAGTATAGTTTAACTTCTTGTTTTAGGGGAGATTCGTGTGTATTTTGAAAATAGAAGGAAAATTCATATAATTTCAACAAAACTGAGGGGAATTATGCGTAATTTACTCTAATTAATTGACTTGTCAACTGTGATGGTTCTTTTGTTTGTTCAATTATGCTTTACTTTAAATTCCTAAACTTGTTATGTTAAATTAATTTGTTCAATCCCTAAAGCATTTGGTGGTTTTAGTTGGTTATCTTTCTTGGGCAAAGCCATCATTTTTCAAAAGATCTTTAGATTTTCAGTGTCAAGCACCTAGGTAAGCTTGGACATTGATGAAATATCTAGAAACGTAAGAATGTCCTCAGTTTCCATTTCTTGATATGCATAAAGCTAACAATGTGTTTAGAAAATTGGGAGAGGGGAAAGCTAGAGATATTAGTGGGGGAGAAACAGAAAATATATCATTGTGATAACCAAAAAAAAAAAAGTGTGTAAAGCACTGACCCTTAATTTTTTATTTATTCTAAAAATGACTACATAATGACTATTAAACCCTTTACATTGGATGCACTTCAAAACACTCCTTACTTAATTCATAACTCTCCTGAATGCTTAATATTCTTTAACACTCCCTACCTCCCCTTCACTCTGAAGCTTTTCAGCTTACAAAAGCTTCAGCTTGTTACATACTGAAAAAAAAATCCAAACTTAACAAATAAATAAATAAAGTAGAACACTCAAAACTCAACCATCAAATAATAGCTTAGGCAGCTAGCAGTCTAGCACTCCAATCTTTAACCCTGCACATCAGCACCTGTCAATTAGAGACACACGATGTGAAAAGCCCAATGCCCCAGTCAGAACTTGTGACTTTTCAGGCTGCAAAATGCCCCGTGTTATGCAACTCCCCTGGTTGGTCCTGAGTACTCAGTCATAATTTGATATCTGATGCACAAAAAAAAGGTAGCCTGACACAAATTGAGGAAGAATTCAATAAGGGTTAATGGCCTTATCTGAGGCAGTGGGATTTTATCTTTTATTTCGAGAAACTAGGGTTAGAGTTCAAGGTGAGTGGTATCTAAGTTCAGATGAAAATAAGGAGAGGGAAAATTTAGAGAATAATTGGAGGAAACAAAATCACTCTCATACCCTTTACTCTAGGGTAAGGTTTGGACATGGGAATTTTAATTTCCCAAGTACTAGAAAACTTATTTATAAGGCAATTGGGTATAAGAAACAAGAAAGATTTTAAATTTGTGTTGTATGTATCAAAAATAATATATAAATACTGATATTTTCATATATTTCCTACAAAACTTTTTGATAAATAGGCTTCTAATCATTATATTAGATTATCCATATACCAAACACCATCTAGGTATGTTACCTTATACTCTTTACTTAATTTGTAGGGCTTTCTTGAATTCTTCATAACACAATGTAAATTAATCAAACTGCATACCAGTTGGAATATTTTTTAATGCAATTTAGGTTTTTGTAAGCTTAAATCAGTGCAGTTACTTGATCATTGTGAGTCAGGATACTTTTGCTTCCCCCACCCACCCAAAAAAAAAAAAAGAACATTTCTAATGTTTATATGTAATTGTAATTGCTGCCTATTTTCTAATCTCATGGAAATCTCTTTTTATACTGGTGTATGCATCAGAAAACGGCATGGCTTGCAGTATTTTACATGTGTATACCATCGGGATATGCAGTTGGCTATATCTATGGTGGCTTGGTAAGTTGTCCTCTGATTTTCATTCCTTAGTTAAATTTACAGATTCTTACTGTCGAAAAAATCAATATTTATGTATTTCTTGCATTTTTTTCCTTGTTTTTTATTTGCCATCTTTTGACTGCATATTGTGGGGTTTTACAATAATTGCCTCTGTTTGTCAACAAACAGGTTGGAACTCATTTTGGTTGGCGATATGCATTGTGGGTGGAGTCTGTATTGATGATTCCATTTGTTATTATGGGATTTGTTATGAAGCCTTTACAGATGAAAGGTGCACATTTGTCTTGCATTGATTTTTGTGATCCTATTAGTATTAGTATTGTCCATCTCTCTAAACTACTTGTGGATCCAGGTTTTGTTCCTGCTGAATCAAAAAAGGCGAGTGGCACCTGAGACAGCAGTGTTAGAAGGTCAAGGTAAATTTCATTATGAACTAAGGCATAAGAAATGTACATGCATTATCTGAACACAATCTGTCGCTCCTTTGTTAAAGTGCCCATTGCATTATCTTGTGATTGAGAGAACAATCTCCAGCACCCACTATTGGCAATGGTTACATATATTTACTGTAAGTCTCAACTGTACAGATGCAAATTTGTATTATTGAAATTTCTGTTAAGAAATTTTATCTCGAGATCCTTATCAAGTAATCTGTCATGGGACAGGATTTCCTTTTTCCCCCCTGCTTGGTTGTGGGTCTCAGGCTTTCAGCCCATTGGTTCTCTTCCGTAGTAGTCTCTTTGTTGGATATGCAAAGGGATTCAATTATCTCTCTGGAGCTGATATTTACCCTTTTAATTTGCTTGCACTGTTATGCTGTTTGTTCCCTTTTTTAGGAAGATTCTTGACCCACATGCTCTATATTGCTCTTGTCTCAATGTTGTTTTGTTTTGTTTTGTTTTTGTTTTTTTTTATAAATAAAATCTAATATACAATCTTGAACATTGACTAGACATTCTAATTAATGATCTGTCTACCATAAAATTTTTTCCTGTCAAATTTCACCAATCTCCCTTAGAGGTTTGCTTTATAAAGGAAAGTTTACCTCTCTCTCTCTATAATCAATTTTTGTTTTTGTTTTTGTTTTTGTTTTTTTTGTTTTTTCCAAAAAAGGTAAGGGTGGAGTTTTGGTGTATAAAGAAAGACAGTAAATCTATACTTACCGGAACTCCTTAGTTGCCTGGAAGGCTTAAAGATGACTATATTTAAAGTCTGATTGTGTTGCATTACTTACCCCTTCCCTGGTTTAGTTGAAAACAATTTCCTTTTTGTTTGGGATAAGTAAAACTGATACTCAATTATCACCTAGTATCTAGCAATGAACTGGAGAAATCAGGTTTCTGTTTTGTTGGTTTGTTATGATGCAAATTTCTTTATTGGCCTTAACATCCACGTATTTGATGTGAAGATGCAGAGGCTTCAAATGGCAAAAATGACTCATTGTCCTTGAAGGTAGAGTTCAAAGATAAAAGCTCACGTCAACCATCCAAGTGGTAAGATTTATCCTTAATTACTAGAGTGGCTTTTTTATTTTTCCATATGGTCAATAAGCCAGTATGATGCCTAATGCCTATAGAAGGCATTTATTCCTGCCTCTGTATACGTGACTAAGCATAAAATTGTTTCCTTCCAAGTGACTCCAATAACCTTTATGTATTTGTATCTTCTACTGTCTGATATCCATTATATGTTTTTGATGTAAGCAAAAAGCATTTTTATTGATTATTATCTTATTTTAGGTCAAAATCAGCTAGCAAAATATGGGATCAGATCTCAAGATTTACGACAGATATGAAAGTGCTTTTGCTTGATAAGGTTTATGTCACTAATGTTCTAGGTACTTCTTCCTAATTGATATCCTGTATGCATCAGGTGCTTAGATTCACTTTGTTTTGTTGGTACATTCATGTCAGAAGCTGCTGGAGAGCTTATGAACTTTGTATCTCAGTCATGTATATGTTGTTTTAAGAGACGTGCTTTTACAATGTCTCTTCATTTAATTCCCTGTTGCTATGAGTGTCTAACTTGCAGGTTACATAGCATACAACTTCGTCATAGGTGCTTACTCATATTGGGGGCCCAAAGCTGGTTATTATATATATAACATGGTGAGTTTCTTGCTTCACCTAGTGACCCCATATGCTTCTGATTATAGTAACATTTTTGTTTGGTCTTTCTTCGTCTTACTTGCATAAAATAAAATTTACACCTGGCAAATCTACATGCTTTCTGGGTAAAACATAGTAATATCACCCCATTGTTAAAGTCTGGTTTGTTTTGGCAGACTGATGCAGATTTGATATTTGGGGGAATCACAGTTGTATGTGGAGTATTGGGCACATTAGCTGGAGGCTTTATTCTGGATTACATGACTAACACCATATCAAATGCATTTAAGGTCGGTATTCCTAGTCAAGAGAAAATTTCTGGCATTACTTTTGCGTCTGTTGATGAGTTGCCCAAAGTACTATTTTTACCTGTTTAGTTATTAAGCATTGAAGACTAAGATGCGTTAGTTGAATTTGCATCTTTAAACTGCCATTTGGCTTGTTTGTTTTGGCAAAATCTGCTGAGTATATGGATTAGATTTAGATGCACTTTTTTATATCTTTGTTATTAGATTGTTCAATAAAAATATAACGTGAAATTTTTTTAAAAATACCTGATCATGTGATGCTTGAGTTGTAAAAATTACATATTTCTCATACTTTTATTAGAGAATATGATAGTCAAGAAATAAAAATTGTGGCTAAGTTTTCTCGTTAGAATTACCTATAGCCTTTGAGCTAGATTTGATTGGCTGTAAATATTGGGCATGCCTCTCCTACATCTGAAAACCTTTGTTCCAGATGGCAGCAGTACATGCTCCAACTAAGATTGGAAAACTTTGTTTTTGGTCACAGTAACTGAAACCTTATGGATTATTCATGCTTGCTGAACAGCTATATTTATGTCAATTTGATATATGAATGGCTTTTTGATGAGGCATATGCAATTGAAAGTGAAAAGATATGAATTTCAAGGTTGCTTTTTGTCCAAATCACTTAGCTTGAGGTTCGGTTCAGCCTTTTAGACGAGGCATGTGAACCAACAAGAAGGTTTTAACATCGTGGTAGCAGTTTTGAAATTAATTAGCTTGTATACAATAGTTGTAATTTAAAAATATTGTGTGGATGGGCAGGGCTGCTGTAAGGAAAACTGTTTCTTAAGGGCGCATAGTATTTTATCACATTGACATTCTGGATTGACCTTGGATGATTTGCATTATTGCATACACTCTTTAATCCCCCCCCCCCCCCCCCACCTCAACCACAACAAAATTCCAAAAGAAAAAAAGATAAATACATACCTGCTTCACATACATTTAATTGCTTTATCCTATTGAACAACTTGAATCTTTTGCAGCTTCTTTCATTGACAACGTTAATTGGGGCAGCATTTTGTTTTGGTGCGTTCTTATTTAGAAGCATGTATGGCTTCCTAGTTCTTTTCTCCATCGGTGAACTACTTGTTTTTGTCACTCAGGTACTTTTCTTCTCTATGTTAGGAAGATCTCTCTATTTTTGCTGGTTTCATTAGATGGCACTTAACTGTTTACATTCTTGTTATTTAGAAAAAAATTTAGTAATTCAGTTTTAGTATTCCTCTGTTAGCTGAGCCTTTGGTCTTGAAGATTCCAAGTTAAATCATCGGGGAATTATTATATTTAGGTGTTATTTTGTAAATATCACCTGGACATGATAGAAATGGTTTCAAACTTACTCTGCCAGCACCAAGTCTTATTCTACGGATGGTCATGTCAGTTTTATTTTAATTCGTCAGCTGTGACTTAAAGTTTGTGCTAATTGTCTCAGGGCTCATTGTTTCTCCTTTGTTTTTCCTTGATATACTAGTATACAGAGTAGTACTTCTAATTCTTTACATCAAGATTTGACCGAATTATATTATTTTTGAAAGATCAATTTTGATTGGAATTAAGTTTCTGCATCGTGTCCAGCTTTAGATAATTCTGCAATACTGCATTACTATATGAGAGCCAAGATCGCATGTGATTATTAGAATTAATTTTCTTATCTGAAATATTGATCATTCGAAAACATTTATTAATCCAGAAGGTCAGAAGTTTAATCTGAATTTACTTTCTTGCTGCTTTCTTTTCAGGGTCCTGTAAATTATGTATGTCTTCATTGTGTGAAACCAAGTTTGAGGCCACTATCAATGGCTATGTCCACCGTTGCCATTCATCTCTTTGGAGATGTGCCATCTTCACCTCTTGTTGGAATTTTCCAGGTTAGCCTTTTAAATTACGCTATTGTGCCATGAGTTTTCCAGAAATAGTTTATGATAATTATATTTACTTCTAACTAACGAGAATTCTTTGAATGCCCACTTGCTAAACAGAGGGTTCAGAGAAAACATTAGTAAAAGGTGCAATTTCTGATCATTAAGGCGATGTACAATAGTTCTGATGTCGGTGTTACTGGTAATGCAGGATCATGTTAACAATTGGAGAACCACCGCACTGGTTCTAACAGCAGTATTTTTCCCAGCAGCTGGAATATGGTTTATAGGTAAATCATCATGATAACTTCCTGTTCATTTCCTTTAATTTAAAAAAAAAGAAAAAGACATTCACTTTGTTACCCTTTTGACATATCACTATGATTGGGTCATACACGACAAAAGATCATTGAGCTTGAAGTTTGGACAAAACATACGCATACCTGTCTTGTGCTGAATGTTCGTTTAATAATGAAGAATAGGGTCAACTAGGATTGAATTCTTAACCTTTTCGTCATATAGAGGCTTTGATATTCTGTCAAATGCCAATTCAACTTAAAAAAGCTTGATATGTCAAGTGAAAGCTCATTAATAGTTTATTATCAGTTCTAACAATAAACAATATGAGTCCTTCTAGAAATCAAGTCCACTCCAACCTCAGAGAAAAGAGAAGGTTATCATTGTTGCTTGGCCATATCAGTTAACTTACCTTGATGAAGGACTATTGATATATCAATTTTTAGAGATTTAAAATACTAATTATGGGCTTTCACTTGAGCTTGATTGAAAGTGATCATCAGCGTGTCCTTACTGCCATTTTTCATAAATGAAATTTGAACACCAGATATAGCAGGCTTGGTAGAGACTACAATGAAATTATTTGTGTCTTCATTAAACTATTTAAGTGATTGAGTTAAAAATAGTCTCTGACATCAATAGCGGTACTTAACTCTAAAAGTTTAATACGTGGAAAGGTTTTCTGAATTGCCCGTTTTGTGATTCATTTATGTTGTGGCAGGTGTGTTTTTGCCTAGTGTTGATAGATTTAACGAAGATAGTGTGCAAAGGTCAAACACCACTCCATTGCTTCAAGAGAGAACTGGAGAAATAGCAGCATCTCCTCCTCCTCAACACCAGGAATGTTGATTTCCTCCTTTCTTCCTAATGTTCGTCTAAGCACTATTCAACTCACAAGGATGCCCACCGTAGTGTAAATAGCATTCTTTTTATTTTTTTTTAACATTTAGCACTATTTTTAGTTAACGGAAAAGGAATACACTAAGGTTTAGTATTATAAAACAGTAGTATAGGTATGACATTTAGCAGTTCTGTATGATTTTATGTAGTTTTGGTTAATGGGGGAAAAAGGGAATTGCTATATGCTGCTACTTTTGTTTCCCAACCATGTGGTTAACCTTCCCTGTAATTATATTTTAATGATAAAAATAGTTAGCTGTTATTCGTCCATTTCTTAATATTATTACAGAAGCATAAAATGGGATATATTTTATGTTAAGTTCTTGTACTTGTTAATCATATTTTATTATAGAAACATAAAATGGGATATATTTTACAACTTAATACTATATTATTAATTTTTCTATAAAAAAATATGTATATTATTGTTGAAAATTTTGATAATAAGCACTTACGAAATTCTTGCTTGCAATGGCTTTGTTCAACACAGTAGTTCTCTGCCAAAATAGTAGTTGTTTTTTTATTTATTATTATATTTTATAAGTGATGATTTAAATTTGTGACTGCTGAAAATATGGTTTAGAAAAAAAAAAAAACGTGTTGAATAATAACAGAGTTGACTCCTGCCGTCCCCTAGATCGCCAGTGAAATCAGAGGCGCACATATCCGGAACCAGAGAAGGTGTAATCAGCGGCATTCGAGGCTCACGGTTGTACGCATCTCGCTAATAACTACTGCCTAATACAGACAGAGGCCAGATCACTGATAACAGTTTGAGGACACTTGGTATTTTTCAAAAGAAAAAAATAAGTATTTAGTTTTTACTCCCTCTAACGTGATGTCAGATATAAGTCAGTTATTGAAAAATTATCTTGATTCAAAATATAAGTCATTTCTAAAAATTATTTTAATTATTAAATATTTTTTTCTTTAAGTATCCTTAATTAAATAGAAAGTCATTAAAACTAATACAATTTACTAAGTATAGAGGTAGATTCTTTAATTAGAGACAAATATAAAAAAAATTATACTTTGATGCAAATTCAATTAGTTAAATTATTTTTAACCAATTTTTTTAATATCTGTGAAGTAAGTATTAGTAACTTATATTTGAGACTAGAAGAAGTATAATTTAATTACAATTAAAATTTTATTATTTAAATAATTTTTTAATTGACTTTTATCCTGTTGAAATGTTTAAAATTTGGTTTCTGTCATCAACTATAGAGTTATGATAGAACCAAAGAATGAAAATTAAATTTTAAATATTTAAAAAATATATTGATCAATTTAAAAAAGTACAAGTAAACTGTAAGATTGATTTTCAAAAAAACAAATATAAAATTATAATATAAAAAGAAAAATTAATTAATGTACATGTGGGAGAGTCTCACTATTTTCTTTTATTCTTTTTAAAATATAAAAGAAATACTATAACTTAATTTAAAAAGTTTATTTATAAAGAAATTAGAATAATTAACATACATCTCAAAGCATGCCAAATCACTAATAGTAATTAAAATTGAATTAAATTGGACCGGTTGATTGGATCGAAAAAACAATGAGTCACCTTTTGGTCCAATCTGGTCAATTCACAAAACCGACAAACACAAAAATGGTCAAAAATTGGTAAAATTGATCAAGCCAATCAATTGAATGATTTGAGGTTTTTTTTTTTAAATAAAGATTTTCATATATGAAGTCAAGAACAAAGGCGAAGAGAAGAAGCCACAGATCCAGATTTAAAGCTAAACAGAGCTTCAAATTTTAATTTTACAAATCTATGAGGAAGAGAGATTTTGAGCAAAACAGATAAGAAAAAAGAGAGAAAGAAGCCATACCTATCAACTTCAAAAGGCACAAGTGGCTCACGGTGACAATGGCATGGCAGGGTGAAGAGTTGCAAAGGGAAGCTTCATGAAGGTGTGTTGTGCTAGGCCTGCAGGCACGAGTTGCAAAACGAAGAGTTGCAGAGAGCACCTTAGATTCTGAAAGCGTGGTGCATGAATTTTGAACCATGGTTAAGGGTTTATCAGTGTGATTGAGTGTTGATAAGTTAACTTCAATCTCATAAAAATTTCTTGATTTACAATTTACATTTATGTCTAGTCGAAGTGAAGGAGTGGATTTCGAAGGATTTTCAATTTTAATATTTTAAATAAATATAAATATAAATATTTAATAATAAGTGAAAGTCATTTATAGAAATTATCAAGCTTTAATAAAGATATTAAAAAAAACAAAGAACATGGAAAAATGGAAAGTCATTAAAGCCTATATTAATTGTTAATAATTATATATATTTTTGATATACAAAATTATTTATTATATTATATTTTTAATTTATAAAATTAAAAATATATATTTAATTAGTATTAGTTTAACTACAATAAAATTAATAAACCAAAAAGCAATACCTTTATCAATTCATGATCTATTCATTTTTTTAAAATATTGCTAGTACTAATATACATGGTTTTGTAACCTTTATGCGTCTCAATTTCAAAATCATATATTAGTAAAATAAAATAAAATAAATTTAAATAAATACTAACTTTTAAATAGGTCATTATTAAAATAAAGGAGAATGAAAAGTTATTTAGCTTTCTACTAAATGTTTTTATTTTTAAATATTTATTATTAATTATTAATAATGTTATTTATTTGGATTATTTATTTTAAAATATTAACATATATTTTAGTATAAGTCAAACATTACTTGCTATATTCCTAAGTTCTTGAAACATAAATTTATATTCTTTAAAGATTAGTTTTAAATGTTCTTTGAAAAATTAAAGTTTTGGTCCTTATAGTTTGCCTAATTTTTAATTTAATCCTTATCATTTGTATTTTTTGAAATTGGTCCTTATATTTTCTAAGTGTTTAAGATTTGGTCCCCATTACTTGGTTCTGTCATAACTTTGGTTGTTTGTGGCTGGATGATTGCGAGACAAAATTTTAAACATTTGAAAAGCATAAGTGAAAAAGAAAGAGCTCTAAGCAATTTTTACTTCTCTAAAGCAACTTCTATACAATGAGCTTAGCTATTTATGGCCAAGAGCTAAAATATATTTACAATAAACTTATTAAGAATAAGGTATTTATAATATACTCCCTAAACCTAATAATAAAAAAATAGCAATAATTCCACACTCTCTCTCAAGCTAGGATGCAAATGTCAATCTTGCCCAACTTGGATAGGTGAATGTTAAATTGGGTTCTTAGAATAGTTTTGGTTAGAAAATCAGTTGTTTATTGATGTGTATATGTATAAATCAACTTAATGATCCTTTTTTATTTTTTGTTTGATAAAATAATAAACAACTTCAACATGCTTGGGTCTGTCATGATGGATTGGGTTCTTTGCAGTGTTTATTGCTGCTTGGTTATCAGATGGCAAGTTCATGGATGTTAGAGTAGGGACCTGAAGTTCCTCAAGGAGCCTTTTTAACCATATTCCTTCACAAGCTTCATGAGTTATAGCTCTAAATTTGACTTCAACACTACTTCATACGACAACTAACTACTTCTTGCTTCTTTAAGCAACAAGATTTCATCGGACATAAGTACAATATCCTAAACTTGACCTCCTATTAGTAAGAGATCCAGCCTAGTCCACATAAAAGAACATTTTTATACTCTTATTGGTTCCTTTCTTGAAAAACAATCCCTTTCTTCATGTCATTTTTAGACACCAGAATATTTGATTTACTAATTTTAGGTGTTTTTTAGTAAGACTATTCATAAATTGGCTTGTTGCCATCAATCTTTGGTATATCTCGTTATCAACCAAGGTAGAATTTTTCTTGTCCCAATTTTGCTAGATGGATCCATAAAAGTATCAGTCGTCTTACTACAAAGCATACTAATTCTTCTTGGCAAAATGGAGTATATATCCTTTGGGATATCAAAATCCCTTTGCTAGATCAAGTCATTTCCATACCTAGAAAGTACTTTAAGCCTCCTAAGTCTTTAATCTTTCTTAAGGTGATTGACTTCTTCATTATTTCCAATTATAATTATATCATTTACATAAATAATAAGAATAATGATTTTACCACCTAATGCTTTTGATGAAAAAGTTTGATCTGTCTACCCTTGTGTGAATCTAAGTTGCTTGATTACCTTAGTAAATCTTTCAAAACATGTTCTCAAGTATTGCTTGAGCCATATATAGATTTTTTTAATTTGCATACCAAATTGGCATTGTTGAAAATTTTCAAATCTGAAGGTATCTCCATGTAAACTTCCTCATCTAGGTTTCCATTAAAAAATGAATTATTAACATCAAGTTGATGAAGCTTGTAATCAAGATTAGTTGCTATAGATAAAAGTACCTGGATTGTATTTAACTTTGTTACAAGAGCAAATGTCTCTTGGTAATCTATTCTATATGTTTAGGTAAAACTTTTTGCAACTAATTTTGATTTGTACCTTTTAATACTGTCATCATCCTTGTATTTCACATTGAACTCCCATTTGCAACTCATGGATTGTTTCCCTTAAAGTCTTTAAGTGAGTTACCATGTGCTATTCTTTTTAAGAGGCCAGAACTCTTCATTCATGGCCTCTCTCCACTTTAAGTGCTTAAGGCTTCTTATATACTATTTGGAAGTTCAATACTATCTAAGTTAATTTTAAACACCCTGTAACTAAAAGGTAACTTTTCATATAGTACAAAGTGAGAGATAGGATGCTGAATACTTGATAGGTATAAGTGATCTTATTGTTGACCTTAATTTAGTACAAACCTTCATCTTCTTTAGCATTGCCAATTGTCCTCTACAAATCCAAATCTTGAAACAAACATTCAATTGAAGAGAATTTAGCAACACATTTTAAATCATAAGTAAGCATGTTGATTGACAATATATTGCAAGATAAATTTGGAAATAAGAGAATAGATTCAAGTGTCAAGACTTTAGAAATTTTCACTTATCCAATCCTTGTCATTATGGATGGGGACCCACCAACAATTCCCACTTTATAATTATTATAGCAAGGTTTACATCCATAAAATAGTGAGACATCTCCAATCATATAATTTGAAGCACCTGAATCAATTACTAGAATGCCACTTCTTTTACTCGACCATAGAGTGCATTTAGAAAGTACCTTTTCTATGTTGTGGCACTAGTGGCAACGGTGGAAGTAGATGATGAACCTTGGCTAATCATCTTTTGAAGTCACTCTACTTTCTCTTTGTTAAACAATGTTGGTTTCATCAATAGTTTTTTCAACTCCTTCTAAAGAGCAGTATTGTCTTTGTCAGAGTAAGTCTCCTTTATAGCAACCTAAATCTCCTGGGTTGTATTGTAGAACATGAAAGCTTGTCCAATGGCATTGTCGAAGTGACCAATACATGACCATATTATTTTTTACCTTCCACACTTTATACTTTAAGTCCTTTGTCTTTAAAAGAATGGCAGCTCCAGTGAAGTAGTCATCTTTCCCTTTACCCTAGATAAACATCATTATTGGTATGGCCTATTGAAGATAATTGTGACCATTTAGTTTGTTCCTTATGATGAATTGAATAGACCCCTTTAATCCATGATGGCTCAAAAGGTGTTGTCCAAAAGACCCACTTGAAGTTTGGCTTGCTTCAAAGGCCTTAATAGATTAGAAATAAATAATATGAAGTTTTTTAACAATAGATAACTTACAACAACAACAAATAACTAAGGTTCCTAAGGCGTGAGAGCTGTCTAACAAACAAGATAACAATAAAAATTACATAACAAGTTAGATTCTAATAGAATAAAACAAATTAAATATAGCTAATTTAAAGGCTTAAAAAAATATGAAGAACATAGGCTTGAAAAGGGATGGACACCACGAACACATGTCAACCAAGGAAAGAGAAGGACTGGGTTTGACAGCATATTAGTCAAGCGATCACTTTTAGGTGGACAGTAGATGGAGATATGGCATCATGTGCTATCACGCACTAGCATATGGGGTCGAGGGTAGTTCTAAGATTCAATGTGTAGAGGTGTGTGTGATAGCAACTGGAGCTTTAATGAAAAGCGATGACCAATTGACATTGTTTGAGATGAATGATAGGGGTTGTGTGTTAAAAAAAGATAAGGCACAGTGACCAAACAATTATTGGTGTGCCTCTTTGCTGTTGCAACCTCTCTTAGATGACTTTAGAGATTAAAAAAAATTGAAGAGCCTAATGAAGGAAATTAAAGAACATAAGTTGTACAGAGCTTTAATACCATAAAGAAGTAAAAGCCTTGAGGAATTTTTACTTCTATGTAGCAACTTTTATACAGTGAGCTCAATTATTTATAACACTAGAGCTAAAAAATATTTACACCAAGCTCCCCAAGGATAAGGTATTTACAATACACTCCTTGAACCTAATAAAAAAAAAACATCAATAATTCCACAATAAGGACTGATTGAAAAATATACAAACTATAGGTACCAAATTAAGGATTTATGTAACTATAAGGATGAAATGATTACTTTTTTCTTTTTAAAATTAGGGTTAAAGGGGGTTTTTTTAAAATTTTACTTGACATTGAAATTTTTATGATGAGCACTTTTAATTAGGCACTCTTTCATTTCGACCTAGACTATTAGAGTGCTTAGTATTTTCTTTTTCTAAATGGTTAGTCAAGTTTAAGTTCTCTTTTTAAGATGAATCTAATGGTATGTTCATAAGATTTTATTTTTAAAAAATTGAATCCAAATTAATAAATATTTATACCCTCAAATTATATAAAAACAATAAATTAATAATTTAATCACTAAATTCATAAGTTCACTTAGTTTTACTTCTTAAATTTTTAGTAATGTATAAGTTAGTCTATAAAGATATTTCAATTATTGCAAATTAATCATTTTTTAACAAATTTTGATGTTTATCATTCAAAATTTGCTAGCTACTATTTTTTAAAGGAATAAGATTTTTTTAACCACTTATAACTATAAATTAGAGTCAACAATGATAAATATATCTTGAATTTATTCAATTCTAGTTTGTTTAAATGTATAAATGTTGGAATATATTGGATTGTTTATGATGAGCTGACTCATGACTTGACCCAATAACCTAAGAAAGGAATTAATTTATTATTGATAAAAGATTTATTAATTATTAATTTTGAATTTTATATTCAAAATAAGGGTTGGTTATTTTTTATAATGGAGAGTTAATTATTTTTGAAAAAGGAGTGAGAAATTAATCATGCAAGAGAAAAAGCACACAATTACTATTTTATTTCTCTCTCTCAAAGAAAAGAACATGATATATTCTTCTCTCTTTACTTTTTTGGACTATGGGGTCTTCTGTTATGAATAAAATATTGAATTCCATTAAGTGATTTGGTCTAAAACCTTATGGGACAGAGATTTGGCAAGACTCACTTCTGGACAAGTGCACAAATTTTCCTTTATTAGTATCAAAGTTCGGTTGGCTTAAATTTATACTCCCCTGTATTATATGAGATTATTTCATGTCTAAATACATGAACTTGTGATGAGAATTGTCTAAAAACACACATATTCATATGACAACCTTGAACCCCATTAATGACATGATCTGATAAAGACAATCTTAAGCCACAAATTTCACATTGAATAAAGTCTATATAGTGGGAAGTATGTGGTATAAATTTGGTAGAAAGGAGATAATCGGTTAGGAAGAAATTTGGATTTAAAGTTTATGAAAAATAGTAGTGAAACAATCAATTTTCAAGGGCTACAATTTTCGCAACAAACCACTAAATGGTACAAAATATATATTATTGGAAAGTTCATTGAACAAGCTTTCCAATATCACTAATTTCATCCAATTTGGATGAAAATTGAGTAACATATAATCATTCAAAGTAGGGGCTTCAAAATTGATTTTCTAAAAAACATGTTCAAACAACCCACTTTTAAGGGTTAGCATTCCTTCCTCAAGCCATGCCTATGTGCAACCCTTAAATATTTTAGAAAGTTCATTTTACAAGCTTTCTAATTACATATAAATGGAATAGTGAGATATGGCTTCACAAATGTGGAAAGTTCATTTTACAAGGTTTACAAGAAAATAATGAGATATGGCTTTACAAGAAAATAGTGAGGTATGGCTATGTTTAGACATTTTTGGTAGCATTCAAATACATGTTTGACACTTAAGAGAGCTTTTTTGTTCTAACCTAAAGATGTAAATAACTTTTGATGGATCTTAAGTTTGATTAACACACTCTTGGATAATGATTATTAGACATCAATCAAGAAGAATCCTAAAAACATTTACGAAATCAAATAAAGATATGAATTTGTCTTTTAATTGATGTGCACAAAAAATAAAGCTTTGTAAAGATCAACATATTGTTACGAATGTTGACAAGCCATTTTGCTTTCTCATTTTCAAATATGAGAAGTATAAAAAATTTTTAGGCATGATGCATGCGAAAAGAGTATTGTCCTTAAGGAATTGATCAGGCAAGTGACCTTTATAATTGGATGCAAGCCTTTGATAGCCAAAAAGAAAACTTTTTTTAAAAGATAAAATATCTTTAGGATGAGGTCCATTTAAGATATGATATTGTTAATTAATGTAGTATATGTATACACTAATTGAAAATATGAGGAATACTTTGTTAAGTAGAAGTTATTAGATTGATAGACTTAAGCTCATATGAGAACTACATCTAAACAATTAAATAAGAAAAAAAAAAGAAAATATCTTATCAAGTGAGTTCTTAGATTGGTAGTTTAAGACTTATCTAATAACTGTAACTTAAACAATAGTTACATATGAATTTGATAGAAAAATAACGATATTCTTAGGATATATATAATGAAAGTAAGATAAATATAGACTTCTAATTATAAACTTAATAATACTATTATTAGTCTATTTAAAGTTTATTACAAATATATATATACATAATATTGTTTATATATAGTTATTTTGTATTATGCTTGTGTATAGATTTGATTATAATTATGGCTACTAAGAACTTTATTGCTTAGTTTAATAAGAGCGACAAGTTAGGTCAAGTAGGAGTTTTTAACACCGTAAAATTCTTACATCCTTGAAAAGAATAAAATGTCAAGAAATTATTGAGTAATGTCATATAAAAGGCTAAGCATGAAAATACAACTAAGCAAATAAGAGATCTAATTTTTTTTTATTCAAAAAGAAAGGACAAAATTGCTAGCATAATATTGCTAAGCAATATGGCTGATAACCTTATATGTGAGTGCAAGTCATATCTGACGGTTCAAGTTATGTGACTAGAACTTAAGGACAAGTTTAGTGTTATTACTACAACCAAATTTATAAGGCTGATAATCAATGAATTGTAAAGTGTCGATCATGTTCTTATTGATAAATAACAAGTTCAAGTTATTATAAGATCTGTTCTTATTAGCTATGAACATATGAAAGCAAATCTAACTTAAAATGAGAGCATCACTATTTTTGATAATGGTACTCATCATATAAAACTTAAGGATGAGCACTTAAAAGCTACCAGACCTTCTAAACATGCCTATATAATTGAGACTATTATAACTTCAAAGTCCAAGCACAAGAAGGTTAATACTTTCATAAAAAGAATGGATTTAACCAACATTTCATATAGGTTAAAAATCAATTTCACAAGAAATGCAAGCTTGGTGAAAAGAGACTTGGCTTAGTTAAATTCAAGTATTATATTTGTTAGATAGTATATCACTTTACTCGTGATTTCCTTAAGTAAAGTAAGACTCAAAGACCACAAACTACATAGCTAAGGATTAAGAATCCTCTTTGAAAAACCATCATCTACTTTTCAAAATCAAAATAGCTATATGTAAGAAACAATGCAAGAATTGAAGTAAAAAAGACTGAAGCATGCAAAATTGGTTGCATGGAGGATGAGCCCTTATCCTATATAACATTTATATACTTTAGAGATTCAACGAAATTTGAATCTCTAAAGTATATAAATGTTAATTTCTATGACAACTTTATTAACACTTAAAATGAGACAATGTATATGATTTTAGTTTTCTTTCAGATGGTTTTATTATGCTAGGCACAATTAGGAACATGATTGCTTTACCTAATATTCTACTTCCTATCTAGATTTGGATATGAATGGTTGACATACTAAACTAGCCAAATAAGCAATGAGAGAATGAGTTGTGTAAACATTGCTTGGCAAGCAAAGCAATTATAAAACCATTTGGAAAAAAACCAAGGTTGAAAATTCATTGCAATTATTTCATTCTCATACATGTGATCTAAAAAAGTGTAAGGGCAAGACATAGAGCTCAATATTTCATTCAATCTACTAATGATTATTCACAATATACTCAAGTTCATTTAATCTCTCATAAATTAGAAGCGTTTGAATGCTTTATATGTTATATGAACATGGTTGAAAATCAAATGGATAAAAAAAATTAAAACCTTAGATTCTAATTAAGAATGTGAATATTTGTTAAAATAGTTTGAAAAGCTCTTTGAAAAGAAAAGAATCGTGAGACAATTGATTATTCCTTATCACTTTACAACTAATAGAGATGTTGAGAGAAAGAATAAAACTTTACTTGAAATGGTTAGATCAATAATGGCTCAAGCAAATTTACCCATTTCTTATTGGAATAATGCGTTATTAATTGATACGATCTAACTTAACTGAGTGCTTTTTAAATTAATTACTTTTGCATCTTATGAATTGTAGACAAATAGTAAGTTAGTTTTGAGCATCGTAAGACCATTGGATCAATTGCTTATGTCATTAATACTTTTCATAAGCATCATAATTAAGCTCAAAAAGTAAGAAATATATCTTTGTTAGGTATTCAGAGTAATAAAAGGGTTATGTTTTTCATTAGTGAAAAAAAGGTAGAACTATAACTGAATTTAAGTCAATCAATACCATAGTTTTAGAGAATGGATTTTCTAGTAAGGGAGAGATTGATTGGTATATATCTATTTATAGGATACAAGATCAAGATAATGAGGACAAGTAATTGTACTTTGACAAGTTAATCCAATAGGAGTTTGGCGCAAAATGAAAATATTGCATAAACAATCTCACTATTTAAGAGTAACTATGAGAATGTTCCTAAATGTCAGTTTAAGATTAAAGAGGCGACACTCAACAATACTTAACTAGACATAATAAACTAAACATAGTTTAAGAGACTCAATCATGGCCTATTAAAGAAGACTAGATAAAAGAAATGGAACAAACAATGGATCGAACAAGGACAATCCGTGTTTGGGATATGGTTGATCTTTCATCTAATGGAAGGACAATTAAGAACAAATGGTTCTCAAATAAATGGAAAGACAAATAGATCAATTGAGAGATATAAGACACATTTAGTTACTAAGGGATATAAATAAAAAAGTATAGATTTTAAAAATACCTTCTTACCTATTTTATGGTTTATTTTAATTAGACTTATCCTAATCATATCTACATGTTTGAACTTGCAAACACATCAAATGGATATAAAAACCACATTCTCAAATGAAGAACTAGATGAAGAAAGTATATGAAATAAACATTAGGTTCCACTGTGAAAAGAATAGAGCATAAAGTTTTTATAAGCTTTAAAAGTCTATTTATGACTAAAACAATTATCTAGATAATAGTATTTTAAATTTCATTGAGCAATAACTTTATACAAAACTTAAATGATTAATGAAAACCAATTGTATTTACATTAAGCAATTTGAACATAATATTATCTTTCATGTGTATAATATATCATAAGTTAGAAATAGTCGAGATTCTTTAATAGTCATTAAAGAATTATTATCCTTGAATTTTGAGATAAACAATGTAAGTAAAGCAAAGTATATCCTTGACATTAGGATATAAAAGAATCATTTAAAGAAATTAATTACTCTTTTATAAGATAATTATATTTAAAAAATCCTTAAGTTATTCAATATGAAAGACTACAAATCCATCTATATTCCTAGAGCAAAAGGTGATAGTCTAAGTTATGAAATATGTCATCAAATTGAATATATATTGAAAATTATATAGATAGTTGCTTACTCTAACGTTGTTAGCATACTATATATGATGATGTATACAAAGTTAAACATTTATTAGTGATTGGCCTTGTGAACCAATGCCTATCAAATCTTGTTAAATAGCATTAAAATGTTATTAAGATAATCCTAAAATACTTGTAACACATTATAAACTATTTGTTGTATTATTAAAGAAGTTATTGTACTTGAAAAAATACTTTAATGTGAATTGGAGAAGAGATTTAGATATGCAAAAATTAACTTCTGAATATATATTTTTATTAAATAATAATATTATATCTTGAACAATAAGAAGTAGACATGCATAGTATTTTTTTACCACAAAAGCAAAATTTATTGCATATCCTGTAGTGATGCAAAAGACTCTGTGGCTGAAAAAGATTGTGAAACACTTAGGATAATTGATAGGAGATTGAGTCTAATATTAATCAAATGCAATAGATGAGAAGCAATAACCTATACTAAAGACCTTAAGTATCATAACAAGAGTAAAAGTATAAACGCATGAATGAGAGAGATTAATAACACATAAGAGTGTTACTTTATAATATATCTACGTATAAGATATTAGTTGATCTCGTATCAAAACCCACACTTAAAGATGTGCACAAAAAAGATGTAAAATCTCTGGATAAGTGTAAGATATAGAGTATCAAATAAGGTATCACACCTTATGTATAACTTAATTATTGACTAAATAGATACGTTATGCCATAATTATAAATAGTATGTACACAATGATAATGTGTCATATAGGTTAATAAGATTGGCTCTCTCATATGAGTAATCGTCTTTAGCACTTATAAAGAATGAGCAAAGATAATACATTTGTATTTGTCATGCGATGTAGCAGAAATGTCAATATGACAAAAAGGAGGAATGGAACATATAAATGTGTTGCTTTGACAAAAGGGAAAAAGAAGGTTAAGATGAAATCAACACACACACACACACACACACACACACACACAAACACACATGTTGATCGAATTATGAATTTTCACCATCTATAATACCTATAGCCAAATGTAAATTCTCTTCTAGGTTATGGGAAGTGAGCAAAATAATAGAATTTAAGTTAAACACTTTGTGTCTAAACTAAGATATATATAGTGTTGATAAATAAATCAAATTAATATACACTCTTATAAAATAAGAGAAACACAATTGCATATAATTCATATTGTATGTGTTTAATTACTACAATTAAAAAAGCAAGAAAATAAATTTTTACTTTTTTTGTTGTGAGTCCAAAAAGAGACAAACTCTTTTCATAAGTGCCTTTATAACTTTGAAAATATCATGACTAAATGAGTCAATGTTTATTACTTTAGCATACATTCTATAAGTATGGTAGTCCAGCCTAAAAGAGTGTTACTAAAAAAGCAACTAATTTTGATTTAAATGGTATATAGGCAAAAGAAAGAAATATATACAACTATGTTAACATATATAAGATTATATTATTATAAAGTTATTATAACAATATCATAGGTGTAAATACTATGCATATGAGAAGACAATTTGAGTAAAATTAAATTCAAGAGGAATTATATTTTTCGTGAATATAGAATATGGTGTATATAAATAAATATATAGCATCCAAGGCACATAAATAAATGTGTAATGTATATTTAAAGGATCAGCCTCTTATGTTGGTCCTATAAAATGATTTCTAATATAAGAATTCTCAAAGATTATACCCAGATGCTCACAGTAGAATACTTGGTTTCACCATCTAAAATGAGCAAAAGTTTTTATATTGTTTATCTTATTATATATGATTGAGAAATGTTAGAATATATTGAGTCATTTATGATGGGTTGACTTATAACTCAACCCAACAACCTAAGAGAACAAATTAATTTATTAATAAAAAATTAATTAATTAATTTTAAATTTAAATTTTGAATTTTAAATTCAACATAAAAGGTTGGCTATTTTCTATGATGGGGAGTTAATTATTTCTTAAAATGGAGAGGGAAATTAATAGAGAATTAGCACTTGATTACTCTCTTATTTTCCGATCTCAAAGAAAATAAAAAAAAAAGTGAACAAAGAACACATATAATATTCTTCTCCCTTCTCTTCCATGCACTATGGTGTCTTTTGCTATGAATAAGAGGCCAGATTTCGTATGATGATTTGGTCTAAAACTACATGAGAAAATGATTCGACAAAATCCGCTTTCGCGTATATAAGTACCTAAATTTTCTTTTCAGAAAAAAAATTTAGAGTCTCGTATACCTTTTTATAAAACAATGAGTTTGCTTACTCAAATATTAAGACACAAAGTAAATAGAAATGATAACTATGAGATAATTGACAAAAGAATTAATTTACGATGAATTAAATTTTTTTAAGAATTAAATAATAGCAAAACCAAATTTGAGAAATAAACCCAATGTAAATGCAAATTTGGGGTCTAATTTGTTAAAAATTTACAAAATTTAAACAATTCATCTGGATAAGCTGTAAATCCAGTCAAAAATTCCAAAATTTTTCTATGGTTTGAAATTCCAGGGATTTCCGCCTGTGTAAACGAAAAACCGGCAAAATCAACGACCACAGCTCTCTGACAATTTGCCCAAATGATTCTCTCCTTTTTGCTGTCTCATTAATTACACATAGAAAATAACTATAACAGGTTCTTCTCCATCTCGCTTGAGCTCACATACTTCACAGTTCACACTTCAGATTCTTGTTAATGGCGCCCACAGCAGCAATGCTCCTGCTCTGCCGTCACGGCAAAACACACAACCCTTCTGTTTCTCTACCACCACCAGCACCACCACCATCATCCTCACCGTTGAGAGGCTCAAGCTTTGCAACACAAAAATGGTGGGTTATCAAATTAGACAATCCCATCTTCAAAGCAGGTTCAGGTAACATTAACAATCACACACAGTGTGTTGTTGATCATAATTCTGCACTAGAAAAGAGGTTTGAAGATGCCCTTCAACTTTGCAGCTGCTAATGTCAGTCTCACAGATATCCAGGCCTTTTTCTTTTTTTTGGGGGGGGGGGGGGGGTACTTTGAATAACATACTGTGTACCTTGTCAGTCTTTTGTAAAAGAATCATTCTTGTTGATATTGTCTTGTACCTAAGACTCTACTTTTCTTATAAACAAAAAGAAAATGTTCATAGCAGTTTAAACTTCCTTGATTACTTTCCTGCCTCAGACTCTTTCTTTTGTTTTTGCTAAACTAAATCTCTTCTAAGCAGGCACTTCTCTGCACATATCCATATTACTTGAGCTTTTCAATCAAAACATAACGAATCCAATCAAAATGCTTGGTTGCTTCTTTTTTCAACTTCCAAAACTGAGATAAGCACTTTTCCTTTAGCAGCGTAAGACCAAATTGTAGCAGCCTCAAACAAAAGAACAAGACAAACTTCCACGACGTCGTTTTGTGAGGGACTGTCCATAAGGTAGAATAGTTCGCTCTGTGCTCCCCGCACGGCTCCGTGCCTCAAATTTTGGATAATGGTGGCTTTACATGGTGTACGGGTAGTTAATGCTTACGTATATTTTACCAGGTGGGACTTGAAAAGTTTGTGCTACTTTTGCCCTGCTTGCGTCACTCGTGCCCTCCAACCCAGTTCGTCTCAACCCCCATGGCACAATTAAAAAAGAAAAAAGAAAGAATTGTATAGTATTAGTTTTCTGATTCTTATTTTGAGTTTTTACTGAGATAGATCAACACAATAAAATGGATTTGGATTCTCTCAACTAAATCCTCCCTTCACTGTCTCTCCAACAAAATCTGACGGCCAATATTGAGTTTTTCAAAAATTTTATTCCCGTTAGATTTTGGTAGAGAGATGGTGAAAGGAAGATTTGGTGGAGAAAATCTAAATCTCAATAAAATATGTTTGATCCCTGATCAACGTGCTCAAAAAATTTGCTTTTGGTTGATTTTCTCTGGCATGGAAATATTCATTGTCTCTCCAACAAAATCTGACAGCCAATATTGAGTCTTTCAAAATTTTTATCCCCGTCAGATTTTGGTAGAGAAACAGTAAAAGAAAGATTTGGTGGAGAGAATCCAAATCTCAATAAAATATGTTTGATCCCCAATCAACGTGCTCAAAAAATTTGCTTTTGGTTGATTTTCTCTGGCATGGAAATAACATTGGAGAACCAAGTGATTAGCTAAACTAATATATTGAAGTCACTAGGTATAATTTTGTTTTGTAAACACATAGGTACATAATGATGCAATAGTATAGAAGAGTTGTAATGAAAAAAGAACAGAGAATAAAAGAAGTCGAAGTATTATTGTAATAATGAAACTACAACGAAAAGTCACTAAAAAATTATTTGAAAAAAGTGGTGATGGAAATTCATAGTGAAATGAGTGAAAGTGGCTACTTAACTTCGAAAGAGGAGGAGGACTTGAGGGATTGAAGCATTAGAAGGATGGATTCAGGTATAGACATTGATATCAACATGGCAAAGGAGCCTCTGCTAGTGAAACAGACAAAAGAAAACTGACTTAGTTCAAATGGCCCAGTAGAGAGTGGCTGCGCTTCTGAAGATGATCGTGGGGTTGAGTTGATTCCCCAGGGAAACAAGTCGTCTCAACTAAAAAAAAGATACACTATTTAGGGATTCAACAGTATTGAGAATTCTTAAACTATTATTAGTGATGATGAGTGGGATTTAGAACAAGAGTTCGATGAAGAGGAGAAAGCTTCAGAGGAGATCCAAAATCTTAGGAAAATTGACCCGGTAATCCCCATATCTGAGGAAGAGTCATATGAATATTGTAAACCATGGAGGAAGTTACTTGTCATTACTTTACTAGGAAAAAAATTGAGTTACAAATTTCTCAAGCTTCACCTGGGTAGGTTGTGGAACATAACAAATTTTGAGCTAATTGACCTTGAAAACAACTACTTTCTGGTAAGAATCAAAGATGATAGAGACTATCAATTTGTCCTAAACAAGGGACCCTAGATTGTGCTAGACCATTATCTTATGGTACAGTGTTGGACACCTAAATTTGATCCCTACCAGAATGCTCTTAGAAAAATTGCGATATGGGTGCATATTCCTAATCTACCTATTTAGTTCTACAACCACCATTTCCTATGGAGGTTGGGAAACAAATTGGGAGGACCTTAAAGGTGGATGTTAACATGCTTTCAGCTAGAGAAGGTGAAGACCTGAGGATTGAGAGAGGGCATTTTGCTAGAATAAACGTAGGAATTGACTTAAGAAAGAAACTCATTTCTAAGTTCATTATGAGAAAAGCATTGTATACAATTGAATATATATATGTTTTGGCTACGGAAGATACAGTCACAGAATGAAAGAGTGCCCTTTGAATGTGAAGATTATAGAGTTCAAACCTCACTTACGAGGGAGGCTTCTCCTTCCATGACCAAGACACCTCCTCCCCAACATTAGCAAGTGCTGATAGATCAAACCTTTGGTCTATGGATGCTAGTAAAGAAGATCACAAGATAGAAAGGTAGGCATGAAAATGTGTCAAAAGCTCAGCCTCTTTGAGCAGCTAAAATCAACAAGGCCCACTTTGGCAAAGAGATACCTCATGCTTGAAGTTTTAAATCTGTTGCAATAGCAAATCTTTTCAACAAAGACTATGATCAACTCTTGGATGGCAACTCAAATGATGGTGACAAATGCGATACAAGCGGGAAAAAATGGTCAACCTAGAATATGGTTAAAAATGTGATTCTTTTACCCACCTGAAAGTCCAATAACAAGGAAAACTGGGCCCCCAACCCTATTAGCCCTAATTCACAAAAGCAAATCCAGTGTAATAGTTTAAACTTGGAAACGGAAGTTGGCCTGAGCTTTGATTCGATCTCCACAAGCTCCTTGGAAAGCCCATCCTCACATAGGAATAACGATAAAACTCATCTGGGCATTAAAATCCACTATGTGGTTCAAGGAAGTTTAGTGAAGGGAGCCCAAAAAGAGAAGAACCCGTTAGCTACCAAACAAATGGGCACGTTCAAAAAGGCATCCCTTACTCCAAACTTATGGGGAGGAGGTTCAGTAGCAAAAATGGCAAATACCTCAAGCACTTTGAAGGACATTGACTAGAAGCGTTACCCTTTTAAGCCACTAGATGGAAATACAATTAAAGTGCTCAAGAATATCAAATATGCTGAACAGACCTTGTTGGGGAATGGCCCAACTAAGTTATTGGCGTTTTGTGGAGCCACCCAAATGGAGATTTAATCTGTGTTAAGTTCGGTCTAGCCTTTTACCATATCTTTTAGTACATTATGAATATTGCAACTTAGAACTGTAGAGGTATTAGAGCTAAAGACTTTTCTTTTTGGATTTGTGATATTGTCCAGATGAATCATATTGACATGCTAGTTTTAATTAAACCTTGGATAAGTGGTTTTAAGCTGACAAGGTTGTAAGAAAGTTAGGTTTCTCTTATTAGATTCGTCTTAAGGCTACAGGCTTTACTAGAGGTATTTGGATTTTGTAGGAATAGGAAATCTTCAATGTCAGTTACATTAAATCCCATAAATAGTTTCTTCATGGTCATGTGGTTGTGGAAGTCTTAAGCTCCCAATTCCTTCTGATGTGTGTTTATGGAGACCCAAACGCCCATATTTGGTGCTCTCTTTAGGATGGTTTGGTGGAGATATTTGATTTTGGTCACGAGGATTGGATTATGTTAGGAGACTTTAATGCCTACTTATCGGAAGATGATAAAGTCTTGGGATCCTATTATAATCGAAGCTCCATGAAGAGATCTGTGGACTGCATCTCAAAAACTTGCCTTCTCAATCTTAACACGGTTGAATCCCACTTCACTAGCAAAAAAATAGGCCTTAAGGAATGAATAGATTAGGTGTTTCGCAATGTTAGCTTGTATAACTCTTTTCCCAGAGCCCAAGTCCACCACATGCCCCATTATGGCTCTAACCATAGGCTTGTCCTAGTTTTACTTGGCCTTTTAAATTTTACTTGGAGTGCCAATAAACTATTTTGATTTCAAGTGGCCTAGATTATTGAAGAATCTTTACTTGAGGTGGTTCGAAAGGCTTAAAAAGGTAAAGATTGGGTTACAGGAGCTACAGCTTTTCCAACGCTCGGACAAAACTAGAGTAATAAGACTATAGAAAACTTGCCTTACAAGAAGAAGAAAATTCTCAATAGATTGAAAGGTATTAACTCTAAATTGGACCAGAGCCCCAACCCTTTCCCAGAACGCCTCATGAAACAACTTTAGGAAGAATATGATAAGATACTCTCCCAAGAAGAACTCATCTGGTTCTAGAGGTCTAGATGTAATTGGCTTAATTGGGGGGATATAAATGCCAAGTTCTTCCATGCTTCAACCATTGTTAAGAGATAGAAGAATAGAACCGAAGCTCTTCAAGATGATCTTGAAAATTAGATACGTGACCCAAAGAAGCTAGAAAAGATGGCGACCAAGTTTTTCAAAGCTTTTTTCACCAAAAAATTGGGCAACATGCCCAAATTACCCTCCCCCATTTCCTTTCCTCACCTCAAAATGGTGGACCTGTCAACCTTACATAAATAGGTCATTGATTTAGAAATTAAGAATACTATGTTTAGTACGAAAAGCTTTAAAACCCCTAGTCCATATGGATTATAGGCTACTTTTTTTCAAAGTGAATGGAATATTATATGGGAAGCAGAGTGCAACTTGGTCAAAAAGATATTTAGAGAACTAAGCAAAATTGGGAGAATCAACCAAACACATCTTGTCTTGATCCCCAAAGTAGAAAAACCAAAAGTGCTTAAAGATTTCATATCAATATCCTTTTGTAATATCAGCTTCAAAATCGTGACCAAAATCATTGCCAACCATCTAAAGCTTGCCTTAATTAAAATTATTCAAGATGACCAAAGCAACTTCACACCAAGTAAGAATAGCAATGGTAATATCATTATTGCTTAAAAGATAATTCACTCCATGAGAAATAAAAAAGGAAAAAAAGGTTTTGTGGTTATTAAGATTAACCTCAAGAAGGCTTACAACCACTTGGATTGGGAATTCATTAGGGACAACTTGATGGAGATTAGATGCACTAAAAGGCTTATAGAGTTCATCATGAATTGTATTTCCTCCTGCAAAATGCAAGTTCTCTGGAATGGGTCAACCACGGACCTTTTTTCCCATTTAGATGAGTGAGACAAGGAGATCCTCTATCCCCTTATATCTTTGTCTTCTGCATGGAATGTCTAAGGCATTACATAAAGTGGGCAATGAACAATAAGCTCTAGAAACCTATCAAGCTCTCTAAGAATAAGCCTAATATATCCTATCTTTTCTTTGTGGATGACTTATTTCTCTTCTCGAAAGCCTGCCTAGACCAAATGCATGTCATACATAAGTGTTTAAAGGTATTTTGCACATCCTCAAGGAAAAAAGTGAATCTCACCAAGTCAAAAATGTTCTATTCAAGGAATGTGCCCCACCCTAAATGTTTTGAATTTTGCAAGGCAATGGACATATCTCTCACAAATGACTTAACAAAATACCTCGGCATTCCCTTGTTACATAAGAGAATTTCAAAAATGAACGTCAGCCATTTAATTCACAAAATGTGTAACAAGCTCTCTACCTAAAAGGAAAAACTTTTAAACATGGCAAGTCGAAACATGTTAATCCAAGCAATCCTAGTAGCTTTGCCTAGCTACTCCATGTAGATGGTCTTACTCCTCATAAATATTTATGATAAGATGAAAAGGATAACAAGAGGCTTCTGGTGGGTATCATATAACAAAGAGAGATAGATCCATCTAGTCTACTGCGCTAAAGTCTGTCACCCGAAACTAGTAGGAGGACTTCATATAAAAAATATATGTCTCTAAAATCTTGCGCTAATGATGGAGCCTTGCTGGGGGCTAACCACACAAAGAGACAAACTTTAGGTTTAGGTTTTAAGACATAAATATAAGTGTGGGATGGATATGATGCCAACTATTTCCAGAAAATGGATTACATCAAACGTATGGCATGGGATCGTCAAAGCTTGGAAATACTTTTTAATGGGCATCAAATGGAATATAAGAGATGGGGCAACTACCAGATTCTGATAGGATAAATGGCTGATGGATCTACCCATTGCTAACTCCTTACACATGGTTATCCGAGATGGCATCAAAGAGATAACGGTTAAAGATGTAGTCTTTCCGTCAAATACCTGGAATATCGACCTTTTTTATCAGTTTATTCCCCCGATGGTTACATAGGCAATTATGTGCACTCTGTACCTTTAGCTAACAAAGGACCCGATGTGATTTCATGGCATTGGAGTAGTGATGGAATGTTTACAGTCAAGTCAGTGTACCAGGGGATAAGTGAGGATGTCAATTTAGAAGAAAGGAAAACTCTGCTTAGTATTTGGAAGACTCCCATTCTTGAAAAGCTTCAAGTCTTCCTATGGCAAGCCACAAATGACAAGCTTTATAGTAACACAGTTCATTTTGACTAACATCTCTCGTCTTCGAGCAACTAACCCTTTGAGTGCCCTTTGGCTAAGTCTACCCTTCATTGCCTGTGTGATTGTGACGGGGTAGAGCCCTTATGGAAGACTCTGATTCAACCTAAGTACTGGCCTAAATTCTATGAACTACCATTTTCAAATTGGATCACCTGGAACCTCAATGCCAAGGTTAATGCTACTTTGTTAACGAGCTTTAGTGGCTAAAGGTGTTTGCCTATGCTTGCTGGACTCTGTGGATGACCTGTTGTTCTTTCATTTTTAATGGAGACTTGACCCCTTTGAATAGACTTCATCTATATTCCATTCAATAGGCTTAGGAAGATAGGAGACTTTGCAAAGGCCCTCTAAAGCCAAGACACCAACGGGTGGAACACTTCATTAGGTGGAAGCCTCTTTGGCCTAAGTGGACAGTGTTAGATGTTGATGGGAGTGTAGATCATGACAAAAAGGCTTCCTACAGCGGTATTATGAGAGACCACTCTGGCAAGTGGGAGGCAAACTTTGGAGGTAATCTTGGGAAGGTTTTGAAAACCATCACCGAGCTATGAGGAGTCTTTCACGAGCTCATACTTGCATGGAAGATGGGGAAAAACAATGTGATTGTCATAACAGAATCGAAAGTTGCTGCCAAGCTCATCTAGGATGGATGTTCCAAACATCCCCCCTCCTCTACTCTTGTGGAAAATATTAAGAGTATGTTGAAGTGTCAATGGCTTATGGAGATTGAGCACACGTATAGAGAAGGCAACCAATGTGCTAATTAGATAGCCAAGTTTGCTCATGCCTTACCTTCGAGGTTACATGAATTTTTGGAGCTTCCAGAGGAATGTTGGACTGTTTTAAACCATGATGTGACATGTCTAAGGGGTGGGGTGCTATCCTAAATTTATTATGGTGTAAGACGTTTTTGTTTTAGGCTTTGGCCTCCCTTTTCTCCAAAGATTAAAAAAAAAACTACAACAAGCTATGACTTCTACCAATTTGGATGGGTTCCTAAACAGTGGACTGTTTAGATTTTGACTTGAGTAATTTAGATTTTAGTTTTTAAAAAATTGATTTTTTTTGGTTTAGAAAAATAAAATAAAAAACAATCTTTTAATTAAAATTTTAATAATATAATGATTGATATTAAAAATATAAAAAAGAATCTGAACTGTCGAAAGCAGCAGACAATTCCGAATTGAAAATTTATAGGTTTAGGTATCAAAGAAAAATTTTCAAGTATACACGAAACATGTGTGATAAGCAAAACCTTTCGATATGAACAAATGTTACATGAAAATATTTGTCAGGTCTTCGCCTCAGTGGAAATCATTTGGTAATATTCTTTTACATGAAAACATCTGAACATACTCTTAATTTGATCCATGCTCCTCTCTGTTTCTATAGTCTTTGCTTGAGTTGTGATCACCAATTCACCATTTTTCTTTCTTTCTATATTATATACACACTAAGTTAGGCTAAGCCAAATTAGCTAATACAATTAATTTAACGTGCTTTTTTTTTTAACACTAAATCCATCCAATCTAGTTTAGTTAGAAATATTGGGCCAGTCAGCGAATATTCACTCCTTGTGGCTGATAGCAGGATCAAATTTTAAATATTTGAAAAATATAAAGATTTATTTTTAAAATAAAAAATTATAAAGACCAAATAATTAAATTTTCTTTTAAAATTAAGGTTAAGGTTATTTTATAATTTTACTTGACACTGAAATTTTATGCAAAGCACTTTTAATGGGGCATTTTTTCATTTTGACCTACACTAGGCGCTTAGCATTTTCTTTTTTCTAAACAGTGAGTTAATTTCAAGCTCTCTGTTTTCCATAAGATTTTATTTTTAAAATATTTTTAAAAAAAATTGAATCCAACTTAATAGATATTTGCACACTCAAATTACATAAAAAGAATAAATTAATAATTTGATCGTTAAATTTACAAGTCCACTTAGTTTTATTCCCTAAATTTTTAAAAAATCATGAATTAGTCCTTCAAAATATCTAACTTATAGTAAATTAGTCCTATGGTAAAGTTTTTCATATTTGTCATTCAAATTTTGGTAGCAGCTATTTTTTAAGGAAATAAGTTTTGTTTACGACTCGTAACTATTGTTTGCACAGCCATCATTTGCCTGTTGAAGAGAGTTGCCCTTTCTGTCAGGCTTTGGATGAATCGCTGAACCATATCTTCATATCTTGTCCTTTTGCCCCTACAGTATGGTTTGGTTCCCATGGGGACTCAAATGCATCAACGGGCTCAAAAGGATGCAATCCCCATTTGGGATAGTGTTTTGGGTAATAGTTGCTGGAATATAATTCTGTTTGCTAAGCGCTGTATGTAACAAAGAAAGAATCGCGTGATTTTTGTGATTTGGTTTGGCCATATGGTGTTCCGCCAATGTGTATGGTTAGATAAGATAACTATCGTCAGCCTTCAGGTTTATCCTAGAATCTGTCAGAAAGGTGTCGTGGTCCTTCTTATTCAGCAAGTGCTTGCTCATGCACATAATTTCCCACTGGTTATGGCGTTGTCTTCGTGTTCACAGTGCTGTCTTTTGCAGTTATCTCAGTAAATTTTGTTAGACTTGCAAGTTCTTCATTAGGATATTCAGATTTTGTTAAGGAAATCTGGGGAAGTTTGGTTGTTTAGTCTCAAAGAATGTAATTATGTAGTTTGTGTTTTTGATCTGCTTTATTTTAGTTATCTTGGTATGGAGATGTTGCCTTTGTATTAGAGTACAACAATGATGAATATATTTTAAATTTATTTAATTTTAATTTTTTTTAATTTTAGAAAAAAAAATTAAAGTTTCATATATCATTTATAAAATAATAAGTTTGCTTACTCAAATATTAATAGACCAAATAAATATTAATGATAATTATGACATATTTGACAAAAAAATTTATGACTAATTAAATAATTTTAAAAATTAATTCCTGCTAAAACCAAATTTAAGAATTAAACCCAAATGCAGTTATAAATTTGGGGATTAATTTCTAAATTTATTTGCATAAAATTTTTATCAAAATCTAAACAAAATTTTTACATTTCATTCGGATATGCTATAAATCCAGTCAACATGTTCCAAAATTTTTCCATGGTTTGAAATTCCCGGGATTCCACCCCCGTCAACGAAAACCAGCAAAATCGACGCCCACAGATTGTCTGGCAATTTGCCCAAATCATTCTCTCCTTTTTGCCCTCTTATCAATAATTACACACAGAAAATAACTATAACTGTGTCGTCTCCCCTCTCTCGCTTGAGCTCACATTCTTCACTTTAGCTTCTTGTTAATGGCGCCCACAGCAGCAATGCTCCTGCTCTGCCATCACGGCAAAACCCACATCCCTTCTGTTTCTCTACCACCAGGATCATCATCATCCTCACCAATGAGAGGCTCAAGCTCAGCAGCACAAAAATGGTGGGTTACCAAATTAAACAATCCCATCTTCAAAGCAGGTTCAGGTAACATTAACAATCGCACAGAGTGTGTGGTTGATCATAATTCTGCTCTAGAAAAGAGGTTTGAAGATGCCCTTCAACTCTGCAGCTGCTAATGTCAGTCTCACAGATATCCAAGCCTCTCATACTATGTACTTTATCACTCTTTTGTAAAGAATCAATCTTGTTGATATTGTCTTGATGTTCATAGCAGTTTCAACTTCCTTGATTACCTTCCTGCCTTAAAAGTCTTTCTTTTGCTTTTGCGCTGAACTAAATCTATTATAAGCAGGCACTCCTCTGCACATATTCAAATTACTTGAGCTTTTCAATCAAAACAGAACGGATCCAATCAAACTGCTTGCCATTTTGTTATTAGAAAACATTAATAAGGACAAAAACACTGGAATTAGCTGCTTCTTCTTTCAACTATTACAAAGTTGATGTGTATTTCAGAACGAGATGAGCACTTTCCCTTATGCAACATACGATCAAAGTGTGCCAGCCTCGAACGAGAGAATGAGACAAACCTTTACTACGTCGTATTGTGAGGGACTTTCAGAGAGAAAGTCCTAATAAGAAATAGGCGCGTGCCCGCACGGTATCAATACATAAGAAATTCCTTTTACTCCAACAGAATCATGACATATTGTCTTTAACAAGAAGATATCAATTTACATCACAAAAAAGTTTACATTTTTCTCTTCATTTTTTCAAAAATAGTTCTGCAATATATAAATATAACACTCATTAGCCATCAATAAAATATCTTCATAAAAAAACATGTAAGTGATGAAAAAATGAAAGAGGAATTTTGATAATATACGACACGACTCTTGGAATATATAAAAAATTTCTCTTCAATATATATAATTAAACTAAGTTCCATGCTAAAAAAAAATAATATAATAAAAAAATATTCTCCACATCAAGCTTAATGAGCCAAGTCACCCTAAATAACAAAATGGCACTATCGATAACTTCATTTTAATACGGCTCCCTCAAATTAAGAGGGACCGCAATGTTCCAAAACCGTTAACAGATAAAATTCCTAAACCACAACTAGTTCTTTTGTTTGCCGAAAAAGTAGGTTGCTGTGTGCTAACGCATGGTTTATATAGTGGAGGGATAGCAGATGCTTCTTGTATTTCACGAATGTGGGACCCGATCAACGTGCCCAAACAATTTGCTTTTGGTATGGAAATAACATATTAGAGAATTATTTCTTCTTTGGAAAATGTCACAGAGAAAAGAGCTTATTTCTGTGACCAAAGTGTTTACCTAAACTGATGAGTTTAAGTAACATATTGAAGTCACTAGGGTTTTTAATGATGAGAGATTTAGATGGATGCGACCCTTATTACCATCATGTCTTAAGAAAAGAAAAAAGAGTCCCAAATGTTTGCTTTAATGAGTTTTTGTGTTTATGGGTAGAAATTTTGGAATTGTCTCATGCAGATTGATTTCATAGCGTTGATATTGCCATGAGGTGCTTAACTGAATGCCAAGTGCCAAACAAGCTTTTGTAGTTTCATTTAGTTTCTCCCCCCAAGGCAAAAGCTCAATCTATTTTCACCATCTATTAACTACATGTTCTATCATCATGTGCTTAAACTAGAATGCACGGATATTTTTGCTCATGTTTTGTAAACACGTAGGTACATCCGGAGGCAATAGTGAGAACCGATTATCTCAATTTACCGATAGAAAAGAATAGTTAATTTCGAAAAAATCCTGACCATCTAAATTATTCAATGTCTCTTATTCTGTTATTGTCCATTTTCATTAATTTTTTTTAATTTCAATCGTTCAATTTTTTTATTTTGATATATATTTTTATTTGTAAAAAAAAAAGATAGCCTTTCAACTTTTATTAAAATTACATTTTCCTTTCTTCAAAATAAAAAATAAATATCAAAACAAAAAAAAGATGGCTTAAATTGAAAAAGAAAGATAAATAGTCCAGGTCTATTAAAAAGAAATTTCTGCTCTTTAATTAAAAATGATTAAAAAAGATAACCAAATTTTACTCAAAATGACGATCATTTTTCCTCCCGAATTGAAATAATTTGCAATAGTATAAAAGAGTTATAATAAAAAAAAGAACAAAAGAAGTCGAGAACATGTTGTCCTAGTAGCATTAAAATCCTTCTTGTAAAAGGAAGGTCGTAGGTTCGAATCACCTCCTCTTATAATTTAAAAAAAAACAAAAGAAAAAAAATTAAAATGTTGATGTCATTGTGAAACACTGAAACTACAAATAAGCAATGACTTTTACAGGCACAGATACCGGTGAGACATTCATTCAGGTCTGTGCCTCACAGGATTTTTCTTTTGGGAGACATTCATTCATTCATGAATGTCTCTCAAAACGTGCAAGAAGTAAAACTTTGAGTACGAAGAAATATTGCATTTAGTAGGTCTGTGCCTCACAGGATTTTTTTTTTTTTCTTTTGGCCTGACTCACAGGAAATCATTTGGTAATATTCTTCTACATGAAAACACCTGAACATACTCTTAATTCCATCCATAGTCCTCTCTGTTTCTGTAGTCTTTGCCTGAGTTCTGATCAACAACTCACTGCTGCTTCGTCTTTTTTTTTGGGGGGACATTCATTCATGTAAATAATGATGAAATATATTACATGAGCCAGCGTCAACAAAAGATAAAGGCAGCAATACAAAATAAGAATACCAGTGCAAATCAATGCTTTTGAGATAAACAAAGAATTAAAGATAATCCAAAAAATCAGAGGCAAGGCATCCCTAGAACACTAGTCTAGAATAAAAGGGCTCACTGCTTTTGAAAGAAGGTTATGAATTATCCTATTTTGATGTAAATATAAAATTGAAGCTCCTCGGCTTTGTTTGGAAAACAAAATGAGAAGATAAAAAGTGATGCAGAAAGTAAATTAACAATGAATCTAAGCATGATATAGGCGTAGTTACTCATCTTCATTCCTCCAATTTTCTTCCTATCCTAATTTTGTTTTCAAAACAAAGTTTGGTATCAAGTATGAGAATGATGAGAGCCATTCAACCTGATTAAACGATAAATAAAACAAGAAGAAATGAGGTCCAATTCAACCATGTAAGACTTCTTTTTTCGCCCACACTCTAAGGATACCAATATTGTGCTGGGAGATTCAACCGATAATTGAATATTGAATTCCTCTGGTTGTGTCCTACAAGGTTATCCTTTTTAATTTTCATTTCAAGATCATCTGCCCTTATCTCACAAGAATGAAAGATGAATAAAGAATGATGAATGTGACAAAAAAAAATACTTATAACATCTCTTTCTATTGAGTTAGTCGATTTTTCTATAGAGCTCTCCAATTAAGTTCTTAAATGCACTATATTGATGTGAGAGAATATACTTCTAAGATCAAAGGAATTTAGTTTCAGAAAAAGTCTGAGGACACTCTAATTGTAAAATTAACAAAAGGAAAATGCCAAAATACTTAAGAAGATGGATACTTGAACTAATACCAGGTCAAAATGGCACTGATGTCAAACGAATATTTGTAACAGGGATGCTCAACCAAAAAAAAAAAACAAATAAAAAACTCAAAAGTAGAGGATATTTATTCTCCATCGGGTTGCAAAGAATGCAAGCAGTAGAATCAGCAGCTGCCACTCTGCAAATGCATTTATACTAGTGATAACTCTCCCGCAGGAATTGATCAATCGATTAATTTATTCCAGGACTTGTTGGTTTCTGTAATGACCTTAAGAGCATAATCCTGTTCATCAAGCAGAAGTTTATGATAGAATTAGACCAAATGAGACCATGACCATAATACCAATGATGATGATATTGGCCTATGTTACATTTTTTAGGAGAACCAAGAAACCAGAAAGACAACAAAATTGCAGGCACATTGATATATTAATCATCCAAACATGCTCAAAGCATCAAAGGGATATCATTAGTTTTTTATTTTATTTTTTTATAGAAAAAGAATTTATTGATAGGAAGAGAAAGCAATATGTCAAAAAAGGGCAATTAATCATCAAGAAAACAACTTTAAAAAAAGAACATGAGCCCAAAAGAGCTTTCCACTCCCTTTGTAGAAAGCAGTTGCTGAAACCCAAATGGAACCAGAAAGATAATTTTTTCCCAAAGACTATTTGACAAAAGAAACAACAACAAAGTCTTTTCCCACTAAGGTTATATAGATCAATCGACGCCATAAGTATCTATCATAAATCATATTTTTAAACAAACTATTTAAATCTAAATCTCTCTTAATAATTTCTCTTATAATTTTTTTTAGTCTTCTTTTATCTCTAATTATTAGACTATTCTCCATCTCATCTACTCTCCTAATTATGACTTCTATAGATCTCCTCCCCACATGACCAAACCATCTAAGTCTTGATTCTACAATCTTTTCCACAATAAGTGCAACTTCTACCTTCTCTCTAATGCATTCATTTATAATCTTATCTCGTCTAGTGTGTCCACTCATCCAACACAACATTCTCATCTCTGCAACATTGAACTTATTTTCTCGTTGATTTTTTATTACTCAACACTCAGTTCCATACAATATTGCGGATCTTATAACTGTGCGATAGAATTTACCCTTAAGTTTGAGTGGTACTCTTCTATCACAAATAACACCCGAAGCACTCCTCCATTTCATCTACCCCGCTTGAATCCTATGTTTTACATCTTCTTATATTTCCTCGTTATGTTGTATAATGGATCCAAGATACTTAAATCGTATGACTTGTAATAGGATATGTTCTCCAATTTTTACTTCTGTGCTAGAAGTGGTGTGTCTCTTACTAAACTTACACTCCATATACTCTGTTTTACTTTTACTTAAACGAAATCCATAAGTTTCTAAAACTAGTCTCCACCTCTCCAACTTCTCATTCATTTCCTTTCTCGATTCTCCAACTAAGACAATATCATCTGCAAAAAAGCATGCATTGTGACACCAGCTCTTGGATATGTTCAGTAAGTACATCCAAGACTAAAGTAAAAAGATAAAGGCTCAGAGTTGACCCTTGATGTAGATCAATAGTTATCGAAAAATCTTCTGTAAGTCTACCTTTTGTTACTACACTAGTTGTAACCTTATCATACATATCTTGGATTACTCGAATATAAGCTATACAAACTCTTTTTTTCTCCAAAGCCTTCCATAGAACCTCTCTTGACACTCTATCATATGCTTTTTCTAAATCAATAAACACAATGTGTAAATCTCTTTGATTCTCTCAATATCTCTCCATTAATTTTCGCAACAAGTATATGCTTCCATAGTTGACCTTCTTGGCATAAAATCAAATTGATTTTCCATAACTTGAGTCACTTTCCTTAACCTTCGCTTAATTACTCTTTTCCGTAATTTCATAGTGTGGCTCATGAGCTTAATTCTTCTATAATTTGCATAATTTTGAATGTCCCCCTTACTCTTATAAATAGGGATTAAAGTACTTCTCTTTTACTCGTCTGACATTTTCTTAGATCTCATAATTTCATTAAATAACTTTGTGAGCAAACTAATATCTTTCACTCCTAAACCCTTCCATACTTCAATGGGTATGTTATCTAGTCCAACTGCTCTATCATTCTCTATTCGCTTTAATACTTCTTTTACCTCTACCTCATGAATTTTACGATAAAAAATATAATTTTGATCCTCTTCTCTAGTGTCTAGCCTATCCGATTGCAATAAAATCTCGTGACTTTCATTAAAAAGCCTATGAAAAACACTGTTCTTTGATATCTTGTTCCGTGACCAACACTTTTCCTTTTTCATCCTTGATGCATTTCACTTGGTCAATGTTTCTCATCTTTCTTTTCCTACTTTTAGCTAACTTGTAAATACTTCTTTCTCCAACTTTAGTACCTAAAGATTGGTATAACCCATCAAATGCCCTCACTCTCGCTTCGCTCATTGCCTTCTTAGTGTCTTTCTTAGTTACCTTATATTTTTTCTAATTTTCATTACTCTTACATAACGACCACACTTTATAATATTCCCTTTTAACTTTAATTTTATTTTGCACGCTTGCATCCCACCACCAAGATTCTTTATCCCTAGGTCCAATACCTTTTGATTCACCTAATATTTCCTTTGCCACCTTCCTAATCTCTTTAGCCATTCCATTCTACATATCGTTAGCATTTTCTTGTATTTTTTAAGATCCTTCCTCCACAATCTGTCTTTGTAAATTTTTTTCTTTATCCCTCTTTAGTTGCCACCACTTAGTCCTTAGCACCCTATCTTCGCCTTTGCTTTTTACTCTCCTTTTAACTCTTTTATCTATAACAAAAACTCTATGCTAAGTAGTTAAACTCTCTCCAGGTATAACTTTGCAATCCATGCAAAGTTTTTTATCCGATTTCTTTATAAGAAAGAAATTAATTTGAGAACATACCCTTCTACTTTTGTACATGATAAGATGTTCCTCACGCTTTCTAAAACAAGTGTTAGCTAATATAAGATCGAACGCTAATGAAAAGTCTAAAATAGTTTTATCCTCTGTATTTGCTTCCCCTATGCCATGTCTTCCATAAACACTCTCGTAACCTGAAGATACACTTCCCACATGACCATTTAAATCCCTTTCTAGAAGAATCTTTTCTCCTAATGGTATTTCATAAACTAAACATTCTAAATCTTCCCAAAACTTTACCTTGTGATATTCTTTTAACCTTACTTATGCATAAGTACTAATAACATTAAAGATTTCCTTTTCTACTATAAATTTCAATGCAATGATTCTATCTCCTAACATTTTTACATCCACTGCAGTATTTTTTCAAAACTTATCTACAATTATACTTACCCCATTTCTAAATTTAGCCTTATCAATATACCAAAGTTTAAAACCTGAAATATCTAATTCTTTTGCTTTTTCTCCTACCCATTTAGTTTCTTGTAAACATATAAAATTAATTCTCCTCCGAATCATAGTATCTACTATTTTCATTGACTTACCCATAAGTGTACCTATATTCCAAGTTCCAAAATGAATCCTATTCTCATGAACTAGCTTCTTTACCCACATTCGTTCACAAAAATGTGAGAATCCTTACTTATTTTTCACTACACCCAGGCTTCGATGCAGCAGCTCTTGCTCATTTGTCACTGTACTCGAGCTATATAGCATGTTACTTACAGACAACGATCTAACATTACGTCTAATATATCGATTACCCATGTCATAAAGATTCGACAAAGTTTTACGTTGGCTGTCAACTACCTAAGGCAACCCACCTCTTTTTTTTTGGCTTAAGACCGAGTATGAAAAAATAATTTACATCAAAGCTCGTCATAGGTAGAGTTATTTGACAAAAGAAACCTCTGATTAAAAAGTTTTGTATTCTCTTCTAATAATAGTTATACCTTTAGTAATCAAAATAAATCCACAAAACAAAATAACTCTCATAAACTTTAAGCCTATCACAGCTAAGAACACAAAATCCAACTTCAGCCTGACATTATAGCTTTTAAAGAGAATACAATACAGCTGGAATTGCAACCTATATTTTTTTAGTAACCACAACAACTTTGCAATCACCAAATCATTTATAATAGAAAAAAATACCTTATTTGCTGCCTTGTTGCCAAGCCCAAATTTGTTAGCAGGTTTTCCATCAGGAATCTTGTAGTCTCTGAACCAATTTCTAATCGCAGTGAGGGTACCTTGAAGATAACAACCAGATAAGACACCACTTAGATGTTGCTAAATGTGACACTAAGTGAGCATGCCGTTTTAGTTAATCTCAATTTCTTTTTCCTTTTCATATTGGTGGCATAAAACCACTGATTTTTTAAAGGATTAAACTTATATGCAGTTCTTATATCTTTATTATTATATTTTTTTAATTAAAATGTAACAAATATATGATTTTAAACCATACACTTATTTGAACTATACAGTTATTTGAAACACTATACACATGTCACATTATTATTAGAAAACCATACACTTATAATATTTTAATTAAAAAATCTAATAATAATAATATAAGTAACTGCATATGAATTTCTTTGCTTCTTGAAATACATTTATTCAAAGCAAAGATATTTCAAATCTAATAAAAGTAATCACAACATAGATTGATTCTGAGCAACACATCTAGCCCTCATAATCTGATCAAATCCCGAATATCAACCATTCAATCAATATCGTCAGTCGACATGCTCATATTCACTGTTGAAATTAGGATGATGCATAAATTATGCTTGTTGGTGTTGTCATAATCCCTTGAGTCCCTAACAGCTATGCAGCCTAAGGATAAAGAAGATGGAAATACTCTACATGGTTACAAAACAAAATTGATCTCAACATTTTGGTTCGGCTAAATTTAAAATTTTGAAAGTCTTTTCTCATTAAAGACCATAACACTGACTTATTAAGCCACACCTCGTGTGTGTCTATTTATAACATTATAAATGGTAGTACAAAAAGTTCAAGGCCAAATTCACTAATCCTTAATACACTCGTTTTGACATAGCTGTCACATTCACTATTCTAAAAGAAATAAGGCCTGTTTAACCTCCTTAACAACAAAAATAAGCACAGCAATATAGAACTTTTAGTATAAAATGACTTAAAACGTCCAGATGCTCTTTTAAATAATATATATATATATATATCCACACACACACACACACATATATATATATGTACTGACTCAGCACACAAGTATTGTCTTTTTGTTCTTAATGGCTAGAATAGATATTGCCTTTCAAAGCTGTCCCAAACCCACAAACTGCAACTTGTTCTCTTATTATTATTCTTTTGAACTCTTGAAATTTACTTACAGGCCAGTATGTTATCCACCTTAACTGCACTTTAAAGTGATTATATGTAATAACTTAAACTTAGCTTGTTCATCAAATTGCTATTCATAAAATGTTGAAATAATAAAACACAGATTCTCTTAAGAATATACTCTCTTCCAATTCTTTATAACCATATGTTACCTAATTAACGTGCAGGATGTAGAAATGAAAATATTCTACCTAATTACCTCCATCAGATATATAAACAGAAGACAGAACAAATGACAGGAACAGTGCAATAAGTGGGAAGAGATATAGGAAATAAATCATGAACAAGATAGACTATAGAGCTTACCGGAAAATGCTTCTCGACATCATCAAGATCATTGACAAGAGAAGCCATGGGATCATCTAATGAAATTGCAACTATTTCCCAATCAAGTTCTCAAATTCTCCTTGAGAACCTCACCTATTTTCCCACGTCTTTCACTAATTTCAACCACATCAACTACAGAGAAGAATTTCAGACTCATAGTGCTGTACTTCTACTTAAGACAATTATACACAACATATCGGAGCCTACAGTAGGAAGTAAAGGAATACCTGGATCATTATCTCCTAATGCTCCTTCAACTTCAGAATTTGCAAAAGAAGGGTCTTCCCAATTTTGAGGAAGCAACCCATAATTCCAGTGTATATTATAGCTGAAGACCATGCAAAAGATAGCTCAGACTTCAGGCATAAATTTTGACAGATGTGCTAGGTTGGACAAATTTTAAACCCATAGAATTATATATAGCTATATTTGCGTCCATGACAGCGACACAAATGCAGAAGAAAATGAAATGCTGAGTCAAAGACAAATAGTACAGCAAAAGAGAAACAATATGAGCTCTGAAGTTGTATCTCAACAGATAATATCGAAGCTTCCCCTTTTCTGTATCTTGTTTTATGGGAGTGCAAGATTCATCAGTAGCGACCTCCATCTTTGCGCTAGATTCTTTAGGAATTTCAACTAAAGTTGAAGACACCATCATCCAATTGCAAAGGAATATCATGCCAGGGAGAAACTGCTTCCATCCAACATTATTTTTAGTAGGTATAACTGTACAACCAAAATTTGTTCTCAATTGCCGTGAGAAACCCATGTAAAAGGAAATCCATTCATATGTATATAAGCCAATCAACTTTGCCCCTTTTTCTAAATGAAAAAGCCAATCTGTTATTGTATATTCAGTAATATGAACAATTTCACAGTTGCTAACTTGCAAAATAATAGTTTAAGAAGCATAGACATTGATATGAACATGAGTAATTAGATTCAACACGAAAAGGACATGTATAACATGACATGACAAAATTCTAAGTGTCCAAGTATGATTTGAAATCACACCTTATGTCTTATACAAGTATTGTATACGTGTCAAACATAGACACAGCTCAGCTTTTGAAATGATTGTGGCTTTGTGCTTCATATTTATTTGCAAAACTAGCTCAAGAGTCAAAATAGAAACACGCAGATAGTAACAGCTCCCCTGCCCATATAAACCAGCCACAATCCTTTCAAAAGCAGTACACAGTATTCCAAACACTATATCATGGTAAGCTATTGATCTTTTCAAGAAAACACAATTATTAAATCAGAGGTTACTTGCCCCCTGAGGCTAGCTCAGGTTGTTGGGGGTGGGACCGTGGGAGAGTAATGAGTAATCTCCAACATTTAAGAAAATGAATTTCATGATATAATGACTTTATTATGTTCTTTTATTTACTTCTTTTATTAAATAACAAGCAACAAATCAGGAAAAAAGAAAATCAAAACCAGCGCTTACTAATTCAAAGTTTAAAACACAGAAGTCACATTCACCAATTCAATCTAACTCTGACAAGGGAAAGTACGCATGGCCTAGTAATCCGCCGCAGCATGTAATTATGTTTTCCACTGTTGTTATCCTACATTTTTCATTAGGGAAAATCATAATAACTTATCCCAATATTAAATTATAGACACCTCCATCTTTGTTTTCAATATTACACTTGGCTCCCTCACTGTCTATAGTCATATTAACAAAATTTCATGCAGTTATAATGCCATTAATATTTCTACACAACTGTTATATGTCACACCATATTTTATTAGACTCCATATTCCCATATTCAAAGTAACTTTCATATGCAAGTAAAGAAAAAACCAAGAAAAAAGAATAAAATAATATCATTTCCTTGCGTTACATCGGGTTAAAAATTTAAATTTTGATCCGTGGATTCCAGAAACTTACTAATCATATTCTCTAATTATTTTTCATCCAGACAAATCATAAACATCCTAAAACTTTGCATAAACCATGGATAAAGAGCTAAAAATCAGAAATATTCACATTTTACCTCGGGTCAGATTTTCAGTTTTCTGCTAGCAACTTTGAAAAATTATAACTAAATTTAGAAAAATCAAAATCAAACAACCCATAGCTTTCTGAAAAGTTCTGGATGTTAGCTTTACATTAAAAATGATTCCAAGCCACAAAAACCTCATCTAGATGATGTTTGACATCAAAAAAAGGGCAAAGGTCAGACTGTCCAGTGCTATTGATATAACTTACTGATATGAACTTTGAAAATGTACAATTAATTCTAAAAAAATCTAATCCATGCAAAATGTACCAATTTGAGAAGCTACAGATGTTAAATAGAGGGAAAAAATAGTTCCAGATCAATCCAAGAGCTTTCAGACCCTGAAAATCGATGGAATAGTGCTAGGGGTCTAATTGTACACCTAAAACAGAATAGAAACTTCAAAAATTTATATCTCCCTTTTTAGACATCCAATTAAGGTGATTCCAATTGGCACAGGTCATTGGAAGGTATAGTTTCTCCCTATAAAATTTCACTGGCATTGGACATCATTTTCCCTATGAATGATAGAGATACATTTTTGGACCATATGAATAGTATAAATACCAAAATCAGAAAATTTGCCAACTTCAAAAATTCTGTAGATCTCCAAATATTATGCACTTTAGCTTTCCAAAAAGCTTTCAATAAGATCTATATGCATGTCAAATTTTAGACTAATAAGAACTCATTTGGATAGATTTTGCTATAACTCACAATTATGGCCTTTTTTTGCATCATATAAGGTGTCTACTTAGTCCAATTGGCTTTCCTTTGTATTTGGCACCTCTTGGGCAAATTTGAAATTATAAATACCACTTGTTTTAACTGCCAAGTGGTCCCAAACCTCATATATCTTATTTTGATCATTTCACATCCAAGAATACACTAACCATCATGAGCCATACAAGGTGCAAGTCTCACAATTTGATTACTTTAGTGTTAATTATGGTTCTTACATCATTCATACATGCTATTATATTTGTTCAAAGGTTTACATCTCCAAAAATAATATATACACATTCGCTTTGACAATTAAATACAAGAAAGCTACACAATTGTCAAAATTTGGTCTCTTAAGATCTTTAGCTTGCATTTCTTGCTTCTTGGGTACCACCTAAACATATTAAGATGAAGGAGGGAATGGGAGTGAGATTCATGGAATCTCAATAGCTCACACATCTATTCATACACACATTCATTGCATACACACATCAAAGGCACAAGTATGGAAGATGAATCAATCATAAACATATAAAACCACATTTCCATGCCACAATCTCACATCAAATTCAAGCATGAACTCTAGGAACTTTTGGTTTTGCTTCATCACATTTCTAGAACTTTTGGATTTACCTCACTCTTGGCCTAGGGACTTTTGACTTGGCCTCACCCATCTAAGAGATTTTTGGCCTTGTCTCACCCATGCCTTGAGACTTTTGGCATCTCCTCACCTTCATTAAGGGACTTTTGGCATTACCTCACCCTTATGAGTAATTTCTATAATCAATGTTATTCAAAACAACACATTGGTACCAATGTAATATCAAGACATCAAGTGACATGTTCTCAAGTCATAAAAGTACACACAAGTACACAATGACATATATACAACCAAGAATGCAAATAGAATAAAGTGGAGAGTTACCTTGGTATTTATGCAAGCTTTACTTGGTCTTTCTCCTTATCTTTCTCTGTCCCACAAGCACACTTAGATGGGTTGGGATTCTCTTGCCCTAAACATCATAAATAACACACAATTATACTTTTAAAGCAAGCCAAACACTACATTTACTTTTAAGAGCACATGTGGTTTCATAGGTTACATAATGGTTCTATTAGTGGCCTATTGAAGCAACTTTTACAATTCAAGTTTTAGACTTCATTCTCTTCTCATTTCTAAGCCTCTTAACCTCATTTAAGGTCTTTGAAACCATCACACTTTCACTTATACAAGTTTAAATACATATTGCTTCATAAGGCTCTATTATGGAAACCATTGTCTCATCTCCCAAACTATAGCTCCTAAATTTTTTTCAAGGATTCCTCTAACCTTTTACCATCATATAAAGTCTCAAACCAAGGCTAGAATAAATTAAAATATTCCCTAACCTCATCAACTAGCCTAGGCTGAAACATGCACACTAGGAAAAGTTCATGGAGCTTTTGATTTTTCCTTAATGGGAGAACCACTTGGGAGGCTTCCTAAAGGTTTTAGGAGCTCAATTGAACATTTACATAGCCTAGGGAATATATGTACTAAACCAATTTTTACAAAACCTTCAAAAGCTCTACACTTTTCTAACTCAATTTCCATTATTTTTTCTTACAATTTCTTAGCATATTCTACTTTTCCATGGTCCAAAACCCAAGTTTCTCTCTTGTTCTTGGATAGAAAATCCTTCCCCTATATGGTTCTGGTTTGGGCCAAAATATACACACACAAGAAGGAGAAAAAGAAGCAAGGTTACTAAGATATCTACCTTGGATTCAAGCTTACTTTCAAAGGTTTTTCTTCTTAGTTTACTTCTCCTCAAATTTTCAAACTGCCCTCCCTCTGTTCTGGGCTCAAAATAGAACCAAACATCTTAATAAAACCATAGAAAGAAAGCTTGGAAGGAGAGGAATAAGGTTGTAAGAGGAAGAAGCATGAAAATCCTTAAATTTTCCTACCTTTCTTGGCTTTTTCTCCCTCCAAATTCTCCTCCTTTTGTGTGCCCTTGCTATTGGTTTTCTTTTCTATTTTTGAGCAAAATAAAGTCGGCCTAAGGGAAGAGAAGTGGCATGAATTATATAGAAGCTTCAAGAACATTTCATTCACAAAAATTTCAATTTTGTCCTTTCATTGTGGCATTTTTGCTTTAGCTCTTTTTTAAAAATCGTCTTTTCCATCATAAAATTTAGTTTCCCAATTGTACAAAATGCCTTTGGAATCACTCAATTTGGAGCTAAAACCTTTTTTCCATTTAAAAAGCCCTCTTGTGAGTTTTTTTTTTCAAAAATTACGCGTAATTATGAAAATGCCACTATATTTCATCAATTTTTTATACAATTTTACTTCACCATCCTAGCTCTATTTTTATTGTCGTCTGAGCTTGGGATTATTATTTTTAGAAGCCTAGGATACTATCCAAATATTTTAAAACATTATCTAGCTCATTTTAAAGGACTTGCTTTTATACAGCTCATTTCGTCGTTTTATGAAAATTATCGTTCGTTACATTATACAACCCTTAAAAGATTACAATTAAATGGCAGAAATAGAGAGATAGCTAACGTCACGACCCAATTTCTAAGTCATGACTAGCACATAAACGAAACCAATATGACAACTAGCTTAGTCTAATAAGCCTTAAATATTTAAACTCAACTATAATACCACATTTATAAATTAGCTCATACAACCCTCAAGTTTTGAAAATACACATTTGTTTAATTGTTTCACTTGGTGGGTTAACAAAAATTTGATAACATCTCCTTTAAGAATACAACACCCCAACATGTACAATAACTCAAACTAGTATTAGTACCACCAATAACAAAGTACATGCAACAAGATATTTCACTAAGCAACTATGAGTAATATTTACACATAATTTAAGTGACCATGTCAAGCTTCACAAAAAAACACAACACATTATTCTTAAAATACTTCCTTACACCTATATGTCACCACATCATGAAATTTGACACCAATTTCAAAAAATTAAGCACATACTCTATAGGCCTGGTAACATACGAGCTCCTAAATCACTTCACTCCTTTGCTTGTTGGTTTGTAAAATAATGAAAGAAAGGGGATAAACCTACTACTAACCTAATGAGTGCATAAACAATTAAGTGTGTAGAGGAAAAACAAGTGCATGTCTAAGTTTTTAGAAATCAAATAGTTAATAATTTATACTTGAAATGAAAAATAATTATTTAATAAATAAAATAATTTTAGATAAAAAAAATATTTTCTAAATGTTAAAAAAAATATTATGAAAATGAACATCATAGAAAGGAACCAAAACACCAAGTGTCTTTACAATCAAACCATAACATCATATCTATTTTCATTGCCTCAGATATATTCCATCTCATCATTTTCATAGCATACATCTAGTAGTTCTGGTTGCGACACTAGATACATCACATCACAATGCTATCACAACTCACAATTTACTTTAGGTGCATATAGGCCGTTATCTCTGCTAACAGTTATGGAGTCCTAACTAGATTCTGTCTATTATTTAAAAAAATGGAAGTAAAATAAAATCTACTAAAATAACATCTAGGTAACTAAAGATAAACAAAGAAATAAGAAAATAAGTATTTAATTAATAAAATAAGTTATACTTCAATAGAGCCACCATAAAAACATGGAATAACAAAGCCACATTAAACACTTCTCATAAATATATATACACACATCACTACTTTCTTTTCTTCAATTTTTCTTTTGCATTTCACAAGTATGTATCTTTGCCATATTTCAATTATTTATTTGCTTATTAATTTATTTATTCATTCATCTTATGAATATATATACACACCTATCTTAAAATTTTAAGGACACCAATTTGTTTCTCCAAATAGCAGAGCATATAAATCACAAAATGAAATTTTGGCTCTAAAAATATAACATGGGATAAAATAAAGATATCACTCTATTATTTATATACTCACAAGTGGGGATCAATAGTAGAGGTCCCTAATTCCTATTATTTAATATTGAGTCTCAGTTGAAAGAGTTTCTTCAATATCACCTAAAATTATGATTATTATAAATTAAATAATTTGACTATTCAACTAATATCCATAGTTATTTATATAGCTTAATATGCTCTCTAAAATATAAACTCTTAAATTTTTTCATACTTTAGTATCCTAAGTGCAAATCTTAAATTTAGGTTTTTAAATCTAAATTTCTATAATTTAAATTAAGTTTAAAACTTAATTCTTAGAACTTAAAGGATGAAGTGGAAAGTGTTAATTTGCACTTTAATGTTATAATTCAAGAAACTCTTAAATTTGGAAGCTCACCCATGACACTAGGAAGGAAGAGAGCTGTACAAGGGATTATGCTTCAATAAAGCATATAAAAAAGATGAATATTGATAGATGAATATTGATGGAAAAGGATGAAGGAAGGAAGAAAAAAAGCTAACCTTCAAATTCCACAAAACCCACGATTGAACAGTGAAGGAAAATAGGAAGAAGATAAGGAAAATGGAGTAACAACAATGGGGAGGAGCACTAAAAATGAAGCACATTGGAACAATAACTAATGGCTGGAAATGACCGAAAGGGAAGAGAAAAATTTAAAAGATGGAGAAATGTGGATGTTGGCTGAAATGTGCAGAGCTTCGAGAAGGAGATAAAGAAAAGAGATGCTACATCGTATGGAAAAAGGTGGAGAAAGGGTGTTTGGGAAATATTAAAATATTTTTTTGTTAATATTGCACTTTTGTCCCTAGAAAGTTTGATATGCCTTAATTGGTGTCTAAAATAATTAGAAAAGTTTCTAGAATTTTTTATAAAGTCCAAATTAATTTAAAAATTATTTAGTTTTTATTTTAATTGCCTAAAATAATTTATTTTATTTTATTTTATATTTTCAAGACATTATAGCTTATCTATTTAAGTATCTAAATAAACATAAAATTTAAGTTTGACCTGTGTATTTAATAATAATTTTTTCTTGTAAAATTTTTCAAATATAAGGTTTTAAATTGTAATTATGGTCATAGCTATGTTACAGTTATTGCAATTGTGGGCATTAAGAGTGCTACAATACCGGTTGCATTCACTATAGTCATGATTTTTTTTTTCAAGTTCCACAACTTGTTTAAAAAACATCTATAGTCATTATAACTCTTAAATACATATAATATATCATATCTAACATCAATATCAATTAAATAAATACTTATTCTATACAAGCATATCAATATGACTTGAAAATTTTTTTTTAAAAAAGTCAAATAATATAAAAGTATGCTTACATACTTATCATAAAGAAAGAATTGGAATCACTACATTGTAGAATATTGTGGAAGATCATAGCCCCCACTTTGACTTTAATTATCACATTGTCTTGCTCTCTATCCAAAAACGTAATAAAAAAAATCATCCACCTATGTTCTCCATTTGTTGATAAGAAAAATTTGATACTTGGTGGCAATAAGGTTCTTGATAATTTATTGAAAGTTGATAATATGGTAGGGCTTGAGTCAATTGATAGTGATCATATGGCATATAAGAATGCTATTGATAAAATGGTTGATAGTAACTTTGACCATTTTGAGATGAGTTACCAATGCCGAAGTCACTAAAACTTTTTGAAAAATGAGAGGAAAAACTATTTTATACTACATCACTTTGTTGCTTTTCATTTCTTATAGATTGAGAATCACCTCTTCTACTATCGTTAAAGCTTTTGTCCTAAAAAGATTTCATATCAATAATAAAGCTCTAATCATGCATAGTATATAAAATGTCTTAATATAGATATTGTTTGTAACATCCGGTCTCTCCGTAAACGTGAGAAACGCAATGTTTGGTTTCTTCGTAAACGTCAAAAATGGGCCAAATATAAAAGGAAGTCCTCAAAATAGAAGGAATTGGGGTCAAATAAAATTATGATAAAATTTTAAATAATAGAAAATGAGGATTTGAGCCTTGAATTGCCCAGAAATCAAGGCCGAAATGATTCAAAAAAATTGCTGAAAGGCTAGTGGCATTTTCGTAAATATGGGCACTTTTTGAAAAACTCACAAGAGGGCTTTTTAAATGAAATTTTTGAGTTCTCCAAGGTTCTCAGAGGCTTTGAAAACCATGGGGAGCCCTAGGACAGTTAAAGCCCCTCCGGTGTACGTTTTTCAACGACGGTGAGCCTGAACTTTAACTGAATCGTTCGGGAAGGTTTTAGCTCCAATTTGAGTGATTCCAAAAGCATTTTATAAGATTGATGACCTAAATTTTATGATAGAAAAGATGATTCTCAAAAAGGAGCTAAAACGGATTAGAAACAAAAATGCCAAAAATGAGGGACGAAATAAGAATTTTTGGAATTTTTTTGCTTGTAATACTCTCTCTTTCTCACGCCCTCCCTTGCCTTCATTTTTCACCATCTTTCTTCTGCCCAAAATAGAGAGGAGAATCAGTTCTCTTAGGTGCACAAGAAGGAGCACTCTTGGAGGGAGAAAAAGCTAAGAAAAGGTGGGAAATTCCATGAAAAATCTAGCTTTCTCCTTAGCAAGTCACTTCTCCTCCTTATTTCTATGGGTTTGATGGTGCTTTTAAATCTATTTTAAAGGCAGAACAGAGGTGGAATTTCCGGATTTGGTGAGGAGAGGCTAGCCAAGTGAAAAGCAACCAAGAGAAAGCAAGAAAACAAGGTAAAACTTCTATTCTTTGGTAGTTTCTTCCTCCTCCTTCCTCTTGCACGAATTTGGACACTATGAGCCCAATTCTTAAGGGCTATTTTTTGTCCAATTCATGAAGGGATTAGAGGTTTTGGAGTGCAAGGATTAAGAATGAACTAATAGAATCAAGAAAGGGGCATTAGAAAACAAGATGGAACCATTAGGGATCCAAATGCTCCCTTACAAATCTGATTTAACATGAATGTTCTTAAGTTTAATTGAATATTTAAACATGCTTCTAAGACCCCTAGAGAGCTTCCCAGATGCACCTCCCATCCAAGAAAGTAAAGAAATTGCAAGAAAAACTAATGAACTCTAAACTAAAAAAGTGTAGAGCTCTTGAACACTTTGCAAAAACTGATTTGATATATAAGTTTCCTTGCATATGTGAGTATTTGATTGAGCTCCTAAGACCTCTAGGAGGCCTCCCAAGTATGTCTCCCATCAAGTAAAAATCAAGAAGGCCATGAACTCTTCTTCCCCCCATAGTCTCAACCTAGGCAAGTTCCTATAGTTAGGGAGAGTTTTAGGGCCTGTTTGATTCTGTTTTTGTTTTATTGTTTTCAAAATAGATGTTTTTTAGAACAAGTTTTGAGAACAAAAAAAATTAAAAAATCCGTTTGAATCATTATTCTGAAAAGTAGTTATTTTCTATTTTTTTGTCTGATTCTATAGAACAAAGGTTACAAAACATCTAAAATATGTTTTGATTTTTCTGTTTCTGAAAACAAAATTCTATTTTTTTGTTTTACAAAACACTTTATTAAAAACACATTATCAAACAAGTTTTTTTATTCTTAAAAACAAAAAAATTGTTCTGAAAACAGCTTACCAAACAGGTCCTTAAATTTTTCTAAGGCTATTCTTGAGTCATATGTGATGAGTGAAGAAGAGTAGAGGCCTTGGAAAAAATTTAGAACTCAAAGAAAGTGAATTAGTGACATAGGTTCCATATTAGAACCTAAAGAAGCAACATGATGCTAAGCCCTTTGTTTTAATGATGTGATGACTCCAAGAGGTTTAAAAGGAGTCAAAAATCATAATTGAAAAGAAAGAATGAGGCCTAAAAGTCATTTGATGGGTGTTGCTTCATTAGGTGTGATTATGGATCATAATGGAGTTTATAGAGCAATCTAGTGTTTTATCAAGTGATGTAACCTTAGAATATCTTTCATAGACCTAATTGGCTCCCATAAATTGCATCTAGGTCAAGAGAAACTATCTCTACCAAATTGTGGGTGTATAGCTGAGGCAAAGGAGGGAAATCCAAGAAGAAAAGTGTGTGAAATTGTGCAAGGTAGCTCTCTCCACCTTCTCTCATGCATGGATGTGTGTTTAGCTTGTTTTAGAATATGTAAATGTGTATTTTCAAGCTAAGAAAAGTATGCTAGTATGCCTTTATATTCCATGATCCTTGATGCCATGTTATGTTTTAAATAAATCTATGATGTTTGTATGAGTTTGCTTGAGTGAGGAGAGGCCAAGAACTCTTCCCTTTGGTGAGGATGAGCCAAGAACCCTTGAGCTAAGTTGAGACATAGCAAAGAGTCTCCCAAAAGCAAAGTGGGCTCCCAATAGTATGGTTGAGTCCAAAGATCTTAAAGAATAGGTGAGGCAAGTTCAAAATTCATGAGGAGAAGTGTGAGGCCAATCCAAACACTTGGGGAACTCTTGAATGTCTTGTATAATTGATTCATATGCCAAGGTTGCTTTGAAAATATCCATGACTTCCATTTTTCCATACATGCATTTAAAAAGCTTATTTGCACATATTATGTATGATTGAATGGGAGATGAGCTATTGGGATTCTTTGAATCTCATCCCCTCCTCTCCAATGCTCTAAAATGCTAGGTGAACTAAGTGGATATACTAATGGGAGCCAACAACATTGAAGAAGAGATATTGACATTCATATGTCTAGTTTTTACCCTTTTTGAACCATAATGATGTTCAATGATGTATATGATTATTGTAAATGGCACATGACCCTTGAGACACATATAAATATGATATTATGTGATGTATACATGTATGGATATGATGTATGAACTTTAGAAATGAATTTGGGTATGTAATGCCAAGTTATGCAAATTGGAAGTTTGATGCAAATGTGTATAAGTGTGGATGAAAATGCCAAAATGAGATACATGAGGTTTGGGACCATTTCGATAGCTCACACAAGTCTTAAATATGCTTTTAAACTTGCTCAAAAGGTGCCAATACCAAGGGAAGACCATTTGGCAAGTTTGGTACCTCATATGGAGCCAAATTTGACTATTATGGAACCCTATGTCACTTTTTAGCCAAATGAGTTAGTCTTGGTCTGAAATTTGACATGCAATTAGGTCTCATTAAGAGCTTTTTGGGAAGCTAAAGGTCATAATTTTTGGAGGTGTACAGAATATTTTATAATTTTTTGAAATTGGTAAATTTTATGGATTTGGTCTGCTGCACTATTCAATTGGTCCGAAATTGTTTTCTGTCATTTGAGATTCAAATGATGTCCAATTATCATGAAATTTTATACAAAGAAACTAGATAATTACAGTGACTTGTACCAACTAGAAGCACCTCATTTGGAGATCTAAAGAGGAATATATGAATTTTTGAAGTTTTTGTCCAGTATTAGTAGCCTTGCCCAACTAGAAATACTGTTCCATCGAATTTTGAGATCTGGGCTTGATGAACTGATATGGAGATATTTTTCCTCTCTAGTTAACATCTATAACTTTCCATATTGGTATCATTTGCATGGATTAAATTTTTGTGGAATTAATTGGACATTTTTGAATTTTATATCAGTAAATTATGATAGCATCAGAACTCAGTCCGACCTCTAGACCATTTTACATGTCAAACGCTCTGTGTGTGTGATGTTATGACTGGTACATATTTTTTTCATGAATTAGACATCCAAATCTTTCCAAAATGACCAAAATAGTATGTTTTTTATTTTTCTAGATTTAGTTATGATTTTCTAAAGTTTGCCCAGAAAAGAGGCCAATTCTGGCCGAGAATGAACTTCCATTTTCCATGCCCCATTTCAGTTTCCATGGGTTGTAGGCATGTTTTTGTGATGCAAATGAGTTGTAATGATGTAATTAAATATGAGGATGTATAGCATGAGCTCACACGGTCCACATGACACCGATTGCAAAATTTTAAAGTATGCCATAATGCAAATAAGCCTATTCTTTTCACTTCCTCTTTCATATACTCTCATAGGAATGATGATGTAAAGCCTATGAATGACATAAAATGAGTTAGAATTTATAGTGTTATATTGTCCTCTATCTTTACCTATGTCATGATCACTTTCTATTACACCACCACCACTACTATTATTGTTGCTCAATGGATTCAAACCACTCTCACCACCTTGACTATTACCTTCATGGGAATTTAAATCATCATCAGTCTTTACCTTTTCATCATTAGTATCTATTTTGGAGAGCCATTCTAAATTTTGAAGTCCATCCAATAATGAGCATTCTTTATCATCAACCTTTACCTCTTCATTATTAATTAGATTGAAACTATTTTTTTATCTCTTCTTAACTACGTTTCTTATTTTTCCTCATTTTTAGCTTCATATTGTAATAGGTAAAGATAATTTTTCGTAATTTTTTATATTTAAATCCATTCCTTATCTTTGTATAAATGTAGCTAAATGTGCTCCAGTTCTTTTCACAATTTGAAACTGAAAGTTGTTTGCACAAAACTTTTATTTCAATACTTTGAAGTTCAAGAGTACACAAATCATATATCATCTATCATTCAACTATTTAAATGAACAATACAAAAATTTAGTTAACTTTGGATTATAAATAAAAACAACTATTTTAATTAAGTCAGATATTGTACTATTTCTACTTGTAGGTAAAAAATAAATTATATCTTATTGAGATCCATTTGAGATCATACTCTTTAAGTTTGTGGTGTTCCAAAAGTCTCTCTTTTTCTTGTTGAAAAAGTATTAACTATGCAACATCATATTAAATTTAATGTAAATATATAATAGTATATTCTAAATATTCATTATCATACTTTTAGTTCCATCAAATGTTTCTTTATAAATTGAATGACCATGATCAACTCAAAATTAAAAGTAAGGATTGAGAAAACAACCAAAAAAAAAAAAAGAAATAAACTTAGTTGGTTAATACAAAATATGTCTCTTTTTATAACAACATAATATTTATATATATAGATTTACCTGTAGAATGCAAATCAATATATAGAAATTTTTACTTATTATCTACCATGTCGTTATAAGTTGAGTGATAATAACAGTTTTCTTGTATAAATAACTTTCCTCTATTTATAATTTCATAAATAAAATCCATGGTTGGTTTTTTATCACCATTAACTAATCTTTATACTTTGACAATTGGCTCAAATAGTTTTAGTATTTTGTTGGCTTTGATCTAAAAGTTATTATCCAAAATTTTTGTTCTTTCACCATGTGCTAATCCATATTTTTCCTCATCAAATTTAGACTTCCTAAACTTTTTCAGAGATGAACATGTTTTTCAAAATTTGCTTTTGCTCTATAAGAGATTGTAGTTGTAAAAATTATATAGTAAAGCAAGTAATGACTAGATGAATGATGTCTCTACCTCTAATATATTCTTTCATCAAATTCACAGTCCAAATATGGTTATATAAAAAGGATATTATCATCTTTGCAGCCTCTAACACCTTTTGTACATTTTTTTTTTGTTAATGTCTTCTAAGCATAGATCCAAACAATGAGCTGCACAAGGTAACCAATAGAAATGTTATCTTTTTTTCATCAATTTTTTTTTTCATTTTCCTTTAAAGCTTTCCCATTATCTATAACCACTTGGACTTCTCCAACTTCTTCTATCACTTGATCAAATAACTAAAGGTAGTACTCAATATTTCTATTAGCAACAGAAGAAATATTAATTGATTTTAGAAAAATAGTTTCCCTACTACAATAGACAAGAAAATTCATTATATCATGTGATTAATGTTATTAGTTCAACCATTGCACATTATTGTAACACCTCTTTCCCTCTATACACCTTTCAACCAATTTATCAATTCCCTCATGGATTAGTATTCAACTTCCAAATACAGATATGAAATCTTATAAAAAGTAGAGAATTTAACCCCTATTATACTTATCTCAACAGTTGTAGTGATTAGATTATGCAACCAAGGAGAATTAAATAAGTTCATTGGAAGACGTTCATATATAATAAACTTTGATGTCACTTCTCCTAGTTTATTTCTCAACGTTTTCATTAAACCACTAGAAATTTTTGGCATTTTTGTCATACCATAAAAGAATATATATAAATTTCATACCATATTCCTTTTATAACAATAATTTCTCATATTTATACTTTTAGCAGTGAAATTTATCGTTATTAAAGCCTAAATTACTATAATTTTGTACAAATAAATATTTTCATCATAGAAATTTTTAAATTTATGCCAAACAAGTTTGTTAGGCTTAGAATATCATAAAAAGAAGCTTAAAATTCGAATCTCATTTCATATGCTCCATTTCACAACTTTGGCACATAATATGCATCAAATTTTGAAAAATCATAACTTGAGCTACATAACTTCAATTCGTACAAATTTGATGGCCACTAAAAGCTTATAATGAGAACTATTTACTATAAAAATTTTATATCAAAACAAGCTCATTTGGTCCTCTAAAACTCATGCAAATAGCAACTAGTCCAAATAAGCAATAAATTAGAAAGTTTACATAATTTAGCTAACTTTAAAAATTCATAATAAATTTTATAGAACTCCAAAAATTATGCTCTTTGTCTCTATAAAAATTCTAGATGAGTCTTACATGCTTGCCAAGTTTTAGCTCAAAATTCATCTATTTGGTCAAACTTTAGTTCAGAGACATTTTGAGGCTCTGAAAGTGTCAAATTTAGTTCCAAATAATTCATTTTGAGCCATATCATGCTATCACAGTTTGAACAAGTTTTAAATGATAAATACAACATATATGGCTGGTCTAACATGTCCTAAAAGCCATGCAACTCAAAATTACATTCTTACTTGCCATTATACATATGTAAATTCAAGAATTTCCATGGTCAAATTTCATAATATCACATGTTTACATCAAAAAATGGTTTATATATCATAATCCCATGCTTTTGAGTATATAGGAATGATTACATCTCATATTACACATATGCATCCTCATACTTGCAAGAGTATACATTAAATCTGAAACTAGTGTCAAAATGGTTCTTTTCAAGCTCTTTGATCACCATCTTTGCTTCCTTGAGAATTATTTAGGCATGATTAGTGAAGATATGGAAAGAATGAGATTTAAAAAAATCTAATAGTTTATTCATCATTCAAACACATATATATGGCATACTCAAGGTCAAAGAGAGCAAGTGTGCATGTTACACTATCAAATATCAATCATTTTCATGCATGAGAGATCACATGGCTCTATCAAAAGTAAAATAAATTCTAGAAACTTTTGGTTTATCCTCACCTAATAATTTGGGACTTTTAATTTAACCTCAACCTCTTTTAAAGACTTTTGACTTAATCTTACTCACAATTAAAACTTTTAACTTCATCTCACTCATATTTAAGGACTTTTGACCTCACCTCACTCAATTCAAAAGACTTTTAGCACAACCTTATCCATTCAAGAGCAAAATCAATTCCAAATATATTCAAATGTTATACAATTATATATGATCATCAATCAATCAATAACATACATAATTAGCAAATAAGATATACAAGCAATCCAAGGTTAATCAAGCAACCAACATACATATGCAAAAATAGATAAAGAGTTACCTTTATGTAAGAATTCAATTTAGTTTCCCTTTGGTTCTTGGCTTGGTCTCGGCCTCACACTTACACTTGAGGGAGATTTCACTTGCTTGGTCTAGACACACCAAATAAAGCACAAAATCCTCGATAGAACCATACTTGGACTCATTTAAGCTTTATACAAACTAGTTAGAACTTTAGATTCCTATATGGTTCAATTTAGTAGCATAATGAAATAACCATTGTAAATCAATATCTTGGCTCCAAAATCTCACCCAATATAAGTTATATGACTCCATTAGAACTCATTAGAACTATCATAAACTTAATTCAAGGAGTTTAATACCAAGTTATTTTTTTATGCCTAATGAACTTTAAATTTTCACCTTTTAAAATAAGGCTTATAAATTCAAACCAATGGTTCCTTTGGTATTTATAATTCATATCTAAACTATTAATATCCTTATAATTAAAGAAAACTCTTCCTAGATGCCCTAAATAAGTCTTGGATAAGACAATGTTTAAGAATGGCTTTCATGGTGTTTTGTTCATTTTTCTTGGGAAATTAACACCTGTGGAGCTTTCCTAGCCTCTTCTTAGTTCAATTATATTTTTACATAGTTTGAAATATCATTTTAAAGCTTTATACTCCTTAAGGTGTAATCAAAACTCTATAGGATCCATATCTTACAACCTATGACTTACTAGTTATTTCTTTTAGTTTCATATTAATCTCTATGCTCCAAAACCCCAATTCCCATTCAAAATCCAATCCTTTTCATCTTCATCTCAAGTTGGCTAAACTTAGAGGGCAATGAAAAAAACAAGGAGAAGTTAACTTCTTACATCATATTATATCAATTAAAAAGACTTTGAATGGAGAATAATATGGTCTATTTAGTTACCTTGAGGGAGACATTTCCTCCAAAGTTTTAGCTAAGAAATCTTCTTTTTTTAGGAAACTAAAACCATGGAGAAAAAAAAAAAAGAGAAAGAGTAGAAATTAGGCTAGAAAAGCATCATAGGCAACTTCCTTGCATTTACTTACCTCATGTAATTTCACCTCCCCTTAGCTCTTAATGGTTCTTGGACACCTCTTAGGTTAGATTTAGAGTTGCAAAATTTTGACCAAATCAAAAAGAAAGAATAGAGGTGGCTATTTAATGAAAGAGTTAGGATTTTATAATTTTTCTATATTCCAATTTTGCTATTATGTTTCCCTTTCTCCATTTGAGCTCATTTTAACTCCTTTTTAAAAATTATCTTTTCCATCATAAAATTTAGGTTTTCTAATTTATTAAAAATATTTTGTTTCAAATTTATAGGATTCAAAACTATCCAAAATAATCCAGTCAAAGTTTAGATCAACGAATGACCTAAATTGTATCCTAGAAGGATTTTAACCATTCTAATGGTTCTTATTGTTTTTTGGGCATCTAGAAACCCTAATGAACTCAATTTTAGCATTTAAAACTCTCTCTTTTAATTTTCTCAAAAGTTATCTGAAATTATAATGTTACCACTACATTTTTGGTTTATTCTATTTAGTCATTTCGCCTTTGGTCTCTAGTTATTATTGGTTTCCTATCCACAATTTTAAATACTTTAATTAGCATTCTATCCACAATTTATCTTAATTTACTTTACTTTAGGGTCCTCTTATATCATATTATCTGTTTTAATTTAGTTTCTATGAAACCGAATATTACATGTTTCATATTTTTACTTCTCACAAGATCATCATTTGTAGACCTTAAATTAAAAGTAATATCTTCTAATCCTCTTGCCCCCCAATTTCTCACCTCATGTTTGCAAATGATTTACTCTTCTTTAAGGAAGCTTCCATCCAGCATATTGATCACATTAATAACATTTTGGATATATTTTGTAAGCTTTCCAGCCAGAAAGTTAATCAAGGTAAATCATCTATTTTTTTTTCTAGAAATATTCTTATAAAGGTGAGAAACTTTCTTGCTCTGGCCTCTGGTTTTAAGAATTCTTGCAATTTGAGCAAATATTTTAGTGTTTCTTTAAGTAGAGGGCATAACTATCAGTTGGCATATGGTTTTATTATTGAGAAAATTCAACAACGTCTTGCAAGTTGGAAAGCTTCATGTTTATCACTTGCTGGCCATATAACTCTTGCTAGATCTATGATAAATGCTAATTTTATTTATCCTATGTAAGTTATGAAGCTTCCTTCTTGGGTTAAAAGGAAAATTGAACAGCTTACAAGAAATTTTATTTGGGGTCATGATGCCACTACTAGAAAATCTCATTCAGTTAGTTGGAGTACAGTTTGCCTTCTTAAATAGAAGGGTGGTTTAGGATTCCGTGATGTTGACTCAATGAACAAGGCATGTATTGTTAAACTCATATGGCATTTTATGTTTACTTTTAACGAATTGTGGTGTAATGTTCTGGCTAGTAAATATGGAGCTTATTGGAGATCAAACAGAATGATGATTTGGAAACCTGGTGATTGTCATTTGTGGAAAGCTATGTGTGCACAATGTGAAATGATTGACAAAGGCTCGATCTAGCAGGTAAGGAATGATGTTGATATTTTATTTTTCAAATATTGTTGGGTGGAACTGAAAATGTGCCGGGCTGATATCTTTAGTGAGCTTGCTTCTAGTATAGTTGTTGACTATATTTCTCCCAATGGTGATTGGGATTACATGAAATTACAAGTTTTCTTCAATTGAAATGTTATAAATAAGATCATGGTCATGGCCCCACCTTATGTGAGTGTAGGATTTGACATTAAATTATGAGTAAGGACCTATTAGGCTTATATATGATAAAAAATGGCTATAATGTCATAAGATGATTCAACCCTCGGTTTGAAACTTTGGTATGGGGCCTCATTTGGAAATGGAGAAGGCCAAAAAGAATTCACACATTTCTTTAGTTGGGCCATCATAATTGCTTATTAACAACAAATGGAGACATCAGTGGTTTCAGTTGAGTCCTTATTGTGAATGGTGTACAGGAGTGATTAACAATGAATTACATGTTTTAAAGGACAGTATGGTAGCAAATAAACTCTAAAATTAACTAATTAAACCTTTTTGGAAAAGTAAGTTCTTCACTTGGAGTTTAAACAATCGGTTTCTCACAAAACCTCACTGAACCAATAGGTGTGAATGAAGATCATGCTAGGTCAACCATATAGGGTTTTAGATTCTAGCTTCTCTAGAGTTGGAGGAATGGTCAGCTCCACTCTGATGACTTTAATCCCCTTAAATTTCCTGAGGCCACAATTTGTGAAGCACACAACAATTTTTCAACTAATAGTACAAGTGTTAAGAGTTTGTTTTTGATGAATAGTCATCTGTCCCTTATTCTGAATTGGTCTGCACCTCTAATTAGTTAGGTGAAGTTGAATACCAATGCCTCTATTTTTGGTGATGGTGTCTCAACATGTGCTGGTATTTTCAAAAGCGATACTAATTCCTAGCTTCATGGGTTTTCTCGCCGTCTGGGTTCTCACTTTGTCTCAGAAGCAGAGTTATAGGGAATTATTGCTATATGTGGGTAGCATGAGAACATAGGTATAATCAAATTATCGTTGAGCTAGACTATAAATCAACTATTAATATGTTGAATGCTAAGACATTTGCTTTGAACATGAAGAATCTATTACTACAATGCATTTACTTGATGCAGAACAAAAATTAAAGTATAAAATTTCATCATGTAAACCGATTAGCAAATATGTGTGCACATGAAATAACATCTTTGGGTATCAGGCAATCTTCCTCTATAGTGATATAGAATTCCCTTCCTACCTGCATTATGCAACTTTTAGATTCTAATGTGTTGGGGTTCGACTTGCCCCCTAATGACCTTTCTATGTAATTTTTTTTTTTCTTTTGACCCCTCTTGAATTATCAAATGTGTGTGTGTGTGTGTGTGTGTGTGTGTGTGTGTGTGTGTGTGTGTGTGTGTGTGTGTTATTATATAATCATTATGAGTTGTGCATGATTATGATGAGTACTTTATTTACCATATGCTTTAATCATATTTCATATTTTATGTATGAGATATGATTGCTTATAATATTGTCAATAAATTTTGTGAAATAATATATATAAACTAAATTGAATGTATAATTACAAGAATCTCACTTGCATGATATGAACTTCATATTAGCCTAAAGATTATGAAATCATGCATAATGTTAAGCTGCATTCATCTAAAGATAAATTGGACTTTGGCTTACAATTCAATATATTTTATGTAAAATGGGCCAAAGAAAGAAGAATGATGAAAGATTTATGTTAAGTTTTACTCAAAGAAATATCAAGAAAGAAAAAAATGTCAAAAATTTGTTTGCATTAAGATAACCAATGGACTTAAATAAGTATATTTATTATATATTAAAAGATTTTATGTGAAATTTAATAATTTAGATTATCATTGATTGGTTCAAGACATTTTAATTTTCAAAATATGTGTTTAGACCTAAAAAATAATAATATAAAATTTTATCTAAAAATGAATTTTGACATAGGCATTATTTTGCTCCTATTTCACAAATAGTATGAAATTCCATTTCAATCCAAAACACATAGATTTTTTAGTTTAAAAAAAGGGTTTAGGCCACAAATATTTAACAATTCCATCCATGGAAAATACATGATATCAACTAGAAAAAAAATTGTTAAGTAAATACAAGAAGATCACATATCCATTTTGCAAAAAGAGGGGTGATCCAAGCAAAGTTCCAAAGGTAAAATAGTCTTAGCATCAATCTTGTGAAACCCTAATTATGCTATAATACCAATTGTTACAAAAATAATAAAGGAGTTTAAAAAAAAGATTAGAATATATCTATAATGATACTAGAATGAATTGTTGTTATGGGAAAACCTAGAGAGAGAGAGAGAGAGAGAGAGAGATAGAGAGAGAGAGAGAGTTAAGAATGGTTACAACTCTCAATATCCAAGAATTACAAAAAGTTTGTTTTAACTTAAATCGTGTATAAATAAGATAATTTGTTAAAGAATGAAGTAAAGTTGGGATATCATTCTTAACGAGCTTATTAACAACCTAACTTATTACGGAGTGTTCAATCACATAATATAATCCATTTCGATAATGCAAAATTTAAAATAAATTATTTGATATAATTAAAGGTAATTTGTTAATTAGTCTAATAATTAATTAATTTTAATATGCTATTAAATAAAAACTTCAACATTTTGTTAGTAAGTATTAAAAAAATATTATTATTGAAAAAAAATCTTCATCCAGTCTATTAACTATTCTCAATTTGAAAATAAATAGTTTGGAAGTTATTTAAAAATAATAAAAATATATATAAAGCATTATGGGCCATCCTAAATATAAAGATTAAATTTAGGTGTAGTTTCTTATATATTTACTATTATGTTTCTCAATTAAAATATAATAAGTATATAATTCTTTAATAATATCATAATAAGTGTATATTTTAATTGAAAAATTATATAATTATTTACAAAAATCATATACTTGTTATATTCTAATTAAAGAACTTGATAGTAAAGATATAAAAAATTGTACATAAGTCTTTTCTTAAATATCAATATTTTTAAAACTAAACCGTTTATTAAACAAATAAAGATACTGGTTCACAATTTAGTGTGTGTTTGGAAATCTAACAGCTTTTTCAAAACTACGTTTTCTATGAAGCAATAAGTTGTTGCTTTTATGCAAACATGATTTCTCACCAAGAATCCAAACGCACTTTTAATAGTCGAATTGTAATTGAATAAGTGATAATTAAGTATTTCTATGTGTGTGTGTATATATATATATATATATATATTAAACCTTAAATATTGAGATTTTAATATAACAAATAAATACTAATAAATTGTAAATATTTAATTATTAATTTTATATTTTTTAAAATATTTGAGTAGTTATTTTTTAATTAAAAAATAAAAATTACTCATAAATAAAATTTAAAAATATTTAATTTCAAGTTTTTAGAATTTCTAAATTTTACTAAAATTCCACTTATCATTAAAAAGCAAAGGGTTTAGAAATCATAAATTAGAAAAAAATGTTATCAAATGAAAACAAATCAACCAAATTAAAAATATAGATGAGATGTTTTTATATATTATATATATCATATATATAATTATTTATTATATTATTTTAATGGAATATTTATATATATTAAAATATATATAATATTATTAAAAGAGATTCGTGGTTTAGGTGACAAAAAGTTTGACATTTAATGGAGGATTATGTGTCTGCATAAGCCAATTCAATCTAGTTAAGAATAATTAAAAGTTGATTTTAAATACTTACCTAATATATATGATTTTGGAAAAATTATTTTTTTGATAAGAGGAAGTTATTAAAAAAACTTTCTATTATTGGTAAGTATTTTTTTTTGAAAAGAAATAATTTCATCAAGTTTATTAACTTTCTCACCCCTTAAACAAATTTCTTTCATTTCAATGCTTGCCTACGTGGGGAAAGTGATAACCAAAGATTATTCAGCTTTGGTATAATACTTATTAATAAAAACAAGTTATTTGTTTCAATACTTATTAATATAAATAAAATACTTACTAATAAGAAAAAATTATTTTTTTATAAATAAATTCCTATTATTGAAAAAATAACTTCATTGAGCATCTTAAAATTGTATAATTATCCATAAAACATTTAGGTGAAAACTTTCTTATTTTATTAAATAGATTTAAAGTGTATTTTTCCCCTTTCGATCAATGTTTATCCTCATTTTATTTTAATTAAAAATAAAATGAATCAAGGTCACTTGCCACCTCAAATATAACTTTTTTATTTTATATTTGCGTATAGAAGAGCAAAATATTATTGAGAATATGAAATGAAAAAATTATTAACAATATAAACCACCACACCTCCCTAAAAAATATGAGAGTGAAAATTGTATAAAATCTTTTTAGAACAAAAGTAAAAAAAAAATGCAGCCACAAATTAGAGAAATCTGTTTGGAGAGTGATTTATTTTAGGTAAAAAGGGTTTAGATATTTTGAAGTATCAAATTAATGAAATATCTCTAAAATGAAAAAAAAAAGATAGAGAGAAAAGTAATTTGAATCTTTTGAAATATTAAGTTTACAAAATGCTTATAAAATGAGAGAAAATAATATAAAGAGTGAGAGTGCATATAAAATTATTTTTTATTTTTTATTTTTTTAATCTTTTATTTTAAAGATACTTTATAAATTTTATACTTCAAATCCAAACTTAAAAAAAAAGGAGAATAGTTAAAAAATATATATCTTATAAATAGTCTCATTATTTATATCATTTTCTCTCTTTTTAAGAGCATTTTATAAATTTCCCTATCCAAATATAGAATGTGTCGTTTTATGGTAAAAAAAGGCAGTTCTTATAATTAAAAACATTCAGGGCATGTTTGGTTTTATGTTTTTAGAATAATTTTTTGTTTTTAAGAATAAAAAAATAAAAAAATTTATTTGATAATATGTTTTTAATGAAGTGTTTTATAAAACAAAAAAATAAAATTTTATTTTTAAAAATAAAAAAATTAAAATATTTTTTTGATGTTTTGTAATTTTTGTTTTGTAGAATAAAAAAAATAAAAAATAATTATTTTTTAAAATAATAATTTAAACAAATTTTTTAATTTTTAAAATTTATTTTAAAAAATATCTATTTTAAAAACAGGCTTAGTCTCCTTTCCTGTATACATAAACGTCCGAGTTCGAGCCTATTCCAAGAAAGAACCCGCTACGGGTGACTTGTTCGGCCACTTGAATTGAAAGAGAAGCCAACGCATGAAAAGATGAAGAGTGGGCGGAACTGGGGAAGTTATGAACAGAAGCTTCTGCGACGACCCAACAGATTCTTAATTCTATTTTCTTCTCTACAACTAATCACCAATTAGGTCAAATCTTGACCCTTTTCCTGAAAATCCTTTTTGAAGTTCTGTTTTCCTATCGCATGCTATAGCCCAAATGGCTTCATCGGAGATCGAGGTGGTATCATCGGGCTCCAAAACCCCGAAAATTCCCGATGCACCTCCCGTAGTGGACGTGTTCTCGGCCTGTTCTTATGGGGATTTAGTCAAATTGAGGAAGTTTGTGGAACAAGATGGTGCCTCCGTTTCTGTACCTGATACCAATGGCTATTATGCTCTTCAGTGGGCAACCCTTAACAACTTCCCAGATATTGTGCAGTATGTCATTAAGGTACTCCTTTTTTTTTCTCTCTCTTTTGAGTATGTGACTATGTGTATGTGAGCTCAATATTGATAATAAATATTGGGCTTGTTTCGAAAATTTGAACTGATTCACTTTCTCATATAAAAAGAAGGGAGTCGGGGTTTTTCCTTTTTTGAGTCATTATGGATGATGGAAGCATCGGTTTATGACTTTGTAGGGGTGTCTATGTGCTAAAATTATGTTTCTGACAAGGCTTAGGTGGGTTATATCATGAGCTGGGTTACATTTATTTTAACTCTATTTGGCTGTGATCTTGATTCTTGAAGCACGGGGGTGATGTCAACGCTACTGACCACATGCAACAGACGGCACTACACTGGGCGGCGGTTCGTGGTGCAACTACAGTGGCTGATTTGCTATTGGAGAATGGTGCTCGGCTTGAGGCTGCTGATCTAAATGGATACAGGGTATTATTTTATCTGTCTAATACATTCTTAGAGTGGAGGGACTTGTAGAGATATATCTACTACTTGTTTAGATGAATTTTCCATGTAAGTTCTGTTCCCTGGAGAAGTTGCTTGTTTTATGTGACTGGTTCTAATTATTTTTGGTTTTGGTTGCTTAATCATGGAATGGAATATGCTTTTAAAGACATGGATTTCCTGTTGAATGTGCGATGTCAGTTTCACAGCAATGACAAAATAGAATTGACACTGTCAATATTTTGTTAATTATATAGTTCATTGTATGCTGCAGGCAATTCACGTTGCTGCTCAATATGGACAAACAGCTTTCTTAAATCACATCATTGTAAAGTACAATGCTGATTTTGATGCGCCTGATAATGACGGACGAAGTCCACTTCATTGGTATCCCATAAAACTTTGTATTGTTATGCTAGATGACAGACATTAGTGCCTTGTTTTCATATGTACTTGTTGTCAGTAGCGTTTCTGCCTCATGTAGTCTTGTTTAAGAGAAATACCATATGTGATCAGGTGGAAAATTCTATTTCTATCTATACGTGAATTATGTGCATGTTGAAGAAACTATTTCGTCAGAAGAAAAATTATGAAAATCCATGCAGATGAAATTAAGAATGACAATATGAAATAAAGAGAGAGGAAGAGGGAAAACTCTTTGTGGAAATGTGATCAGTGAGTCTGAGCTACATGAAATTCTATATTTATAGGTCAAGAAACAAGACTAAGACGTTAAAGTCTCATTAAGGACCTACTAATTACAGACTAGTTACAGCCAAAGCCAATATACAGTTATTGTCTAGTCAGCATTTCATCTAGCATTTACACTGTTCATTAACTCCAAGACTCCCCCTCTCAAGCTGGAGCATATGTACTTGGTTGTCAGTTGTTTCTGCCACATGTAATCTTGTATAAGAGAAATGCCATATGTGACCAGGTGGAAAATTCTATTTCTATCTCTGCATTTTGTGCATGTTTAAAAAAACTATTTCATGGGAAGAAAAAAATATGAAAACCCATGCAGATGAAATTAAGAATGACAAGATAATTAAAGTGGCTATTTTCTTAAAGGAAAAAAAATTATTTTTTGAACACTGGGCAAGTATTGAAGTTTTGCAAGATTTCTTTTTTATCTACTTAAGAGTATTTTTTAAGACAGAGGGAAAGATCTTATGGCCATTTGGAAATTTAATTTTTGAGGAATGCAGATTAAGCATAATGAAACTATTTTCAGTGAACATTTTCATGTTATTTTTAACTGTGTTTACAATCTTTGCTACCTCTCTTTTATGTCTGATTTCATTTTCATCTTTTCAGATACACATTATCTTTCCCTTCCTTCCTTATGGTTTGTTCTTTGGTGTCAGTGTGTTTAATGTCCGATTTCACTTTCATCTTGTCAGATACACGTTATCTTTCCCTTCTTCCTCACAGATCTTTGCATATGGATAGCTTTCTTAAAAATCTTTCCCTCATTATTTCATCCATTGGTGCTACTCTTATTATTTTTTTGGCAATAGTACACAACTTTATCATTTTGATTAAAATTACTTGTAGTGCATTCATGATATTAATTAATTTTCTCATTCTAATTTGTAATGCTGATAAATTGATGTTCTTTTTAAACTGTAACCGTGAACAAGAGAATCTAATAAACAGCATTTTCCCTGTGTTTCAAATAGTTTTGATGTACTTCAGGTTGGTAAATATAATGTGTCAGATAGTCCAAGCCCACACTAATTATTTTTTTGTAATAATCATGGCTGCATATGAAGCAAACTAATTTTGTTGAAGATGTTGAGTATCTTTTCCATTAGCTTCTTGTATTCTTTATTTATTCTTTTAATTCTTTTAACCAGGGCCGCATATAAGGGATTTGCTGATACAATTAGATTGCTTCTATTTCGGGATGCGTGCCAAGGGAGACAAGATAAAGTTGGTATGCCAAGCCGGTCTTAGGTCTCTCTATTTATTTGTATAATTTCTCATTCAAATGTTCTGTACGTTATAAGCCTCTTTCTTTTAGATCTTACGCCCTGTTTTGTACATAGAATTGTTAGGTATGAGAATAGAAAGGGATGTGAATGGAATGGAATACTTGCGTTTGGTATGATATAGAAAAGAATGAGAAAGTCATTTTATTTGTATGTTTGGTTGGATAGAAATAGTATAAGAATGGAAAAGAATTATGAAAAAAATGACCCTTGTGTCCTTAATTAAAAATAGTGTTGGAATTGGGAAAAAAAAAAGTAATGATAATAAGAGCATAATGGACTTTGCATACATTAGGTCTAATAATTATCCTTGATTTGCTTGCTTATGTAATGGAAATGGATTCTTTCTCCAATCCTAAAATGTGTACCAAATGGGATTATTCAATGGGATTCCTTCTCTTTTTTCATTTGTCTCCTTCTACCAAACTAGGCATTAGTTTGGTTGAGCCTAACATATTTTAAGTCAATGGTATATTTGATGCTGGGGTGAGCTATCACCTACCAGGGCAGATGTTATCTGTGGTCAATATTTTATAGTGTGTACTAGGTAATCTTTGCAAGAATAACAATACCCAAAGTAAAATTGTTCCATCATTTGCATATGAAAAGCTTTCTAATGTATCTTTCGTGCATATCTGCTGATGCATCTATTTTATCATTATTCTTATGCTGGAGCTATCATTTTGAATTTTAAGATGCTTGAGACATACCCTCTGTTGCAAGAGTTCTTTTCATAATGCAGATATCAATTTTTATATTGTGGTACCTGCTTTTCAGTTAATGATGACTATGTTATACAACTTGAATGCTATATTTAATTATTACACTGGATTGATGTTGCTTTTTACATTAGTAATTTTGAAAGAGGTCATTTGTTCCAAAGCTATGGTTTAAGTTATAGTTATGTTAGTCATTTTAGTTTTAAAGGAGTTAATACTCAGTAAAAAACGGGTATAGGTTGTACGCCATTGCACTGGGCTGCAATAAGAGGAAACGCAGAGGCATGCACTGTGCTTGTACATGCAAGCACAAAGAAGGAACTAATGGTGAAGGACAATGCTGGATTCACTCCTGTGCAGCTTGCACATGATAAAGGTCATCGGCATGTCGCCCTTTTCCTTGTACGTAACATTGTATTGATGATGACATTGGTTGTATATCATCATAACATCATTCATGAGACTTGCAAAAATGAGTAACCATTATAGCATGTAGTTCTGCTGGTACACACTCTTGAAGGAGATCACAGAGAAATGTATGTGTTTATATATATATATATACACACACACATTTATATATTACATTTCACCTGAAGTACTGCCTTGCTGTAATTTGTATGTCACTCTTTCAGACAAATTTCCATGTATTTATTTAACATAAAAGGAAACAAAGGTGTCAAAGAAAAATTAATAAAGAAATTAACAAAGGCCTAATTTGCATGAACTTTATATGTGATGATTTTGAGTAAAGTGGACCAAAAGAAGGAAAAATTCTGAAGATGAAGTTTGAATAACAACCTTATTTGTTTAAGGGATGATTTAATATTGAATTACTTTCCAACTGGGAAAATGAATTTGCTGATTAACTGGATATAGTTATGATTTTTAAATTCCTGATGATGATGCAGAAGTAGACATTAGTAGCTTTGTCCTGGGAATTAGATCTAAGGTCTTTCTTATTCATTATAATCTTCCACTTTTATTTTTGGTTGGGGTATCTGGTGTTGGGATTTGGAATGGCTACAAGTATTAAAAGGCACTAATTAATGACATACTAGTGTCAGATGGTTTTGAATATTAAATGCATGAAACCTGTTATACATTATAAGTTAGGGTACTACTTAATTGAATCTATAAAGATCTGTATGTTATAATTGGGATGTCTGTTGAACTATTGTAACTTATATCCATTTAAGCAGCACAGTTTAGTAGTATATGGTAATGCTATAGGTCCTGGAGAATTACACATATATGCCTGGTAGGTCTGACTTAACCTGAGGCTCAAACAGAAAGATTTATGCCATCATATGACTGGACTATCTGATCTTATTTATGTAAACTTTGCATTATTATCATTGCAATTATCCTTTACTGTTGATTGATACAGTGAATAACTGCACCATAGGGCTACCTGGAATTTCTTGCTATTCTAAGTTGGTTGAGTTTAAAATAATGAGAAGCCTGGGTGTGGCAGAAATTACTTAATAATTGTGGAGAATGATCTTGCTGCCAGTTTGAAGTACCAAAGTGTCCTGTAGGAATTAGCATGTGAATAAAGCTAAATTACTCATGTCATTTGTAGTTAAAATATCTGCATTAGGTGTTGGCATTATAGCTGATAATGGTGTTATATTTTTGCAGGCTAATCAACAGCGGGCTCTTAGCAACCGCTGGAGAGACAAAATTTGTAGTGGGAGGTTGACAGATATTGGTTATGCTCCCATCTTATTATGTATTATTATCTTTGAAATGGTCCTCTTCACCAACTCAGTCGTTGCAGGTCTTTCTAGAATTGTATACAAACTTGCACAGATTTATATATTTATTATAATATTTCCTCGAATTTTTCCAATAAGATATTTGATTTTCCATGATTGAATCCTTTTCTACCTTGCCAGCTCCTAATCTTCAAAAAATTACTGCTGTTGTTGGTCTTTGGGCTTGGACAGCTCTTTCTCTGGCAGTTGGTGCCTTGGTTATGTTCTATAGGTGTTGCAGGTAATTTTCTGTGTCATTATTGATCTTCTTTCTTCATTTTGATGCAACTCTATGGTTTGAACAAATTTTCTGCTGACATACCTGTTATTTGCATGGGAATGCTTTGATAAAAATTCAAGAAACTAAGATGTTGGTTTCGAGTCCAACAGTTAGGACTGAAACTTGACCAGCATGTATTTTGAATGTTGATGTGATAAATGAACTTAATATTCCAAGATGAGTTACAGGATAACCATGTTTCTTAATGTTTTGCTTTGGTCTTGTTTTTGTTTGGTGGTTGTTGTATGATTTTTTTATTGTTCTTTGTACTTCTCTTTCTCCTAATAAACTATTATTTTATCTCTTATTTTTTAAAAATTGGTTCTTTCCATCGGTCTGTGCATTACTAAAAATCATTGTTGGTGACCCTTCCTTTTTTTCACTTAGCTTTTATCTTTTGTCATTTAGCTATTAGTTTATGGCTTGCATTATTTAATGATTTTAAGTGTTTACAACTGCCATGTCTTCACATAACAGTGTACCTAGTACTGAAGCAGACCTGATGTAAAATCAATAACTGTTGGCTATGGCCTTTGCCACTTTAGCAAGAATTTAATAGTAAAAAATTATGAGTTGCAGCCAGTTACCTGATCTTAGATTGTTTTCACTAACTCATAAGACCTTCCCAAACTCTTTGGTTTTTTACCATGTCAAATTATAGAACTGTGAGATGAGAATGACTAAAGATCTGAAATAGGAATTTGCATTTAACTTGCAATTACCCACAAGATGATATTTCGGATAACATTTAAGGTGATGGAAATTATATTGAAAGGACATGGACGTTGATACATACATACATACATACATACATACATATATATATATATATATATATATATATATATATATATATATATATATATGAGGGAGGACTGCTTAATGTTTATTGGTGGAATATTGTTATTTTGTGACTTAACTTAGCACCTGAACTTGGAAAGTGCCTATTTCTTGTGTATTGATCTTACAAATAAGTGGAGATAGTGATTTTTCTTGCATAATTTCTAATCATTTGAGAGCAATCATATGACTTGCATTGCCTCTTGTCATGATGTTGTACTAACAGGCTTAATGATACTAATTTCATATGCTGTCTGAATTTTTACCACATATGCTTGTTATATAATCTAGTTTGGCCAAACATTTAAGTTTCTATTTAAATTTGCCAACTTCAGATATTTTTTTGATGTTATTTACTCTTTTGTGCAGTAAAGATCCTGGTTATATAAAGCGGCCAGGAGATTTGGGCACTCATAGTGATCCAGAGGTATGCAATATTCTCACATGTAACCCCTATTGTATACAAAAAAGATGGTCATATTTAAGAAATTACTTGCACCAGAGTCAGATTTTAGCAAGAGATAACTTTCAAATTATGAGGGTATCTTACCTGAGCATGATGTCGATGGGAAGGAAACATGTGAACAATACAATTATATTGTATATCTTGTTACATAACATCTAGTTATAAAATTACTTGACTGCATTTGAACAATCAGTGTATTCGACAAGGCATGATGATTGATATCTGTACCTTTCAGAGAAACCAATCATTGATGCAACTAAAGTTTTCATTTGAAATTCACAATGAGAGATTAGGATTATTTATATCTTGATATAAACTGTAGTTTTTACTATATTATGGACAAATCTACTGGTTTTTATAATTATGAAATCTGTTAATATCATATTTGGCATTTTGCAGGATCCTTTATTGAATATTGATCTGAATAGCTCCTCTGTTTGGACAGGAAATTGGTCTCAACTTTGCCCTACCTGCAAGGTTTATTTTTTGTGCACCTATTTGGGTACTTGGGGGAAATACTGTTGAATGTTAATAATTCACATTAATAGTATACTTCATTGAGAACTCAAAGTTAATTATTACTCATTGTCTGCTTTTCTGAAATTGCATCATCAGATAATAAGACCTGTCCGATCTAAGCATTGCCCTACTTGTAAGCGTTGTGTGGAACAGTTTGACCACCATTGCCCATGGATATCTAACTGTGTGGGAAAGGTCAGGAATTGTGCCATTTTAGTTTTCCCCCCACAATAAAAATTAATTCTTATGAATAATTTCTCGCTGATTTCTTTTTTTACAAAAGATAGATGGCTTATCGAACCAGGATATTCCTGTACTCCCTCAGTGGATACATTTGATTTGGAAATAAGATGCCCTGTTTGACTTTGTTACTCAAATATAAGAACAGTTTATTTATTTATTTTTCCCTTTCCCTCATTTCCACCCTTCCTTAATATCATAACTATTATGCATCTTGCAGAGGAACAAAAGGGATTTCTTTATTTTTGTCTGCATAGCAACTTCAACATCATTCATTGGCGCTGCTGTTACGGTTCAAAGTATTACTTGAAGAGCTTATTCTTGCATTGTCCTACATTTGAAATCATGTATTATTTTATTCCAATTAGATACTATCCTTGTTTCGATCACAGGGATTTGGACATCATCACTAGCATTGCCAGCAGGAGAAACATGGATCCATCATGTGTTAGTACAACATCCAGGTGCTGTTGCATTTCTGGTGTTGGACACTGTTATTCTCATCGCAGCTATAACTATGACAACAACACAAGCTTCCATGGTGATTGCTTAAACCATTATCACGTTATTGTTATTACTATGCTTATTGGTAGCATATATATTATGTTCATTAGATTTTATTGCATAATGATGAAGTTACAATATCCATGATCCACTCTTATGAGATTGGATATTTAGGTGTGAAGTTGACTATGTACCGATTGAACTAGCAGACCTAATCTGACCACTTCAACATATGTCCTTAAAGTTTATTTCAATTTGGTTGCGCAATTTATTCAGGTTATAGAATTAAATAAATCTATCTAAACCCAGCTAGGAACGTGGACTTAGATAAATACATATAAAATCACAAAGGCCAAGTTGATTCTGTAAATACATAACACAATTTTAGTCCTCTGATGCCATATAACTTTCTCTTGTTTGTCTCTGATTTTACTTTATGTCAACCACTAGTACCATATAATAAAATGGATGAATTGAAAATAATTGTTACAACTCAACAACAAAAATCAACCTTATTTCCTAACTTTTCCTGCTTGTGACAGATCCGTAGTTAAAACTACTTGCAAGCCTAGCCTTGAATTCTTCTGTGTCTCCATCTCTATCCTTGGCTGCATTTGCTTCTAATCCAGTGGCAACTATGTCCATCCATATTGTTGAAATTTAGGGTTAAAACAGAAGTTATGGTTGGCTGAACTTAGGGTTGAAAAGAAAAACACCACAGGCACACTTCTACCCTTGTACCTTCTAAAAAATTTTAGTTTAAAGTACAAGATAAACTTATAGATACAGAATGAAGTACAAAGCAATTTGAAGATAGATTACTTCAGAATAAGACAAAAAAAATAATCCTGAGATATAACTATAAGACTCCTAAACACTAATAAACTCACACCACTGCTAATCATTTAACACTCCCTCTCACATTGTAGGAGTCATCTTAGTTTTCTCAACATTGCCCCCTCAAGCTGAAGATTATTCAGATTTCAGCTTTGCTAGAAAAGAAAAAACCACCCAATTAAAAGAATATATATGCATGTGTGCGCGCGCGCGCACGCACGCACATATATATATAAATCCAAATTTAGAAATTTCGACTCACAAGTCTGCTTCCCATGAGAGTCCTCCTCGACATTCTCCTTGCACAATCCCACATCATCTAACACAATGAAACAGCTCCCTCAAGTAATTGAGAATAATTCTAAGAAATAATTATATGACTCCTAAACAAGAATAAAATCCTTATCCTGTAACATCCCTCTTTGTAGCACTTAACCTAGGTTTCTTTACACTCCCCTTCAACTTGAAGTTTATTTAAATTTCAGCTTTTACAATATTTTAGCACCACAATTCAAAAGTCTGCTTTCCGTGAGAGGCCCGTCAACATTCTGTTAAGTTTTGTCACATTCTGCACTGTGGATTTGCATCCCCACATTGTTAACCCAAGCTTTCTTAGGTAATCCTATCTCAACTTTTGTTCAATTTAATGAGATCATTGGTCAGGTATCTTCATTCTGTATTACATATGCATTGCTGTATCCTTAGCTTTCTCCCGTTAACCACTTTAACTTTTGGACATTTAAATTTATTGCTACACTTTTTGACATTACAGGTTACTCCACTTGTACTTCTTTTTTCTTGCATTTCCTTTTAATTTTAATTCAAATTTGTTTCAATAGAATAGACACTTTGAGGATGTAGTGCTTGATATAGAATAGTCAATAGCTTATCATCGAAGTTCTTTGACAAGTTTTTTGCTGTGAGTGAAACAACTTAGCCGCATGCTTGTCAAATGAGAAACATTCTGAAGTCGTCTAATGTGCATGTACTACAGTTTATATTTCTGAAACACATTCGGGTAGCTAATGGGAGAACCTTTTTGCGTAATGCAGATAGCTCGGAATATCACCACAAATGAAGTAGCAAACTCCTCTCGATATGGATACCTTCGTGGTCCTAATGGGAAGTTCAGAAATCCGTATAACCATGGCTGTAGGAAGAATTGTTCCGACTTCATTTTTCAGGGCTATACAGAAGATGATGACATTGCTTGGCCTCCATTACAGCAGGTGGCGACTTAGAACAATGTTCCTTGCGGTATCAGGGCATCCTTGTAAGATCATTCCATATTTCTAATTCGTAGATATGTATATGATAGTAATTTGCGGTTAGGCTGGTCATCCACTTCAACACATGTACATTGAATTGCAGAGCACAAAGAAATAAAGCATCCTTTTTTAAGGTGGCTTGGAGATTACAAACTAGTTTGTAATTGACATGAATTCTATGAAATTTTTTCCACTGCATTCACCAGTGGCTCTAGTGGAAATATTTTTGGGGGATCAGATATGTTTAGGAAATGAATTCAAGAGAGTGGAACTAATGTGAGTATTAACTTTTAGCCTTTCTATGTTAGTTTTTGGTGAATTAGAAAAGAAATTTAAGTCGAACTTAAGTCGAACCCAAAAACTTCCATTAACACAACTTGATATTGCCAATTGAGCAACTCTTGCTCGCACTTTTAGCTTCCTTTGGCTCCACAATCCCTTCTCGACAATTGCCTAGATACTGGGGGGTTTATACGGGTCAGGTTGTTATTCGACCCAAAACCCATGACCAGGCCATTTTTCAGGCCTGGAACCTGGCCTCTCGACTTTATCATTGTACTATTGTTTTCTCAACTTATTAATGTTCTTTCTCCTCCAATAAATAAATAAATAAATAAAAAGTGTGTCAAGTTTTTGAAAAATATGTGGTAGAGTCCATTATCTTAATTTTATCGAGAATTGATGGGTTTGAGCTTACATCTTTGATATGAGGCCTCGCGCTTGATATCATGGCAGAAATGACCAAAAACAAAGTCAGTGGCAAATTTTGTTTGATAATGAGAAAATATGACAAGAAAAAAAATTAATCATGAAAAAGGCGTGAAAGTATATAAAGAAAAGAGGCATTTCGAGCCATTATAATGTCCTTATGGTACAAACAAACTAAAATTGTGGGTGTAGCAACTTGTGTAGAAGCCGAGGTGAATTCAAATTTTTTTTCAAAATTTTCGATTTATATATTTTTTAAATCTAATAATTTTTAGATATTACTTTTAATTAATATATAATTTTTTAATTTTTTTTAAATAAAAAGATCCTAAGATTAAAAAAAGAAGTTTGTTATTTTTTAATTAATTGTTTTATAATCTAAAAAATAAGTAACAGTAGTTATATTTAAAAAATAACAAAATAACAGTAGTTATTCTATTACATTCGATTCAACTTTTCTTTTCCGTTTTCATTATTAAAGATTTTGTATATCAAAGGAGGCTTAAATGCCAATTAGTCTGAACCACCATATTAAAGTATTTAAAAAACATAAGAAAGTTAATAGAAGTTTATGTATTAATTGGGCATCCTAATAATCTAATCTTGTAGATCATTTGGCATCAAGTTTAATCTTCGAAATAAAACTTTAATTCGTAAATATACCTTTTATCATCCTACATTTTTCTCTATAATAGATAAGAATAAGTTTAGAAAGTTGAATTTTAATAGTTGACAAAACTTTAAAATTAAGCATTTATATGTACTGAGAGATACGATTATATCTTTAAAAAATATATGGAAGATTTATTTAAATCTTACAGATCACGTAGTTTCAAGGATAAATAATATGTTTTATGATAAGATCAAGATGATTTATGAGTTAGTGTAATATTAAGGATCATGAAATACTGTATTTTTATTTTTTTTTTCTGTACCGTACTGTTTTCCTTTCAAAGATTTGTTTTATAAGAGAGTCACAATTTACAACAGAATTATCCTAGTTAAAATTAATCATTGTATTATGAAAAGAGACAATTTTTTTTAAAACAATTATTTTATGATAGGGATCCACAAGTAAAATTAACTTTTTAACATAATGATACTTCCATTGAAATTAGTTTTTTAAAACATCCCTAAAAATTATTTTTAAAATGATGTAATCACTTTTCACAATGGAATGATTATACTTTTAACTATATAATGTTTTAATTAAACGAAGTGACTATTCAAGTGATAGATTTTTTTTTTTTTTAAAAGAGAGAACTCAAAATGCCGTAGATATCAAGTCAATATAAAATAGTAAAATAAGTCTGATTAAAAACTTGGTAATAATTTACTATATTATTATGGAAAAGATAATGTCGTTGTTTTTCCACTCAAGTTCTACTCTTTTTTAGAAATACTCTCGAAGGGAAATTTTAAATATATTAATCAATATAAAAGAGTGCATTCTTAAAATTGTTCTAAAAAAATAGAATTAGTTCAAAGACAATTCCAAAAAGAAAATACGATTCAGAGAAACTAGATAGCAATCCCCTTGTATTTCAAACTAACATTGTAATAATTTTTAAAATTAAAGTAATAAAATTTTAAAATTACTAATTAACTATATATGCAATGCATTATTTTATATTCTCGTTTTAAGATGGGGGAGGTGGACATGAAAATGAAAGTGGCAAAATAAAGTTAAGACGCATTGCAAGGCTTCTAGAAAGGCAATGACAGTGATTTGTATAGCGCACACCACCGTCACCGGCTCACAGTCCCATGGAAAAGAGAGTATATAATATAATATATAAATATATAAAGTCAAGGTGATCTTTTGAGAAATAGATTACTGTTAAATTATTTTAAAATTTATATATAAGATAATTACAAAAATTTTGAGAAAATTAAATAGTGAAACTCATTTTTTTTTAAATTATGGTTTTTATAATTTTTATTTTAAAATAATTTTAAAATTTAAAATCATTCAATATAAATATATTTAATTTAAAGTCTTAATATTGTTTTTTGAAAAATCTAATTCTCTTAAATATTGCTTTATTTTGTTTGGTAAAACAGTGCAGCAATATATATATATATATATATATATATATACTGAAAACTAAGGGGCACGTCACAGACAAATCATCACTTTATTCACCAAAGCACTCTAGCTCCGGCTTTCCAGGAATAGAATTAGGTCTTAATTTCTACAGCTTAATGTTTGGTCAAAGATTGTTAGGAAGAATCACTTTCGGTATGATTGGATGGAGAGTACAAAAATTATTAATAAATAATTTTTTATGTTTTTAAGTTTTTCTAAATTGAAATATTTTTAAACGAATTTAATTATTTAATTTTATATTTAGTTATTAAATGTTATGTAAAAACAAAATATAATTTATTTATTATTTTGTATTTACTTATGTCCTTGTTAGTTATTAACATTTAATCAACTAAAATACTATTATTTGATCCTCTTATAATCATGATTCTTTTAAATGGTTTGAGTATATGTAGAGAAAACTTATAAGAATCTTAGTTAAGAGAATAGATCAGAGAAAAAATAATCTAATAATTAGATATAGAGGAAGACAAAAAAAAATTATAAGAGAAACTATTAAAAAAAATTTAAACTTAAATAATTTGTCTAAAAATATGATTTACGATAAGATTTTATAACGTCTACTAATTCATATAGTCGATCTCACTCAGTGAAATTTTTTTTTTAGTTTTATTTTTTTGAATCATGATTTCCAATACTCTAAATGCTTGGTGTGCTTTTAAAAAACAAAGCATAAAGTAATCTATGGATGATAAAATAAACTATTTAATATTTTATGAATGAAAACCTATGATAATAATATATAAATTATAATAAAACTTTTTTTTCTCCCCTTTATTTTTTCTTTTTGAGTGTTAAGATTAGTTTTTTGAAAAGAAGTTTCTTACTTGCACGTCATTCTTTACTTTTTGAAGGATGCTCTACTCTTTAGGAGAATCAAATGGGATCTTAAAAGTAGTCCTATAAGTTTTAACTATAGGTTTTGACCTTTGTGAAATTACTTATTCAAGCAAGTTTTATTGCCGTTCAAAAATATCTTTTTACAAAAAAGACCAAAAAAAAAAACGCACACACGTGCACTCTTTAAAAAAATTAAAATAAATTTGATGTTTGCCGTCTAAATCACTAACAAATAAACATATTTATTTATTAATTCATTTGAGGAGTAGATTTTATTGAGCCACTATCTTTTATAAATTTGATATATCTAGTTCATCATTTGTTTGAAGTTATATGATAAAATTATTTTTGAATTAATTTATCCATCAACTGAGATTAAATCTTTGCTTAGACAATTTTAAAGGTACACTCTTCATATCAGTCTAATGTATTTAGGAAAATAAATTCTCCTAATATTTGAATTTGCATAGTCAAAAGAGAAAGCACACATTTTTAACCACAAGGCCATACTTAAAAATATCTCTAAACACACTTATGTAGCTCTTCTGGTAAAAGAAGAGAATATCTCCTAATAAATTTGTGTTCAATATTTTTTAGAATAAAATTCTGAATGCGTTAAGTCAAATATAAGAAAAATACACTCTTAAAATTACTTAAAAAAATTCGAAAAAAACTAGAAAACAACTATGATCACAATTTAGAAGAAAACCCCTATGATCACAATTTAGGAGAAAACCCTATGATCATAATTTAGAAGAACACACATACTTACCCCCTTGCAATAAAGTAGGTTTTCATTTTTACTTCATGTGCGGACTCTTTAATATGGCGGTGCAGTGGCCGGACCACATGCCACTTGGGAATTGGCTAAGAACTTGTGGAGTCAAAGGAAACTATGTAATACGCACCAGAAAAACGGGAAACGTTGAAGACTAAGCTTAATCATTCACATTATAGGAAAATGACAACCAACCAACACTAACAGTACGATTGATGTCATATCTCATGCCCTTGCTCTGTTTTATTTTGTTTTGTTTAATTTTGATGGGTTGGCTAATCAACTCTTATTGGCAGCTGATATGGGGTTTGATTTTATATGATCTTGACCAAGAAAATGGGAGATGTGAGGAAGATAAGAGCTCAGAAAGTTATCTAGCTGGAGGGTGCGTTTTTTTATTTCAAAGAAAGACAAAAGCAAAGCCTTATAATTAGGTTAGGTTATTTATAAGAGTAAAATATATGCATCTCTTAAATTTTGTTAGAATTATATAAATTTCTCTTCTATTTTTAAAACCTTCATAAATATCCTTTGAGTTTGTTTAAAATTATATAGATTTTTTTTATTTTTGAAATTACACAATTTCTCTGGAACTTTTTTGAAACTCCACAAATTTTCTTTAAAAATTGAGAGAAGCCTGCATAATTTTAAAAAAAATCAAAAAAGATTTGTATAATTTTACAAAATAAGAGAGATTTGTATAAAATTTGAAAATAGAAAGAAAATCTGTATAGTTTTAACAAAATTTTGAAGATGTCTATATGCTTTATTTATAAAATAAAAATAGAATATTAAGTCAAAAGAAAATTAATTCTTTATTGGCAGGCATCTCCGTCTTTTGGGGGGAAGAAAAATAGTTATGTAATAATAACAGTACTGCAAAACTTCCTCAAGGATTGAGACATGGTGAGGGGCCACATGCTGGATTGATGGTGGTTTCATTTGCAAAGGCTTGATCAAAATTTCAATGGCTAGTTGGTGGATTATTGGAAGAACTCCTCCAAAAGTCCACATAACAACAGAAAGGTGGAGGCATTAATTTGTCAGCTTGAAGCCACCCTCCTAAATACAAAAAGGGTTCTATCTGTCTACTCTTCATTAAAAAATTAGGCATCTTAAGTTGTCTAGGCCTATTCACATCCAGAACCCGTGAGAGAGATATTGCAACTGTTATAAATTGGGAAACACACAGAAAATTTCCAGTAGGATATTATAAAGGGTATTCTTGAATCCTGAGCTACCATTTCTGTTAATGAGTAAGCTTCTTCTTCTTGACCTCACAGCCTATTTATCAGTTTTAAGAACTAAGATCTTTAAGCATATTAGTATCAGTGACTAGGATATGTTGATGTAGAATTGTAGATGCATGTGTGTATTTGTGGGAATTGAAGTTTGGATATGTGGGTTTTTGTCTACCATGTGTTTGGCTTAATGCTTGAGAGATATTTATATCAGCTGATGAATTTTTAGTACAAAATTGACTAGTTTCAGGTTGTTTCTCTTGCAGGATAAAGACTTCGAGCTCTTTTTGATTGAATAAGTAGTTCTCGTATGGAGCTTTCTTCTATCAGAATGTTACCTGAACTGGTAAGACATATATATATATATATATATATATATATAATTCTTTTGCTTGATTATCATTTGAAAGTAAGCTACTAGTTACTTATTCTGCATGTTGATTTGGAACCTTTTTACACTTGGTGATCTGAAATCTGGCAATTGGTAGGAAAACAAGGTAAAAATCCAAAAAGAGAAGTGTAATATACATATATGAGATCCTTCTGATTAAAGATTGATTGATGAAATCCTAAATACTCCAGGCCAGATTAGCCGGGGAGGGAATAGTTCAGACAAAGTCCGAGGATACCTTGACTGGAAAAACCCACACAAAAAAAAAAAGACTGGTTGAAGACCACTTTGAAAGTTTTACTGAGAATATAATGTTTTCTTTCTAAGCAGGGAATAATGGAGGATCCTACCTTTCTTCATCAATGGCCCTTGAGCTCTCTCAATGATCCGAGCTTACTGCCAACAGCTGCTGCTTTTGGAGAGAGCTTACAACAACATTCATTCTCTAACCCAACGTTCAACCCCAAAACGTCCATGGAAGCTACACTTACTGGCATTGAGAGACCCCAGAAACAGCTCAAACCCAACAATTGGAGTCCCAACAGAAGTGATCAGAATCAGACATTAGACACAGACTATGATTCTTGTCCCAATCTTCTTTCTTTTGCCAATTCAAGTTACGTAAGTCAATTGGGAACATTGAAGCCTAAGGAGCAGACAACTTGTCCTAAAATCAACAGCACAATTCCTTCAGACATGTTGGTCTCTCATGGATCCTTGGGAAATCAAAACTTTGTCTTCAATGGCAGCCAAGATGCCAGAAAGATTGGAACAAGTCCTAAACTTTCTCAACCTCAAGACCACATAATCGCTGAAAGGAAGCGGCGAGAAAAGCTCAGCCAGCGGTTCATTGCTCTATCTGCTCTTGTCCCTGGCCTAAAGAAGGTATAGAAACTTGTTGTTAATGTACTTTTGGGCTTTTTTAAGATTCTGAGTTCAATGCTCGTCTTTCATTTCCTAACATCTTTAGGATTTATTGGATTATCTATATATTATAATGTATATCAAATGTTTCTCCTCTAAAATCAAAGAAACATAAATACTGACATAGACACAAAACAAAAAATAAATATCGACAGTTCGTCACTGTAAAATTTAAAGTGTTAACGTCTAATTTGAAATGCTCTGTGTTGTCAAATATGGATATCTGACACTTGATTTTTTTTTTAAGTGTTCATGCTTCATAGTCTAAAAGAAATCTATACCAAGTTCTTATCAGTTATATCTAGCTGCAGAATACAGATCTCTTCTTTCTGCGGATTACAAAAATGTTACTATAACTCAGGCTTATAATGGAACACATTGATCCTAGTGATTTATTTTTTACCAACAGATGGACAAGGCTTCTGTTCTTGGAGATGCTATAAAGTACTTGAAGCAATTGCAAGAGAAAGTGAAGGCCCTTGAAGAGGAACAGAGTAGAAGGAGCACTGTGGAATCTGTGGTGGTTGTGAAGAAATCTCAATTATTTGCTGATGAAGGTGATTGTTCTTCAGATTCTGGTGGTCCCTGTGATGAGCCACTACCTGAAATTGAAGCTCGATTTTGTGGAAGAAGCGTCCTCATAAGAGTTCACTGTGAGAAAAGGACAGGAATTATAGAAAAAACAGTGAGTGAAATAGAGAAACTGCGTCTAATAGTCACAAGTAGCAGTGTCATGACATTTGGCAGTTCTGCTCTTGATATGACCATAATTGCTCAGGTAATTAGTTCCATCTCTTGATATAATATAAAATAATTGATTCAAGTTCCATATTATAGTTATGATGATGCAGTAGAATATGTGAAATGCTACATTTTTATTATATATTGAATTGATCAAAAATATTGGTTAATTTCTACGTATTACTGTTGTTTTTTCCCTTTCCATAATTTTCTTATTTTCTGCAATTTACAGATGGATATGGAATTCTGCATGACAGTGACGGATCTTGTAAGAAGCCTCCGCTCAGCTTTTGAATCTTTCATGTGAAGAAGTTGCATATTTAGTTCATATCAGGCGCCAAAAGCTTGAGGAAGAAAAGGAATTATATACAGTCAATGATATTTATAGTCCATAAATAGAAGTTCAACTTTATGTTGTTATGTTTACAAGGCCTGTAATGTCTGCCATCTTAGACCATAAACTCCAGGCATGTTGGCTGTCAGGTTCATTTTGCAGGAGGGCTTTTTAGCAAAAAGTAAAAAATAATACCGAGTTATTTTTTGCATGGTTGTTGACCATGTTATACCCGTTATACCCACCTGTTTCCATGAGTGACCGTACAGCTCGTGGGCCTTTTTTTTTTTTTTTCTTGCAGGCGGTTGAAAAGTTCAACCATACCTGTTTTCTGTCCTTTTTCTCGTGGAAAAGTGACAATGGTTTTTTGGGTGTCTTGACAAACAGGCCTTTGTTTGAGCAGAATGTTATTCTGTGGCTAATGTTTTCTCTGAGTTTTCCTGTTATTTAAAGACATAAATGCTTTGTAAGAGCTTGGTCCACAGTATAATGGAATAACAATTGTTGTTTGTACCCTCTACAATTTCTTTTGTCCTTGTTTTTGTTTTGTTGGTATAAGTTAAGTTTGCTTGTTTTCACTCACATCATAATTCAGAACACAAATCCTCTAAGGTGAGAATACGTGATAGCGAGTTTGAAATGTCTAATGATTTATTAAAATAAATAAATAAATAAAAGAAATAATATATCTTAAGTGCACAGTATGCACTTCAAATGCATTATTACATATCTTTACTTCAAATGATTCGTGCTTCATAATTCATGTCATGAGTGCTCTAAATAAAATCATAAATAATATTTTGCAAGGAAGAAATGTTGTTTATGTCATTTCAACAAAATCCAAATGGCCCATAAATCCTAAGAAAGAAATGATTGCATCGAGATTTTGGCTTTAAATAGGTAAGTTCTTTTATTGTTAGATATATCTTGAGATATTCATATTGAGTTTTTTATTTATAATTCAACTAATAATTTATTAAAGTTGAGCAATCTCAAAATATATTTAATAATAAATAATTCAACTTATGAAGAAGTGTACCTGTTGGTAGAATTATTTGAAAAAAAAAAAGACAATGGTTCATTTTTGGTCTTTAAAATTTTATTCAAGTTTTAATTTTGTTTAAGAAATTTATGTTGGTTCAATATATTCTTTAAAATTTTAAAAATGGCTTAATATTATATTTTTCAAACAATTTTAACTTCATTGACAAAAGTGTATGACGTGGCATCATGTAATTTTACAAACTGAATAAGATGTTAATGTGACAAACTTAGATTTAATTTTAAACTAAACTACACCTTTTAATGATTTTAACAGCAAAAAATCCATATCTTTATCAACCCAAGAGAAACGAAATGATGTAGCGTTAGAATAAAGACGACGTTAAACCATTTTTAAAATTTTGAGAATTATATTGAACTTAAAAGAAAAAAAATTTAAAACTAAATCAGAGCTTCAGTAAAACTTCAAAATTTAAAAGTAGGCTATTGTCAAACCAAAAAATAATAATAATTGTAATGTTCCCATTCTTCAAAGTGTCAATAAATCTAGTAGTTATTATTAGGTAAAATTACAGATAAAGACTTCAAGTTAAGGATATTTACACTGAAAAATTTTAAATTTTAAAATCATTTTAAATCATCAAATGACCAAATATAATTTTTTTATGTAATTTAAATTTTTAGTCCTTAAATCGTTCATAATAATTTTAAAATTTAAGATTATTCGATATAAATACATTTAACTTGAGATCTTCAAGTGTAATTTTTCTTAATTACTACCTTTTTAGTATTATATTAGCACAAATCTCCTATAGTAAGAAATTTGTGCAGTAAGCAATTTGAAACTTTATTTATTTATTTAACCTTTTAGGTTTAGAGATAAATATACAATCAAAATTTTTGAAGCATAATTTTCTTTTATATTTAAAATTTTTGTTCTCAAAATTACAATTTTTACCTTTTATATTCATCTCTAAACTCCAAAAATAAATAGACTTACTACATTATTACTGTATAGATCCCCCTACTACAAGGGATCGGGTCGTATTATATTAGCCAAAGAAGGATTAAAATCCAAAAAGAACAAGATATTAGCTGCAAAATAATTGTAATAACAATGTACAAGTAACTTAATCTTCGCAAGGATCTTTTAGGCTATTGAAGTCTAATATTCTGGTTCCATGAATATCCCTTTTGGTCAAATATCTACTGATGAGAGTTTGGAAAATAAGAATACAGTAGATATATATTTTTCTGCACAACTATATGCCTTATGAGAACAATTAATCATATGTACCTTTTTTTTTCTTGAACCGCAGCTTTGTGAGACTTCACTAGACATTCAATTAAAGGAGCATTGGAAATGCTGGCATGTTCACATGTCACAGTCTTAAATAATCTTGATGAGGAATTGGGGTAATAATTATTTAAATCATGAATTGGATAACATGATAATTCTCATGAATTGGATAACCATGTTGACATAATTATCTATTGATGGCTGCTCTTTAGAATATTTAGCTAGTTATTGCAAATATAAATATAAGCAAAAATTAAAAGAAAGATTCACAAGTACTCCCTCCGATCTCAAATATAAGTCATCAATATCTACTTCATAAATATTAAGAAAATTGGTTATAGGTAGTTTAACTAATTAAATTTGTATCAAAGTAAAATTTTTTTCTATTTTTGTCCCTAATTAAAGAGCCTACCTTTATTCTTAGTAAATTGCATTAGCCTTAATGACTCTCTATTTAATTAAGGGTACTTAAGAAAAAAGTCATTTAATAATCAAGACAATTTCAAGAAGTGACTTATATTTTGGACCAAAACAATTCTCTAATAAGTGACTTATATTTGAAAGTGGAAGGAGTATAATTTTAACAAAGCAACTAGGTAATCAATGAGTTCATTCTTGGTAGATTTTAAGTGAGAGTTTCTTATTTATTAAAATGTGAATGACAATAATATATTTCAATTCTACAAGAATATAGCAAACAGTTTTACTCCTTGTTGAAATTTTGTTATTTGAAGGGGACTGGGTTGAAATTAAATTAAGACGTGCATAATCTACTAACCCATTTCAATTTGATATAACTCAAAAAAGTAAATAATTGTGGTTAGATTTGGGTGGGTGGAATTTTGTGAAAAAATCATTATAGTTTAGTATAGTCAAATCTAGAATTTTAAAAGAAATATAATGTTAATTATGTTAAAATAAACATAATTTATGACGTGACTCATTCAAACCTAACTAAACCATTTCGTATAAACTAAAAATGCGTAGGTTGACATAAAATTTGATCATTTTTAAGTGACATTTTCCCCAATTGATTAATTGTCAATTGGACACTCAGTCTGATTTGACCAATGCTTACATCAAAGGTGGTAAGCATCGATCAAATCAATCCAATTTAACTTTAATCTATTTAAATTAAATTAAAAATAGATTTAATCAATTTTATATAATTCTCATCCAATTAGTAAATCAGTAGTGATCATTTTAATTAAATCAGATTCAATTGGTTCCTTTGGAATTCAACCCAAATCAGAACAACTAAACAAATGGATTTTTTGTTGGACTAGAGTTCATGAATATTATCATGAAATCCTGGTTTGATATGTTTATTGCTTAACAGCCACAAATTAATACCACTAACTAAATTTAGTAAGATATTAAATTTTAAAATTATGTACTAGAGCCTTTTAAATTGCAACAACTTGCAATTAATTATCAAATATTATATATATATATATATATATATATATATATATATATATATATATATATATATTCAGTGTGAGCATCACCCGCATATGCTACAACACTTGGAATATCTTGGGTAGAATAATATTAACATTTCATATTTTCTTTCCTTTTTTCCCGCCATATAATTTGGTGTTCATGTTTCAGACTAATTTTAGATTTATCTCTTGCACCCGTCTTAAGTATGAATCGTCAATCTAAATCAACAAAATATATGTTCGTCCACTAATCTCACTATATATATATATATATATATATATATATCATATCTCCATTTATTTATTTTTTATTGGTTTTATTCTTATTTTAGTGCATTCTTATAGACATCTTGAGTCTAATAAGGAGATATATAATAAAAATAAGAATTTCTCCCAACTTTACCAAAAAATTAAGACGACAAAAAATTATAAGGCATTCGTTGGGAAGGCGGACAATATATATTTAAGAATTTAAAACTATACAACTTATTTTCATAAATATTGAGATACAGCTTTCGTATATACCTGGTCTTTTTCATTTATTATTATTGGATATAGCATATATATATATATATATATATATATATATTATTTGTTGGAAAGCAACCTTTGTTCTAAGCAACTATAGAATTTATATAGTCCCTTTCTTTCATTCATTTTTTTAGAAAAAGGTTTCATACTTGAAAAAAACTTTTGTTTTTTAAGTATTCATATATAATTGCTTGAAAGAGAAGGAGGGTTAATGATGATAAATTGATAATCACAAGTCTAATAGTTATTCCTTAAAAAAAAACAGATAATGATTATTTGGTGCTTAGTTGTGTCACCTAATGAACAAATAGTCCAATTGAATCTAAAGATTAACAGCAACTCAACATATAAACAAATAGACAGTTGAGAAAAATTATAGTTTCAAGTGTTTTAAAATTATTGAATTCTTGTCTTCATTCACTAGTTGTCAAATCTATTATCTTATGTGCATTTGCATTAATTATAAGTTTCATTACTGAAGTATATAATTATTTATAATCTTAATTAGTCCCCACTAAAGATTGTGATCCTTCCCATGGCTTTGTCGTCTTTTGTCCCCTCAAATGAAAACTACAAACTATTTTCTTAATAATTGTGAAGGTTATTGAAGTCATCTGAAAAAAATTAGCAAATAAATAAATAATCAAGGTGGGAAAACATAATTTGTTTGAGAGAAGTTGGAAAACCATTTAAAAGAGAAAAAGAAAAAAAAAAGAAAAGAAAATTGCTACTAATCATATGATTCCACCTCTTAATTAGTCAAATGACATAATAATCAGTGAAAATTACAATAAATGACTCCAAATTGAATATATTTATATTGAAAGAAATTAAAATTTAAAATTATTTTAATGGACTCAAAGATAAAAAATTTTTAATTTAGGGTATTAAATTATAATTTTTCTTTGCAATTTAAATTTTTTCCTTAAGTTTTTAAGAATAATTTCAATTTTTAAGATTTTGTAGTATAAATATTTTTAATTTAAAATTCTCAATTGTAATTTTTCCTAACAATTATCCATTCAACCATAATAATTAAGTTCTTCTGTGATATAAGAGGCTTGTCCTTCATTTTTTTTAAAAGAATAAATTATATAAATTTTCTGTGAATTTTACTAAAATTATACAGACTACTATTTGATTTTTAAAATATATGCTTTCTTCATTTGAAATTAAATGTCGTACTACACTTTAGTTTAATTTTAAATTTCATAACTAAGATGCTCTTTATTAATCTAAATATGCTTTTTTTTAAACTAAAATAGTATCATTCAAACATAATAACCAATGTTTTAAAAATCGGTTTATTCATTGAATCTAGATAATAATAAGAGGCTCAAAGTGCAATAATTTGATTTTGGTTAAACTGATGTCAAACTTTTAAATAAATAAATATATATAATTCATAATATTTTACAAGTAAATTAATACATATATTATAAAATAATATTTAAATTAAATATAAGTAATTAAAAATACAAAAATTAGTTAAAATATTTTACATATAATAACAAATTTATGTAAGTTAGGTTGGTGTTATAAATTTCTATTGTAAAATAGTAAAACTCTAACGTAGACTAAATAAATCAAAAAATAATTTTGAACTAATTTAGTGTTAAATTGGTCAATTTTTATGGTTTTTGATCAATTTGGTTAATTTTTTGCTCATTTTTTGACTAGTCAATACACAGACCAAACAAAAAACTCAACCAATTCATTAGTTCAGCTGGTTAGTTCAATCTTTTTTTTTTTCAACTATGCCAATAACTGGTAAGAGAATATTTTTTTAAAAAAAATCTATTAATTTGAGCCAAAAATTATACTAAAAATTAGGGGTACAATGAGTCAAACCTAGGTTTTGTCTAATCTAAAACTTGGCCCCAATTAGTGATTAAGCTAGGCTAAGTTGGATTTCATTTTGGTAAAAATTTAAAAAATAACCCTTTAAAAAAATAAATTTTTTATATAAGTCCTTGTAAAATTACATATTATCTTCACAAAATAAATAAATAAATTTTTCATATAAATTTTAATAAAATTAATATTATCCTTAAAAAATTTTATATAAGTCTTAAAAAAAACTTTTTTTTATTTAAATACATATAACAAAGTTAGATTAGATCAAATTAGTCAAAATGGTTAACCCAAAATTTAGCCAAGCCTAATATGCTTTTTTTTAGCCTCTTTTTTAATTTTATTTTTGGCTCAACCTAATCTGACTTTGTTTGCTCAAACCAATTGAGTTTATGTACACCTTTACTTAAAACTAATTCTTATAAGTCAAGAAAATTATACATAATAGAGTGTATTTTAGTCAAAAAATTTAAATTTGAACTAAAATTTATATTTTAAATATAAAAGAGAAATCTATATAATTTCAGCGAAACTCAGAAGAAATTTAAATAATTTATCCTTTTTTAATGATTTTTTGTAAAAAAATTGATTTATATTATCATGTCGGTGACACAATAAAAAAAAGGAATAGTTTTTTCTTTTCTTAATGGGGACGTCTTTGATATAAAAAAAAAAACTGTTAAAAGCTGATACTGGTCTAAGATGAGAGACTCTCGCTTTAATTATAAACTGAAGATTAATTAATTTGGTCTGAAAACGATATCATTAATAAGTTGTTCTTGGCCTTTTGTTCATGTAACTTGTTGAGATCGAAAACTTAAATTAAATTATCACAATGGCATGGCCCATTGATGCATGAACAATTAATTAACTCACTACTAAATAATTAATTAACTTTCAAGTTATTAATCTACGTACCATTAAAAAATTTGTCGGCAAATAAATCCACGATTCGACTTTTATAAAACTGTCCAATGTCAGGTAGTCCAGAATATAAAAAAGAACGAGGAAGAAGGATATATTAATTAAGCTGTTAGGTACAAATAACCTCATAATCAAAAAGAAAGAAAAATATGTCAAAGGAATTATGTGTGCGTAATCAATTCCCTTTTTATCACTGCACTGAAACCTTTATTTTGTTATTAAAACACTATACATACACACATGTACGCACGCGCGCGCGCGTAATGTCCCTTGAAGGATGTAGTTTAAGACTTAAGTATAAGGTACTTTGGATATAGATAAATTCTAGTTGGATGTAAGAATTTTCTACATGTGCTTTCACGGACTTAGATCTCTTCAAATGATAGTTCTCTCACATACATAATTTCTTTTTCTTAAAAAAAAAAAAAGATACATTGACAAAACAAAAAAAAAATACGAGAGACTTTAACAAACTTTAAAAGTTGAGATTTGAAAGGTTTATTTTTGTGCTTTCACTCAAATTTCTTTTCATTAATTATATGATCAAACTCATATTTGGATCATTCAAGGTATCATAATAATTATACTAGAGACAATTAATGTTATAATTATATAAAACAAACTTTTGTAAGAAAAAGATTACTTATATATGCAATTTACAAACTTAAAAATTTTTATATGTTCTTGTTTGATATAACGAATTAATTTCACTTAAATGTCTTCTATATTCAAATATCTAAATGAAATGGCTATCTAATCGTTCTACATATTAATCATGCTTTAGGATAAGTTATTATAATTTTTAAGGATAATAACTACATAATAAAGTTAAATGAATAGACCTTATTTTGGTCCTTACAAATAGAATATTTCTCAAATTAATTTATCATAAAATTATTTTTTTTAATTTAGTCGTTGACAGGTAATATATTTTTCAATTTCATCTCTTACATATGGATATTTTTTAATTTAGTTTCTCATAAATAAAATTATTGTCAATAATAATCTCTCACATATGATAACTCTCGCTTTGACAAAAATACATTAGTGATACAAATTTTATTTGTGAGTGATCAAATTAAAAAAAGTAATTTTATGAAGAACCAATTTGAGAAATATCTTTTGCGTAAAAAAATTAATTCAAAAATAATTTTATAAAAAACTAAATTAATAGATATATCATCCATAACAGATCCAAATAAAATTTTACTCTAAAATTAAATAGTTCTATAATAGTAGAAAATATGTTCTGAAGTGTTATGATAAAACATAAAAGACAAATTCATGTAAGTTAACTACATATGAGAGGAGAAGTATAATTTCCTTTCATTAATATATTTTATCTTTTAACACATTTTCTCCCCCTTAAAAAAAAATAAAATTTACTTAATATTAATAGTAGATGGAGTAATTAGATGAGGAATTATATATTAGTTTATTTATTTTTTATGACCAATAAATTACTTTAATAATTTTAATTATCTAAAAATAATAAATTAAAAAGGATAAAAGGTAGAAATATATTTTTGGTCTCTTAATTTTATTTTAAGTTTCATTTTTATCCTTTAACTTTATTTACTTCCAATTCAGTCCCCTAATTTTATCTAAAATTTCAATTTCATCTTTTAGCTTCATTTGATTCTAATTTAATTTTTTAACTTTACCTTAGATTTTACTTTCACTCCTTAATTTTATTTGATTCTAATTTAGTTATTTAATTTTATTTTAAGTTTTACTTTTATCCCTTAATTTTATTTAATTTCAGTTTGATCTTTAATATAAAAAACTTCTCAAATATTTTTAATGTAAAAGTTAAGTAATTTTTGAAAAAAAAATATAAAGAACAAAAATATTTAAGTAGTTTCTAAAAATTAAGAGTCAAATTAAAATAAAATAATGTTAAAAAGATGATAATGAAATTTGAGATAAAGTTAAAGGATTAAATTGAAATCAAATAAAAGTGAAACTTAAAATAAAATTAAATGATTAAATTGGTATTAAGAAAAATTAAGAAATGAAAGTACATCCTAAGGTAAAATTAAAGGAGTAAATTAAAACTAAATAAAGTTAAAGGATGAATATAAAATCTCAAATAAAATTAAGGGCCTAAAAATTTATTTTTGCCAAGATAAAATCTTCTAAAACAAGAATTTAACGTAATTTTAGGACATTAAAAATTAAAAAAAAATGTACACTACTATATTAGTGGACTAAAATAAACAAACAAAAAAAGTAAGCATCATTATTATCTCTCAAATTTTTTGGTTTATTTTATTTTCATATCCTCTCTTTCATACCATATTCTTTTTAATTATTTTAAGATATTTATCCCTCTTTCGTTGTTTAATATAGTCTCTAAACTTTCTAATATTTTTTTATTTAAAGATTTAATACATTGTCTTACTCTAATATTGTTATTAAATTATCAATAAATTTTATATGCTTTTTATTTTTTAAATTAATACTCATAAATTTCATAGAAAGTTAGCCAATAATAAAATAAATCATATAAAATATAACTTAGTTATAAAAAAACAAAAACCTCCCTTCCTTGCATATGTTGCATAAAATGGCCATAGTAGCATGCACTATATTAACTTATTTAATTTTAATATAATATTTCCATATATATATATATATATATATAGCAAAGTAATTATAAATTTTCTTTTAAAAAAATTATATATTATAACCTATGATCTCAACTTAGGAAAAAATATTTTAGCCTCCAGTTATGCCCAAGTAAATAAATAAATAAATATTTTAAGTGATAAAAATTTTACCGACACTATTTTTAATAACTTTACACACCTATTTTAAAAACAATTAATCAATGTACTTATGAATTCCTCAACTATTAAATTAATGACTTTCTCTTAACAGAACATCCATATATTAATAAAGATTACGTGAATGACTAATTGCCTAAAGGTTAAAGAGAAAGACGCTGGTGTGCTGGCAACAGCGGATGGAAGGGACGACTACCTACGTACTAAAATTTATAAATAATTTTTTTTATATTTTTGTTACAAATTCTTTAATTAAAATATAATAAATATATAATTTTTTAATAATAATATGATAAGAATATAATTTTTACTTATAAATGTATATTTTTTAATTAATTTATATACTTGTTTATAATAATATTAAAAAATTACACATTTATTATATTTTAATTAAAAAATTATATAACAAAGAGTCAAAGATATAAGAAATTATATCTAAGGTTGCTTCATCATCACTTAGCTACCTTCTCTCGAGCTGGCTCGCATTACTATCTTTGCCTTTCAAATACGATTCCTTTGCTGAGCTGCTTACATCTAAACCCTCCATTTTTTATTCAACGGTTTTTTATTTTAAAGTTTAATTCTTTCATAATTTGGAGTTTCTGCATCTTTCTTCCCTACTACTTTAGCATCATCGATCGTTTAAATTAGATTTGAATAATCTTGATTTTATTTTTTTATAGTTTTTACTTTGATTTTAAAAAAGACAAAACGTAAAATAAAAATAGTTTCTTAACTATATATCTAAGAAAATAATGAGAGAGATTAAAAAATAAAAATAAAATAAAATTTGAATTGATTTAGACAGTAGAGATCAAGTGTTGTATTAGCAGCACCAAGTAACATCGAAGAAAAGGTATAGAGAATTTAGGTTGGATATTTTCTATTATTATTGTCATTTTCAAGGAAGCAAAGAATAATATGAAAATAATTTTTTAATTTTTACTAAACATATTATATATAAAAAATAATTTGATGTCTGTTTGGTAGAAGTTTAAAAATTCTCTTCGTCTTATATTCTGTTTTAACAGAAGTTAAAAGATTGTTTTTATTATATATATATTTTCTTTAAAAAAAAAGGAGAAAAAAGCTGTTCAATCTAAAATAAAAAGGGCCCAAATGTATGTTATGTAACACAACAGAAGATTTATGTGCATTGAAAGTTAGCCAAACAATTTATATGTAAGTGAAAAGTGATGGCTTGTAAAATAAATAAATAAATAAATAAATTTGAAAGGGATATACATCACACATGGAAGGATAAAGCCCCAGGGTTTGAGATTTTGCACTAGAAATTGGAAACTAAAGATTTAAATAAAAAAAAATTGAAACTTGGGCCAAATACACAAAATTTACTTTAACTTGAGAAGTTGTGCAATTTATTCCTCCAATTTTAAAAGTTGACTTTAGAACACACCTCCCAATCTTTTCATTGCGTAATATATCTCTTCTATTCATGATTTTATTTTTTTTGGTTTAAAATTGTGACACCAATTATCTATGTAAGTGACAACTAAAAGTTCTTTTTTTTTTTGGGGTCATTTCTCCTTTTTTTTTTTGCAATAAAAAAGCCTTTATTTGTCATTTAAAATGACAAGTTGGATATACTTTATGTTGACTTAACCTCTTTCAAGTAGTGTTAGGGTTTGTATGAAAAAAGAATTAATGAAGGGATTACATTACACAAAACTAGAAGTTTAAGGTTTGGCACTAAAACTTTATACAAAAAAATTCTCATAATTAAATTTAAGATTAGCAGAACTCTAGTGCTTTGTGAAATGAGAATTCGGGATTGATTAATATAAGCTCATATAAATATCATACAATAATGAATTATATGAACTTAATGAGTTAAATGAACTTTTATATTTAAAAATGTATTTATGATATATAAATGCATAAAATTATATATGATATTTAAATATTTATTAATTTAATTTATAAAATAAGTTACTCATGAACTAAACAAGTTAAATATAAAATTTTTAAATTCAACTCGTTTAATTAAACGTGTATAAACTTATTCTTATAAGAAATAAACTGAACTAAAAAGTGGCATGATTCCATGATGCTGTTTAATACACTGTTTTTTCTTTTGGACTAATTCAAATTCAAAGAACTCTGGGCCAACCTAGCACCAACAAGGCCACAAAAAATGGAAGAAAAACAAAACCTAGCCCAATCTCCAAGGAATGTTGCTAGCAATGTAAAGGAGATGGAATGAGATTATGCAAACTCTTTTTTTTTTGGCCCAAATTAATATTTAGGTAGATGTCTTATATATGGGCTTCTTCTCAGTCCAATATATATATAAATACATATATTTATATATGGGCTCCTTATAAGAGTTTGGTTTCTAACAATGTTGGGACAATTGATTAGAAACAAAAATAAATTTACCTATCAATGCAAATGTTTATCCAAATATGCATATCACTGCAAAATCTTGTGAACTTGTCTGATTTATTATTAATTTATTTTTAAATATTAAAAAAAATTAAAATTACTTTTATGGGGTGAGTGTGTAATATGTATCGTTGGAATTTTTTTTTTTTTAAGTTTTTGAACCCAAATAACATAAAATATAGATAAGTTATTTATGATTTTAGCCACCTTGAAACCATTTCTATTAATTTGTTGAAAGCCCTTACAATGTAAGATAAGAGTTTTTACTCTTTTTCTTCCTTATTTGTCAGATATTTCTAGGCTATTTCTAGGGCCTCTTTGAAGCTAAGGTGTCTTTCATATGTGATATAAAAGTAGAAATGCACATTAGGGGTGACAACTCTGCAAGGTAAGGGTATGGAGTATTTTTCTATTCTTATCTTTACTATCAATTTTTTTTTTTGTTGGGGGGGGGGGGGGTGTTTGTTCCATCCCCATTTTTGTGGTCCAAATATGAATTTTCAAATAAAATAGTCCCTACGTAATCTTTAGATTTAAAGAATTTTTGCCATTTTTAATGTACAAAAGTGAATATTTTTATGTTTCTCCATTTTTTAAAAGAGAAATTCTTATATATTCAAAGAGTGTCACATTATTTGTTTTCTCTTGATAAAAAAACATCGAGTCACAATAAATAGAACTTTCATTTTTCTCCATTTTATTAGAATTCCGCTTTCTTCAACCTACTATTCACATTTCTTTCCATGAAAAAATTTTATTAATTGCTAATGATCCCACATTTATACATTGTAAAATCATTTATGATAAAATGGGAAAAAATGTGGGCCTCATTTAACATAATTTGATATCTTTTTATTAGATAAAGTATAAATGACATGGTATTCTTAGAATGCCTAAGAATTTCTCTTTTTTTAATTATTCATACATTGAATTACACAATTTTTTTAAGTATTAGATTAAAAAATTATATAATTATTAATAAAAAATAAATAGTGATTATCTTCTTTTAAACGTTAATAAGAAGATAAATGAAAGAAAAAATAAAAGAGGTAATAATTGAAGAAGAAATATTAAAAAAATTAAAGAGATAATCATGTAGATTATTCAATTCTTAACAAGATAAATGAAGAAATAAACTAAAGAGATAATTGAGGATACATTGAATTGTCACAAATTATCTAATTATTGATAAAAAAATTGAAGTTTTTCAAATTTTGTTATCAACTACTCAATAAATAAGAAATGCTGCATGAGAATTTCTGTTCGTCTCCTCCTTTATAATTATGCTATTTTTAATTTAAATTTGTTTACATATATTTTTCAATTCTTGTCAAACTTTTACGTTATCCACTAATTAATTATTTTATCTTATATTATATGCATATATTTTGATAAATATTTTATTGTACATCATAGGAACCTACAATTGATATATTAGAAAACTATGATCGGGGGAAAAAATTTAATGTTGATCAGTTGAGATATAATTTATGCAAAAACACATGTGAAACAAATTATTAGAGTCGAGTAGGATAAGATTGCCACCCAAGAGGTGTCGTGGTGTAGTTGGTTATCACGTCAGTCTAACACACTGAAGGTCTCCGGTTCGAGTCCGGGCGACGCCACTTGCTCTCCTATGTTTTTAACAGTGGCCCCCACAATAATCCCAGCTTCTTCTCTCGTATCATTTCATCAATTCTCATTGGCTCATTCTCTCCACGTCATCACTTCCAGAATCTGCGCCTCACGTCCTCAACCTTCTTTCTCTCTCTAATCCCCAAAATTGATACTTTTCTTTGGAAAAATTATACGGGATAATTTTAAAATAAAAATATCTATATTAAAAAGTCTTATATTTTAAAATTATTTTAAAAAGATAATTTTATTATATAATTTAAATTTAAATTAAATTTAGATATAATTATTTATATTTTTATTGTTTGATTTATAAATATATTATTTTTATAATAATATAATAAATATATAATTTAAATGATAAATTATATAGTTATTTATAAAAATTATATACTTATTATGTTCTTATTACAATTGATATATTTATCATGTTTTAATTAAAAAATTAATAATAAAAATTATTTTTTTTATTATTTAAAATAATTTTAAAATTTAAAATTTATATATCTCTAACGTAAAATCCTCACCCAACTATAATTTTTTCACTCTTTGCTCCATAAATAGGTTTTATCTTCATATAAAAATGAAAAACAAAGGTATAAAGTGTCAAAGATTTTTTCGTTGCATTGTTAGGATCTTCCTCTACGGTTATCAGGAATTCTCACTGCACGATGAGGTCGCTTCAGTTTCTGATTCTCCCCATCGCTTTTCTTCTCCTGCATTCTTGTTTCACTTTGCTTACTTCCGCGGATATCAAATCCCCCTACCCCAAGGCGATTTCTGTATGTAACCATTCTCTCCGATTTTGCTTCCCTCTTCTCTTTGATTACCGGCAACTTCAATAAAAAAAAAATTTGTTAATGAATTCTGTATATTGGCTTTTATTCCAATTTTCGATTTTTCTTGTTTTTGGCTGCCGACAAAATGATGGAAAATTATGGTAGATAAATGCTATTTTTTTGGTAAGGGGGATTTTTTTTTAAATTTAGTTTTTCCTTCCAAGCGGGTAGGATAGAGTATTTGCCAGTAATCCATTAGCTCTTGCTGTGATCATTGAGGTTCTTATGGGGTATATGTGCTATGTCTAGGATTTGAGGGAAGCAATTGTGGAAGCGTTGGGATTTCCGGCGGAAGAGTTCAAGATTACTGGGTTTGATCCAGCAGAGGCCGAGGTGGGGCATTCGGTGGAGTACCAATTCGACGTGGAGATTGATCACAAGGTTATTCCGTTCAAGCTCCTAGAAGACGTGAACCGGTGGGAGTACGTGGATCTGCCAATTTTCCAGGTTAAGGAAGCGGGTCAACCCGATGACGAAAACGGGCTGGTGGAGAAGCGGAATTCGGGTAATGGGTTGCCAGTTTTGGCTCCCTTCCAGTTGGCTGGACCCATGGAGCTCTGGATTCAGGACGCCAAGGACATGAAGCTTTCTCTCCCTGTAAGTCCTTTATAGTCCATTTGTGTTGAACATATGTATTTTGTTAGCCCCATGCTGGAGTTTGAATGGAATACATCTATATTGACGCAAAACATATAGTGTGTAAGTACCTTTTAAGGTGTCCTGTTGTGTTTGTACAGGTATCATACGGTCTGTTTTTAAAGTATCGGTATTTCATGGATTGATTGGAAATGATGCCCTTCTTTTGGTGTGCATTGATGGCTTATAACCCAAAATTTAGTATTTGAAATTTGTTGATCTGTCAGGTTTTAAGGATTTTAGTGTTAGTATTTTTTATTTAGATTGAAGGATAAGAAAAAAAATCCTATAGAGTGAGCCATTCAGTTAGTACGTGCCTGTGGAGGTTAGTCTTGTAAAAGCCTGAAATTTTAACAAGGTTTGATTTTGCAGCATGATGTGGATGCTGGTGTGTTAAAGAAAGTCATTTTAGCTGATGGTGCTGTGGTTACTGTCAAAGGTGCAAGATCAGTTAATCTTCGCCACCCACTAGATCTACCCCTTCCCTTGAACAGAACAAGCAATGGATCTGCTGCCGGTTTTCTAACCTTAGCTGAACAGCTCCGGCATGCTTCTCGTTCTCCGGGCACTCCTCTCCTCTCACTCCGCATCGTTGGTCCCACCTCACTTGCAGCCCCTTCGTCATCATCAACCTCTTCCAATAGCAAAAAGCTCAAGCTCAAGCTCAAGCGTTTGGCACCTGGTCTTGTGGAACTATCATCCCCTTCCAACGCCAATGCAATCGAGGCCATTTCTGCTGTTGATCTCCAAGGTGAAGCTCCAACTCTTCTGACTCCAACACGGTCCACAATGTGGCCTCTTGCTTCCCTCAATGGATCTAATGCCAACTTGTTGGGTTTGGAGGTACTTCTGTCTTCTGTGCTGGGTCCTAAAGCTAAGAAGAAGGGTTCCTTCAGGTTGTTGAAGGCAGATGTGTCTGCTCAGACATTTGTGAAGATGGGCTTTCAGGCTAAGAAGAAGCTTAAAGAAGGAGATATCAATTTGAAGGGTTTCCCTGAGTGGAGGACTAAACCTGAGGTGGTGAGGATGCATTTTGAGGTCTTAGCTAAGGTTGACGGTGATAAAGTCATACCAGAGAGAGTTGTTCCGGTGAATCCCGTCATTGTGGAGGATACTGTGGCGCCGAGCGTGCTGTTAAGAAATTTGACCATGTCACGGATGCCGATAATTTACCCTCCACCGAACTTCTTCACCTTGTAGGTTGTGGAAGGTGTATGATTTTGTTTACTAAGTGGAATTGTAAAGAGGAGGAGAGGGATTTTTTTCTTTTCCTTCTGATGTACATGATAGGTAAAAGAAGCGTGTAAACATGTTCTGAGTAATTAGAGGCTATTTTTTTATTTCTGGGGACAAATGATGGTACAGAAAATTTTTTCTAACGCTTCTGATAAATTATCTAAATTCTTTATGATAGATCACACTTAATTTTGGCCAAAAAGAAAATGATCACACTTAATGGTTTAGGGTCTTTATTTGGTGTGGAAGTAAGCATAGGACAATTGCATTGCTAACAAGATAGTCTCAAATTAACTGATGAAGAAACAGAATTCTGGCGAAGTCTCAAAAGACCGCTAAAGTATGAGGTACCGAATTTGTCTTAGTTTTGGTGTGAAAGTCACAGATTTTTTGCTCAATTGTAGAAATAATCATCCATTACTAAAACAAAAAAAGGTACGACCAGAATTATATCGTTATCGTACTCTGCCTACTACGGAATCTGATCATATATTGTATTTCAGATCAATATCATTATGTAGGGCCACTGATGTCATATCCATTTCTGATGTAAATTGTTAACAAAACAGTATTGCTTGGTTAATTGTAGGATTCATAGTCTTGAACTCTTGATCAACTATTGAGCTTACAATGTACGTTTCAGGATCATCAATTTTTTTCAAGTGAGGGATAAAGTAGAGTACCGTTTTTGAGAAAAATCTACTGTCAACAAAGGAGAGTATTACATAAGGTCCCTAAAAGGAGAGACAAAAACCAGTTGATCTCCATCTCATTTATTTTCTGATAAAGTCTATTCCCTTCTGGATGCTTTCTGCTAACTCTTTCTTTGCTTCCTCCAACCCGATCCTATCAAGAAGGGAACAGCAAAATATCAATTTTTATGTTGCTAACAGCAAAGAAGTTAGCCAAAAGTTGATTACACTACTATAACAAGCATAGAAACTTATTTAAACATAGAACATAACATAATTGCTTCCACTGCCACAACAATATATGAAATGTTCATGTGTAATTTGAAGAGCTGCATCATGTTTAATACGAATATTCAATATGTGTTATACATAGATACAATTTTTTTTAAGTTTTTGTATTTTGTAGCCACCATTACCTACATTCAGGGGACCCAGTGGATGCATCTCCTCTGCTCCTCCACGACCAAGACGTACATTGGTTGCAAAAACGGGAAGTTCCGTGACCCATTGACGACATCATTCACTGTTAAGCTAAGACAGAAAATGAAGAAAATGGCTCAAACATGGCAACTGAGAAGCAACAAAAGCACACTCCACCACCCCAGCATTTCCTTTCAAGCCAAGGAAGCAAGCGTTAGCAAACTTGGCAGCTGCATAAGCCTACACAATCAAGGATAGATTATTTATTTCTTAGTCTGTCTACTGTGAGTAGATAGGATTCAATTGGTATCAGGTAGTAATTCTTGCAAGCATAGAAATAAGATGATCTCCTAACCATTGATAGTGTAGCAGAACCAGCCCCAGCTTTTGCCTGCAACATTTGCAATTATCAATCATAACTAAAAATAAAAAGAGGAATAGGATAGTGTAATTTTTATTTTGCGATTGTCTTCTGTCAAAGATATGAAAGCTTGGATGGAACCGCAGATCATCTATTCAGATCAAAAGCAAGCTTTATCATTAATGTTGTTTGAACAACTTTACTTAAGCAAGATTAATATTGTCAAGTATCCGTCACTTTTGTAATATTAAGGGAATTGGTGAAATTGGAGTCTTACTGATCTTATTGTAGCACTAGCAACCTAATTATCATTCTCAATTTTAAAATATCAAAGTGAAAACCTGGCATCAAGCAGATGCTGGCAACTACAAAAGGAGAAAGCATAAAAATTGACTTGATATGTAACATTTTCACCATGGAAAATTGATTTGTATGACATATCACCTCAACAACTTCTCTTCCACCACTTTGGATGCAATTTGTTACGAAAATTGAATTTGAAATAATGAAAAAAAAAATTTCAAAAAATAATAGAAGTAAAAATATTTGTCAGAGAAATAATAAAATAATAAATTCAAACTCAGTTTGTCTGAATTCAACGCTGATCGGTGCATTAAATTTAGACTCGTTGAGTTTGATTTCATGCCTCGTTAACCAAAGCTTGAATTTGGAACCTATCAGTAAAGTTGTAGGCTAGCCTAAATAGCCTGTAACTAGATGTGACTAGTTAATTAATTGACCGATCATGTAAAATGGTTAAAAAAACTAATTAATTGCTTGTACTATGTTATTGATGCTTGACAAGTTGTGATGGGTAGATTTAGATTTCCAAGCGGTATGATTGGTTGAAAAATAAAATATCATATAATAGGTCAATAAAATTACCAAAATGCCCTTAAACTGTTTGCCTATAAATTGGCCAAAAGGAACACACACAGTTGCAACTTCTCTCAGCCAAAATTACTATCTTCCATCAAAATTACTTTCTTTCAACTCTTCTATTTAGATTCTGCTACTAATTTAGAGTATTAGTGAATAAGAAAGTGCTACAAAATTTATTAGTTGAAGACGTATTTCTTAGCAAAATCATAAGTAAGTTAGAGATAGTGTTTAAAATATATTTGTAATATCCTTTTGTATCTAACATTTTATTTTTTTATCATGAATGAAATATGTGCATTTTGAAATATTTGTATAATAATGATAATTTTTGTTGATGTCATGAGTGAATATTTAGTTTCATCTAATGTTTGTTATATGATAAATTTTGGTTATTGTTGTTATTTTAGATATACATTATAGATAATGAAAAAATATTTATAGGACATAGAAAAATAAAAAATATTTAAAGTTATTTAAATGAATAGATAATGTAAAAAATGTGAAATAATTAAGTGAGTAAAAGAAATAAGAAAATTGTGAAATACATATATTTATAACTAAAAATATATTAAAACTTAGGGTAGGAGAAAGAAATAATATTTGTAAAAAGTAGAAAGTAATTATTAGAATTGAAAAAAATTATTTAGATAAAAAAACAAAAATTGGTTAAAATAAAAAAAATGAGAAGGAAAGAATGTAAAAAAATTGAAATAAAAAGCAAACAATGAATTGTCCATAATTGTGAAATATATTTTAGATAATAATTTAGGGTAGAAAAATAATTTTTAAAATTAATAGGGTAGAAGAAATAATCTAGGGTAGAAGAAAGAAATTTATATAGTTGGAAAATAATTATGAAATATTTTATATTAGTAGTAAAAGAAAAAATTTATATAGTTGTAAAAGAAATATATTTTATATTAATAATTGTGAAAATTATGGTAGAAGAAATAAGTATATAAAGTTGGAAAATAATTCTGAAATATTTTATATTAATAGTAAAAGATATAAACAGATTAAGGTGGGAAAGAAATTTTTGAAAAAAAAAAGTAAAAGGTAATTATTAGAGCAAAACAAATATTTAAAGAAGGAAAAATTAAGAGGAATTTTTTAAAGAAATTAAAAGATAATTATTACAATTGCAAAAAAAATAATTTAAAGAAGACAAAATATATATCGAATATGTGTAAATTAAAATTATAAGAATAATAAATGAAAATATGAAATAGATAAGCAAATGAAAAAGTTAGAAATAGTGAAATATAGATATGAAAAAAATAACTAAAAATGATTCATATTAATAGTAAAAACGTATATAAAAAATTAGGGTAAAAAAAATAAATTTATATAGTTGGAAAATAAGGTAGGGTAGAACTAAAAAAATTATATAGTTGGGAAATAATTTATATTAATAGTAAAATATAAAAAAATTAGAGTAGAAAAAAATAAATTTGTTAAAGAAATAAAAGGTAATTAGTACAATTGTGAAAAATACTTTAAAGAAGAAAGAATATGTACAAGATAATTGTAAATTACAATTATGCATAATTTAAAAAATAATAATAAACACAAATTTTGAATAATGTAGTAAGTCAAAAAAAAATCTACAATTGTGAAAGATTTATGTAAATGAAAAAATTAATGAAAAAATTATGCAAATAAAAAATTATTTAAAATAATGGTAAAGATTTTGACATAATTATGTAAATAAAAAAAGAGTAAAATTTTTAAGTATTAATATTTGTATGAAAAGATATGTTTAAAAAAATTAAAAGAAGAGAAATAAAGTTTGTAAATAATTATGAAAATAATTGTAAAAATTTTGAAATATTTAAAGTAATAATTAAAAGTTAGCTAAAAAGTCTATTACAACTATAATTATTTGGAGCATATTTGCAATTAAAATATTCAAGAGAACAAAAATGGTAAGGATGAATGAGATTATTTGTATTTATGTGAATGGAAGAATTAATGAAAGTGTTTAGGATGCGACATTCCAATGTGCAATGTCGAAATATATAATAGTTAGCATTAATGTCATCTTGGAAGAGTTAAAATAAGCACTTAGTCAAAAGCTATGACTTCCTCATAACCATGTTTTATCTGATTTGATATATAGACTTCGGACAATAGTAAATCCAATATGGTATTAAGTGATTATACTGGAAGATGATTATGATGTATAAAAGATGTGATAATTACGCTCATATTTCTTATTGCAGTTGAGTTGTATGTAAACACCTCAAGCATTAACCCACAATTGAGCACTGAATTTCAATTAGACCTGGTGAATGAAATGCTACCCTCACCTGATCTGTTCTATCGATTGCTAGCTTATGCTCAAAATTATCAAATTGTATTAGTAGAGGGCAATTCACAACCGAATTCATCCCACCCAGCAATTAGCTTTATTGACCATTTTTTTCACTTGACTCAGAAGAAAATGTATTAAAAAACTTTGAAAATAAATATGAGTACGAGCAGAACTTGACATTAATTATGACAATGATGATAAAGATGATGTCGATGATGATGATTATGCCTTTCATGTTGAATCAGTGTCCCAATATGTTGACCTTACTACTTTGTTTTTCGAACAAGTTAATTTGGCCTTAATCAGAAGTGATGAATTTGAGAATATAGGAAATCAAATGCAAATGAACAATTAGAAGTTGTATGTCAAATTAAAGTATTCGAATTAAAAGGCATTGCACCTTGTTGTGAAATTATATTCTGTGAGCACATATCATGCTTTTAAGGAATACTTGACAAGCAAAAAGTATAAAGAATGTCAGTATATAAATTATGACAATAGTTATAGATAGTAAGGTCAAAGCATACAAAAAAGACAAAGGGAAGGGATCGTTCTAGTAGATTACAAGATATGAGGGTCCACATACATGTTTATCTCTAACATTACTATAAGATTATTTGAAATTAGACTCCAATGTTATCTCGTCATGTATTGTGGCAATAATACTTAAGACACCCGATGTTCTAAGTAGCCCAATCATCAAGTGGATGAAGAGTTTGTTCGGTCACACTATATCATACAGAAAGGCATAGAAAGCAAAACATAAAGTTACCACTATTGTTTTTGATAACTAAGAGAGCTCGTATGCTACATTGCCTATGTGGCTGGTTACGATACAACATTTCATACTTGGCTTGTATGTTAAGTTTGTGATAAAACAATGTCCCTAAAACACCTCTACTAATGAGCTAGTTTCAGTGTTTAAGTATATATTTTGGGCATTCAAATTTTGTATAAACGCATTTGAGCACCTAAAGTCAATGATTCAAATTGATGAGGCATTGCTTTGTGGCAAATATAAAGGGATACTATTGATGGTGATAGCACAGGATAGTGATTGACACATTGTTCCCCTCACCTTTATTGTTGTGGAAAGGGAAGCACTATTAGTATGAACATGATTCCTTTTCAACCTGCGCAGATAAGTGGTACCTAGAAGATGTAGTATTTGTTTAATATTAGACAGACATCTATCAGTTTTATCTGTCATCACTAATCTATAGACTAGTTGGCAGAAACCATATGATTATCATGTTTTTTATCTTTGTCATGTGACAAGCAACCTTCACACTTAGTATATATTATTAAATCTAAAGCAAAAATTAAAAAATATTGGTTTTGTTTCCCTTTCTACCTAACTATACACATTGTAGATGATTAGTAATTAATAGCAAAGTTGTTGATCATGTTACATAAGTTATGTATATGAGCATTGGTACATCAATAAGAATTTCTCTGAGATAATTGCCATACATAAAGAGGCATCCAAGTAGATTATAGAAATCCTAAAAGAATAGTGGACCCGTGCATATAATATGGAGAGCCATCACTATAACCACATGACAATGAACCTAGTAGAGTGCATGAATGGTGTTCTAAAAGGGGTTAGGTTTTTACCTATAATAGACATAGCCAAGGCAACATATTACTGTGTTAGCTAATATTTCGTGCAATGTGTTAAGTAAATCAATGCTTAGATAGTAGCAGGTCAGGTTGGTTATAACATCCCAAGATATGAAACTAACTAGAAATGAAGGAGAGAGTAAGTTAAATTAAAATTTAAGGGATTTAAATTAAATATTTAAGAGAGAGATAATTAAATTAAAACATGAAATTGGTTATGATATGATTATATACATTAAAAGAGATGAGTTAAGTAAGAGATTAGTATCTAATACAAGATTAAATACTTTGGAAATTGATGACCAACCAAATTAGCCTTTGACCAATTAAATTAATAAATCATGATACCATAATTGTCCCTCCCTTTCTTAATTCACCTAGCTTTATTTCTATATGGTGAAAGAAAAGTGTAACAGAGGGAAAACATTTAGCCCTAGACCTATGAGTTGAAGCCTTTGCATGGAAAGGAAATTGATGGAATTTTTCAAGGTGAGCTGCACAAAAATTCATCTTCATCTTGTGCTCTTCTCTTGAACGATTCTAACTTTTGATTTGATGATAGTTTTAGCTAAATGAAGGTTGAGTGAAGGAGAGATATCTTTATGCAAATGGAAGAAGTTGAATGGAGGAAGTTTTGTAAGGTAAGTGATAGTTATTTTTTAGCTAAATTAGGGGGTTTCCAAATTTGATTTTTGTCTTTAGTTGTTATTGGAAATTTTGACCGTGGTTTGAAGAAAAAAAAAGGCATTACTTCATGGTTCAACTAAGATTTGAAGGAAGCAAGAAAATCAGAATTTTTCATCAAGGTATAACATTCTAATTATGTATTATAATGTTATATGAAGGGTGTTGTTGCTGCTATTCTAGATTGAGCTTTGGAAGATGTAAAGAAAGAAAATTTTGTATAATTATAGTTGACTTTAATTTACTAATAGTTAACCAAGGATGCATAGGTAATGAACTTTTGTAAAATTGAATGAAAAGTAAGTTAAAGAGGCTTGGAGCTAGCTTGTTATATAAGAATTTAAGGAATGGTATAAGGGTGAAATATTTGCTTAAAATATTCAATAGTCATTATTAAATATGATAAATTGGTACTAACTGGGTGGGTATTCTATTTTTTATCATGGTTAAGTAAAGGCAAATTGAAGGAGAATTTTTTACTAGGGAGTAAAGAAATTAGAAGTAGTTAGGAGAATATAAGCATAGGTAAAGAATATACCTTTATAGCTTCTTATTTAGTAAATTAGTAATTTTAAACTTAAATTTTGATTTGGTTATTTTTTATGGCTATAATTATGCTAAGGTAGGCTTATTGGTAACAAGAATTAGAGTTTACATTATAGGAGAGTGGCTAGGGAACATTTAGGTTGCTAATAAGGCAATTACTTCTAAAATACTTGTTTATGAGTTTTCTTACTATTTAAGTGCCAATGAGATATTTATGAGATGAAATTAGTGAGAAGGTCATGCCTCACTGCATTGTTCTTATGGCAGAAGGTTATGTTCAGGGAGAAGGCCATTCCTCCCCATTTGATAATGATGCATATGCTTGAAATCAATGAGAAGGCTACGTCTCACCGTGCTATTTATACAGTGGAAGGATTAAATTAGTGAAAAGACCATGACTTACTACAAATATGAGAAACATATATTAAGCATAATTGAGATGAATTTTATGATAATATGTGATGTATGATGTTATTATGTGACCCTTATATTTAAATATGCTATTTATATATGTTGAATATGTTTCCCTACATATCATAATATTTCTTTATGCCTTGTTGCTTTGAAATATGTTTTGGAAAGGTAAAGTAATTAGTGGGAGTGTATCTTACCATTTCAGGAGACTCTTTTTACATCATTTCAGGAGAGAGTTCGAATAAAAGGCTTGATAAACAACCTGAAGACTAAGTAGGGTTGCAAGAGGGAAGTATGGGAGGTTGGTCATGGTCTTTTGATGTGTAAATATGAGTTTTGAGAATGTATATATATAAATGTTCCATATGTTCTATTTTTGAGTTATAATGGCTATTTTGAGATGTAAGCATGTATATGAAAGAATTATGGATACATTAATGTAATTTCCCTTGTGTATGAGATGACCTTGTAATATATTCAAAATTTGAAAGTATGATAATCTTATTTTGTTGTTAGTTAATCCTAACTCAATGATTATATATAAAACAAAATGCTAGTTTTGTCTTTAGGCATTTATAAGTTGAATGTGCACATTTAGGGACTTAGTAACTATTATGCATCCCATAGATGTCCTAGTAGATATTTTTGGTTTTTTGAAGTATTTTAGGTCTACTTTAGTCCTTTGGCTTGTAATTAAAGTGGTTAGATAAGGTGAGGCCTTGTAAAATGTAAGTTGATTCCTTTGCTATCATTAGCTTTATATGGGATTAGTCTAGCAAATTATTTATATAAAGGAAAATTTGTGATTTTACCTTTTGAGAAATTTTATTTTAGTGAAAGAAAAATGATAATTAAAGTTTAGAACCTCTTGGCAAGTGTTAGCAAAATTTGGGTATGCAAAATCTAATTATTAGACCATTTGAAAACCAAAAAGTGTCTAATTTAGGGTTGAGAGGTCAAATTTTGATTTATAACCCAAGTGTCAAACTTTTGTACTTAGACAACTTTCTTTAGGTATTTTAGACTTGTTCCAAGTGGTTCAGTGCAAATTAGAGATATTGTTAAATTTTTTGCCTTTGCACATAGAGTTTTAAGTGTTGTTTTTCTAGTTTTTAGCTTTTGTGCTGTCATAGAAGAGAAACTTTGGTTTAGTGCTACTTTGAAGTATATTTTTAGATTTTATAGCTATTTAGGGCGCTTAGAGATGATGCAAAATAATTAGGGGGAGTTTTGGTGAGCTTAGTGTGAATTCAAGGGAATAAAAGTTTAGGAATTATAGTGGCTTGGTGTATTTTTGTGACTGTCATATTTTGTGTGTGTGATGCTTGTTGTCCTATGTCTCTTACTTAGTTTTCTTCATTTTCTCATGGTTCTTTGATATAAATAGATGGTATATTATGTTTAAGGGTATATGGAAGTGGTCTTAGGAGTTTTAGATGTCTATGAGTTGGTTTTAGGTGGTAATTTGCTTTCTTTGTGCAGTATTTGTTGTTATAAATTCCACACCTGCTGTCCTAGTATGGTGGTAGCTATCTTGATTGTTTTTCCTTGATTCTTTATGTTGTAGATGTTGATTTCAACATATTTTGGGATGATAAAGAGTGGAAATAAGTTTTATGATATTTCAAGAATACTTAGATAAGGAAAAAGTGTGATTTTTATGAGTTTTATTGTCCATAATTTTTATTTCTATTATGGACTGGTTTATTAGTTAGTTCAATGGATTTATATGTATTTTAGGAATTTTTATATGCTTATAATAACTTAGCATAAATCAGTGGTTGAAAGTTTAGAGAATTTCACGAGCTCCTATAGTAGTTTTACTTAGATGTGCCCACTTATATTTCTTAAATGTTGCCATGATTTCCTTTAGTCTTTTGACTTGGGTAAAATTTGAAGTCTAATTTAAGATCTCGTAGAATGCTAAAAGGTCTTGTCAACAAGATTATAGACTTTGTAAACTTACTAGTCTTTGGTTATGCCTCAATACTTTGATCTAGGACCTTGCGGACAAGATCTAGATCTTGTCGACAAGATTTTCGAATAAGTTTATAATTTCTATGGTATTTTAACCATACAATGGATATTAAAATTTAGAAGTTTTAATTGACCTATAATTTTTTTTTGTAAATAAATAAATACATGAATTTAGCACTTATTTATAGGAACTTCATTATGTTGCTTTTTGGTTAAGTAAAGATTCTTAAATATAGCTATAGAGAAGTAGTTTGACATTTACTCTCAGGCCTTGATAAAAAAGATGGTGATAAATGTGTAGCGCTCTTATTTGTGTGTTGTGCAAATGTTCAACAGGCAAGCTACATTATTTGAGGTTGATGAGCTTTATGACGAAATGAATCACCAAGATAGTCATTGCTATAAGGTTAATTTGACTGAGTGCATATGTAATCATAATAAATTCTAGGTACAGATGTACTCATGCTAATATGCTCTTGCAGCATACGTAGTAGCAACTCTTAAGGCATTTCAATTTGTGAATCTTATATTTTGCCTAAACACCATGCATGATACACACAGCAATATGTTCTAGTCTATTGAAGGACAAAAATATTAGCTACAACTAAATAGTCCAATGTGGGCCCTAGATTTGTCAATGCTTTGCGGCAAGGTTGTCTTCATTTAACCTATTATCGAAATGAAATGGATTTTAGAATCTTAGGACAACCCAGTAGATGCAACTTTTGTAGACAAACCAAGCATAACCGCGCTTCCTACCCGTATCGCAATTCTAACACTCAATAGGATATTAACAGAAGTTATAAATATTTATAAATAAGTATGTTATTTATTCTCTGTAATAGTAAATGGATAATAGTTAGGTATGTTATTTATGCTTTTCATTTTTAAATGCATAATAACATATTATGTCATTTATGTTTGTAACTTTTAAATGAACAATAGTTCATTATGTTATTCGAACTAAATATTAGTGCCTTTTGTTAATTGAACATATCAATTTTAAAATAATAATAGCATGTTATGTTATTTTTACATGTCTATTTTAAATGAATAATAGTACATTATGTTATTTTGCCCACAAATCCTATGGCTAAAATCAGACGATCTATTTTTCTAAGTCTAGAGGACAAGTCACTTTTATACTTATTAGAGCAACATATATTGTAGGCCATTTGGGATGACAAGATAAGATAAATTGTTTAATGCTATTTCTTATTTCATTTGGTTAGTTCATTATGTGATTTATCCCTATTTATGGGACAATTAGATGCTCTACCCACGACAAGTCCTCTACGATGATCATTTAGATGATCCATCACCAACCATTGTTGAATATCTAAGATAGTTTGATTTTTATGACATTGCATGAACTAGCCAATTTGAGTACAACACATTGTTGGTCAGTGTACTAGTAGAACAGTGGTGTTCAAAGGCACACATATCTCACACTACTGCAGAAGAGTGCATGATCACCGTTGAAGGCATAATGGTGATGTTAGGCTTACCAATTAAGGAGGACCCCATTGCGGATTGGACATATTTCAATTAGCTAGAAGTATGTTAGTGGCTTATAGGAATTACTCCACCGGCTAATTAGATCATTGGATAATGACTTTCTTTTGATTGGTTGGCCTAGAATTTTGCACATCTATTGGATGATGTAGAAAATGAGGTTGTGTGTCAGTTCATCTTACATATATTCTTTGTATGATTAGGATGATGTAAAAGTATGTCAATGTATCTACCCTTGCAAGATGACTTTGCGTAGGCTAGCCATTTTAGTTAGGAATCAGTAGTGTTAGCTTTTCTTTATTGTAAACTTTGCAACTTAACCTACAAGAATGATTGTAGCATAGCTGGATGCTTGACATTATTGCATTTGTGGGCATGGACTTAATTCCTTATGCTCGCACCTGAGAGACTACCCACCCCAACCCTCATATTAAGGAATATCTTATACTTCTACTTCTAGGTTTCAAGTATAAAATAGAATTAAAATTTTCACATCTTGAATTTAACCATGTTAACTCCATTTATTATCCATTATTTACTAAATATGCTTGCTCAATATAAAGATGAAAGAATGTTGGATAACCTCCTTGTCCAAGTGTTAGAGCCTTTTGTCTATACAAAACTTTGTTAGGTGCAATGAGAAATAATAAGGTGTGTACCCGATTTTGATTTATGATGTGTATCATTTTTTGACTATTTGATAATTTTTACTTTTCCATTTTATATTACCCACAGATTACATGGCACTCATCCTAACCACAGATAATACATGAGCTAATTTCAGAGTACTGCTTGACTTTTGTATACATTTGGATTGCATCGATGCTAGTTATATACTTCTAGATCATAGAATGGCACCATCTAAATTACATTCTATGATAATTTGGTCACCACTAACCAATTTCTCAAGAGTTATTCAAATTAAACTCCTTTCAAAAGCTACAACTTCAAAAGAAAAACCCAAAGCAACTGGATATCTAAGCATAGCATTTTTATCTAGCGATAATATAGGTGGCAAGATACTATATCTCAATTTCCTATCACTAAGGAGCCTTTTGATTACATGTCTGAGTACCTGTGCTGATATTGGTAACGTACTTGTCGATGGATTTATCGAGTATTGCTACTAGATATGTAGTACATTTTTTTTCTATAGTTTGTGACCTTTGTTATCATCATTTTCTTAATATATTGCACTTTGATATTTAACTTTTCATCTTTTTTTGGTTAGGTAGATTTGGTAGAAGGGCTTTATAGGATGCACTTATAAGATTATTTGCCTACATATTTTTGTGATAATATGGATTGAGACTCTAGTAATATATTATGTGCTTTTGGTGAATAGTAGTTTTCACATTTTTCCAAACTTGCTCACTGGGCACCAGATCTACCAAAGCCTCAGATTTTGATAGGCCATCTAAAAAAGAGATGTCAAGGCTACCTGTCAACTAAAGAATCCACTATTGGAAGAAATAGCTAACAACAACAGGATCAAATGCAACAAGACATTGGTATTGATATTCTTGATGGATCTTCATACATTTCAACTTTAGTGTAGTAGGATATTAGCATAGCTAGTTCATCTTATTCTATATCGCTTAGTTAGTTTAGTGACTTTGGAGGAGCAAGTTCCTCTTCGTACATGCCACCTTTGCCTTTACCTCATTTTGAAACCCTTCAGTAGACTTTTGGCTCTTTTGGATCATTTGCAAAGCTTCTGTTCAATACATTGTGTTTAATGTCGTATACACTGGTTGTTCCTTCAAGCTTGGAGGATCATCGCAATCAAAATTTATGACACTGCATAAGCTGATTTCTTTAGTTTAGTCTTCATCCTTAGATTTAAACTCTCATCCTATAGCACAGGGGTAATAAGAATTAGAAAAATTAGAGTAATAACAACTATAACATGAAAGGAGAAGAAAACTTCATTGTGGCATGAGAAGTCATTTACTATAAATATTTTTATAATATTTATGTTGATCTAATTCTATATCAAATATTACATGATTTTTTTTATTTATTATTATTTTTCATTTTTAATTACAATTTTTTCCTTTAACATGATTTATTAAAACAAAATTTTTAAAAAAATTAAAAGGAATTTAAATTGGTTCAATTCGAATTCCTTTTGTAATAAAAAAAAATTACATGGAATTTGGATTTAACCAATTTGAATTCCATTCAATCATTACCAAATTCAAATGGTATGAATATGAATTTGGGAATTTTATTACTTCTTGATAATTACTTTTTCTCCTTTTATTTATCCATTATTCCAATATTCATATATTACGTTTTAATAAACAAACCCAATTTGTTAGGTATCCGGTTTCTTCCGCAATGAAGCTATTAGGAGGCCTAACCTATAAATAACTAAGCTTGAACATGGTTAAATGAATTGCTTTAACATAAAAAATTTTTAATTGAGGAAAGACTTTCTATAAGACCTGTGACAAAAGAGGCAGTATTATGACTCCTCTATGACCTCTCACCCCTAGAATAACAACCTCTCTAGGGTTAACTCCTAGCATCTCTACTTGTAAGACAAACATTGTGACAACCCTATCTTTTAAATATGGTAATTATAGTTAAATACATAATTAATAATTAATGATCAAGGTTTGGAATTGTTACAATTTATTAAATTATGAAAATATAAGAAAATTTGAACCTTGATGTTAGGGTCATCACTAAACAACCACAAACCTGAGAATGCATAAAAGAAATTGTACTATCATGAGGGATTTGTGATTCATCTATCCATCAGTTTCAACACACAAAAACCTCCCACAAGTGTTCTTATATCATTTCCTAGCATTACCATTGAAAAAATTGAGGTTTCTAGGCTAAAGGTAGGAGTTTGGAGACCTGCGCCGCAACTTGAAACCTTCCCGCCACAGCTAAGTTAGGTACTGGAACTCGAAAACTACATTTTTTACTTTACACCATGGCCCCAACCTTCCACGTCGCGGCTAAGTTACTCTCGAGAATCATTGGGCAATTCATGCGAATCGCCGCGGCGAGTTAGACCATTGCCACGGCTAGACTACGTGGTGCCATGACGGAAATGCCTCATGAGACTACTGTTTGAATTCCCACGATTCTCACCTCGGTGGAAAATGCTTGCGCCACGGCGAGGCTTGCTACTAGACACTCCTTACCTAGTTTCCTCGACTAGCGTCGCAGTTGGACTTGTTGCGCTCCAGCAATGTTTCTCTCTACCACCATCCTAGGCGATTTTTTTTGCACTGAGCCGTGGTGCTCCTTGCCACTGTCACTCTTTAGGTCGCAGCAAAGCCTTCCCAGCCACAACGTGACTCCCTCCTATAACTACATCTCCCAAATTTTGTCCAATTTACTCCAATTCTCTTCTTAGGAATACTCTAAGACTACTTCCCCTCATTTTATATAACTCTAATACTATTTATCTACCTTATATACCCAACTATTCTATCATTACCAATTCAAAACCTAAGTACTAATTTTTACTCGTCCAACTACCACATGTCAGCAAATTCATAAATTAATGATAGCAATAATTCATGCACTATCAACAATTAACATCCGATACGCATTCCGTTAGAGATTTCATACATCAATGGTTCATATCAACGTCTAATGCATCACATAATTATATTTCTAATAGTATATCATACCATAAATTCAGTAAAATTCATACATCAGGTGTTATAGGTTCATACATCCAATACCAAGCTAAGATGAGGCTTAACTCCTCAATAGATACATCCTAAGTAATCAAACTATAAGAGGCTACACTTGACAACATGATTACATAATGATGCTATACAAAAAGGAATACAAAATTTAGCATTTATTCTAAATAAACCAGTTTAAGTGTAGCATTCTCCCTACATGGCTGGAACTCATGGATTTTCATCCACTTGCTTCCCCTTATCCTTACCCGAAGAGCCTTCACTTGAAAGTATGATCCCATGAAACAAGGTGAGATGCGAATATCAGTAACCAAAAAAATTTTTATTCATAATATCTAATTTAATTAATATATATGCATGAATCAAAATCAATATCAGAATCATATCAGTCATATCAGCAAAGGAAATGGTTAGGCTATTATGATTACCATCCCATACTAGCAATTATATTTTCACATGTTAAAGGCTAATAACATTGGGAGAGGCCCGTCCACGACACCCACTCCCTAATGAGTATAATCAGGGTTTAGTGTATCTGGGGTTTGATCATAACCTGATGCCCAATTGAAGTACATGCACGGGTGGCAGTCGCATCACAACTCCACTATGGATTCACAAGGTCCGAACACAATATGATAGATAGCCAACTAATTCATTTAGCATTTCAAATTATTCATGTGCAGCAAATATGAAATGAAAGCATATACATGCATGAAATTATTATAATCCTAGTTACCTCACTTGTAGACAAGTTGGGGAGTTACAACAATACCAAAATCCTCCCAAAATCACAATATCAAAAAATGATTATTTTTATCAGTCCATTACTATCTCATTCATCATTTGTGGTAATAACCTAATGCTCAAAGAATTAAGTTACTAATAGTTATCTAAGGAATACCCACCTAATCACCAAGAGCTTCTAATTTCGGATTTTGTCTTCTTTAGACCAGAAACATCAATATATCACTCTAAATCACAGGAAAATTTACACAAAATTAAGGCCCATACTATAAGTCTACTATGAGGGTCTTAAACCAGTAGGAAATGCATCAAAATGAAAAATTTATACTTACCTAATAACACCCTTAGCCTCAACTTACGAAATTTCACCAAGAAAATCCCAAACAACCACATTTCAGATTTTGGGTATGGTAAAAATGCTCCAAATAAAAAACTAATCAGGCCAAAATGAAGGGAAAGAGAAGGAGATTAAGTTATACAACTATTACCTTAGCTGAATCTTGCTCTAAAAATGAGAAATGGTGAATTTCTTGCCCTAAACTCTAGCCTTCCTTCAAACCTCTGAAAATGAGTTGTGTGTTTGTATTTCAGCAAAATATGAAGGAACTGAAGTGTTTAGGGTTTTAGTTGGGTCTACTGTGGGTCATAGGCTGACCCAAAGGTCTAATTGCAAGTGAGTTCTAATTTAAACCTTGTTGGACCAGTTTTAATATATTGGTTTGCGGGAATTTAATTAGAGTTAGGCCAAGTTTAAAGAACTTCATTGATTTTGGTCTGCACAAGGTTTATTGGGCCATTTATAAGAGCTTATGAAAGTTGGATCTTGGGTCTCTAATTTATTAAATTAGATTGGGCCTTTCATTAGTTCCTAACCTTGGCCTACTTAATTTAATTTGAGCCTAAATGGGGTTTCTAACTCAATTAAATCTTAAACTCATATTAATAATTTATCTCTCTAAAATTTTCATTCACTTAACTTACCCAATCATTTTATATTAATTATTCTTAATTAACCTAAATTTATGATTAACACCTTAATTAATTTTGGGGTATTACAAACATGACAAGGCTTACACCAATTTATACTCATGGAATAATCTTCTATTCAATCCATTATTATGTGTATTTCTCAAACTACTTAAATCAAGTAATTAGGCTTAACATTTAAATGTAAAGTTGATGTGATTACTCATCATTGATAATTGCGAGATATTAATATAAATGAATTGCATGATTTGAGTGTTATGCTATTTAGCTTATAGTCTCTTTTTACATGTTATATTTTGCAACATAGTATGATGGAAATCTAACCATGAATCAAAGGCTATTCAAATAAATAGTTTGAGTTTCTATCAATACAACTCTAATTATTTCTTACTAGAAAAGTGTTTGCCCTCACAACATTTAGGGTTGTAACACCCACTAGTCACTTTAGATCATTAAGTGCCAACCTCTTTGAAAACCTCCGCAGCAATGGCAATAGTGGAATTCACTAGATTGCTTATCAAGTTGACTATGGCATTGGGGTAGCACTTGATAACACCTTCTTAGAATGTCTTCACAATTCTAGCATTTATCTTGAACAAATTGTCCCTTGTCATTCCTGGCTTCTTTGGTAAACCAGCAGGTATGATTACTAAGTCCATGCCGGTTAGTGCACTCTCAAGTTGTGTCTACCCTAAAAAGCCATGCACTTGAAAACCTAACAAATTGCATAACTTGAACACAGTAACAAAATTTTGTTTCTAGTTTTTTGGCACACTGTGAATGTCAAGAGCTATATTGACTCAGAAAGGTAAGCTATTAAATTAAAACATATAAATAATTTTATTATAATTTCTAACACATCTTATGCAAATAGCTTTTAGGGACTACTTGTTCATAAAAACTCTTATATAAGCATCACTTATACTCAAATTTCAACTAAAGATTCATAAGTAATTTTATTCTAATCTCTAAAAATAAATTATAGGTCTTTAAAATAAGGCCCATTGAAAAAGGTAACATTAATATATCTTGGAATTAATGTACACTCATGAAGCCCTAATATTAAAGAAAATGAAAATGAATTGTGTTTGACATTTGTATTAGACAAATAGGACATTTTGTCTTATACTTAAACACTAGATATTTTGTCATGGGCTGTGGCATGGTATTCATATCGTGTTATGCCTTGTATCTATACTTGCACTACCCTTGCACCAACATTGGTGAATTTTAAGATACAATCTAGTTAATCATAAAAAATTCTATGAAAAAGAAGATGATCATAGAAGTGATGCAAGAAGAATTACCACTGTGCCAATGTCTATATGGCTAACATCAGCTATGATACCAAGGGAGTTCACAATATCATAAAGATGATGAACTAAAACAAGTGGGTTCATCTTCATCAGCAAAGTAAGAGCTTGACCTGTTAGAATATTTTAATTTATTATATTTGTTAAAGATATAATTTCATTAAATATTTACTTATTTATTTAAGATATTTCATATAAGTTGTTGAACATTTTGAATTAAATTAAATTAAATTAAATAATATCTTAAATTTAAATTAAATTATACTTATTAGTGGTCTTTGATTTTTGAATTTTAAATTGGCATATATTTTGATTAGTAGATTGATGGATATCTACATATTATTAATTGACTTCATTTGATGGGAGAGTGGCTAATTTTTTATGTTAGTATTCTGAGGAGCTCCTAATAAGTAAAGTCAACTAATAGATTATCACATAAACTCACAGACATATTAGAAAATCCTCTCTTCCTCTCTTTCACACTTCTCTCTATCTTTCTTCTGCATTCTATAAGCTTCTTGGCTACAAATTATTAAAGAGAATCTTATTAGTGTATTGGGTTCTCCATCATATCAACGAAAGCTTGTCTGGAGTATTTATTTTCCTATATTTGTTTTTGCTATTATTAATGTATAGCAATTTAATTTTGAAAGATAAATTGCATTTAAGTTTTATTAAATGGTATCAAAGCCAAGTGGCTGTTTAGGCTTGTTATTAGGTAGCATTAAACACAATATTTAGACAAAAATTTATTTTGGGCCATCTTTTTGTCACCTTGGGCTATTTTTTCTTTAAAAGAATTATTTTTGGAGCAAAATTAAATTATAAAATAAATTTAAAAGGTGTCAAATAATTTATCTAAAATTAAAGAAAATTATGTTGAAAAATTTTGACACAATTAGAAATTTTATAAAATTATTATTTAGTATTATTTAATTTGTTTATATTATGCAATTATTATATTAGATAATTTTTTAATGCACATAGAATTTTGTAAAGTTATTATTGAGTGTTATTTAATAATTTTTCTAAATTTATAGAAAATTTATTTACGCAATTTTGGCACATTTAGGATTTTATAAAATTAATTAAGTTCCATTTAATTTTGTCTAAATAATATGAGATTATTTTAGATAAATTATTTAACAAATATATGGAATTATAATTAAAGGAGAATTTTTCAATTATTAATCACAAAATGTTTAATTAATTAATTAAAATAAATTCTCATTAATATAAAATTAACTCATGCATTTATATGGAGATTTTTAATGCACATAGTAGACTTAGATATTTTGTGATTAACATGTGTAGATAAGAAGTAGTTACAACATCTTTTTATAATGAATACATGCATTCCAGATATGATTTTTTATGGAGTGATAGTTTTTTGAGTTTTTATGAAAATCACATATGAAATTAAAAAATAATAATTGTAGTTGATAAAATAAAATAATTGTAATTAAGTGTGTAGTCATAATGAATATTTGCCTACACATATATAGTTATCATTATATACTTAATTAGGGTGAAATATAAGTTGTTTTATGTTTTCTAAATAGCCTACAGGTATTAGGAAACATAAATGTATTCTAATTTTATCAATTATGATACACAAATTTAGGGTGCTAATGTCTTTGCCCATAAGGAGATTTTAGTAAGACAATGTTGTGTAAGTATGACTTGTATTAATAAGCATACATTTACGATAATTATGATGGTTAATTTGCTTTTTTAATTTTCAAGTAAACATTATTAATGTTGAATTTTACCTTGCAGCTACTCCCATTTAGATGTCTCTTTTGATGGCTAATAATAGCCAAAATAAAATTATTTTGAATGGCACAAATTATAAGTCTGGAAAGAAGATATATGCCTTCAGTTAGGTTGCCTTGATTTGGACTTGGCTCTCCATATGGATGAGTGATCAGTACCTACTGATACTAGTTCTAATGGTAAAAAAAAAAAGACTTTTAGAAAGCTCAGGAGAAATTCAATTAGCTTTGCAAGATGTTAGTTATACAAAGAGTAGATACTAGTATTCGTGGATCTATTCCTGATTATAAGACTATTAAGAGCTATCTAAAGGCGATAGACAATCAATTTGCCACTTTAGACAAATGACTTGAAAGTACTTTAATGGCTGAGTTATGCACTATGAAATTGACTAGCACCAAAAGGGTGCGGCAACATATAATGAGAATGAGGGGTCTTGTATCACAGTTAAAAGTCTTAGATATAGACCTTAATGAACTATTCTTAGTGCAACTGGTCCTCAACTCACTGCCTTATCAATACGCTATATTTAAGATTTCATATAATATACGTAAGGAAAAGTGGATGGTAGATGAACTACTGGCCATGTATGTACAAGAGGAAAGTAGGTTGGCTATTAAGGGTACCAGTGGGATGCCCAAGGCTAATCTGGTAAGTAGCTCTAAGAAGAAGAAGGGCATTAAAAGAAAGGGCAAGAAGAAAAACATTGCTCCTATTCATGTATTAAATAAGGAGGCTACTAGGCATTTTTTCTATAAAAAGAAAGGGTACATAAAGAATGAATGCCCTAAAAGAAAGGCTTGACTAATTAAGAAATGCATACCTCTATCTTTAGTATGTTTTGAATCTTATTTAATTAATACATATCATAACGCTAGGTGGATTAATACGGGTTCTATGGTTTATACACTATGAAGGGCTTTGTTAGCATAAGGAATCCATATCCCAATGAGTTTAAAGTATTTTGAGATAATGGAATTGGATTAGAAGTGGAGATTGTAAAGACTTATAGAATTGGTTCATCTTCTGGTTATGTACTGGATCTTAATCAATCTTTTTATGTCCTTAGTTTTTCTAAGAATTTGATTTTAGTTTCAAAGTTAATATTGGTGGGTTTTTCAATAAATATTTCTGAATTTGAATTTGATTTATTGAAAGATTGTATTCTTATTGGTAAATTTTCTTTATCTATGGTTTGTTTAAACTTCTTACTATTAATGACATTCTTAATTCTTTAGTAACCTTAGTTCTAATATCAAGCAATATGTCATAAATAAGAACTTAACTAGCTTGTGGTATAAAAAATTAGGCCATATCTCCATGGATAGAATCAAAGGATTAGTGAAGGATGAGATTTTATAATCTTTAGATTTTACTTATCTTAATTTATATATGGATTGCATAAAGGGCAAGTAGACCAATAAGTCACATAAGAGAGTTAAGAGGAGTTTTGAATTATTAGAGATTATTTATAATGATATATGTTATTCTGATTTATGTTCTGATGGTCAAAAGCATTTCATCTCCTTTACTGATAATTTCTCTTGGTATATGTATATTGACCTGCTTTATAATAAAAGTAAGACACTAAATATCTTTAAAAAGTATAAGGCAAAAGTAGAAAAAGGGACAGGGAAACAAATCAAAATAGTAAGATCTAATAGAAGAGATGAATATGATGGAAGATACACTGGTGAGGAATAAACACCAGGTTCATTTGTATAATGTCTTCAGGAGCGTGGTATTATTCCACAGTACATTATTCCTAGCTTACCTAATATGAATGGTGTAGATGAAAAAAAGAATAGGACACTAATGGAAATGGTGAGAGTATGTTTAGCAACTCCATACTTCATACTTATTTATGGAAAGATACACTTAAGACAGCTACATATATTCTAAATAAGGCTCCAACAAAAGTAGTGTCTAAAACACTTTTTGAAATCTAAAAAGGTTGAAAATCTAACTTGAATTATATATGTGTATAGGGCTGTCTTAATCTAACTTGAATTATATATGTGTATAGGGCTGTCTTACTAAGGTAATAGTATATAATCCTCATGAAAAGAAGTTGGATCGTGGAACTGTTATTGCATATTTTGTTGGCTATGTAGAAAGATTCAAAGGTTATAAATTCTACTATCTTTTACATATTATAGAATTTGTAGAATCTAAAAATGCCAAATTTCTAAAAAATAACTTAATTAGTAAGAATGGTCAACCTTAAAATATAGTCATAGAAGATGATCACATTCAGCCAACAATCTTCATTAACTATGGTAGAACTTTTATTCTAGAAGACACCTATTCTATTGGGGTAAATGAAGAATATAATCAAGCTCTAATTGTCCTTATTGATCATAATAGAAACTAGGAGCATCCTTATCTAGTGAATTCTACCATTTAAGTTAGGTAGCCTCATAATGTTGAAGAGGTACCTCAACTAGTGGTAAAGGATGCTCCTGTTATGCAACCTTAAATTTCACACAAGGTTCAATTAAGAAGATCAACTAAGAAAAAGAAGTCGGTAATACCTAGTGACTACATAATATATCTTATTGAAGCTAACTATGACTTAAGTGTTAAGGATGACCCTATTACATTTACACAAGTTATGAATGATGATAATTCTAAATTGTGGTATGATGCCATTATTGATGAGATAGAATTTATGGCAAACAACAATATATGGGAACTTGTAGAGTTGCCTAGTGAGGCCAAGGTCATTGGCTATAAGTGGATCTTTAAAACTAATTCACTAGACAACATAAAGTGTTACAAAGCAATGTTGGTTGCAAAAAGTCTTACCCAAAAGGAAGAAATTGATTATAAGAAAGCTTTCTATCTTATTTCTAAGAAAAATTTCTTCTATATTATCATGGCATTAGTGGTTCATTTTGACTTAGAATTATATCAAATGGATGTTAAAATCACCTTCCTCAATGGTGATCTTGATGAAAAGGTATATATGAAACAACTTGAGAGGTTTGCCTCAAAGGGTGCTGAAAATTTAGTATGCAAGCTAAAAAAGTCAATCTATAGGCTTAAGTAGGCCTCACGACAATAGTACTTGAAATTTCATGATATAATCATATCTTTTTACTTCACTAAAAATATCATGGATCAATATGTGTACTACAAAGTCAGTGAAAGTAAGATTATATTTTTTATTTTATATATAGTTGATATTTTGCCTACCTCAAGTGATTTGGGATTACTACATGATATGAAATAGTTCTCATTTAAGAATTTTGAAATGAAAAATATGGATGAGACATCTTATATCATTGGCACTATCATAGGAGACCTATATAAATAAAATTTTTGAATAATTTAGAATGAAAGATTGTTCACCTAGTGTGGCACCTACGGTGAAAGGGCATAAATTTAGTCTATTTAAATGTCTCAATAATGAGGTGAAGAAAAAAGAAATAAAGAATATTTCCTATATTTCGATAGTAGGAAACCTAATGTATGCACAGATTTGCACAAGGCCTAATACAACTTTTGTTATAGGCATATTGGAGAGTTGCAAAAAAAGTTATAAGGTATCTTAAAGGTACTAAAGATTATATGCTTATAAAATGATAGACAATTTGGAACTTATTGGGTATTAAGACTCAGATAACAGGATGTGTTGATACTAAAAAGCCAACATCTAGTTACATATTTGTACTAGTTGAAGTGCCATCACAAGGAGGAGTGTTAAGCAGTATTTGATTGCTACTTCTATTATAAAGGTTGAGTTTGTTTTAAGTTACGAAGTAAGTTCATAGTTTATATGGTTGAAAAATTTTATTATTGGGCTTAAGATTGTGAACTTAGTCTTTATGCCCATTAAAGTGTATTGTGATAATTGTAGTTTTCTTAACTAAGAATAATAAGAGTGGAAGTCAAAATAAATATATCGATATTAAGTACTTATTTATAAGAAAACGAGTAAATGATAATCAAATTATTGTAGAGCACATTCAGATGAAAGAAATGCTAGTTGATCCATTAACTAAAAGGATGCATCCGAAAGAATTTAAGGGTCATGTGTCTCGGATGGATCTTAGGCCATATTTGGTCTAATTGAGGTATGTAACAAATAGAAATTTCTATTTATAGTTTGTTGTCTCTAGATACTTGTATACATTTTGGTAGAGATTAAGAAGCATATAAGATAGAGCCCAAATACATGTTTAAGGTTTACTTATGAAAGTTATATATCCCATAAAGTTAAAGACAGGCTATCATGTAATGCATAGAAAGTAATATTTATCTTATTAAAGGACTTATTACTATGATTCATGTAGTATGTGTTTATTTGCCTATAAACATATTATCTGGCAAATCATAATCGGATCAAATAAAAAAATGTTGAAATATTTTGATTTATTATATTTGTTAGAGATATTATTTAATTAAGTATTTATTTATTTATTTAAGATATTTCATCAATTGTTGAGATATTTTGAATTAAATTAAATAATATCTCAAATTTAAGTTAAATTATTTTAATTGGTGATCTTTAATTTTTAAATTTTAAATTACTAAATATTTTGATTAATGAATTAGTAGATATATTAATTAACCTCTTAAAAGAGAAGAGTGGTAAGTTTTACGCATTTTGAAGAGCTCCTCGTAAGTAGAATCAGCCAGCTAGCCATCACATACTCACAGAATTATCAAAAAATCCTCTCTTCAACATTTATCTGTACTTTTCTTCTGCACTCTATAATTTTCTTGGCTACGGTTTATTGAAGAGGATCTGATGAGTGCCTTGGGTTCTTCATCATATCAACGGAAGTATGGTTGGATGTATTTATTTTCATGTAACTGCTTCTATTATTATTAATGTATAGCAATTTAATTTTGAAAGATAAATTACATTTTAGTATTTCATTGCCGATTCCCCCAGCACCCAATATAGCAACTTTGAATCCAGGCGAGCCAACTTTTGCTCGGCACTCTGCTTTCTCCAAAACAGCATCACTTCCCTCCTTTCATAGCAAATTGGACGTAGCAAAAGCAATCAAAAACAGATGATCGAGAAGCATTTTTCTTTTCTTTTAAGCAATAATCGGTTCAAGTTTGATTCAAAATTCATGGTAACCACCACAACCCTAATTTACAATTTTATGCTGCTAAAAAAAGGATTGAAAGTTCTAATTTGTGATTGATATTTCCCGTTAATTGAAAAGCCTCTAAGATTGAACTAACAGCATGCGAAATTTGAAGCAAACCAAAGGTAGAAGGAACCTGGAATTTCAAAGGTTGAAGATGAGCCGAGATTTGAGCAATGCACTGTTTGGCTTCTGAATTTGCTTCCATGTCTACGTTCCAACCGCAGAGACAGAGGGATACAGTCAGTGTCCGTTGAAGTTGAAGAGTTATATTAATATGATGTGAAACAACAAACAAATATAAGGGAATATATGTGTGTGTGTGTGTGTGGTTTTTTTTCAGGGGGGAGGGGGGGACAAAAGGGGGAAATATGAGTAAGGAGAAAATACAAAAGTTCTCTTTGATTTAAATTATTTGTAAATAGCTCCTCAACCTTTAAAATAAAAATAGTTCTATTAATTTTTTCACTCTTAAAAATAGGTTTTTTTTTTTAAATGATTTTACTCTTGAAAGCGTAATACCTAGAATTATACAAGTTGACATTAAGGATCATGGGAGATTGGGATCTTAGCAAACTTAGCAAGCTATCATCTGTTTTTAGTGCCAACATAGGTTTAAAATGCGATAACGGTGTTAAAGATGAAATAAATAGACTAATTTTTAGAATATAAAAACTAAGAAACTTAATTTTAAAAGTTTATGGATCTATTTATGAATGATTCAAAGATTTAAGGGAGAATTTTGTATTTCAAATAAATAGATACATATAAAGTTATAAACAGAGAGGAACTCAAATGAAGGGATTGAGGGATAGATGAGAGAACTAAGCGTGGGAAATGGGAATCGACATATATCGTATATGTACAATATTTTTTTTTTCTATATTTTCGTTTTCCCCAAACCTTTTATTTTTTTTGTGTGGAATCCCATTTTCTGAATCCTTATACTCATCTTAGGCCTCAAATGAATGTAGCCCGGAATTTTAGTTGAGAACTTTCTCATGTAAAATTTTTCATTTTTTTTTAATTACAAAAGAGGGGAAAAGGGGAGTGGGGGTCGAAACCCCAACCCTCTACCAACAGGAAGACGACAGTGCCATTGTAGCACAAGACTATTGGCTCGTGTAAAATTTTTCTATTGAATAGTTTTTGTAAAATTTGGAGAAAGGGTAATACAAAAAAATGAAAATCTGTTTGAATTTTTTTTTTTAAATTTTCTTTTTCTTTCTAAATTTTTTTTTGTATTTAACAAATAAATGCACAGCATACATTTAAAAATAAATAAATTAGTGAAAAGAAAAAAATTATATATATATATATATTCACACGTTTTTATGTCATTTTTTACCCTAAATGTGTGATGCATTATGTAAAAAAATCCATATTCTTTTTTATCCCTCTCTCTTTTCAAACTCTATAAAATTTGTATAATAAAAATTTTTAGAAGGTCTGAACTCTTTCGTTTTATTTTGCTGGATATTTTAGATTGATTCATGAGCAAGAAGTCTGATTAGCCGTTATGGTGACAAAAATGACGTGGGTGTAAGTTCCAAGGTGCTCGTTTAATAATTGTCGTTGCATTTCTATTTTTGAACTCTTTTTAAGTCAACTCATAACTCATTTGTTAATTTACTTAAAAGATGAACAATACATAATTTAAAATTGATCACATGATATTCCCTCCTTAACCATATTGATCAATTACTACTTAGCAAAATAACAATTTCATTAATGAATTAGTTTTAATATCTGAAAATTAGTGAGTATATAAATTAGTATTAAAAAAATAATAAACTAATTTTACACAATTTAGTTTGATATCTTGATAAAAAGATCACTAATGTGTAATAAATTTATTATTTTTGAAAAATAATTCATACACTTTTAGTTTTGAAAGACAAAAATTAAACATGCTTGACAATTAATGATGACATTGTTAGTTTACTCAATAGTATCTACATTTTTAAGTCGCTTGTGTAAAACCTATAAGATAACTATTCTAATGTAAAATAATTAATAATTAAAATGAATTGTGAAGAATAATTGTAAGAGATAATAGTAAGAGTAACGTAATAACATCAAAATTTTTTAAAATCTAAAGATAAGATGCATTCAATTATTCATCAAGCAATAGAGGTAAAATACTCTAAAGAAACATAGGGGAGGGCAATTACAAGTTCAAATTACAACGTATCTTATTTATACAATGATTGGAAAATGATCACTTGAAGTAATTTTAATGAAATTGCGAGAAAAATGTGAGATCTACTTGTATGGGATATGCTTCTTTCTCTTTTTCTCTTTCTCCACTTCACAAGAAATAAACTATCAAATGATCCAAAATCTAAAATCATATGCAAGAAGCAAAATAAATAGATAAAAGAAAATACCTATCAAGCTTAACCAAAAACAACTAAAAAGCTAATTTAGGGTAAGGCAGGAGGGAGTTTCCTTGCTTATTATGGAAGCTCAGTTTTGGTTGCTTAAAACTCTAAGGATAAGGGTTTTCTTCTAAAATGATTCTTCATACTTATTATGGAAGAACCCTAGGGTTCTCCTTTTGAGTTAATAAGGTCAGAGCAAGAGTTTAACTTCGTATTTTCTTTTTGAAGAGAGTATTCTAGTAAAGTTTTTTTTTTTGGAGGGGGGGGGTTAGATTTACTACTTTAAAATTTGCATTGGCAATTTCTCTTCTTTCAAGTTCAAAGAATGAGACGACTAAGGAAATTGCTTCTAGATTTTTTTTTAATCCTCAAGGATAACAATGTTGGTAAGGATCATCTAATCAGAACAATTTTTGTGATTAAGAGCTTGTCGCTAGCGTCGAAGTACGTAGAAGATGAAAAGATCCAACACGATCAGATGGCCAAAGAGTAGAAGGCATGGCACGTACAGTCATTCAAACCAAACTCTCTATATTTGTTTACATAAAGAACTAAAACTTATATACTTCCTCCTTAAATGTTATGAACCAAAATATAACGTTTACATGTACCTTTCCAGAGTTGCAGGACACATACATGCCATTTCAATCCAAACACTGGGAGTTATGAATAATGTACTGGAAGATCAGCATCTGCTAATCCTTAATTAGGGTTCTAAAATCGCAAGTATCTTTCTTGCACAATGTCATCATATCTTTACCTGTATAAACTTTGGCTTCCTTTGCCCAACTATAGGCTTTATATTCTTTCTAAACTAGATAGTATATATATATATTCAAAACAATATATTAAACTTAATAAAATCCTCTTTACAGAAACTTTGTAGTACTCTCTATCTGTTTCAACCATTAATTCCTCATGCCATGTTTTGCCCGATCACTCAACAAGCAAGCCTCGCAAACCATTTTTTGTGGTGCTTTTTCTAGTGTTTCTTAAGAGTCGCAACAACTTTTAAGAAGCAGTTTAGAGGGTACTTTCAAAAGTGGATTTAGCTATTGTAAATTTAAAAAAGTCTATGACAAAGACCTTCCCATTTTAACTAAATTTCAAATATACCCTCGCATCGTAAACAAATTACTATTATGTTTATGTTGTTATCATTTCTTTTTTATGGTTTTATTAGTTTCTCATCAAATTAAAAACACAAACTATAGCTATTCTTCTAATTTAATTTGTGTTTGTGACTCTATAGTTGTTAACTTGATCAGCCTTTAACTTCCATTTTTATGTTATTCATTTTAATTTAACCTAAAACTAGTTTAAATTATTTTAATAACTTATGTGAAATTCTTTTGATTATCAATATAGCCAAAAAATTTAACATATATTTATTATTGTCATTTTACATATTTAAGTAATTTTTAAAAATTCTTATCAAACGCTGTATTAAGTAAATTATTTTTTAAAAGCATATTTTATAATTTTTTTTATCAAACAATATTTTTATCTTGTTTAAACAATAATTTTTTTCACAACGACCACAGCTTTTGAAAAGTCATAAATTTGGAGAGCCTAACGTCTTATTTGGTTGGTGGGAGTTAGGGGGCGTGGTGGCACCTCATCTGCGGATATAAAATTAGTTGAAGATTTGAAGTTGTCAATAATTCCTTGACTATGCAATTTTTTATATAAATTACATTAACTTTTTTCAAAATTTGACTAAAGTATATTTAATTTTTTTGTATTAAAAATTACATTTGACTGTTATAATAGTAAAATGTTAGGAAATTGAGTATAAATTTTAAAATGAAAAAAATATTAGATGCGATTTAATTAAATTTGAAGGAACATGTAATATAATATATTATTAAAAAAATAAATTAATGAGAACAAAATCTGACGCAATACTGCAAGAGTCAATGAGAAAGAGAGAAGAGGGCGGTAGAACATTGGTATCACACCCAGAAAATTAGGTTCACCAACCAACGAAAAGACACTCTGGAACGTAAAGTGGTACGACAACTGTGCGTTCTCCATTTTCTGCCACTGCGTCTCTCAGTTCTGGTGGTTGCTGCATTGTCGTGCTGCGTCGCTCCTTGCTTCGTAGCTGGTGAGTGAAAATCAGAATCTGAAATGGGTTGCTCGAGATTCCCTTTGTTCATTTGTCTTCGGGCTCTTGTTTGACTATGCTTGCATCTTCTTCACTTGTTTGCTGGAAATTCCCTTTGTTCATTTGTCTTCTTCATTTCAGATTCTGATATGGTGTAGATAAAGCCACAATGGGCTATATCTTTAATCATTTATATATGGGTTGAAAATCTAGTCACTTATTCTTTATATAGCCTTCTTTTCTGCTGCATATAGTTTTCTTTTCTGATATGGGTTGAAAATTTGATATGGGTTGGAAATTCCCTTTGTTCAATTATTAAACTGACATATAAAAATTGAAACCATCAGCTTAATTTATTTAGATTTATAATTTTGTGATGATGCCTAACAAAATTATTTGTTGTTTGTTTCCAATGGGATATATCTTAAATTATTTGTATGGGTTGTTCAGACATTAGTTGGATAATGAGTTTGTTTTCTGAGTATTGTGTGTGTGTTGTAGTCTTGTAGAGCAAATGATATGATTGGCTTGCTGAACAAAATGTTTGCTGATAAAGGGAAAGTTTTTTTATCATTATGTGAATCAAACAATTGTAGATGTTGTAATAGATATAGACTTGTTTGGATTTGAATATTAAGTTATCTTTGATCTTGTAAAATTTATTTGTATTGGCTAGTTATTTATTATATGAAAATTTTAATATATCAAATTAAAAAATATATATTTAATTACTAATTAATAAAATGTGAACTAATTCTTCTACCGTTTCAATGACTAATTCGATTTTGAAACATATTTTTGACATTTATTTATTATTAACCAAGGTAGTTGAAGCAATGTGGATTCTCTACTTATTCTAAAGGATCATCTTTTCTGGATGGTCCAAATTACAAGTTTTTTTTTAATTTTGATTTTTTTATTTTAAAAGAAGTAAAATACAGAATAAAAATGATTTTTTAATTATTAACTTGAAAAGAAAAATGACGATTGAGATTTAAAAAAAAATTGAAATTTGAATCATCTTCAAATCTGAATGGTCTAAAAAGGATGAATAGAGAATTCAAGTTGAGTAAAGAAAGATGGAGAAACTGTGAAACTTTAAAATTATTATTATTATTTTTTGGTATTTTTAACAATAGCTTCTCTTACAGATACACACAGACAGAATAGAAACTAGATAGGTGAAAACTGGAATAGACAAACACAACAATGGCTGCAGCACAGAGCGTAGAGATTCCTCGAGTCAAACTTGGAAGCCAGGGCCTTGAGGTATAATCCCTTACCCCCCCCCCCCCCCTCCTTTCTGAGTTCTTCATCCATGATTCCTTTTCCTTGTGAATCACTTCAATTTTTGTGTTTTACCCTTCATTTTTTGTAATTGGACCTGGATGATAGAATTTGAACTTTCCAGATATTAGAAAAACAACATCACTATATACTGATTCATTCCCACCGTTCAGTCTTGTTCCTCCTCTAAAATCTGAATGTTACTACTATGTGTATATGATGGATGAGCATGACCCTTCTCTTTACAGGTTTCCAAGTTAGGATTTGGCTGTATGGGGCTTAGTGGAATCTATAACGCTCCTGTCCCTCAAGAGGTTGGAGTATCAATTATCAAGGATGCATTCAATAAAGGGATTACATTCTTTGATACATCTGATGTTTATGGAGCCAACACTAATGAAGTTTTGGTAGGGAAGGTAACAAAGATCTATTTTTACAGCTTTATCCAATTTCACACTGGATGTGTCCTAATGCATTACCTATTTATGAACTTGAATCATTGCATTATTGGTAAGTCCTTCTATATTTCCCTATCTCTAATCAGTGATTAACTTAAAAGGATATAAGTTAACAATATCTTTTTATCTGCTTTTGCATTAATATATGTGCAATCAGTCACCACGAACAAGAAAATAGAGCCCTGAGCACAATATACTAGAATTTCTTGTCTTTTTTAACCGATAACTTTCTTAGTAATGAAAAATATTTAGTTCCTTGTGAGAGAAATACAGTGTGCAATGACTGTTAAACAAGGTTATCAACATTTCAATTAAATTACACTATTTCCTTCTTCTTCTTGAAGTTTTCTCAATTACACCACTGAAGATGCTAAGTTAACTAAACAAATAAATTTGAAGTTGGGAAGGAAACTGTGACACTTGGAACGATTGACCTTCAGAGCACAGTGGAATAAAATGCTTCTCAATTGATTCTGATGTTTTGTTGGTTCATGAAACAATGACTTTAGTTACTACACTCTTAGGCATTGAAGGAACTACCTAGGGAAAAAGTTCAGATCGCCACAAAATTTGGGATTGTCAAATTTGAAGCTGGCAATGTCATAGTGAAAGGTACCCCAGAATATGTTCGATCCTGTTGTGAGGGTAGCCTCCAACGCCTTGGTGTGGAATACATTGATCTCTATTATCAGCACCGTGTTGACACAACAGTACCCATTGAGGTCACAGTAAGTGGCATATCACATATGGATCTTTCTTCTTTGTCCTTGATATAGCTTAGTGCATTATAACAGAATTTGTTGTTTGGGTTTCTTTTGAATGACGAGATGGGAGAACTGAAAAAGTTGGTGGAAGAGGGAAAAATAAAGTACATAGGATTATCTGAAGCTAGTCCTGACACCATTAAGAGGGCGCATGCAGTTCATCCCATCACTGCTGTGCAATTGGAGTGGTCCCTTTGGACTCGTGAAATTGAAGAAGAAATTGTTCCACTTTGCAGGTAACTTCTTGATTAATTAATAAGAACTATCAATAAACATATTTCTATCAACGTGTAAACTGTTTGAGAAACTTTACTTATGCCTATATCAAATGTCTGTCTACTTTAAAAGCTGTTTTCTTGTTCATCCTTGTATATAGTCGATGAGACAACTGAAAATGAAACCTACTTTTTCCAGGACCCTTTAACTTATTCATGAACGATGGTAGATTCCCACATATATATACTTTTGCTTGGAATAATTTTACCTATTCCAACGAACTTAGCTCCTTTTATTTATCACTTGGTTGAACTGGATTCCTTTAAATTTCAGTATGAGTATTATAGTTATGAAATTGGGTTTATTCTTTTGCTGACTTATTGTTTTTCTTCATCATTGATGAATCTTCCTTATGGGGTGGCAACACCTTCAGGGAACTTGGAATTGGAATAGTACCATACAGCCCCCTTGGCCGTGGATTTTTTGGTGGCAAGGCAGTCATAGAAAGTGTACCTGCAGAAAGTTTCCTGGTATGGACTTAATATTTTGGCCCTAAGCTTCATTATCTGTTCTGTTTTCATTAAACCAAGGATCACAAAGTCGACACTTATTTGGGCTTGTTATTTGTTGTTTTTCCAATTTTCCTGATGTAACATGCCTTCTCAATTGTTGGCCAACATTTTCTTCTGTCAGGCAATGCAGCCCAGGTTAAAAGGGGAAAACCTTGAGAAGAACAAGAATATATATTCAAAGATAGAGAAATTGGCAGAGAAGCATAGATGTACGCCGTCACAACTTGCTCTTGCATGGATTCTTCATCAAGGAGATGATGTGGTACCCATCCCTGGTCAGTGATTTTCCATTTTGACACCTACATGACTTACTATATCTTTATGGCTTATTCATGGATATCATTGGAATGGTTCTGAAGAAGGGTATCTGCTACTCTATCTTTGGCCAGTAAATAACATTCTTACTGAATCTTTCATGTACTGTAGGAACGACCAAAACAAAAAATCTGGAAACTAATATCAGTTCATTTAAAGTGAAGTTGAGCATTGATGATTTAAAGGAGATTTCAGATGCAGTACCAATAAGCGAAGTGGCAGGGGATCGGACAACTGATGTGTTTATACGCTGCTCATGGAAGTTTGCTAATACCCCGACCAAGAATGGCTAGATACCACTTATGCGCAACACTTGACTTGAACCTTACTCTTTCCAACGTCTCCCAAAATATATGTCTCATCATATGATTTTCGTTTTCATTCTTGTTTGTTATACCCCATGTGATGTGATTTTTCAAATGGGGAAGATAGAGAAAGAGTGAAAATAAGACAGAATATAAATCCTAAATTCAATCATGTTCACTAGGGTAGGAGCCACTCGGTGAACAACGGGTTAAATAATGTTGTAGAGTGTAGGCAGATGTATTTTGGAATAATGAGCTTTTGACTTTGAGCTTTCCTGGTTCATTTTCATTTGATCAATTTCTTCCTGATTCGCTCTGGTCCCTCAATTATGAGTAAAATTAATTATTATGTATTTAGGTCAATTATGTCTTTTTCTTGAAATCTTATAAATTTAAGGGTTATAGTTTTGCTTGTTTTCAAGACTCTTTTAGTGATGCAAATGAAAAGAAGATTATTATGTCAGGGCCCGTTCGGTTTAATAGGAAAGTAGGAAGAAAATGGAAAGAAGGAAGAAAAGTTAGAGAAAATTATAATTTTATTCTTATAATCATTATTTAATCATTATTTAATACTTTCTAATAATAATTCTTTAATCATTAAAAACAAATATGTTATGAGTATTTTTTATTTATAAAATTATTTTTTATTTTTTATTTTTTATTTTTATTTCAATCCTATCTCTTTACTAAACGGGACTTAGAGAATAATAGTTACATTTGACTTTCTTCTTACAACATGTTTGGTGCCGAAACTGTGGAAAAGGAGAGTAAAAGAGGGGGGGGGGGGAATATAAACTGTGTTTGGGACACATGAGCTTTTTTCTCGGATGGAATCAATTTCATATGCGCTAGGCTGTTAAGCACTTAAGCTTTCCATCAAATTATCAATGGAAAGATATTGTTGAAGATAGAAAGAACAGGCAAAAGATCTTTTCACCCCAATCATTAGTTTAGATGCAGTAAAGTTTTATTTTTATTTAGTAAAATTATAATTAAGAACTTCAAATTGAAAATACTTATATTCAAAGATTTTAAACTTTGAAATTATTTTAAAAGATTTAGGGATATAAAATTTTAACTTTAATTTTCCTCCACATTTTAAATTTTTTATTCTTAGATTCTTAAAAATAATTTTAAAATTTAAAGTTATTTAGTATAAATATTTATATTTTTAATTTTTGATCTTCAATTGTAATTTTTTTTGTTTTCTGTTAATTAACAAAAATTAGTTTTTTATTATATTTTTTGGCACCGAGATGTTTTGATTATTTGTTCATCTTTTATTTTTTTAATTACTTTTATACTATCAAACCTAAAAATTAAAAGGCATTTTGATTCCTTTTCATATTGACTTTAGGTTATAAGACTCTGATTCATTCTTATTTCTATTTTTAAAAAAAAATTTCTCCACTGCAAAACATAACCTAAGTTATATCCAAATTTGGCTTGGATTTGGACCTAGGCCCAAAGTAAAAGACAAATTAGACTTCTGACCTAAGTTAGGCCTGGTCCGGCCCATAAACATCTACATGCATGTATGTACCCAATGCGTTCCAAGACACGGGGGATTTTAGCGGTTAGTCAAGTCGGAACACTCCAAATAGTAGCTTAAAGGGAAATTTTAAAACGTCAGAATATTTACTTATGATTTATGAGGATCAAGAAGGCAGTTCAAGTGATTATTTGGTTCTTATAGATAAATATCTCCATGAATAATTCACAAAATAAAAATAAAAAAAATTCTCTAGCTTAGATAAAAGGGTTCAACCATTAATTTTGTATTATACAGGATACTATGCGCCTTGAAGTGGATTTGATTAGGTATGGAATAATCAAACTTAATCCATACGAAAGTCCATCTTTTCTTAGAAATAAAACTGAATCAGCCTATTCTTTGCACAAAACTCAATTATTTAATTTAAACTTGAAGAAAGGTTAGATATAACTTTTTAGATGTTTATCATTTAGCATTTTTTTTTACTAAAAACATAATATATAGATATTTTTAATAACTAAACATCACGAGAATATTAACTCTTTTTAAAATAAAGTTCTTTAACACATATATCAAATTTTTATTGAAAAATTTAATAGCAAATATCTTTTAACCAAAAATTTAAGTTTTTATGAATTCAAACAAAACTAAAATTTTATTGAAATTATATCAATTTTTTTATTTTTATTGAAATTATACAGATTTTTTTATTTTTAATATATACATAAATATCCTTTAGTTTAATTTTAATTTTTTTATTAAAATATTCTTAATTTATTTATTTTTAGTTTAAAAAATATGTATTTAGGTTAATGAAAAATATTTTAAGCAATAAATTTAAAATTAAAATAAAGTTTAAGGTAACTTTTTATTTCAAAAAAATTTTATATATATTGAAAATAGAAAAGAGAATTATATAATTTTAGCAAAATTTAAAGAAATATATATAATTTACTCTAAAATTTTTGTCCAAATTCGAGTCTAAACGCAACACATTTTTTAAATTACTATTTTGACAGGTGTAGAAATGTTCACATCCAATATTGAGCATAAAATCAACTTATTTTTATTTTTAGAATAAGACTATGATCTCAATTTGGTTCTGGTTAATCTCATTTTAAAAATGTTTATTCAACTAAATAAAAATATTTAGACCTAGTCTGATCCATTTTCAAAATTTATAACGTTGGACTTACTGTAAATGATAATGCTAGTAGTAGCTTACATTGAGGGGCTCCAATCCCTTATTGATTTTGGGGAAAGGAGGAAACACGTTTTGCTGTGCTTCCAAATAAGGAGCTTATCTCTTTTATCCCTTTTTTTTTTTTCTAAAAATTATTTCTTTCCTAAATATTCTCTATTATGACAATATGGTATTGTCATGGCAAATGGTTTTTGCTTTCATATTAAATGGCAGGTAGTACTATTGATATAATGAATTAAAACAAAATTGAAAATATTTTTTTACTTAATTTAAAAAATTCTTAAAAAATTGAAGTAAAATTTATACTATTAAAGTTTTTTTAAAAAAATCTGACAAAACAATTAAAAAACAAATACTTAAAAAAACTTTACATAAATTTTTCTTTGACATTTTGGGGGCAAATAATTGTAGTGGGTTTTGTTGGGCCTAGGGCCCACAAGCCACGCCGAGTTTGACTCCACACTGCAGTCTTGTTATTCGGCTATGACTGTGATGCATACCATCTGTCGGTAAGAAAAGTGCATCTTTTGACCATTGATTTGCCACATGTTTCTACTCATTCGTACTATGTAATCACAAAATTTGGTTAATTGTCAACATATTTAATTGAAATTTAACATGTAATCTTTTTAACAAAATGTAATGGTACACTGTAAAATAGGTTAATATGTCATGTTTTTATTAAATAATTTGATAATAAATACATAACAATTACACCTACATTCTATTATTCTTTTAATGACTTGGAAATTTCACAGCCATAAAAATAGAGAGCAATGTTAATCTTGTTAAAAGAAGTTTATGATTTTTTATATTATCATCAGCTTAATTCAAGATGATATGGATTATTAAATTAGAGATTCATATTAATTAAATAATTATAATAATATTAATATGAAGGTTGCCCGGTTCCCTCCAAAAACATCTCATTATTTCGATTTTGACCCTTATTTTTTAAGGATTTTATAAAATAGACTGTGTCTTTGATTAAGTTGTTTAAAATGTCTGTTGCCCTTTAAAAAGTTATAGTGTATTTAATATCACATTAGATGATAAAATCAATCGCTTAAATTATCTACTTGCATTTTATTCTTTGAATTGCACAATGTATTTTAGATAAACGGCATCGATTTATTATGTATACATACGTGGAAATATATAAGAAAAGATAAGTAATTTAATTTTGACTTTTAAATTATATAATAAGAAATAGAGTTTAAATCATTTCAATTGACTAATTGACCTAATCAATTTTAAGACTCACCTAAGTGATGAGTCATGTTTAAATATAAAAGAGTTATTCGAGTAATGAATTATACACATTTTGTATTTATTTTTTTAAAACTAATATTAGCAATTTAAAAAAATTGAGAATATCTACTTCATAAGAAATAAGGGTGACTAATTACACATGATTAGAAACAAATGAAATGGTGTTTGAACCAGGCTAATGATTAAAATAATGGTTACATCAATATCCGAAAAACAAATATTTAACCATTTTATTTGTCAAAAAAAAAATAACCATTTTGTTTTCCTTAATATACTAGTCAGAACTAATCAAATGATTAAAATAAGAGTAAATTACACTCTCTTTCTCTAAGACATACTTAAATTAGACCGTCCTTCATCTATTATAAAAAACATATACAAACTTCTTTAAACTTAAAATTTGACCAAAATATTTTCAACAATAATATTGATTTCTTTTATTAAAAATACAAATTGTTAAAAAATAGTTTTAAATTTTATTTTAATATTATTTATGTTGGGTTAAAAATATAAATTCAATTTATTCTAAATTTAAAAAATTACTTATTTTTAAGTTAGTCAAATACATATTTAATACATATTATATTAATAATAAATATAAAAATATCTTAATTAAAATAAGTATAATCATAAGTTATCTTTTAATGTAAGAAAAGTCAGTATAATGTATCATTTAGTTTTAAAAAACAACAATATAAATTTTTTAAAAAAAATTTTGACTGAAAACTATGATTTAGTGGACTGTGCCAGCAATGACGTTTTCACCTCTTCAAGATGTGACCGACTATCCAAGGAACCAATCTGATGATCAAAAATCAATTTATGTGTGTATGTGTGTGTGTGTATATATATATATATATATATATATTTTTTTTTTTCAAACGTTAGATATATTGTGTTCACGAATAAAATATAAAATAAAGGAGATTCAACAGATGACAAATTCACAAATCTTCCTTTGTTGACTTTAGCTGTCATAATGATACTACTTTAGTCTAAGTGATCTTCATGTTGTTGTTGCTAGATATGTTAATTAAAATCAATCATGCATGTCTACTTTAAATTTCAAGCTTTTGAGATAAAATAATCATAATCAAAATATCAATCCTTCAAAAGTTTAAATATTTAAAATGAAGTGATTATCAACAGCTAATCTTTGTCAAAACTATCAACCCTTAAATATATTTTTATTTTATTTTACTCTACTATCAATACAGCAAAGTACCATTATCATAAAAATCACTTTTTAGTATATGATTCATTTTCTACCATACATGGGGGCAACGTTGTACTTTTCAAAAAGGAAAAAATTATATTTAATGGCTCAGATTTTATAAAATTTATAATAAAAAATTTAAAAAATTAAAATCATTTTTAAAGACTATAATTATTCTTAAATTTTTAAAAATTTATTATTAAGTATAAAAAATAAATATTTTTAAATTTAATAATAAATCTCATAAAATTTGATAATAATAATAATAATAATTATTATTATTATTATTTTTTAAATTTTTAATTTTTAAAATTTTTTATTATAAATTTTATAAATCTTAAGTTTTTAAATGCAATTTTTTCTTCTATAAGTCTGCGTTGATGTTGCCGCAACAGACAGAGCCATATATAAACCTAGTTTTAGTTGCCGAAGTGGCAGTCACGGATAGGGTTGCTTGTTAGTGTAATCAACCTTCATGTGAGTTCAAAAGCACATCATTCCATGGTGATTTGTCAACATCTTTTCCAAGTTTGATACGCATATCTTTCACAAACTGCCTGCATTTTTAATCCCTCGCCTTGCTACGTGTTGCACAGTTAAAAATATAAATTGAAGACAATTGGTCTCGTTTCGTTCAATATTTTGCAAAGATATTTTTTTATATAATTTATATAATATTTTTATTATTTTATTTATTAAATTATTATTTAAAAAATATAAATAAAATAATTATTTTTTATCTCATCTACTCACATTTTATATTTTATTTATCATTATATATTCTAACCAAAACAAACACACTAATAAGCTTTTAACATTGAAAATTGAAGTGAGTAATTTCTAAATTTGATAGGTAAGTTTTTTTATATTGATTAGTCAACATCTTTTCCAAGTTTGATACACATATCTTTCATAAACAGTCTATCCTTTTAGTCCCCTTGTTGTCGGCTTTTTAATGCATCATGTGCAGTTAAAAAAATAAATTAAAGAATATGAAATCAATCAACTTCCAACGTCATAGATTAAAGAGAAAATTTTCTAAGGTTAAAAGGTTGGCAGTCTTTCTCTTTTTAAATATATTTAGTGTAATATTGTTTACATATTTGGTTATTTTAACCATTGAAACATTAAACTGGTGCAAGTAAATTTAAGCAATTATATATCTTTCAGAAACTTTTAATATGCATTTATATTCATAATTTATAACACTTTCATTATATTTTTAGAGATTATAATTACTATTTTTTATAAAAAAAAAAAAGAGTTATCTATAGTCTTACTTTATGAAGTTATCCATCAGAACCATCATGAACATGAAAATAAGAAATTTATGTACTATAATGAATAATTTAAAGCTAAAGTTATATATAATAACAATTCCAAAAGTGGAGAATTAATATTGTTTTTGTTCTAAGATTCCAACTTATAATATGGTCATGAATCTCATGCTAATAATTGTAGGTGTCTTAATTATGACGTAATGATTATAATTCATTAGCAAACTATGTGATTTGAAATTTTAAATGTTTTTAAAAGGGTAAATAATAGTTTGGTAATTGTAGCTTGACCTGATTTCATTTTGGTACTTTATAGATTAAAAATTTATATTTTAGTAGCTTGAAGTTTATGCTGTTAGTACTTTGGTATCTTGTAGTTTAAATCCATTAATTTTTTAATAGAAAAGAGATGTGCAAAGGATACATGACATTTTTTTTTTTTTTGCTTTTCCCTCAAATTACTCAAAATTTCATTCCTTGCTATCCTAATTTGCTATCTAAATTTTTTGGAGGATATAGTTCTATTCCTACTCATTACTCATGTAATGCATAATAATAATATATTAAAAGAAAAATATACATTACCTAATATCATAATAATTTAATGAACAATTTTGAAAAGCGTTTTGAATGGAAAGAAAAAAGAATTATTTGATGAAACATAAAAACTTGTGACTATCAATGTGTGAAAAAAAAATTATATTTATAAAACACTACAAAATAGTATTTTATTTAACAAAATGTCTAAAAATTCTGTAGTATTTTTAGATATAATTGGTCTAGACCTAATTGAAATAATATATCAATATTTGAATTTGGTCATATTCTACTTAATTATTATAGAACTACTATTTACAAAAATATATCAAAAGTATATGTGTATATATATATATATATATATTAAATATAGAGCAATTGTGTGTGTGTGTGTGTGAGAGAGAGAGAGAGAGAGAGAGAGAGAAGGAAGGTGGTAATGGGAAAAGAGAAAAAAAGCTAAGGAAAATATAAAAAAAGGAAGAATGAAATGAAATGAAGAAAAAGAAAAGAAAAATGCATGAATTAAATAGATCCAAGTTAAAAATGTTAAATAACATATATATATATACAGCTTCAGTTAATTTAGTAAATCTAGGGTTCAAAAATTGAAGAGATATAAAGATATAATATTAAATTTTAATAGTATATAATTATAAATTTTAAAAATTTGAAGGACATATACTTTAATCTAGATCTTTTAAAGTTAGAAATCAATCAATTTCTCTTAAATAAGAGAAAGACAGAAAGAAACAAAAAAACAATGAAAATAGAAGAAATAATTCTTACTCGCAATTTCACCTCTTATATCACTTTCTTTCTTAGATAATTTAATGCCTTCTTAAGTTTAAAATTTTCTAATTAGCATATGCCCATCTTTAGTTCAACTTGGCCAAGTGGATGCAACCCCCGTGAACCCCAAAAAAAAATAAAAAGAAAAGAAAAAGGGGGGGGGGGGGGTGCAGGAAAAGGACTACATTCTTCACTCTGAAGTCAAGCTAGGCGGCCTCAACCTCCACCACGGGTCACCAAAAAAATTGAATTTTGGAATGCAAGAAAAATGTACTCAGACTTGTCTCCGGGTTCTCCATCAATCTGTTACTAGTTATCCTTAAGAAATAAATTTTATAAAGATTACTTTTTCCAATCTCATTGATACTCACTACCCTGCCTTCATTTAGAGTCTTTCAGTTCACACTGATTTGGAAAGATCATGCAAGTCCAACCCCATGATCCACCTTTACCCCAAATCATCAATATTCCTTCCCCCTAGCCCCAAAACAATTAATCTGTCCCTTTATAACCAACCACTACCTTTTTGAAGAATCCTTCCTTCTTCGACATTACGTATGATAATTTTCTTCTTCTCTATGTCAAAACTTCACCGTCCTAGCCACCCTCGTGCCCAAATTCTTCTTGTTTAAGCTCACCCATTGTTTATCTGCTCTCGTAACTATTACATTGACCCTCTTTCGCCGCCGGCATGTTCACCAGAGGAATATTCCGTCAATGGTCGCCACCCATTGTTCTTCTTGCTCTGTTTTCTCTGTGCCTCGTTACTTCATCTCAATCTGAGGAGTTTCAGGTACTTATGAAGTTCAAGTCCTCAGTCCAGAGTCAAAATGTAAGAGTTTTCAGTTCGTGGACGCCAGCCAATTCTGTCTGCAACTTTACTGGGATTGTTTGCGATTCCAATGGGTTTGTCTCAGAAATCAATCTTGCCCAAAAACAACTATTGGGCACTATTCCTTTTGAATCAATTTGTGAGCTACAAATGCTCGAGAAAATATCTCTGGGGTCCAACTTCTTGGGTGGAATTATCAGTGAGGACTTGAGGAACTGCACCAATTTGAAGTATTTGGATTTGGGTTGGAATTCATTTTCCGGGGTGGTGCCTGATTTGTCTCCTTTGAACAAGTTGAAGCACTTGAATTTAAATGCAAGTGGAATTTCTGGGGCATTTCCCTGGAAATCATTGGGGAATCTGACAGGTCTCACCTTCTTAAGCCTTGGGGACAACCTATTGGAGAGAAGTCCTTTTCCTGTGGAGGTTTTGAAGTTTGAGAAATTGTATTGGCTTTACCTTACAAATTGCAGCATCACAGGGAAAATCCCATTAGGTATTGGAAATCTCACTCTGCTTGAGGAGCTTGAGCTTTCTGATAACAAGTTGTTCGGGGAAATTCCAGCTGATATTGGAAAGCTTCAGAAGCTCTGGCAACTTGAGCTATATGACAACTTATTGAGTGGAAAAATCCCGGTTGGGTTTGGGAACCTTACAAGTCTTGTGAACTTTGATGCTTCTACGAATCAGCTTGAAGGTGATCTCTCTGAGCTAAGGTTCTTGACTAGCCTTGCTTCTCTTCAGCTTTTTGAGAACAAATTCTCAGGAGGAATTCCACAAGAGCTTGCAGAGCTCAAAAATCTTTCAAATATTTCTCTTTATGATAACGAGCTCACTGGTTTTCTACCTCAAAAGCTTGGCTCATGGGAAGGCTTAGAATTCATTGATGTTTCAGATAATTCCCTTTCAGGTCCTATACCGCCTGATATGTGCAACAACAACAAAATGACAGACCTAGCAATGTTGAACAACAGTTTCAATGGGAGCATACCGGAAACATATGCAAACTGCTCGTCTTTGGCTCGTTTACGTGTAAATAGAAATTCACTTTCAGGAATTGTTCCTTCTGGTATATGGGGCTTGCCAAATTTGCAAATAATTGATGTTTCAAATAATCAATTTGAAGGTCCAGTATCGTCTGATATCGCCAAAGCAAAATCTCTAGCCCAACTATTTTTATCTGACAATCAGTTCTCAGGCGAGTTACCATTGACACTCTCAGAAGCTTCTTCTTTAGTATCAATTGAGTTAAGTTCAAATCATTTTTCTGGTCATATCCCTGAAACAATTGGCCAGTTGAAGAAACTCGACAGTCTTAGTTTGAGTGGGAATAATTTTTCTGGCATTATACCACTGTCACTAGGTTCATGCCTTTCTCTTAGTGAAATAGACCTTTCAGGTAATTCTCTATCTGGGGAAATCCCAGCTAGTCTTGGCTCTCTGCCTACTCTCAATTCACTGAACTTATCCTCAAATGCACTTTCTGGTGAAGTTCCATCAAGTTTGTCATCTTTGAGGCTTAGCCTTCTTGATTTATCAAACAACCAGTTGTTTGGTCCCATACCAGAATCACTCTCTATTCCAGCATTCAGAGATGCGTTTGAAGGGAACCCTGGCTTATGCAGCCAGACTTTGGAAAACTTCAAGTCATGCTCATTGGATTCTTCTAGCCCCAAGCGAACCCGACCCCGTATCCTCTATTTCATTATTGCTGGTATAATGGTTCTGCTTGTTTTCTTGTCATGTTTCATCTTTGTCACACTGAATCAGGACAAGCTTAAGAAGCCACTGAAGACTAGTTCTTGGGACTTGAAGCAGTACCATGTGCTGAACTTCAATGAAAATGAGATCATTGAGGCGATCAAAGCTGAAAATTTGATTGGCAAAGGAGGCTCAGGGAATGTTTACAAGGTTGTGCTTAGAAGTGGGAAGGAATTGGCTGTCAAACACATATGGACTTCAAATCCAGGTGACCAGAGGAGTTGCCAGAGCAGCTCGGCTATGCTGAAAAGAAATTCCGGGTTGCCAGCGTATGATGCGGAGGTGGCGGCCTTGAGCTCCATAAGGCATGTGAATGTGGTTAAGCTCTATTGTAGCATCACAAGTGAAGATAGTAGCCTGCTCGTTTATGAGTTTTTACCAAATGGGAGCCTGTGGGATAGGCTACATTGCCATGAGAAGAGTAAGATGGGGTGGGACGTTAGGTATGAGATTGCACTGGGGGCTGCTAGAGGGTTGGAGTATCTGCACCATGGGTGTGATAGACCAGTTATACACAGGGATGTGAAATCCAGTAACATATTGCTAGATGAGGAATGGAAGCCAAGGATTGCTGACTTTGGGCTTGCCAAGATTGTGCAGGGAGGAGCAGGCAATTGGACTCATATCATTGCTGGAACACTTGGATACATGGCTCCTGGTAAGCTTTTCATTTCCTTTTGATAGAATTAAAAAAGGTTCATCTTATTAGAAATTATAATAAAATTGTTCATGGACCTTTTTGTCATGGTATCATTGTCTCTATGATTAAGTTTGTACTTTGTTTATATTTCAAGTTCAATAGATTTTGTGTTTGAGGAAATCTAATAAAAAATAGAAATTACAATAAAATTATTTATGGGTCTTTATTTAGTAACTTAGGCTCTTGAATTAAAACATTTCTTGATACATTTAGTTATGGATGAGACTTTAAGTAGAAATGATAGGTTTAAGTTGTAGAAATATTCGAGGAATCAATAAAATAAGCGAAAGAATGTATTAGAGGCTTCCCAACTTGTGCTATAACTTACATGATCCAGGAGCTTCTGCTATGCCAAAATAATTACCATCCATCCTCTAAATAGGGATCATGCTCTATGGGGAAGTTATAAAAGATGAAGATGATTGAGCTTAGGATGAGTAATATTGTTACTTAAAACCACTAAACCAGTTCTAAGTGTCTAGCGAATTATTTGGGGAAATTTTTTTATTTGTTGGCTATTGAACTTTAAAGCTGATTATCTTGGACTCTTTTTGTTGTGACAGAGTATGCCTACACCTGTAAGGTGACTGAGAAGAGCGATGTGTACAGCTTTGGAGTAGTTCTTATGGAGTTGGTGACAGGGAAGAGGCCTATTGAACCAGAGTTTGGAGAGAGCAAGGACATTGTCTATTGGGTTTGCAGCAACATTATGAGGAGCAAGGAACACTTGCTTCAATTGGTGGATTCCACCATTGCTATGCATTTCAAAGAAGATGCCATGAAGGTCTTGAGGATCGCTATGCTTTGCACCGCAAAAATTCCAGCTTCAAGACCTTCCATGAGAATGATTTTTCATATGCTGGAAGAGGCAAATCCATGTGCCCTACCAACGTTATGACTAAAGTTTTCTGTCAGCTTTCAGAAAATTGAGGCTTCAAAGTGGTGAAAATACCACTTGCAAAATTGCAGGAGGTTTGAGCTATCTGCTAGAGAGAGAGGAGAGAAGACTAGTTAGAGAGGAAGGAAAAAAGATTAGCCTGTAGTTTGTACCATATGTGTAACAGATTTAAACGGTGAAAATACCACTTGCAAAATTGCAAGAAGTTTACTTAACACTTCTTTCTAGATTTAAATGGTGAAACACAGCCTTGTATTATTAGAACCGAGCCCCTAACCAGTTAATGAAAATTAAAATCTCTCATCTTTTCTCTTATCTTCAAGTTCAAGTTTTCCATTTATTCATCTTCTATATATCAAGGTATAATAAACTTAACTATTGTAAAACTGATACCAGCAGGCCAGCATAAATATAATATGCTAGCAGAGAAAGAAAGGAAGAAAATGGTGCCTATTTGGCTTGGGGCTCAATGTTACTTTCACAATTAATGTATTGACAAACTCAATATCATTATCAACTACATTAGCAAAGAGAAATTAATTTCAATCACCCAGAAAAACTGAATCGTGTCTTTACGAAATCAAGAATCAAGTGACAATGAATAATTACAAATACTGTGTCTCATTAAAATGTTACAATATGCACGCCCTATGCTTCAAGACATGTGCAAATTTCCTCTATCCAAGGCATTAGATGGCTGTGAGGAGTGAGAAGCATCATCTTCAGGAAGCCACTACTAATTCAATGATATTGTTGAACAATAAACTACTCAAAAACTCAAAATAAGGGATCCTTAAGTCAGTTTCTAGAATCCCAATTTGTATATTGGGCTCAAGTCTCAACTAATCCACCTCCCCAATCTAATCAAAGGCAAATAATCAACATTGGACTAAGAGATTCACAAAAACATTCTTTGTGACCTAACCAATTAAGATTCAAACCTGTGACACTTACCACCTAAGTGTTGCAAGTGGAGCATTTTCTTTCCTCCTTAGTAAAGCACTATGTAATAGACATTGACATTACTAAATTTCTAAAGAGCAGTTCTATCAAAGATACCATATTTGACAAAGTGTTTTATACTTAGTTACTCAAGGTTATACTTGAAACCTTAGAAGTATCAACTCACAACTATAGGCCACATCACTTAGGATTTTTCTTAGAAATCTTCAACTAATTTTTTATTAAGTGCAATGAACCCTAATTTGATAGTTTTAATATAGTCCTAGAATTTGTCTAACAAGATTGGGTAGTAATAATGGCAATTAAGGAGCCGTTAGGAAGTGTTATTTAAATTGGCTCGGCTATTAAATTTAGAGAGTTTGGATCCTCTTCATTTCTTTTTTCTCAATTGTCTACCAATTTTGAAGATAAGTGAAGAGAAAAAATTTGAATCTTTTTTACTTCCTTTCTCTTAAATTCCTGTCAATTTCAAAAAGAGATAAATATAAAGTGTATAAACATCATTCAAGTGGATTCTACACATTCAAATGAGATAAAAAATTGAAAGACAAAAAATGAAGAGAATTTAAATCCATTGAGATATAGCATGAGATGGGTCATTTGGAAATTTCAGTCAAAGCCCAAAACCTCTTGCGTTTCTAGCCCAGCCCGTCCATCATGGAAGCCTAATGTGGAATTTCAGCTTTTGAAACTTCTATACTGGCTTCCAATTGTTTTAGTTCTGATGAAATGATATCTGTTTTTTTTTTTCAAAAAATACTCCCACCTTTCATATTTTAAATTGTTACAAGGATATAGTTTTTGTTCAAAAAAATTTTTTTTGGTAGTGTCTAATTTCCCTATCTAGTCTTCCTTACGAGTAAATAATCAAAGACAATAATTGATGCGAATAAATTAAAACTTAAAAGGCATGTGAATTTGAAAATACTCATCTTTAGAATTTTTTTTCCCCTAAAATAATGGTGATTGATATCTTGGTTGAGGATCCACGCGTAGTTCCTAAGGTCCTGCTAGGTTGTTTGTAGTGGTCGGCAAACAAAGTAAGTGCTAGTTTGAATAATTCGATACCTGACTCAGAGAATGCTATGAGAAGATTAAGGGTATGTAAAGCATAAATTTGCAGAACTTTTAGATTATTTATAAATGAACTTTTAGAAAACTCTCATTAGTTGCAAGAGGTGCAAGGAGAGTGGAGCAACATAAGTGTGTGGTGGGCCTTACCTAAATGTTGAAACTCACTGTTAAGTAATAGACTTTATATTTATTTCTCTTTAAAATTAATTATGTTAATTTTGAAGAAAAAAAAAATATTTTTTAAAACTGTTTAGAACCATGGCCAAAAGTGACATTTGGGATAAATATTGGGATTCTTTTAGGTTTTAGTGTCCCAAAGACGAATTGGGCTTGGATCATCAACAGTTGGGTTGGCCCAAATTTAATGAACTCAGTCCAACATCTAAAATTCAAACAATACTGTTCTAACTGGTCACTTACTGGTTTTTTCAGAAAAACAAACGCTTTAAAGAATTTTTTTTAAAGAATTATAAAATAATTAATAAGATTATCTTAGTAACTAATATTAATTATTGTTATAACATTGGTTTTGAGACCCACTGGGTAGAACTGTACCATTATTTCTCTTGGGTGTTAACAACATTCAAATGCGCATTATTGAAAATGACGTCACGTTTTCAGACATTAAGGACAAATGTAATCAATGTCATCATCGACCGATAACCAAAATAAATTGAAAATGACACAAACAATAAATTCAATAAACTGATCAATAAGAGAGAGAACAAGGGAGGGGGTGGTAGAAGAACAGATTCAAGTAAATTGAAAACAAAATATAACTAGAAACTAACAATATTATAAAATAAATATATTTTTAATTGGTATAATAAATGCGTAAACTCATTTTACTCTGCTAATTATTTTCTAAAAATTTAATATTCTTTGGTCAAGATTTTTTTAAAGAATAAATTATATGAATCTCTGTTAAATTTTGTTAAAATTATATAAATATATCTTCTATTTTTAAAATTTATATTTTAGTTTAATTTTAAAATTTTTGAGTAAAATATTTTTTATTAACTTAAATATAAATATGTATTATGTTCAAATATACAAAATAAAAATTTAAAAATGTATTTTATTTTTTTAAATTTAACTCCAAAAAAACATATATTTAAATTAATGAAAGATATCTTAATTAACATATTTAAAATTAGATTAAACATACAACTTTTTATTTCAAAAAAAATCTATATATAATTTAAAAATAAAAATAAATATATATAATTTTAATAAAATTTTTAAAAAAATTATATAATTTACTCATTTTAAAGTTTTATTTATTTATTTTCCCCGTTACATTCAATGACATGAAACTAATTTTGTAACAATGGGATTTTGTTATTTATTTGTTTATTCTCCTCGCCTTCCGCCCTTTTGGCGTGTGGAGAAGATTCCAGATGCATGCGGGGACCTAGCGTCAGGTTGCCGCCCTTCCGTCCACAAGATGGCTTTTTTTTTTTTTTTTGGAAAAGATATAATTATAGAATAAGTTAAAGATATTTATATTAAAAAATTTTAAATTTTAAAATTATTTTAAAAAATTTAAGTATTAAAATTTTTAATTTAAGATTTTAAATTGCAAATTTTCATTTAATTTTAATTTTTGAGTCATAGTTTTAAATTTTAATATCTTTTAATATAAATATTTTTAAAAATTTTAACTATAGTTTTTTCTCTCTTTTTTTCTGGAAGATGACAAATTTTTTAAGTATATTTATTTTATAATAAAGTATTAATTAACTTAATTATGAATAATCATATATATATACATATTTTAAGTGAGTTCATTTGTAATGTACTTTATTTATATATTTATAACTAATTTTTTATATCGATTGTTTTGTATACAAAATCTATATATATATAAATATATTATCCGCAGGCCTTGTGTTTCTCATGCATTAATGAATGGTTTTAAATCATGACTAACTTTGGCTAGCCAACCGCTAGGTGGGCAATTAGTAAATCAATCCAGCACATTGTTTTCCTTAATTTCCATCATTTTTCTGTTGTTATATAACATATATATATTATAGTTTTTATATTTATTTTAAACCAATTTAGTGATTTAATCTTTCAAATATTACTCTTTATTTGATTTTCTAAAGATAAAATTTTAATTTAACTTCTCAAACATTTTTTCCTAAGTCAAAATGATCCTTATACTAGACAAAATAAAAAGCTTACGCAGCCATTAGGTAATGATAAAAAACTTATGAGGTATCTTGAAGACCCAAAACGATGTTGTTTTGTCTAATCTCATAAAGAGCAGCTAATCCAATCTCAAAACCGGTGTCTTCACAACTCTAAATTAAGTGTTGTGAGATTAAAATGACATCAATTGTGCAATATGTCAATTATTTTTTTATTTGATTATGACTTTGCCAATTAAAGAGATTATTTTGATCATAAAAAAAATATTTAAGGACTAAATTAAAAGAATTTATTTTTAGATGGTTAAATTAAAAAAAATAATTTTTAAAAGACCAAATAATTAATTTACTCTTTATTTTAACGTTGAGAAAAGTACATTTTATCTTCATAAACTATAACCTAATGACAAATTGATTCATAAAAATTGAAACATAATAAAACACTTCATGAAAATAGCGTTTAATGTTTAAAAAGCATTTTATTATATTTTAAAATTTATATATTAATTTTATAATTAATTTCATGAAAATAACATATACATTCTCCTATAAAATTACCTGCTTTTACGTTGCATGTGTTCATGATAATATTTTTATGGGAAAGATTCATGTTTATAGCCCTTTCGTACTTTATTTGATTTCTCTTTCTTAACAAAAAGGTCACGAGAATTCCATTATTGTTTGAATTGCATTGACGTTTAGTTTTGAGTAAGATAAAAGAATTTTTCATATAATTATATGTAATATTTATTATATATTTATAATTATTATTTAATATATTTTTTAATTTAAATTAAAATAAAGATACAAATTTTTTTTATTATTTACAAAATCATATTTTTTATTTTTCTTTTTATTTTGTATACCAAACATACATCAATTGATTCACTTATCGTAGCTTATTTCTGTCACATCTTAGCTTTAGTACCATTTGGTAAAAGTCCCATACAGGTCAAAGAGAGTATGAATCTTTTAAATTTGGTCCCTAAAAATTGCTTGCGCAATTAGAAAAAAAAAATAATTTGGGATCTCAAATTAAAGATATTGATATTGAAAAAGTTTAAAATTTGAAGTTATTTTAAAAAATTCTATAGCTAAAAATTTTTATTTGAGATCTTGAATTATAAATTTTTTGCATGGTTTAAATTTTTAGTCTTAGGATTTTTTTTAAATAATTTTAAATTTTAATATCTTTTAATATAAATATTTTTAATTTGAAATTCCACAAAGTATAGGATAAAAATTTTAAAAAATAAGTTTTAATATTAGTGGCAGTTTCTGACATTTAAAATTTTGTATCTATCTTTCTTTAATTTTACAAAAAATTTACAAAGTCAAACTGTATAAGATCCAAAATGGGTTCGAAAAGCATAAACTATTTCCAGTCAAAAAGATTTTAGGAAAAGAAAATAGTAAGCTTATACTCAAAAGAAAGAATTAGGTAAATCCCAACAAGCAATCTTCAAGTCAACACATCAAGTTACAAGTTAGAGAGTATAATTTGACAAAGAATAATTAATATATATAAATTGCAAATTGACCCTGCTTACTTAATACAGCACCACCAAAGCTATAATTCAATAAATAAATGAAACTTAAAGACACTTCAAGATCATTTAAATCTTTTGATTACTAGACCACACTTTGTGATTTCTTTTACTATTTTTATTAAGTTTACTTTCATGAACAATTATTTGTTCTCTTCTATCAAAATAATGTATTTTTAAAATATATATAACTGTTTCTTTTTACATATATATATTGAACACTGAAGAATATTCAACAGCGTATAATTATTTTACACATTCAAACCCCCACAGATTACCTAAACTTTGTTTGACCAACTCTACTTAACATTTATCTCACTGCATGTCTATAATTAATTAATTAATGAAGGAAATGGGTTTTATGATTTTTCTTTTTAATGAAAAATATTTTTTTTTCCTTCCACCAATTTCACTCACGTGTGTTTAATATTTAATATATCACACAAAACCAATCAACTGGCTTTGAGAGCTTCTACATAGGCTTATAGTGTTGGCTAAGACTTTTTTTTTTCCCTACTTCTTTATATTTTAATTGTGATGAGCATATTGGTAGTAACATATAAAAACTAGATGCCAACTCGTGCAATGCGAGAAAGAAAATATATTTAATTTTTTTGTTCACGCCTAGCACGCGTGGATATTTCAAAAGTAATCAATGCTACAATTTGATAAGTATTTTTTTTTATTTCAGATTTTATACGTACAAAGAGAATATATATATATATATATATATATATATATATATATATATATGTAAGTAAGAGTAATGATTTTTTTATGAGAAGTGGGAAAAGAAAATAATCACATTTATATGACAAATCAATAGTAAAAATTAATCAACAACTATTAATGTAAAAATAAAACAGATAATTATTATACTCTTTTAAGATTTCTTAATCAATCCTGATAATTAACTTGTGTTATAAAGGCAATTATTTTCTCTGGTAACGTAATATCACTCTTCTCATTACATATTTTCTCTCACATATACATATATGTATATATATACATATATATATATATATATATATATATATATAATTTAATTAGAATATACCTATTGGAGTATTGGTATGTCTATATACTTATTTAGAAATAATAAAAAATAATAAATGAAAACTTCAATAACATATTAGTATAAGACAAATTTTTAATGATGTTATATTGATTTATAAATATTAGAACAAGTTTACAAATATAGAATAGTATTATATTAATTTACGAAGTACTTACATATGATTCAATTTTATACGCCTGGTTTTTGTATGTTATTTTTTTTAATAAAAAATAAAAATATGAGAAATTGATAACTATGAATCAGTGATGCTACTGACTCGACTGAGTCAAATTGATAACGATGTAAATAATATTATTCTTTTATATACATGTATATATACACCTATAGATAATGTGTTTATATATTTATAGTTTTACTATAATGTTATTTATTTACCTTTAATAAAGTAAATTATCTTAAATTTTTTCTTACATCAAATTTCTGTGGTGTCACTTTGCATTAAAGATTAGAGTAAGTGCCCTCTTAACTAACATAAGTTAACTCAATTAAAGGAATTCAAACTAAGATTTTGCATCTCTGTGTGCAAAAATTCAAATTATTTCTTTGATTAACAATTTCACTAGTTGAATGGCCTTCTTCAAAAATCAAAATTTTTTTGTTTATTTCTCTGAAATATGAAATATCACTAACACTCTCACTGATAATCTTAAAGTAACTATTTTTACATAATTTTTAATCACCCAAAGAAAAAAGTCTCTACGTACTTTTTCTTTATCAAAGGAAGTTATATAATTTTTTTTTGGGGCAGTGGAGAAAGCTACATTCTTATCAAAATTATGTATGCTTGGATCGGAATCAATAGAAGAAAAAAAATAAAATAAATATTTTAATTTAAATATACTCTAAATGAACTTTAACTTTTTTTCTTGGACAAATAAATAAGCTTTAGTTAAATGATAGTCAAATCGCCTCTTTGCATAAGAGTTGTAGAGTCTAAAAAATAATGTTACTGTTATAAGTTTTAATTTACAGTTGTACATTAGTACATATATAATTTTATTTGATTCTAAAAGAAAGACTGTAAACAAAATTATATAATTACAATTCACCCAAAAATCATATAATTACAATAATAATAATTAAATATGAAAATTTTGTGTTAAGAAATACGATAAAGACTCCCTTTGCACGAAATCTCCAAGAAATACTACTAAAAACAAGGAGGGACACCCAGAAACGTTAATTGTCATGTCTGTCGTATTTATGCAATCTGGTGTGCGCATTGACAAGAGCGTGAGAAAATGCACAAGAAAACGAAAATATATGGTGGTAAGTAGATTCAACTTTCTTAATTAAAAAGAGAAAGGAAATAAAAATTAGTTTGAAAATTTGATGTGACTCGAATATATGAGTTACTTCAGGTCGTTGAAGTGATTATCCCCTATAAAATGAAACCCCGTATTGGGTTGCAAAATCAACACGTCAAGGCTCATAGTCACGCAGACAAACGGAGACGTAGGAGAACTTTCCTGAATGGAAAAAGAAAGATCCCCACCTTTCTTTTTCAGTTCTTTTTTCATCATCTTCTCATTATTCTCTTTGTCTCTCACAATCCCCATTTGCGCTAATCTTTGGGAGATGGATTCTCAGTTTGCTCTGGGAGGGATTCTAGCTTCTTGTTTGGTGCTTGTGTTTGTTCTGTACAATTTTGCAGAGAAGAAGAAGAAATTATCAGGCTCAAGATGGGTAAAAAGCAATGGGTTTGCAGAGATTTCAGAAAATGGAAAATGCGAACCAGAAGATGCAGGAAGTGCAGAAATAATTATTGTGGGTGCTGGGGTTGCTGGTGCAGCTCTTGCTTACACACTTGGAAAGGTGAAAATGTTACTTCTTTTGTCCATATAAGATCCCCATGCTCTCCATCTGTATGATGATTTTCCTGGCTCGTAATATTTAGACAAGTTTTAAATCATGCATCTGTTCATATTTCGGATGTTCCAAAGTAAAAGATTCAAGAGAAATTGTGAATAGTCTGTGTTAGGTTGCAGGGAAAGCTTCAAAGGCCTGAAAAAAAGAAGTGAAAATTTTTATTTTCTCTGGTATTTTTCAATGAAATTCAGGGGGCAAACCAGGAAAGGCATGCAAAAAATAGAATATACAGTTAATGCATAATTTTTTTTAATTGATAAAATGTCATTTCTTTTTCTTTTCCAAATTTTCATCAATCAGACAGAGAAAGCAACAAAATCTGTGAAATGTTATGTATTTCTTAGTTTCCAAAATCTGTATACCCACCAGAGTTGGGAAATCACAAAAAACCACCAAATTCTCATATTTGTGTGATGACAAAACTTCTTTTTCTTTGGCATTTTACCATCAATCAGACAAAGAGAGCAAAACAATCTGTGAAATGTCTTGTATTTCTTTGTTTCCAAAATCTATGTAGCCACCAGAGTAGGGAAATCACAAAAAACCACCAAATTCTCGGACTTTTTGTGATAACAAAACTTTTTCTTTGACATTTTAGCATCAATCAGACGAAGAGAGCATCAAAATCTGTTAAATGTCTTGTATTTCTTTCTTTCCAAAATCTGTTCGTTGAGACCCACCAGATTAGGGAAATTACAGAAACCCACCAAATTCTCAGACTTTTGAAACTTCTTTTTCTATTTCATTTTACCATCAACCAAGCAAAGAAAGCATCAAAATCAGTGAAAAGTTTTGTATTTCTTTCTTTCAAAATTTGTCTGTGGTACCCACTAGAGTAGGGAAATCACAAAAACCAACCAGATAATGGAACTCATAAAATCTTTGCAATCATTCATACATAATCAGATGTGTGATTATTTTCTTTCTCTGAGCTTGTGTGGCGTAGAGTTCCATTGCTGCTAATGATATTGCTCTGTGCTACCTATTGCAGGATGGACGACTTGTGCACATTATCGAAAGGGACTTGAGCGAGCCTGATAGAATTGTGGGAGAATTGCTGCAGCCTGGAGGGTATTTGAGGTTAATTGAGTTGGGTCTTGAGGGTAAGCAAGAAATCTGAAAGATCTTGGTAATTCAGGGCTCTTAACAGATGAATAATGTTACGAGTTGTTGCAGATTGTGTGGATGAAATTGACGCTCAGAGGGTCTTTGGCTATGCTCTTTACAAGGATGGGAAAAATACCAAACTATCTTATCCTTTGGAAAATTTTGACTCTGATGTTTCTGGGAGAAGCTTTCATAATGGCCGTTTCATACAGAGAATGCGAGAAAAGGCTGCATCTCTTCCAAAGTACCTTTTTTCTTTTCACTTCATACTTTTGTTTTTGTCAAATTATTTCTTTTTCTAGAACTTTCAATTACTAAGGGGTTCAAAATATATTTTTTAAGTTGTTTTAAAATCCCTTATTTACATCATGTTATCTCAAATATTTCTACAGTGTGAAATTAGAACAAGGAACAGTTACATCTCTACTTGAAGAAAATGGAATCATCAAAGGGGTGCACTACAAAACCAAGGATGGACAAGAGCTCAGAGCCAAGGCTCCCCTCACTATAGTCTGTGATGGTTGTTTTTCTAACTTGAGGCGTTCTCTTTGCAATCCAAAGGTAAAGATCCTAGGTTTCTTTCCCAGTTATACAAGGTGTTTATCTTCCAAGCATGGATGCTAAAACAAACATGGACAGGACACTATAAAATATGAAATGTCTTTATGAAATTATGAAGAGTTGCAATGTGTCTAATATGAATGTCAGATATGTGTTGAAGATAGACACAACTCTTTTTTTGAAGTTTTTGTGCTTCATAATAGATGTTCACTCAACTTGCACTTAAATATTTATAGCCCCCTGTTGCTTAATAGAATAACTATTTCTCCAGGTTGATGTACCATCTCATTTTGTCGGTCTTGTCCTTGAGAATTGTGATCTTCCATATGCAAACCATGGGCATGTTATCTTAGGTGATCCTTCACCCATTTTGTTTTATCCCATCAGCAGCACTGAGATTCGCTGTTTGGTTGATGTTCCTGGCCAAAAAGTACCTTCTATTGCCAATGGTGAAATGGTCAAATATTTGAAATCTGTGGTAGCTCCCCAGGTGCCAATATCTGAGCTCACTCTTTTTTATTGTCAGTTGTTTTAAATAATAAACATTCTTACAGATTCAAGCTAGCTAGATAACCATTATATAATAAAGGACATTGTATGGTTTCAGGTTCCCCCAGAGCTGTATAATTCTTTTATAGCAGCCATTGATAAGGGTAAGATAAGAACCATGCCAAACAGAAGCATGCCTGCCTCTCCTTATCCCACACCTGGTGCCCTTCTGATGGGAGATGCGTTCAATATGCGTCACCCTTTAACAGGAGGAGGAATGACTGTGGCTCTGTCTGACATTGTTGTGCTGAGGAATCTCATTAGACCTCTTTGTAATCTGCATGATGCTTCTGCCCTTTGCAAATATCTTGAATCATTCTACACACTGCGCAAGGTAAATGTGATATAAATAAGAACCATTCTTAGGCTTTCACTCACAAGACATGACACGACATGGACAAACACTGTACTACGATGTAAACAGATATTAAGCTGTTGGACCGCTGTTTCCTTGATATAAACCATATTTATGTTAATAGTAAACCATATTTATGGCTTCCTATGTGTTATCTGTGACTTGTTCCAATGCTAAGAAGCATGACATGGATACAAGAGGTCACGAACATGACAGTGCAACACTATAACATATGAAATGCCCATGTAAAAAATTAAAAAAAAAAAATACCGGTCTTAGGCTTTTCACTCACAGGGCACCTCATGGAAACCAACAATGTGCATGGTAAATCTGAGATTAAGCTATCAGATGACTGTTTCCTTGATAGTAAATCATATTTATATCTTGTTCCAATGTTACGAAACATGGACATAGACACAAGATATGACATAGGTATGACATAACACTAAAATATGAAACTTGTATAATATGTAGAGTCAAGTCATGTTTAATATGAGTGTTAGATATCGTTATGACTCATTTTAATTTAGTGTCCATGTATCATAGTTTTAATGAAACTTAGTTTGAGAAGGGAGTTGATAGATGGTGGCTGGTTTTGTTTGCAGCCGGTGGCATCCACAATAAACACATTGGCAGGTGCATTGTACAAGGTGTTTTGTGCATCCCCTGACCCAGCAAGGAAGGAAATGCGCCAAGCATGTTTCGATTATTTGAGCCTTGGAGGTGTTTTCTCTAATGGACCAATAGCTTTACTCTCTGGTCTAAACCCTCGCCCGTTGAGCTTGGTTCTCCATTTCTTTGCGGTGGCTATATATGGTGTTGGCCGTTTACTAGTACCTTTTCCGTCTCCAAAGCGCATGTGGATTGGAGCTAGATTGATTTCAGTGAGTAATTTATTTGAGAAGTTTTTTAGGTTGACTTAGTAAACAAAGAAGCAAATCATGAATGAGTCATATAAGTACGTTATAGGTGGATCTCATTGACAGTGAGTCTGACATCTTTACATGTCTATTCATATTTGCTTTGGTCTACAAATTTTTTTGTATATATCAGGTCTACTCAAGAGTTTATCATTTTAGTTTCTCTTTTGGATAAGTAGAATTTATCTTTCACCTATCACTGCTTAGTCATTTGCTGCAAGTTGCCTGCAACAATCTCATCCACTACAGATTATAATTTATAATTTTTTTTGGCTTATATTTTCAGGGTGCATCAGGAATTATTTTCCCCATTATTAAGGCCGAAGGAGTAAGGCAGATGTTCTTCCCAGTGACAGTGCCAGCATATTACAGAACTCCTCCTGTTAATTTCCATGACTCAAAGCACATTTAGAATGGAAAGAAAGTTATAAATTAGTTCTGACGTATAGTTTGTGGTGTAGCACTCTTACGGGGGGAATAAAATGGAGACTGGGTTCCATATTTCCATTTATCCATGCCCATATTAAGGATAATAATTGTGGGCAACTGCTGCTTCTTTTGTATCATGAAGGAGATATTTGTTCTTTGAATTGGGACTAAAGAAAGGTCCGAAAACCCATCTTCAAATTGTGAGATTTCCAGAGAATGTTATGCTTCCTCCTTCATAGCATGTTTTAGGCTGCTATCATGGCTTTTCTGTGTTTATAAAACTAGGATGAGAGTAGGAAAATCAAGTGGAGAAAAAGTGACAAATGCTGCAATGACGGAGGCCATAAAATGGAAGATAGTAAATGAAAGAGTGGACCTGGGAAGATACCTAATTTTGGCAGGAAAAAAATTGTAACTTGGGAAAGTGGGAAGACTGATTTAACATCATTTGAAGGATAAGGAATAGGAGTTTGACTTGGGAGGAAAAATAAATTCTGGATCCTAAGTCACTAAGCTTCAGAGATTTGTGCTTTGGTATGAAGAATGAATAAAATATAAGTCAATGGGGGGAGGAGCCCTTGCCGGCAATAATGAAAATTATGAAACAAGGATCTGATAGGAAGTAATAATAATAATGCAAACCTTGTCTCTCATATTACAAATTTCCATTCGTGAAGTTGAACACAACTAAAGATGATTTTCTGCAGTGGAAGACCTCAACCAACATTTTAAGCGCTTGAAAAGAGTTCCTCCCAGAGAAGGGGAACTTGTTCTGAAGTCCTAAAAGGCTTATCTATGTTTATACCTAATAGCTAAGAAGAATGAATTTTCACGAGGATAGAGCATAATAGAATACCAATGTTATGGCACCTCCAAGTATATAATATTTAATTATAATTTAAAATGTTATATTAAACATATAAAATGTAGGACTTGTTTGGTAGTTGGAAATGAAAGGAAAAAAGAAAAAAAATTTGTATAATATCTATTATATCTATATGATTATTACTCAACAATATTTATTTATTTATAAATTTTTTTAAATAAAAAAAGTTATTTTTACTTTCAAAATTATTTTTTTACTTTTTATTTTTATTTCTACTCTTAAATTTTTATGTACTAAATGAGTCATTATTCTTTAATAACTTATTTTGTTGCATAATAGAAAGAGAAAAGAAAAAGTAATTGTTTTTATAACGCTTATTATAATTTTATTATTACTACTTAACAACATTTTTCTCTTATTATTATTATTTTTATAAATAGATATATAAAAGTTATTTCTCATATATTTCATTCATATTTTTATTTTCTTTTCATTTCAATACTTACCAATTCTTTACACTAGATGCCTTGTAATAGTTAAGTATTAATATTTCATAATCTAAAAGTTAATAATTTAATATATAATCTTATTCTCTCACAATGAAGTGCTAATTTGTGTCATCAAATTCTGTCAGTATGCAAGTAACTTGTTTGAAATACATACCATGTTTCATTTTCCAAGCTCTGATTTCTAGTGATAGCCCCAACTATTTTTATCTTGTCAAATATAATTTCTATAAAATCTGGCCCAAAGGTAGGGCCAAGGGAGGTAACCCAAAAGTTGATGAAAGAACTTGAAAATGATATCAATTAGGTCCTAATCAAAATATCTTAAAAAATCTTTTCATTTTTCTTCATGGTAATGATGACTTGTTTTTTCATTGTTCATTTTAACATCAACAGTTTAACACCATTATGTCATTTTCCCCCCCAATATTTGGTTGAAAACAATAGGGTGAAAAGGGAAAATTTGGATAAGATATTTCAGTGTTGGTGTAAATTAATGGGAAAAATGTAAAATCCTTGGGATCACTTGTAAATAATCCTATTAATTTTTAAAATAAAAATTACATTTCTCAAATTTTATATTATAAAAAATATATTCTTCTATATTTATTTTTTTCTTAATGACATTAAATTAAACATCATATCAAACTTTTCAATAGTTGACATAACAGGCAGTTATTTGTTTCCTGTATCAACATATCAATTATAAAAAAGTTTGATGTTAATGAAAAAAATAAACATAATAACGTATTTCCTGAAGTATAAAAATTCAAGAATCTCATTTTGTTTATATTTTAAAGGTTTGTAAAATTATTTGTAAATGACTTAAAGTTTAAAGAAAGTTTTTATATTTTTTAAAAATTAATTTTTTTGAAGTCAATATTGTATGAAAACGGAATCTTTAAACTACATCATATCTTTTTTTTTACCTTATTTATTCAGGAAACAAAAAAAGACCAAGTCTATAGACTTTCTTCTTGTTTTTCTTATTCGTTGTTTAATTCCTATATGCGAAGCACGTAAGCAAGATGGGTTATATTTAAGGTTAAACTTCCAAAAGAATGGTTTTGTTAAAGTAGATTCTATTTATTAAAACAAAAGAAAAATTAAATTAATTATGAACATTTAATTATGTCAATATATAGTTTTTAGTAAAATTAACTTTAAGATGTTGATATATATTGATAAATTATACTTAATTAAATATAATTATAGATTAAATCTACATCAAAATATATACTAAAATAATAGCAGAATGCTTCCTCTTTTCCTTGATTTGCAGAAAACTAATTACAAAGGTCTTTATAGGAAGTAAATTTTCCAAATTGGCACAACATGGGCGTTTCAAGATTAAGGATGCCCCTATTTTTATTTATGAAATGACGAAAACACCCTCGAGTGGCCCAAATCAACCCTAATCTTTCGTAAGAATACCCAGGATGTTCATCCCCCCATCTTCTCTGTCCCTGTCTGTCTATCCACTGATATGGCATCGCACTCTGTGTGTGGATCTGCCTCTTTCAGTCTCTGACAAGCCTCCTCTGCTGATACTCAGGTCGTTATAATATTTGTTTATGTGACCAAATCCTTTGCGATTGCACGTTATCTCAATAAACCAGCTACGGATTATGAATGCTTTCACCCAATTCTGATGTTTCTACTTGAATTTCTTCCGCCTAATACGAATTGGGTTGAACGATTTTGACATAGTTCTGTTAATTTATAAGTTGAATTGATTTTTCCCTTTGTGGGTGTCCTTATTTTTGTCATTTTATCGTTTATATAATTGCAGATGTTTGAAAATATATATTATTCCTTTAATAATATTCTGCTGCAGAAGTTTGCCATTAATACATGCCTTTCTAGTTTCAACAAAATTTTTTTTTTTTTTTTTTCCTTTTCAGCTGTTTTCTCCAGCTCTCTAAATCTTCTAATTTAAATAAGAACAAGAGAACAGTTGGAGGTTACAATAATAATGTCATCGTGTGTCCATTGCTATTATAAATATGTGATACAACTATACAAGTTGAATTTCCCTTGGTATCATTTCGGCAATGATTACTCACAAACAAACAAGTGAAGTTCAAAAAGGACGATTGCTCTTGTCATCTGAATTGGAGGTTGGTGGATGTTTGGCTGATTCTGAAAGTAAAATCGGCACTACTCTTAGGATTCTTTCTTTATTATGAATATTATGTGGTTGTGTGATTCGCTACTTGCAGTGATAGTACAAACTAATCTCATATGACTACTCTGTATATGTACAATTTCTTTATGATGTGTTAGAGATGCCTAATATCTTTCACATCTATGTACTAATAAAATTAGTTTTGATCAACATATAACGCACATATGAATCATCAAGTTAGCTGTTATGTTTAAAAAGGGGAGATCATGGAAAACTAAGAAACACTACTAAAGTAGACTGCAAAACTTTTACTGAAACCCAGGCATGTGAGTGGACCAGTAGATTTGTTGAGTTTTGAGCCATGTCATTTGCCATACTCCTATTTGCTTGATATGGAACTTATCAGATTATACTTGATGCATTAGGGGCGAAATGCAATCTAAGCTCTTGATTTTTTTTTTTTTTTAAATTCTGCTGACTGATAGCTCCTTTTCCATGCGGTATGAACTTTGAATTTGTACTCTCCCTCTTTATCTTTTCTGGTTCACAACACAGCACCAGCAGTAGACCTGCATTAGATACTGAACAAGTAGCATACTCATTTGTCTGTGCTGCCGATTGCCATTTGCTTATTAACTGTTAGTATGAAAGGTTTCTTACCATTTTAGGTGTGTACAGATCTATGACAGCTCCCTATAATTTCTTCTACATGTAAAAGATTGTAAAATCACGATTTAGATAATTTAGATATGTGTGGAAAAAACTTATAGAAGCCTCAGTTAGAAGATTAGTCCAATAATCAGAGTAGAGGAAAATAAAAAAAAAAATTATAAGAGAAACCATTAGGAAAAATTTAGACTTAAATAGATTGTTTAAAAATATGATTTACAATAAGATTTTATGGCGTCGATTGATTCATGTAACCAACCCACTTAGTGGGAAAAGACTTTTTTGTTGTTGTTGTTGTTGTATGTAGGATCTGCATAGGCTGAAAACCATTTGTCTGCTGTCTAAAGTTATCAATTCTTTACCTATGCATGCAGGCTGCTTTGCTTCTCTGTAGTTTTGTTTTCAGAAACTTCTTCCTGTGATTGTGTTGGTATGTGAAATTGTTTATATCTTCATAACAATATTTATGACATAATAATTTGCTGAAGAAGTTATTAATTATTACCTTGTTTTCTGTAGAATCCTGCTCACTTGATGAGCTTTTAGATTCTTTTTTTTTTTCCTTTGAAACTGGTTCTGATGTATTTTAATAATTTTATGGAGTGAATTATTGCAGGTTGTTTACATGGAAAAGCTTGTTTTAATGTGGCCGGTCACATTTACATATATAGTGGAGAAAATGGTGGTCTTATTTTTTCGCCCCCATCTGAGGGAAAAGGTTTGAGTGGTTGATGAGTACTTCATAGAAGTTAACACCTAAAACTTTACTGTATGGAAGACCACACATTTGTTGTTGGCCAAGAATTCCCTGATGTAAAAGCATTCCGGAATGCAATTAAAGAAGCTGCTATTGCACAGCATTTTGAGCTTCGTATCATTAAAAGCGACCTGATTCGTTACTTTGCTAAGTGTGCCTCAGAGGGCTGTCCATGGCGCATTCGTGCTGTCAAGCTCCCTAATGCACCGACCTTTACCATAAGAAGTCTTGAGGGGACACATACTTGTGGGAGAAATGCACATAATGGGCACCATCAGGCTTCTGTTGATTGGATTGTGGGTTTTATCGAGGAAAGATTGCGAGATAATATCAATTACAAACCTAAAGATATCTTACATGACATCCATAAACAATATGGGATAACTATACCATATAAGCAAGCTTGGCGTGCAAAGGAACGTGGGCTTGCTGCAATATATGGCTCCTCTGAGGAAGGATATTGCCTACTTCCTTCATATTGTGAGCAGATAAAGAAAAGTAATCCTGGAAGTTTTGCTGAAGTCTTTACCACGGGTGCAGATAACTGTTTTCAGAGGCTTTTTGTTTCCTTTTATGCATCAATTTATGGTTTCCTTAATGGTTGTTTGCCCATTGTTGGACTTGGTGGAATCCAGCTGAAAAGCAAATATCTCAGCACATTCCTTTCAGCAACTTCTTTCGATGCTGATGGTGGGTTGTTCCCACTTGCATTTGCTGTTGTTGATGCAGAAAATGATGAAAGCTGGACCTGGTTTCTGTCCAAATTGCATAGGACACTTGAGGTAAATACTGAAACCATACCACCGATTATATTTTTGTCAGATGGACAAAAGGGTATTATGGATTCAGTAAGAAGGAAGTTCCCTAATTCTTCTCATGCGTTCTGCGTGAGTCACTTAAGTGAAGGTATTGGCAGAGAGTTCAAGAATTCTAGGCTTGTCCAGCTTCTGTGGAAGGCTGCGTATGCCACCACAACCTGTGCTTTTAGAGAAAAAATGGCTGAAATAGAGGAGGTTTCTCCTGAAGCTGCTAAATGGTTACAACAATTTCATCCTTCCCAGTGGTCCCTAGTGTATTTTGAAGGAACACGATATGGTCATCTGTCCTCTAATGTTGAGGAGTTCAATAGATGGATTTTTGAAGCCCAGGAGTTGCCAATTTATCAGGTTATTGAGCGGATTCATGGCAAGCTTATAGCTGAGTTTGATGACAGGCGTTTAAAGAGCAGTACATGGTTCTCTGTACTTGCACCATCTGCTGAGAAGCGAATGATAGAAGCAATTAACCGGGCATCCACATATCAAGTCCTTAGATCAGATGAAGTGGAATTTGAGGTTCTCTCAGCTGATCGCTCAGATATTGTAAATATTGGTACCCATAGCTGTTCCTGCCGTGATTGGCAGCTATATGGAATACCATGTTCTCATGCTGTTGCAGCTCTTATTTCATGTCGGAAGGATGTTTATGCGTTTACTGAGAAGTGTTATACTGTTGATAGTTACAGGGAGACCTACGCAGAGGAAATACATCCAATCCCTGAAAAGCTTGAATGGAGAAAAACAGATGAGGCTACCGTGGATGACAATACCCTAGTTGTACGGCCACCAAAATTTCGGCGGCCACCAGGACGCCCAGAAAAGAAACGGATTTGTCTAGAGGTCCTTAATCGTGAGAAGCATACGGTGCATTGTAGTCGGTGTAATCAAACTGGACATTACAAGACAACATGCAAAGCAGAGATGATTAATAGTATAGAACAGTTTTAGGTGTCCAATTTTGTACTGTGTAGGTCACATGAACTAACATGGTTAGCGTCTAGAGATGCAATGTTAGGATATACACATTATTTAGGTTATGTAAGAAAGTTATTCCACTTCATTCAATCTACTTGTGTAAACTAGAGTAATCTTGAAGATTGGCAGGTTTGTAATCAAAAGCTATCAAGGAGTAATCAAGCATGATTTTAGCAAAAGCAAGAGGGTTAAAATATCTCCCGAAGTGCCTTGCTGCCAAGTTTTCAAATTCATTTGTCTAGCCTATAAGTTCTAGCCATGCCTTGGTTTGTGTGTTTTGAACTAGAAGTTAAGATTTAGGAATTATTACCTTGAATGAAGGTTTGGTTGAAACGGAATGGATGGCTATGGATGTTTATATATATATAAGAGGATGGCTACGAATGTTGATACTCATCTTCCGCACTTCGGTTCTCATTATTTGAACTATTACACTCTTCCTCTTCTTTCTATTTTTCCTCCTACCAAGACACTTCTATTGTCATCAAAAATCCATTGACTTCGGTAACATGGAAAGTTTTGAATATGCTTTTACCTCGCAATATTTTTACCGAGCAGCACTGAAATTTGCCACTACTTTTACTTCAGTATTCAGATATAATCGTGAATAATGTGGAGTATGTAATTTTAAAAAAAAATTTTATGGCAAATTGTATAAAGGACTAACTTTCTCATAACAAAAAATTGTGTTCTGTTATATGATTACAAAATTGATTCCTTAGGCGGAAAGCACTCTGATTCAATTGACATCGGTAAAACTGTAAGGAAAATATGAGGAGCATTTTTCCAAATATAATACTTACTCCTTTTAACCTTCCCAAAAAAAATCCTTACATATTCAAGGCAGATATATAACTGTCAGCAACCTTCCCTCTGACCCATGTAGGCCATTTCATATTACCTATAATGGCCAGCAAAACCCATATAAATGGAAATCATTTTAAGGGAGCCAAAGTTTTATGGCATGTTTGGTTTGTCGCGGGAAAGACAAATGGGATGAAATGACAATTTTACTCTTATAATTATTATTCAATTATTATTTAATATTATTTATTCATTATTATTCAATTATTAAAAATAAAAATATTATAAGTATTTTTTATCTATAAAATCATCTTTATTTTTATTTTTATTTTTATACTTAACTTTTTACATACCAAACAGTCATAGAACTTTACAATATTTCTATATTACGTGTTTGTATTTTGACATTTTCTGTAGAAACAAATCTCAAGTAATATGGTGGATACAAGTAGAAGACAAAAACATAAAGCAACTAGCTTGTTTGATTTCCTATTTCTAAAATATTTTTTGTTTTTAAGAACAAAAAAATAAAAAAAATTGTTTGATAATATGCTTTTAATAAAGTGTTTTATAAAACATAAAAATAAAATTATATTTTCAAAAACAAAATTCAAAACATCTTTTAGATGTTTTGTTAACTGTTATTTTGTAAAATTAGAGAAAAAACAGAAACAACAATTTTTTAAAATAATGATTCAAACATATTCTTTATTTTTTTTTATTTTCAAAATTTGTTCTAAAAAATATTTGTTTTAAAAATATTAAAACTAAGACAAAATCAAACAAGCCCTATGCTTCTACTGTTGCTAAGATACTTGGGGGATGGCAAGTATCCCACTCAAAGAAGACAACATCCATGTGCACAATAAATCGATGAAGAAAATCAGAATAAGGATAAACATCTTTTATTTATAACTATTTATAATACATGATAATGTATTATTCCAAGAGATGATCAGAGGCCACAGCCTTCCTCAGTCCAAGGGGGGACAGCTTGAAACCATTGAGATAGTTTAAGTTCACCTGCATACCTCCTTAAATCTTCTGCAGGCCTCCAAGATATTTTCCCTGTGACCAAACGCGCTGACCCGGACAAAACCTTCCCCACCAGGTCCGAAACCACTGCCGGGGGTTGTAACCACATGAGTCTTCTCAAGGATCTCGTTGAAAACATCCCATGAGCTTCGGCCAGGGAAATGGACCCACACATATGGTGCATTTTTGCCCCCATATACTTTAAAACCAAGAGATTCAAATGCCTTCACTATTATGTTGGTATTCTCTTTGTAAAATCCAATGACCTCTTCCATAGCCTGCACTCAAATTTAGCAAGTCTATTATCCAGCTTGTCCAAGAAGTAGTCCACAAAAGGCCAAACCAGCTTTCCCCTTTGCTCCAAGTGATTTAAAAAAAAAAAAGTCACCTCGGACCCCACAAAATTTTCCACCAATTTTTGTATCCTCCTCATTAAGACGTGCTATAACAGTTTATCATTAGCTACAAAGGTTGATGCTATGGGACCAAGTGATGCAAAATTGAAAGGTACTAAGATAATAGGAGCTGCAGAAGTATAATGGATATATGACATGGCAGACCCTTTCTTTCATCTTCGTTCTTTTTTTTTTTCAAATCCTTTTTTGGGTGAGGGTGTTAATTTTTGTTTCCCATGATGTACAAAGAATTGTATAGAAAATGGAGTGTTTTCAGTAAACCTAGCGTACTTGCTAAATGATGTAGAATTCTTTCTTCAGAAACTGGTAAAAAAAAAAAAACTGACCTTAAGGCCTTCTGGTGAAAGGCAAGCCAGACCACCTGCCTGGGAAATATTGGATGCACCATTGAAGCAAGTACTTACAACTCGGCTGAAATCATTGGCAACAGGAAAACCATCTGAAAACAGCAACTGCTTTGGAACCACAGTCCACCCAAGTCTAACTCCAGTGAACCCAGCATACTTGCTAAATGATGCTGTCTCAATGGCAACCTGCAATGTCAACAAGGTTCCATACACAATATTATGACACAGAAATCCGTAGGGTATTCAAGGTCAAAAGCAGTTTCCTAAATGAACCCTACTACATGTTAGCCTATAACAAAAGCCTGAGCCATCTTCTAGAGACTATTTGGCCAATAGTTTCCTTGATGGAGATCTTGCTTGATGCCATCATCCCATCATGTTTAAAAATTCCGCTTATAATGGCGATTGATCATCCAAACTACCTAAGTAATATGGTGAACACAAGTAGAAGACCAAAAAAAAAAAAAAACAAAGCAAGTACGCTTCCACTGTTGATAAGATACTTGGGGCATGGCAAATATCACACTTGAAGTCAGATTGAAAAAGTCACTCGCTTAGGAGTGAACATGGGTTAGGCTGGGGCAGGCCAGGTTTTGACCTAACCTAATGTCTGATTCAATTTTAAATAGACTTCAAAATTGAAACCCATTGCACGGGCCTTAACCTAACCCTTTTTTTTATATTTATTATAAAAATTATAAAATAACCCTAAAAATAGAAAAATTTTATATAAATCCTTATAAAATTATATTTTACCTCTGAAAAAATTAAGATTTTCATATAAATCTTTACAATTTTTTTAAAAAATTTAAGCCTCGAGTTAGGTTAGGTTGGCCTAATGTGGCCCAGTGTCGGCCTAGCCCTGCCCAGCCTGATTTTTTTCTTCTTTTTTTTTTTAATTTGAACTAGCCCAACTTGACACAACTTAGCCAGGCAGGATCAAGCACACTAGGCCTGTGGACTCGGTGTTCACCCATAGCCACTCCTAAAATAGTTCTATGACACAGGAAGAAAACCAATATGCTAGTATTAAGGAGTTTGACCAGGCAAACCTTTTGATGAAATGAACACTCAGATGTAGCCTAATGTACCGTATGTAGAGATTCATCAGCTAAGTTGAAAACAAATAACTCATGCCAAGTTGACAACAGACCTGAGTGGTATGAGACAATTTATGTAAAATGAACAAATCTCAGAATGTATAAATCCAGAAGGCTTGGCAATTGTTGAAGAATAAATGGAAAGAAAAATGGCATTGTCACAAGTTAAAATTTTGAGGTCTAGATTGTGGCCAAAATAATATTTTAAGCTCTAGATAATGCAGTAACATGTAGCACAACTGAATTGGAAAATATGTGATAAGAGAAGAGTCCATCCAATGCATTCTATGATAAACAATAATCATTTTATAATCAGAACTATGTATCATCGTAATAAATAACAATGCTAAAAATTATAATCAGAATGGGTAAGGGTGAACATAAAGCTCAGCAGCCTTTAAGCATTAGTTATTAATTCTAGACTGACCTCTTTGGCTCCTGGAATTTCAAAGATGGAACGTGGGCTGTTATCTGATATATACATTGCATATGCAGAATCATATACTATTATTGATCCATTATCCTTAGCAAACTGAACTAGTTGGCTTAGTTGCTCCCTTGTTGCTACAGCACCAGTAGGATTGTTTGGCGAACAGAAAAATATTACATCTGTTCTTGAAATAGAAGATAAATCAGGGAAGAAACCATTTTCGGGATTACACCTCATGTATTCGATGCCTCCATATTTCTGAGCATCCTTCAGGTATTGGCCAGTCTGACCCATAATAACACTTGAGTCTACATAGGCCTGCATCAAAAGGTTCAAACATCTGCAAAAATCAGCTACAAATAATGTAAAAAATTTGCCTACTTTTGTATTCTTCAGAGACATGGCGGTGAGGGCAGCGTCCAGTACATTAGTATAGGTAACTATACAAGTTATTTTGTCAGCAATCATTTAAACACCATAACAATAATTAACCAGGAGGACTGAGGAACCAAAATGTACTCCTGTCCCAGTTTGAGTCAAAGTTGAAACATTAGTCAGACACTGAAATTTCCCACATGTTTACATGTGTCACTTTTTCAAATCAACAGCAGTCTTTTTTATCCAAGGGTCTTTTCTAATCAACTACTAAAAAAAAAATCACGATCTTTGAAGATTTGAATGAACAGTAAAATTTCAAGCCCTCTTATAGATTTTTTTTTTTTAATATAAAGAAGTAGACACTGGCTAATCCAACTATTTTTCATTGCGTCAAAGAGCATGACAGACCAAATGAATGAACTGAAATCAGTCATCAACATGGAACAACAACGGGGATAATATACAAAATTCAAGCCATATTAAAAGCAGAAATTAAATGCACAAGCAACTGTTGATGAGATCTTATTAATGCAAAGCAAAACATAGATTACCGGGTATGATGGATCTTGCACCGCCATTGTCACATTTGAGCCAAATACAACCTGTAGAAATGATAATAAAAGAGCATCAACTAGTTAGAATTAGAAAGAGCTTACTGACTGTTGAAAGCTCCCCTTTTAACATTAACCTTGTTAAGAAAGGAAATTATTGATACATAATATCAGCAGGTGGTTCAGACAAAGTGGGATGGGTAAAGGTATTGGTGTTAGTTAGACACAACATGTAAAATTATAATCAAACCTGGAGGCGAGATATGTCACATTTTGCTCCATCTGAAACAAATATTTCATCTTCCTCTATGCCAAGATCACTGTAAAATGTTGAAGCAATTGCCCTTCTTAATGGCTGCATAGATTAGAAACACCCGTCACTCTTCAAATATCATAAATTTCATAAATCTAAATTTCAATTAAAACTATATAAGGCAACTATATGCTTCCATGATCAAATTCCTTATGTCTTTATCTGATTAAGTTCCTGAAGGAACAAACAATAAGACTTGCTCTAAGGACTCTACTAGTGTACGCCTCTGCACAAAGACAAAAGTTCCCTAGCTATATCAAAGCTCTTTTATGATCAGAGAAAACAAATCATATTCAAAAACTTAATAAAGAAAGTCAGATGCTTTGCTAATTTTGTCTTGGTTTAAAAGAGAACTTATGTTGTAATACAGAGCTGCCAAAAACACATTATGGCACATAAGTTCAATAGCCATCCACAAAACTTGAGTTTAAATGCACTCAGAAAGAATTCTTGCCTAAATATATTACAAGTCATGAATTTATATGCTAGTAAAATTTCAATATAAGGTAAACACATATAAGGTAATGTGCAAACTCAAGGGGTAAGTGAAGGCTTACACAAGGGGCAGATAACATATTTTCTTCCTGAAAGGCTTTGTGGATAAGAAGCATGCTTATGTTATAAAACTCTCATTTTTCACTTGGCTCTTTGAAAAGTAATGTCACAACTAGCATCAGATAATAATGCATGGGATGTGCTCGGCCATAAAATAAGAGAAAGATTAGTCTCCACAAACTATCAGCATTGGTGGAAATCTTGGCACCTACACAACTTGAATTTGATATGTAAGAAAAAGTACTCATAATGCCTCTTGAATAAGCCGACGCAACATACCTTTTCGCCTTGTTGTGCCCCATAACCACTATAACCCTCAATGGTGGCCAATGCATTTGATTTCTGAGGAAAAAGATCATTTTGATGCTCAGTAAACAACAGGCAAAGCACTGGTTTTATTTAATGAGTAACTAAAATATCACTTATCAATTATCATGAGTGTTTTTTATTGAATAAAAAAGGAAAATTGTATAACACATACCTACATCATAAGTAATTTCTTTACACAATTGCAATCTATAAAAATACTTGAACAGATTCAACAAAGAATGGAAGGGGATTAGACTAGTTGTTGCTGCAGAGAAACTAGTGAGGGAAACTTTTCCAACATATCACATTTGGCTTATATCAAACATCCTGCTAAAACCTGACTATTAGAGACCATATCTTTGCATGGCCATTTGACCTCAATAGTGGTATTGATAGATCAGGTAATATGAGTCAGCACAGTGATTAAAAAAAAAAAAGCTACAGTTCCTTATTCCACTTTTTTTTTTAAACAATTACTTGACTTATGCTATTACTGTGATAACCATATAATTAATCAATAAGCTCCAACTTCAATCAAAAAAAGAAGACACTGTTAAATGATGCATTAGCTTCATTTAAGCAAAAGATGTACCTTTTCCATTGCAGAAGTTATGACTTCAGGAATGGGTTCAGTAGTATCACCAATTCCAAGGCTTATCACTTTTGCATCAGGGTACTTTAGCAAGTGTGCAGACCTTCTTCTAGCAACCTAATCTCCACAATGAAATAGAAAATAAAGATTATGATCGGCTAAAATAAACAGTGGAAATGTGGTGCAATATATATCATATTAGAGTCAAATAAAAGAGATAAATGAGATAAATAAATTTCCAAAATTCAGATATAAAAGCAAAAAATATCAAGTGGCATTACAGACCTCTGGAAAGAGATAACCAGCTTGAAGTTTAGCCATATTTGCATTGCGGGAGACGTTAGTTTTGTAGCCTTCAAAATGAAAAGGGAAAATATCATACTTAAATTTTAGATAACAAAGATCAATTTTTTTACATATACTTTTATAAATGCAGCTCTATAGGAAATGCAGTTCTATAAGAAGTTCCAGTAACTAAATAGTTAATCACTTCAATAGAGAAGACTGGGAAAAAAATGGGAACAATTATATGGAAACATATTTTAAACTTCAACTACAAATATTGCTTGCAGGCCTTGTTCATGAACTACTTGAATTTATAGTATGGGGTTCAATTCCACAATTGAGTGACCAAATAAAGAAACGAAGATGCAATATGTAAGCAGAGAAAATGAATGGGGACATGGTCAAGAAAATTTGGACAGAAAAAAGGAAAAAAAAAAAAAAAAGAAGAGTTTTACCCCATTTTAAGTTTAAATTAAAAAGTAACTACCGAAGAAGCCTAAATTTAAGACTCTCTTGTAATCGCTTTCTAAGCAGCAGCTACAAACTGACTGCAAGTACCCAGAAGATAACAGAAATGGCTGCCCAGTACCCTATAAAGGGGATTTCATTGAACAAACTTATCAAATAAGCCAGTAAAGAAAGGTATAACAAGAGAAAAATTACTACTTGACAGCTCTTGGCTTATTTTACTATTGAGTCTATGAGAAAGGAAACAACATTTCCACAGCATCTGCATGCCATTATTTCCTAACTACAATGATAGGGGGAAACAGAGAAAGCTACAAATTAGATAAGGTTTTTGGGTACCAGTCTGCAGCTCATGGGGTGCCGCAACGCATTTACAAACGCCCAGGCTTTTCGCTGGCAAAGACACAATCTGACTCCTGCAGTAGCCAAAGAAGGAAAAACAAAACTTTGAAGTTTAAATAGAAGAAAGTTGCAATTTTTAATCAATATTCAATGTAAACTTTTCTGGGTAGAGTTTTATTTCTCTTGGCAATCAAACAAATGACGAGAGATGAAGTGAAATACCTTGAATTGAAGTTAGAGTGATTCAAGAAAGAAGAGGAAGAGGAAGAGAGTGGAGTCGTGAGGTAGTGGATCATAGACATTTTCGAACGAGGAATTACCGAATGGCTTGCCCAGAATCAGAAGTGGAGCAGCGTTGTCTTGTCTAGTCGATATGCGTTTCGCGCTGCCGTGTAGTATTTTAGTATCCGCCAGACCCTGTTGACTGCTTAATCCATCAGATTACAATGGACATGATGCTGCCAAAATATAGAATTTTCTGTAAGAATTATTGAAAATGCGTTTTTTAAAAAACAGAAAACGTGCGCCATCTTCCTATGACTTATCAAAAAGGCGTTGGAGCTGATGTGTCAAGGAGTGGCTCCCCAAAGGATTGTGATCCACACCCACGTCAAGGAAATTTGCGAAATTTCCTCAAGTGCGTCTGCGCCAGGTGCATCTAAAATAATTAATAATCAGTATGAATTTATACCTGTTTATGTACAATATGAGGAGAGCTTACGTAGGATGTAAATTTTAATCATTAGAATATATAAATAATGTAACTCATTAAGTATATATAAAAATTATTTATTTTTAAAATGACTCATGATTTTGAGATTAAAAAATTTCAGTTGAATAATTTAATTTGGTAAAATTAGTAGTTAAGAATTTTTTTTAACTTTTTACAATTTAAACTTCTTAAAATTACGATTAGATCTTCTCAAATTTACAGCTAAATCCTTTTAAAAATAATTATTTCAAACTTAAGACCCTAACTGAAATTTTGACTTTTAAAATGTCCTAATTTCACATAAGTAAGGGCCAAAATTGCATACCTACTAATATTGCCACTTGTACGGTGCACGGCTTATTAAAAGTTGTATGTAAATTTATTATTTGCATTAAAAATAAATAAAAATAAGTCACATAAATAATATAATAATGTCATGAAAAAAATATAAACAATCGGTAAAATCTAAACCATTAAATTTATTTTATTGCTTATATTATATTATATTTAATGAACTTACAAAATATTAAATTTATTTAATTTTGACAACATGTATGTTATGAACTATACATTTTTTACGCATAATATAATTTAAAATAATAAAAAATGAAAATCAAATATATTGAATAAAGAACCTGCTGTGAAATAGAATTAGTTATATGTATTAGAGGGATCTCTCTTGTATTGTACAGCATATCGTTGGAGAGGGTGATAGAATTGTAAACCCCATTAACGTAGACCATCATTTATTGACCAAAGTATATGTATAAATTAATATCAATATTAATATTTATATTAAAATAAGGCCTCTTTAGCACTGTTTTTAGTCTATGATAAGATGTAACTTTTTTTTTTAATTATTATTATAAGGCCCACCAAATATTGGTGTATACCACACAGTAGTTATACAATATAAAAGAGAATACATATATTAAGTAAATTATGCGTTCAACTGCAATAGGACATTAAATTGGCTCCACTTACTCTTTCCCTCATCCTGAAAGTTCCAATTTAGCACTTCAATGCAAAGCGGATCTGAAGATCTATACCATTAGCTCAAATATGTTTTTACCTCAACAACAATAACCAAAAAAACAAAAAAAATTGCATTTTGAAGAGGATTTTTTTTTTCTGAATTTAGCAGCGAATATAACCGCCGCTAAATATTCTTCCAACGCAGACATTTTACGGCGGTACCAACATTAAATCATCATTTCGTGGAATTTTTATTTCTTTCATTTATTATTAATTTTTCTTCTATAAAATACCTAATTGTATTCATTTTATTGTTATTTTATATACAATATAATTGTAGCTAAATGAACAGATATCAAACCAAAATTTAAATATCTTAGATGAAACCAAATATCTTATACAAAAACATTCTCTATACATATGGCTTACTCTTGAATTAGATAATTCCAAATATAAGTTAATAATCTATCAATTTTTTATGTTGAGTCTAAAAACAAAATATACATTCAAAATTTTTTTGACATTTTAAATCTAAACTAACCTATTCACTAAGAAGCTTTGTGATTAGAAGATGATGATGGTTGCACACTACTTATTCCCTAAAATTATAAAATAGTGCTATAAATGAAATCAAATATATATTGTAAAATAAATTGGCCAATCATAGACAACAAGAATGGACTTACATCAGCTTCTAAGATATCACCAAACTCCGATGGTAGTAGTACATTTACTAAAAGCATTTTGACCACATATTGCATAAGCCCGTCATATTTCATTCTTTTATAGCGCTAAGTCCACAACCTAGTCTATAATTGTGCCACCCGTTCATTTATAGCCAGGGATGGATCTACATTATTAGTTTTAGGGGTAACCACCTCCTTTTAAAAAAAAAAAGAAAATTATATATATATATATATATATATATATATATATGTATATTGCACCCTCCAAAATTTTTATTATGCCCCTTTAATTTTTTGAAATCTTTGAAATATACTTTTAAAGATATAATTATATTTGATTTTGATCATAATAATATATTTTATAAAATAACTAAAAAAAAATTAAAATATATTAAAATGAAAAAGTCAAATAAAAAACAAAGCTTCTTGTAGAACCTTTTGGTGTTTTGTCCTTAATACTCTTCAATTTCAGTCTCAGCAACGTAGTGCAGTGCAAGGTTTCTTTGCTTTCACTTTGCAAATTGCAACACAATCAAAGCTTTCTTCCTGAGATCCTGCTCGGCGTCCCCGCACTCACTCTCCAAGGTTCTGTTCAGTGTCCCGCGCCTCCACTCTCCACGATCAAATCTTCAGGTATTTTACTATTTCATATTCTCTTTTTTTATTACTTTATTTTATTTTTATAAAAAACAATAAAGTTTAACTATTAAAAAAAACTAAAACTACGAATAATATAAAGATTCTAAAAAAAAAATAAGGTCAAAATCTTAAAGAGAATAAAATGAAGATTCTAAGAACAAGACATGTGCACATGACATCCTTTTTTTTATATATTTTTTAGCTTGCCTATTAAATTAATTTACTTGGTTGTTTCTTTATTTATTTATTATGGTTGTCTATTAAACAAAGCAAATATTGTTGCTTATTTTTAGGTTTTATAAATGATATTTTTGTTGTACAATTGAAATATGGTAATATAAAAAAGTCTTTTTTTTTTCCTTTTTCAAGAAGAAATGTGACATTGACTCTTAACTCGTTATGCCTTCACCTTCAAATACTTTCCCCTCCTCAACTATAAAGGATCCTTCAAAAAAATTTTCAATTTGATGAATGCCCCTCAAAATGCAAAAGAATTTAACTTGAAGAAATGGATGCTATTAATATAGAGCATAATTCTAGGTTACATCCACAAATATGACAATTTTCTTTCAATCAATGAAATGAGATATGACATACTTATCTCAAATCTTGTCAATATTAGCCCAGGAATATATAATATCTTTTTTTTGGGGAAAAGGAACAATCCTTGTTGATTTCAAATTTCTTGGTTTGATGTACATTCATATTGGTTAGAGTATTCACCTAAGAATGATGCTATATACTATTTGTCATGTTATTTGTTTGCCAAGAATGAATCTGGTCTTTTAGATGCATCTGTAGTTCAAAATTTTAACAAAAGAAAAAAAGTCAATAATGGAATGAATTGTCATTTATTAGGCCATATAGGAAAAAAAATCATAATTCATCACATAAAAATGTTGTAAAGTGCTTAAAAAGCAATCTTAATACTTTTAGAAATTGTTTTAAAAATAAGCATCAAAAGAATTAGAAAACAATCAACTAAGACTCAAGGCTACAATTGATAGTAATTGCTAGTTAGCATGTCAAGCATTTGCTCTTAGAAGGAATGATAAAAGTCTTGATTCAAAAAATTATAGGCAATTTTACTGAGTTAATAAAGCTTTTAGCTACTTATAATTAAAAAAGTTGCTAGTCTTGTATTGGAAAATGATTACATATAATGCCACATATAGATCACCTAAAATTCAAAAGGAATTTTTACAAATTATTGCAAGCAAAATGTGAAACGCCATTATGGAAGAAATAAGTGGTGCCAAATTTTGCATTATTGTTGATGAAGCTTGAAATGAGTTAAAAAAGAGAGCAAATGGCTATTATTTTGGGATATGTTGATCAACATGGCTTCATTAAAGATTTTTTTTTTATGTTGCACGTGTCAAAGATACCATGGCATCAACTCTTAAAAAAAAGCTATGTTTAGCCCTTTCTCGTTATGACCTTCATTTTGAAAATATTCAAGGTTAATGTTATGATGGTGTCAGTAATATGTGTGGTAAATGGAATGGACTATGGTATCTTTTCCTTAAAGAATGCCCTTATGCTTATTATATTTATTGTATGGCTCATAGATTTCAACTAGCTTTAGTTATAGCATCTAGAGAGGTTAAATCTATTCATCATTTTTTACCCGTTTAACATCAATTATAAGTATTGTTGTTAGTTCCTCTAAATGAAATGATGAGTTACAAGATGTCCAAGTAAAACAAATTAAACATATGATTTCTAATAATGATATTGAGACTCGAAAAAGGAGCAAATCATATTAGCACCTTGCAAAGAGTTGGAAATACTTGATAGGGTTCTCATTTTCAATCAATATGTAGTTTGTTAAGAATATATGTTGCAACTTTCTCTGTTATTAATTCTATCTTTGAAAGAGAAGCAAATTATTCTCAAAGAGGTGGTGTAGAGTTAGCTTACTTAGCATTAACATCATCTAAGTTGGTTTTTGAATTGCACTTAATAAAAAATATTATGAAGATAACTGATATTTTATGTCAAGCTTTGCAATAACAATCTTAAGACATTGTAAATGCTATGCATTTAGTATCAATTACAAAGTTCCTCATCCAAAAGTTTAAGGATGATGGATGGGAACCATTGCTTGAGAATGTACAATCATTTCATGTTAACAATAATATTGATGTTCCTAATTTGAATGCTAGATACTCAAAAGTTTGAGGTAAGCCTCACCATAAAAATGTTGGTAATTTTGTTATTATAAAGCACCATTTCAAATATGACATATTTATAGTTATAATAGACTTTTAGTTGTGATAGCTAAATAGTAAATTTTGTGATTAAACTGTGAAATTGCTCCTTCTTAACTTTGCTTTAATTCTTAGAATGCTTTCAAATCTTTCAAGATTATGATTTATGCAATTTTCTTGAATTACTATCCAAAGATTTCAATAAGTAAAAGAAAGTTCATTTGAAGATTCAATTACAACATTATGAGCTTGATATCCTAAAATAACTTGAAATTTAGAATCTTACAACTCTTTTTGAGTTATGTATTTGTTTTAGGAAAATTAAAATTTATTATTTGATTAATAGGATAATCCACCTTGTGTTGACACTTCCAATTCCTACTGCATCTATAGAATAGGCCTTTTTAGAAATAAAACTTGTAAAAACATGACTTTAAAATAAAATGGAAGATGGATTTCTTATGGATAATTTGGTTATGTATATTGAAAAGGAGATTGCAAAGAATTTCATTACAGAAGATATTACAAATGAATTCTATTCAATCAAAAATCTAAAAGCTTAATACTGATGGCTAATGCATATTACATCGCTATAAATATGTGCTTTCCTTGTATTACAAATATGTGCTTTTCTTGTATTGAAACAATTACATTTATTTTGGTGTTACTATACTTCTCTTATTTTTCTATTATTACATGTCTTTAGTTTTTTATTTTAATAAACTTTATTATAATGTCAACTCAATACATACTTAAAGCCCATTTTTTAAAGTAAATGTTAGTATTTATGTTAACACTCTTTTTTTTCAAAAGGTTTCATCCCTATTCATAGCACCATTGTTATGGGTCAAAGTCATTGTAAACTTCTAAGTGATTGTTTCAAAGACTTGAGAAGCGGTTGGGTCTAAACCTAAGCTCTAAACTCTTTTTGGGTGCTCTAAGCCCTACACTTGTACAAGGGAATCTAATTAGTTAATTTCTTGAGATGGACTTTCTTAGATCTCTATCTCTAAATCTTTTCCTTTAAATAAAATTCCTAAATGATCCACATGCCAAAAAAATATGAAATAATCAAAATTTAAACATTGTCATAGTTAGACAAAATGCATGCTTTCATTTAAGTTTGAGTTCTTACTTCTTGTGCATAAAGCACTTCCACTAGTTAAACAAACCTAAACAGTTAATCCTACCCTTATGAGAACTTTAAAGAGATTCTAAATTCAAGACCACTTGCAATGAAACTACAAAGCAAGTTTAATTAGCTTAGTAATACATGAGTAAGCGTAAATTAGATGGTGCATAAATTAAAGTTCCTATTGAAGCCTCCCCTTTGAGGCAAGGTTGGATATTAGAAAAAAAAATTCTAAAGGAAAATAAAAAATCATAACTTACAACTATAAAGACAAACCACATGAAATATACTACTTTCTTTATATCTTAGATAAAGAGGAAGAGCACAAAGATTAAGCATGTTAACAACATAACTCATTGATTATTTAACATACTACAAAGCAAAGCAGTGTGTCATAAGCACTAAGGCGATTTCCAACCCCTTCCCTTTAAAGTACCTACTTCCACTACATATAGATTAGGGTCATGCCAACTTTTTTTCTATTGTGTAGCTACCTCAAACCCCCAACCAAAAAATTCCTTAATTTTCTCATCTACTATACATATGATATATCATTAATTTAGCTACGTAGTCATCATTATTTGTTACACTTCATCAACAAATGCAGATCACGACCAAGTGCCAAATACTAAACATTACTAGCTTACTGCAAAAGACAATATTGACTTATATTATCAACAATCAAATGCTAAGAAGGATGAATAAGCAATTGATTAGTGATTACCCCATTATAAATGCTACTCACTTTCTAGAGTGGCTAGAAATGTTCACCCCAATATTAAATATATATTTATTTAATCAATTGTGGATCCAACTTCAATGCACTTTAACTTCACATGCAGGATCAACCTTTTATTGTAGTTTTCTTAAAATGTCAATAAATGAAGAAATAAAGAGTAAAAGCTATATATATATATATATATATATATATATATATTTGTATGATGCAATTACTAGTCACAGGGAAAAAAGTTCTTATAGTAAAAGATAGATAAGAATAGTAATAAAAAGAGATGAAAGTTAAAAATGGTGACATAAGGAGGACTCAAAGGATCTTTATAAAGATTTATATAAACATATTGAATAATTTTTTCAAGAATTTTTATATGTTTCTAACATTTTAAATCTTTTAAATATTTTTATATAAATTTCATTATTTAGTAAGCATATGAATAAGTTATAACAACATTCATTAAATACACATTAAGCTTTTCATGTATTGTCAAATTAATAAAATATCTAAAAGTGATTGTGTCTATCAATAAAAGAATATATTTCTTCATAATTAATGCCAAGCCTTTGAAAAACTCTTGTGCTACAAGTCATGCTTTATCTTTAATAACCTTATTTTTCTCATTTTGCTTTCACACAATTACCTATTTGTACCTTACTTGTGTTATAGTTCAAGCGTTTAAACTACAAGTCTAAGAACTTCACATTTTGCAAGTGAATTTAGTTTTACTTGAATTGTTTTTTTCTATTTTAGTCAATCATTTTTTATCTACATTCTTCAACAAATTTAAATTTAAGATCCTTATTTTGTTTTATTATTTCAACAGCAACATTGTATGGAAAAAAATGTTGTTGACAAATATATCTTTTTAGTTCTATCTTTTTTTTTCCCATAGTGACATAATTGATCAAAATCTCTTGATTATTTTTAAGTACCCAAACCTCTTTTAAGATTTTACAATTAGCTATGTCTTGGGTCCTTTCTTGAGTACCCATCTTGTTAATATAACTATCTTAGTTGTTTGCTCCTTTTGTTTTCCAAGAATTTTTACCTTCAGAACCAATTGGCCTACCCGCTTCAGGTGTGGCTTATTTTCATTTGCATCAACTAATTGTCATACTAAGAAATCAATTCAAATTGGAGCATTTTTAGCTAATATATGAGATTTGGTAACTCTCTTTTAGTCAGTAAATGTATTTGACAGTTAATTTGTAATATTTTTTAAATACATTATTTTTTAAACTTTTAATTCATATTGCTTTATATAAGGATTTAGATGAGATAATGATAATGCATTCATGTAATTTTTTTCTAATTATTTATTATCTCCCTCTAATGTTAGAAAAACTATTTTATCAAAATGACAATCGACAAATTGTGCAATAAGTAAAATGGGACTTACAAATAACATATATTCTCAACCTTATTTGAAAACCTATCGTTATGTGGTGGAGCAATTGGAATATATACCTAACATCCAAAAATTCTAAGATAGGATATATTTGGCTTTTAACTAAAAATCAATTGTAATGGAAAAATTTATAATAACTTGTTGGCTTGGTGTGTATGAGTGTTGCTGAATGTAAAATCATATATCCTAATGTCAAAATGGGAAGTTTCATTCCATAACATTGGTCTGGTTATTAATTAGAGGCTTTTAATGAATGATTTTGCTAAACCATGAGCAATAGGTTTTTTCAGTTGTTATTTTAATTGACATACACTAGTTATTCAAAACTTGATATGTAAACTCACAAGCATTATCAACATGAATTGTCTTGATTGCATGATGTGGAAATTATGCATTTAATCAAATTATTTGAGTAAGTAATTTCACAATCTATAGGTTGCAAATTTATAATAAAAGCATATATGATTATCTTATAAATGCATATATCAAAACTATATAATATCTAAATGCTCCACAAGGTAGATGAATTCATATATTACCTTAGATACATCTTAGAAATGTGGGGGATCTAATCCTAACTTTAGTTAGTGATATTCTTATGATTAATTTAACTTGAAAAAAAATAGCACATGATAGTTCTTTGAATTAAAATTTCTTTTAATTTTTTAATAGATGTCCATGTAAATTCTTAGTAATTTTTCACATCATAATTGACTTAGAATAGTCTAGCTAATCATGGCAAATAATAAATGTATTTAAATAAGTAAGCCTCTAGCTTATTGTAACATGTGCTTCAATTATATTAATGTTTGTATGATATAAATATGGAGACAAGATAGACAAATTTTTTAAAAACACATTTTTTTCTCAATATAATAGTTGTGATATATAGATATTTAATATTTTTCTCATTTATAGTTTTAATATGATATCCATTGTGGTGGATATCTTTAAAATTTAATAGAAAATAATATGTTATTAATAATAAATTTTGTCCCATTTAGATAATAATGTAATAGCTTCGTTATAGCCTATAATAACTCTATAATATTTGATATAGTATTGATATTGACATCACTTATTATCAAATGAAAAAAATGTTTTTCATTTTTAAATATCATTTGTAAGACACTTGTCTCCATTACGGGTCATGTATCCAATCATAGAATGAAGAATATTCATGTTAATTCTTAACAAACTAAATCATATTTTATTATATATAGTTACACACATTATATTTTTATATATATTATCACTATATATTTTTACTATTCATTAATAGTATAGTATTAACTACTTCAATATTACTACAATAGGAGCACATCCATAGTATAACATATGAAGTAATTAAGTTTCTCTATACATACTTTCATAATATCTCTACTAAATCATCACTTCTTATATATGTATTCTCCTTTCAAATTATTACAAGGACTATAGGTTCATTTATAGAACATTCTATATCTAATTGTTCATAAAATTAGTTTAAAATAAAGATAAATGCTTTATACATTTTTGCAAGAGTGCTTGATTTTTTTTCTTTAAGGTATTTTTTAGGTTGATAATAATAAAATGAATTTGATATCAAATACTTATAGTATGTATTTTTCTTTAAAAGCTAAGCAAAATGAATTCAAACTTTATAATTCTTGATATTATATAGTTAATATAAGAAACAAAATAATTTAATTAAAAAAATAACAAAATCTTAAATAATGAGCATGCATGCTTTTTCTTACTTCAAGTGTTACATGTATATGAGAGGCTTTTTTTTCTTTTTCTCAACTGTCACATATAAAACATTTGATGGCAAATAGAGATTAAAGTATGAATATGAATATATATATATATATATATATATATATATATATATATATATAGTAGTTTCCTTCATGGATGAAGCATGCTTGGCATTAGGTTCTCTCTTGGGATCTTAAAAATTTGCAAATAAATTGTCACTCAATAAAATACATTATTTTATCAACAAGATCATTCTACATCTTATAGTTAATATAGTATTAACATTAACACTACCTATTATCAAATAAGAAATATATTTTTCATTTTTAAATACTATTTGTAAAACATATGTCTTAACTATGGATTTTGTGTCTAATAATAAAATGAGAAATATTCATATTAGTTTCTAAAAACCTAAATTGTATTCTATTATGTGTAGTTTTTTAAAATCTAAGACACACTATATTTTCATATATATTATCACTATATATTTGTACTTCTCATTAAGAGAATAGTATTGACTATTTTAATATTATTATTGTAGTAATATATTCAAAGTATGAAATATGAAGTAATTAAAATTTTTTATGTGTACTGTTATAATATCTTTTATTTGGAAAAATCATCACTTATAGTGCATGCCCTTTAAATTATTATAAAGACTATGGGTTCATTTATAGAATTTGTTTAATCTAATTTTTCATGAAATTGGATAGAAATAGGAATAAGCACTTTACACATTTTGCAAGAATACTCAATTTTCTTTCTTTAAATTATTTTTCAAATTGATAACAATAAAATGAATTTAACATTAAAAACTTATAATAAGTATTTTTTTCATAAAAAAATTAAGTACACTAAATTCACAAAAATGTATCTTTTTCTTAATTCAAGTGTCACACATAAATAAGATTTTTTTAAGTGATACATATAAAAAATTTAATTATAAGCAAAAAAAATTAAAATTAAAATATAAAATAAATACATTTTCTTTTTGTTTTCTATCACAATAAATGATACCCATATTAATATAAATTACTACAATAAAACACATTACCATCTTAATATGACCATTTAATGGCTTCAATGCACTTTTGGCATTTTCAAATTCAAAGAATTTATGGCTGTTTATCTTGATAACTTCTAACCATATTGTAACCATTGGTCATAATCTTATATCATTTTAATAATTATGGTGAGTCATTATTGACTTTAGTGGTTAATTTGTGTATAGGTTATAAGTAGATGCTTCATGTCATAAATATTATTTCAATATGGCTTTTACCTATATTGTTGCCATAACTCATAATTTTATTTCAATAACTATGGTTGGTCATTATTGACCTTTAATGTCTAATTTACACACAAATCATAAGTAGTCATTAACTTGCTATAAATATATTGAATTTAGAAAGTTTATAAAGATTTTTAATGGCATTGAATACATAAACTATTAACTTTTAGAGCTATAGAAAAAAAAATCTTTTATAGTCACAAACTTATCAAAATATGGCATACTTTTTTTTCTATATGTACCATTCATTTAAACAAAGAAGTCATGGCTACAAAATAACCAAAACCAAAAGTGATATAGTTGTTGACTATCTAATTATGTTTAGCTTTTTGCCTTCCAAGACATTTGCCAATTTCAAATTGATAATCATATTATGAATGTGAGTAAGCCTTAAACTTATAAATAATATAAAGTAAGAATTACAAAGTTCCTTATACTTTTATGTGATGAACACCAAGCTTCAAGAATCCATAGCCACACCAATTTGCAAAAGACTCATAATGATAATGTGTTGTACAACTAATGAAAAACATAAGAAATATAACAGGAGTAAGAAAGAAATTTAATGGAAAAAGAAGTGGACAATTTTCATTGACTTGGATACTTAATACTTGCTGCATAACTTTTATTTATAGGCTTTCAACTATAAAGATAGACACATAAGTGATAATAATATAAATAAAAAAATTAATCTATATAATTATACAATAGAAATCATTTAGAAGTTCTTTGAGATTTATAGGGTATTACTACTAAACATGAAAAGGGATTCCAAAGTCAATCTTTGGAAAATATAGGCATTTATATAATAATATTATTCACAATATTATGACAAAATTAATTACTAGAAAAGTTCTAGTAGTATATTTGGCATTCTTTATTTGTTAAAATAAGCTATTTATTTTTTCAAAAAAAGTATATATTTTTATTTTCTATTATGTTTGGCAAATTTTCAAACCTACTTTTAAGTAATAGTATAAGCCATTTTTTTTTTGGTGAGAAAGAAGTAAAATTTTGTTAATTCTCCTTTTAAATATTAATAGAAGTAAAATATTATTTTTTAAACAAAAATATCCTTACTAAAAAAATTTTATGATGTATTTACCCTCTCATCTCCTTTCCCATTCTTTACTAGGAATGGCAATTTGGACTCACCCCGTGGGTTACCTACTTGTCCTGCACCATTTGAGTTATGTAAGTTAAAGATTGACTAGGTATTGGGATGAATTCAGGGAAAATCCAAACTTGGTGAGGCAGAGGCATAGTAGGTGCATAGTAGGTCTGATTCGTGCCTCACCTTATAGCCTCATACAATATAAATTTACAAAATTATGCAAATGGTTTTGCTTGACCATTACTCCAAAGATACACCTTTGTTATATTAATGCAAACTGTTATATATAAAAATATATAAATAATAATATGAAAAATAAATATATTCTTAACATTTATTACTTCATTTTTTATTAAGAATATGTTTAATACGTATATATATATATACTTGTATAAATTTTTGACTACCCATCTTAATTTAAATATGGTAAAATTAATCATAATCTTATTTGTTTACTTAACACCAAAAAAATTTATATAATCTAAATAAATAAATATATAACAATTAATTGTAAAATGTTGAAAGATTATATTCACTCTATTAAAATGATATAATTAAATTTTAATAATAATCAAATTCTAAAATATATTTCACATATATTATTAAACAACTTTTAAATAACTTATAAATAATTTCATAGAAAATTATATCATATTGAGAACTTTATACTAGCTGCATGCACATATTTATTGTGACACGATACTTCTAGCCTTCCCTTTAAATTCATAGTGTTCTACTAGCTTGGTGTCATGCATTTCTAAAGAAAATAGTATATTTAATTATATTTTATTACGTTACGTAGAGCTTTAAAAATTTATTTTAAACTTCGTAGATCTCGTGAACTCCTCAATAACATCCTCTACTCATAATCCATCCATTCAAGTCATAAATATCATAAAATATCACATACAATTCGAATTGGAAGCTACAAACCAGAAAAATTGAAAGTTACTCTCAGGTCCAGCTTCTAGATTTCTGATATGAAATTTAAAAATTCATAACTAATTTTAGAAAAATCGAAATCAAGAAAACTATATCATTCTAGAAAGCTCTAGATGTTAACTAATAATTAAAAATAGTTCTAGACCAAAATAGAAGCATTTATCTTGCAAAAATTGATGGAATAGTACTAGAGGTCAGGCTGTACTATTGGTATTATCATAGAACTTCAAAAATTTGGTTCTCTCTCTACAGAGCTCCAAATGAGATGATCTCGCTATGGAAAGCTTATGGTGTCTATTTTATGGCTATAAAATTTCATAGCCATTGGATACCATTTGACCCACGAGTGACAAGGAAACAAAATCTGACCATATGAACAGTGTACCCTACCATTCAGTATTTTTTTTCAAGTTTGAAAAATCATAATAAATTCTTTAGAGCTCCAAATTAGATTCTCTTTAGCTTTGTGGAAAGCTCTAGATGAGACCTACTTGTTGGCTAAATTTTATGAAAAGATTTACTCAGTTGGTCAAATTTTGGTTCAGCTTACTAGTTGGATACTTTTTGAAGCATATGATGGTTCATAAGGTGCCAAATGGCTTTCTTCATTATCCATGGCCACTTGGATATGACCAAAACCATATTCACATCCTAAGGAGACATACCAATTGGTTCAAAACATCATGGAGCTCATTTTCATTATGCCACTTGCTATCATACACATGGGAATCACATCACATATGGGCTCTTTGGTGCCAAAATCATACATGCTTATTTATATGTTCCTAAAATCATTACATACATCATATTCACATATATTTAAGTGTACTCAAGCATCTACATCATATATATATCTCATGGTTACAATTCTTGATATCAAAATGCATTTACAAAGCTCATTTCTCTATACATATATCAAAGGCTTACTTGTTATGCTTGTTGGCTCCTATTCCTTGGCTTACTCAGTTCACCTAGACATAGTTAGATATTGGAGAGGATAGAGTGAAATTTTAAGAATCCCAATAACTTTTGACCTTTTTAAACATACATAATGGACACATTTTCAAGTCAAAGAATGCATGCATGAAGATTAGGCTACTAGTAATTATATGCAAAATAATTTTCATGTTCAAAAAGCTCATACATATCATACATTAGTTCTCAAGGGTATTGGTTTAGCTTCACCCCTTTTTCTTAAGACTTTTGGACTTGCCTCACCGATTTTCAAGGGACTTTTAATTAAGCCTCACTCTTCTTGAGACTTTTGGCTTTGTCTCACACAATCTTAAGGACTTTTGACTCATCCGCACTCTTGCTATGGAACTTTTAGCTTCACCAAACCCATTCAAACTAAAACACATTCATAAAATGCTTTTCAAGAGCATCATGGTACCATGGCATATAGGAAATAGCTATAAACATTTTTCATGGTATAATCATACATACACACATCCAAAGATAAAAAAAACAACCAAGAATACATGAGAGAAAGGTTAGGGAGCTACCTTTGAAGTAAGAATACAAGCTTTTCTCTTGGTTTTTCTTCCTCACTCAAGGTCACACACTTCCAAGTGGATGGAACTTGGTTTCTTTAGCTTAGACACATCAAGTAGGATACCATTTGTAATTTTCGGTTCTCTAAAAATTTAAGAAAATGCAGGAAACATAACGTTTAGTTTCTCCGTAAACATACGAAACTCACTGAATACAAAAGGAAGTCCTCCAAAGAGAAGGATTTGAGATCCAATAAAATTAGAATAATATTCTAGACTTTAAATAATGATGATTTAAGGCTAGAGGTGCCTTAAAACAGAAGTTAGAATACCCAAACGAAATGACATTTTTGTAATTTTAGATACTTTCTAGAAAGCTCAAAGGAGGGATTTCTAAATAAAAAAATGAGTTTCTCAGAGTTCTCAGAGGCCATAAAAACTATAAGAACTCCCAAAATATATAAAACTCCTCTAATTTACGATTTAGAATGTCAGTTGACCCGAACTATGACCCTTTTGATTGAGAAGGTTTTAAATCCAATTTGAGTGATTCCAAAGGCATTTTATAAGTTAGAGAATCTAAATTTTATGATGAAAGAGATGGTTCTCAAAAAAGAGTTGAAATGAGCTTAAAACAAAAAAGCCAAGGATGAAGGAAAAAATTTAAAATTTAAAATGTCTTAAATGGGTCCTTAGCCTATATATAGCACACCCTACTTCTTCCTATCACCTTGGCTGACTTTCCTCTACATAAAAATAAAACCCTAAGCTCCTTGAAGTGGCACACCAAGAGGGAGGAAGAAGGGAAGAGAAAACCAAGCAAAAAAAAAAAAAAGCAAATATATGATTTTTCATGCTCCTTCCTTCACCAATCTTGCTCTTCTCCTTCTCCTTTTACTTTTTTTGGATTTGTTGAAGTTTTTGGTGCTGTTTTAAGGTCAGACCAGAGGGGAAATTTTTGAATTTGAAGAGAAAAATCCAAGCAAAAGAAGAAGCATCCAAAGGAAGCTAGGAAATCAAGTTAATTTGGTTGTTTTTAAGCTTGCCCTTCCTTGTTCTTCTTCTTGTGTGTTTAGCCCCATGTATGGATAGCCAAGAGGGATTGAATTTTGAACCAAACTAAGCATGAATCTTAGAAATTAGAGTGTGGAGAAATATGCAAAGGAAACAAAAAAAGAACCATGATTTTTCAAGATGCACAACCTAGGGTTTTAGTTGCATCTTGGTTTGTAAGATGAGTTCTAGTCATAAATTAAGGTGTCTAAGAGTCCATATGAGATTTTAAAACATCAAGAGTGTAACACCATAATATCTTAACCTTAATTAATCTCCCTCTTGGCTTGATTCCATATGATTTCCAATGAAAAGGATAAAAATATGGTATTTTAATACTTTAAGTCAGGGTTTAAACGTTCATATTTTGCCTCATGGGTCCCGTGAACCCATTATTCATATTCTCTACTCAAACTCCATTTATACAACTCATATATAGTATAAAACAACCCATAAACCACGGATATGAAGTCAAAAACTAAGAAAATATAATTTTTCAAATGGGCCCAAAAGTCAGATTTTTGGCTCTAACTTTGAAAAATTATAACTAATTCTAGAAAAATGAGAATCAAGCAACCATAGCTTTCTAGAAAGTTCTAGATGTTAAATTTACATAAAAATAATTTTAAACCACAATCTCAGCGTTTGGACTATGTTTGATATCGAAAAAGAGACAGAGGTCCAGCTGTCCTTGGTACTAATGTAGCTTGCTGTTATGAACTTCAAAAATTTATAACTAATTCTAAAAAAATCCAATCTAGAAAAATTATACCAATTTGGAAAGCTACAGATGTTAATAAAGGAAAAAAATAAGTCTAGATTATTTCAGTAGCCTTTAGACCTTGAAAACTGATGGAATAGTAACGAAGGTCGGATGGCTTTCCTGATACTGACACAGAACTTTATAAAGTTGTTTCTCCCTTTACAGACCTCCAATTAAGGTGTTTCTAATCGATATAGGTCACTGCAGATGTCTAGTTTATGTCTATATAATTTTATGACAATTGGACATCATTTGGTTCATGAATGATATAGATTCATTTTCGGACCTAGTTGCACAGTACAATAACCAAAACCAGAAAATTCTCCAACTTCAACAATTTGCCAAATATTTTCTAGACCTCCAAATATTACCCAATTTAGCTTCATAAGAAGCTCTCAACAAGATCTAAAGGCATGCCAAATTTCATATTAAGAAGAGCTCATTTGGTCATACTTTGGTAAAGCTCCCAAATTTAGCGATTTTGATACCATAAATGGTTCAAAATGGGAGTAAATGATCTCCTACATGCTCTAGCACCTCTTGGGCAAGTTTTATAGTACAAACATAACATATATGAAATGTTTAAGTGATCCATATCATCATATATCTCAAATTTACTATGCTACGAGCAAAAATACACTATTACATACAAGCTACAAAGGAGCCAAATCTCATTTTTCCATTGCCTTGGCTCTATACATGATTCATACATCATTCATACATACTTTTACACTTGTTTAAGCATTTACATTTCAAAAAGAATATGTATACATAAACACTTTGGCTTTCCTATACATCAAACTATGTATGAGTGTGCAAAATGTCAAAACAAAGGCCTTCTATGCCTCATGGCCTCCACTCTTAGGCTCTTGAGCTCCACCTGGACCATATGAGATGGGAAAGGGAAGGGGGTGAGATTTATAGAATCTTAATAGCTCATACACTCATTCAAGGAAGCAATTAAGACATAAACAAGTCAAAGTATACAAACCATTCACAATTACACAACATATGATTTTCATGCCATGAATATCGTATCAATGCCAAGAATAAACTCTAGGGACTTTTGGTCTAGCCTCACCCAATTTTTGGGACTTTTGGATTAGCCTCACCCTTAGTTTAGGGACTTTTGGCACTACCTCACTCAAACAATTTTCACAATTCAAAACATAAACATATTGGTACCAATGCATCAAGGCAACATCAAATGGCATGTCTCACAATATAAGCACATACACAAGCATACAATGACTATTACATATCCAAGAATGCAACAAGAAAGAGTGGAGAGCTACCTTATAAGCCAACACAAGCCTTCCCTTTCAATTTCTCTTCTCCCTTCTTGGTCTCATAATCACAACTATATGGGGCTGCTTCTTTTGAGCCTAGACACAATAAAGAGCATGGAATTACTCTCTCATAGCTCAACAATTATTCACAAAGCTAGGGAGCTCTTCATCAAGGCAAACCCTAGAAAATATATAAGAAATTAGGGGTTCTCTCTCTCTAGAATTTCACTAACTCTTTTTCTCTTTTCCTTGCATTTCCTAACTTATCACACTTTAATTCAAGGATCTCTTGCTTACTCTAGGTTAGACTTCCTTCCTCTCTCAAGCTCTTAAGTTGGTAGAACCAACGTACTTAAGGAAAGTAAGGGGAGAAGATGCAATAAAATAGAAAGAAGTTATCTTAAATAAAGCTCTTTCCAAGAGGCTCTTCCTTTGCATAAATCTTCTCCTCAAATCCTTACACTTTCCCCTCTGACTTAAGCCCAAAACAAAGCTAACTCAACTACTAAACCCTAGAAAGAGAGGGCAAAGAGAGAAAAACAAAACTCTAAGAAGAAAAGCTATGGAGATCTTAAGTTATGCTTACTTTTTTCTTGTTCTTCCTTCCTTCTCTAGGTCTCTCTCTCTCTCTCCACAACCCTTTTCTTTGTTTTGGTCGAAGCCTAAGTCGGTTAGAAGAAAATAGGAAGGTCTAGACTCTTTAAGTAAAATTCTCTTTTTTCACGCTTTTCCTGACTAACTCTCGCTATAGCGAAGAATAACCCTTGCTACAGCGAGCACGTATCAGTCCCAAACCCTTGTTTTCACTACGATGTGTGCTATTGCCAGAAAATCCCTAATTTTTATATGAGATACCCGAACTCGTTATAGCTAGAAGTATTCTCGCTATAGCTTCTAGCTATAACGAACAGGCACTCTCGCTATAACTAAGCTATTTCTCGCTATAGCTAGCAGATTTAGAAAATATCAGGACTTTAAAATTTTTTAGCTTCTTTTTTTTGTTGTTACAAAGAGAGCCAACATGCTTCTCTCATCAACAAAACCAAAACAACTCCTTTGGTGTTCTTAAGAAGCATAGCCTCGGATTAGCATGGAAGGAGCGCCAAGGGATAGTTTTAAATTCCTTAAAGCTTGGTTTTATATCATATATGATGGGAGAGGAAGAAAGGAAGCCTTAGAAAAATTTTAGAAAGCTTAGAAAGTGAGATGGTACTATAGATTCCATATTGTGACTTAAAAAAATAACATATAGTTAGACTCTTCAAATGGATTATGTGATAACTCCAAGAGATCTAAATGGAGTCATGAACCATAGATGAAAGAAAAGAATGGAGCCAAGATCACGGATTATGGGTGTTGCTTCATTAGGTGTATTATGAAATCATAAATGAGCCAGAAGAACAATCTAGCTTTTAAAATGAATGTGTGGCTTTAGAAATTATTCTGAGAGTATATGTAATGTGTTTAGGTCAAAGGAATCAAGTTCCACCTTCTTGTGAATGTGTGGCCAAGGGAGAGGAAGCATTTTCAAAAGGAAAAGTGTGCAATTATAACCAAGGTAGCTTTCTCTTCTTTCTCTCATGTATGAGTGGGTGTTTATCTTGTCTTTGAATGTGTGTGTGCATGTTTTAAGCTATGAAAGATGTTTTAGCATGTATTTATATGCCATGGTACTATAATGCCTTGTTATGCGCTTGAATGATGTTTTATGAGCTTGTTTTGGTTTGCTTGAGGGTAGTGAAGCCAAAAGTCCCTTAGCTAGGATGAGGATGAGCCAAAAGTCCTAAAGAATGGGTGAGACAAAGCCAAAAGTCTCTAAAGAGTGAGGCTTGGTCAAAAGTCCTTTAAGAAAATGGATAAAGCAAGTCTAAAATCCTAAAGAGAAGTGGGTAAGGCTAAACCATTTTCTTGGCAAACCTATGTATGTTTTATATGACTTCTTAGATGCAAGAAATGTTTTATGAATGATTATGCAATCCATGATATCCATGCATGCATTTTTAGACTTGAATTTGCATCCTTTATGTATGGTTAAAAGGGAGAAGAGCTATTGGGATTTCTAGAATCTCATTCCTTCCTCCCTATTGCCTAACATGTCTAGGTGGACCAAGTGAACCAAGAAATGGAAGCCATCAAGCTTGAAGGAGAAAGATTGATAAGAAAGTATGCTATTTTGTTCACTTTGTAATCCTTTTGATGGCATATGATGTAATCCTATAATGAATATATTGTATAACCATTTAAACATATGTAATTACATGGATACTTGATGTATATATGAGGATTGATGCTATGTGAATGTTGTGGCAAGTTCTTGACATTGGATGGCAAGATGAAGCTTGTATGTTCTTGTGTATACCTTAGGATGAGAGAGTGGGTTTATGAAATTTGGATTTATAGACCTTTAAGACATGTTTAATAAACCATTTTGGTACTTTCTCACATGCTCAAGTAGCCATGAAAGCCTTGAAAACAAATTTGACCCTTTTGTGACCTTTTAAGAAGCATAAATGAATCAATTTGCAACCCTATGACACAATCTAACCAAATAAATGAATTTTCTCATGAAATTTGGCATGTATATAGATCTCACCCAGGCCTTTTTAGAAAGCTAAAGACTAGATTATTTGGTGCTTTATGGGATTAATTACGAATTTTTAAAGTTGCCAAATTTTAGTTGTTTTGGTGTGGCTACTTTTCATATGGTCAATTTCATCTCTTGTGTCATTTGAGGGTCAAATGGTGTCCAATACTTATAAAATTTTATAAGCATAAACTAGACATGATAAGCTTTCTATGACCAGCAAGATCCCAATTAGATGTCTGAGTAAGGAGATATGATTTTTGATATTATGTGTAAGTAACAGTAGCACCAACTGAATCTATGTACTATTATATCAATTTCCAATAGCTATACATTCCTACTTTGGTCTGGACTTATTTTTAACATAAAGTAGACATCTATAGCTTTCCAGAATGGTATAGTGTGCTTGAATTTGATTTTTTTAGAATTAGTTATGATTTTCCAAAGTTCATGATAGAAATCTGGCATATGAACCCAAGGCAACCTTCCATTATTTTTTGTATATATGCTATGAGCTCATGTTGTTGGCTACATTTTGAGATAGTTTTAAGTTGTATGTATGTAATTAAATAGGAGAATGAGATGGATGAGTTCATATGGTGCACGAAAAACAAATGAAAATTTTATCCACGACATAACGTAAAAATAATTGAATATTTTATTACCATTTTCTTGGAAAACTTGTAAGACTAATGGAAGGAAGTTAGGATATAGATGAGGAAGGCTAGATAAATATGGTGTTACACCATTACATCATGAAAGCAAACTCTAGTATCATACACACACTAAAGAAGCATACTTGGTTCAAAGACACCATGATGGTTTCATAAGGGACCTAATGAAGCAACTATGATAATTCTTGATCTTGACTCCATTTTCTCCCTCAATCTATAACTCTTGACTCTATTTAGGCTCCTTAGAGCCATCACACAATCATTTTGAAGAGTCTAACTATATGTTACTTTATTATATCACATTATGGACCCTACACTTCCAACATTCAATCTATGGCTTCTACACTTTTTCCAAGGCTTTCTTTGACATTCTTCCATCATATTTAGTCTCAATCTAGGCTTAGAAAAATTTAAAACACTCCCTTAGCCTTTGCACTTGGTTTGGCCCAGACCTATGTATGGTTTAGAGCCCATGAAATTTGATTTATTTTCTTAAAGGAAGAGACACTTGGGAGGCTTTCTAGGGGCCTTAGGAACTTAATCAAACTTTCATATAAACTAGAACATCTTTGGAGGAATTCAGATTTTGCTATACATCTAAGAATCCCTAACTTTACTATCTTGAATTCCAATGGTTTTCCCTTAGGTTTCATTGCATCTACTAGCTTCCCACACACTAAATCCTAAGTTTCTTACTTGATCTTGGTTAGAATTAACTCCCTACTACATGCTCTCCTCAAGGTCGAATAACACACCAAGGAAAGCAACAAGAAGGAAGCAAAAAAAGTGTGATATGTACCTTGTTTCCTTAACTTCTTCAAGGGCTTTCTCCTTTGCTATAGCCTTCTCCTTCAAAGTCTAACCTTCCCCCTTTGAACTAAACCCAAAAGGCCCCATATCATTTACCAAAGCTATAGAAAGAAAGGGGAGGCAAAGTTACTAAAGGAGTAACCATGAAAAACCTTGATTTTTCATACCTTCTTCCTTGGTTTTTCTTCCTCCTAAGGTCTCCTTCTTATGCATGCTTCTTGGGTAGAACTTTCCTTTGTTTAGACAGAAGCAAGGTTGGTTAAATAGGAGGAACAAGGTGGGATGCCACTTAGGAAGCTAATTAAAAGGAATTTGTTCTTTAAAAATGCCATTTATGTCCCTTTAGTTGGCTAGTTCATTTTAGATTCATTGTAGCTCCTTTTTTAGAATCTTATTTTTCCATCATAAAATTTAGATCCTTTAACTTATACAATGCCTTTGGAATCACTCAATTTGAATTTAAAAGCTTTCTGAAAGAAAAGGTCAAAGTTTGGGTCAACCGACGTTCAAAAACGTACACCGGAGGGGGTTTGACCTAGTCTAGGGATTCTTATAGTTTTTAGGGCCTTTGAGAACCCTAAGAAACTCAATTTTTTCATTTAAAAAGTTCTCCTATAAGTTTTTCAAAAAGTGTTCATATTACGAAAATGCAATTATGCTTTTAATGATTTTATTAAACTACTCTGAACTCTAGTTTTTGGACATCTTAGACATTGGATTTCATTTTCCATTATTTTAAATTTTATTCTAATTTTATTTGGCCTCAACTCACTTGTTTCAGGGGACTTACTTTTCAAACTGAGTCATTTCATTGTTTTTACGAAAAATCGAATGTCACATTTATAACACAATTATCATATATATGTATGTATGTACACATATGTATATACACACACATATATACACATTCATTTATATATGCATATATGTACATATATACACATATATATTTATTTATATTGGTAAACTATAGTTTAAAGTTATTTGGTTTAATTTAAAATGAGTGTATTCCTTATGATTTATGCACATAATGATTGAATTTTATGTTTTGAGTGTCAAATTTAAACATTTTTGGTAAACATAGTTTGTGACGTGGACATTACAATTATTTACTTTTCTTCATACAATGATAGGCCACTTGAAAATAGAAGTGCTTACTACTCTCTTGCCTATGTGCGTCTAAGAGGCTTTCCTTTTTTATGTTTATAGTTGGCTAGGTTGCTTTTGATGTGTGCCTATGAGAGGCAGTTTTTTTTTAATGTAAATAGGTGGCTATGATAGACCTGTGTGCATGTGAGAGGTTATCTTTTTGGATGTTAATAGTTGGCTAGATTAAGTAACAGGTGTTTATGAGAAGCTTTTTTTTAAAAAAAAAAAAATGTATATAGGTGGCTAAGTATGCCTATAAGAGGCCTTTTTTAAAAAAAAAATGTAAATAGGTGTCTAAGTGTGCCCATTAGAGACACTTTGTTGTTAATGTATATATTGCCATTCACAGGTCTCGTATTTTTATGTATATATTGCCACGTATAGGCCTCATATATTTGTTTTACATATTTTGATGTATATATTGCTAGGTGTTCTCAATATATTTTGATATAATGTATTGCATTGAATATAGTTTATGTTTATATATTAGCCATTATATTGCTAAAGACATTAATTTGTGATATCATTAAAAAAATTCAATTAGTAGCATGCTTTGGATTTTTTAGTATATTGTTATTAAATATCCTAAAGAATAATTTAACAAATGCTTGATTAAGATGTATTGGTCAAAATCCTTTTTAGTAATTAGCATGGCCTTCATCTTACCAAATGATATGAAACAAATGCAAGCCAACATTGCAGCAAAAGTGGAAATGATTTTATTTGAAATTCAAGATTGATCAAAAGATTGAAGAAAGCTAATGAGCAAAAATACTTTTCACATCTTTGTATTGTAAAAGTTTCATGAAAACTTTTTGGATATACACAACTCATATCATACAGAATGTATTCATCTTTATATTGTATAACTCATAATGTATTCATTTATTTACAATGCAGTGGAGGAACAATTTACCTATGCTTGTGCTAGATATAGCTTTAGTTACAATTCAATGGATATACAATTTATCAATTCCTATTATCTAATTGGCTTTATTTGGCTTAAAATGGCCTATGCTAGAATTGTCTTCATGTTGCTCGAATTTGGCTTGAAATGGCATGTGATAGAATTGGTTTCAAATCTTTAATTTGACTTCATATGGCTTATGGTCAAGTTGGGCTATATCAACATGGTGTATGTCTTTAATTTGGCTTCATATTGTACTGCTTTAGTTTGGCTTGAAATGTCAGTATTTAGTTTGTTCTATCTTTTAACAAGCATCTACCAACTAGCTTTACTCAACAAAACATCTAGTCCATTCAAATTGAACCAACCATGTAAGAATTTTTCACAATCAATGATGCTAACATGCAAAACTTCAATAGAAAGGGAGAAGAATGTCTATAAAATAATAAAACCATAAAATAAGATTTGCTCCTCAAAAAACACAATCCTTTTATTGCTTTTTATTAGTTGTTGTAACTTGGGAATAACATCAAGGAAAGAATCCAACACTCTGGAAATAAAATTTGATTTCTATAGAAACTTTTTAAGTTTTCAATGCTCACCTATTTATCACTTACTAGGGAGGAGGAGTAGGCTTGGCTTGGTTAGCCTTTGTAGCAAAAAGTATTTATAAGTTATAATTCAAGAGGAGGGAAAAAAGAACTAATAGGATACATGAAAGAGAATACTGCAAATAATATTTAGAAGTGATAACTAAAGTGCAAATATTTTGCATTAAGATTAAGACCAAATCAATTGTTCTAAACAATGGCAACATCTTTAATCTTCAGCTATGTCTTTATGTAAATGCAACCAACAAAATTTGGGCAACCTACAGAACACAAAAACCAAAATAGGAATCAAATTCTCTTATGCTTTCTAGATGAAAACTATAAGGAGTTAGAATTTCATGTTTTATTACTTAAGATTGGGTTTATGTTTAAGTTTGAAACTGAACCAGAGCTTGAAGTTACCTAGTTCTCAAAAGTAATTTTACGTATAAGCTAGATTAAGAGAAGCACCAAAGTTAACCACAGTTAAGAGTAAATTTTGCCAATATCTACCTTTATAAAATTATAAAATTTCTAGGATTGAAACTATTAGCATAACCTCTAATCATGAAGTTCCAAATGTAAAAACCAGGGACATCAATTTGGTGAAACAATAAGCCTACATAATAGTTACCAAACCCCATTAACGCTTACCAATAGTGCCATCATCACACTCTAAAGCAATCATAGCATAAAAGCAGTATTGCACTTTTACCATTACCATTGTCAATTACATAGCAATTTATTGTCATTGTTTTCTATTTTATAATTATTATATAATTGTTAAATCAATTCAAGAATTTCAAAACTGGTTTGCAATTAGTTTGTAAACATATTAACTCTAATTTGGGCTCTATTCATTTAGGATATAAGAACATGAAAAGATAACGCTAAGAACTTTGGAAGAACTTGACAATTCGTTACCTCATAATGAACAACATTCAACCTTTACTGTTATTTTTGTGCTTATAATGGCAAGTTATGTGTGGGATAGTGAATCCAAAGAAAGGTATCATAGCTAAACATATTCAATAAAAAGTTTTGCTTAGCGAATGTTGTCATTGGAACAAAGAATTATACGAACCACAGAGACTAGATACAAGTGACAATGGTGTAGTTGCATATAATATATTCAAATAGAATGTGTAAATTCAACCAAATCGGCTAAATTGTAGATAATGAAAGCAAAAAGATATTGGAATTGAACGAGTGCCCACCTCGGCTAAGTGATTCAACAAGGATACCAATAGAGAATGAGAGAAAGGTTCTCTTACCCTAAGTTGAAGTTGCCAACCCTAAACCGATGCTTGGTGCCTTAAATCATACTAGAGGGAACTATATCGTCTACGAATTTAGATTTGCTCAAGTTGACATGGGAATCGAAGCGCTCATGTTACATTCATCATAGCCACTCAACACATCCAACCGACAAGGAGTTGCCATATACGTTAATGAAACACAGCATTTTAACTCTATTTTTTCACCTTGAAATTGTCCCAAATCATAGCTAAGGATTTGCCTTCTCTCTTTTTCCCAAAAAGTTATATGTTGGAGTTGGTAGAGAACGTCCTTCTCAAATGTTATGCTATTATGTATTTGGCTGGAAATGTTCCTCCATCCTTACAACTTTGTTCCTGGCAAATATTTTGTGGCTTAGTTCTATTTCTGTGACTACTAGTAAGCACGTTGAGCTAGGTAGCTCAATTTTTTTACAACAAGAATTTGTTTATGCGATAGTGAAGAAGCTTCACTATAGGGTTGGTGTTTAGCCTACGGTAGTGGCATTTGTGTAAGGAAAAATAATTATTACATGCTTAGATGTCTACAAGCTAAGGGAGGTTGTGTTTAAGAGAGGAAAAAAAATGAAAGAAGCCATATTTTAATAAAAAAGATGAGTATGAGTGTATGGTTTAAAATATAAGTGATAAAAAGGTTAAAATGAAACTTCTCCTATTGTGGTTTTATTTATTTAAAATATAAAAGAAAAAACTATACAAGGGGTTTGTTTATTGCTTAGAATTTATGAGCCAAGTATACAAAATTTTGATTACAACTTATACTCATTCTAATGAGAATTCATTTTTTGCAAATTTTAGTTGTTAGGTATGCATTGTAAAATAATTGGATGTGTTCTAAAGTCTAATTACAGAACTACTTATCAAAAGTTAGGTATACATTCTATTAAAATTCCATGTATAGAAAAATAGTTGTGTGCTTTTTGTCATCGGTGAAAAATAATTTAAGAGTTGTGTCCTCTTTAAATCATTAACTTGGTTTTTATTTTCATAAATTTCCCATCTTGGTATTAAAAAAATACACTATTTGAATAAGTTGATAACATAATGTGTTCTATTGTGTTTTCATGTTTATGTTTCAAATTTATCAAATATTTGGCCTTACCAACTCTAAAATGATTAAATAGTATGATCCTACTAACATTTGTTTTTATTTGTAACTTGGTTTTTTTAAAAACATATATAGTAACATTTTTTTTTCAAATACCATTTTGATTTATTCCTAGTATCTTGAAATTAATGATGGAACCTATCATAGGGGTTAAGTGGAAGTTGAAATTAGGGATGTAATTTGATACAGCAGAGGCAATATGGAAGTTTTGGTGCAAGTATGGTGCAAAAATTAGGTTTAAAGTAAGGAAACAATATTTTAACAAGAGTAAAGATAGATTTGTAAGTTTGTGTAGATATGTTTATTGTAAGGAAGGTAGTCATCATGAAGACAAAAAGACGTTCTATAGTAAAGAATTCTCGACTCAAAACTAGGACCAATTGTTTGGTAAGAATGGGAGTTCAATTAGTCAATGAAAAATATAAAATGCATGACTTTGTTGAGGAACATAATCACTCGCTCTAACTAGCAAAAACTTCTCACATGTTGGCATTGCAATAAAAAATATCTAAAATTCAACCTATGAGATTGAGTTGTTAGAGGATTCTAGGATTCAACAGAGAGCATCTTTTGAATGAATGAGTACACATGCAGGAGGAAGAGCTAACTTGGGGTATACATGCTTAGATGCCAAGAATTATCTTTTGTCAAGAAGATAGAGAAGCATGGTCTATAGGGAAGTAAGGGCTTTGTTGTAATATTTTCAACGACAATTGTTAGAAAATCTATCATTTTTTCATATTTATCAAATGGATATGGATAAATATATTACTAATGGCTTTTGGGCTGATGCAATAATGTTGATTGACTATGGTTATTTTGGAGATGTAGTATCTCTTAACACCACTTATTGTACTAATAAAGGAAATAGACTACTTGTGTTGTTTTCTGAATTCAACCATTTCAGAAGAGTAGTAATCTTTGGGGTAGTCTTGTTGTATGATGAAATGACTTATTTATTTAAATGACTTTTTAAAAAATTTTTAGAGGTGTACAAGAAAAAAAGGCCCTTCACTATTTTCACATATCAAGACTAGGCAATGGCAAAAGCTTTAAGTGAGGTGATGCTAGAAACTACACATAAATTATACACATGACACTTGATGAAAAATGGGGTTAAGCACTTGGGAAATTTGATGAAAGATGGATCTAATTTCTTGACTGACTTTAAGAGATGTATGTATGGATATGACAAGAAAATGCAGTTTGAAGTGGCATGAAGTAACTTGCTATCAAAATATGATGTTCAGGAAAATATATGGTTGAATGCCCTTTACAACAAAAGAAAAATAGGCAGCTTGTCACCTAAAAAAAGTCATCACTCTTGGTATGTGAAGCACCTAAATTAGTGAAAGCCTGAATTTAGACTTCAAGAATTGGACAAATCTAGACTTGAACATCATTCAATTTCTTAAGCACTTTGAGCAGGAGGTAAAGGATAAGTGATACAATGAGTTGCAATGTGAATTTGAAGCACGGTAGAAAATATTAAGATTAAAGAGTCAAAATTCATTTATGCTGTGACAACTTTTTAAAATTTACACCACCCCTATTATAACAGCTTAGAAAAATTCTTACATTTATGTCCCTATTAGCTTATGAATTTAGAGTATAATTTAAATAAATTATAAAACTAAATAAAATAATTTAGGAAGGGAAAGAAAGTTAGAATAAGTTATGGTAAATTTAAAGATTTTAATTTTTGAAGTAGGTGGAGTGATAGAAGGACTACTTTAAAGCATTTTAAAAATTTTAGGAGCCAAAGTCCAATTCTCTCCAATATATATTAAAAAATTCCCATACCCACTTTCCTTTACTTTTTCCTTTCTTCCTTGCTATGTCACTATTCCAGTTCTGATTCTTTTCTTCCTCCGTCCTTTCTTTTCATTCCTGCGTCTTCTTGTTTTGTTCTTTCTTCTTTCAAACCCCTTTCACCCTTTTCTTTCTTCCTCTCTTCCCTTCCTTTCTTATTGTCTTCCCTTCAACTCTTCTATTCGCCATAAAACTTGACCCGCGAGCCATTGTAGGGGGTGTTCTACTCTTTGTTGCAGCAGCAAAGGGAAAGTAACTATGGTGGGGTTTTAAGTTGCATTTAGGTTGCTTATACTTTGCTCCATTTCTCCCTTGATCTTTAGGTAAAGGACCATTCCTTTTTCTTATTCTTGGTTGCTAAAATTAGATTTTTCTTTTAAGGAGTTAGTTTATGGGGAAAAAAACAAAAACCTAATTGCATTTTTATATATGTTTGATCTAGAATAGGAAAAATCCAGAAGCTAGGAAATTCCATATCTATTCTTTGATCAACTAAATTTTATGGTAAAATCTATTAGGGGTCTTGTGATTAGAGGGGAGTTGATTACATTCACTCTTGGGGTGAAGAATCACTTATTGAAATTCCTAACTTTGGACTCTCTAAAAGAGGTTTCAAAGATAATTCCCCATCAAGCTTATAACCAATTCAATGCCACAGGAATCATGGTTTCACCTTGTGCTGTGAGTTGATAATACTTGCTATGGGAAATGTATACTAGTTCATTGTAAAATAATGGAATGCTAAATTTGATTTCATTATGTGTGACTAAAAAGGGATTATTAATTGATGTCATTGAAATATATTAGTTGTTAATCAACTAATTCAATATACTTAAATAATTATTTAATTACTTATTTTAGCCATTCTTGATTAAAAGGTAGTCTAATACAGAACTCTGCAACTAACAATAGTAGTTCTTAGCCTTAGTGCACCTCGATCTGAACCCCAGTTAACATGGGTGTTGCTAGCCCCGTGTGTCGGCCACCACACATGGATCTATTTGAATGGTTAAGTATAAGCTACCTCGGTATTGTTATTCCCTCATAAGCGATGTGCTTGACATTTGTTTGACTTGGTTCTATTTAGACACGTCAATTATTGCTACACATGAGTTTTAAATGTTTAGCTTATGTATATTATTGAATTTATTTGTTATAAATATGAAGAAATGAATTTTATTGGATACTACGTTATTGCTTGCATTTTAGATATAAATTCAAAATTGAAGGTAGACCATTCTTTATGATTTGCATCTTGGTCATAGTTAGTATTACCCGCTCACTGAATTTCAAACTCATCCCTTTTAATTTCTTTTCATTACAGATAGTGATGTGGGTATAAAACCAGCACAGGAATGACTACTTCAAGATATTAAACCTTGCGTGGTTTTGCTAGGGCTTTTTTGTGTGAACTTTTGAATTTGCAAAGAAACAATAAACAAAAGTCTTGTTCAAATGTAAAGAAACTTTCTTATTGAAATTGACAACTTGTTATCTATTACATTTGTCTCTTGATTACATTTAAATGCAAAGGAACAGTTTACAAAAACCTTCCCCTTCATATTACAACCATCTATTAAGTTACATTCTCTATTACAAATATTTGTAGCAAAAGTCTTGTTCATAGCACTATTATTTATAGCTTTTCTAGTATCAGCTAAGCTTTTCACAAACAATGTTGCAAATAGTCTTTCTCAAGATGATTTATTTGGTTAAGCTAAATAGACCTCTTCTATATAGGCATGACATTTATCTAGTTCAGCCAAACAGTCCTCTTTTTAAGATGATTTATCTGGATTAGCCAAATAGACCTCTTCTATCTCCTTAATAACTCATCTGGTTCAACCCCTAGAAGATGTATAGGCAAGACATTTTAGTTTATAACTCATCTACAACATTTTAGCTTATAACCCTTGGAAAAGTAACTCCTGCAAATCCATTATTTGAAGGGCCAAAGAATAAAGATAGTAATTAGAGGGTTATCAAATTGTCAATGGGTAAACAGATGTTGAAGACAAACTTTGCAGATTCTTACTTTTAGAGTATCCTTCTTTGACCTTGCCTCCCTTATGGTACTCTCTAAAAGCTACAAAATATGCGATTCAAAATTCATATATCACACCTATGATAAATGTGTATTATTGATTATATCACTAAGAAAAATCTTGCATTAGGATATTAAACTAGAATTGTAATTACAAATTATTAGACTTGTTCCTATTAATTCTAGAAGGAGTTATATTTTTGCTTGATTATCAAACTAAAAAAATTACAAAATAAAGGTTGATGCTTTCCATGGTTTTGTAAGGCCAGAGCAGAATAATGATTTCCCTTTTTTTCTTTTCTGGTCCAAACTTCTTCCACAAAATATCATATTATGAGACCATGACTGGAAATGTCAATTAACTTTGCTAATAAATACTGACCAAATGTCTAGGAAAAGGGTAATACCCATTACTGCAAGAGAACTTTTTGATGGTTGATGGACAATAGGATCCTATTGGATAAAATATTTTTTCACTGTTACCAATATAAGCCCAAATATTTGCTCTTCCACATGTAGGGTTTGGTTGGTTCGTTAGTAGTTGGTATAGATATCTGGATCAATATATTACCAATTAATTTTCTATATAGTAAATAGTTAATTATTGTAAAAGAACAAAAATAGAGCAAGAATCAAAACTCATGGTTCATATAAACCAGTTGTTTGATTAAGTGTTACTAAAGGGCAATAGGAACCCAATGGACAAGCTTAAAAAATAATTTATCAAAAGTCCAAAAAGAGTCAGAGGTAGCTTTTAATGTGGGCAAAAACAACTATAGTTCTTATTAAGAAAATGTTACTAGGGTTCATATTTTATAATTTGTATAGACTCTTTAGAGCAGATAATTACAATTCCTGTTAGGCTTCAAGTAACTGGTACTTCTAATTTTTTGTTACACTTATAAAATAAGACTTCACCTTTACTACTACACAAACATTGTGTAATATCTCCCATTAAATTATTAGAGACATCAGACACTAGAAGGTCTACAACATACAAGGAAGAAATTAGTAGTTAAACAAATTGCCTTGTAAATTGAAAGGCACAAAATTATCTCTTTTATATCTTTGGAACTAGATTAGGTTTAGAGAGAAAAAATCATTCATTCACCTCATGGTTTTATAGAAGGAAATAGAGGTTACAAGAACAATGGTGGGGTCAATATAATCACGCATATAGCTTACCTAGAATGCAATATGGTAGATGGATTAACAATAATTATAGCCTATCAATGTGTGGTGTTAACTATGACATTAATAGCATTGTTCTTTTTATAAATCAATGATTTATTATATTTGATTTTCCAAACAAAAGAAAATGTAATATTTTAAACTAACTTGACGGGTCGTGTCATACAACCCTCAAAATAAAACTAGGTTGGATTAAATTTTATAGTTAGTGGCATAACCTAGATCATCTCTCTTGGAAATGGAGTTTAATGTTCAATTGGGTTTTCTAAGTATTAAAAGATTCTAAAAATTTCTTAACTAAGGGGGATTTGATTGACTTAAACTAATTACAATAAAACCAAATTAAAATTTCTAATTGCTACCTAATTGATGAATTATGGTTAATAATGGGTTTGTGACTAGTTTTGGATTCATCTCTTGATATCTACTATCCTTATCCTAATTCAATTATGACTATTCTGGTCTAAGAGTCCCTATTTGTGTTCACAACAATGTATCTTGAGTTACCGCGCAAGAATCAAGGGATTAACAATTTAATATTGAATTAAAACCTTAATCTTGTACCAAATCGTTAACTCTTGTCATTAGGATCAATGAACACTTAAATTGAATGATTAATTGATTAATTAGTCTTTGAATTAACACTTTAGGAGATTCAATTAACTAATTAAACTCTAAGGAATCTTTAAATTAAACAATAAAGCTTATAATTTCATTCATGCATTTCATCGAACACCTTCATGGCATATATGAGAAATTAAAGAAAAGTGCAAAATTTAGTGTTTAATCCAACCAATTAATCAACAAAAGGCTTCCTAATTAGTGTCTAAACAGCCACTAATTATAATTACACTAATCTCAATCAAATACATCTCTACCAAGCATATACAAGAAAAAGAAAGAGTGTAGGAAAGTAGGAAATTCTTAGCCAAAATTCTCTATTCTTCTCTATGGATTCAAGCTTCAACCAAGATCCTTTTCCAAGCTACTCACAAGGTGGATTAATGCTTCATGGTGGTGGTGAGATGGAGATGGAGAATGGAAGATAGAATGGGAAAATGGCTACGGCGTGAAGGAGTATGGTCTCTGGATGGAGTGTAGCGTGGAATAAATGTATTCTAGATCCCCCACACTTATCTACTACCCTAGGCTCAATAGATTCATCATTAACAAGCTTAGAAATAAATTCATCATTATGGTCACAACTAGGTGTAGAAATACCAAGTGCATCAGTACACAAGGGTTCATAAACATCAACAAATGTATCAGTTTTGCTCAATACATTACCACAATTAACCATATCAGGAGATTCAACAATTATTTCCTCATCTACATCATCATCATGTAATTCAGAATCAACAGCATTATATGCATAAGTAGTCATAGTGCTATCATCTAAACTAGAATCAGTCCTAACAAATTACAATGTATTAGAAGATGGAAGAATATCACATAGTGAATAGGACTCTTCCTCCTCTATACATTCCCTTCTAATTTGCTTTTCAGTCAATTTAGTAGCACTTGAAGTCGGTTGATTCATTTGAATTCTTAAATCCTTCATGATATTGTCAATCATCTGTTGATTTTGAAGATGCAACTGTTTAGTTTCTTGTTCGAATTGAAAATTGTAGGCATCCATTTGTTGCTTCCTTCTTTCTTCCCAATTTGGTTCCCCCTGGGGCTCCTGTTGTATGTACCCCTCATAATAGTCGTAGGGATGATATTCTGGTTCTTGCACATGGAAGTTATGGTATGGCTCATAATGATGGTGGTAATTAGGGTGCACTTCATATGGATGGTGGTATGGTTCAATGTAATAGGGGTGAACTTCACAGGAGTGATGGTGTGGTTAGTAGCATAATTGTTGGAATTGTTGGTATTGTTGGCCTTGTTGTGCTTGTCTTTGTTGTTCAAAAAGACCATGAAGCATTGACCTGAGTTCATCCAACTGCCTAGAGATCCCATCATTTGCATAAGAATTATAAACACCTTTGATTTGAATAATAATATGGATCCATTTAAAGCAAAAAAATGAGAAGTTTAGTTGATTTCAGCACAAGACAAATGATTAACAAATTATGACCAAAATTAATCCTAAATCAAGAAAATATAAATTAAATGAAGCTAAGAACTTTCTAACGATCAAAAACACTATAAAACAGAGGTTAATGACACAAAATAAACTCACAAAAAATAAAAAAAATTAAATCCAGAAAAATTAAAAAATTCTTAAAAATTTAAAAAAATACTAAAAATTTTGAAAAAGTGCCTTAAACGTAGGAATTTGGCCAAAAAATGGTGCACCAAATAGCTATGCTATTATTTTTGCTTAAAACACCCAAAAACCTTAGAAAACAAAGTTTGAGAATTTTCTAGGCATTTTAAACAAAAATTCCAGCAAGCGGCAAAATAAGTTCAAGCAACCGAAATGTCCAAAATCCAACTTCAAAACAAGTAAAAAACAAAAAAAAAACAGAGCAAAAATAAGGCAAAAATACTAAGAAACCCCTTTCAAATAATTAAGAAACTAAACTCCTCGACAACAGGGCCAAATTTGACGATTGTGTCGCGCAATCTCAAATAAAACTAGGTAGAAAAATAAATTTGCAGGTAATGGTGCAACTTAAGTCATTTCCCAAGGAGTTTTTGGTTTTAATTGTTTGTGAAAGAGTATTTCAAGTATTACTAATTGGGAATTGTTTAGGGGATTTTGAAATACTAGAATTTAATTGAACTAAATTTGAATTGACAAGAATAAAAAAAACTTAAGACTAAGTAAAGTGAACCATTAAAAAAATGTGATAGCTAGCCTTTAGATGGACTCCCTAGAATTCAATTATCCTTACTTTCTTTTTAGTGTACCAAAATTAGATTTAAATTTTTGCTCATGAGTGTATTCTCCATAAAAAGTCTTGAATGACCATCCAAGATTCAATTCACCAATCATTCAAGGATTTTGCAATCACAAGAAACCTTGAAAAATTAATCAATTGAATTAAAAAGAAGAGCACACTATAACCAATCCTAATTGCTCAATAAAATCTGCAACACAACCCACTTAAAATGCTAATTAACTAATTAAATTAATAAATTTCTCAAATAATTAATTGCACAAAAAATTTCAGTCACTTAATCCAACAACCATTGCATCAATTGGCTTATAATCAAGAGAAAATTAAGAGCAAATTGTACAACCACTAAGTTTGGAATTTTCACAAACATGTAGTATCACAATTAAGATTCAAATATCAAATTACACTCAATCTACAAATCAAATCAATCTAGTAATTTTCAACAATTAAATTCTTAAATTAATAAGCTAAACCTAGTCAAATTAATAAGGGAAATAATGCTGAATTTAAAAGATTGAGCAAAGAAATTTTTATCCAAATTGATGAAGAAATGTGGAGCTCAAATTTGCATCTAGGAGTATCTTATCTTCAGCTAGCCACCAAGGAGACTTTAAGCTTCCATAGAGGAATCAAAAGGAGGAAATTTGATCGTGAAACCTTCAACCATAGAGAAATCGATGAATGAACTTCTTGTTCGCCCCTAGATCTTCAGCGTCTTACGTCGTGTTCCTTGCATTCCCTTTTTTTCCCATAGCTTGCGTTATTTTCTTCGCCTTCAGCTCGCATTTTTTCCCGTCACATTCACGCCCTTTCACGTGTTTTCTTTTTTCATTAAATGGTCACATGCCTCGCGTTATAATTTTCTCACAATCCCGGCTAATGCTGCTTCACTCCTTTAATGCAAGTTGACATGCTAATGATGTTGCACTCCATGTGTTCTCTTCATGCAAATACTGCCTCGCCCCATCCACATGTTTCTTGTTTGCTCATTAATTCTACTCTACCTATAGCTAATGAATCACGTAGCTTCTCACAATTACTTCCACGTAATTCCTCAACATGAGTTGCTCTTTACGTAATTTCCACATGGCTACTTCTATGTGTTGCCTCTTGAACCCATTGCTTCTTTAATCATTCCCCTGTGAAACTCTCTACTCACCAGAACAGAGCATCGTGAAGACGTGGCTGGTCATGAGAGTGAATGCATTAACTTGAGCAAATGTAGTGAGCTAAAACCTTTTCTCTAGCCCACATTCTACTCTTGCCATGTCTTTGTTTCCTGTAGCTGCTTGCAAGACACGAGAGAAAGTTCTGCACCCAAGCCTCCTTCATTTTCAGCTCATTGTTGCTGCCTATGTATAGTTTCATGTGGTTTATTACAAGTCAGCTCTCTTCTCATGTCCCAGCTCCTTACTTGCTTCTTCTTCTTCTTCTTTGTGTTTTCTTTCTTTGCCATGAGTTTCCACGTTAGCTACCCTCATGCTTCTTCATGCGTTTTGCCTTCCAAAACAGAGGCTGCTTCTTTCATAAAGTTTATGGCTAGTTCGTGTTCCTTCTCCTCCTCTTCTGCATGTAGCTCAGTTGTATGCGAATCCATGTATGCTAGTTAAGAGTTTCCCATGTCAACTTCTTCAACTCAACCTGCATGCTTCTTACTATTCATGTGGTTTCATTCATGTTTTCTCCATGCAAGGCTCTCTTTCATTCCTCCTTCATGTACTCTGCATTCTTTATTCTTTCAAAATCATAGCTTCTCTTTCAACTCAACTCCACCTTCTTCCTTCATTCCCTTGTGAGCTTCCTCTCCATTTTTCTCACATGCACATGGCTGTTTGTTCCTTTGTTTCAACCACATCAACTCTTGCTAACCCGTTTGTATGAAGAGTGAAGTTGCTCTCCTCTTGAACCATATTTGTGAGCTGAAGCTGTATAAGCTGTATGAATGTGTGCTTTCTTCATTTAGCTCCCTGCTTCTTTGTTCTACTTCATGTGAGCTGACAAGTCCCTTCATTCAAGTTTCATTTTCTACATTCTACCTCTTAATATGATTGTGGGATATGTGACTGAATGTGATGGAATTGAACATATGCATCTTAGACATGTATAAGAAGTATGTAGAGCCTTCCACGTGCTACCAATTTAAACTTTATTTTAAATTCATTTTCCCATTAAAACCTACAAAAGAAAATAAAATAAAATGAAGCAAGATAAAACAAAACAAAATATTAAGTAAGGAGAATTCACAAAGAAAATATTTCAACAAAATTTATGTATTAAAATTCAAAAGTTTGCAATTAAATTTCTAAAGTACAAGTAATCGCCAATGAACTCAATTATCCACTAACTAAATCCATTAAGCCTCATTTAACTATTAAAAAGCTTAAACTAAGGAGAATAAAATATATAAAAATCATGCTTATCATTACCCCTTAACAACAAGATCTTAAACCTTAAATTCTTCTGCGTCTTAATTACAAATTATGGCATTCTAGAAATAACTCAACTACTAGACTTGCTACTTATCAATCAACTTATAAGAATTGCTTAATTTTAATCTTAATGGTAAAAAACTCATATTTGGTTACAAATGGGCAGAAATAGAAATTAAAAAAAAAAAAGTAAAGCTGGAAGACATGTTTTTTTTCATCCTTTATATTCTTAGAAACTAACATAAGAATTGACATTTCCTTTCTAATTATAACTGCTCATACCTTAAGTCTTCCCAATGCAAGAAGTCAAGAAGCTTAAATCAAATGAAAAGTTAAATGCCTTATTCCACCCAGCTTCCCAAAAATAGCGAAACTAGGATTCATAATTAAGTTCATAGCATATAACTCTTAGGGTTTAGCATTGATAAATGTGAAGCTAATAATATAACCATTAAGTGCCTATCTATCACTAAAACATGTCAGGACAAGGCAACATACCACTTGAAGTAGTCATAACACCATGTGTTTGCGGTGACAATTAGATACCACTTCCTGTCATGCCCCATGACCCATCATATGAGATTATATTGAAAACAAAATACTCTTGAAAAGATTGAAACAAAGATGTTTAAACTTTGGGAACCAAATTAAAATAATGTTTATACTTCGAGGACCAAAATCTCAATTCTTTCTATTATTTATTTATTTATTTATTAAACTATTACAAACAAAATATATGTACAAATATATAGATAAATTAATGAAGCACTCATAGGTCTTTGATGTAGAAGTTCGACTGGCTTTTGATTTCCTAGCTGAGATCTCCAGTAAGATTGAAGAGCTAGCCATATATAAGCTATGGCAGCAGAAGAATCATTGAATGGATTTAAATCACTACTAACTTGGTATTGAACCAAACTCAAGGACCCCAGAACCAAAAGGACGTGGCAGATCCTCCAACTAAGAACGAAGTTGCAGGGATGGAGGAACATTTTGCATAAAATACGTAATGGCACAGTGCTTGAGAAGGATGTTATAATATCCCGAAATTAATTAATAGTGATTATTTGGAGGTTATGAAATTATTAAGAGGGATTTAAGGAAATTATAAGAAAATAGGAATTTTAAGAAGAATGGCAAGTTTGAATATCTTATCCTAATAATTACTAATTAGGTTATTTTGTGGAAAATAAGATAATGTTTATGGATCTAAGGATGATTTGGGCCTATGATTAATTTAAGTGTGCGAAAAACACTATTAGAAAGCCAATCTTATTCTTATGAAGACTCAACTTAATTTAAATATGACCTAACTCTACTCTTATGGACGCCCAACCCATTTTGAACCCAATTAACCTATATATCATGGCCTAGCATATTAAGCATCAGCCTATTTGGAATAATTAGCCTATTGGACTAGCCCATCTTCACTGAAACCATAAAAAGCCTTCTCCCCACCTATTTGGTTGCTAAGACATTCATGTTTTGCAAAATAAGAAGAAGAAATTCGCATGTTAGAAGAAAGGCTAGGGTTTCTCAGCGTTATGGCTCATATTTACACTCTTAAAGGGAGATTTAGCCAAAGTAGGTTCTATAAAACTTAATCCTCTCATCTTTCTCTTCATTTTGGTCCAATTGATTTTTTGTTTGGTGGAGATTCACTCAAACCCTAGGTCTAAAATGTGTGTTCATGTTGTGTTATTGCAAGATTTTCAAAGTTTAGAGTTAGTGGAATTATAGGGTAAGTGTTTGCCTTCATTTCATAATGTAACATTGCTCAAATTTTGTGTTATAAGCTGACTTTGGTATATGGCTGATGGTATGTATGAAAATTCAAATTTTTGGAATATCCCATGATGTGCTCTTGGTAGTTAAGGCTCAACCTAATCTATTTGATCTCCTAGATGTATGGGTAAGTGTTTTCTCTTCTTTTGTAAAATGTATGTGTTGAATTTCTATTATTTAGATTGACTTTTTGTTCATGGCTTTTACATGTGCAAAAATGGAGATGTTGGAAGTGACCCATTGTGAGTTCTTAGTGTTTTGACCTTAATTAGTGCAATGGATTCTTTAGAAACTTAGGTAAGTGATTTCTAATGGATTTTTGATGAAATTGATCAATGGATAAGAGACTCTTTTGTTAATAATGATTAAATGATGATAATTATACTTGTTATAGGTTTGGTGGGCCTTTAGATTATATTGGTAGCTAGAGGAAGAGTAATTGAGCTTTATTGAGGTAACCGGGATTAATTTCCTAATTCCATATAAATGCTCATTTTAATTTAACATTTACTGCACATGTATGATTTTAAAATATTAAATGATTGGTTGGTTACTTGAATTGTTATTGTTGTGGACTGTGAGTATGTCCTTGGTGGAGTTGTGATACAGCTGCCACCCATACATTATACTTTGATCAGGCACCAAGTTATGATCAAACTCTTGAATACACTGAGTCCAGAGTGTGCTCAATAGGGAGTTGGCATCGTGAAAGAGCCTTTCCCTATGTTATTGGCCATTAACATGTTATATGTGATTGCTAGTATGAGATAGTAGTTATTTGTGGTCTAACTAATTCATTTGCTAATAATATTGATGTCTTCGACATGTTTTTTGCATAATTGCATTATGTTGATTAATTTGTACATATATATCACATTTGCCTCTTATTATTAAGATTGTAAATCTTATCCTAGTTTTAATACCATATTAAGATAACACTTAATATATATATCACAATTGGTATAAAACATCTATTTTCATCAAATTAATGCTTTTAACAGCGAAAAATAACTGTTATCAAAAGCAAATTAATTCATTTTTGGTCAAATGGACCATTTGGGCTTACCAATCCCATCTTTCATCATTAACACATTTATTTAACCAAAAGCATCACAATTTGAAGCATGCATTTCAGGTTTAGGCCATCCATCACAAATTCCATGACATACTTGCATTTTCCTCAGTTCCATATTTTGACTAGAAATTTAAAATTTTATAACTAATTTTAGAAAATTCCAAATCATGCAAATTAGAACTTTTTGGAAAACTCAAAACATCATCTAACTACTATATAAATTTTAAATTAAAACAATATCATTTGACTCACGAAATTCTAATGGAACAGTAACCAGGTCTGGGACATGTTCTACAGTAAACTAGAAACTTCAAAATTCATACCTCACTCTATAGACCTCCAAATTGGGTATTCTTGGTGGCTATGAAAAGTTTATGACGTCAAATATATGTTTATAAAATTTCATGGATATTGGATTTCATTTAGCCCCTAAATGACATCGAAAACCAAACTAACTATGAATAGTAACAGTAACAGTTTCTACATATTTAGCCAACTTTGAAAAATCATAATAAACTCTTTAGAGTTCCAAAAATAATTCTCTTTCACTTTGTGAAAATATCTAGATGAGATCTATATGTCTACTAAATTTCATGTCAAAATTCATCCATTTGGTCAGATTTTGATTCAAGGCAAAAGTATTGTTAGAATTTGGGATCAAAATGGTACCAAATGGCCTTTTAAACATATCATGACCATTTGAGCATATCCAAAAGTTTAAATGTAACACCATCTACTTCTAGACTTTCCTTTAAATTCATAGTGTTCTACTAGCTTAGTGTCATGCATTTTCAAAGAAAATATTATATTTAATTATATTTTATTGTGTTACGTAGAGCTTTAAAAATTCATCTTAGACTACGTAGATCCCATGAACTCTTCAATATTATCTTTTACTCATAGTTCATTTATACAAGTTATAAACATCATAAAACATCACATACAATTCAGATTGGAAACCCCACACCAGAAAAATTAAAAGTTACTCTTAGGTTCAGCTTTTAGGTTTCTGACATCAATTTTAAAAAATTATAATTAATTCTAAAAAATCAAAATTAAGAAAATGATAACTTTCTGAAAAGCACTAAATGTCAACCATAGGTTAGAAATTATTTTAGACCATAAGAACATCAACTAAATCACGAATAATAATAAAATAACACCAAAGGTCTAGCTGCTCAGATTTGCTATTACAAGTTTCTGATGTAAATTTCAAAAATTCATAACTAATTCTAAAAAAATCAAAATCTAGCAAAACATACCATTCTAAAAATTTATGGATATCTACTTTTGATAAAAATATTTCCAAATCGAGAAAATGGCATCTAACTCATAAAAATCAATAGAACAATATAGGAGGTTTGTCTACATTGTTGGTACTAACCATCAACTTTAAAAATTTCATATCTCCCTTAATATAAATCCAAATAAGATGCTCTCTAAGTGCTACAGAAAAGCTTATCATTCCTAGTTTATGCTTATAAAATTTTATGAGCATTGGACTTGATTTAGCCCACTTGTGACATAGAAACAAAATCTAACCATATGAACAATGCATCCTACCATTCTGTAGAATTTTTTTAACTTTGAAAAATCATAATAAATTCTCTAAAGTTCAAAATTAGATGCTTTTTGACTATATGAAAAGCTTTAGATGATACCTACTTGTGGCCAAATTTCATGGGAAGACTTACTCATTTGGTTAGATTTTGGTTGAGCACACATAATGGTCCAATTTAATGTTCAAGATGCTGCATTAAGGGGTCAAGTGGCTTCCTTAACCATCCATGACTATTTAGGCATGTCCAAAACCACATTCATAACCTAGGGAGACATGTCATTTGGTTCAAAATATCATGGAGCTCATTCCCACTATGCCACATACAATCATACACATTAGAAGCATACCATATCAAAAGCCTTTGGTGGCAAAATCATACATATTCATTTATATACTCCCAAAATCATTACATACATCATATTTGTAATATCTGGTTCTTTGAAAATGAGAGATGATGTTATGTGACCATTAGAATGTATATTGAGCATGGAGTATGGTAATAGACCAAGTTAATTTAAAGGCTGAAATAGTATCTCATCACCTGGATCAAAGATCTTGTCGACAAGATCCTGTAACCTATAGTGCAAATTCTAAGACCTTGTCGACAAGGTTTTCACCAGCAAGTATAAGATCTTCTTATATAATGTGTTAAAACTTGTGTGGTCTAGAATTGAGTATGAAGGTTTTTTAAATAAAAGTTTTGAGTTCTTCGGGGTTCTCAGAGGCCCTAAAAACCATGGAAAGCCCCGGGAGAACTAAAGCCCCTCTGATAGATATTTTCTAATGTCAGTTGACCTAAATATTGACTAATTCATTCAGGAAGGATTTAACTTCGATTTGAGTGATTCCAAAGGCATTTTTACAAAATTGGGAACCTAAAATTTATAATGGAAAAGATGGTTCTAAAAAGGAGCTAAAACAAGTTAGAAATGAAACTACCAAGAACAAAGGACAAAATGGAAATTTTTGAAAAAGTTCTTCTTAAACCTATATATATATATATATATATGAAGCGTCCTTCTGCTTCCCTCATTTAGATCGACCAAACTCTGTCCAAAAACCAGAGAAAGCTTAAAGGAAGGAGGCATACAAGACTAAGGCAAAGGAGAAGGGAAATTTTCAAGAAAAAGGTAAGAATTTGTTAGAATTTCTTAGTCTTCTCCTTAGAAAATCTCTTTTCCTCCTTCTCCCCTTTCTCCCTATGGCTTTCTTAAAGTTTTGGTGCTATTTTAGGGTCAAACCAAGAGGGAAAAATTCAGATTTGAAGAAAGGAAGCCAAAGAAAGTGAGAATCAAGTGAGAAAACAAGGAAAAACAAGGTAAATCTCTCATTCCATAGTAAATACTTCCTCCCCCTTCTTCTCCCTATTTCGCCCTATATTTGTAGATACAAGAGGGCTGGAATTTTGAGGAGAACCAAGGGTGAATTCCATCAATTTGAAGGAGGAGAGTAAGAATATGCAAAGAAATCTAAGAAAAACCATGATTTTGCAATATATAAAAGTTATGGTTTTGATTGCACCTTAAGCTCTATCATGAACCCTAACCATATTTTATGATGTTTAAGGATTCATATGAGTTCCTAAGACATCAAGAGAGCTTTCTACATGATTCTTCCATCAAAAGAAGCAAGGAAACCCCATTGGTACTTTATGGAAGCATAGTTTCAGCCAAGGAGAGTCCATGCACCTAGGGAGTATTTTAATTTCTTTCAAGTTTAGTTTTGCATCATGTATGATGGGAGAGTATGAGAGGAAGCCTTGGGAAAAGTTTAGAAACTATAAAAAATAAGATAGCCTTATATATTCCATAATATGACTTAAAGAAGCAACACCTAGTAAGGCTCCTAGAATTGATTATGTGATGACCCCAAGAGATTTAAATGGAGTCAAGAATCATGAATGAATAGATAGAATGAAGCCAAGATGATGTTTTTCTAAGGTTGCTTTATTAAGTGCATTATAGAACTATGAAAGAGTTTTATGAGTCACCTAACTTTTCTAGTGAAGGTGTGGCTTTAGACTTTGTTTCAAGAGTGTAATTAGCTTCCATATGATGTGTTTAGAACAAGAGGAATGATCTCCACCTTCTTAGGTGTGGGAGGTCAAAGGAGAGGATTCAAAACTTAAGAAAAAAGTATGCAAATGCAAGCAAGGTAGCTCTCTCCACCTTCTATCATGCATGGATGTGTGTTTAGTTTGTTTTAGAATGTGTGTATGTATATTTTCAAGTTATGAAAAGTATGCTAGCATGCCTTTATTTGCCATGATTCTTGATGTCATGTTATATTTTCAAATGACTACATGATGTTTATATAAGTTTGCTTGAGTGTGTAATGTAACACCATATATTTCTAGCATGCTTCCGATCATTTCTAAGTCTCACATGATCAATTGAATAAAAGGGAATGAAAAATGACATTAAAATAATGCCTTATTTGGCGTTACGTCGCATATAAAAATTTCATTCGGTGTCACACGGACCATATGAGCTCATACAATACGTTCTCATATTTAATTACATACATACAACTCATTTTTATAACCAAAGTTGGCCCACAACTCGTGGAACTCAAAGGGGACTATCAAATTCACACTCTTATTTTCGGCCAAAATTTCAGTTTTTCTGTCACAACTTCGGAAATTCATAACTAAATCCACAAAATTCTAAATCCAACAAAATTTACCATTCCAAAAAGATATGGATGTCTACCCTATGATAAAAATATTTCAGCTCATGAATCATTAAGGAGAGAACATTTGACATCCGAAAAGCCACTGGGGTTGCTGCTATCTGGGCCACTGATTCAGTTTATTGATAGGAAGTTTCAAAATTTGTAATTAATTCTATAAAAATTGAAATCGTTCATTCTTGGTCATTCTGGAAAGCTACACATGTCTAATTTATTCTAAAAATATGCCCAGGCCATGAAACATAACACAGAAAACTTTTGATGCGTAAAAAGGGGTTAAGGTTCGGACAACTACTGGTACTGATGCAAGTGTCTGCTATGAACTTCGGAAATGTCCAATTAATTCCAAAAAAATCGAATCCATGCAAATAATACCAATTTGGAAAGCTATGAATGTTAAATTTATGGTAAAAATAGACTCAGACCAGAGAAAGCACGCTTAGCTATCTAAATTCAATGGAACAGTGACTCAGGTCATGTTGAGCTACTGCTACTGTCCTAGAAATTCAAAAATTCATATCTCTCAGCTCAGACCTCCAAATGAGGTGCTTCTAATTGCTACAAGTCAATGTGAATGCCTAGTTTCTAGATATAAAATTTCGTAGCCATTGGACCACGTTTACCCCTCGGATGACATAATTTCAAAACTGACCAAATGAACAGTACCAGTGCAAATCTGAAATTTTGATACCAACTTTGAAATATCATAGAAAATTCCACAGACCTCCAAATGACTTGATCTTTGGCTTTCCAAAAATCTCTAGGTAAGATCTACTTGCATGAAAAATTCCAAGTCAAGAAGAGGTCATTTGGTCAGATTTTGCCATAGCTCAAGCTTATGACAATTTTGGTCCCAACAAGAGGCAACTTTGGTTCAAATGAGCCATCCATGGTTCCACACACATTTGAGCAACTTAGAAAGCATAAATATAGCATAAATAAGTCCCTCATAAGGTCTGAACTCTCATGCAACTCAAATTCACCATGCCACTTCCATAAACATACAAACACAAATGGGCTCCCAAGTGGTCAAAATACATAATTCTACTCATTAGACTCTATTCTTGATATATCCACTAACTTTACATAGTTTTACACTTGTTCAAAGTGTCATGGCTCAAAAATAATATTTACATATCTACTTTTACATTCTAGTCATCATAGTATATCAAAATAGAAAGGTTTGCCAAGAGATGGAAATTTAAGCTCCTTGGCTTCCATCCTTTGGGTCTTGAACTCCACCTAGATCATATGAGATGAGAGAAAGGAGGGGGTGAGATTCATTGAATCTCAATAGCTCATACACCTATTCAATCACATTTTCAAGGCATATAACATGTCAAGGGTACAAGTATACAACTACTCAATCGATGAAGCATTCAATTTTCACATTTTTATGTCACAAACACATGTCAAGAATAAGAATGAGCTCTATGGACTTTTAGGTTAGCCTTACCCCATTTCTAGGACTTTTGGATTGCCTCACTCTTGGTTCTTGGGACTTTTGACTTAGCCTCACCCATCCAAACGACTTTTGGCCTTGTCTCACCCATGCCATGAGACTTTTGGCATCTCCTCACCCACATTAAGGGACTTTTGGAACTACCTCACCCTTATGAGCCATTTCCATCATTCAAAGATATTCAAGAAAGCATATTGGTACCAAAATAGCAACATAGCATCAAGTGGCATGTCTTAAACATATAAACATACACACAAGCACACAATGACACTATATGCAACAAGAAAATGCCATAAGAAAAGGTGGAGAGCTACCTTGGTGCAAATTCAAGCTTTACTTTGCTTGTTTCTTCTCCTTTTTGGTTCCACAAACACAAGAAGGTGGGGTTGGATTTCTTTGGCCTATTCACAATAAACAACACTAAATTATACTCTTGGAACAAATTATGACATCCAACTCACTCTTAAGACTACACTTTGGTCTATTTGTCACATTATGGTTCCATTAAGGACCTAATGAAGCAACTACCATAATTAACATTCTTGGTTCCATTCTCTTGCCATATTTAGACCTCTTGACCTCATTTAAGGTCCTTGAAGCCATCACACACTCACTTTCACAAACCTAGGTCCATGTTGCTTCATAAGGTTACATTATGGAAGCCATTGCCTCATCTCCCAACCTAAGGCTTCTAAATTTTTTCCAAGGGTTTCTCCTATCTTCTTTTATCATATACAGTCCTAAATCAAGCTTGGAACCATTTAAAATACTCCCTAGCTATCTCTAAGGGTCTTGACCTAGTTATGCTTCCATTAAAAACCCATGAAGTTTGGGATTTTTCCTTAATGGATGGGGCACTTGGGAGGCTCCCTAGGAGTCTTAGAAATTCAAACAAACACTCACATATGATGGGGAAGTCTTGAATCAACCCAGATTTTAACTTATGTTCAAGCACCCTACACTTTTCCAACTTGAGTTTTACTAGTTTTTCATGCATTTCTTTGGTATAATCCATCTTCCCATGCCTTAGTTTGATGGATTTTTTTGGATTATAAAACAGAAACTCTTCCCTCTTCATGGTTCTAGTTGAGACATCCTACCATGGAAGAGGAGAAGGAGAAAAAGAAGCAACAAATGGAGAGAAACTACCTTGCAATCAAGCTTCCTTCAAGAGCCCTTCCTCTTCCCTCTTTCTCCTCCTTAAATTTTGAATTTCCCTTCTCTGATCTGGATCCAAATCAGCACCAAAAATACATTAAAACCATGGAAAGATGAAGCAAGAAGGGGAGGATAAAGTTTCAAGAGGAAAGAGCATGAAAACCTTACACTTTCTCACCCTTTTCTTTGGCTTTTCTTCCTCCAAAATTTCCTCCCTTTGTGCGCCTAAGACAGCAGCTCCATTTCTGAGTTTTGGGCAGAAGAAAGTCGGTTTAGAGAGGGGGGAGCTGAACGTGGCTTAAAAAGGGAGTTTGGAAGCTTCTTTTGTGCACTTTATTTCCATTTTTGCCCTTCCATAATGGCATTTCTGGTTTGGCTTTGTTTTAGCTCCTTTTTTAGAACCGTCTTTTCCATCATAAAATTAAGATTTCCAATTTAATAAAATGCCTTTGGAATCACTCAAATCGGAGCTAAAACCTTCCCGAACGAACCGGTCAAAGTTTAGGTCAACCGACATCGGAAAGAGTACACCGGAGGGGCTTTACCAGTCCTGGGGCTTTCCATGATTTTTGGGGCCTCTGAGAACCCTGGGCAACTCAAAATTTCCATTTAAAAAGCCCTCCTAGGTGTTTTTCTAAAATTACACTTATTTACGAAAATGCCATTGGCCTTTCAGCAAATTGTTCGAATCACTCCGACCCTAGTTTTTGGGCAACTCAAGGCTCAAATCCTTGTTTTCTATTATTTAAAATTTTATTCAAATTTTATTTGGCCTTGAATCACTCATCTCAGGGGACTTGCTTTTCAAACTAGCCCGTTCCAGCGATTGTACGACGTACCGGGCGTTACATGGAAAGGCCAAGAACTCTTCCCTTTGGTGAGGATGAGCCAAGAACCCTTGATCTTGGTTGAGACAAAGCAAAGAGTCTTATAAAAGTAAAGTGGGCTCCCAAGAGTATGGTTGAGTCCAAAACTCTTAAAGAATAAGTAAGACAAGTCCAAAACCCATAAGGAGAAGTGTGAGGCCATTCCAAACACTTGGTGAGCTATTGAATGTCTTGTATGATTTGTTCATATGCCAAATTTGCTTTTAAAATGTCTATGACTTCCATTTTCTCCATGCATATATTTGTAAAGCTTGCTTTACACATATTATGTATGATTAAATGAGAGATAAACTATTGTGATTCTTTGAATCTCATCCCTTCTTCTTCAATATCTTAACATGCTAGGTGAAATAATTGAGTAAGGTATTGGAGGCCATCAAGCTTAAAAGAAGAAGATGGGCATCAAAATATATAAATATGCCTAGTTTTGTCTTCTTTTAGCCATATACATGGCATATGATGTGATTCCTTGATGAAATTGTCATGTAACCATGTAAATATATGTAATTACCCAAATGTATAATGTATAAATGAAATTTGATGTCAAATGTATGAGATTGCATATTTTTGGTATTGAATGACAAATTTAGCTCTTAAATGGTTAGATAGATTAGTGTAATATTAGAAGTGGAATCGCCAAATTGAGATATGTGAGGTTTGAAACTACTTGAATAGTTCATACAAGTCATATTTATGCTTTTAAACTTGCCTAAGAGGTGCCAAACACCAAGCAAGACCATTTGGGCACATTTGGTCTCTAATATGGATCAAAATTGACCATATTGAAAACATATACCACTTTTTACCTAAATAAGCTCTTCTTGATATGAGATTTGGCATACATCTAAAGATTATTGAGAGATTTTTAGAAGATAAAGTGCAGAATTTTTGGAGGTCTATAGAATATTTGATTAATTTTCAAAGTTAAAAAATTTTTTGGTTTTAGTCTGGTGTACTATTCACTCAGGTCCGAAAATGAAGTCTGTCACTTAAGGGCAAATGATGTCCAATTATCATGAAATTTTATAAAGAGAAACTAGACACTCCCAGTGACTTGTGCCAATTAGAAGCACCATATTTGGGAGTCTAGAGAGGAAGATATGAATTTTTAAAGATTCTGCCCAGTATCAGGCGTCTAAACTAACCTCATGTAATGTTTGATTAGTTTCCGATGCCTTGACGTTCCTGAATCAATCAGAGTCATTTTTTCCCTTTAGCTGACATCTGTATCTTTTCATATTGGTATCATTAGTATACATTAGATTTTTGTGAAATTAATTGGATATTTTTGAAGTTTGCTGCAGAAACCTGTGACAGTACCAGTAGCTAGCCAGACCTCCGTCCCTTTTCAAATGTCAAACGTCTTCTGTGTGGCGTTTCATGGTCTGATCATATTTTTAGTATAAAGTATACATGTGTAGCTTCCCAAAATGGCAAAGAACAAATGATCTCAATTTTTCTAAAATTAGTTATGATTTTTCAAAATTTGTAACAGAAAAGAGGAAATTTTGGCCGAAAATGCAAACATGGATTTTATGTGTTCCTTTACTTTCCACGAGTTGTAGGCCAAATTTGATGATGGAAATGAGTTATATTCATGTGTTTAAGTATGAAATTGTGATAGATGATTTCATATGGTTCACGGAACTCTGAAAGAAAAATTTTACCCTATAGAAATGCATCTTGAGACATAGCCCTTATGCTTCTGCGTTGTTTCCATAGAAAATATATGAGATGTGGTATGGGAATTGCATGAATTGAGTCTTAAAAGTATGGCGTTACAATATTCACATACATTTAGGTGTACTCAAGCATCCACATTATATATACATCTCATGGTTATAATTCTTGATATCAAAATATATTTACAAAACTCATTTCTCTATACATGTGCCAAAGACTTGCTTTTTATGCTTGTTGGCTCTCATTCCTTAGTCCACTTGGCTCACCTAGACATGGTTAGATATTAGAGAGAGAAGCGTGAAATTCTAAAAATACCAATAGCTCTTAACCTTTTTAATCATATATAATAGCCACATTTTCAAGTCAAAGCATGCATGTATGAAACTTAAGCTACTTGTAATCATACATAAAATCATTTTCATGTTTAAGAAGCTCATACATATCATATATTGGCTTTTAAGAACATTGGTTTAGCCTCATCTATTTTTCTTAGGACTATTGGACTTGTCTCGCCCATTTTTAATAGACTTTTGACTTTGTCTCACCTAATCCTAGGGACTTTTGGCTCATCCTCACCTTTGTTAGGGAACTTTTAGTTTCATCAAACCTATTCAAGCTGTAACACATTCATAAAATGAATTTCAAGAATATTATGGTACCATGACATGTACGAAATAACTAGAAATATTTCTAATGGTAAAATCATACATACATACACCCAAAGATAAGAAAATAACCAAGAATACATGAGAGAAAGGTTAGAGAGCTACCTGTGGAACAAAATCCAAGTCTTCCCCTTGCTTATTCCTCCCTTCTTAAGGTCACACACTTGCAAATGGATGGAGTTTGATTCTTTTGGCCTAGACACATCAAATAGGATATTATTACATCATGAAAGCAAACTCTAGCATCACACACACACATACACACACACACACACATACAAAGGAAGCATACTTCCTCTTATGGTTCAATTATGGCTCCATTTAAGATCTAAAGAAGAAACTCTAATAATTTTTGTTCTTGGCCCCATTTTCTCCCTTAATCTATGACTTTTAACTTCAATTAGACTCCTTGAAGCCATCACACAATCATTTTGAAAAGTCTAGCTATATGTTACTTCTTTATATCATATTATGAAACCTATACCTCCAACTCTCAATCTATGGCTTCAAAAATTTTTTCAAGGCTTCCTTTGACATTCTTCCATCATGTTTAGTCCCAATCTAAGTTTAGAAAAATTTAAAACACTTTCTAGATATTTGCTCCAAGCTTGGCCTAGACATGCCTCCCATTTTGAACCCATGGACTTTTCTTTGTTGCCTTGAAGAAAGAGACACTTGAGAGGCTTTCTAAGGGTCTTAAGAACTCAATTAAACTCTCACATAAGCTAGAATATCCTTAGAAGAAATCAGATTTTATCATGTGTTCAAGAATTCCTAACTTTGCTATCTTGAATTTTAATAGTTTTCCTTTAAGTTTCATTGATTTTCTAGTTTCCCATAATCTAAAACCTAGGTTTCTTGCTTGCTCTTAGTCAGAATAAATCCCCTCCCATATGTTCTCTACTTGGCCAAAACTATCTAAGAAGGAGTAAGGAAGAGAAAGCAAGGAAGTATGTATGTTTACCTTGATTTTAAGCTTATTTAAAGAGCTCTTTTAATTGGTATGCTCCTCTCCTTCAAACTCTATCTTCTCCTTTCTGAACCAGACCCAAAATAGTTCTATATGAATAACCAAAACTATGGAAAGAAAGGTGGGGAGGAGGAAAATAAGATTAAAGAAGGAAGAAACTTGAAATTCTAAGTTTTTCTTTACCTTTTGTCTTATTTTTCTTCCCCCTTTAAGTTCCTACTTGTGCACCCTTCTTAGCAGAACTTTTCTCTGGTTTTAGATAGAAATTAAGTTGGCTAAAGTGAAGGAGAAGGGAAGACGCCACATATAAACTAAAAAGCTTCGTCATTTGTTCTTTAAAAATGCCATTTTACTTTTAGCGATTTTATTGAACTATTTTGGCTCTGGTTTTTAGGCATGTCAGATCTTAAATCCTTATTTTCTATTATTTAAAATTTTATTCTAATTTCATTTGGCCTCAACTTACTCATTTCAACTCACTTCATGGGACTTGCTTTTCAGACTAATTCATTTCGGTATTTTTATGAAAAACTAGATGTTACATTAAACACAGTATATAGAAGCATTACAATAAGTCTAAATCATCATAGAGTTCAAATTCACCATTCTACTTATACATATACATATGCATGGCAAGGCTCTATAATGTTAAAATCATACATTCTCATTCATTTGGCTTCAAATTTGGTTCATACATCACATTTATATACTTTTACCTATGATCAAAGGTTTACATCCCAAAAATAACTTATACATATATATTTTGACATCAAATTACATCAAAACTATCATATTGTCAAAGTAATGCCAATCACACTCCTTAGTCTCTATTTTTACTTCCTTGGGCTTTACTTAGACAAGAGTTGATAGAAAATGGGAGAGAGTGAGATTCAAAGAATCTCAATAGCTCTTTCATCCTTTCAAGTAAGCATATATGGCATATAATCATGTCCAAAAACACAAGTATACATCAAACACTTTCAAAAATCAAACAAATCATGTTTTCAACATCACATAGATATATTAAGATAAAAATTAAACTCTAGGGACTTTTAGTCTAGTCACCCTATTATTTAGGACTTTTGAATTAGTCTCGCCTATTTTCTAAAATCTTTTGACTTAGATTCACTCATTTTTTAGACTTTTGGCCTTGTTTCATTCATTCTTAAGGACTTTTAGTTTCACTTCACCTATAAAGAGCAATCTCACAATTCAAAAGCAATTTAAGAAGTATAATTATACTATAGCATCAAACTAATAGCTATAGGCATGTCTTATGATTCAAACATACATATAAGCATTTAATGACAATCAAACAACCAATAAATGCATAAAAGAAATGATGGAGAGCTACCTTGGTTCAAGAAAGACAAATTCTTTCTTTGATTCCTAGCTCCTTGGTTTGGCCTCACACACACACACTTGGAGGAGGCTTGATTTGCTTGGCCTAGACACATCAAATAAGACACAAACATATCAATGGAACCATCTCTAGCCTTATATAAAGCTTACACAAGCTACTTTTAACTTATAGTATGCATATGGTTCCAAACAAGAGAATAATGAAGCAACTCATATAATCCATGATCTTGTCTCCAATTTTTCACTTAATTTAAGTCATATGACTCCATTTAAAATTATTAGAGCCATCACAAACTCAATCCAAAGAACTAAACATCAAGTTACTTTTTTATGTCTAAAAGAATCCTAAACTTCCAATTTTCAAAATATGGTTTCTAAATTCAAACCAATGGTTCCTTTGGTATCTATAATTCATATCTATACCATTCTATCTTTGGAAAAACAAACTTTCCCTAGTTACTAGTTCTCCCTCTTGGTCGAGACACACACTTGCCTATGGAGCTCATAGAGTTTTCTGCCATTTCCTAGGGAATTTGCCATCCATGAAGCTTCTTAGATGTTTTTAGAACTCAAACATGGCCTTACACAATCTAAATCATCACTAGAAAACTTCATAAATCCCTAGGTGCAACTAAAACCCTAAATACCATAACTTATTATCTATTAGTTCTTTTTAAATCCTAATTGTTTAATATGATTTCTCATACTTCAAAACCCCATATCCTATCAAGTTTGGATCAAAATAAATTCCTTTACATATACCCCTTATTCTGGCCAAAACATGAAGACCAAGGAAAGCCAAGAAAAAGCACTTTAAGCCATGGTTTCTTACCTTATTTGCAAGTTTTCAAGAGAGCTTTTCTATGCTTCCAAGCTTCCCTCCAAACTCTCCCTCTTCTCTACTGAACTAGTCACAAAACGTGTCTAAATAAATTATCCAAACCATAAAAAAGAGAGAGGAGAAAGAAGAGAAGAAATTTAATGAAAGAAAAAGGCGTAAAAAAAATGTTGAATTCTTACTCTTTCAAGGCTTCTTTCTCTTCCCTTTGCTTCCTCACTTGGTGCACCTCTTAGGACAGCTCTTGAATCTATTTTGAACTAAAGGAATGTTAGTTAAAAGTGGACAAAAGTGGGACGTGATTTAAAGGGCTAGAAGTTCATTTACAATATTTTTTTTCAAAATTTCAATTTAGTCATTCATCTTGGTTCTTTCCATTTGGATTCATTTCAACTCTTTTTTTAGAATCATCTTTTCTATTATAAAATTTAATCTTCTAATTCATAAAATACATTTGGTTTTACACAAATTAAATTTAAAACCTTACTGAACGATTTGGCCAAAATTTTAGTTAATTGACACTCTAAAATGCAAATCATAGGGGTTTTGACCATTCCAAAGGCTCTAATGATTTTTAGGGCCTCTAAGAATTTCAAAAAACTCAATTCTTCCATTTAAAGATTCTTCCTTTGAGTTTTCTAAAAGTTACCTAAAATTATGAACATACAACTAGCTTTTGTAACTTTCCGTTTTAGCCATTTTGGCTCCGATTTTGGGCTAACCTTAGGCTCTAATCTACATTTTAACATTCTAAGCTCATTTATCCTTAATTTAACTTGCTCTAGGGCATTCCTATATTAGTTTATCAAGTTCAGTTCAGTTTCTGAATTACTAGTTATTACACCGATTATGGTTTAACATTTTTAGGACTGGACCAATTAATGGTAAAGAGAAATTAATGGAAGCTTATTATATGATTTGGTAGCACATAGGTTCAGAAACCTTGTCAGATTGGGTTTATGTAATAAGAATATTAGTTTTTATGTATTTGCCACATTGCATAATGAATTGCCAAGTATAGGAATTGATTTTATAATATGAGATATCATGGAATTAGTACTTGTGATTGTATATGGATGATTATTAATGAGCACTCTAATATTCGATGACCTCTAAATAATTAATATTGTAAAATTGATGTTTAAGTTATTGGTATAAAAAATTTGGAGGTTCGAACTAGTATAAATGTGTTCTCTACACCTATTTAAGGTGTTTAATAGAATTTAGAAGCCATCCTTTGGATTTTGAGTTGTCACTTGAAAGTTTTAAAAATAACTTTTTGTTTTTGTTGTCATTATAGTGATTTTATTGTCATAAAAGGTGTAAAGTGGACATCAACACTTGCCCAATTGTGTTTCTAAGTTTGGTTGTGGTTTAGGAGCCTTGAGGGACATGGTTACATTATTTTGGTCATGTTAGTTGTGAGTCAATCCATCTCCTGGGCATACCTCAGCTTATTTTGCTATCATGAAAGTCATTGGGTGATTTTGTGGATGTTGTATAGTCATATATTACATCTAAGGTTGTTTTGAGGCTTTAGGGATAGGGACATGTTTATTTGGTTCATTGAAACTTACTCAAAGTGTTCTAAGGTCAATTGGTAAGAAAAATACATTTATGAAGTTGTCACTTATGACTTTATGTACTTTTACTATTATAATTGAAGTTAGAATGATTAGATTAGCTTTTAATCCTTGAGTTAGGTAAGATAATTAGATAGAGATTTTAGGAATGAAAACCCTTTAATAACCTTGCCTTTTAGCCATTAAAAGACCATAAGATTTATCTTAAAGTGGTAACAAATTGTTAGTTCGCTTCTTTAAATGTTTGGGTGCAATAAGTTTTCAAGTCACGGGCCAGTTTTTCCAAGTCGTGGCCAAAATGAGTAACTAGTGTTCCAATAACAATTTTGGCTGTGGCGCAACATCATCCATAGGCTAATTTGGCTGTCATGCAAATATTTCAGTTATGGTGCAAGCAGTAGGTTGTGACGTAAAAATTTTTTGTTACATTGTAAATCATGTCTGTGTCAAAATTTGATCCAAACCTAAGTTTAGCCATGCTGTAAATTCTTCAAGTCGAGACATAAATGTTGAATTTAGCTTTTAGAGGTTCTAGAGGCCAAGTTGGCCACAACACAACCATTCTAAGCCAGTGCCTAAGTCTTGAAACCCTCAATTTAGTTATAAATTATTAATTTTTATCATGGTAGTGATGAGTAATGACTTAATCTAACATATATAAGTTTTTAGACTTCTTAAAGGTGTTTTGGTTGAGACAAAATTGTTAATGAGAGTTTTGAATAACTAGAAACACTAATCTTGTTGTACAACTTGATAGTGAATATTGATTATTTAAAGGTTCAATTTTTTTTATGTTTTCATCCACTGCTAGCTCATTAACCGAATTGGACATTAAGTGCACTCGATTAAGAACATAGCTATGCTTAATTAACTTTATTAGTAGTTAGGGTTCTTATAGATGTTCTCTATCAACTTTAGCACACATCATTTTGGGAAAGAGGGAGAAGGATGTGGCAGATCCTTCAGTTGCAATTTGGGACAATTTTAGGGTGAAAAAATAAAGTTAAAATGCTGCATTTCATTAATGCACGTGGTAGTTGCTTGTCAGTTAGATGTGTTGAGCAATTATGATGAACTATGAAGCATAGGTATGGCTGTTTATAAGCCGTACTCATATTGGATGCGTATTTGGTATGGATATGTGTACCATATAGGTACAAATGTATCTGAAACGTTATTTTTTGGTACATTTCAAAACATTTTGGTGCACACCAAAACATTTTGAAATGACTTTGAAACGTTTACATCCTAAATGACATCGTTTTCAGTAGTTTAACTTATTTCCTCCTTTAAAAGCCCTACACCCATGGTTCATCTGTGCTTCTGCATCCATGATTTGTTGCCTACCTTCATCCTCCATGTTGTGTTGTCTTCTCCAGTAAGGCTTTAGTTCCTTTGTCATTTTCTCCAACAGTTGCTGGTGTCGGTGGCTGGTGTATATTGGTTCCTCTGTGGGGGAAAATGATTTTGCAATCTAGTGAAAATGATCTCACCTCTATTCATTTTACAGTTTGGGGAAAACAATCTCGTTTGTTCTAGTTTGCACTTCATGGAAAACTTAGGACACTGCATTTTTTCAGAGGAGGAAGAAAGAAACTCCAAGATGTGGACAGAAAATCTTCCCCTCAAGCTTCTCTTCCAATATTTCACTTGTATAATCCATTTTCTCTTCTATCACTCCTTGCTCGCCAAATTCTTTATTCTTCTAATTTTTTCAATTTCTATGAGCCTTAGGAGGCCTCACTTTTCCTACTTTGTGTTTGACTTGCTTTACGTTACCTTTAACTAGTCATTATTAATTGCAATTGGATTTGAGTTCTCTGTTTTTAGGACTTTTAGTTTTTAGATCGTGCTTGCTAAATTATGTATTTTCAACCCCCTTCCAAAGATGAGACTCTTACTAAGATTTTAGATTCGTTGTTATTAGTTTGTTTTATACATTGTAGCAAATGAATTTTTCAATATGCTTATTGTTGCATCACTTCAGCGTCTATTCCTTCAAGTGTGAAGAAGTAAATTCTTCATTTTCCTAAGTTCCTTTTAATTTTCTTGAACTAATAAATATTTTGACTGATTATTTTTCATTGATTCTGATTTCATTTGATTAGTGGAATTTTTTGGTTTGATTAGTGAAATTATGAAGGAAAGCACAACTACTAATTCTGATTTGGTTAGTGAAATTTTTTTAAAAGCTAATGATATTTGTTGTAACATCGACAACAAATGACTAGTAGGATATTAATATTTCTAAAAGTTCATGCCATTGAACCTCTCTTTACTATTCAATTGGTTGAGCTAAATATGGTTTGATGTTGTGCTTGTGAACTAATGATTCTTTATGGTTAGTCTATGTATTGGAAATATGGTTTGTCTATGCTGCTTTATTGCAAGTCATGCATTAGTGAGTAGGTCATACACAAGGTCAAGAGAAAAGCCTTAACATTGAGTGTTGTTGTGCTTTGCACAATGCAATCTTCTAACACCTATTATCAACATGTTAGATGCTATATCTATGTGATGATATGTGATGTGCCTTGTTGTTGCTTTTCCATTATAGGTGTCATAGCCATTGGAAGTTCTAACTCTGCTAGTAATCCTAGGCCCACTACTTATGCTAAATATTGTTCTAGTAATATTCTCTAAAAAGAGAGAACTCTTTTGTAGGCTTATATAACTTTGATTGTTAAAAGCAGAAGGGGAGAAACTGCAAATCCTGATGGAAACAAGCATTGGAAGTGTAATTATTGTAACCGTGAATTTGAAGGGTCTTATTTTAGAGTTAAGTGGTATTTGCTGAAAGTATTTGGTAAAGGAATTTCTATGTATCTTAAATTTGATACTCATTATTTAGTAGAGATAGAAAATTTGCAAGAGAAGGCTGATAATATATTAAAATAAAAAAAGTGTCATTACCACCACCAACTAGGGAAAATTTATGTGCAAAAATTGCTAGAATATTTTATTCAGGTGGTTTATCTTTTAATCTAACACGTAATCTATATTACATTAGCTTTTATCAATATATTGCAAATAATGTGATTTTTGATTTTAAACCTCCTAGTTATAATGCACCAAGAAACCCTTTGTTGCAACAAGAAAAGACAAATGTTGAAAGGTTACTTGAGCCAATAAAAAAGACTTGGAGTGAGAATGGAGTGAGTATAGTGACTGATGGCTGGACTGATGCACAACAAAAGCCATTAATTAATTTTATAGCTATATGACTAAAGAATACAAGGACAAATTTTATATAACTGAGTTGATGAAGGAGATAATTGAAGAGGTAAAATCTCAAAATATGATTCAAATTATTATTGACAATGCCCCTGTTTGTAAAGCTGTTGGCAAGATTATTGAAGTTGAATATCCTTACATTTTTTGGACACCATGTGTTATCCACAAACTCAATCTCGTGTTGAAAAACATGTGTCGCTAAAAATACTGAGTCCAATGAATTAATATATGAAGAATATTATTAGATCACTCAAATGAGGGATGCTATAATTTTTATTAGGATTTTTATCCTGAATCATTCCATAAAGTTAGCTATTTTCAATGAATTTGTACCCTTGAAATTGCTTGCTATTGCTGAAACTAGATTTGCTTTAACCATTGTGATGATAAAGAGGCTTAGACTCATAAAAATGTCTCTTTGCACAATGGTAATTAGTGAAGAATGAAATACGTATAAAGAGAATGATGTTGGACAAGCTAATACCATTAAAGAGTTAATTCTTAATGACTCTTGGTGAGATAAGATTAATTATATCCTCTCTTTCACAAAGCCTATTTATGACATGCTTAGATTTTATGATATAGACAAGCCTACACTTCACTTGATTTATGATATGTGGGATTCAATAACAAAACAAATGAAGGTATCAATATACAAATATGAGAGAAAGGAACTTTCTGAATATTCAAGATTTTATGAAGTTATGTATGGAAGTATAATTTATCGTTGGACAAAGAGTTGCACACAACTCATTACTTTGCTCATTCATTGAATTCTATATAAGTTATACTAATATTCTATACTTATGTTGTTTATATTCTTTTTACATTTAATTTTGTGCTAAAAAAATCTAATTCTTATTGTTTTTATTGCATACTACATAGGTATTATACTCCTCAATGGCTTGACGCAACATCAAATAGAGTTCCTTGTCATCTAGATGCTGAAATTTCAACTCAGAGAACTAAATGCTTTAATATGTACTTTGAGATCCTAGGGAGAGAAAATTGGTTCTTCAAGAATTTTCAATGTTTTGTAAAAATTCATATGCATATTCATTATTTGATTCCTTACAAGATAGGTGGAAGTTAGAGCCTAAAGATTAGTGGTTAAATTATGATTTTTCAACCCCAATGCTTCAACAGCTTGCATTAAAGCTTCTTTGTTAACCATGCTCATCATCTTGTTGCGAAAGGAATTGAAGCACCTATCCTTTCATTCACTCACTAAAAAGGAACAAGTTGAATCCAAAAATGGCTAAAGACTTAGTTTATATTCATACCAATCTTCGTCTTCTATCAAGAAAGAGTGAAAAGTATTTTAGTAGAGTGACCAGGATGTGGGATATTAATGGAGATGAAGGGAACCATTTGATGGGGCTGGAGGTTTTGAAGTTGCAAATTTGTCTCTAAATAAACTAGATTTGGGACAAGAGCTCATAGAAAATGTAACTAATGTGAATGTTGATAAAGATGCAAATTAGTTTGAATTAGAAATTCTAGTATTAATGCTTGGAATGTGATTTGTTATAGATATCTTATCTATATTTATAAATTATTTTATCATTTATGCTATTATAGCTTATTTATGATTTAATTTAGTTTTTAATGTATTAGATTATATATATTTATTCTCGTATTAATATTTTAAAATTTTTAAAATTATCATATCTCACGTATTGTATCGTGTCATACTCGATATGTGTATCTTGTATCATACTCTAAATGCGTCAACTTGAGCAAATCTAAATTCGTCATCCACGTCAATTTTTATTAGGAAGGTATTGCTTTGCATTTTCGTAAATAAGGAGAAAAAAACCTTATTTGCATACTAAAAAATAAATTTCATATTTTATTTTTTTACTTTTTATTATTTTTTATACCAAATATTAAAGAATATTTTTTATATTATATTAAATGTAATTTAAATAACAAGATCTTATTTTATTTTTATTTCAATTCTTATCAAAATCTTTTTTACACAGCAAACAAGGCCTGCGTTTCCGAACATTTAGCCCCAAATCTGTCGTCCCCTCTTCGACTTCCTTCTGCTGTTCTTGAAGAGACAACATCGTTTCGATCGTTCTCACCCGCAGTTACCTCCTCTCTCTCCCTCGCTTGACGCCGTCTCTTCACCCCCACGTTCGCCTATCCATTCGAAGCCAAGACGAGGTCACTTCCAAAGAAGATCCAGAAATTCCTATTCTTTGATTCGAAGCCAATACGAGGTATATACTTCTCTATTAGTTTTTTTTCCCTAGCGTGCGCGTTTTATCAAATTCCATTTTCTTCTTCTGCCACCCTAGTTTCATACCTAAAATCGAAAACCTTATTCTCATTTTCGTATTCGGCCAGAATCAGCGGCACCATGGAGTTGACCTAAGAAGAGGTAATTTGCTTCTCCTTTTCCATTTAGTTTGCACCCAAAAATTGTAATCTGTTTCTTCTGTTTGTTCGTAGTCCTAAAATTTTACTTGAGAAGAAAAGTTAGTGAGAAAAGTGTACTGAAACAGGTTGAATAAGGCAAATTCCATTGTTCCATACTCTGTAAATCCGAGGGCGCTCAAGGATTTATACTTTTGATATCTATGTGTTTTCTGAATTATGATTCTGTGTATCTCTAAATCTTTGATATTCTTGTCCTTTGCAAGTTTTGTTTGCTTTACTTTACCTTTTTGTTGCAGTTGGATAATTGTATCTATTTGGCCTAATAATTTTAATTGAGATTTGCTTGGCTTTGACGGCATAGATGTGTTCTTCACTTAATTCAATCTAGCTTTTCTACTCAAGTTTTCTGGGCAGTTAAAGGTTTGTAGGAACTAGCTAAAAGTTGACTACTGAATTCATATCACATTCTAATCATTGCCTTTAGAAAATATCTTTTTCATTTAATAACCGCTGATATAGAAAGCTTAGCTTTGTTTCATGATCAGTTTTCAGGCATAGTCATTTGTAGTGTGATCAAACTTTGAAATTATGTTTTGATCTTTTGACCCTAATGTCTGTTTTCAAATTTGAACTCATATGTATGTCAATCTGTTCAAGACATTATCAGGTGAGTCCTTGTGGATAGCTTCAAATTTGGGATGACTTCCTAGTTTCTTCATCATCAGGTTAGTGCTGTTTTTCTTTAAGCCTTGGATCCCAGCAGCGGCATTGAGAAGAGAGAGAGAGCTTCAAACGGAGAGAGACGAAGGTAGATTACCTTGTTCTGAATAATCTTGCCAATCAGGTAAGTTCTTTCTTATCAAGCTGAGGTTTTGATCTCTGGATCTTCAAAAATTTGAACTTTGTTTCGATATGTGACCTGAAATTCTTTAATTGTTTCCTTTATCTTCAAAACTGTTGTTGTCTTTTTCATCATTTTTCGCTGAAATTTCCACCTTTTATGTTATTAAACCAATTCCTAAGGTGGCTTGTCTTCAAACCTTGACGATTATTGGAATCCCTAGGCTCCCAAGAGCTATACCATGCCAAATTCCATAACTTTGATTGGGGTTATTTTTCTGGGTAGTTTTAGGGTTCTTCCACATCTATGTATAAAGGCATTTTAGTGGGTGTATCTGTCCCAATTAGCTTGGGATAGCTTCTTTACCAAAAATGTTATAAGGGATGTTGCATTTAACAATAAGATGGTTTTAGGTTTTGGGCATGTCAATGATTAAGACTTTTGCTCCCTCTTTGTATTGAAATCTTAGTTCGCCAATGAGGTGAACCAACATTTTTGTTACGTTGGATGCCTCTTATATGGCCAATGACCTCTTTGGGATTGGCATACACAGTTTGAAGTGGAGAATTAGGGGTTTTTCGCAGTTTTTTTTTTTCTTTTGGGCAGTAGCTATGTGGGGGAAGGGGGGAACTGAAATGTGCATGGTACAGTAACCTGATGATCTAAGGTCTTTTGATTACTTACTGCATTGATACGGGAGAAGAAACTTGATTTTATCTTTGCTTTGTACTTCCCTAATATGTGCTCTATCCCGCATATATATGTTATATTTGTCTTAATTTTGTCTTTACTGCGTTTGGGGTTTATGTGAAATAATAATCTTAGTGCTTAATTTGATCCCCGTTCCCCACCCTTTAGCACTTGTCCCCAGAGTTGCATTGTTTTAAACTTAGATAATTTTTTCACATTCTTCATTCAATTAAATTGTCCGCCATTCTTTTTTTGCTACTTTGGTCAGCCGCTTAAATGGATCTGGAGACTGAAAATCGACTAGCTGCCCTTCTTATGAGAGAAGCAGCTGAGTTGCGGCAACAGGCTGAAAAGGAAGGTGTTCTTGCATATCTTCGTCCGCCTAATATACGGAATCGGCCAAATTCACGCTTCCTCACAGCCACTGTACGTGGGGTACAACAAGGTTGGTTCCTAGTTACTATTTAAAAAATAGCACTTGGTCGTTGCATTAGATGACAGAAATTTTATCAAATAGTGTGATATTTGAAAGAAGAGGGTACCTACTCTTAACAGTGAGCAATTTTTTCCATCGTTTCCCCCCCCCCCCCCAAATTATACAAAGTGATTCTTAATGATTGTTTTCTTTTCCATCTTTTGGCCCTCATTTTTTCTGTTTCTAATAGTTCTTACAACTTCTGGATAAGTCCGGATTACAAAAATGTAGACTCTAATTCAGAATTGCTTTCTATTTATGGACTGTTTGGCCTGAAGCAATTTAACACCCTATCTCACTTAGTCCACAACAGCAGCTATCCAATTCTTAGTGACTTCTGATTTATACAATCCCTGCGGAGCATTTGTGGTTCAACCTTTCCTGATTGTATTAGATAGACCAGTTTGAGTTGATCTTATTGAGTCTGCAAATCTTTTTAAAGTGGGTTTTCTTGTGAAGTGTATGTATACAAATCAAACAACAACAACAAGGCCTTTTCCAACTAAGTGGGATCGGCCACATGGATCAAACGACGGCATAAAGTTCTATTATAAATCATATTTTTAAATAGAATATTTAAATCTAAATCTTAATAGTTTCGCCTATAATTTCTTGTGGTCTTCCTCGACCTCTAATTATTGGACTATTCTCTATCTGATCTACTCTTTTTACTGGGGCTTTTACAGGTCTTCTCCACACATGTCTAAACCATCTAAAATGCAATTCCACAATCTTTTCTACAATAGGTGCAACCTCAACTTTCTCTCTACTGTATTCATTTTTAATTCTATCTAATTTGATATGTCCATTTATCCAACGCAACATTTTCATCTCTGCGACATTAAATTTATTCTCCTGTTGACCTTTTATTGTTCAATACTCAGTCCCATACAACATTGCCGGTCTTATAACTGTATAATAAAATTTACCCTTAAACTTAGGTAGCACTCTCCTATCACTAATAACACCTGAAACACTTTTCCATTTCATCCATCCTGTTTGAATCCTATGATTTACATTTTCCTCTATTTTCTCGTCATGCTAGAAAATAGACTCAAGATACTTAAACCGAGTAACTTGTGATATGGTATGTTCTCCGATTTTCACTTCTACATTAGAATTAGTGTGCCTCTTACTAAATTTACATTTTATATGTTCTGTTCTACTTCTATTTAAACGAAATCCATGATCTTCCAAAGCAAGTCTCCACATCTCTAACCTCTCATTTATTTCCTCTTTCAACTCTCTAATTAGGACTATATCATCTGCAGATAGCATACACTGTGGTACCAACTCTTAGATATATTTAGTAAATACATCTAAAACTAAAGCAAAGAGATAGGGGCTTAAAGTTGACCCCTGATGCAATTGAAAAATCCTCAGTGGACCCACCTTGAGTTCTTACACTAGTTGTGATCTCATCATCCATATCTTGAATTGCTCAAATATATGCAATACGAATTCCTTTTTTCTCTAAAGTCTTCCACAAAATATCTCTGGGCATCCTATCATATGCTTTATCTAAATCAATAAAAACCATATGTAGATCTTTTTTATTCCTCCGATATTTTTCTATTATGCAAATTGTTATTACTTATTAATGTTTTAATTGAGATCCTCTTGTTTGTTGCAAAGTAGTAGCATGCGTTCAATCTTTGATTATTTTCAGAAGTATGGGAAAAAGATTATAACATTTGCGTCAAGATATCATCTGAACATTTTTTATGCACTGTGACCCCCAGTGTTAGGTATAAATCATCAGAGGAATCAACCCAATCATCTCAGTCTTAATGGTTTTTAACATTAGCCGAACCAAAGAGTTAGCAATCTTATTAGCTAGAGATGTTACAGTTGTCAAATCTGTTGAAATTTAAATTTATTTATTTTGAATTGAGTTATTTTAAAATATTCCTCCTCCTGTGTGTCTGCTAGTTATTGGGCTGAGCACAATGTTTTTCTCTTGAGCTGCTAGTTTATCTTCTTTTCTATTTTTGCTTTTAGTTATTTATTTATCTTTTTCAGCAAATCGAGCTGTGGAAGTGAATGAGATGTGGCGAGTGCGACAGAAAGAACTAGAGCTTGATAAAAGGCTTAAAGGCACATCTAGAGATCAAAGCTGCCGTGACAGAAGCCATAGGGATGGTAACTCATCAAGAAGCATTGGAAGGCTTGCCACGGTCGATAATAGTACTACTGCCTCTGTTTCATGCTCAGGTAAAAGAGAATATGACCATTGGCCCGAAGGATTAAGGGATGAAGAGGTCGACGAGTTTCTAAACGCTAGGTATTATTGCCATTTGACATTTTATGTGCATGTTTGCCTTGATATCGCCTCACTTGTTTTTATGACTGAAGAAACTCCATCTTGGCAGGACCAAGCGTGGAAGAGGAGCTGTTGGTCCGAGGATGGACGAGACAGGTCCTTACCTTCCACCTCACTCTGATGGGGAGCCTATTACAAGTTGTGATGTAGGGGACCGTCGTGTTTATGGTCCAGAAAGGCCTCTTTCACTGAAGTCACGTGAATCTTCTGAAGAAGAGGAGCTTCATGTGAAAAGGCGGAAAAAGGCTAAAAGATCTCACTCTGGGAGCTCAAACAAGGAGCATTCTAAGAAGCATAGATCCAAAGAGAACTCTAGACAAGAGAAAAAGAAGAGGAAGGAGAAAAGAAGTAAACATCACCACTGAGATGTATTCTGCAATTTGCTATTTCTACAGGGAAAGGTTACAATTGCACGTTATCTTTGCCAAACTGTCAATTTCGATTAAACGCGTGCTTCACTGTTGGCATAGATATTTTCTGTAACTTCAAATGCAATATATTTACAGCTACAAACTTATCTTCCGACCTAGAGTGTAAATTAATTGAGCTATCAGTGAAATATTTAGATTCAGTTTGTTAATAATTCAAATTTAGTTTGACCTTGAATACTATGTTAAGCTCAAATTAGTCGAATTTAAATATTCAAAGTTCAGAATATTAAATGTTTGCGAAGATCTCGTTAACCATAGACTATTATAATATTATCAAAAATATTTTTTGTAATTATTATAATGAATCTGCAAAATTTGTATTTAATCATAGTTTAAACTCAAATCAGGTTGGTCTATTTCAGACAATTTAACTTAAACATACCTAAACTCGATTTGATTGCAGCATATAAACAATAAGACGTCTGTGTTAGAGGACTATTTTAGGGAAAAAAAAAAAGTGTAACAGGACTATTTGATTAGGATTTACATGTGCATCCCCAAGCCTCATGGATGAAGGAAATTGGACACGCACGTTTGGGAATATTGTGGTTTTTCAGAAGTTGTTATACTGCAAATGTTGTGAAAAAAATTGTTGTTTAGAAATAATAAAAATAATGTTTAAAAAAATCTTATAAAAGTAGTTTTTAAAAACAATCGATCGATAAATTTTTTGGTAATAATTTTCTAAAATCACAGTACATGTGTAGAATAACAACGATAGATATATGATAAAACTTTTTTTTTGTTTTTACTTTTTGCAATACTACAAGTCCAAAGAATTTTATATCAAGTTATTAAAATAACATGAAGAAGTTAAAGATTAAATTAAAATAAATTATCTGATGATGAAAGTTAGGGATTCATCCAACTAACAGTTATAGAATTACAAAAATAATTAATTTGAAAGAATATATTTTCATGATAAGAATAAAGAAATATATAAGACTTGTGTATCTAGATATCCCAAAAAAAACAAGTAGCAGTTTGCATTTTGACGTGAAATAATAAAATCACTGAAAAATAATATATGTAGGTAACAATATAAAGATAACAGTAATTAATTTACAATAAAAAAAATTAGAATTCAGTTAAAATAAAAACTTTTAAATATATTAAATTTACAACAGCCAAAACTATTTTTTAAAAGTAATTTATAGGGTACTTATTACGAATTTTTAAAAAACAGCACAAGAAGCACATAAAAAAAAATTCTTAACATATCTGTACTTTATTTTTAATTAAAAAACAAAGAAACTAAGGTAACTACATATCCTAAATTCAACCTTAGTCAGCCATCGTATTCTACGCCACAGGTTCCTTGGTGTTTAGCGTTCAAGTATTTTCTGGCCAAAAAGCATTCAAGTATTTTAATTTCTCATATAGAGAAATTTATATATATAAATTTGAACATAAAATATATGATTTATCTTATATTTTTAGTACATACAACATAAATTTTAAAATACTTATATTTACTAAGTTCAACCATCTTATAGATAAATCTAAGTATTTTAAATTTTTTTAAAAATAAAATTTTCACAAATCAAACACTAAGTGACAGTAACAACAATATTAGTCAACCAATTCTATATTTGCCTACTTGGTTAAATTTCTTTACATTTTAAAAAAAAATTATTATGCGTCCTACGGTAGATCTCGCCTCAATTTATTTCCAACCCAACCTCTATTTTTTCAAAAGTAGTATTGTGATAATAATTATGGTAATGCGAATACACTTTTTTCACTGTGACAACCTTTCATTGACAGCAAAGAAAATAAGAAAAATTTCACGACTATAATTTAGTAAAAATTTTATTTAAGAATTTTAAAAACTAAAATCATTTTTTAAGAATTAAAGAAATAAATTACTACTTATATTTCTCAAAATTATTATTTATATTCTTTAAAGTTGTAATCTAATTTTATTCATATTGCAAAAATAATTTTATACAAGGATAATAACATTCACATCACTCTTATAATATAAACAAATTAGGTTCTAAAATGAAAGGAGAAGTGCAGGTTCAAAACTGTAATCGAAACGTTGTACTTCCTAGCAACTTATGATGAACTTTGAATTTGGTGTTTTTAATTAGATGGATTGATTAAATCGGTTGATTTAAAAAAAACTAATTAATTAAATTAAAATAAATATGATTCAAGCAATTCAATTCAATTTTAATCAATCTGGATTTAATGGAATGATTATTTTAAAAAAAATTCACATAATGTATTTTAAAATTTGCAATTTTATACTTTATAATATTTATTATGAAAATAAACACCTCAAATATTATATTGAAACAAAAATTATTTATGGAAAATAAGAAAAGGGTTAAAAAAATTACCTAATTAAATGAGAAATTAATAAAAATATAAATTATTATATCTAATATAAAACAATTAAATTATCCATACTAACATATATAGCTTTGAGGTCTTTTGGCAATTAATCCTTAAATCATATGTTAGTAATAGCGCATAGATAAAACGGTATAAATTTGAATTATTATAATATAAAACTGAAAATAAAAATGCAAGTGCGAGAGTGATCACCACTTATTATTTTAAAAATAAAAAATTTAATTTAATTTAATTTTATATTTAAAATATTTATTTATAAGTAAATTAAAAAAAATTGACAAACACTTTAATATCAATTTGAATCCCTAGTGTACTCCTTGCACAACAAGAGATGTTATGCCTTCCAAAACGTTTTAATACATGTCAAACAACTAAATTATTATTATTAAAATCTTCTCTTACTTTGTGCATTATCCTATTGGATAAAGACAAGGAATGTGTTGTGACTATCTATCACAATGGCATTTTTCTTTTTGCGTGTGTAGGAGTTTACGGGTTCGAACCCGTGCTTCCCCCTCCTCCAAAATTGGGTCTCCTACTCAGACCAAAATAAAAAATAAAAAAAAATGTGATACAAAAAAATAAAATTATATATGGGATCTTTTTTTTTTTTCTTGTAACATTTTCTTCCTTTTTCCTTTATCACAAGCATGTCTTGCTTCTATTGAGCAAGGAGAAGATCTAGATTCAAATTAGTAGTATGGTTTGATTGCATTTTAATTGACAAAGTGAACAGTTAATTAACAGCACTAATTCGATTGATTTTGCAAAGAATTATTGAAATAATTTAATTTTAATAAAAATTTTGAGTGAATCAATTCCAATAGAATTAAACGGAATCGATTCTCAACACCCTATATTGTAAATAATAGTAGAAGCGAGGGCATACTTAACTTGAAGAGGAAATTTTGTGCTGATTTACAAAGAATCGCAGCAACCTTTCGGAATGTAGACTTTTGAAGAATCGTTTATTGGCGATGGGAATCCTATATTCGGGTGTCATTGTCATTGCCGTTGCTTGTCACTATATTTTATATACTTTTGTTCCTCTCATTGGATTCTGATCTAAAAATACACAAACTCTGTCAATCTTACATTACCTGTCATGCTACCACGATTAACCCTTGGAGAATTATATATGTCAAACACTTTTTATAATTAGTTTTAAAATATAAATTATACAAATTTTCTTAAAATTTTATTAAAATTACTTGAATTTTTTTAATTTTTAAATTATGCACAAATCTTCCTTAAAATAAAAGACTCCACTGTATTCTAATCTAATTTTAAATTTTCTTAACGAAAATACTCTTCATTATCCTAAATACATTTTTTTTAAAACTAAAATGTCCTATCATATTTTTTTTTTTATAAAGAGTATTTAGTCAACTTTTTAAAAAATAACTTTTAACACATCCATAAATTTATAAATAATTGTATTTGTATGTGATTTTGTTTAAAAAAATTTATTTTTTTAAAAAAGCTTGTAGGTACGGTTGGTAATAAATATCTTTATTATCTCTTAATTTAAAATTTTAAAAAAAGTGAGATAAGGAGCCAATATATAGATGCTTAAGAGCAAAAGCTCAACAAGAACCAGTTTCAACGTTAATAAAATACTGAACAGAAGATAATAGATTAACATTAGCCATCCTTGTAAGTAATCGATTAACAGTTCCAGGAAATAATAATCCAGAACAAAAACAACGAGAATCCAAGCCAATCAATTTACAGAACCAAACCATATATATATATATATATATATATATATATATATATATATTTGACAAAAAAAAATAAAATTGAAATACAATGTACTGAAGAGTAATATATATTTTTTAAAAAAATAAAAGCAAGACTTGAATAATTTCAATGAAATTTAAATAAGAATTATGTAATTTACTTTTAATTTAAAAACCAAAATTTTTTTAATACAATTTTATTATATTTGTTTTTAAAATTTTTAATAAAATAGACAAGTATAAAAGAATTCTTTAAAAATGATACTAAATTATCAAATTTGTACACTTATTTACATAAATAATTTATTTATCATATTTTTATAAAAAATCTTGATAATAAATATATAAAAATTATATATATTTTTTAATTTAATCTACTTACCTTCTCTAAACTTTTTAAAAGATGTTACAGCCTGTCACGTCGAGGAGGACATTGACCTTTATTGATTCTTCGATACGAAACTAACCATTCAGTTAAAGTAACGTTCGCTAAGGGGGATAAAGGCGCTCCAAATAAGAAGTCGAGAACAATAATTTTACACGTTTTGGCATAACTTGTCCCCAACCCCGCAACAAACACATTAAAAAGGCAAGCAGATATGCATCAAAACACATGTTGATTTGCTGACGTGGATCATTGCCTTTGCAACAACTGTATTGATGTAGCAGCGTAAGAGTAGTAGTAGTTTCTCATCCCTACCCTATTTCCCGATTAGCGCTTGTCACCTTCTAATCACATTCCTGACCTCCTATTGAATGCTCTCACCCCTAAATTGCAATATCCATAAAGATGAAACAAGAAGACGACACAAATATTTCGTGACTATGTACACAAAGACAGCCTCTGTTTTGGTCAGGAGTCCTCATAATGATGGTCTGTCTCGTCAAAGATCTCCTCCTAAAGAAAGATATATTAATGTTAGTAAAGTCTTCTACAAGAGTTCGATAAAACTTTAGGTACAATATAGTTTTGTACTTTGTGCATGCCCTATATGTGGGAGAGAATGAATCCCCGTCATTGAATGTACTGCATCATATTGTAACTAGCCATTTCCCTTGTGGTTGCTCTAATATTTATTATATCTTTATTATTATTATTATTTAATAATATTTATATTTTCATTATAGACACGAGTGATTTTTCATCCATTTCATTCACTTCTTTTTTTATTTTTATTTTTATACCTAATATTCTATATACTATACGGTCTCTTAAATTTCTCCAAGAATTCAAGCAAGAAGAAAACAAGATCAGAATGACTATTGATACCTGTAAAAGCTCTTCAATAACATCTTCCATTGTAATGATTCCAACAGCTTCTTCTTCTTCCGGGAGCCCTGGAAGTGGGCTTCCATCTATCTCCAGAATATCCGAGTACATATTTTTTGACCATTTTCTGGTTCGAGAACCACTCCTGGAAGAATTATGTGCATTTGGAAAGCTTTTCCACTTACGGAGTAGCTTCTTTTTGAGCAGAACTCTCTCAGGGGAAGGCCTTTCACCATCAATATCCACCCTCCAATCTTTCACTGAGTCTATGCCAGAAGCATGATAGACAGGGAGAGGTTATTATCAACAGAATTTTCCAGTTTCAATTCAAAGGAATCTATATTAAATGTCGGCAAAAGATAAATATATTAAATTGATTGCGGTATTGGTGCTTACCATATTTGTTAGAAGATTGATGCGACATCTTTTCACGCTGTCTTACAACAACAGCCATGTGGCTATGGCCCTTCTGGAACTCATTCAAAATGTCATACAGTGGCATACTTTCCTTAACCCTATCAATATAGGTGATTTTAAAACATAAATTTATGGTGACATACCACGAAGTACCCATCAGATTCTATATGGGATCATGAAACTTATTAAACATATACACAACACCTTGGAATCCTTCGTATGGTTACACTCTTCACAGGTGCTTCATCTTCTGGGTGAACTGTCAATAAATTCTTGACCTAAAATTAAGCAGCACGGATTTAGAAAACGCAGGCGATACATAATTGCAATGAAAATTTCAGGAGAAAACTAATGAGAAATAGAGCAAAAGTAGAAAGAATGTAAACCAAAGAAAAAGAATAATGCAAAAACTACGGATCTCATTTGATCAAATTTAACGAAATGATAACTGATAAGTATCCAATAACAAAAGATGGAATTCAAATGAGCAATACAAAAATTATGGAGGGCCAGCCTCAATTGAAAATCAACCCTGTTTATAAAATACCTACAAAAATGACAATTCGTTTATGTAAAGGATTTATAATCTGCAAACTAGTAACTAAAATCCCCGATGACATCAAAATTAACAGCATAGGGAAACAATAAAGCTTTTAATTAGCTACTCAATTTTGCTTCTTAGGAATGTTATAAATTTGACAAGACCTTATGACTGCGACTCTGTGTATGAGAATCAAGTACTGAGCTTGTTTCTTAACTGAACAACTTGCAACGGGTACTTTATCTAATAGTTGGCAAACTCAATTCCATAAATGTCATAAGAACTTATGACTTATAAGCGCTACTTTTGGGCCAGATAATTGAGTACTGAGAATGTTTCTTAATCATGTTAAACTACATTGACGCAATTTATTGCTCATCAAAAGATTTAGTACCCAAAGTGAACTCACAAACTCTGAGACCGTATGAAAATTGTTCCTCTATTGGCCAGAAAAGGAAAAAAGAGAAGACTGTTACCAGTATAAGTCCAATAATGTTTGTAGGCCGCTCATAATAGACTGGGACTCTACTATGCCCTTTCTCCAATATTAGACCCATCAATTCCCTGCTTATTACCAGGCATTTAATTACATGATCAACAGTTGCATAACATACTAATGGTAGCTTCTATTCTATAATTACACATTACCTGTCAAGCCTTGCATTAATATCAATGGCAAAAGTTTCAGATATAGGAGTCATAGCAACACTGGCAGTTTTCTCAGTAAGTTCAAGTGCCCCAGAAATGATTGTTGTTTCATCATGGGTCAGTTCTCCACCTTTTCCAGCCTAGTACAATTTAAACATAGGACAGCAATATTAAACACGAGTGCATGAGTATCAAAGTGAATGAGTATAAATAGCCATAAGAGAAAAAGGTTAGATAGTCCTCAGTCACATTCCAGGAAAACTGCATTAGGAAAAGGCAAAAAAGTGTAGCATACTAATGAAATAACAAGATGACAGATAACTAGTTTTGTTCGACTTCAAAAGCAAGGGAACAAAAACAAGATTAAATACAGTAACTGTACAATAATTTTTTTTGAAAAAAAGATCACATAGCTCTGATACAGACCTCATTACCATGCAGATTTACGAGTGTTTTTAACTCAGCTCTGCGGAAAAGGGCTGCATTTCGATGACCCAGCAAATAGTCCAAAAGCTGGAAAACCACAGAAATGCATACATAACCAAGAAGAAAAAAATAAATCAGGAATGAGCATATTGAATTGCTCTGTTTACGAGAAATGGATTGATAAAATTTCTGCTTGATTTATGTCACCTTGCTGATTGGAAAAGCAAAAGGAAAGCATATCCAAACAAGCATGCGGACAAATGGAGCCACTGCTGCACCAATCAACAGCCCATAACGAGAACAAACGGACTGTGGTATAATCTTCACACAAATAAATAGATGTCAGAGCACTTCTACACACCATGCTGAACAATTGAATACATGTATACATGTCACTCCAGTAAATGAGATCTTTTAAAAGTTCTTCCTATAAGATACCAGGTGTGTGCTGGACAAGCAGCAATCCTGCAAGGGCAAGGTTTATTTACATAACAAACAAGTCTACTAACAAGCCAGATTTGAAAACTTCAACTACTTCTCATGATCCAGTTTACCGAATTATTATCATGAATGAAGACAATTTTTCATTTTGCCAATCATCTCTGTGTCAAAAGGCATCTACTATCCCATTAACAACAAGGTGGAGCCTTGGAGGATGATAAAGGTTTTGAATCTGTCATATGCTTGTATCATCATTAATATATAAGGAAAAATGAAAATCATCTCACCTCACCAAACAGAAGAATCAATGTCACTGAAATCAGGATAGCACCCCATGCAGAAATGAGACTATCAAGAAAAATGGGAAGTGCCTAAAAAAAAAGCATCGCCATATAAAAATTAGCTGGATATATTTTTTTTAAGTCATCCAAGTGATCAAATACACAGTAGAACGTAGATTTTAGTTGTACCTCCATGGCCGCAGCATTGCAAATTAGCAGGGTACAAAGCAATAAATGTTGATTTTTGACAACAGGCAATATCCTTGCTGTAAAGACAAAACGCAAATTCAAACAGCATGACAATTAATAGCTGCATAACATTCAAGACGATAATGTATTTCCTATTTCTTAGATGCCGAAGGTTTCTCAGTTTAGCGATAACAGCCAGTTATAGGATTGCTTAAAAATGCTTAAGAAGTTGTTAAGGGTTTTATCCATTGGATCTGAACGGACAACCACGTTTAGTTGGGATAAATGAAGTCACATCAAGCCACCATCACCCCAAAATAAACTTTCCTTCAGATGGAAGTTTCCCGGAAATTTATGAAATAAACTGCAAATCAGCAACAGCAGAAGGTAATTTTCCAGAAATATTTCCAGTATGATGCTTAAGAGTTGAATCATAAAATAAGTCATTATATAAGGATGATTCTTCAGTTTTGATCTCTAAGAGTTTGACAATTTGCGACAAGAAATTACGAAATTGATAATCAACCTTTCGATGACAGGTAAATTCTCATACTCAAAAAAAAAAAAAAGAGAAAGTGCCCAGAAAGTCAGGAAAATTGCTTAATTAAACACTTGAAGCAAGAGAAAACCCGAGAAATAATAACAGATCAGCCAGAAAGCAAATTACCAGCATATCTGCGATCCTTAGGGGTACCAGATTTAGCGAGAACTTCAAGATCAACTAGACTCAAGGACATGAGGCCCAAGGTGAGGCCTGACATCAATCCAGCAAACAAAACCAGAAGCCCAATTATGGCTAAGTAAATGAAAAAGCGGGATTCGCAGCACGAATACTCCACCGCCATTAAGGCTAACTCTCTTGAAACTTGAACCCACTACTCGTTGTAGTTGTTCTTCTTCCAAGCAGTAGAAGTAGGACCCCAATGCTGAAAAAGCAAGAGGGGGTGCTAGAAAAGGGAAGAGAAGTTGAGAAGAAGCGGTGGAGAAAGCAACATCGGTTGAGGTGCGAAGGAACGGAACGGTGGGGTATATTACCAACGATTCGAGCAGTATTTGTCTATATATGAAAATTGGAATGCAACGGAGTGTGCCGCAGGGAGAGAGAGAGAGAGAGAGAGAGAGAGAGAGAGAGAGAGATGAAAGGTCACTGGCTCGCTGCTTCGGATTTGGCGTTGTGCTTTTGGGGCGTGACGAGTGGTGTGGTGCGCTGTTTTACCAAAAAGTGAAACGGATTATTATATGCCAAAAAAAGGAGTTGGATTATTAAATTTAGGAAAAATTTCACCTGAGATCATAGTCTGGTAAAAAATAATAATAATAATTTTTAAAGATTAATGTTCTCCAAATGACAGAAGAAATAAGTTAGCACACTTCTCAAAGTTAATCATTTATATTTTTTAAAATTATAGCATGGTTTTTTCTAATATTATAATAAATTTGTTATTATTCTAGTATAAAAATAACTTTATTAAAGTGTAATTATAAATAGTATGAGTAATAATTTTAAAAAAATAATTTATTATTTGATTTTTTAAAATAATTTTATTTTTTAAGGTCTTTTAATATTATCTTTACTAACTTACAATTCTTGGGTAAAATTTTACCAAGGTATTATGAGTTTTAATAGGCCAACTCAAGATTAAATTAAAATAAATTACATAGTTTTTTTGTTGAATTTTATTAAAATTACATAAGCTTTTTATTTATTTTCAAAAAATATATAGATCTTTTTTAAAATAAAAATTTATTTTATATTTTAGATTAATTTTAATGTTGTATTAAAAAATTTTCATTAACATTAAATACATATTTTTTAACTAAAAAAAATTAAATAGATGGTATTTTGATTTAAAAAAAATTAAAATTAAACTAAAGTTAAAGTAACTTGTTGTTTCATAAAAGATCTACATATATTTTGAAAATAAAAAAGAGATTTATATAATTTTAATAAAATTTAAAACAATTGTGTAATTTAATCAATTAAAGCATTTCTTACTCAATTCAAATTCATTTAAATTCAATAAATCCAATCATTTTTTGGTTACCCATAGAAATCTTTCACAAGTTCTCTAATTTTAAGATAAGAAAAAAAATAAGCTGTAGTTGTTATATTTTTACTATTAAATTTTTTAATTAAAATATAACAAATATGATTTTCTGATAATAAATGTATAATATTTACAAATACATGTATTATTTTTTAATTAAATTATATATTTGTTATATTATTATTAAAAAATTATATATTTATTATATTTTAATTAAAGAAATCTATAGCAAATATTTAAAAAATTATACTTGAGTATAGGTCTTATGATAATACTTATCTCAAGATATTCACAATTTTAATCATCTTCATATGTATTTTTAATTTTTAATTTTACTTTAATTCATATTTTAATTATATATATAACCAACTATTGAAAATAATTATTAGAAGAGCGCTAAATTATTTTCTCTTTACAATATTTAAACAAGTATTAGAATGTAATCTTCGAAAGTTAAAATAAATTACAACATCACCCTGTTTAAATTCTTTAGTTCACTCTACCAAAGATCAGGAAATCATCTAAAATGCAAGTTACACTTTAAAAGATAAAATATATGAATATCAATTATTTATAAAATACATTATTAAAATTATTTTAATAATTTTATTTAAAATGTTTAAAATAAAATAAAAATAACGCTCACTCCCATCGACGTTGTCCCTAATATTATTGCATAGAAAATAATGATCGAGTTTGACTCTGCACCACATTTTATTTTACCCCATATGTTACACCATACTTTTTCATTAATGGGTATCTTGCTCTATGTTAATCCAGGACCCTAATTTTTATATTTCAATTTTAGAAGTGAGACTATTCTCATTTTAGAAGTAGGACTATTCTCGGTATATGCTACATCGAGAATAATCTGGTGTGTGGCTAATCTCAGTCTGCCACGTGCAAGATTAGGCTCGTAAAATAAGTATGGGGTCTAACAACCAAAGAAATTTAATAAAAAGTTAAAAAAAAAAAAAGGGTTGCAATCGAACACCCCAAAAAATTTAATAAAAGTATTTGTTTAGAGTCAACTGATGCATTAAAACAAAACTTTATTTGGTTAGAAATAAGTTACCTCGTATATTTACATATATAGTAATTGTCTAATTTAAATCTTCAACAGTTTAAAGATAAATTTATATAATAAAACTGAAGAGAGATAAATTTAGAATATGAAATTAATAATTTAAAAAATAGTTTCTAACATTAAAAATTCTTACTCTTTTTCCCTCCAAGTGACTGGCAACGATTGTCGAATATTTTGCTCATAAAATCTGCATAGTGTTCTCCACTTGCTGTTGACAAGGTGATGAGTGTTTCCTTTCTTTAGATTTTTTAGTTTTCTTTCTTTTCTACTATTTGGTGTTCTAAAATATGTGCAATTTAGGACTCGGCACTTAGAATAGGATGCCTTTTTATTCGATTCAAATGTAAAATGAAAAATAATTATCATATTAATTGTTCATGTAAACATGCAATCAAGTAATTAATAAATAATTATTTATATATATTATACAATTTTATAATAAATTGATAAAATATAGAATAATTTTAAAATTGTACAATATTTTATAACCATAATGTTTAACAATACGTGCGCGCGCACACCTATATATATATACACCTATATATATATATACATATATAATAATTTGATTCCATCTTCTTGATTTAGGCCTTAAACAGTGCACTTGTGCATCTATATATCATATTTACATGTCCAATGCCCAGGTTAAGACCCTTAACTAGTGGGAGCAAGTTAATGTGATCTTTTTTAAAAATATATTTTTCGTATTTTATCTCAATTATTAAGATAATAAGCTTAAATTTTAATTTGTTTATTTAGATTTGATGACAAATTTCTTAAATTAATCTCATTTTGTTGTTGTTAGACATTAGATTCATAAGTTCTAAATAAAACTTATTGCTTCTAATGTCAACTTTCTTTGTACAAAATTTTTCATATCCTATTAAGAGAAAATATACTTTTATAATAAATTATTTAAATAAAATGTTAAAAATTAAAATGATGAATTTATTTCTTTATTTCTATATTAGTAATAAATAATAAAATTATAACACAACTATGCTTAGCAGCTTAACATTTCACAATAAAGATAAAAAATTAATTTATTGCACCCATTTTTTATAAACTAAGTCCGTTTAAAAGATAATTTTTTGTGTTGCTGTCGAATATCATTTTTTTAATTTATTCTTATTAATTGTTTTGAAATTACTTGGACACCATTTTTTTAACTTTTTTTATTAAATTTTCTTAAACAGTCAGTTAACATTTTTAACCTTTTTATTAATTTTTTTTTACTACTTTGCAATTGGACATAATTTTTTTTTACATTTTTTAATTAAAATTTTTTTAGTCTTTGACTATTGATACACTTGTTTTTTTTTTATTATGTGTCTATTGCCAATGTGTGTTATACTAAGGCTCCGTTTGGTTGTTGGATAGAGGTCTAATGGAAAAGAATAGAAAGAAATAAAAATGAATGGAAAAGAATTTTATAATCTATCATCATGTTTGGTATAATATGAAAAAGAATAAAATTTTATTCATTTTTTATATTTGATTAAATAAAAATAATGTAATAATAAAAAAAATTAATTAAATGGCCACAATACTTCTAATATAAAAAAATAAAAAATAATTATTTTTAATTAATTAATAATAATATAATTTTTAATTTAAAAATAATTTTTTAATGACCAATAATTTAAAAAATAAACATATTTATTTTTAAATGATCAATATTCATTATTAATGTAAAAAAAAGTCAACTACCAACATATTCCTTTGAACAGTGATGCTTTCCTTCTAATTTTTGAAGGATTTCACATTCTTCCATCAGCAGGAATTTGGATAGCACAATGGAATTTTTCACTGGTGAACTCTTACAACCAAACAACATAATGTTGTTTGGATTCCATTCCTTAATACCTTTTTCCAACAATCAAACGGCCCTAAGGGCGGGGAGGGATTTTAATGGAAGGAATGAATTTTAATGATATGTTGTTTGGTTGATTTGGAGGGGAGGGGAGGGGAAGGGTTTTAATGATATGTTGTTTGGTTGAGGAGAGGAGGGATTAATGGACAATTATATCTTTATAATATTAGAATTAATTTTTTTTATTTTAAAGATATTTTTATTAAAAAAAACTTTTTCCTACTTTCTATTATAAAAAATAAATTTTCTTATTTTTATTCAAAAACATTTTTTATTTTTATAAAAAATTATCTTAAACCCTATTAAAAAAATAAGATCTATATTATGTTTAAAGTAAAAGTAAAATAGGGGCAATTTAGTCAAATAAAACTAAAAAAAATCTCTCTCCTCCAAAAATACATACTTTTGGAGGGGAGAATTTAGAGAAGAAGGGAAGGGATTTTTTATACCAAACAAGGAGGAGGTTCCCCTCCCTTCCAAAATCCTCCAATCAAACATTACCTAAGTTTAGACTTGTCACTTGCTAAACTAGTCTTAGACTATGTAATTTAGACTTGATCACAAGCTAAACTCATAAAATACTTTGTAAATTTTTCTAGGCTCACAACAGTATCGAGTTGGGCTCACTTGTTTTTGTAAATAATTTTTAAAAATTTTATTTTTTATTTTTAAAAATTTTAAAAATTATATATCTTATTACTTGTTAAGCTCACTTTTTTATTTTAAATACCAAATAATCCAAAAAAATGTGCAAAAAATTTAAACCACTTGAAATATATATAAGATAATAAAACCTTTTAAGATGATAATTTTTTCAATAATATTATTAATTAATAATTTATCTTATTTGAATTATAATTTATTCTTAATAATATGTTATGCAATAAGTAAAAATAAAAAAATATAATAATAATATATGTTATATAATTATTTTTTATTTATATCTATAATTATAAATAATTTTTTTAATAATATTATTTATTAATAATATATAAAAAATAATTATTATACAAATCGGGATCATACTTAGATTCGGGTCCAACATAAAAAAAGTCTAAATTTAATTTGTTTTATATTTGACTTTTTAAAAAACGGGTCCCATTTACTGCTGGAGCTCATATTTATTTTTTTTCAGAACGGATCTGTTGGGTAGGACAAGTTTCAACCTACGATCAAGCTAGTCTAACCCTACTTTGAAAAAAAATAATGATAAAAATTAGGTCTTACCCACTAAAAGAAAAAAAGGACGGTGCAACATATGAGGTCAAATAGAATGGAGTCACAGCGTCAGAATCCATAATTATTTTTGCGCAATATCTGGGTTAAAAACCGCACGCACATCTATTATCTCTTTCTCTCTCCTTTTTTTTCTTTTCCTTTTCTCTTCATATTTTTTGATATTCTCTCTCATTTCCTTTTTATCAATCTCCCAATAATTAAACTCATTTCATTATATATATATATATATCTCTCTCTCTCTCTCTTTTTTCTCTTGCTTGTACAACATTTAAAATATCTCAAATATTTAACTTCTCATTTTTATGCTTTTAATATCTATATATATTTGTCTACGGGTAAATTTTCCTTGTCTTTTTTTTAATTTTATTTTTCTCCAATCCAAGCATACGGTAAGAGATGAATTTTTGCTTATCTAATGTCTCAATTGAAAATGAAAAGATAGTATACAATTTAAAAACTTATAACATCAATCAAAATGATCTACAAAATCAAACTTTGAAAGTAAGAATAGAAGAGATCCCGATGATCCTAGCGGTGATTAAAGAAGAAGGGAGACTGAGAGAGAGAGAAATGAAAGGGATTGTTGCTTCGGATTTGGTGTTGTTTGTGTTGATTGTATGATGAGCGGTGTGTTGCCGTCTTACAACAAAACATAACAGATTATTATATACCAAAAAATGAGGTTGGATTATTAAATAAACTTTCTTATTATTATTATTATGAGTTTTATTAAATCAACTCAAAATTATATTTGTAAATTTGTAATCTCAATTAACCATTTCTTACTCAACTCAAATTCAATTAAATTCTATAATCCAATCATTTTTTGTTACCTATGCGTACATCGGATCTAGTACACAAGTTCCCAAATTTTAAGATAATACTTACTTTAAGATATTCACAATTTTCATCATCTTCATATGTATTTTTAATTTTTTGATTTATATTTTTAATTATTAAATTATATGTATATATATATATTAACGATTACAAAAAAAACATAAGATTGAAAAAAGTTGCTTTTAATGAAACAAAGAGTTTCTACATGTATTAGATTAATATTAAAATTACTTTTGCTTAAAATATTAAAAAATGACAAACATTATTGAATATTTGAAAATATTAAAAATTTGTAAAATAATAATTATTAGAAGAGCGCTTAATTATTTTCTTATTACAATATGTTTAAAAAAGGATTAAAATTTAATCTCCAATTTTTTTTTAAAAAAATTACAACATCATTCTATTTAAGTTCTTTAGTGTAGTTTTACCAAGGATGATAATCTAAAGTGCAAGTTACACTTTAAAAGATAAAAATATATAAATATCAGTCATTTATAAAAATAAATGATTAAGATTATCTTTAAAATTTTATTTAAAATGTTTAAAATAAAAAATAACGCTCACTCACATCTGTTATCTCTTCTTCTTTCCGCTCTTATTTTTTCTCTCTTCATATCTTTTGATGTTCTCTCAATTTCTTCCAATCCATCATTTATAATTAAACTCTCATTTCATATTTTATATATATATATATATTTCTTACTTGTACATTTTTCAATATCTCAAATATTTGACTTCTTATTTTTATCTGTAGATGACGTCCCTCCCAATAATTTTTTGATTTTAAATTTTTCTATACTACTTTTACTTTATTTTTTTCCAATCCAAACATACAGTAACGGATGTATTTTCTCTTATCTAATGCCTAAACTGATAAAAAAGAAAAATAGCATACAGTTTAAAAACTTATAATATTATTCAAAGTAATCTATAACATCAACTTTGAATGTAAGAGTAGAAGAGTGGAAAATGATCTAAACAGAAAATGACATAAGTAGACAAGAAAAATTTTAGTAGTGAAAACTAAGACAGGTAAGGCCAGGAGAGAAAAATAAAAATAAAAGTTTACTGCAAAAAGACTTGTAGGGAAGGAAGGAGAAGACAAATAAAAAAGTGACGTTTGAGAGAAATTGAAGAACGTACAAGAAAGATGAGAAAAGAGAGTAAGTATCAATTTCCCATTATTGTTATTTTACCCATTCATAGCAACTTTTGAAAATTATTAACAAGTACTATATAAATTAATTTGCTTTTAAAAATAGTTTTTATAAGATTTTTATCAAACCTTATTTTAACCTATTTAAAGACCGAAATAGACTCTTAGTGTTGTTGTGTTGTTCTCTTTTAAAAAAAAGATAAAGACAATTTAGATAATCTTGATCATTTATTTAAAAGTAAATTACACCTTTTGTTTTAAAAATTATACTCAACTTTCCTTAAATGAATTTTATTCCAACATTAATTTTATTTAATTGTCTTTATTATCATATTTAAAATAAAATCATAGTATTGAAGCCTAACATCTATTGAGTTGCATTCATTTTCATATTAAGAATAAATTACAGTGGCCAAAAAAAACATTTACAATCTCATGTTATACAAAAGGTTCATTTTTTAATAGAGAGGAGGTTTTTGTGATATATATCAGAATGTCAACAGAGTTAAGTGAAATTTTTGAAACAAAAAAGGTATTAGGTGCAATTTTTAGTATTTTTCTTTTAAATTGTCTTTTTTGTTTATTTATTTATTTTTTTCGGTATCACCTAGTGGGGATATTACAGTTGTGCATTTGTGCCTTTTGGGTTATGGGAGGAGGCACACCAGATGCCATGTCATGTGCATGTATTTTTATTAAAGTTAATGTATCACATCTTTGTTAATAATTTAATAGAATGATTAGCGGAGGAGGTTTTTTTTTTCATAAAATTGGAATTTTAGAAATTTTTTTGCATATACTCAAAGTTTAAAAAAATTTTGTACATTTAAGCTTCTTTTACTTACCCACTTAAATGTTTTTTTTTTCTAAGTAATTAGGTATAAGCCTCATGTACCAATCAATCAAAATTTAAAAGTTGGAGCCAAAAGTTAAAAAAAAAAAAGGACACACACACACACACACACACACAAATGTCATATGTAAGCAGTTTAAAGAAGAAGTGGCATTGTTTATGATTTCAAATAGTAACGGCTTTCTCTAAGTTTATAAGATATATAGATTTGGCAATAAAATATGATTTTTTAAAAGAAATTACTAAATGCAATAATATTAATAAAAACATTTATCAAATGCTTTTGTTAGAACAAATTATTACTTCTTCCTCACGTTACTTTTTATAAAATTCTATTTAAAAAAAAAGTAGTTTCAAAAAGAGAAATCCACAGAATCCAAACGAACCCTGAGTTACTAAAAGGAGATTGCGGATTTGCGATTTCCTATTTTTATTTTTATATGTTATACAGCTTGGTCGGAATGATCATACGCCCAATATCATTACTTACTATCCACACAAATGCACCACCTGATAACTACATGCCAGACCCACCCCCAGTTTAGGTATTACTTTATTTTCGTTAAGTGGTTCCATTGCTTTTGCTTTTACTTAATTTGCTATTTTTTATTTTTATTTTTATTTTTTTAATTAATTTACTTGTCATATTCACTTTAACTAAATCTTATCTCTACGGGGGACAAGGTGGGTTTGTCAAATATGAATATAAAAACTAAAGAGTTCTGCGCATGTCATTGATACACTTGGGCCAGTAACGATGAAATAATTTATTTTTGGTCACAAAAAGTTGTAATATGATATATGATGTTTTATTTTGGGAGTCATAAATGTCACTTTAATTTTTTACAAATAATATGAGGTATAAGTTATCATATAATTTTTGTCATCTCCATTTTCTTGAAAAAAATTATTTAAATAATTATTGTTTATGATGAAATAATGGGGTTTTTTGGCCAAAAATAATAGTATATATTCATGCATGATTTAAGATGTGAATAATGCATTAATTAAGAAGCATGGTTAGTAACATCTACAGGTAATTTAATAAAATAATTAACCAAGACTTCATCCATTATATAATTTGATAATAAGATGAAAGATCAAGCTACAAAACAATATTATATGATCCTATGCTACACAATCTAGCTTCGGCCTTGTACTGTTGTTGAAGTGGAATATGGAGACTACCTTAAAATTAATCACTCCTGATTACTGGCATGGTATATATACAGTAATTAATTGATTAATTGTATAATATATATATATATATATAGAGAGAGAGAGAGAGAGAGAGAGGATAATTATAAGCAAGTTTAATCAAGAAGGCGCATGTATGTTTAACTTCTTCATAAGCAATGATGGGCCCAAACACTCTGGCATAAGACTCTCTAGCGTGTACCTTCAACTACTTCACATAAACAAATCAGATTACAATTGATATTAATAGATAGTTGTTTGTGTAACTTGTAATCTAAAGACATTGCTTTTTGAAGTTACGAAAACGTAAGACATTATTAGTATGTCCAGTTTGCGTTTACATGAAAAGTCCACTGCATAGTGGGCATTTATAATATCTAGTCAAATGTGTTTATCTAAAAAAGTCTTCTTTTATCATTCCAGTCATATATGACAATCCCATAAGTTTTAGAATAACTATTGCTGTATCACTCTGTCAATTTTAGAGGTATATGCTAAGATCCATACATGTAGGCAACAGAGGTTTTTCACTATGTTCGTAGCCATCCATGACGTAAACACGTAGTATAGGCACCTCAGTTAGAAGAGTAAATTTACACTCCAATTAAGAGTACTTTGCAAGTCAAAAAGTTGAAATTGATATTTTAAAATGAAAGAAGCAACAAAATGACTTTTTCCCATTGCATTTTGGAGAAATGGTCAAATTATGAGGTGAGTCATTTTACATAAATTTATGCTTAAAAACACCCTATTGGTTAATCAGTTTAAGATAAAATTTAGGTATGTGAAAAATTTTTATTAAGAAAGCTCCCAGAGTCCAATGTATATAGTCCTTAAATAGACAAGATATTCTACCCTAGATCATCTTATGAAGACACGTGTAAATAAAGAAGAAGAAAGAATTGCATATACACTAAGACAAGACAAATATCTATCTACTATCGTCTAGACTCAGGTATTGGACTCTTGCATTGAAACTCTTTTGATTGGGCTTTATAATATTGGGCTTATCTGACGCTTCGATAGCCTCTCGCAAACGAGAGACGGGAAATTTCACAAGTCCGAGTTTGTTTCTAAAGCCCAGAAAACGTGAATGAGTTAAGGCCTTAGTAAACATGTTTGCAATTTGGTCAGAAGATGGCATATACTGAACAGACGACAGTTGGCGAGAAAGGACTTGGTCTCTGACAAAATGAACATCTAGTTCAATATATTTCATTCGAGCATGATAAACTGGGTTGGAAGCAAGTGCAACAGTGCTCATATTATCACACCAGGCAATTGGTACATGGTTAAGCTTCAATTCGATTTTTGTCACCAACGATTGAAGCCAAGCGAGTTCAGTAGCTAGATCTGCCAACGCTCTGTATTCGGATTCAGTGCTCGAACGAGCAACGACCTTTTGTTTCTTCCCAAACCATGCAATCAATGAGTCGTTGGAGAATACACAATAGCCACCAATTGATTGACGATCATCTACACACACAGCCCAATTTGCATCTGAGAAGCTGTGTAAGGTAAGTTGATTGCTTGGCTTTATGTGAAGAGTTAGATCTGTGGCTCCTTTTAGATATCGCAATACATGTTTTATAGCTTGCCAGTGTATATCTGTTGGGGATTTGAGAAATTGACTCAACTTGTTGAACGTAAACATGATATTTGGTCTAGTATTAACCAGATATTGAAGTGCACCTACTACCTGATAAGCATGATTTTTATGTATTTTATTCCCCTTAACTTAAGCATTTTAATAGTTAAATAAGGCTTAATGGATTTACTTAGGTGGATAATTGATTTTAGTAGCCATTTTTGCACCTTATGAATTAATTTGCAAAATTATTGAGTTTTAATGCATGAATTGCTTTTAAATAATTTTGTGGATAATTCTATTTAATATTTTTCATTCTTTTGTGTAGAATTTTTGATGGGCAAATAGCTTGAATGAACATTTG